>JAVLUX010000016.1:8151010-9492260 GCA_032164185.1 Moxostoma hubbsi | reverse complement strand
GCAATTGTGAGAGATTAAATAAATTTAAAGAGATTTAAACTTACAGTATCTTTATTTCTATTTATCTTATGAGGCACAATATTTCATTGCAGTTTGAGACCAAATAAGCATTGTACAGGTCAGACAGGACATGGATACTGAGAATGATGTAGTTTTCGGTACTTTTCTGTAGAACTTTAACCCTGAGTTGGTATAACTTGATTTCTTCAAAGTTCAATCATAGCCTTTTGAAATGATTGAAAAAAAGTTTCGATAAATTATTATTTTATTTTTTTTGCTTGATAAAGTACATTAAAGTAGAACCAAAGTTAATAATGGCCATAGGTGCATTTAAGTGATGCAGGATCTACTACAGACATGTCATCTGACTATGGTACATCTCCAGATGAAAAGGTGACCATGTATTATGTCTAAAATGAGTTCCCTTTGACAAAGATGTAAAACTATATTCCACTGTTTATGGCAGTCAGTCAGCAGCGAAAGACTGTTTATGCTGTAGTCTGCCCCAAGTTCATGTTTTTTTTTTACAGATGGTTATCTCACAGTTTGCATTGCTGGATGTTGTCAGTTTATTTGACATTGCTTCAATGCATCTCCACTTAATCCCACAAAATGAGGTCACGTGTTCCTTTGAAAAGCTGTCAGAGGAAAAAGGAGCTTGTGAAGGAAAAGACAACTATACCTGAAGAACTGCAGAGCAGAGAAGACTTTCAGTTTGATACTAAAAATGTTTTATTGCAGTGAGACGACACAGCTGTGAGCTCATTTAGATTGTAATTTGTCCCAAAAGCAATTAATGTTTTTGGATCACAGAACTCTCTATTAGTTATGCTTTTATAATATAACCATAAAATTTGATTTGATCTTCAAATGAGTCAAAAAGAGTCAACAATAGACAAACACAGAAAGAATGAGAAATGTGTTCAATAAATACATGAAAATGTAGCGCTGTGAGAAATTTGTTGAAGCAGACTGTTTGTCAATTGTTTTGACCTAATTGAAGATCAGATCAGTTTTATGACCAATTAATGCAGAAAACTATGGTAAATTCAAGGGTTCTCATTATTTTCACTGCTCCTATATTGAACTAAAAAATTTCAGAAAATAAAATGTTAACACTTGGTTCTAATCATTAAAATGATAGTTCACAGATAAATGACATTTTCCTTTTTTACTCACCCTCGTGCCATCTCCGATATGAGTGACTTTCTTCAGCACAAACAAGGATTTTTAGAAAAATATCTCTGCCCTGTAGTTAATACAATGCAAGTGAATCATGGTCAGACTTTTTGTAGCTCCAAAAATCCCTTTATTGAAATGTAAAATTGATCCATGTGACTCCAGTGTTTAAAACCATATCTTCAGAAGCAATATAATAGGTGTGGCTGAGAAATGGATAAAAATCTAAGTCCTTTTTACTCTAAATCTCCACTTTAACTTTTAGATGTGAGATACAAAGGGACTAGAATGGACCTACAGATCTTAGCTATTCTAAAAATCATAATTTGTGTTTTGCTGAAGAAAGTCATAAATATTTGGGACGGCATGAGTGTGAGCAAATGATAAGATAATTTTCATTTTGGGTGAGCTATACCTTTAACATACTAAATGTACTGGGTTTCATTAACAAACAACGAACAATATTTTTCATAGAATTTACAAATCTGGTTTAATGTTCATTTATAGAAGTTGTTACTATTGTGTTAACTAACATAAACCTATGCAAATGTGGAAATGTTAGATGCTACTACATCTTACGTTTCCAATCTCTTGTGCTTTCTTGGTCATATCAGCTCGTTCTGTCTCACTCTCATTTCTCCTGCTTGCCCACTGGCAGATTTATCATGGACTTTTGTCCAAGTGTGGTTCACATTAGGGTCAGTGTGGTTAGTGTGGACACTCAAAGTAAGTAACTGATCACGTTCCCTTTACAGTGTCAGCTAAAGCTTGATCTGTACAAACCTATCTGCGTCAATGCAAACTAATCACCATCCAGCCTGCTCTCTGATGAAATCCCCTGCTAGTTATCACTACCTTTGCCTGACACAATAAACATTCCCAGATTTGATGAGTGGATATTTCTAGATCTTTTCCTGTAAATGCCAATCTTGATTTATGGGGCCTGGTAAAACTCTTGGGGTTTTAAGCTGTGTTTCTGCTAGTGTATTTTCTTGACAGGTAAATCAGTGACATGTGTCTAATGTTGAATGTCTAGTAGTGTAGCATTATGAAAGCCAATATTCCTGTACAGAAACCTCTTATGCAAGTGTATAAGATGCAATCGATCAGCCATGTTGTCTTAATTTGAACAAACCCCTAACCTTAAGTATTAAACTTAGAAGTGAAATTAGTCTGGCACAGTTTGTGATATATACGGACATCAGTGATACTTCAAATAGTGCTTTGTTGAATAGGTATGTAGAGGTTCTGAGGGTTTGAGGAAGTGGGAGCTGGCTTCGCAGTCCACGTGAGTGTTCTTTTTATTCTCAGGCTTTTTACTCAAAATATGCTTTTCAGCAAGAACTTCAGTTTACACACATCAGCTTCAATGATAACAGTCAACATAAACTCAATAGATGCACACATATAAATAGCATTTTAGCATTCAGCTCCAGTTTGTGTGTGTGTGTCTTGGTCTCTCTCTCGGTCTGACGTTCCGCCAGCCTTTTAAAGCCAGTCTCTGCTGTCACTGAAATGAGACACAGGTGTTTAGAGTCAGTAATCACCAAGTGATGGCTCTTACCACTTCCTCCATCCCCACTGACAGACACACGACCATGTTCCCATCCACATACCCTCACCGCCTGACTCAGGCCCCAGCCCCATCCGACCTGCTTACCCCACAAATCGGACAAAACCATCTGCGGCCCCAGCCTGTGCATCACATTGAACTTAAACGGAAGAAGTGTCAGGTACCAACTAGTGATCTGCACATTTGTATCCTTCATGCGGTGGAGCCACTGAAGCGGGGTGTGGTCCAAGCAGTGGATGAAGGCCTGCAATAACGGGTAATAACGGAGGGTTAGGCATCTCTCCATAATTTAAGGATGTTGAGGTGGTAAATTTGATGTGCTCTGCCTCTATTCATTCATTTGACCTCATAATCGAGATTCCCATCTTGCTGTGGGAACTCAAAGGGTCCTTGCCACTTGGCAAGTAATTTTGCGCTCGAAGTGGGAAGTAATACAAGGACTTTGTCTCCTAGCTGGGCACCCCTTTTATAGAGCTGGCTTTGTCTCTCTTGAGCTTGGAGCAAATTTCACTGTGACAACCAACCCAGCGTGTGTAGCTCTGCTCAAAGATCACGGACATAATGAATTTCATTTTTGCTTTGGGAAGGTCCCCCCTCCTATGCTTCCCATATGGACGGCAAGCACCCCGCGGGGCTGATGTCCATACAGGAGCTTGAAGGGGAAAAACCCCTTGGAGTCTTGTGGGACCTCCCTGACTGCAAATAGGGGTTCCAGCCAAATATGTGAGTGCGACGTTAGGCTGGAGCTGCTGGCCATCGATTACACTCACTTGGTCAAAGGTGTACTAAAGGGTTTCGTCACGCGACTGCTCTAGAGGGAAATCTCCTTCTGGGAATTCCCTAAGGGCGGGAATGCCAGTGGATTCTCTCCCTCCTGCATCACTGATGCTGAGCAGCCACAGACGGGCCCGGTTCCGCCTCCCCAGCCATTACGTCACACACAGATTTTGGTTTACAGGGCCCATCCACACATCACTTTTAATAAACTTTTAAACCCCGGCCATTTTGTCCCCAAAATCAGTGGATGGATGAGGCGGGAATTAACAGTGGCTTCCACTCTATGCTTTTCCCCCGGAATTGAATAATGGCTGTCACTACCGGATACTCATAAACATCACCATTCACACATCCTCACCATCATCTTGTGTTTTGCACCCAAAGCCCCTTCATGAACCAAGTCGTGGTGAATTGAGGTTTGATTACAGCCAGAATCCACTAGGGTTTGGTATGTACAGTATGCCGCTTAATTCTTACCGGTACACTGTACATCCCTGCTCAATCGCGGGCGGTCTGTGTTGGGGACCCAGACCCATGTCCCCACATCCATTACTGGACAAGGTCTAGGCCATGTCCAGGCTCCCTGCTACTACAACAGACTGACCCAGGCTTCCCAGCTGTACTCGTGGCAGCAGAGACATCATCCTGGGAGAGGGATGAGGGGACTGGCGGATATTGCAGCCCACAGAAGCAGAGCACCGGTTTGGATGGAAAATTGGAGCTGGTAGAGGAGGAGAGGGAGGGACAAGATGGGGAGGAGGAGAAGCAGCAGAGAGAGAGAGAGAGAGAGAGAGAGAGAGCGAGAGTTGTGGACTCTTGCTTGCCTGCTTCCAGATAGGCCGCTATATGGACGATGGTACTGGACCCATTCCGTGGTTTCCCAGTGAAGACTAACAGTCAATTGCTCCAGCACCATCAGATCGATAACATTCTCCACGTCGAGGCCTTCCTCTGCTTGCACCCACTAGCGGCAGGCATCACTGTGTTGCAGGGCAAGTGTGAATGGGCAACTGGCTTCACTAAGGTTGAGGGAGTGGAACCACTGGCAATGTTGTTCCGGCGTGCGGCCGACCTGTTGCAGGACAGACGACTTCATCTTTGAGTAGTCCAGGCGGTCTTCAGCAGGTAATTGATGTGCCGCGAGCTGGGCCTCCCCAGAAAGCAACGGCAGTGCAGGTGGAGTGCCCATTGTTTTCGTTGCCAGCCGGATCGTCCTGGGGCCCCATCTTCGAGAGCACAAGGTGCGGCTTCATCGCTGCTTCTGGGGACGTGACAGAGGACCCGCCTGGAGCTAACCAGCTTCATAAGTCCTCCCAATCCTCAGCCTGTGTCTGAAGGAGTTCTTGTATGTGGTGCGCATGGGCGAGGAGAGTTTGATGGTGAGTCTCCTGGATTCTAGCCAAGGCGTGAATGATTTCACCCAGCGGTGAGGTGTCCATGGCAGCCATTCTTCTACCCAAATCCTGGGTTTCGGCACCAGTGTAGAGGTTCTGAGGGTTGGAGGAACGTAGGAAGTGGGAGCTGACGATGCAGTCCATGTGAGTGTTCTTTTTATTCTCAGGGTTTTTACTCTTAAATTATTCTTTTCAGCAAGAACTTCAGCTAACATGGATCAGCTTCAATGATAAGTCAACATAAACTCAGTAGATGCACAAATATAAATTTGCTTTTCAGCGTTCAGCTCCAGACATGGTGTGTATGTGTGCGACTCTTTTTCTCTCTCGGTCTGGCATTCGCCCCCGCCTTTTAAAGCCTGTCTCTGCCATCAGTTAAATGAGACACAAGTGTTTAGAGTCAGTAATCACCAGGTGATGGCTCTTACCGCTTCCTCTCTCCCCACTGAGAGAGAGACAACCACGTTCCCATCTCCACAAGGTATGCTATTACTTTTCTAAGCAATCAGATTTCTGATTTTTGCAGAACCTGACAAACGAACAGGGATTTGCACAGGCATGTACCACTTACATTTTATTTTCAGAAAATGTCAAAAATCTAGTTTAAAGATCAATCCCTTTCCTTTGAGCCCTTCCAGTACAGGATTTTTTCTTTTGTGTTATGTAGTTCTGCTTTTAATCAGTGGTGTGCCTCCCTTAATCAAGCACTGGCCTCATGCAATAGCTTACAGAGTGCAAAGAGAGCCATCCCTTTATCAGTCATGGCAGATTGTGTTTTTTGTTTTTTAATTGCATGCGAAGTGGATGTGAAATTCAAATAGACAGATGCTTTTATTGTACATAATAACCAGAAACACTATTAATTTGAATGGGAAACTTGTAGCTTAATTCAGTGGCCATTTATGAATATGTGTTGTCATTCAGAGCTTGTGCAGCTGCTTTTGGTGCAACTGCAGTTGTTGAGCTAGCTGGCTGGTCTCGCTGTACTTTGACATATGTAACGGTGATGTGATGACTTAAGTTGGACAATTTCGAACCGATGTGCACTAACCGTAGGTCTGCACAGCACTGCATGAATGTGAACACACCCGTGAGCCATGATTTATTTCTAAAAATAATCAAAGGCAGGTGACATTAAGGGGCGAGCACTCTCATTCTAGATTCTTCTAGATTTCATTGGCTCTTAAACCAAAAGAATTACATTGCAAATGTAGGGTACGATGGGACTAAAGGCCCCCCTTAGTAAAAGATACTACTTATTTTATTTTCTCCCTAAAGAGAAAATGGTAACAAAAATTACCACAGCACATTCCAGGCTCCCAGCATGCACTGCAAACTTTTCCTGATCCATGAGGTCATGGCGTGCAATGTCTAAAAGCTGATTTTAAGGTAAATTGATCTAATATTTAGTAACTATTAAATGTTGCGAATGAGAATCTATGAAATTATTAATTTGAGACAAAATGCGCATTTGTCATTTTCAGTTTTTCAATAACTTTCCAATAAGTAAAAGGGTGGCATTTATAGAGGTAAAAGCCCCCAATAAAAAAGAAAGATTTTTATATGATGAATGTTCAAATGAGAGCGTGTTGGACTCACATTGACTTTATGCACACTTGAGATCTTATGAAATGCCAAATGTGATTGAAATGATCAGGAAATGGTGCATGCTTTCTGATGTTGTTTTGGTTAATCATTGTCTTAAGAAACTCAAAGTATTTTGTTCAAAAGTGTTTGCAACAAATTTTGACAAACTATTGCCCCGATATCTAAACTATAGCACTATAACCTTTCACCCCGCCAAGGGGCATTTAAAGGAACATTCCAGATTCAATGCAAGTTAAGCTCAATCGACAGATTTGTGTGGCCACAAATTGACTTAAGGGGTGCATTAAGCCCTAGTGTACCCAATCATTTATTTCTACATTATCTATGCTTGGTGTGATTTATGCCAGCACTTAAATGTTATGTTCACCCAAAAATGAAAATGTTCTTATTATTTACTCATCCTCATGCCATCCCAGATGTGGATGACTATCTTCATCAAAACAATAGAATGTTTTTAGAAAAATATCTCAGCTCTGTTGATCCTTACAATGCAAGTGAATGGTGGTCAGAACTTTGTAGCTCCAAAACATCCCATAAACATAAAATTAATCCATAAGACTCTAGTGATGAAATTCATATCTTAAGAGAAGTAATAAACTGTGTTAGTTGTGGGTGAAAAACAGATCAAATTTAAGTATTTTGTTCTCTAAATCTCTACTTTAACTTTCAGATGTGAAAGTGAAACTAAATTTGTACCACATGTGACTTTCAGATGTGAAAGTGAAAGTGGAGATTTAGAATTAAAAAAAAAACTTACATTTGATCTGTTTCTCACCCACAACTAATATATTGCTTCTGAAGATATGATTTTAACACAGGAGACTTATGGATTACATTGATGTTTCCTTTATGTGATTTTTGGAGATACAAAGGACTGATCAACATTCATTGGTATTGCAAGAACCAACAGAGCTGAGATATTCTTCTAAATATCTTTGTTTGTTTTCTTCTGAAGAAAGTAAGTCATACACATCTGGGATGGCATGAGGGTGAATAAATGATGAGAGGATTTAAAAGTGTGGGTGATCTAATCCTTTAATTCTAACAGAATGAACAGGATCCTATGCTTATAGACAGCTATAAACAGCATATGATTAACTACATGATGAGTGGTTACTTAAACTCATATCCAAGTACATGAAGTTCATATATTGCCAAAGGAATACGTGTGATCTCACAGAACATGAAAAAGAGATAGAAAGAAGAGGAGGAGAGCTTAAGAAAGCAAGCAACAATGTTAAAACACTGTGTGTACCCAAACATGGAGAGGTGGGGGTAAAGAATGGGAGGGGAGGAGAGAGAGAGAGAGAGAGAGAGAGAGGAGGGGAAAGAGAGCAAAAGAAAGAGAGTGAACAGAGAGGTGTCTAGATCCATAGAGCACATCTCCACAAACCCTGTGCTGCAATCTACTCGTCGTAGGTAAGTGTGAGCTGCACACCAGGTTTATCAGCACTCCACTTCTGAGATTGCATACTTGTGTGCGTGTGGGAGTGCATCTCCTGCACCCATGGTGTCTGCTAGTGTTCCTTCTTGCTGTCTCTCTGTATGCTAACATTCCCACAAACTTTTTCTGTAGGTCTGATGTCTCTTTGAGGGACAATGCCCCTCTCCTTAAGTGATTTAACACATGTGCCTCTTAATAGTTATTTAACTGTTTCCTTTTTTCCTTTTTTCCCCCTTCTCATTAATTTCTCAATTTAAAGTCTGTCCGCGTGGTTTCGTGTTTGCATGCAACTGAAATGCAAGATTTTGGACCCCTTTCTGCAGTACAAGTGCACTGTGCCGCTTTGAGCTCACTGTAAGTTTAAGCTCTTTTTTCCCCTTTAAGTGGCATGAAGCCGCAAGCTTTTTTTCTTTGGCTCTTTTCCATCTCCCCTGGTTTTATTGTGTCTCATTCGTGCTGTGAGCTGAGAATTGCAGTGTCTGTGGGATGTTTGAGAATATGTGTGCCTTATAAAACCACTTTGGAGAGCGCAAATAGAAAGAGGTTTGCTTTAGGTCGGTGTCAGGCGGCATCTGCAACCATTGACAAGTGCAGCTACTGTTTTCTTAAAGGGATAGTTCACCCAAAACTGAAAATTCTGTCATCGATTACTCGCCCTCATGTTGTTCCAAACCCAAAAGGGAGATGTTAAGCAGAATGACTACTTCAATCACCATTCACTTTCATTGTAAGGAAAAAGATGCACTGAAAGTAGATGATAAATGAGTGTTTCACGGTAGAAAGAAATTATGATTTCCATTTTTGGTTGAAACCCTTTAATTGTGAATATTTTATTCATTCTATTGGCCAAGTTTCGAACAAGGGAATTTGTAAAAAAAGTGTTCCTGCCAGTGTGGGACTTGTTTGAATGCTTGCACAATGCCAACCCTGACTGGTAATCAAAATATTTGTGGAGTCATAGTTATTGTCACAAGATGTGTGGAAACGTTGAATGCACCGGACAGAGACAACACAGACATGGCATTGTTTCTGAAATGCATTGGTCACTTGCCTGCGAAGTACAGATTTGTTTGTTTTGAGGACGAACAATGTGAAGGACAAACAGTGTGTCTGCTCCTGGTATTCTACGATGAAATGGCACTTCAGATTTTCTGAAAGATGCTGAAACCGGATCTGTCAAATATTTAAGAAATAAGCAGTCTGAGAAATGAGGAAAGAGAATGAAACGCCAACCGCAAAGGAGTCCTCGCTCGGTGCTCTTGCTCATAAGATTTGATTTATGTCCTGTTGAACCTGTGGTTTAGTCTGTTTTAAAACAAGCGACTCAACCCTGAAAGTCCTTTAGACATGAGGTAATTTCAGATGACTCAATCGCTCTCTTCTCATGGTTCTTAATATATCTGGTCATTATGAGCACAGTTATAACCCCATCCACTGTGTTTTCTCAATATACAGTCATATACAGTCTCCCCGTCATGGGTTTCATACCATTTTGAACCCCACTGTATGTTTCTATATCAGTCCAGCCTAAACCTACATTAATGACTTCAAACTTTAACAAGCAAACATAAAAATTCCAGGAGCGAAGAGGCCGTAAGCCGGTGTCTTTGATCTGCAGGGTCTGTCATCTGATCATAGCTTGTTATAAACTATAGGGCTCCAGAGTTTGGGCAAGAGCAATAGTCTGAGCCTGCGGTGATGTACTTGTGTCCTTTTCCGCTTTGCCTCTTTATTAAGAGACAGTGGCAGACGGTGCAGATCCCTGTATCTCATGCAGTCATGCTCTAAAACCTTCCACCGTGATCTAAGCCGGTCTTGCGTCACATGCAGTACACAGTCATAGGCTACATGAGATGAAAATAACTGTCATACCAGGATTGCTGAAGTAGTGTTATTTCAATTTAGTAGAGAATTAATCGTAAGCCAGAGAGAGAGAGGGGAAAAAACAGGGTTGATGTTATAAGAAAGGGTTGGCTGGGGTGTGTGGTTCTGCTCAACCTGTTCACCTCATCACTGAGTTCTGTTCTTTTTTAATGCTCTATGGAAATTGCTTGATTGTGTCATTTTCTGTTGATTGGGCGTTGTAGTGTAATTTCTCTGGTATAAGTCTTTTAATTAAATATCTCATCCAAAATGGAACATTCTGTCATTAGTTATTTACCCTTATGTTGTTCCAAATCGTTTATCAAATCAGTCCCCTGGACTGACAGCAAAACAATCATCAACGCTCCCCCTAAACATGCCCCACCAAAGATCACATCCTAGTAGTGGCCCTGTTCCAAACCCATATGACTTTCTTATGTGGAACACACAAGATATTTTGCAGAACGTTCATGCTGCTCTTCCAATTAAGCTGAATGGAAACTAAGGCCGTCGAGTTCCAAAAATAGCAAAACAACCCCCCCCCCCTCTCCATTAAATCTTGAATGTTTGCGTACATTCAAACATGGCACGTCAAGACGCGTTGTGCCAGGTTTAGTGATATCAAACGTCTTGCGCGTCCCATTGTTGATGTTAAATCTGGTGCGATGCATCTTGATGCAACATGTTTGAATGTACGCAAACCAGAATGAGATTTGAGAGCTACGAAGGAGGGGAATATTTTCAATAAATAACGATTTAAATGTTAATCTGGTCCTAACACAAAGCTATCATAAAAGCTACAGAAGACTTTGAATAGAGTGCACAAGTAACATGGACTACTTGTATGGTGCTTTTCATTCATTTTGGATCTTGAGTGCCTAAATGATGACATGTGTGAACTATTCCTTTAAGCTATTCTTCATGTGGGTTTTACTAAACTGATGTCACTTGGTTACATCAGTTTATTACAGTCTGAGTGTCTGTCTTTAAACGCACTCTGACCCCGAGCAAGCTGAAAATCTCTGACACTTTCCTCCGACTACCCTGGATTAAGGTGTCTTGGTTCATGATCCACAGTTATGTAATATTCTAGACATATTTGCTGCATGAGTGGATCAGAGTTATTGTAGAAGAGGAACTGAAATGTAATTGAATTAATTGTATTTGCTCATGGCAGTTTAGTTAATAAAATAGATAAGGGAAATGAACTAAACAAAAGTAAAAAAAGATTTGTTCTAATGACTTTTCCTGCTCTTTTTTTTTTTTCTGACACAGATGATGTCATCAGAGATCCTTGTTCCTGGTTTGCTGCAGCAGCTGCTTGTCGTGCTCCTCAGGTTCACCCTTTCGTGTTCCGCCCCAGTGAACCTGACCAATGGTACAGAGTGCACCGCTCGAGGACCTGCCTCCTACATCCTGGTGTTCACTGGCCGCTGGAGTCCTCAGACCTTCCCAAAACAGTATCCCTTATTCCGACCCCCTGCACAGTGGTCAAAATTAATGGGTAAGACTTCTGTGAACTGTGGGAATGTAAGTTCGTGAGCATTGCGAGATGAGGTGACTGACAACCCAGACATAGGTTGCGTCCATGACAAAATGTCTGGTCTATCCTGCACATTATTCTGGCCAAGAGCCGCCCACTTAGACAAAAGAGCTGTTTTATAGACATGAACACAGTTAACATTTCTTCTAGGTGCTGTGTAGGGCAGGTCTATTTGGTAATGGACCAGAATGAAAAATTAGAAAGTACAAAATTGTGCAGCAGAACTCCATGAACGATTGTACAGAAAAATATGCAATGACTTTCAGTTGCACACTTTTTGGTCAGGATTTATTGAGTTATTTAAAAATACATTAAACATGTAATTCACACAAAACAATTGCTTGAATACACCTCTTCTATGATGGACATGTTTTCAATTTGTATGTTCACGGTCATGCTGATTATTTTTTTTCTGGGGCTTAAAGAAAGAACGGTCTTTCAGTCTCATTTAAAGCTGAATTTTTTGAAGAAAGATATGTTTGCATGAGTATTGCAGAATTATCCTTTTAATTTGTATTTCTTTAAAAAGCATTTTTTTTAAAAAAAAGTTATTTATATGAAAAATTATACTGTTCACATAAGTCATTTTACATAACTGACATGTTGGTTGTAATTCTTTAAAGCATTAAAATGATGTGTGACAAAAAATAAAACTGAGAAAACCCCTTAAATTCTCAAGACTATGTGTTTAAAAAGTTAAAAAGTTTCAGGTCATATGGAGTATTCCTGAGAAAAATTCTTGACTCAAAAGACCAACCCACCCAAAATCCACCCACCAACTTGCTACTTACAGCCTCAAGAAAAAATAAATGTCACTAACCAGACTATGGCACATCCAGCTTGATTTATTCATCAAAGGTGCTCATTTTATCAACCGGTACCTTGTAAACAACTTGTTTCAAGGCAGAATTATACATATGCATATACACAGATAAATAAAGATTTATTTGCAGTACTTGTGTCAAACCAGCCAATCGGCCTTTACTAAATCGAGAAAGTGTTTTCTAGTTTTGTACATTCAGGCAGAAGGCGAGTGGACTGTGGACTGAACGTCTCGTTCCCTGAGTTTGACCGCTGCTTCTCCCGTGATCATTCCATGTGCTCGAAGCTGCTGTCAGCGATGAGGACATTCAAACTTGTCTTTCCTCACCTTTCCATATGTCAGGACACTGAGTACTCAAAGCTGGCCTGTTAACCCTGCAATCTGCCCTAACGATACAAAACACCCCCCAAATTACATGCGACACCACCCAGCGCTGTGCCATATGGGAGCAGGGCAGTCTAATGAGGAAAGCAGAGCGAAAAGGAGGTTGAAGAGAATAACTGTTGCCAGATGACATGAGCTGCCCTGTAGGTTCGCCCTTGTCTTTTATATTCCTTCCATAAATACTTGATACACGCAGCCAAAGTCCAGTCGTCTGCGATGTCCATTGACTTTAATGCGATTCCTGTGTGCTCGCATTTTCTGAGAATCTGCTCTCTGGGTGTCACCGCCACCGCCATATGCCATCACACGCCACCGGACGCCAGCCAAGACTAGCAGCAGACGTGGACAACCTCAGCAAAAACATTTATAACCCAAAGCTCCTGAAAGTTCAGGCTGCGGGTTTGGAGCACTGAGATGCACTGAGATGATGACTGTGTGGTTTCTCCTGCCTCCTGGATGGCTTTCTTGCCCCCTTTCTTCATCCATTTATCACTTTTGTAATGCAATTATGTCGAATCAAACGTTTTTGAATGGATACATGAAAAAAAAAATCTTTGGAAACTTAATAAAATGATTGTTTGCCCAAAAATGAAAATTCTGTCATCGTTCCTTCACAATCATGTTGTTTTGAACCTGTCTGGCTCTTTTTCTTCCTTGGAACACAAAAGGAGATTTTAGGCAGAATTTTAGCTTTCACTATCCACTTTCATTGCATGAAGCAAAAATTGCGATAGGGAGAGAGAAAGGGATGGAGATGGTTGTGGTTTGTGGTTTAGCTGATTGCGGTAGTCTCTTCGATTTTTCAGATCCACATTTGCGCCAAGCCGGTCAGACATGTAGTGTGGAGAGACTAGTCATGTCAGCATGCCAAATGTGCTCCTTGCCTTCCTGTCATTCTCACTTGTATCTTTTCCTTTCTCTCACACTCTCGCTCCCTGACTCAGAGGCCGGCCAGACCAAAATGGTTTGTAACTATGAAGAACGCAGTGGGACATTAAAGAGAAGCTGAAAGCATCATTTTAGCTCTATCCTCTTTCTATCCTAGCTTCTGTTGTGATATCAAGCTCTTCAATTGGCTTTAGGCACGTTTTCTTTAATTAGTTATTATTATTGCTCATACTTTGGGTAAGGAATTGAACAAACGCCCAAACGTAAGTATTAAACTTTGCCACTGGTGTTATAGACATACATGATACCAAAAATTACCTTATTAAGTACTAAGACTAAACATTTTGCCAGGCGTATGATATCATTTCCTAGAGCAAGATTACATGCACATTCTTACACATTTATGGTTAATAAGCATAAAATATGTGTGGCCATGTTGATGCATTAAATTACTTTTCTTTATCGGTTTAAGGCCATAAACGCATAAGAAAAATACAATTGACTTGGGTAGATTTCTGCCGATAACCCTGATTTCTTGTTGCATGTATTAATTGATTCATTGGAAGACATAAATTGATCGACTGGAGTCATGTGGATTACTTTTATGCCGCCTAAATATGCCTTTTGGGCTGTCAAACAGCCAGCAGACTAATGGTACCCATTTGCATGCACTGTATGGACAGACCGATCTGAATTCTGCTTATAAAAATCTTCACTTTGGTTCTGCTGAAGAGTGAAAGTCATACACATCTGGGATGATCACAAGAAGATTTTCACTTTTGGGTGAACTAACCCTTTAACTGGCATACTACCGGCTTATCCAATGTGTGCAAGTGTCGTGTGAATGCCTCTTCATGGTTTAATGTCAGAAACAGAATAACATGATTATTTCATATGTAAATGAGGATTTTTTTTTTGCTTTGTTAGATTTTTTAAATAAGCTGATTTTTGGGAGTAATCTGCGTAGGTGTGCATGTAAACAGGCCCATAGACTAGGGATTGGGCTCTTTTGGCATATTCCAGTAAGCAGAAAATGTACATTTAAAATACATTTATTTTATTTTAAAATCTCATTCTGGTTTTCATTGACTCTTGAACTGATTCTTATTAAGGAACAGGTGAAGTGACTTTTGCTTGATTATGTCGTCAGCTATAGACAGAGGTGACAGTTTAGGCTGTGAATCAGAGAAATCTATGTACGAAGCATCTGAAAACAGTGTTGCGCCACAATTGTTGTTTGTTTTTCCCTTTATTTAATATAGGCTATTGCACAACAGTCACCCCTGAACTTTAGCTGTGCACAAATCTTTTTTACAGCTCAGAGTCTTGATTTTCTTTTAGGCAAAAGTTGTATTCAGGTATTAAATGTTTATTCTCTAGGCATCCGCACTTCTGCGGTGATGAGCAATAAAAAGTAAATGGAGTTGTACGAAACCTGCCAACTTAAATATTTCCTCTCAGTTTACCTTTTTATGCACTGGCTACTTTTTTGATTACTTGATACAATTTTCAGGGAAATGTTTGCTGAATTTCTTCTGTGCAGCTGTGACCCATAATGAGCAGTACCGACTATGGCAGGAGGGTGTGCCGGCGAGTGCTGGAATGCAGAGCTTTGCCGAGCTGGGTCTGACAGTGGAGCTGGTGAAGGGAGCAAAGGAGGCGAGAAAGAGGAGGGTGGTGGGGTCCATGTACCGCACAGCTGGGATCCCCACTGGCATCGGCCACAGCTCCACAGAACTGCTTTTGATGCCCAGGAGTCCACTGGTAAGATGGGCATAGTCACTACAAACATGTGTGTTCAAAGGAAACAAAAAATGAACACTTGCCAAGTGTCAAATGCAAGTCATTTTTGCTTTGGCCAATTCTCTAACTGTTTACTTCAGTGGAAAATGTATCATCAGAGGTTTATCTAGGATGTCTAAAGTTTCTCAATTCATTCGCTATTGGCAGGCATGACAATAAGTTACATTTTAACCATGTTTGCTCAGATTATTTCTGAAAGAAAATCTAAAACATCTTAAAATACATAGAGGTATTAAATCAAAACCAAATGCAGCCGTTTCAGGTCATTGAACTTTCTTCAATGCTTCACGTAAATGTAATCAAAACGAATTGCAACACTTGACTGTAATTAAAGGCAACTGGATAGAACTAACCAACAAAAATCTTCTATATAAGAAAATATTACCTTTCACATGAAAGTAAATCTAAATCCCATTATTCCTAGTTGAGTGACAGGTAATCAGAGGAACAGGGAACTATGGGGAAACACCCTCTCTGCGTCCGAAATCACGTACTGTATTTGATGAGAAACACTTCTTGGCCGGTAAAACAGTGCGCTCTTTAGGTATGCAAGAGGCAGTATGAAAATAATTCGGACATAATAACATCCGGGAACATTCACATGGTTCCGTGAACAGAATATATGACGTGACAACAACAGTGAAAATAATCCCATCAAGTTTGGTTAAACAAGCGCCATTTAAACTCAATGAGCAATGTTTTTTGTGTATACAGCATGGTTGAAAAAAGCCTTCTGCCCTGTGGTTCTCCACAATTTCTTTTAAATCCAGTGTTTGAAATTGACAACGTCTCAGCTCCCAATGCATTGTGGGACAGGAAAGTGTTCAACTGATCCACATTTCGTATTCCCACCGGAAGTAGTGGGTCATCCGGGCATTTCTTGCTTACTGCCTTATGAATACAATGGATTTGGACATACTACTCCACTTGCATACTGTTTTTGGCATACTATAAAAGTAGAGAAGTATGGATATTCGGATATTCCTTTGAGCACAATAGATTGGTACCAGATTGGATGAGTGATTAGTCACATGGCATTTACGGCTCAGATGATTGGCAAAAAAAAAAAAAAGTAGTACTGCCAATTAACAAAGATGGCTGAAAGCAGGTTGTGTACTTATGGAAGGTCATGCAGCAGACAAGCAACTGCCCTTTAGATTAATTGGAACGTTAATGGATAGCTTTCTCCAGTTATTACAAATCTGCTACTGTTAGCGATGTTGACTTGACATTAGAATTGAAATGGAAACAGATAATTACAGGTTGTGATTAGTTTAGTTTAGCTAAATATTTAGTTAACTACTGTGGCTCATGGCTATATTTTTTATTTTGATTAGAAAAGTTTCTTGTTTTATTAGTTGTATTTAGTATCCGTTATCTTTAATGTTGTCATCCTACCTGATATTTATTCAGTGTATATAGTATAAGTAGGCTAATACTAAATATTGTAAAATAAATAAATATAGCATGTAAGAGTTATATATTTGCAAAGCTATTTCCCCCTTCAATCTACTTTTTGTTAGTAGTCTGCAGTGGAGGAGCTAACTACTTTTTCTAAGAATAGCTTGATTGTAGTTGGACCACTTTAAATTATGAGCAGCTTGTAACCTGCCAAACTACAGTTTTAAAGTAGCTTGCCTTACACTGATTTGGATACTAGCTGCTCAAATGAATGTGGCAGAGAACAACCTGAATGAGTCCATTTCCAAGAAGACATCTTTAAAAATTCTATATATAATTTTTTTTTTATTGTGCAAAGACGGACAGAACCAGAGCAGGTCTCCAAAACCACACCCAGAGTTCAAGGTCCTCCAGACCACAATCCTCATTCCCTCCCTTCCGGCTCCTGTGCTGTTTCATGCACCCACCAAATCACTGCAGATATGAGAAGACTGAACCCTTCCTTCTCTGGCTCTGGAATAATTATTTCAGTGTTACCCAATGGAGTCTACAGGCAGCACTGGTGCTGCCAAAGTAAGAGAATAGCCAAAGCTGAGAATACAAAGGAGACAACAGCAATTACCCTCATATACTCATGTTATTCACTCCTGTTGGCAAATAACCACAACAAGGTTGGATGTCTGCACTGCCGTTGATGTTTTTAGAGTTAAAATGCAGTGAGATAAAAGTGAGAGCATCAATGTGGCCTTTGGATTAGACTACGAACGTGTATTTGTGAGCTATGAGTGAGTGTCTGTTAAGGCAATCCGTGACAGTATGTCAGAAAGTTCTGCTATTGAAATTGGTCTGTTCTTCTAAAAATTCATACCACTGCCCCAGTGGCCAAAACTGGAAGTTTTGCTGAACGAATGGGCACATGTGAGCACTTGGTGAAATGTTCACAAAGTGGTGCCAAAAGCGAGTCATAAAGTGAGTTGTTTTTAGATGTAAATGATCTAAAACAGTTGACAGGAATGCATATTTTATTAACCATTTGTCCCAACCATAAACCTAACTGTAAGTGGAGTAAAGATGTAAGCTTAGAGGGAAAATGCAATTACATAATCGCACTCATCAAAAAGGTCTACTTCCTGGTAGATGTGGGATGTGCAAGTTTATTCCTGTCTCCCTGAAAATGGTTAGAGAGGCACTAGGGTGGATCACTGCTTTCCAGGACCAGAACCCTTGTCTCTGAGTCTGCTTAAAGGAATAGTTCACTCAAAAATGAAACTTCTCTCATTTTTTTACATTGGAATGTCCTTAGCCACATTGAATGGCTAGCAACCACTCAGAACACCATAGCAACCATATAGCAATGCCACATACTGTGAGTTATTATGAGAAGTGTCAAGTGTCAAGATGTGACATACTATGAGTTTTTGCTTTTTGGTCTTGATTGAAACATTTAATATAACATATAACCCTTGTGCAACCTTCGGGACATTTTTGTCTTTTTCATTAGTTTTTTCGAGCATTTTGGTTGTGTTAATGACAATGGCATAAACACAACAAAATTTTGATAAATTTTGGAATTTTTATATTTCGACCTCAGTTCCTATAATACACTGTGTACACAAAATAGTTATACTCAGGGCCTTAAGGACAAAAAATGTCCCCATCGAAACCTATTAAAATGGAAATATATGATCCTAGGTCCATTAAAGCATAACATTTGAATTCTATTATATTATGCTTTCATTCTGGAGCCCAGGCTTCAAAATTATATATTGTTTAATATTTTCCACTAGATGGTGCAATTTTTCTGATATTTAGCCTATGGAGCAAATACATGCTTTTTTCCTATTTTCTGTTTACTGTATTATTGAGCACAGCAGGGCAATTGATTAAATGATGCTGCTAAAATTGTGTGGGTGTGTTGGTATGGTTGTCAGAGTGTGTTTTGCATGTGTGCATTGACAAATGTTGTGTGCGTAAAAAATCAACAGTGGCATTATATAAACAAACGGGCATTTAAAGGGTTAAAATCCTGCAAATTAAGGATTATTTGAAAATCAAAGTCAGTGAAAGTGGAAAAAATATATCTAATATTTTTATGGCAGTTTTTTGACGTGGAAAATAATACTAATATTGACACAGACATTTTTGTCCTCTTTGTAACTTTTTTAAATTGGCGCACAACGGTTATAAACTCAGAATGGTCAGGTTTCAGATTCCTTCCCATACATGATGACCAACACCCTCAAATCAACAGGAAAATAAGTAAATCAAAAACAGGTAAATAACCCTCAACATTATTCATGAGGTCTCTTGCATTTAATAAGATCCAGACAGTAGGAGCTCTGTGACTTTCTGCAAACCGAGAGCCATGCAAAAAAAACACAACACGTTCCAACAGCATATACAGACAGACAGACAGACAGACAGAGGAAAAGATACATTTTGTATTTATTTTCCTTACTGTTTTGGCAAATGAGAGGATTGGTTTGGGTTAGGTGGGTGTCAGTTGTGATTTATGCCCTTAAGTGGGCATCAGCTCTATAAGTACAGAGCTTGAACAGGCAGCAAAGAGATGAGGCACCGCTCGCCTCCAGTGCCAGAGAAATTGATATATAAGGAGGTAATCCTGGAAAAGCCACAGAACAAGAAGATCCGTAGGAGAGACGTGAGGGAGAGAAGAGTAAATCCAGCCTGGAGAAAAGTCTGGGATTGTTTGGAAATATTTGGTTACAAGGTAGCAAAGCACTGAGGTCTGCCTCGAGCCCCCACCACCCTTGCCCTGGCTGAAGATCAAGGGGTACTCCACACAACTCGCATTTTCTTCATGAAAAGTTTTTATGTTTTCATTAGAATGAACTCAACCAGGACGAATCGCTTTGATTGTACTGTATGTCTGACAAATGATCTTGGTCAGGCCACTTGGGCTGGATTTCAGCCTTGTCCTCATCTTAAAATAGACAATGTCCCTCTATGCCTCATTTCTCTGTGTTTGTTAATGTGTGTGGCTATTCCCTCATTCTGCTCTGACTAAAGGGCTTTTCCTGCCTGAGGTCATAGCCAAAAAGGAAACATTCATCACCATTTAAAGCAAAAAAAACAAAACAGATGTTGTAACCTAACATACACGGGAAGGAGCAGAACGTATTGGAAATGGCTACAAAGAAAAATATATGTGACTTATGAAGCCAATTATGTTAGCAGAGCATGATGAAGAAAAGGGTATATGCTGTCAAAGGTGAATCTGCATAAATGGCTGTGTATAACTTATGAACATTTGAGTGACTCAAGTTTTCCGCTCTCACACAGCTGTCTCTGATAGTGAAAGTAATCCCCAGTCCTGATTGGTTTGTGGGGGTAGACCGTCTGAACCTGTGTGAGGGTGGCCAGTGGAAACAGGAAGTGACTTTTGACCTGCACCCATTTGACGCCGGCACAGATAGCGGATTCACTTTCTCCTCACCAAACTTTCCGACGACACCACAAGAGAATATCACCATGGTGAGATACATTTCCCATGATTCAGCTGCATCTGAAAACTCGTTTGGACACACTTGACTGAATTTGTTTGCCTTGATCTTAAAAACCTGTTGATATAGAGGCTCATCCATAAATGTTTGAAATTAGTTTTGTTGACAAATATGAACTGTGCATTCATATGAATTTCTTTGCAAACCTAATATTTCAATAGATGAGTTGAAGATGGATATTTTCTCACCATTTACTCACCCTCATGCCATCAAAGATATGTATGACTTTCTACAGCAGAACATGAATGAAGATAAATATCTCAGCTCTTTAGGTCCTTATAATGCAAGTGAATAGTGATCAGACCTTTTTAGCTCCAAAAATCACAAAAGAAACAAAAATAATCCATAAATCGCTGTTAAATCTATATCTTCAGAAGTTATATAAAATGTGTGGGTGAGAAACGGATAAAAAAAAATGACATCCTTTTGTATTCTCTATATCTCCATTTTCACTTTTACATCTGAAAGTGAACATGGAGATTTAGAAAAAAAAAGACTTAAATATTGATCTGTTTCTCACCCACACATATTGCATCGCTTCTGAAGATAAATATTTAACCATTGCAGTAATATGGATTACCTTTATGTGCTTTTGGAGCTTAAAAAATGTGGTGCCCATTTACTTGCATTGTGAGGATCTACAGAGCTGAAATATTCTTCTAAAAATCTTTGTGTTCTGCAGAAGAAAGTCATACACATCCGGGATGGCATAAGGCAAATGAGAGAAATTTAATAAATGCTCAAGTTTACAAATATCTCTAATAAAACAAAATATTGTCCTTGAGTTTTATATGTGGGCCAGTGGAGGATGCCCATGCAGAGCATAGCTAGAGAAATGTTTAAAGAAGACTTTTAATAGACTTTTAATAAATCTATGATATTTTCAGATTTTTCATGACATTGAGAGCCTTGATTCTGAATAATTTTATATATATATATATATATATATATATATATATATATATATATATATATATACTGTGTGTGTGTATATATATATATATATATATATATATATATATTAGTCTATGCAAAATGTTAGGGGGTTTGTTTAAAACAAATCTGATTTAGAAATGCCAAATTTGTAATGCAATTACAAATCAATACACTAGTAGATTTTTTACTCACATCAGTGCCTGTTTTACCATTTCTCTGTTGTCTTGTTTTTATACAGATCACCTCTCAGAAGCCAAACCACCCAGCAAATTCCTTCTATTACCCTCGGCTAACAGAACTCCCGCCTCTGGCCACCATTTGGCTTAAGCGACAGACTCGCTCACCTGTCCGTCAACAGAACCGGGTGTCTAATCACATTCTGCCCGATGTAACCAAATCTCAGAGATTCTTGGGTATGTTTTTATACACTTTTGAGGGAATGCAAGGGCAGAGTATTGTGCCTCTTGATCGTGCCTGTTTATCTTTCAGCCTGATGTCATGAAACCAATATAAAAAATGGAAGGATGAAATATAGCATCAGTTTTGGGGTGAAATATCCACTGTGTGGCACTAAAAGCAAGCTAAATGTGCTCCTTTTAAGGTTAATGCTCTGAGTTTTAAATAACCAAAACCTACCCCCTACCCTGAACCTTATACCTAAACCTAAATGATAGTGTCATAAAAGCAAATACAGGACTCATACCAGGATCCTTTGTATTGCAAGTGCCATGCTCTGTCAGTTGAGGTACCATGCAATTTGATCACACTTGAACAAGCTTGTTAATGTATTTGGTTATGTAATGCAAATGTTAAAATGTATCTCCTTACAAGTCATGGGCTATAGAAAAAGTATTTTGAAGTCATAAGATAAAATTGTGTGAGGAACAGGGTGACAAGTAAGTGTTTATGAACTGATAAATGGCACTAAGCGTAATCCTACTGACTAATGGCACTAAGCGTAATCCTACTTGGATCGCCCCCGCAATAATCCCAGCAAACCCCCACCCAACTCCCCCATTCTCCTTTCCCTCTCGAGCCACAAAGGGGGGCCCCCATACCGGGGGGGCCATACTTAGCCATAACAGATGCCTGAGTCTTACTTACAGCTTGTGTATGTATGTATGTGTGTGTGTGTATATATATATATATATATATATATATAGAGAGAGAGAGAGAGAGAGAGAGAGAGAGAGAGAGAGAGAGAGAGAGAGAGATGTGTAGATATGGCTCTAGGGCCCTAAGCATCCGCTCATACCACATATAGCTTGAAACGGTCCTGCTTTTACTCATGATTTGTGTTAAAGTAAATGAGAGAGATTGTTGTTAGAGTGCCTCGAGTTTCATTTCACCAGAAAACTGCTGTGATACATGTAATGAGCCACGCAAAAATGTACAGTGCATTCGGAAATTATTCACAGCACTTTACTTTTTCCACATTTTGTTGTGTTTACAGCCTTATTCCAAAATGGATTCATTATTTTCCTCAACATTCTACAAACAATACCCCATAATGACAACGTGAAAGAAGTTTGTTTGAAATCTTTGCAAATTTATTAAAAATACTTTTTTTGGTTGTAAAAAGAAAAAAACTATTGTGGCAATGTATTCTTTGGTTTTTCCAGCTGTTTTGGTTTAAACAGTCATGTGGCATGATTTAAAGTTTTGTACCGTGTTTTTGTTTTTTTTATCAGTTTGAAATAAAAACAACAATTCAAACTTGATGAGAATGCTAATGCATACCATATGTTAAACACTTTTATTGGCTTCCACCAAAAATTGAAGCATAGTGTTTGCTCCAAAAACGAATATGTTTGCTTTCAATTTAACATTTTTAAGGGATTAAGCATTAAAATTTCCATGACATATTACTGTAATCAAGTGGAAATTTGGTGGTGTCTCACAATAGTTTAATCCGCCTACTGTAAAATGCATATTTCTTCCATTATCTGGGAAATCTGACCCTGTCGGTCTTAACTCCTGAGTGCGCCAATGGCTGTTTTTGTTTTATTAACAAACGCTATCTTTTTAAGATTGTTTCCAGACAAAGTTTTTTGTCTAACAGTCCTCATTATTCCTGTATGTCTTGCAGAAACGCCATTGGACTGTGAGGTGTCAATGTGGTCATCTTGGGGCCTGTGTCAGGGGCCGTGCTCTCGCGGTGGATTGCGCCATCGCACCCGCTATATCCTTTTGAAACCCGCCAACAGCGGCACGCCGTGCCCCGAGCTGGAGGAACAAGAAGAGTGCATGCCACACAACTGCCTCACATATCAGTGATGCTGGTCACAACACTGGCATAGACACTTCAATGCTGTCCAAGGAGAGACGAATTTAGCCTCATGCCAATGCTGAGTCACAGCTGCAGAATCCGGGCAAGCCGCCCAAGTGGACATCCAGTGAGCTGCATCGGCCTCTCTCTTCACTGGAAAAGAATGCCTTGTATTTTGTTAATAGGGACTTTGATTATGGGTGCTGTAATTACAGTAATATGTGTATCTTTACATAATCACACTGTACTTTGCCAATGTAGATCTGTGGAAGAGGCAACTTTCCGTTGCCAAAAACACTGTTTTAAAAGTCATAGTCTTCATCTCACAGCAATAGCATACGTTTACAGTAGCCTAGTTGAGTGTTTGAGTGATCTGACTGATGATATAGTTCACAAATCATTAGTAGTCCATGAGTAGTCTGTCAAAGTAAAGTAACTGATGATAATGATAATATATACTTGGGGAAAAAAAAACCCATACAAGTTATTGTAGTTATTCAAGCCTTATTTCTATGAGGACAGGATCATGCAAAAATAATGCCCAAAATCAATGCAGTTTACAGTATTATCATGTGGAGTGCACCTAATTTCTCATTAACCACATAAGGAACCGCTTAGACATTGTATATATATGTATGTTGTTTTTTTATGTTTCTTCTAATAATAAAATATGAAATTCTCTCTCAGATGATCTGTTCCTTCTTGCAGGATTGTTTCTGTTAAAACTTTACAACCGCTTTCATTAATAATATTGACAAACAGTGCTATTACTTTATGCAAGATATCTTCTGTATCAACTATATATATATATATATATATATATGGAGATATAGATTGCACCACTGGAGTCATATGATTACTTGTGTTTGTGATTTTTGGAGCTACAAAGGTCTGAGCACCGTTTGCTTGATTTGTATGGATCCACAGAGCTGAGATTAAAAAAAATTGATACTAAAAATATTTGTTTGTGTTCTGCTGAAGAAAGAAAATCATACACATCTGGGAAAGCATGAGGGTGAAAAAATGAGAGAATTTCCATTTTTTGGGTGAACTATCCCTTTAACAATGACTCATATGACCTGAGAGGACTTGAGGCATCTGCCAGAAAGAAGTCTGCTGCTCAAATTAAAAATACTCTATAAATATTCAAACGAGCTCAAGATGATTACTGTGGGTTATAGTCCAACAAACCATTTCTGAGCTGACCTTCTGATTGCCAATAATTAAAGCAATATGCAGATATGTAATTCTGGTGTAAATATTGGGAATTTACACTGAATTATTAAATCCTTTTTTTTTTTTTTTTTTTGTAAGTGTAGGTAGGCAGATGCATGCAGCTATAGTTCTCAGAGATCTGGTAAAGGGTTCAATCCCACCGGACACAATAAATGCTTAAATTTGGTCATTTACCATGCTTTTATCCAAAGCTACTTAAACGGAAGGACCATAAAAAGCAAATTGTCCTACAAAAGTCAACAATATCTGCAGTATAGCAATGCCACGTCCCAAGAGCTGCTAGAGAAGTATAGTAGCTTCCAGATGAGAGTTTTTATTTATAAATTAAACACTTTTATAAGACTCTTTGGGTAAGAGTGCCAGCTAAATACCTTAAATGTACTTTCCTTTCAATAAACTTAAAATTAGGGGACAGGCCAAACCAAGACCAGACTTATTCAAGACCAAAAGTATAAACTGATGCTCCATCAACAAATAGACCTCCAGAGATTCGCATCCACTTCATATGGCGCTTACAGTATCCAGCAGAGGGCGCTGCTCTATTTCTCGGATCCAATGAAGCGCAGACCCGCAGCATTACGAGGGGTGCGTTTGAGGACTGCACAGCTAAATGGCGGATGAAGACTACAGGCTGCTGCTGAACAATAACACCTCACATCCCCATTAAAGCTCTTGTTGATCGGATCACTTTGCCCATGCAAAAGCCTTAGGCAGTGGGTGCAGTCATTCCTATGTGGCTATAAACCTCCATTGATTCAGTTTATGCACGATTGATCGTGGGTTTGTACGGAGCTCCAGAGGAAGTCGGGCTCTTCATGGTGGTTGTAATATGGGGGACTCGCTCGGTCTGATCGGGAAACGGCTGCTGTTGCTGCTCAATGATGGGTGCCCCGCGGCGGCAGCTGGAGCTGGCGGTGAAATGGAGCAGGCGGCCTGGCTCCGTGGTACCGTGCGAGCGGTCAGTGTGATCGGGCTGGCGAGCCCAGGGGTTGAGGTGAGACCGAAACGACAACAACAGACCGTCAAACCATCAAACAGAAAACGGTCACAAAAATGGTCCTTGCGAATAAACACTGATACATTCAACCGTTTAAAAGTGTAAAATAGTAAGAGATAGGATTAAGTTGTGTCTGAATTCAGGAAGAGACGTGTGTAGACGGATAAAATCGTATGTTTGAGTGCTAGTTAGCTAAGTAGCTAACTGCACAAATGAGCTGTGAGCAAACCTAGCTAGCTGCCTACATAGACAGCATTTTTGAGCAGCATATGTTTGTGCACTCATGGACGCCTATGATGCCCAAAAAGAATGCCTAGTTAGGCAGCTCACTAGATCTTGTGACAGATATAGATTCAGTAAAGGGCCCATTGTGATTAAAAAATGTCAAACATAATGACTCTTAATGGCTATAAAAACTGTAGATTAATATAACACGTATTGCAGACAGTATATGAGTTCATTGTAATTCAGCTACAATCGGATAGGATATCATGATATTAAAATTGAAACCATAGAGATTTGAAAGAGATATTATTATTATATGAGTATTATGATATTATATGAGACAACGTCATCTATTACTTTAGATAGTGATAACGTATCTGTTCTCCTGTGGATGGTAGCTATTTAGTTTATGTAGTGTGAAGTGTATATCAGTCATATACAGTCAGAATTACATTTCTTATTATTTATCTGTAATAGGTTCCAAGGCTAATCATAAAGATTTGGGGTTGATGAAAATATGTTTATTATTACAATCACATCAAATCTAAATAATCTAAAAATCATGCTTAAACATGCTTAATCCTGAACACTGAATTTATGGAAGGTTATAGGTTGGCATTTCCAAAATTTCATTTCTCCCTAGCCCTCTATTTGTGATATGTTATTTACTGGAATCTCTAGCTAATGTAACATTTTTTTCTGGATAGAGTTTATCAAGATAGTTTCACAACCTTATGCATCTCACTTCTACTAAAATGCATCTTATTGTATATTTTTCGACAATGAGATTTTTTTTGGAAAGCATTCAACTGTTGGTGCAGGAGGAGAGAACATCCCAACTGATTTTTTTTATTTTTTATTTTTTTTTACACATTGCTAGTGATGTTAAGTTGGAACAGATTCTTAATGATTCATATCAAACCGTTGAAATGTATGCTCGTAGAGGGTATAGTTTTCTATATAGTGTTATGCACTGTAGATGACCTACCCTTTTCATTGCAGGTGTTCATGGAATTTGAGGACAGCCCTTGGCGGCAACGCTCCTGGGTGCAGGTGTATGGGGATGAAGTGCGTGCAGCTCTGATGGAGAGTGCTATTGTCTGGGCAAATTGCAGTGACCCTTCCCTCTCTGCTGTTGGAGGAGCCACCGCAACTCAGTGGCCAGCTTTGGTGAGTACAGATGCACATCTTACACACCTAGTCATTTACAACACCCAGTATGTACTGATTCAGGGTTTTCTGAATGCACATTATCTTCTCAGATGTTCAAACCATTGGTTGACCGTGTGGGTTTGGGATCCCTGGTTCCTGTCGAGTTCTTTGGAACTAGAACATTGGCGTTTCTCACCAATGGGAATTCACTGCTACCGTTTGAGGTCAGCAGCTATCTGGATTTATGTTTGCAACCTTTTTGCACTGTAAGAGTACGTGGATTTACTTCCACGGCTGTCAATAACACATATGCATAAGGCCACCATCTGTCTTTCTACAGGCTGAGAAAGATTTAAAGCACACTCTACTACAGGAGCAGCTGGCCCTTCAAGCTGCCATCAGCAGCTGGCACAGTGATTCTGAGTTGCAGGAGATCCTGCGGAAAGGTCAGTTACTTACAACTATAAATAAACTTGTGGAAACTCCATATGTAAACCTACCTGTGTAAAGCATCAAAGGAAGTCCTTGTGACTAGTTGATAATATTCACTTTTTTGTTATATTGGGTAGGATCGTTCACTATTCAGGGTCGGAGGGTGCAAGTTTACCAGCCAGAGTTCAAGGAGTCCTGGGCCCTGGGACTTGTTTCACAGCATGATCCAGTATCACATATTATGGAGATTACCATGGACCAGGTCTGTATGAAATCCATATTCACTAATGATATCATATGCAATGTAAACATCTGCTGTCCAGTGTGTTTAGAAATCTTAATCTGTTTAGAAACAGTGTTCCTACAGTCATGGAAAACCTGGAAATATTAGGGAATTTTAAAATGGCCTTTTCTAGCCTTGGAAAAGTCAAGAAAATATATAAAATCCATGAAGTCATGAACATGTAAATAGTGAATATAATGGTTTCTGGTTTTGCCCTCTAAAATATTTAATCTGATAGATATTGCTCTTGTTTATAGTAAAACATGCTTGCAAGCCATAGTAATGTTTTAATTGTTAGTGAATCATTGTTTGAGTAGTTTATTTTCAATGAATTGTTCAAAATGGTGCACAAAGCAGTCTAAATGATTAATTAACAAATCCGTCTGAATCTAAATTATTTTTAAAATTCCATATGCAGTGATCTCAAACCACCTGAAAAAGTCATAAAAACATCATAGAAATTAATTGTTCAAAAAGGGTGGGAAGTGAGAACCCATAGACAGGGGTAGGTGTTCCATTGAAAGATTCAAGGGTTGGAGATGAAAGACAGAGTTTAGCAGTATGTGGTTTAATGTGTTAATGTTTTAGTTTTTTTTGTGCAGGGTGAGGAAACACAGGTGGTCGATCCTCGGGTCATTCATGTAATGATTGCTGTGGAACAATTAGATGAGGTATGATGAGTTTATGTCACTGCCAGGGTCGATCAGACTGTAGATTATGTCTAATCCAATACTATATTACTGTAATTGTAAAGTCACTGTTTTTAATGTACTTTTGCCAAACTAATTATGTGCTTGTCATCTGGCATATCATGTCTTTTGAAGAGCCAAGATCGACGCAGGAAGGAGGTTGATAGTGGGAAAGGTGAGGGCAGTCGGCGGCGCCGGACAGCATCCGTAGGAGATGAAGACATTACTCTTAAACGTTTCAAAGGAACTGGAGAGGGTGTCTCTGATAACCAGAATGGGAATGGTTCCAAAAAGGATGCTGAGGCTATGGTAACATGCGTAAAGACGCCAGCAGTAGAAATAGTGGAGGGAGAGGATGGAGGGGGTGGAGTAGTTGGGAGGGTGATGAGCAACTCTAGTCCAGTAGCACTGCCAAGCCAAGACTCCACTAACAACAGTAATTCCTCTCAGCAGGACCACTCCCACACAAGGACAGCAGGTTTTGTCAAGGAGAATGGCAGTTCTGTCCCAAACCAAGAAAGGACAACTTCAAAATCAACCGTGCTTCCTGTGTCCACTCCAACACCACCTCCATTGAAGCCTGCCCCATCACCTTTTTCTAACACTTTTCCCTCTTTGGGACAAATGCCTAGCTTGGTACCAGGGGCCCCTGTCCCTAAATCCCCATCACTCCCAGCATTAGAGAGGGAAGATGCTGTCATTTCAGGGTATCCTAAAACAGCTGCCCTGGTGTCTCCAGGTCCTGTTACAATCTCATCACCTTCGCGAGAAAATGCTTCAAGTGTGGCTCTTTCTGCTCCTGCAGATGCAAACCAGAAGTCCAGTATGTGGGGATCAACCCCAGAGGCAAGCCAGGTATTAAATCAACAAAGATGTCCCTTTCATTTTCTACCTTTCACTCGTTTTGCTTGAATGTTTTTAAAAGAATAGTTCACCCATAAATGAAACCTCTGTCATAATTTACCCTCACGTCATTCCAAACATGAGGGAGTGTAAAATATGACAGAATTTTCATTTTTAAGTGAACTTTTCCTTTAAAGTGAAAATGTGTAGTATCGGTTTGTTTTGCTTCTTTGTATTTCAGACATCCAAGACCCCCGCTTTAACTACCGCAGGATTTGGTGCCTCTCAACACAAACAGTCAAGCGCAGGAGTGTTTGGGGACGTCCCTGCACAGACAAACGGCTCTTCCCAGGAGGACAAGACTTTTGGCTTTCCATTTGCAGCTGCAAAAGAAAAGCAGAGGCAAGAATCTGATCCATCACAGAATCTGTTCTTCCAATGCATGTCTCAGAACCAGAGTATCTCTCAAGGCCAATCAAAGACCTTCACATCATTGTCGGAGTGCCTGAATAAGGAGCCGCCCAGCCTGTTCAAGCCTACTGCACCCTCTGAGGGTTTCAAAAAGTCAGTTGTGGCTTCCGCATCTGCTGGACTGTTTGGTTCAGCACCTGCTGGTGGCCTGTCACCACTGAAAGAGCAGCCTAAAGTGCCTGATATCAAGCCTACAGGCAATGGAATTCTAAAAAACAAGCCTTTTGGAGTGGTTGGGGAGGCACACAGCAAACTCCCAGCCACTTTTCCTACAGCTATAGTTGGAAGTCAAGTTGCAGGTTCTCCAGAGGTTCTGAAACCTTCCTTAGGACTAGGAACCAGTGGACTTGGTAGTGGCGGCAGTGGGAATAGAAATGTTAACAGCTCTAACCCGGTCAGTGGTTTTGGTTTGCTTACTGGCAACAAGGTTTCAGAAACTCATGAAAACCTGTTCCTACTGGCTTCTAAGGAGACAAACCCATTTCTTTCTTATGGTAAAGCTGTCTCACAAAATCTTTTAAGTGCATTGTCATCTTCAAAATCATCCTCTGTGGTACTCCCTGCCCCATCCACATCTGCTATTCCACCTTCGGTCTGCAACAGTCTACTTGGTAAAGATCATCCTGGCAATGATGCCAAACCAAATTTATTCACCATGGCAGAACCCCCTAAAGGAATCTTAACCCCCCAGTTTGCACATTCCTCTCTTATGACCTCTCCTCCATTGGTAGCCCAAGATGGGCAACAAACATCCAAACCAAACGAGGGTTCAGATATTAGCACCCATGTCAATGATGAAGGTGGAGTTGCCACATCCCTTGACCAGATGTCACAGAAGGTTTCCCCGGAGGAACGTGGGCAGTCCACCAGACGAGAGTCAGAGTCCAGTAGCAACAGTGACCTGTCTGATTTGAGTGACACAGAAGAGAACTCTGGGCAGAGCCAAAAGCCTGGGGTTCAGGCAGCAGCTGAGGAGAATAAGACACAGCCTGTGGCTAAGAGCCGGCCGCGGAGCAAATCCTTTACAGGTAAAATGCTTGACTGGTACCTCTTATCAATTTTGATAAATTCATTAATTATTTTGCTTCAGATGTCAGATCCTTCCCTAAAAAATTAAACTGAATATAACTAGGGTTCACAGTAAACTGATCTTGGCTTGCAATGTGTGGTCAATCTAGTGGGACAGTCAGTGTTAAAGGATCAGAATAAGGTTCGGCGATTGAAGCAGTCCGGTGAGTCCTTTCTGCAGGACGGTTCCTGCATTAACGTGGCACCCCACCTGCACAAATGTCGCGAGTGCCGCCTGGAGCGCTACAGGAAATTCCGCGAACAAGACTCCGATGATGATGATGATCCCAATGTGGCCTGCCGTTTCTTCCACTTTCGCAGGTGAAATGCATGTGTTTAAACTTTCAGACAAAAGTTGTAGTAAGATTATTTTTTTATTTTTTTTGATCATGCCTCTGTCAAGGGATATGACATTGACTTTTCAACCTCTTTGATTTCTCTTTCTCCTAAAAGACTGGCTTTCACGAAGAAGGGAGTCCTTCGTGTGGAAGGTTTTCTGAGTCCCACGCAAAGTGATAGTATGGCAATGGGGCTGTGGCTTCCCACCATCGCAGCAAAGGAAGGACTTGACTTGGACACGTCCAAATACATTTTGGCCAATGTGGGTGACCAGTTTTGCCAACTGGTCATGTCAGAGAAAGAGGCCATGATGATGATAGAGCCACATCGTAAGTCACTACTGTCTACTAAAACGTATTAAAGGCCTGTTCATTCCAAGTATGAGGTGACTTAAAATGAAATTCCTAAAAATATGAATAAACTATTTTTCAAACCAACATTTTTCAAGTCTGATAACAGATTTTCGGCCCACATTGACCTTGCTTCCATCATCACAATACAATATTTTGGACTTGGAGTAACTGTAGAGTTCATAGATGTAAATTATTACATTTGAAGTTCCTGTTTTGCATGTTTTTCATTTTAGTAATTAATACTTGAACATAATGTTAGCATTTCAAATAGTCTGACAACTCTGTGTGATTTTGCAGAGAAAGTGGCATGGAAGCGAGCTGTCAGGGGAGTGAGGGAAATGTGTGATGTGTGTGAAACCACACTCTTCAACATTCACTGGGTGTGTCGCAAATGTGGCTTTGGTGTTTGCCTTGACTGCTACCGGCTACGCAAGAACAGACCACCTGAAGGTAGACACAATAATCTACTGCAGGGCATAATACATGTAGATGTAAATGACTACTATCTTATATCAAGTACTTGGATTACACTGTCTCTGACACTTAGTACTCTTTCAGTAGATGATGGCCCTGATGAAGAGGTGTTCTCGTGGCTGAAATGTGCTAAAGGCCAGCCACACGAACCACAGAACCTCATGCCTACTCAAATTATACCTGGCACAGGTTAGTGCATTTACTCCTATTTATAGTTATAATGAAACTAAAACAAGGTCAAAAACATTATGTATTTGTTATTCTCTCCTTGTATCCCTTTAGCCTTGTATAGCATAGGTGACATGGTACATGCAGCCAGAGGAAAATGGGGGATCAAAGCTAACTGTCCCTGTACTAGTCGACATAACAAACCTTTGGTGCGTCCCGGTGCTCCAAATGGCTTTTCACAGGCAAGTTCTCTGCTGTTTCCAAAATGTCTTCTTTGAAACCAGAATTACCTCTTAAAGAAGCATCTGAGAAGATTTTTTTTTTTTTAATCATCTTTTTCCCTCACTTGTAATTGATGCAGTCGGGTGCAGCTAACAGTACAGGGAATGGAGCCACCTCCAGTCCAGCCACATCCCGGCCAAATGGCGAATCTGGAATGGGTGCAGTAGTCAAGACAGAGCCTACTGAAGAGGGGGACAATACTGACACAACATCAGGCATGAGTGGAGCAAATACCAGCACAACTACCCCTGCTGCTGCCCAGACACCAGGCACAAAGGATGGCAAATGCAATACCTCAGCGCTTCACTGGCTGGCTGACCTGGCCACACAAAAGGAGCCCAAAGGTTAGACCAATTTTAAAGTGGTTTACACTGGGACTTTATAACTGTCTGGTTAGAGGATCATTTGCACACTTCATAAAACATTCTTATTTCTTGGGTGTTGAATATAATTTTTGTGCTCAGATGCAAAATTCAGAATCTACCTGTTAAAAATCTTAAATCTAAATCTTGTGTCCTCTCAGAATCTCTGCGCTCCATGATGGGTCGTGACTCCCGTCCTCCGTTTGGCCTGGACTCATTCAGCACACTCTCCAAACCTTCAGGGTCTAGCCCTAAGCTCTTCAATAGTCTGTTGCTGGGCTCTGGGCCTTCCCAACCGAAAGCAGAGGGTACTAGCCTACGTGATCTGCTTAATTCTGGCCCTGGCAAGCTCCAGCAGGGTTCCACAGAGGGTGGAGTCTCCTTCCCTTCAGTGTTCTCCACTACTGGGGTACGTAATGATGCTATAAACAACCTTTTATGACTTTTTTTGTGGGTTCTCAAGAATTATAATTTTTTTTCCTGCCTTACAGTCTGACAAGATGAAGGGAGGACTTCCTAACTTCCTGGATCATATCATTGCATCGGTGGTGGAGACCAAGAAGGCAGAGGGTCGGCGTGCAGCAGGTTCAGCAGAAGGTGGAGAGTCTGGGAGTGTTCCTCGCAGAGAGGGGGTTATGGGTCTGAGTGTTCTAGACCCTAACACTTCCCACTCCTGGCTGTGTGATGGGCGCTTGCTCTGTCTGCAGGACCCGAGCAACAGCAACAACTGGAAAATCTTCAGAGAGTGCTGGAAACAAGGGCAGGTAAGGAAGATAAAATGGAATGGCTTACCCTTCAGTGTTTTATCAAAGTTCCTGAAGACTGCTTGATGCTAATAACATTTTCTTTTGTTTAGCCTGTGCTGGTCTCTGGCATAGACAAGAAGCTGAAGAGTAACTTATGGAAGCCTGAGGTCTTCAGTGAGGAGTTTGGAGATCAGGATGTGGACCTGGTCAACTGTAGGAACTGTGCTATCATCTCTGATGTCAAGGTCCGAGATTTCTGGGATGGCTTCCAGGTCATTTCCAGTAAGTACAGCCACTTTGACTTCTCCAGAGTTTTTGTTTGTTTTACAACTCTGAGAAAGGAGATCTTACACAACTCAACTTTTGGAGGAATTTGCACTGTAAGCAGTTAATCAAGGTCCGTTTCATTTTCCTTTATTTCTTTAGAGCGGTTGCAAGGTGGAGACGGCCAGCCTATGGTACTAAAACTTAAAGATTGGCCTCCTGGAGAAGATTTCAGAGATATGATGCCCACTCGGTAGGTTTGCTGATTTGTAATTTGGTGCAGTATTTATCTGGAAGCACACAGTATGTTGGGCAGTTCTGTAATGATTTAGCTCACTGATGTTCCCCCATTTGCAGGTTTGATGATCTCATGGATAACCTTCCCTTACCAGAGTACACAAAGAGAGATGGCCGCCTCAACTTGGCCTCTCGTCTTCCAAACTTTTTTGTTCGCCCAGATCTTGGTCCTAAAATGTACAATGCCTATGGTAAGGGGCTTTCATTTAACACTCTGCCATTACTCATGATGAGGATTTCATAACTATTTTTTAAATCTGTTTCCTTTACTCTTTCATGTCAGGTCTGATCTCCACAGAAGATAGAAAGGTTGGCACCACTAACCTCCATCTGGATGTATCTGATGCTGTTAACGTCATGGTGTACGTGGGCATCCCAGAAGGAGACGGTGACCAGGCAAATGGTAAGTATTTAGCTTTTGTGTTTGTTTCTTGAAGATGGAACATTTCCTGTGTATTATATTTCTGTATTTCACCTATACTAAAGCTACTGTAGAATGAGCTTCTCCACATCAGAACAAGTATTTTTGCTATTGACAATATAGGCAAAGCTGTGTGTCTATTAATATTTACTCTTATTGATCTGGTTTTAAATCATACTTCTTTATAATGTGTATTAGGTTATTTTAAGGCATACACCTTTGCTCATGTGCTCTCACCAGTTCATTGTAGCTCATTGAAATACTTTGACTCCACATTGTGTTCACTATATCTATAAGCTGTCAATCTTGCCTGAAATGCTTCTGGTAGACCTGCATCTTAATAGCTGAAGGAGCCTGAATGGATTATTTGGGTCTGATTCTGGAATTTAAATATAAAAAGATCTTTGCAGAAGTATTCAGACCCCTAACTTTGTTATGAAGTTTCATATCAGTGGATTGTCCCAAACCTTCCTCTTAAGCACCTTATGGACCTTAGTAAAATTAAAAGCCATATTTTATTGGACACAAATGAAAACGAGTGTGAGGGATAGAAGTAGGTTCTGTTCAAAATGTTTTACTGTTTTAAGGTCCAAGGTCACATAAAGTTAAAATTTGTGAAAATCTATTTTTTTTTATGTTTCCTCAGTTGAACAATCAATCCCTGTGGGTAAACAACAGTACGTTGTATTGGAATGGACTTTACTCCTATTCCTCTCAGCCTTGTTTTTGTTTACATCTAATTTATTATCAACTATGGTGTAAAGTGTAGCCTAATCTCTAATAGTGGAATCTATTAAGATTTGTGAGAATTTATTTTCATGCAAGATAACTTGTACCCCCTTATATAGTTTGCTCACTTAGCCTGCTAGCTTTGATTGGCAAATTCTAGCAAACATCCAACCATACTACCTCACATCTGAATAGCTAACAGAAAAGTGGGCTGGATGCAGGATTTTAGTATGGCCTGTTCTCTTGGGGTCTTACTACTTTTGATTGTGGCACCATTTCTCATTCACAGAACCGGACCTCGCTGGATTCAAAGGTCTGTGCATTTATTTGAGCAATTTGTCTCGCCTGCCAGGCATGCCCCTCCTACTTTTCTTGCTCTATCTTGGTCTTCACTCCCATTGCTTTAATCTGTCTCTTACTACCTTTTTTTACTAGATTAAACTGTTGTACTGTGTTGAAATGCTCATTAACATCAGGAATATCTTTTTCGGAGACCTCTGTACTGTTGAGAGGAAGATTGGAAAAAAAATTTCTCAGTGTGCCATTTTGGAAACTCCATTCAGAATTTTCCAGGTCAATGAACATACACACCGATTACAGATAGCAAAATCACAAAAAGTATTTGACCATGTTGCCCCTCCCCCCACTTATCACTGTGTTGAGACTCTACTTAAGACATCTTGTTGGATGAGTGAGCGTTAGTTTTTAAAGGGGTCATTTAATAAAATCAAATTTTCCCTTATTTAAAATAGAGTTGGATGCATTATGAATGATGTCCACTTACATGAAGAAAGTGTTGGCAAAGATGAAGTTTTTAAAGGAATAGTTCACCCAAAAATTGCATTTCTCATCATTTACTCACCCTCTTGCCATCCCATATGTATATGGCTGTCTTTCTTCTGCAGGGTACAAATGAAGATTTTTAGAATAATATTTCAGCTCTGTTGGTCCATAAAATACAAGTGAAGAGGTGCCAAAATTTAGAATCGAACCTTCATAAAAATAATCCATACTATTCCAGAGGTCGAATCAATGTCTTCTGAAGTGAAACGCTAGGTGTTTGTAAGAAATAGATCATTATTTAAAAGATTTTTAACAAAAAAGTGTTTGTTGAGAAGGGTGATGTTCAAACTGCCCCTTGTGTGACATAACCGTGAAAGCCTCCTGTATAGGTATTCATACGTAGATCCCTTATTAGCAGCTGTTTCTTTGGACCGCAATAGTGTTTCGACACAAAAGCAGTTTATGCAGCTGTCTGAGCAAGGAGCTCAGTCTGAGGCATGTCCTCCACTCACTCACTTTCATTCAAACTGATTCAAACAGCTCTCCTTGTTCACCGTTCCAAGATGGCGCTGCAGTTGATGTATCGAAACCAGCCAAATGAGACATCCATGTGTGATTATCTATGCTCCTCTGTTATAAACAACACTGTGCTTCCGTTTGTTTTCATATTCACGTGTCAGTTCTCGTGTGAACTTGTCAACAAGCTTGTTCACAACCCTTTAACTATTGACCTATTTCTTACACACTTAGTGTTTTGCTTTAGAAGACATTAATAGACCAGAGTCTTACGGATTAGTTTTATGATGGATTTAAGTGCTTTTTGGAGCTTCAAACATTTGGCACCTATTCACTAGCATTTTATGGACTTTACAGAACTGAAATATTTTTCCAAAAATCTTAATATTTGTTCTGCAGAAGAAAGTCAGTCATACACATCTGGGATGGCATGAGGGTGAGTAAATTACAGAATGAGAGAATTAACATTTTTGGGTGAACTATCCCTTTAAGACAGCATTCTAAGCATTTTGATGCGTAGGGGCAACTAAATTATGACAAAAAAGTTTTGGGACACAAAAAGAAGAAAATGCATAATATGACCTCTTTAAATGGACATCCTTTTTTCTATAGAAGACAAGCAAGTTTTTATTTAAGAATGTTATTTCCATACTCTGAAGTGGTTGGTGATGGATCTTCATATTCTGTCATTTCTTTGTACTTTTTTCTTTTTTTTTAAAGATGTAACTAACATTGGGATGCCACCTTTTTTATTATGTGCAGTCAGAATTAGAGTTTTTACAGAGAATGATGTGTATGATTCCTGGAGTAGTTTTGATTAATATAATATTTATTTTTTGTCGGCCTCTGAACTGTGAGCAGATCCTTTTTTCTTGATTATTTAGTAATAGTAATTAGTTGCTTGACATTAACATATTAAATATTTATCCTTTGCTTTATTTGCAAATATTATTTAGAGTTGATCATAGTGTTGTTGCCCAAAAAAGGCCAGAGGCAATTTTTAGAAGATAATTAGCATCCCTAACCATCAATATCAGTGACCGCTGTAGTTCAGAATCTCTTACAGCAAATTTGAAGGCTTTTGATTATAATTAATTGTGTTTGTTTACTGACCTGCCTATTATAATTGCAGAGGTGATGCAGACCATTGAGGAGGGTGACGTCGATGATATGACTAAAAGAAGAGTCTACGAGATAAAGGAGAAACCTGGAGCTCTGTGGCACATCTACGCTGCCAAAGATGCTGAAAAGATCCGTGAACTCCTCCGAAAGGTGACAAGATGGCCATTTCTCTCTTGATTGATGAATGAATGATATACTTGCCTCCTGAAAGGTTTTCTGTCTGCTGCTTTTATTTTTAAGGAAGAATCAACAGTACTGCTATGTTCCCAACTTTTTATGTTTTAAATCAGACTGAATAACCAAGGTTTATTTCACCTACCTATTTCAGGTTGGGGAGGAACAGGGTCAAGAGAACCCTCCAGATCATGACCCTATCCACGATCAGAGCTGGTACCTAGACCAGACACTGCGTCACCGGCTGTACGAAGAGTATGGAGTCCAGGGCTGGTCCATTGTGCAGTTTTTAGGAGATGCTGTGTTCATCCCAGCGGGGGCACCACATCAGGTTAGCATTGAGATTATTTTAACCCGAGTTCAGTTTGAAATCATGCACTTGACATGAAAATGCTCAATTCCTCATCTTGCTTTGTCCCAGGTGCACAACCTGTACAGCTGTATCAAGGTTGCAGAGGACTTTGTTTCTCCTGAGCACGTGAAGCACTGTTTTAGACTGACGCAAGAGTTCCGCCACCTTTCCAACACTCACACCAACCATGAGGACAAGCTACAGGTATTTCTTAAAATGTATATAATGTTAAAGGGTTAGTTAAAAAAAATGCTATAATTGACTTACCTTTATGTTGTTTCAAACCCCATATGACTTGTGGAACACAAAAGCAGATGATAGTCAGAACATTCACGGTGTGAATATTTTGCCTAGCATCTCTTTTTCAAAATGGTCATTTTTGGCATAATTAACCCTTTATTTACCTATATTTTGTGCTACAATTTGGGTTTAGATACTTAACACTTTCAGATGATTTAATATTGTGTATACTTCTGTTATTCACAGGTGAAGAACATCATCTACCATGCTGTGAAGGATGCTGTGGGAACACTAAAAGCCCATGAATCTACTAAGCTAAGCCGCTCTTAGTTGTTTTGAACTCAAGCCGGAAGATGGTTGTGAAATCACAGTCAAATTAGTTTTTTGGGTAGAATGGAATTGGTTTGGATAAGGCCAGTGTTCTCCCAATACAAGCTGTTTATAATGGAACGTCTCTTGGATTTCTGGTAGGATGAAGAATCTTCTTCATCAGTGTTATTGAACCATTGTTTTGCTTTCCAATATTTTTCTCTGTATTTAAAACTCTGTATTTCTCTGCATTTAAAATTTGTTGGAATATTCCAAGAACTGATATAAGCTGACATGCATCTTTTAAAAGACCTTCAAGAAAGTTTCCTTGAAGACTTCTGTGAAACTGTGCACTGGGTTTCTTTTTTTAGCGAACATTGATTTTTGTGCTCTTCAATGAAGGAGAGCTTTTAGTTGTGAAGGGGATAAACAGAAATAAAATTGATTAAAATATTCCTGTCAGCTTTTCTTGAAGAGGTGGTTACGAACATGTAAGGGAACTAGACCAAAGTTTTGTATTTTTAGTTCACAAAAGTTTTTTTTTTTTTTTTTTTTAGATGAGATCATTGTTCTTTTTTTTTTTTTTTTTTTTTTTGTAATACTCCATTAGATTATATTTTACTGACAACAAGCATTAGACTGGCAGAGAATCAACAATTCCAGTTCTGCAGAACTACTGGTGAACCAATATACAGTATATATTGATCTTAGCAGTGTGTATGAGACCCCTCCGAAAAAATAAAAGTTTACAAAAAAGGATTTGGCCTTGTTATTTGGAATTGACAATGAATTTCTTAGCCATATATTTGTTTAATGCTTACTATTTTATTTTATAAGACAATTTGTGGTTCGTGGATGACACTGCAATAAACTGAAGCTTTTGAAATATTGACCACGTTTTTATTGAGTTCTTCTTGATGCATCAGCTATATTTGGTGTTTAACAAAATGTTGAGACAAAAATAACATTTGACAAGTGCTTCAGTAAAGCCACGTCATGTCTTCCTATGGTTAAAAAAGTGGCATAGTAACACCATGTGTGATAACCAAATGCAACTTGCAAGCATATATAAAACTATAACTGCTTCTTAACCTCTCTAAGTGAGACGAATTTGCCCCAATGTGTGAAAAATTCATCAATTGAGTATTGCGATATGAAAGCTAGTACGACCTGTCAGCTCGCGACAGTTATGGAAATGGGCGGAGCATTTAACGTCATCGTTACATGACGTTGGTAGTTTGGCATACACATAGAGCATGGATTGAATTACTGCTATCGGATTGTAATATTGTTTTTTTGGTCAATAAATATGAGTGCTATCAATATTCACGTTCAACCCAAATATTTTTTCTGGAATGCATTAATCCCTCAAAACACAAAGAAATTAAATACATTTATGGTAAAAAAAATTAATATATATATATATAACTATGGTGACTGTATCCGTTATAGTACCAGACATGTTTTAACAACAGTAATTATTTAATATTAGCAAACGTTGTCATAAAAAGTAAATACAAATTACACTGTTAAGTGTTTGCAGGAGAACTCGTATTGATTTATTTATGTTCTATAGTAGCAAATTAACTGTAGTTTTGGAGGTATTTGTAGGAAACTATGGTTACAATGTAAACATTTTTTGAGGGCATCAATGAACCAGAATTGTTTTTTATTTATTTTTTGTATTCATGGAGCAGGTGCAAATATGTCGCTGTCCCTTTAAGAGACGCGGGGCGACTGAGAGGCGCGCATATGCAGCGGCTCTTTCCAGTAACGTGTGTTATCACCGTTACATTGAGACACAGGATCGGATGGCATTCTTCCTGATATTCAGCATCAGTCGTGTGGTCGGAATGGAGGTGCTGAATACTCTGTTAAAATAAGGAAAAAACCCCACAGAGATCAAGATGGTGTCGTGGATCATTTCGCGGATGGTGGTGTGAGTGTTCATGCGACGCGCGCCTGTTTGTTGTGTGTTGTGTGTTGCTGCGGATACATGACGCTGTTCATTTGGTTATAACCGTGAAATGCTTTTGTTTAAGGGGATATAAAGATAGTGGCTAATCAGAATAATTAAATAACTAAATTAATATAACAAAGCAGTCGAGGGCTCCATTTGTGTTCCTTCTTGTTTTTTGTTTTTTTTTTTTTGTTTTTTTTTTCACCTGGAGACAAAATATGCATAAGATGATTATTTAATTTACCAAGCACATCAATAGAAAATGTTAAATGTTTACATTTTGGGCAAGTTTAAGGTATTCCAGCTGTTATCCATTCAATACACCCATGACATATTAGCCTATCTCGTGCTTTGATGTCAGGATTCTTACATCCTTTATATTATATTTCAAATTGGGATCAGAGTCTTTTTGAGATTGGCTGCTGAGGGTTTATCAGTATAGGCCGACCTGCCCAGCTGATTTTCTTTCCCTGCTAGTAATGGGAAGGAGGCCAGTCTGTGCCAGATGACTCCTAGATTTGCTCTGTTTATGTGAGTCTCGGGTGGGTGCTTGAGTGGGATTTACATATTGTGTTATAGCTTGGTTCATCTGGATATAGACCATTAGAAACAACCTTCAGTCTGTGCTGCATGAAATCATAGGGCTAGGATGTATTGATAATTACTGTGGTCTTGCTATGTCTTATGGAATGCTCTTTGGAGTGGTGAGCAGATGCATTCTGGGAGACAGGCTTGTTGAAATGGGACAGAGGGCATTTGGTCTGCCACGCGCCATACTGCCTCGCTTTCATCCTCTCATGCTTCACTGTGCACAGTCTACATGAACATTCAGATTTATAGAGACAAAGTAATTGAACAATATACACAACCATGGGTAAAACCATGTGTTGAAAGGAATAGGTCAACCAAAAAGTAAATTCTGTCTTCCTTTACTCACCGTCATTTCGTTACAGACCCGTGTAACTTTCATTCTTCCGTGGAACACAAAAGGAGATGTTCTGTAAAATGTTAGCCTCCGTCACCATTCAGTTTTATTGCATAGATCAAATGATGCAATGAAAGTGAATTGTGATTGATGCTGTCAGTCCCTAACATCTCAAACATCTATCTTCTGTGTAAGAAAGAAAGTCATATGAGTTTGGTTGGAACAACATGAGGGTGAGTAAACAAAAGAATGTTCATTTTTGTGTGAACTATATCCCTCTAAGCCAGTGAACATGAAACAACAGTGACTGGGACGCATATGTACTCAGATGATGTCTGCAGTGCATGCCAGTGGGTAGGTGTGGTCTGTCCTGTATCCCGACATCCTTTATTGGATCTGCCATTGCAGAATGTTTGGGATTTTGTCAAATCAGCACAAAATAGCTTGTCTGTTTGTGTGTGTATGAGAGAGGGAGAGCGTGTCGAGTGCATGGTGCACATGCAGTGCATTTTGTCTAATTTTGTGCCTTTGTGTCTGTTCGCTCTAATTCCCTGTCATAAATGATTCACTTTTAATGGCTCTCAGAGAGTTTGCCTTCAATGGCACCATGAAACATGCTCTGCAGTAAATATTACAAGTCCTGTTTTACTTACAAGTCTTTTGGGTTTTTCTTTTTAACTAAAATGTACTGTTCTGAACATTTTGATCAGCTATTCTGTTCGACCGGTAGTGGATTTTGCCGATACAATAACTAAAGTGGTGGGAAAGGCTGACAACTGATTAGTCAGACTATATATATTTTTTTTGTTCAAACAAAATCATCATAATAATAATAATAATAATAATAACCAGAAAAATAAATTATGCGTAACGTGGGACTTTTAACTATATACAAGCCGAAACACCCAGGACTCTTATTTTGAAACGACGGAGACTTGGCCCATTGCAATTGTCTATATTAAGTGTTAACCAGATTAAAGGGTTAGCGTACCCAAAAATTTAAATTCTCTGATCATTTACTCTCTCTCATGCCATCCAAGATGTGTATGACTTTCTTTCTTTTACTGAACACAAACAAATATTTTTAGAAGGATATCTCAGCTCTGTAGGTCCATGCAATGCAAGTGAATGGTGGGCAGAACTCTGAAGGATCAAATATCACATTAAAGGGTTAGTTCATTTGAAAATAAAAATCCTCTCTGATTTACCTACCATTAAGCCATCCCAGATGTGTATGACTCTCTTTCTTCAGCACAGCCAAAGTGAACATTTTTCTAAGCTGATTTCAACTTCATACAGTTTTTTCCATACAATGCATGCAAATGGGTGCCATCAGGCTGCTAGCTGTCCAAAAGGCATATTTAGACAGCATAAATGTAATCATGCGTTCATTTAATCAGTCGAGTGTTTCCATATATGTCGGGCACATCTCCATAAAGTCACATTCTTCTTTCCATGTCCTTGCTTCAATTTAGAACACTTGGCCATCAAAATAAAAAAAATATCCATTGAAGTTTGGATAGAAATGTGGATGAATATTTTCAATAAAAACATGTTTATATACAGAAAATATGATCGTTGTCATTGTTTTTATGATTGTAATATGATTGTTTTTATTTCACCTCTACCGCTGTCATACTGTAGAAACAAGATGTTTTAACTGTAGAATCCTCCAGCGCTGGCCACAGAGAAACACTGAGGAATAATAATAATCATAATAATAAAAATAATATTGTCAACAATTGGCAAAGATTTGTGACGGCAACCGATAGTTTCAAAAAGCAAGTATTGGCTCCGATTAATCGATTAATTTATCTCTAATTGGTTGTAACCTCCATAAATTCATTTATTTGTGTTTTAAAAGGCTGGCCAAATTTTTCCTGTATCCCATCCACCCCTAACATGTTCGAATGAAACTGGCTGCAATGTTGCCTCTTAAGTATCTATAATTTCTACTTTAGCTTTAGGTAATGGTGCAAGTTAAATTGTATACACTTAAATACATTGTAAGTTGAACTTGTCTGCATCTTCTGGGCCAGAAAGCAAGCTCTCATCTTACAGTCTGATGGTCTTTTCTCCCTTCAGCCTGGCCTTCGGGACCCTCTATCCAGCCTATTCCTCCTATAAGGCTGTGAAGACGAAAAACGTCAAGGAGTATGTGAGTATTTGGCTTAAATTGTCAAATTGTTTTACCCTTTTGTAAAGTTAACATAAACCGGATCGAAAATACTGGTTCATTAAAGGCCATCAAATTTTATTTTAGGTTTGTAAATTTAAGTTCAACATCTACAACTCAGTTGATGTCTGAAAATAATATAGGAGACCGACAGTTACCTAGTCAAAAACATTAAGTATATTAAAAAAATATTATGATTAAACAAAATGGCTAATTTGCTTTTCCATAGGCTTGGGAAAGCCTTCTTTTTCCTGAGTGGCATTCAGTATAAACACATAGATTATTCAAATCATCAGCTATATGTGTGTCTTTTTTTTTTGGTTTATTTTTAATAAACCATATTTATCTCTTTAACACCTGTATGGTAGGATGAGTTCATAGTATCAGTATTCTCCCATTACTGGTTGCTATAGAAACCACTAGGGCAGCAGTTGGCCATATTTAGCGTTTTCCTTTATAAATAGGGGCACCTTTTATTCATTTAGATTTTTTTTAACTCTGGATATTTCATAAACCTTTGATCTGTTTTCTTGTGGAGCTGGATTTCATATGCTGCTTTAGATAGCAATAGTGTTATTTCGTTTTGATAATTGCTCAAATGGATAATAATGGTTTATTGTGAACAGATGGAGACCCAACTGGCTTGTGAGATGGCAATCACTCCACTGTTTTCTTTAAAAAACCAGTCATGCATCATGCACAAGGCTATATTCCGTAAGAGCATGTGACCTGATATGTGCTGATGTCATGAGAGGTGTGTGTATACACGTGCTTGACCATAACGTCTGTGTTTTCATCCTCAGGTGAAATGGATGATGTACTGGATAATATTTGCACTTTTTACAACAGCAGAGACGATCACGGATATGTTCCTCTCCTGGTGGGTGTATAATAAACTGTTTACACAATATTTGAGGCTTTTCCTAGATATTTATTGCATTTTATTTATCACACATTGGGCAACATTCCCATTTTAAAAAATGGATGTTTGCTACTATTTGAGGGAATCTTACTTAAACATGTCCTGGTCATACTTCACCCAAAATTCAGAACAAAAGAAAGAAAAATTTATATTTTGCACGAAGAAGTCAGAACCTGTAGCATTAAGATTTTTGCCAATTAAGCACATTTAACCCCCTATCCTCATTACCGTAATGCATTTAAATTCACGGTATTACCATAAATAATACCATAATGTTTCACTTTTTTAAATTCCCAATGTTCTCAGTGAAGACTCAAATTAGATTCTGATTACTGTAATGCACCAATGAAAACCCTCCTGTCTGTTAAAAAAACAGCATAAGTTTAAGGCGGTAAAACTAATACCACACTTTACAGTGTAATTAATCATATAATTTAACATATAATTTTTCAAGTTAAGTTAGAGTACATTGAGAGTTGTGGGTGCTTTTGTAACCGGTTCTGCTCAACCCGCTCTGAGCGGGATTAGAACCGGTGTCTCTGGCATGGGAGGTTAAAGGCTACAGCCTCTAGCGTCAGTCTCTAGTGCACCCCTTGAGGCCTGGGTAGTGAGATTTACTCACACTGCACAGCACGTACCAGCTGGCTACCCTTACACTTATTTGTCATGAAATGTTTTTTGCAATTTTTATCATGCAAAATATCATTTTTGGATGAAATATGACTTGGATATGTTCTTAACAGGCTTCACGAGATTCTCCCATTTTTATTAATCTACTCAATTATCCATGTACAAGTATTATGGTTATCCTCCCCAGTCAGACATGATTTTTCCTTGCCATTTTCCCAGGTTTCCATTTTACTTTGAGCTGAAGATTGCCTTTGTTATCTGGCTGTTGTCCCCATACACCAAGGGATCCAGCGTGCTGTACCGCAAGTTTGTGCATCCCACGCTCTCCAATAAGGAGAAGGTACAAATGAACGTGCCTCATTTTTTTGTAATATAACATCTGTTGAGACAGAGTAATGGTTTTGTGTTGCATGTTCTTTGTTACAGGAAATTGATGAGTACATAACTCGAGCTAAAGACCGCAGTTATGAGACCATGATGCGGTTTGGGAAGAGAGGCCTCAATATCGCAGCCACTGCAGCAGTCACAGCTGCCTCCAAGGTGAAATAAATGTTAGACAACACAGGTTTTACTGTTAGGTACCTTGGGTACTATTTTCAGGAGCAGTGGTGTTTGTGGTTTTGTAGAAAACTCTGTAAATATGAGATAGAAATGCGTCTATACACTTTTCCATTCCTTCACTTTCATCCAACTCATCCATTTCAATAACAGTTTTGTAAAGACATTAGCCCCTTTCACAAAAGCAAACGAGTTGGAGGTGAGTGGCGTTAAATGTTTTCTACACTTTGAGTGCTTGTTTTCCATCTCCATTTCTTCGCGGTCCAGTGTTGTGGCAGTGCGTAGTCAATTTCCACAGTCGTCTCGCCATATAACTTCAGATTTGAGTCGTGGAGCATCATACACTATGAGATTTCCTTTATAGTCAAAACTAAAATATCAAATATTTTTTTATATACAGTGCTAAATCTACTGGTACTTTCAAACGGGGCATGTTCACACATGACCTCTAAACTGAAAATGTATTTTGTTATTTTTCTGGAAAATGCTGTATGTGTGAAAGCGACTATTAATATAAAAACTATTTTTAAGCAGAAGCCTTTAGATCAAAAGGTTTACAAGATCGTGGGAAACCTCAATTCATTCAAATGTGTCCAGAATTTTGACTGGCAGTGTGTTTGTGTATTGAAACCCTTCAGGGTCAGGGTGTGTTATCGGATAAGCTGCGGAGTTTCAGCATGCAGGATCTGACTCTGATTCAGAATGAAGACGAGCTGCAGCTGGACGGCACAGACGACACACACACTGCAGCAACGCTACCACGTGCTAAAATAGCCATGCGCACAGGTAACATACAGTACAACTACAGTTCGGTCTATACATGCACATGGAAACAAACTTCACTGAACCCTCATACAACCCTCATACGCACCACAGACAAACAAGGATTCAAAATGAAAAAAACTCACATTTATAATGGTTTGTACTAGCCAGTTCAAACACACAGGCCAGGGTGTTTTTAGTGTGTGCATGCGCGTGTGTACGTGCTGACTCACTTATAGCGGCTCAGCAGACAGCCATTGTCTCAGCCTGTTTAAAATGCTGATGCTCATGTGACCAGCATATGATTCAACTGCCCACTGGATAAGAGAGAGAGAGAGGAGGGGTGAATGCGTACTGCAGTTTTTTCATAAGCAAATCCTCCTTTTTTGGGGCCCCAAATGGTGGGATTCCTCAGCATTTAACCTCTTCACGTGCAGTGTCGTCAGGACATTTACAAATCTCTAAAGGTCGTGACCCCTTCAAGAGGAAAAAAGAAAAGAGCATTAGTATGAGGGGAATAGCATTCAATCATATTATTTTTGCTGTTTCTCTAGTATGAAACTTGGGCTGAATGATTTGGACAAAAAAAAAAAAATCAGATTGCCTTTGTTTTAATATTGTGATTGCGTTTTGAACAGCGATATGATTATTAACATAATACTAGATTTTTGTATATTTTTAATAAAAAATAATAATAATAATAATAATTGTTCTTATTAAACAGTACCATATGTATGTAACTTCTTAACTTGCATGTGGGATTGCTACAGTTTATGGTGCAGTTAAACCCTTTAGCCTTTATTTTGAAGGAAGACATTTCTGTTTGTGGTTGAGTTGGCAATGGCCTTGTAATGCAGAGAAATGCTCTCATCCACTTTTCTGTCCTCAAAAACCTGGCATTATGGGGTACTTTAAATTTGGAAATAACTTTGCGGCCAAGCATATTTGGAATAACAATAATTTGCTATTAGTGATTCAAGAATGCTTTAATTATAATGCGTTTTAATTGGTAACACTACGGAGATCAGAGCTGCTCAGACACAGTAAGCGCAGTGAACGCAGTCCTTGCGTTTTGATAATCGCACTACCTCATCTCGCAATTTCGGTTTTATTCCAATTAATGGTTTAGCCTTAAAAGTAACCCTTGGAAAGGGTTTTAATGAAGCCAGTTAAAGCTGAATTATGTCATGTTTGCAATACTAGCACCAACAAATGGAACTGCAAAAATATACCTTGTTCTTTCAAAACAGTTTCTGGAGATGCCCCACATCTGCTATTGGTCAAACAAAGAGATAGTCCCACCCCCACTCATGCTATTGGTTGAGCAACGCCGTTGGGGCGGGTCTAAGCGGGTTGCTTTTAACAAACACAGGAATTTTCAAAGCACCAGAGAGAAATAATGCTTACAGTTTCGAGAAAATTAACCTATGAAATGCTTACTTATAGTTGTCTCTGCATATTAAGCTGGTATAAGAGAAAGTACTGTATGTTAACACAGAAAAAGTTACATACATACGCTTTAAGAATCAGTTGAGTTTCTATTAACAACACATTTTTTGTTCTTATTTGAGAGATAACTGGACGGCACTCATTAAACCAAACATGCAGTGCAGTGAGGTCATGTTTCTTGTAACTGTATGAAATGTATGTTGCATATTGTTTCACTTCGATTCATCAAAATGTAATGGACTGTACATAGTATTGTGCAGAATGCAGCGAGCAGTTCACTAGTATTCCATTACAAATACAGACAATATTTTTGCAGTCAATCTGAGGGGTTTTGTTGCAGTCCAAGTAGCCCTATCGAAGCATAAAATACAAACCGTAGCTTTGTAATGGATTCCACAGAGGTGATGATTTCAATAATGAGATCAGTGGTGATTCTATTAGCCCACAGAGCTTGTTCATTGAATTACAGAGCGTCAAAGCATCATTGTGAATGGACAAGCAGAAGGCTCCACTAAAGGAGTCTTTGTGTTTTAGGCTTTGAATGAGGTCTTGAATGGGACTTGCAAGCTTTCAGTGCCAAAGAGACCTACACAAAACCTCTTCAAACCATTTCCTATCTTGAAACTAATAAAAAGGTTTTAGGAATATGACTCATCCTTCAACTGCTCATATAGAGGGCAATATAAAGGGGATAAAAGCATGTCAACGTTAGGATAAATGGTGTCGGCATGTGCTGCAGGGTAGAAGGAATTGTGAAGTCTAAATCTATCCTTCATTACTGTTCTTCTCAGTTCGTGCCACGCCCATACTGGCTGATAACGAATCGCAGCACAGCTCCCGGTCTGATGACCAATCAGATAGCAGGACTGAGCATTCAGACGAGGATGCAGCAGACAAGGCCCCCAAACGCACCGCAAGTGTCAGAGCAGCCAAGAAACCACCAGTTGCCAAGACCGAGGTACACTCTTTTGTTTCTTTCATTAATCATAATCACACACTGACTCGAAATAGGCATCAAACATTTATTCAGACTTTAAATATTCATAAAAGCAGGGTTTTATTATTACCAGAACTCCATGCATTAATCCATCTCTTTCCCTTTTTTAAAGGAACAGGTCACACTTAAATTCAAATTGTCATTATTAACAGTTCACCCAAAAATTTAAATTCTCTCATCATTTACTTGCCCTCATGCTATCCCAGATGTGTATGACTTTCTTTCTTCTGCAAATGACAAACATAAAAATAATTTTAAAAGAATATTTCAGCTCTGCTGGTCCTCACATTGCAAGTGAATGGTGACCAGAAATTTGAAGGTCCAAAAGGGACAAAAAAAGACTCTTTGAAGCGATATGATAGGTGTGGGTGAGAAAACAGATCAACATTTAAGTAATTTTTTACTGAAAATCTACACTATCACTTCCACATCTTGGTGCGGAAGTGAATTTTGCTTTGGAAATAGGAAATTGATAGTAAAAAAGGACCAAAATATCGATCTGTTTTTCATATTTTCATCATATTGCTTCTAAAGAAATAGATGTAACCACTGGAGTAGTATGGGATACTTTTATGCTGCCTTTATATACTTTTTGGACCTTCTGAGATCTGGTCACCATTCATTTGAATTGTGAGGCCAAACAGAGCTGAGATATTCAAAAAAATCTTCTTTGTGTTCTGCAGAAGAAAGAAATTCATACACATCTGAGATGGCATGAGGGTGTGAAAAATGATGAGAGAATTTTAATTTTTGGGTGAACTATCCCTTTAACTCACACCGTTGTTGCTACAAAAACATGTATGATTTACTTCACAGAATTTTCTCGCTATTCTTTTTGTACAATGAATATGGATGGTGATTAGTAGCTAATAAGCTCCAAAAAAGACAAGAAAAAAATCTATGCACTTTATTTCAAGTCTTTTGAAACCATAAAAGAGATTTGTGTGTGAAAAAGACCAAAAGTAAAAGTCCTGTTTATTATTATATATATATAATAAATTTATTCTATTTATTTCTGCTCTTCCAGTTGCTTGAGTAGGTCAGTGTATTTTTAAATGGTGTTAATAGGGGTTTTATGTACTCTCGTTCTCTTCTTCCTTTTTTGATTTTCTATTAATCTGGCCAGACCACCAAGACAGTGAAGAAGCAGCCAAAGAAGAAAAGCACCACCACGGCCAACAACAATGCTGAATTACCATGAGTCACACTGCATCCACCATCCCTGGACAACACATGCATACTCTTTACTCACTACTAACAACCAAACATTAGTGTTTTTTGCTTTTATAGATTCATACTGACACATGCAGATACACATAATATGCATCACCTGGGGCTGTTTAATCTTGTAGGTTTTAATGCAGTTTGTTAGTTTAGACAACAGGCTTCCATGTTCAGCAAGACCGTTCTCAAAGCTTCCCACCTCAAACCATTTATCTTATGTTTGTGTGTGCACTCCCATGTGTGTGTGCGCTAAGTAAGGCTGGGTCTTTAATATTAGTGGGCATCTCTTTAAAGCTTGAGACCAGAATGCAGATCCTGCACTCAAATATGAATGCAGAAACTCTTCTGGATCATTCCACTTGCCCTTAAAACCACAGATTCAATGTCAAAACTCTACATTTTCTAATAGAGGCCGGTTCCCTTTTTTAGCATGTAGGACACGCACTATGGGACAGACAAGAAACGAGAACAGGAAAAACAGTCTTTTTAAATGGCAAAAGAATTTATGAAAGCTATATTTTACACACGAGAACAGCCTCCATAGAGTCTGCTCGGAGAGCTGCGAGCACAGTTCTGTCCTTAGTCTGGGTCATTGTGCATCAGACGCCCTTCAGTTTGTTTTGAGTATTTATGCTCGGTGAGGTCAGATCTCTACTGGAATATATAAACACTCGAAAGGCTCTTGGTGTTAGAGGCACTTTTGTGAGCCTGAGCTGGAAATATCAATACTCAATGCTCATAAGTTGTTTCTTGTTATGGCAGTATTGCTGAATTTAACTATTAGAATGTCGTTCAATGCTTTTGAGGTTTTCATGTAACCTAAAGTTACCTCTGCATAGTTTGGATATTACGGCATCGTAAAAATATCAATTTAAGTTATTACAGCATATCAGATATCTTGTGTCATCTGGTGTTTTGGTGGAGCAAAAGATAGAAACAGACATCACATGCTTGCCAGTAAAGGACAAGATCAGTCTGTTATCTGCCTCTGCACGCTGCCTGATTCACTTTTCCCTGGTTTTCATTGTTTGTTCATGCTGTTTTCAGTGTCTTGATAGAGTCACTCTATGTGAAAGCATCTCTGTTTCCCCCAGAATTTCACACTTTTTGTAAACTGTTTCTATGTAAGAGTTGTTGTGGCCTGCAGATATTACTCAACATCCATCTCTGCATATTCAGTATTCATTTGTACAGTTAAACCTGTCCGAGTTCAGAACCTTAATACATATAAACCTTAGAGGTGAAATAACATCAACTGAGAGTTAAAACCATTTTGTTTCAACCATCTTAAAGGTGCTTTTAGAAATGATGTAGGCCCAGAACAAATATAATTTTTTTTTGTACAGTTGTTATTCACATTTGGAGTACACTGAATACAACGTATAGCCCTAAATCCAAATGTGGGCAGATGTGTCTCCCAGCACAGCATGCTCAGGACTGAAGGGTTTAGGGTTTGGTACTGATTTGTGGCATTTTTTTAAACGCAATACAACTAAGAGCTGGTAGGGGGCGCTGTTTTACAAGAAAATAATTTGAGTTTAAGACTCAAATGTTTGACACATGGCTCTCTAATGTCTCTTGTCAATCTGTTAATTAGTTGAAATGAAAAATGTTTATTTGTATAATACCATTGACTGTACAAATGATATGCCTTACTACAATGGGCTTTTTAACTTATACATATTTCTTTCTGGAAGTTTACATTTAATTTGTCACTTCTACATGGGATAGGACGGACAGAAATGTGTTAATTTTTTGTATAAAGTTGTATTTGTTTTGTGCATATTGGTGCAAGAGTGTCTTAATTTACAATATTTTGTCTATTCTCTCTGTGTTTCTTTTATTTTGTAGAGAAAATAAATGTGATTGGTCTAAAATGGTAGAAAAGGGCACGGTTGTGTACGAGAATAGTTGACGATCATTTTACAGTTTATTTTAACATTGTAAAAGTGTTGGTATCTTACATCAGTTACATTAGATTCAGCCTAGCAGATGCATGTTATATGAATCCATGGTTTATAAATAACAGGCATCAAGTTATTACACACTGTTGTCTTAAAAACTTTTCATGATCTTCAATTCAGTGTGATTGTCAACTATTTGACATATTTCCTTTATCTCAGTCTCCTGAGTAATTTCATTTCTTTCTTATTAAGGCAAACTTTTTTTATTTGAAGTTTTCTTTTTAATTAAATTCTAGTGTGGTTGATGCATACCAACCCACGCAAAACATGTCATGTCAGTCTCACTCATTCTTGCTTTTGTTATACATATAACGTTGTCCCCCCCCCCCCCCCCAGTTGTTCAGTATTTCTTATTTGCATAATCAAATATGACAATAATTGTAGTGTTTTTGAATTCACCAGGGCTTGAGTCATACATGGCAAATTGGATATATTTAGTTTCTTATTTTCTGTAGTTTGTTTAAAATGGCTATTATTGCATATACAGATTTAAACTGTGAGCAAATAGTCCACATTAATATAAATATATTGTTTGTGCCAGTTCTCAATACTCTTAATCTATTCAAAGAATGAAAAGAGATCGAGTCTCAAGTTGCTGCTAAGTGTGTACTAACTGACCATCAATTGTTATTCAATAAAAATACAAATTACAACAATCCCGATTGATTGTCCATTTAATTGCTATTCATTGAACTTAATTTTTATCTGGCAAGCCATTTGTTGTACTTTCACTTGTTGCCCCAGTGCGTGTCATGAATGGGAGGGTATGTTGGCCTGCTGTGCTGATCTGCATCTCACCCATCTTCCCATAATTCCCTGTCCTCTTTTTCTGTACTCTGGACCAAAAAAGGTTCTGTTGGGTTAAGAAATGCCATTTGGCTCTGTGAGTGCATTAATGTAAAAGGAAGGTTGTTGTGGTGTGGGTTTTAAATCACAATATTGAGAGCACTTCTGTGACAAGTTATAGTTGCTATAGATCACATACCAACACTAAGCAATGCCACTATAGGGGGAGCAAGCAATCCAATAATATCAAATTGCAAACTGAGGGAGTTAATAACCTTATAATAAATAGATAATAACATACAGCAAGAGCTTTAGTGAGCAGTAATGAATGTTGATTGATGATGTGTGTTTCAAATCTCTGTAATGAGAAAGCTAATTATCTTTACCAATTAAAACCAGTTTAACTGTGCAAATAAACAATGAAGCAGAATGAAAGTGAAATGATGAATAACACTTGCAGTCAGCCACATTCAAATGATGTTTTCTCCAGTTTGACTCACAAGAGCTTGCATAATTAAACGGCATATGCCACGTGACGTGTTATGTTCATTACAGCGGGGCCCAAAAGTCACATTAAAAATCTTAATTTCTCATTTGAATTTCAAAATGAAAGTTTCAGGGTTTTTAAAGGATTTAAACGGAATTAAATAATTGTAAACATCAAATTAATTAAATTATATATTTTTTAATTCTGCACTATTTTCTAGGTAACTAACAGAATAAGCAAAAAATGAGACATTGACCATGTTAAAGCCTTTGTACAAAAAAGTCATTTTTTTTCTTCTTGTTATTCTTCATTGAAGCACAAGATAACGTGGTTCATCAGGTTTTGCAGAAACTGTTGTCATTAAAGCAAACGGGAGACATACAAAGTACAAACATCTCTGAAATTCATGTTCAATTACATTTTTTACTTGAATTGTTATACTGATCATATAATTTGTAATGAATTTTTTTAATGGAATTTAATCATTGCTAGTGGTCTCCGACTTAAAGAATTAGTTGAATAATATCTGGTCTTGTCTCCAACAGAATACACCTTTCATTCAAATGTAACCAAAAATGTGATTCTGCATTTTAATTTATCACGAGTAACTATGTGCTTTTAAGATAATGTCGACTAATTCTTCTGTATGCCTTTTTGTAAAAGTGCTTGTGTGCATTTTTGTTGTGTTTGCATGACTGTATGAGTGTACCGTAGGCAAAACTGTCCCTAGCTGATTATGTAAGGCTCTGCAGTAATTCAATCTCATTACTGCGGTAGTCCCGAGCTGTGCGGGGTGATACTTGGGACGTGGATTGGTGCGAGCCCCAGATGGGGGAATCCCTGAGTCTGCCCAGTGTTTGCATCCTTTGGTCTTCCTCTCTCCTGTAGGGTTTCCTCCCTTGAACATCTCTGCTCTCTCTGCTCACCTCTCTCCATGGTGGAAGTAGGGTGGATTGCTAGGTGCTAGCTCTCCCTTTCTTGCTCAATTTTTCGCTCTCTTTGTTTCCTTCCCCAGTGAGGGGTTTACACGAACTGTCCTGACGTCAGCTGGAGAAACCCATTAACTCAGCCTCAACTGGGCTCGCTGCTATGGCAGTTCTTGAAAGAGGCCCACTTAAAGGGATAGTTTACCCCCAAAATAAAGATTCTCTCATCATTTACGCACCCTGATGCGATCCCAGATATGTTTGACTCACTTCTGCAAAACATGCAGATTTTTAGAAGAATATTTCAACTCTGTAGGTCCACACAATGCAGGTGAACGGTACCAAAATTTTAAAGCTCCAAAATGCACAAAAGTAATTCATAAGACTCCAGTGGTTAAATCTTTATCTTCAGAAGTGATATGATAGGTGTGTGTGAGAGACAGATCAATATTTAAGTCCTTTATTACTGTAAATTCTCCTTCCACAAAATAATGTGAAAGTGGAGATTGAAAGTTAAAGACTTAAATATTGATCTGTTTTTCACCCACACTTATATAGCTTCTGATTACTTTTATGCTGCATTTATGTACTTTTTGGAGCTTCAACATTTTGGTACCCATTCACTTGCAATGTATGGACCAAAAGAGCTGAAATATTCTTCTTAAAATCTTTGTGTTCAGCAGAAGAAAGTCACACATCTAGGATGGTTGTGGGTGAGTGATGAGAGAATTTTCATATTTGGGTGAACTATTAGTTTAACAATTCTTTCCCATTGCAATACAACAGCATATTTCTAAGATGCAAAACATGTGGATAACAGTATTCTAACCACTTCATAGTTGGTCTTCCTGCCATGTATATTCGTTGACATTGTCCCATAAACTGTATGCCAAACCAGCAGCCTTTTTAAAAGGAGCTTTACTGTTTCATAGGCATAGCTAGTATTTTGCTCAAAAGACTGCAGTGTGGTAACTGTTGACATTTATTATTTTTCTTTGTTTCACAGGGAGTTAAAAAGGTACCATAATAGTTATTTCTGCAATGTAATGTTTTAGGAGCTAATTATATTCAATAGGTCTTTTACCATTGGGGAGCTTTTAGCCCAAATGTACCATATCATATATAATCATGTTGTAAAAAAATGATATATATATATATATATATATATATATATATATATGTTAGTAAACATATTTACTAAAATATTGCTTTTACTAAATTAGTCTCTCTGTATTTTTTTAAGTATGCACATGTGCGTGTAACTGGTTGTACTTGACCCGCTCCGAGCGGGAATCGAACCGGTATCTCCGTCATAGGAGGCGGCATGCTATCAAGGAGGCTAAAGGCTGCGGCCTCTAGTGTCAGTCGCTAGTGCGCCTCTTGAGGCAGGGGAATGAGGTTTACACACTGCACAGCTACTTACCAGCTGGCTACCGTTACATGTGCACAAACCCGGTTACAGAGAAAAGTACCAGTATGCAATTTGTAGGAAATATGCTGAACCCATTGAAGCAGGTGGGGAAGCTGGAGAACAATATGGGATTGGGGCTAAATTTGAGAAAAGGTGAAATATTTTTTGTTCAAATTTGATTAATAAAAAAAACAAAAAAACTTTTTTCCAAATGTGAAATGTCACAACTGGTTCTTCCCTTATGGGTCAAAACATACCTGCTAATCTAAGACAATGAAAGGAACAATTTGTTTTACAAATTTTTTTCTTGAACAGTATTTTTTCCTTTTTATTTTGTTTTTTATTTGACGGTCTTGACCAAGTCTCAATGTTTGGTTCCAGTAAAAACTATTTAGACACTTTCTGGTTGTCAAACTTATTGGAACATGTCGATAAAGTTTACTTAGTGATGAACTATACTTGTGATTACTCTACAGGGACACCTTTCTGAACCTGATGGGAACTGACTTCCTACATCCTCTAGAAATTATATTTGAGCAATGGCGCCAGTTGGTTAGAAGTAGCTAATTGCAAAAATGCTAGTTAGCTCTGAGAAAAGGTCTAGCATCATTTGTTTGATATTATCAAATAAGTGTCCAAATAATTTCTGGGTCTACTGTAGACAATAAATTAACCAAAAAGAAAACACTTGCTCATAGTTCAGTGGTGCGAACACTCAGATTCCTTTGGAAGCACCAGGCTTCCGGTGACCATTAGAGGGCGTCGTATGATCATGAAACACGGAGGGAAGTCTTCACAGCACAGCTCTCTTAACTCGTAGTTTTCAGCTTTATCCTTCATAAACAGCAATGTTGAGGGCAGTTATGAAAACCCCCACATCTCTCATTTAGCTTTTCATCAAAACACCAGATATCAAAAGAGTTGGGACATTCAAAGGCAAAATAAACAATAACAATATTAATAATAATAACACTATTACAATCATGAACAATTAACTCTATCTATCTATCTATCTATCTATCTATCTATCTATCTATCTTCAAATGAGTGCATGAGTGCAATTGCTTAAGTTTGAATTGCTGTTAAATTGGTAAATTAAAGAGGGCAAAGTTCACCTTACTTCTCTATATCCATCCATCCATCCATGACTGAAAACAAGATGAATGCTGAATGTCAATGCAACTGCAAAGTGACTCTGATGTGGCATTTCAATTATGCAGACCCAAAGTTTAAAACCTAAGCTTAACTAAAACTTTAAACTATTTTTGTTGCCTTGCAACCACCGGTATTTCCGTAAGGAATTGCAAATCTAGTTAGACCTTATTACTTTTTTGAAGTTCAATTCAACTGAACACAGCAGTGAAACTCAAGGAACTTGCACTTTCTGATCCACTATATAATTATTTATTTATTTTTTTGTAATGGTCTTTTGCTAAATGCAAACGTAGTTTGTGGTGTTCACCTTGATTTTGTTAATTTATTTGTCTAATTCTTATGCACCATGCAGGCATTTGAGAATTATTTTTCTTTAGTATGTCATTACAGTGGACTTTATAATGGGAAAAAGCATTTAATGCTGTTTTTGTTTGGATCATGTCTAATGTTGACTGTTTTTCTCCTCCTCTCCTCTTGCTTTATTTCCTCAGCCACTCCATTCTTGTCCTCCGGTAGCCATAGCAACATGTGCTGCATAGTGCAGGGCCTCTGGCAGGTGACACAATGTGGCTAATTTTACTGGCACTTATCTCTGCGCTAATTAAGTAATGGGGGGGTCAAGTGGACCTTCTGATCCATCCATCCAGCCATCACTCCATCCATCCTTTACCTTTATCCTAAACTTCTCTAGTCTCTCCTTAAAGCTCTCTCTCTCTCTCTCTCTCTCTCTCTCTCTCTCTCTCTCTCTCTCTCTCTCTCTCTCACTCTGTCTGTCTTTCTGTCTGTCTCACTCTATCAGACAGCTGGCATGAACACAGGAGTTGAGGGTTTGACCTTCCTGCTCTCCAGGCTCTCTCAGCATCCGAGTAAACAAACAAATGAATCTCTATAAAGGTGAGGGTCAATTTATCTAATTTGATTGAGGTTAGTAAGCCAAGAATACCTTGTCTCTACTGGGAGGTACACTTCTCTCGTTTTTTTTTTTTTTTGTCTACAGTCCTGATGTTCTTCACATAACATCTATGGTCTCCAGTTCTACAGTATGTTTTAAGCGTCAAACTTTCATTCTCATCTGAAACACTTTTTTTAACGTTTCCAATCTTTTTATCATCTTTTTATAATTTTTTGGGGGCTATTTAATTCTCTTCTATTTAATTTTATTTGACTGATTATAAATTATTTTTAGATCACCTTCAATATGTCTATCCTCTTTTTTATAATATGATTTTGGGCTTTTGAATGATCTTCTTTTTTTATTTTACTGTATATTCATTATTTCCTTCCCTTTAAAATAAGTCATGATGTTGTGTCAAACAATACCATAGATTCATAAATTAAAGGTTTATAGAATTACTATGGTACATGTTCAAAAAATGACGTATTACCATAGAATCACGTCAAAAAGGTCTCGGTATTACACTGGTACCAAAACAAAGACCAAAAACATGGTAATACCATGGTAAAGGTCTGAAACACTATGGTTCTTGTGCCATGAAATACCATGTCATAATGCCATTTTCAAAAAGCCATGGTTTTACCACAGTACATGTACACAAAACAATAAAAATGGTATGACCATGGTACAAATCCAAAGAACCAATTGGAATTACATGGAATTACCATGGTGTAGGTTTGAAATACAATGGCACATGTCCTTTTAAATCAATAACAAAGTGCATGTACAAAATGATATGATATGGCATAGGCCCAGCATGTCATGGTACAATTTACAAAAAGCCAGAATATTACCATGGTACATAATCTAAAAAAAATTGTCCAAATAGCACGTTCAAAAAAACATGGTATGCCCATGGTACAGGTCTGAAATATCATAGTATTACTATATTACGTATATGTCCTTATTTCCTTTGATCTTTCTTTCGCTTCATCCTTTCTGATACTCATTCAGCCATAGGGCGCTCTCTCTCTCTCTTTCATGCACACACGTTCTGTCTCTTCTGCAGAAAGGATTCATCTTACTTTTGACAAATGAAGGCAGATGAATATTAGAGTTGCCCTGCAGTGGAGAGGCAGATGCGGAGCATGCGTGCATGTGAGGAGATGGAGGGATGGATGGATGGAATTTAGAGGAGTGCATAAGGTCTGAGCTCGTCAGCAGGTTCATTGTTTACTGATGTTTACTGTGGAGTCCCTGGTGACACCTGGTGTGCTGTCATCCGCCACACACACATTCATGCATCCACACAGGCACTGAGATACAAACATAAACTATAGTATACAAGTATACAGTCAGGTATACAGTTGCATGCACACATACATACAAAGGCTGGTGATAAAAGTCATTGTTTGAGTCCTCATCTCATAACCAGCAGTCTCTCTCAGCTCATTTGGGCACTGGAGCTCTCCGTGGTGCTGAAAACATTCTGTACATTCCACAAGCACTTTTAAAGAGAATGATAGACTGAAATAAAGTGCTATATTTAAAACAGGCTTCATTCTTTATTAATGAGTGGTTGTTTAAACAGAATTTGAGTGCCATTCAATGTGTGACAACAAGTGTTAGTTGGGGTTTTTCTTCAGAAACATTTCTTCTAAATATAAGATTAAATGCACTTTCGCTGCTGTTGACTGCTATAAACATGAATATGTAAACCAAAATGATGCAGATGCATTATTAATATAACTTTGACCTGTGGAAGATTCTGTAGTGTAGATAATTCACAAGATTTGAAAAAGTTGTGCATATTCAAATACATAGAGATTTCAAGACTTATTGTCGGTCTGCTTCTATCCTCGTGTACTGAAACAACAAAATGTTTGGGGCTCATTGCAGCTTAAACTGGCTAAGAACCGCCTGCTTAGACAGATAGAGCCATCTAAATGAGATATAAAGTGATCAATCACTGCCGTATTCCTTTCATTACATGCTGTTTAGGGGCAGGGTTATCTGAGATATACCATTGTAAAAGACCAGTGTGTAACAGCGATTACACAGAAAACACAAAGATACATAGCAGAACATATGTAGAGAGTCTAGCACAGAAGCATTTCACAGAAAATGTTAGTACAGACATAATAAAGTAACAAAGCAGAATAAAGTTCTGCTTGTTGATATCCACTTGCAACTATGTACCTCAAATTAAACTGTTAATATCTTTAAAGATTTGATGTCAATAAATGGGCAAACTTTGGCAAATCGAGTCTTGTTTACTTTTACTCACAGAAGTTCCATCAAACCAGCCAATCAGATTAACACATATAAGATTGAGAAAGAGTTTTCAGTTTAAAGTCAAGCCTGTTTTCCAGTCAGTACATTTCTGTAGACACAGAATTCACAAGACATTATCTAAACAAATTTATTTTGTCGTATAAGACATTCTTGCATAAATTGCCACAACCATATGTAAATTGTTGCTTTAATTCAACTATGGTTTTATGAATGATTGTTTTGCTACAATTTACGTAAGAGTGGTTTCACGTCAGATTAGGTCAGAATGATTTAAAAGGGTCATGAAATGCTCTTTTTATCGTTTTATTATCTTCCCTGAGGCCCACTGATAATGTTAGTAAAGTTTTTTTTTTCTCACCAAAACAGTTATAGTTTTTAATCAATGATGCCGTCACACTAACAATAAGCAGGTGTCCCGTTCCATTTTGCACTGATGCTACTACTGCCAACAACACAAATAAACAGTTTAGAAAGTTTGTGTCAACGTGCCAGGTGTAGACCTAGAGCCTCAAGCCATTGTGTCATGTCAATGGAAGCGCCTGGTTTAGACAAGGTTTCAGCACCATAAATGATCAAACAGTCATGACATTTGTAATATTAATGAATGGAACTGTTTACTTACATTTTTGATCAGGTCCAATAGTGTTTTTAACTGCCCCATTCTTCAATGACAACTCCTTGGTAAAGTTTGAATCGTTTTATGACTATGTAAAACAGTTCACGTTACGGGCAAGGAAGAGGCGAGAAACCGGCTTGTCAACATAAATAATAATTTAATGAAGAACTTAAAACAAACATTTAGGACAGCAGACATGTCTGCTGATTAAGCTCTCTCTCCCGATCACCGTCTGCGAGTGGCCTTTATCCCTCTTGACGGCTCAATTAGCCTGATACGGGACCGGGCGTGCGCAATCACGCGCCGGTCCCGCCCTCCACCGTGCCACAGACTAGTTTACAAGCAATCCACACTGATATCAGTAGACAAAACATGCAATCCACACTTAAATATGCTGAAGACACATCCACATGATGTACACACATAGTTCAAACCACAATGAAGATGCACACATCCAGCTTCCAGTATCATCCTGCATTGAGGCACACATCGCCAGCAGCGCATCAAAATGGTCAAAGACGTCCTTCTAGGGCGTGTTTACATACATCAACAATTAAAAATAGCATAGATGGGTGAAAGAACAGTTTGTTGAGCAGTTTATGCACAAAACAACAAGAGGCAGCAGCTGATGAAACCGCATCTTCTCTTCAGAGTTGAAACATAACACTGCGTCTTTTAAAAGCAGTGCCAGAGACATGAAAACAGTCAAAGACGTCTGTGTAGTGCATGCTTATATACAAAAATAAGGAAGAGTGTTCTGGATTAGTGAGGTTACAGTAGGCCTATATCCTGCAAAGTTGGTGGAAAGTAGGTGTTGTTGTTGTTGTTATAGAGGGAGTCATGAATTATGAGTACCCCAACTGACATAGAGATGTCACGGAATTAGAGAAGTTTTGGCAGCTTGTTTTCAATAAATGCTTGTATTGCATTGTTGATTAAGTTTTGAGTTCTGAAATGTACAGTATTTTTTTTAATAGTAGAAATACCTCTTATATGTCAAAATATCAAGGACAATTTGAGTCTTCATGACATGACCCCTTTAAGGAACGATTTACACAGAAATACTTATAGTGTGTATAGAACCAAACTGAAATGTTTGTGCCAATTTCAATAGTTTTTCTATGTAAAAATGCACTAGACTGATATCTCTTTTTTGCTGTTTTTCAGTGCCTCATGGAGGACTGCCATTTTATATAAGCTGTGTCAAGTTAAGAACTTTAAAAATGCATCTTGTGATACCTGCGTTTTAAAGTTTTTTTAAAGTGCAAGGACGAGTTCAGTCTGAACAGCCCCTAAACACCATTCAATATAGTCCATAGAGTGCAAGTTTTTTAAAAGCAGCAGCTTAAGAAGCATAAACAAAAGACAGTGTGTTTGTTGATGAATGTTTACCAACAATTGTCGGGTGAACAATTGGAGTTGTCCCCAAACTTTGCAATGTGTACGTAGCCATAGTGATGCAATACTAGAGACACAGCTGAGTGGATACATGACAAGCGAATGTCATCTTGATTATATTCTTTATGTGTAGTAAATGAGTGCCAGAGTAGATTTAAATGAATGTTTGTTTTATGGTTGCAGTGAAGAACATTTTGTCTGTAACATTCTGTGCTTTAACTTCGTAGTGTTGCTCATTAACCGCTCTATTTCAAAGTGTTTCTCTTACCACACTCACACTCATGCATCTATACATACATTACATAGAGACATGACAACATGCATTGTCTCACCCAATGAACAATTCACTCATGAGAACATTCAAACATGTCAATAGAAAAACACATACACACACATTTATGCTTCTATAGAAACAGACATGACAACAATCAGTATATCCCCCAAATGAACAATTTACATGTGAGAACATGCACTTGCAAACATGTTTATAGACAGACACACACATGCACTGTGTTTGCTTAAGGCCATGAATGACATAGGAGCGTTCTGACAGTCGCCGGGAAGATCACACAGGGCAGGAGGGAGATCAGTGGGAAAAAAAACTATTTGTTTCCCCATTCTAGATTGATGAGTGCACACACAAACACTCAGACATGCACACACACACTCCGTGAGTCACCATGGCTCATTGAGGCCACGCTTTACCAAACTGACAGCAGCAGGTCTGTGGGCAAGCACAGGAAAGAAGGAGAGGCGGAGAGAGAGAACAAGAGAAGAGGGGATGGAGGGAAAACAGGAAACAATGTGGAGGAGAGAGGTAAACGAAGGAAAACTCAGACAGCGGGAGAGAAAGAGAGAAGTCCCTGTGGCACATTGTTCTATGGCGTGTTGTGGTGTCACTAGAAAGCAGCAGCAATTCTCATCTCCCCTCCAGAGATGTTATGATGGAACTAGAGCTGGACGAATCCAAAACTCTATAAATATACAAATTCACTCTGTATAAACAGGGCTGATACTGATGCAGAGTTCCTCGCCAACTTCCTGGTCTTGTAATGATTTTTTAGGCATGTGAATAAGTTTGGTTGGTTGTTTAGAATCTCATTATATGTGAGAGGTCAGTTACAAGTGTAACGATATGAAAAACAACATGCAATGGAGGCTGTATTTTGTTTACAGGTTCTAGAAAGGGTTCTTAATAAATTGAAAACAAAAGAAGAACCAAGGATGAGAAACAAACACTAGAAAATCACCTGCAGCCTTACGGTTGACTCTTGAAATCAAAGTGCGCTAGCTACAAAACCTATTGAGCTGCCTGCTTAGACAGCATTTTATTTATTTATTTATTTATATTCTCCCGTTTTCTCCCCAAATTTGGAATACACAATTCCTAACGCACTCTAAGTCCTTGTGGTGGAGTAGTGACTCGCCTCATTCCGGGTGGCGGAGGACGAATCTCAGTTGCTTCCTAAGACTGTCAATCCGTGCATTTTATCACGTGGCATGTTGAGCACGTTACTGCAGAGACATAGTGCGTGTGGAGGCTTCGCGCTATTCTCTGCGGCATCCACGAACATCTCACCACACGCACCACCGAGAACCACATTAAAGTGACCCCGAGGAGGTTACCTCATGTGGCTCTACCTTCGCTAGCAACCGGGCCAATTTGGTTGCTTAGGAGACCTGGCTGGAGTCACTCAAAGAATGACTCCAGAGTTTTCAGCCTCAGAATGAGCTTCAGAATGAAAACAGAGTTTTCACACTTCAATGGATTAGTGTGGACGTGGCCTCAGTTAATAATAAGGGTGTGGCTTGGTGGAGGGTGGGGCCGGGTCGTGACTCGACACGCCCGGTCCCATATTAGGCTAATCAAGCCACCGAGAGGGATAAAGGCTGATCGCAGAGGGCGGTGCGGGAGAGAGAGATCCTTACGTACATGTCCGTCGTCTTATGTGTTTGTCTTTTGAGTTTTACATTAAACCTTTATTTGTACGTCAAGCCGGTCTCTTGCCTCTTCCTTGCCCGTGAGCGCGAACTTCTTTAAAAAGGGTTACATTTTAGTTCATATGCTGCCTTAAGATAGAAACGTACTCTATGCAAGTACGTGAATCCAGACACAGCTTGCGCTTTCATCGTGGTGTAACCCAATGCAAGTACACGTTACATTCTTAGCATTGCCGCAAGGGGCACCATGCGAGTTTATTGTCTCCGCCTGTACAGGACTGTGAGTTTTATCATTAAAGTCAACTACTGTCATGGCAGAGCAACAGTTAGAAGATAATTTTGCTAAACAACAAAGTTTAGGTCTTTCCTCATGGGAATTTGCCAGGGAGGGGCTGTCGCAAGGAGTACGAGGTCCGAGAACCAAGCCCGGGTGGGCCAATAGGGAGCCGAGGGGAGCCTCTGTTCGGGCATACCAGAGCGGGCAGTGGGAGGTCTCCTGGGAGGTGAACAGGTCTACCTGAGCCTTGCCGAACCGTTCCCAATTCAGCTGGAATGACTGAGGTGAAGCCTCCACTCTCCACTGGGCAAGCATTGTCATGATAGCGTGTCTGCCATCACATTTAGCTTGCCGGGGATGTGAGTGGCATGCAGTGACTTGAGTCTCCAAAGGAGGAGACGACGGGCGAGTTGTTTCGGGAACGTACACTGCCTTGGCGATTTATGTACGCCACCGTGGTGGCCATCAGATCAAGATGTGTTTGCCCTGAACTAGCGGGAGAAACCTCTGCAGGGCAAAGAATACAGCCAACAACTCTAGGCAGTTGATGTGCCAGCGCAGTGGGGCCTCTTTCCAATGGCCCGCGGCTGCGTGCCCGTTGCAAATGAAATAAATTCAAACAAGGATTCTCCTCCCGGCCTTCCACCGGGGGACAAAATGGTCTTCTTACCAGCTCCGGAGCGAACATCTTGGTCTCTGGGTCGATTGTCTCAGGACCACTTGGGAGCCTTCCGGGTCCTCGAGGGGGTCCATGAGACAGGGGGCGTGCGCTTCCTGTGGGGCACTCGACGCCGGGGCTGAGAGCTGGGCCCGGGTTGAGGCGAAGCTGCGCATTGCTGAGCCGCAGGGGGATGCCCTCGGCAAGCAGACGGGCATGGCCCGAGGCGGCAGGTTTGTGGTGGGGGAGGATGTGTGAAATGGCCTCCATCTGCTTTCTCACAGCGGAGAACTGCTGGGCGAAGTCCTCGACGGTATCGCAGAAAAGGCCGAACTGGGAGACAGGGGCGTCGAGGAAGCGTGTCTTGTCCAAGTTCAGCCAAAGATGACGTTCCTGAACCACAAGTGTGGCCATTGCCTGCCCAAGTGACTGCGCTGTGGCCTTCGGGGCTCTTAGGGCGAGGTCGGTCGCTGAGCGCAGTTCCTGCAGCACGTTGGGATCAGGACTACCCTCGTGCAGATCTTTGAGTGCCTTGGCCTGGTGGACTTGCAGGAGGGCCATGGCATGCAGGGCAGAAGCGGCCTGTCCGGTGGCGCTGTAGGCTTCGGCGGCCAGTGCCGACGTCGTTCTACAGGCCTTGGAGGGGAGCACAGGGCGACCCCGCCTGGTGGTGGAGTTCTCGGGGCATAGGTGGATCGCAACCGCCCTATCTACATGGGGAATTGCCGTGTACCCGTGGGCCGCTCCGCCGTCGAGGGTAGTGAGAGCAGATGAGCGAGGGGCTTTTTGACGAGTGGAGAGGGGTGCTCTCCATGCAGTTGTCAGCTCATCATGCACCTCCGGGAAGAAAGGGAAAGGGGGGGGGGCGTGGCTGTGATTGGCGCGCAAACCCAAGGAACCAATCATCCAGCCGCGATGGCTGTAGGGAGGATGGAGGGTCCCAGTCCAACCCCACGCTGGCAGCGGCCCTGGCAAGCATGTCGGATATCTGGGCGTCAGCCAGCTGCATCTTTATAAAGACGTGTCCTGAAAAGGACGTTCAATGCCGCTGTATATTGCTCTTATAGAGGAAAATACTCTTTTAGAGAAAATCACTCTTTTAATACAACTCTTAGTTGCGCTGTCGAAAAGCTCAGGGGCAAACTGCACTGACATGCAGAGAAGGAGAAAGCCGCTGAAAAGCGACGTAGATCCAACAGCAGATCAGTCAGAGGTAAGAGGAACAGGTATGTAACTCGCTGCTCGCTGCATACACAACCATCAGCTCCGAGGAAAATTTCTTTATGAAACAGACGCATTTCCCCACCTTTATACCCGTATGTCTGGGGGCAGGACATGCAAATTCTGTCTGCCAACTTCTCATTGGCCATTTTTCATAGATCAGATGTATATTCAGCGCTCGAGAGACCCCCTAGTGTCACTTCTTTAACACAACGTCGAAGTGAGCGACAGATGGGGAACTGAAGTTTGTTCTTGCCATTGTAATGCAGAAACACACATTAATCATGTTCAACCGGAGAGCGTTGGTAATGCGGTGGCTACGTGCTCGTATCTGTGCTCATGTACTTGCGTAGATTATGGTACAGCCTTTAAGGGCCGTTCACACCAAATGCGTCTTTGTGCTAAAAAAAAAAACTAGACACAGTGCCATGAATATTGCAGCATGTCTTGAGATGCATTTTTAACAGCTGAAGTTTTCTTTTAACTTAAAAGGGCATCTAAAAGTGTGCAAGATGCTGAAAAAATGCAGAGAAGTGGCCAAAACGGTCAAAGACGCCCATCTAGCCAAGAAGTACAATTGAAAAACAAACAAAAAAACCTGTGAACCGCCCCTCTAAAGTAGCTGCCTGTGAAGACCAGTTACACCAAGGAAACTCACTAGGTTTTGGAACAGTGTTAATGTGTGCGAGTCTGTCAAGTCTTGTTTGTTAACAGTGTATGTTGTTGTAGTTGGAAAGTAAAAAAGTGTGGGCATGAGTGTGTGTGTGTGTGTATGTTTATGTAAGCTCTGCGTCAGTAATACCAGCTGGGGAAGCCCTTTTTCCACCCACCTGCAGCATGTGCATGAGTCTTTTAACACCAGCAGTATTTTTCCTCCTCCACTCATTGCTCCCTCCATCGCTCTAAATAATGGAGCATGAGTCTCCTGATATTACTTCATAAATATTACATCAATATTCTGACGCTAATGTTTTTTCCCCCTAAGTTATTTTTTTCTAAATGGCATGTGCATTTGTGCCCCACAGTCACCAAAACAAAATGCCCTCCAATACAAGTTATAAACTAATGTGCCATGTATGCGCAGTTTAGTGAACTTGATTGCTTGCCTCTATAAATAAAAAGTGTTATTACATTGTAGTTATATGTTGTTAGCAGTTTAATGTTGTGTTTATTCCATTGTTTATTAAGGTGCTTATTAAAGGAATATTCTGGGCTAATTACAAGTTAAACTGTATGGACAGCATCTGTGGCATGCTGTTAATTACCACATAAAATAATTCATAAAGTAACTCATACCTCAGTTTGTATAAAGAAAGAAAATATGTGTATACAAAAATTTATTTGGAAGTCTATGGGGCACAATGGAAGTCTATGGGGCAAGTGTCTTTCTCGTCAAATGTAACTTACATTTTGTCATCAGCAATTTAACCTTATCCATGCACATTGCAAATTCCCAATGCATAAATCCTGCAACTTTCAGGGCTACTAAAATATGTTGTATTTTAGTATAAATAATAGATGTTCCTTGCCTGGTGTGTGTTTCCTCCATTGTGTATTCTGTTTTAAGAAAAATAGCATGCACAGTTGACTAGCGGGTGGAGGTGAGACCCAGGGTGGTTGTTTAATTTAGTTTTTATTAGCTTTTTTATTTTTTATTGTGCCACCATTTGCCGTGGAGAGCCTGAAGTCTATATCTCATCCCACTCAGCATTGTCATGGACATAGGGAAACAGCACTCATGGAATTGTTTATCCACCTTTTACCTATGTCCTGTGATGCTCAGTGCAAAATGTGGACCTTACTTCCATTGTCAAGTAAACACAGCTTTTGTTGCGGCGTTCGTCCATTCATTCTTTTATTGCGGTGTTGGGATTTTGAGGAGAGTGTGCATGATTTCATGAGGACATACATCAATCACTATTTCAGATTTACTGAACGATAATAAACAGCAAAAAAAAAAAAAGTGCAAACAAATCTGGTGCGGTGTTTCACCCAGATGCATTTGAGATTTAATCTAAGCACAAATGCAACATTTTAAGCAAAATGATCAGTTGTTTTAGTGGAGTACCTGTTAGTTCAGCTTCAGATGTGTGTGCTTGTACTTGTCACCCTGCATGTTCAAATCAGACAGACACACTGAAGAAGAGCCGGAAAGTTCTTGTCCTTGGGTATGTAATCGCTTTTTCAAGTTTTCCAATTGGACTGTTATTTCCTTTTAAATCCACACGTGTTTAAACTCTTGTTTGGTGGGTGATTGACTGGTGAGAGGTGGTGCTTCGCTGCCATCCAGAATGCATCAGGACGGCGTTTTAATGCTCAAATGTGATGTGGTTTTTACTACCTCTGTATGTGTTTTTATGTTCCAATCACAAAACATTTTGCACCCCGCTTACAACTATATTGCGATCGGATCATCCAAAATGCGTCTTAATACAAGCTGTAAATATGGTCTAAAATGACTGCAGCCAGAACTAGGGAAAGCTATAGAACAGCTTCCGGCAGAAGTCCCACCCGCATTCGTTTCCCCAGTAAGACCCCCAGGAAAAAGATTGATATGCCTGTAGTTTTCCTTTACTTATAATAGACCTATAATCAACATGGATAAGGTTAAATAGCTGAATTTCACACCCACTTCACGCAGTCAGTCCGTTCATTTAGCTATTCAGAAGACTTTCTGCTTGTCAATCATTGTGCTCGTTCATAGCGCAGCCCATGTATGCTCTATGCCCATATACACGGAACGTGTCCTGCTCCTGCGAAACGTCCTGCCCTGCCTTTCATCTGCTCTAATGCAATGGTATAGAAGTGCGTCTATTGTTTTTGTGTGTCTACAGGAAGTGGCATGTCTATTCAATGGCTAAGTCTGGTGGAAGTTCTAGAATGGCTAAAATCACTTATAGTATCTTTGTTAAATGTAAGAAAACATTTGTAAATGCAAACGCTTCGTGGTGCACAAGCTTGATTTCACACGTTACGTTCCAAAACAAGGCTCAGAGCACTTTAAAAAAAGTTGCCACGAGGGGCGCTATACCAGACACTAGTGTAAACTATCTTCTGTTGGAAGTGTTTTCTTTAAGATCAACTACTGTCATCATGTAAATGACAGGCAAAGAAGATAGCTGACACATGTAAATGCAAATGCTTGGAATGCAAGCTTGATTTCACACATTGTTGCAGTGTGTTAGAATTCATGATGCAGCACAAGCACATTTTGCATATAGCTGCATGATATGGAGAAAAATATTTCATATATGCGTAATTCTATGTGTGACAGATCACGGAAGCTACCTATTCAAAAGGAGTGGGGCGAGAGACTTGGGCGAGAGACTTCCTCTCGGACGCTCCACACTTCTGCTTAAGTGCACAACAAGATACGCAATGAAATCTAGCGTATCATATTCGTGGATTCCCTCTCTCTCTCTCTGCGTGCTGTATGTCTGTGTGTCTCTCTCTCTTACACACACACACACACACACACACACACACACACACACACACACACACACGTTGTGTTTCCATGTTTTCTGGGGACTTTCCATAGACATAATGGTTTTTATATTGTACAAACTATATATTCTATCCCCTAAACCTAAACCTCACAGAAAACTTAATTTAGTATGATTTATAAGCTGTTTTCCTCATGGGGACCGACAAAATGTCCCCACTAGGGGAAAAAAGTTTGGGATTTACATCCTTATGGGGACATTTGGTCTCCACATAGTGATAAATACATGCTCACACACACACGGGGCGTGTGCAGCGTACGCTAGAGTCCAGTAACTTTACCATGTAATTGTGTATGATTGTGTTATCATCTATTCGGGATTGCCGTCGAAACCTAATGTCCATACGCAGACAATAGTGAGAAAGTGATTTACATGAAGTAAACACAGACCGTTCTTCTGGTTTTTACTGTTTTTAGTGATATTATAGTGCATGGTAATGGGAATAAGTTGCGAAGCGGAAGTCTGTTGCATCCCATCTGTTGTAAAAACATGAATGAACTTCACAGGGTATTTTGAAATATAGAATAAAACGTATTAAAATATGCCAACTCTCATGGAATCGCTAAATCTGGTAACGTTGAAATGACATGGAGAAAATGAATGGGGAATATTTCATGCCTTTCTCGTGCTTTGGATCTGCACCTGTGAACACTGCACGCACACACACAAAGTGACAATCATGGCCAGTCTATTCTCAGCAATCTGCGTCACCATAAACAGTACTTTTTAAAGTATTATCGCAAGCTATTGGGATATGCAAATCACAATATGTACATTTGCAATATTTTGTGCAGGCCTAGTTTTGCACTTTTAGTGTTGCCACAAGGGATGCCATCCACCTAATTCCTGAATATGGAAGTGTTTCACAATTCATAACAGAAGCCTGTTTTCATTCAGTGTTTTCACTCGCGTCAGCGTTTTTCAGGGTTTTCTTTATGGACAAGTTGAGGCTGAACTAATTTTTACGCACACTAACATCTAAAATGGTTTTTGTTCTTCATCTGGATCTTTTGTGTGTCTAGTTCTTACATTGTTTCTTATAAAGACCGGAACTAGAAACACAATCAGTCAAAATCATCATGGCCATTGGTTGGTAAGGAAAATTGTGGATAGCATGTATTAGCAAACTCTTTTAGGGTTCTCTTTCAGGTCAACTGCTGCCAAGGCGAAGCAACAATTTGAAAAATTGGTTGTACAAGTTAGTTAAAGTTAGTTAAGCTATTGACATGTTTATAGTTAGCTACACATCTGGTTTAATGGCACTGACATTTGAAAGTAACTCTATCAACCCCTTAAGGACTGATGTTTGTTATTGCCACTGTATTAGCCAAGCATTTGCTTCCATATACTTGAAGAGACTATGTTTTTGGCCTGACTCGTATATAATACATAGACCATGTCAAATTACATAAAGGTGGAGACAGTTAAATCCACCCTGCATTCCGCAAACTATTTTCTCCATTGCCCCTATTAGGCTTTTGTACAACTCCAATTCCAAAAAAAGTTGGGACAGTATGAAAAATGCTAATAAAAACAAGTAGTAGTAATTTGTCAATTATTTTCACCCTTTGCTAAATTGAAAGCACAACAACTAAACATTATATGATGTTTTAGCTTGTGAATTTCTTACCTTTTTTATGTACTGTAATTTCAAATCAAATGATTGGAACACGCTCTAAAACAAAGTTGAGATAGGGGTAACTTAAGACTAATAATAATTTGTCAAGTTGAAATAACAAGGTGATGTGAAACAGGAGATGTTTAACAGGTGAGGCAATTGTATCATAATCTCTATACTGTATAAGGTGTCTCCAAAAACAGCCTAGTCCTTCAAGCGCAAGGATCGTTCAAGACTTGTCAGTTTGCCAACAGATGCTTCAGCAAATAATCCAGCACTTTGAGAACAATGTTCCCCAAAGACAAATTGGAAGGATTTTGGACATTTCACCCTCTAGAGTGCACAATATATTTAAAAGATTCAAGTAATCTGGTCAAATCTCTGTGCATAATGGGCAAAACAAAAACCACTTCAGATCCCTCAGAAATCACTGTCTTAAAAAACATCATTCATCTGTAATGGATATCATGAACATGGGCTTGGGATTACTTTAGTTATAACATTTGTTAGTCAACACCACTTGCTGATGCATCCACAGATGCAAGTTCAGACTTTACTATGCAAAGCAGAAGCCCTACATCAACACTGTCCAGAAGCGCTGCCAACTTCTCTGAGCTCGGTCTCATCTTAGATGGAAAGTAGAACAGTGGAACTGTGTTTTTTGGTCTGATCAGTCCACATTTCAAATAGTTTTTGGAAAACACAACCGACGTGGTTTCCATCATCAAACCACATACTGGCTGAAGAAGCAGAGAGTGCAGGTGCTAGACCGGCCTTCCTGCAGTCCTTACCATCTCCAATTGAGAATGTGTGGTGCATTATGAAGTGCAAAATACGGCAACGAAGACCCCATACAATTGTACAGCTGAAGACCTGCATTATGGATGAATGGGGGAAAATTCCACTTTTTAAACTTAACAAACTTACAAACAAAGTGTTATTAGAAGAAATGGTGATATTTCTCTGTGGTAAACACTCTTAAAGGATGTCTCATCTGAAATCATCTGATTTGAAATCATCTGATTTGAAATTACTGTTCATTTTCAAATCAACAATGAAATTCACAAGATAAAACATCATATAAAGTGTAGTTGTTGTGCTTTCAATATAGCAAAGGGTGAATATAATTTACCAATCACTCCTTTTTGTTTGTATTAGCATTTTTCATACTGTCCCAACTTTTTCGAAATTGGGGTTGTAGATCAATACCTGTTTCATATTTCTATCTCCCTTTCACCTCGTTCTTATAGTCTTTGAAATCTCACAGCGAAGAGGCCAGTGCAAATATGAGCTGTATGTTCCTCATAATGTCATCGGAAAAATTAATCTCCATTACGCCTGAAAGCTTTTCTCCTGCAGTCAATATCTCTGATATGCACGGAGAAATTACAGAATGAATCAGCCATCGGTTGCGCACTTGCACAGCGATCTGGAGACTTTTAAACATGAGTGATACAGAGGTGTGAAGGTGCCTGGGACTTATTCTCAAAGACATGCTCTGGCACTATTGTGGCAGATTCAATATGTGGAGATGTTGTCTAAGCATTACACAACATCCTTGAGAAGCAGTTTGCAATTGTGCCATCAACACCTGGCTTTGAAATGACTTCAAAATATCTTGTAAGTAAAAGCAGAAGTGGAGATTGTACCACGTGGTGAAAAAAGCCCCATAATTTACTCTTCTGAGAAATGTGCTGTAAACCACATTAATATAGAAGCAAAGAAAGATTAAGTCAAAGCTGACCTAACCAGATTATAATAACTATTACTTTGTGTCAAAGTTATATCCTCCTGTGAGGCATAGTTTTATTGGAAACACATTTAAATGGAGTTCTTTTGCAAGACGTGCCTACACAGGAAGAAAAGGGCACATACTGTTTTTAAAATAAATGAAAAGAAGGTTAGAAAGTATTGATCTGCAAAGCTGAGCCAAAAGCATTCACTTTGAAAGGAGTAGCACTGGTTTGTGTGTGTGAGTATCTGTGTGTGACTGGCGTAGGAGGTTGCTGGCTCTCCCGTTACAGCTCCGGAGCACTGCTGAGGGGGCGGGATGGGATGGCCACTGCTGACTGACGGAGGTTTCCATCTCCCCAGCCTGTTGTCAGGAGAAAGTCCTCTCCGCTCCCTGATCCCAGTCCAGGACATCCTCTCCACCTAATAAACCATCTCTCTGGGTCTAAACCACCCAGCATAAACACATTAACATGCTGCATGCATGTTCCTCTGTTTATCAGAACATGTCTACACCATTCATGTCAATCATCGTGTGATTTGATAGTTTATGACTGGGTCAAATGTATTTCTTAAAACCATAGAGGGTGATCCATGTGTAAGAGTTTTTGCTTTTCCTTTCTATTTACTACAGCAGATATAACAAAATTTGATTTTGAGCGATATACAGTATTCCAGATCTTCAAATTGCATGTACTACTTACTGTGAAACGATCACACCCCATATAAAGCATGCCAGATGAATAAGTTATTATTAGTGGTATTTATACAGATGACTGAAAATGAGCACTCGCATGATATTGATATTTATATTAGCAAGCATACAGTATATGCATGTTGGTTGACCTGCCAACTTGAAAAGTTGTAGGAAGTTGGGATGAAATCCACTGGAGGAGAAAATGTTCACAACTGTATTGGATTCTTGTGAATTTATTTTCACAATTTTCATAATTTATTTTCACATGTCATTTCCATACATGTTTTTTAAATGCGGATATGGGTGTAATTTAAAAAGGGAACATTGTACATACTTGGATAAATATTTTTTAATGCTACCATAATTGAATAAATACATCTTTATCTAAGAATTACACTCACAGTTATTTGAGATGTTTAAAAAAAAATTATAATAAAAAAACCATTAAAAAATGTATTTGTGCAGTTCATGCATTTAGAGATGAAAGATGAATTTGCCTGCAGACTCCTGATTTAAATTTAGCATTTTTTTCCTCCTGACTAGAAGTCTTATGTTGGATTTGGGGTGGAAAAACTGATATTTCTTTATCTGTCCCTTATGCTTTCCCCTAATTGTTTTCAGCTGTACCTACAATTTATGTTTTTCTCTGTTGCCCTTGATGACCTGACATCGGTATTGCAGGCTGCAGTTTCACAGAAAAAATACAGTAGCTGCAATGAAAAATATTTAGCCGGAAAGAGTGTAAAAAGCTCAAAGTTAAGTGCGTATGTGCTTCTTTCTTTTTTATATATATAAACACACTCTTTAACCTCAGCGCTTGCCGCTCCATGCTGAAAATCATATTAGCTGTAAATGGCAAGAGAGTTACTCTCTCTGCCCTTCAAACTATATTAATATGAGGATACTCGGGCACTCAGAGCAAAGCTGCAAACCTTTCTTTAGCCACATACAGAACAGCCAGTTCAGAGAAGGAAAATGTACAAAGAGCTAAATTTATTGAACTTTAGTTTTCAGCATGATCTAGGTCTTTCTAACTCTTGTAAATATCAACAAGATTTTTAAATTTTCTGAAGAAAATGTGAGTAATGCTTATCCATGCAAAACTTGTCAGCATGATTTGAGCATTTTGCCGTGTAGCTGCTAAGGTGTTTTGAGTGGCTATGTTGAGCACATTGCTAGGGTGTTCTGGGTGCTTGCTAAGTTTTTATGAGTGATTTTTAATATGTTGCTTGGGTGTTCTGGGGGGTTGCTAGGGTGTTTTGAGTGGTTGCTATGCAGTTGTTTAGGTGTTTTAGGTGAATAGCTTGAGTTGCTAAGTGGTTAGTAGGGTGTTCTGGGAGATTGCTAGGTGGTTTTGAAAAGGGCTGAATGATTTGGACAACAATGGCTATTATTTTGAAAAATATTACGATTAAGATTTGAATTATATGATTAAAATTTTTAAATAATTAACCTAAAAGTCTACTTTAAATTGTTCTACTGCATATAGAAATTTTGTTCAAGAAAGGGTGTTCAAATTTCAGTCCTTTTAAAAACAATCATAATTAAAAAAAAAATGAAATAAAAAATACATTCAAACATAGAGAGGAAAATAAAAACAATCTGTGTTCAATGTAATGTTCACTGTTCACTGTGTACGTTTTTATGTTGACTTTGTGATAGGGTCTCAGCCGACTTATTGTGATTTTGTTTTTGGAAACGAAATAAGTTATTATTAAGAAATGATTATGGAAATAACTTTTTTATATTATTATTCTAAAACTGTAGCATATTTACGTACTAATTTTATTTAATAATTTACACCTGCATGCAGAATAGCTATGCAGTACGGTTAAACCCATAAGCCTTTATTTTGGTGAAAACTGAAGGAAGACTTAGTTTGAAGTTGAGTTGACAATGGCCTTTTACTGCAGAGAAATGCTCTCATCCACTCTTCTGTCCACAAAAATCCAGTATTATGGGGTTACTTAAGATTTGGATTGTAAATTTAAGCAGTCAAGCATATTTGTAACTATGAAAATGTGCAATTGGTGAATCCAAAGTGCTGTAAATGTAACATGCTCAGCTTAGCCTCTAGCGTGCTTGGAGTACGTGTAATACACTACAGAGAACAGTGCTGCACACATGGAGTAAGCTCAGCAAGCAGCATGAATATTTATTTATTTAAAAGTGCAGTATGTAAGATTCAGACACCCTTGTTAAGTGAACTGCAACCAGCTACCTGTTGCTCGTGCTCGCGCACACACTCCGATCTGAAATGTGTAGTTCCCTCTGTGTAGATAATAATAGTGATGCTTACCTTCACTTTCATTTAACACACATGGCTTGCGATTCACAAGTTCGAATCCTGGGTGTGATGAGTGACTCTAGTCAGGCTTCCTAAGCAACCAATTTGCCCGGTTGCTAGGTGGGTAGAGTCACATTGGGTTAACCTCCTCATGGCTGCTATAATGTGATTCTCGCTCCTGGGGCATGTGGTGAGTTGTGCATGGATGCCACGGAGAATAGCGTGAGCATCCACACACACTAGGTCTCCGTGGTAATGCACTCAACAAGCCACGTGATAAGAAGCATGGATTGATGGTCTCAGATGCGGAGGCAACTGAGATTCGTCCTCCAACACCTGGATTGAGGCGAGTCACTATGCCACCACGAGGACTTAGAGTGCATTGGGAATTGGGCATTTCAAATTGGGGAGAAAAGGGGAGAAAATCCACACATGGCTTGCATTATTTTAACATGTGCAAATAAAACAAGCTTAAAATGACCTAAGTGCTTCCCAAACAGTGAGGGTGCAGCGTGAGCCCTGAAATATGAGAGTAGTAAATGAAAATGTTGGGAAATATTGAATGGCGGTAATCTGTGGGCTCTTTAAGAGATTTTAAGCTTGCCTCTTAACACGTTGGAGTGCTGCCCTGTGGTAACAATAGTGTTGGTACACAAGGATGATAATGATAATGTAAGCCCGGGTAAGGCGGGATAATACAGGCTTAACCACTGCTTTGGGATGAAGGATCACTGGAGGAAAATAGCGAGAGAGACCCTCAGGCAACCCGCCTACTCCTTAGCATTCAGACATGATCAAATATCTACACAAACACTTGCACGAACGAAGTACACACAGTAGAAAGGTGGCTGCTATAAATAAGTGATCCAAAATCTCTCTCTCTCTTTTGTAAATTTAGATTTTGTCCATGTAAATGAGGCTTCAGGATTAATCCGAGACTCTGACAGGATTTTTCCTGGATGAAGTGTCATCCTCAAATGTTTCCCTGACATTGTAAACAGATATTATGCTCTATTTAGTGGTACTATTTCTCATACTTAGGATTAGGGATTTGAAACCCTTAACTTGAAGTTTTAAAATTTGGGGCAGAACTCATTCCGCACTGTATGTTCTAAGGAGGTGAACGATACCTCAAATCGTATGGCCTGTTTAGGAGAGGTGTGTGCGATCAGACGATATAATGGGTGAAAAAAGGCACAGATTTACATTGTAGGATGGACCCCAGACATGCTGTACAAAGACAAGAATATCATAGAGACTTGGTTGGGGCTGGGATCTCTTGTCCTGAGCTAGTAAACAACCACCTAGCAGCACCCTCTCATAGCAATGCACTTAAACCCCCTAGTAACATCTTAGCAACTGCATAGCAACGCCTTGGCGACCACAGGCAACACACTAGCATCATGTAAACAACTATTGCACGGGCAAGCACCACTCACCTTTTCTTCAGAAAAGGTAAAAATCTAGTTATGTATGCAATTTAGGTCAGAAATAAAGTAGATGTGTAAGTCTGGATTAAATTGCACCAGACGTCATCGGCCACACAATACCTGTAAAACATAGATGTCTTGAGTGGCTGAAAAGAAATGTTGACTGGCATGGTGTCTCCAGAGAGCTTTTTATTGTGCCCATGACTGCATTGCTCAATATTATACATCACCCTCTTGTCCATCTCTCTCTCTCTCTCTCCATTCTCTTTACCTTTAATTCAATCCCTCTATCTCTGCAGCTTTGCTGCTCATGATGAAAAAGGTTTGTTTGCCATAGCAACTACTTGCATTCTCTCTTTTTTTTTTCCTTACAAAAAGTGCTGTTTTGTTATCATGGTGCAATGATGGCAATACTTTGGTACTTAGATTTACTTAGATACTTAGATACTGTTTGATTACAATATTCAAATATCATGGTATTTTTAATTTTAACAGTAAGGTTCTTCAGAGAAATCCAAGGTAGTGTCCAAGGTAGAGAAAGAAAAAAAAAAGTAGAAAGAAAAGGAAACAAATAAATAAATCATATTTGCACAACAGCCGTGGGGTGGCGAAAAATGCAAATCACCAAAAAACAAAAGAAGACCTCTCGTGAATGTGCAGAGGTGGGTTTGTCGAAAGATTCAATTTATAGTAAAAACATACTTGAATATTGTCCTGTTTCTCACCCACACATATCACATCACTTCTGAAGACATGGATTGAACCACTGAAGTCATATGGATTACTTTTATGCTGCCTTTATGTGCTTTATGAGCTTTAAAGATTTGTTCTATCACTATTCACATGCATTGTACTGACCTACAGAGCTGAAATATTCTTCTAAAAATCTTCATTTTTGTTCAGTAGAAGAAAGTCATGCATATCTGAGATGGAATGAGTGTGAGTAAATAATGATTTTCATTTTTGGGCGAACTATCCCTTTAACAAGAGTTTTCTATAGTAGCCAAAGATTCTGACATAGCAAAAGACATAGCAAAACTATTTTTTTTTTATTGAGGATTTTTTCTTGTTTTGCAGTTAAAATATCTAAATATTTCTTTAAAAAATAATTTACTTGAGAAGCAGAACGACATAAGATATTTAGTCTTATTTTCAGATAATTCGAACAAATGAAAAACCTGCCGATGGACTAAGCAAAATATTCAAATGGAAAACAAGTTTATATTTTTTTTAACCCATTGACAAAAAGTTTTTTCTGTTTTAAGAATAAACCCTCACTAAATTGTTTTAGAGAAAAACAGACTTATTATCTTTTGTCATTCCGCTGCTCAAGTCATTATTTCTTGTTTCAAAGATGTTTAGATATTTTTATAACTGCAAAATAAGAAACTTTTTTGTTCAGTCTTACCCCATTAGTTTCCACCAAAAGCTCTTTAAACTCTTGCTGGATGTTTTCATTTTCAGCAGTGTAGATATATTTACTATTGTTATTTCACAAGAAATGAATATAGAATCTCCTTCAAAGTGTGTAATATGCTTAAGTAATCTTTTGTGCAATTTCTGTTTTTGTTTCTGTTTTTGATGAAAGTGGTGAAATATCACATGACCACAGTTTTATTGCAGTACCAATGATATAACTAATAATTTTGGCAAAAATATGGTACATTTTTGTTAAAGGGTTAGTTCACCCAAAAATGAAAATTATCCCATAATTTACTCAAGCCATTCTAGTTGTATATGACTTTCTTCTTTCAGTCAAACACAATCTGAATTATATAAAAAAATAATAATATTCTGGCTCTTCCAAGCTTTATAATGGGAGTGAATGGTACCTTTGATTTTGAAGCCCAAAAAAGCACATCCATCCATCAAAAAAGTAATCCATACGGCTCCAGGGTGTTAATAAAGGCCTTCTGAAGTGAAGTGATGCATTTTTGTAAGAAAAATATCCATATTTACAACTTTATAAACTATAATCACTGGCTTCCTGTAAATGGCCATCCTCGCGTTCACAAGAGAGTCGAGTTCCGGCGTATGACGCAGGCGTAGTGTAAGCTCCGGTGAGAAGTGACGACCGCTGAAGCACGCGTTGTTTACAGCAAAGGAAAATTACGAAAAGTAGTGAGTTGTTTTAGCTATACTGTAGATATGGTGCGTTCATGTGTCTATCCAGTCATTCCAATCATTCATTCATGGCAGCAAACATGCTCAGCATCTGTTGGCATTACCTCGTATTTCCTGCATGAGCACCACCACATCTCCCGTACTCTCCGTTTACCGTACTCTCCGACATTTTTCTTAAAAAAACCTCGTTGTTGTCTTCTAATTCTTGACCAGTGTTTTGTTTTGCTATATCCTCTGCACTTCCACTTTCGTCACTTCTCACCGGAGCTTACGCTGCACCTACGTTATACGCTAGAACTCGACTCACTTGTGAACTCGTGGATGGCCATTACAGGAAGCCAGTGATTATAGTTTATAAATATAGTTTAAAAAAAAAAAAACGGCCTGGAGCCGTATGGATTACTTTTTTGATGGATGGATGTGCTTTTTTGGGCTTCAAAATCTAAGGTACCATTCACTCCCATTACAAATCTTGGAAGAGCCAGAATATTTTTTAAATATAACTCAGATTGTGTTTGGCTGAAAGAAGAAAGTCATATACACCTAGGATGCCTTGAGGGTGAGAAAATTATGGGATTATTTTCATTTTTGGGTGAACTAACCCTTTAAGGGTATTATGATGTTAGTAGTTTATTCAAGTATGGTAACCTAATAGTTTGAAACCAGCTCATCGGAACAAACTTCCCAGGCCTTAACTTGGCCCAACTTTAATTTGATCACATTGGGTAATTCTATACCTATCCTTGTCATTTTAAAATAAGACACTGAGTTTTCAGCTCTTGCCTGAGTCACTTGTTATGAGCAAGATGTCAACATTATTGCGACAGCCCGCCTCTAATTACCTGTGGCCATTTCTTATTTTAGTGCCGTTGATTTGCTTTCACTCCTCAACTGTCTCTATGGCAACCACTGCAGCCCGAGCTCAAGCCTCCTATGCTCTCTCTTTCTCTCTTGCTCGCCCATGCTTCCCGCCTTCAGCCGCGTTTGGGTTCTTCCAGCTCAAAGGGTTAAAACGTCATATCCGGAGGCCGCAGCTGGAAGGACGGATAGCCGTCTTTATGTCAGCTCAGTACGATTCATGACAGCAATGTGCTGAATTTGTGTGTTGCGGGCATGAAGTGACATTGACACTAAAGTTAAAGGAATAGGTCAATGTGCCCGTAAATTTGTAACTCTTGCCATGAACAATATCACAGTGTTTACCAATGTGCCAATGTATCCCTGTGCCAGACAGCGTTTGATAGTCAGATGAGATGTGTTGCGACATGGGTCAGAGTGACAGATGTCCACTAGTGGAGTCGGGCGAAAGTCAGTATCGGGTGTCGGGATCACTTGAGGCTAAAGCTGCCAGAATAACAGAGGAAATTACTATCATTAAGATGACAAATGCCCCAGCCTGTGAACACACTCTATATACTTAAGGACTAAAGAGCACCATTATATAGTGACATGTCTAATAAATGGGCTCACAGTGAGACTCATTCAGAGATATTCGTATCCAGATTGTGTATCAGCTCAGTACCCGAGTATATGAAGAGCAGTTTTTGATAGATGAGAAACACATCCATCCATCTATCTATCTATCTATCTATCTATCTATCTATCTATCTATCTATCTATCTATCTATCTATCTATCTATCTATCTATCTATCTATCTATCTATCTATCTATCTATCATCCATCCATCCATCCATCCATCCATCCATCCATCCATCCATCCATCCATCCATCCATCCATCCATCCATCCATCCATCCATCCATCCATCCATCTATCTATCTATCTATCTATCTATCTATTATACAGTGCAGACCAGGGTCAGAAATTTAGTGGGGCTAGGGCCACCTAAAATGACCTTGAAATTCAAAACGTGGGGCATAAATGCCCTCTTAATTAGTCTGTTTGTTTAAATTGGTTAGAATAAAATAAAAGTAAAAAATTCCACTGAAAATTAAATTCAGGGGCCAAATATTGCCCCTTAATGTACAAGTAAATTTTGGACACAGATAGAGTGGGCCCAAAACATTTTTGAAACTTAAAGGGATAGTTCACTCAAAAATAATTACTCAGCCTCAATCACTATTCCATTTTATTGTATGGAAAAAACATAAGGCCTTACTTCTTTTGCATTCCAATGAAGAAAGAAAATCATATGGATTTGAAAAACATGAGGGTGAGTGATTGATGACAGAATTTAAATTTCTGGCTCAACCGTCCTTTTATCTGCAGTTAAAATGCATTAGGAAATGCAATATAAAAACATGTCTTAATCAAACAAATGATGCTAGACCTTTTCTCAAAACTAACTTTACTTGTCTGAGGATTTATTAATTACTTTTTAGCCACTGGTGTCAAGCTGATTGTTTTGTGGATATACTGTATGAAGTCGGTTACCTTGACAACCAGAAAGTGCCCTTTATTATATTATCTTTATTGTGAACATTGTATATTGTTTTAGAATTTAAAACATAACAAATTAATTTTTCAGAAATGTGTTGCTTGAAAAGTGCTTGTGTCATCTTTCTTTAAAATTAATGCTACTTTGTTTGTCAGTCGCTGTTGCTTGGACAAACAAATATAACAGATATACTGTAACTCTTAGATACAGCAGAGATTTTTATTATTATTATTACATTTTAAGGGATAGTTAATTTCAAAATAATAATTCTCTCATCATGTACTCACCCTTATTCACAATAAATGGTCTGTTTCTCACCCAAAACGATCATATTGCTTCAGAAGACATGGATTAAACCAATCAAGTCTACATTGTATGGACAAAATCACACAGCCTTGGAATCATTGTCTGTGTTCCGCCAACATGATCATACAGGAAATCGGCATGCTGTTCCTGAAAGTTCCGGTGCCCTTGATCGGCAACAGTTTGCCAACTCACTGACATGTGACATTTCCCACCCGATATTTCTGCATCGGTTTCAGTGTTTAATTTCCCATGTGGCTCAACCAGCAGCATGTTGCTTTAGCAGCATTAGAGACCAGGATCATATCCACATTGAAACCCTGAAAGTAATCGCATTTGCTTAATCAGTGATGAGCGTGATAGGGAGGTTGCACTATTCCCCCTAACATAAAATTTTTACTCCACTAATAGTTAGTTTTAGGCTTGAGTTTGGATGTGGGTTTCAGTTTATAAAATATGCATTCCTCTTCACTCTATTACATCCTTGTACAGATGAGAGGAACTCACTTCAACAACAAATTTTTGGCAGCTTTTCCTGGATATAAAAGGAGCTCACACGTGCCTATAACACTTACCGCTTTGGCCACTGGGGGCAGTGTTTTAAATTTTGGTAAGTATATAAAAATTTTGCTAAAGAAATGTCAATCTTCTCTTTTCGATTTCCATGTGAGATCAAGCTGGTTCCGCAGAAGACAGAAAGTCAAACGAGTTTGAGAAAGCATGAGGGTGAGTAAATGATGAACTATATATGGGTGAACTATTACTTTAAGTGTCTAAATACCTTTTGGTTTCATTGTATGTCAACATGCACTGTACAGAGTGTAATGGTCGGATGGTGATTGGGGTTGCGGTGGCTGACTTTCGTGCCCCTTCAAAAAAATAGATGCATGACACCCCTGTGATCTGTGATCAACTCCAGGACCAGTATGTGAAACCAGCTTGATTCCACAAAGATTTGATGTAGAAAATGACAGTTGGGAAACTCAATGCTAATGCTAAAACAGGTGTGTGATTCAGTCTGGAAATGAAAAGACAATTATGGCAGCTACTCGGCAAGAACTTGTAACTCGTAACATCATTTCATCCTTCAGCACATAATCACACAAGTCTTTTATCTTTTGGTGATGGATAGCAAGTCTTGTTTTCACTGTAGGTTTTGACGAATAGTCTCTCTGTGCCGATCGTTTTTCAGCTCTGCACCAGAAATCGGTCTTAAGTATCAGAATGACAGCTGACATTTCACTCATGCCTATTTTTAGTTTAACTATTGATTTCGGGTCACATCCAATGTGTGCACTCAAATCAGACCCCTCCTTGCTTACATTGTAATTCTCATCGTATCTGTAGTCTGATATGGGCCTCCTGCGGTGGAAGAACTGCCGGGTAATGGTGTGAGAGCCGTATTCCCTTGCAGGCGGCTTCATTAAAAGCAGTGGGATGGTGCCTGGATCAATCTTTCTTGCACAGGAATCGATTGATTCTCCCCTGTGTACTGGGGATTCCTCTGCGCTCGACCTGTTAGCAATGTAAAGAAGGCCATGGGGAGTGGGGGAGTGGGGCAATATCTTACTAATTATACGAGAAGCCCCAGTTGCTGTGAGGGGTTTTGATGAATATCAAACATACTGTATATATGACAATGCGGTCTGTCTTCTAGTTAAACTCACACAATGATGTGTTTGTTAACCATTGGTTTAGGCATCAATATGTTTATGTGGGTGGGTCTGAATGTTGCTCTCGATTCTCCAGTGGTCCACTCTAGAATTAATAGCTCAGCTGCTTTCTAAGCTCAGCAATTACGGTTATTAAGATTAGGTAATTGACCCAAAGGGTTTGAGAGGACTGCTTGGAGATATCTTTTATCAAACATCAGCCGCACACTAATAAGGAAATGCAGATGAGGAAAACCAAAAGGTTTATAACAATGTTTTAATCCATGTGTTTTTAGTTTTCAGTGGTTCTGCCATATTCTGTTACTAATTATTATTGTACCAGTTACACCCAGAACACCATTACAACTGCAAGCAATGTGATTAAAAACACTCAAAACAATAATAAATTGTACGAGATCAAAAAATCATAAAAACATGTACAAGTTGGCTAGTACAAAAATCTAAAACTTTTGCTCCCATAGAGAAAACTAAATGAACGAGCATTTAATGTTAATATGATTTTTCCTTATTCAAACCCCTTAAAAATCCCTAAAGGCAATGAAAAAGCAGCTAATGCCTAAACCTAACCATGATTTAAAAAGGAAAATCATGGTTTTGTACCACAGAAGAGAAACATGTGTTCCCCGTCTGTCGCTCACTTCGACGTTGTGTCGAAGAAGCGACACTAGGGGTCTCTCTTGAGCGCCGAATATGCCTCTGATCTATGAAAAAAGGCCAATGAGAAGTTTACAGACAGTATTTGCATACCCCGCCCCTGGACATATGGCTATAAAGGCAGGGAAATATGTTGAGTTCCGATGGTCGTGTTTGCAGTGAGCTGCGAGTCACACACACGCGTTCCTGTTCCTCTGACGCTCTCTGCTGTTGGATCTACAGCGCACTACAGCAGCTTTCTCCTTCCCTGCATGGCAGTGCAGTTTGCCCCTGGGCGCTTCGACAGCGCAGAGCCTAAAAGAGTATTAAAGAGTGATACACAGCGGAGTCGAACGTCCTTTTCAGGACGCGTCTTTTTTAAGATACCTTTCCACCCCGGTGTAGTTCCTGGATGCAGTAGAGTGCTCTCCGCTTCAGACGGCCACAGGCGTTGTCTCGTGTGTCTGGGCAGCGGTCACACCGAGGCAGCGTTTGTGGATGGTTCATGCTCTCACTGCGAGAGCATGACCATGGCACCGTTGTGGTCGCGGCTCGCTTTCAACAGAAAGCATGCCACTCCAGCTGCCCCCCGCATTGCTCCTTCTTCCTACGGGATTGAGGACGATTTGGCTGGTGATGGAGGCGATCTGGGGACGGCAGCGGGTGCAGCTCTGCCGGGTACGCCCCCTCGGACCACCCGCCCCCCAGCACGCTCGTTGACTCCCGTCCGTGCTCGAGGCAACTTCAGCTCGCCTCATAGCCAGCCTGCTTATCCTCTAGAGCTCGAGGTGGATGAGCTCGCCGCTGCATCGGAGAGCGCGGTGTCTGACACGGATGACTCCCCTGGGCTGGCCAAATTGGGTTCAGGTGCCTTGTGCAACGGGCACGCAGCCGTGGGCCATTGGAAAGGGGCCCCGCTGCACTGGCACATCAATGGCCTAGAGTAGCTGACTGTTTTCTCTGCCCTGTGGAAGTTTCTACCGTTAGTTCGAGACAAACATGTCCTAGTCAGGTCAGACAGCACCACTCACATCCCCGGCAATCTCAATGTGATAGCGGACGCACTGTCACGACAACGCTTGCCCAGTGGAGAGTGGAGGCTTCACCCCCAGTAGATCCAGCTGACTTGGGAACGGTTCGGCAAAGCCTCCCGAGAGACCTCCCACTACCCACTCTGATATGCCCGAACAGAGGCACCTCCCTGGCAGACATATGTAGAGCAGTGGGTTGGGCAACACCTAATACATTTGCGAGATTCTACAATCTCCGGGTTGAGTCAGTATCGTCCTGTGTTTTCTCAGGTCCGAGTCGGTAGAACTCGGTAACACGCTGATGGGCTGGCCGGTGGATTGCTTGCACCTGGTGCCCTTTCCCTCTGCCAAGATAAACCTGTGTGATTTCTCTCCCTGGAGATTTCACTCATTCGGATCCCTGGATGATTCCTCCCTAGCCCTTTGGGTCCACAGTTCAGCGGAAGAACTCGCCGACCCAATCCACTGCAGGTACTTAATCTACCCTGTACTGGAATAGGTGCTCCACAGGACAGGACTCCTACGTGGACTCCCCATGTGTGTATTGTCCGCGGTACGGTCCCCTTATTAAGAGGACCCGTGTCTCCCTTAGGTAGTCCCAGCTGTCCTCCGGTCACCATGTTGTAGCAGCACCCCCCCTCCTTGAGGCTGGATCTACCACTGCGCCACTTCCACATGTCGCCTAAGAACCCATGTGATGTATTCGCCACTCTTACCTCCCCCTTCCGGGCAGGTTTGGTCTCTGCAGGGTCTTTTCCCCCTGAAAGAATTAGGAAACTTGGTAAGACCCTCTTCTCTCAATGTGTGTAAGTGCCCCGGCCATTCTTGCTCTATGTGGAGAAACATAGAGAGAAAAGAGGCCCAGCCAGGCTCGGCCCGTTCCCAAGTTGGCAAGCATCGCCTTGTTCCCCTGTCTAGGGTAACCAGAAGGATTCCGACGACTATTTTGGGGAATTGGGGAAGGGTACGTGCAGTCTGACACAGCTGGTCGCCTGTGCACGTAGAATAACTGCCCGCTCCTGTGTCAGCAGTGGCTCAGCGCATGGCATGATTAAAATTGGACCCCAATGAAGTGAGAGTTGAAGTGAGCGACAGACGGGGAACGTCTAGGTTACGTATGTAACCTCCATTCCCTGATGGAGGGAACGAGACATTATGTCCTCCCTGCCATGTCGCTGAGCCGAGCCACTGTTGTGGCTGGACCATTTCTGGCTCCTCAGAAAAATCCTGAATGAACTCGACGTATGTCCCTGCCTTTATTCCCGTATGTCTGGGGGCGGGGTATGCAAATACTGTCTGCCAACTTCTCATTGGCCTTTTTTCATAGATCAGAGGCATATTCAGCGCTCAAGAGAGACCCCTAGTGTCGCTTCTTCGACACAACGTCTCATTCCCTCCATCAGGGAACGGAGGTTACATACATAACCTAGACGTTTTAAATTAGCATTCTTATGATTTTCCCTTAGTTTAACCCCTAATCCAAACCCCAAATCTAACCATGATTTTACTAAGGAAGTAACTTTTGTGTACTTCAGAAAAAAGAAAACATTGGTGTTTGGAATGAGACATGGGAAGCATTTTACAGGTTGTTCACACATCAGAGGGATAGCTCAAATTTGATACCTGTATTGTATCAATGTGAAATTATGTTTGTTCAATAGTTGGTCTTGATTGGAATAAAGGTCTTACCTTTTTGAATGAGCCAAGGCGTACGATATCTTGTGATATCTCCATTCCATACAACTTATTATGAGTTGTCAAGAAACTATGTTGATCTAGCAATCACCTAGCAACTCCCTAGCAACCATTGCCCTTAAAACACTCAGACCGCATTAGCAACCACCTACAGTAACAACGCCCTCGCAATCACCCAAAACACCCTAGCAACTACATAGCAACATGCATAAAACTCGGAACAGTCTAGCATCTTGGTGGAACATTTTACATGAGCAAGCACCATATAATTTTTTTTTGAAAATGTATAAATCGAATTATTTTAATTATTTTGATTTATTTAGCTTTAATTAACTCCTCGCAGAATCGTTTAGATGCTACTTGTTTTTTTACAGTGTTTATCTTATGAAATATGCTTAGTTGTTCAAACTCAACGAGAAAGCACCTATAATTGTCAAATGTCCCTCTTTATGTGTATCGTGGATGGCTAATTCAACCTACTTTTTCATAATCTCTGAAGTACAACAGTATAAATTACTGTAATTATAGAATAATTTACCCAAGCTATTCAGTGCAGCACATTTAGACCTCAACATTCTTAATCTCACTTTATGATAAATAATTAAGTATTCTTAATTTGAAAAGAGTGATCACACTGTGTGATCTTGTACTTCATGTAATATCCGCTTTTTCATTGTCTTAATTAAATACATGAAATAACAGCGTTATGTTGATATTATGTTTGTTGCGTCCTCTGGGACTTATGATTGTGAAGTGTCTTTTCAGTTTCCTCTGCATAATTTTCATAATGCGGATGCGCTGGAGCCAAACTGTGTTTTTCCATTCTGAGCGCACTAACAAATTGCCACCTGTCAGGGCTGGATTTCATCCCTTTTTCACTTCAGTTCAGGACAAGCAAGATTATAAGACACTTTAAGCTTGTGTGGAAACATTCTATCACGCCATTGTTTGATCAGAGAGGGACAAGCCTGCTAAAAAATTAAGAGATCAGCACCCCTTTGAGAGAATACAGTGCTAAGCCCTACATGAGAGGCAACCCAGGATCCTGCAATAGCTCAAAGCTTCCGCATTAAAACACGTAATCATTTGCACAATGTTGAAGTGAAATTAGAATTTTTCTTCTTTCCTTGCATGTCCCCCCGCGTTTCCTCTGTCAATCTGTAACGTAAAGAGATTTGCTTTTCAAACAAGGCATGCAAGAGCATGGTTTGGGGGAGATAAGTTTAAATGTACATGGAGTGAGGCATTCTGGAGGTCTGCCCATTGATGTGCATCATTTGCTTATATTTATTTATATACTCAAACACTTAAGCCACTTTGTCTCAAACCTCTTAAACCATCAAAGAACAAATGTAGCAAAACTGCAACACTTTATAATGTGTAATTTTTGTAATTTTTTTTGCACCAAATATGTTAATGTGACGCAGTTCAATGTGTAGGGGGCTCAGGGCATAAATGCCACTCAAAGTGACAAAAATGCCCCCCAAATTCAAAATATAAATGCAAAACATGCCCTCATAATAACTTCTTCTGAAATTTTTTGGGGGGAAGGATCCCTTTAAGTTCCCAAAAGTGGTGAAATTTGGTTACCTTGAATGCAAAAAATAGAAAAGAAGAAAATAAAAAAAACAGGAAGGTAAAAACTGAGTCACACTGAGTTTTTAATTTGAAGTTGTTTGTCATGTTCGCTTATACGCCATCTCAGAGATTAGGAAATCCAGCCAGCTTCTGCTCCCTGTGTGTCCCCTTTCAACTCCCCCCTCTTCACCAGCAGCCCGTCCCATGTCACTGAATTAAAAAATACATATTTATTTTATTTTTATTTTTATTCATCCGGCGGAAACAGAGGCACCTCAGATACCTGTGACTTATAACACGCTCCCAGCCGAGCATTTGATTGATTTTTTGACAGAAATGTCCTCATTAGGTCGCTACAAATGGCATGAAAAGACGCACGCCGCAGAGAAGTGAAGAAGAGAGGCAAAGTATAGGATATAAAAAGTTTGACACTTGCTCGCTTTTATCTGTGGCATTTCCAGATTACGATTCAAAGTTGCAAGCGTGCATGCATGCTGGCAAAGCATGCATGCTACCGAGTGCCTCTATAATTATATTGCACAATTAATTAAAGAAAAGGAGTATAATAGATTCCAGATGAACCTCGGTGACTAATTATCATGTCTTTGATAGTGAAAGTGTGCAGACGGAGCGATAGAATGAAAGAGAGTGAAGAGGGCTCAGGGCATGAGAGAAAGAAAGAAAAAAATGCAGGAAAACTGGGAAAGAGATGATGGAGGAAAGGGGAGTTTTCTGTTCCCTCATCATGGTATCCGGTTGCACAGTTGAATTCAAAGCCTGTTTTCTTAATTAAAGGGTTTAATAGGAATGGGGTTGGGCTGCCTGAAGAAAGTGTAAGAGGATTATTGGGGTTAGAAGATAGGGAAGATGAGACTTGGGATAAACAAAAGTTCTATTGTTTTTTAAACTATATTCTTTTTTTGCAAGTCTGCCATTTATTTTTGGCAAGTGACTGAAATTATATTTTGGTGCCTCTTTAGATGCCAGCTTGGTGTTATTAAGATAAGAAGCTTTGCTTTAAGTGTAACACCTCAATAATCTCTCTTATTGACACCTTTTATCTGCTCTCTTTAGGGAAATAAATCAGCATTGTTTTTCTTTTATAATAATTAGGATGTAAATTTAGAATACAAGTTCTGAGTATCTCTCCGACCTGGTTTGTACTATACACAACATTGACAAGTGTGCAGTGACATGTATACAGCAATAACAGACTCATTTAAAACCACTGTAGACAAAACAGAGATTCAAAAATAAACAAATTTGGATTAAATATCCAATGTGTGGAGTGTAAATTCATCTTGAAGATTGCTGGACTCTTTGGACTGCACTGTGAAAATGTCTATGGATTTACACACTCAAATATGTGAGTGTGTGTGACGCTTGCAGATGGAGTCCTTGGTGAAAATCTGTTGACACATTGAAACCATTAGTGCTGTTTTCCCTCCACATTCACTGCCAGTCTGCTTCTGCCATCTCTCCTGATGATGGGAGTAAAAATACTCTGTTATGCTTAATGCCAGCTCTTTCTGTTTTAAAATCCTTTGCCCATCTGTAAGGCTGTCTAAGATTAGATATGAAAGTATAAGGTTGAATCTCCTGAAAACATGTCCACATCATATTTCACCCCAAAATAATAAAAAAATTATAATTTGTATTTTGCATAGAGAAAATGAAGCATATACAGTATTTAGGACTATTAAATGTTTGTACATTGTGACATTAATGTAAGCACATATTCCCCCTAAATTCTCATTATTGTCATGTGTCCTAATTTACCATTATGTTGTCATTATTGTAATTTGTAATACAATATATAGTTTTTTTTAATATTAAATAGGCATGCATTAAAAGTCAGTATGTGTTAAATGGTTAATGGTTTACAAAACTTTAAATATTATTATGTTATTATTTTATACATAATTTTGTTAACTTTAGGGCCTCATGTTTGACAGTAAATGTAATTGTCTATTATTTCCCTTAATTTTGTAATCACGATTATTAACGTTGATTAATAGAATTTACATATAATACTTATTTGTTTAACTGAAAGCTGTATTCTTTGTGTTCCTAAACAAGCTGTGAACTTACTTTATCACTGTTCAACTTCACATTAGACAACTTATGATTCAACTTAATTTTACGATTTACACTTTACAATTTCATAGCAAAATTTAAATAAAATTGTATTGAGTAATTTTAAACAAAATAAAACAAAATAAATATTAAAGTTTCATTCCTTTAATTAGGATAAAAAGACTATTTAATGGCATTTTGTAATAAAATTGAAATGTGTAAATCTTAAAAATAGGCTAAAATATTGTTTTTTGAGTGTAGTAGCATAATTAAACTAAAGTTTAATTCAAATTTTGTATAAATTCAACTCTACACTGAAATGAAGCAGCAAGACATGTAACAAATCTGGGCATCAGATTGTTTAAAACTTCCTGTAACAGGTTAGATGAATGAGGAAGCTGAAGACGGCGAATTCAACTCAAAGGTAAATGTATTAATTACACTAAACACATTTGCTTAAGAGCGTAACTGTAAAGCTCCACATAGAAACACTCAAATGCTCTGGGATTGGCAAAGGCCAACAAACACGACTTGCCAGCTAGGCTCTCTCTCTCTCTCACTCTGAGATCTGGCCCCTTTATATTTCCCCTGTCTCTCACTGCAAACAGAAACAGCAATTATCAGCAATTCATCTCAGGTGAAACCCCTTACTGCTTCCTCTCTCCCCAGACAAACGCTCGACCATGCCCTCACCTCCACATACCCCCACCGAATCAGGCTGGGGGAACAGTCCAGCCTGCCCACTCCCCCCCTTTCTGGAGAGGATGTCCGCAACATCCATCTGCGCCCCCGGCCTGTTGAACACCTCGAACTTAAATGGCTGGAGTGCTAGATACCAACGGATGATCCGGGCATTGGCATCCTTCATGCGGTGGAGACATTGGAGCGGGGTATGGTCTGAACAGGGGGGTGAATGTTCGTTCCAACAAATAATAGCGGAGAGTGAGGACCGCCCACTTGAAGGCCAAACACTCCTTCTCTATGGTGCAGTACTTCGTCTCTCTCAAAGAGAGCTTCTGACTAATGTACAGCAGCAGGCACTCCTCTCCCTCCACCACTTGGAACAGTACAGCACCCAGCTCCCTGTCTGATACATCCATCTGCAAAACAAAAGGGACAGAGAAGTCATGGGAATGCAGAAGTGGCCTGCCACAAGGTGCAGTTTTTACATGCGTGAATGCTTGTTGGCATGCCTCCATCCACTGGACCGGGTCTGGAGCTCCCTTATTAGTGAAATCAGTCAGCTGGCTGGTGATGTCCAAATAATTAGGCACAGACTTTTGATAATAGCCACCCACTGTCTCATCTCCTTTTTGGTCTTGGGTCTTGGACAGGTCACAACCACTGCAGTTTTATCAATTTGGGCCCTCACCTGACCATGACCCAAGTGTAACCCCAGATCCCATACCTCCACCCGCCTAATTGCACACTTCTTCGTGTTTGCTATGTGCCCCGCTCATCGCAGTGACCTCAGAACTTTTGGACCCTGTCCAAAAGATGCTGTAACGTAGCCAGGGCCCCAAACAAACTGAACGGAAGGGTCACAAATTGGTGTAAGCCAAACGGTGTGGAGAAGGATGTTTTTTCACGGGACATCGGTGTTAAGGGGATCTGCATTCTCCCTTTGTTAAATCCAATGTCGAATAAAAGTTAGCCGTGCCCAACCGATCAAGCAATTCGTTAACACGAGGCATTGGATAAGCATCAGATTTTGACACTGCGTTAACTTTTCTAAAATTTACACAGAACTGGACTGAGCCATCGCTCTTATGTACAGGAACCACCGGGCTGGCCCAATCACTGTGAGATTCCTCTATTACCCCCATATCGAACATGGCTTTAAAAAAATACAATATATATATATATATATATATATATATATATATATATATATATATATGGTCTCCACAAGGGACTGGGGTGAAGTGATTGGCTTTTAGATTTACCTCCGGTCTGAGCTCCTCTTTCTCCAGAATAACTATCACCAAGGATATGGGTACCGCCTCTCTCCATGGTTTTAGTAGGTTGAGATGGTAAATCTGACGTGCCCGCACCTATTCGTATGCACTACCTCTTAATGGACTTCCCCAACTTGCCGTGTGACCTCAAAGGGCCCTCGCCACTTCAACTAGTAATTTTTAGCTTGATGCGGGCAGTAATACAAGTACTTTATCTCCCTGTGCAAACTCCCATAGCCCAGCTCCCCTATTATACAGCTGGGACTGATGTTCTTGTGCCTGTAGCAAATTCTCCAGTGATATGCAAATTCACCCAGTGTGTGGAGTTTTGCTCTCAGGTCAAGAATGTATTGAATTTAATTTTGGCTCTGTGAAGGTCACTCCTCCCAGTTTTCCTTCATGTAGTCTAACACGCCACGGGGCTTACACCCATATAACAATTAAAACAGGGAAAACCCTGTGGAGGCTTGTGGGACCACTCGCACTGCAAATAATAGGGGTTCGAGCCATTTATCCCAGTTCCGAGCATCTTCATGCACAAACCTAAGAATCATATTCTTTAAAGTCTTATTAAATGGTTCAACCAAGCCGTCCGTTTGGGGATGATACACGCTTGTCTGAATCTATTTAATACCCAATTATTCATACAGCTTGCATAGTGTATGTGATATAAAAGCTGTGCCCTGATCAGTGAAGATTTATTTCGGAATCCCCACTGGGGAGATCATTTTGAAGAATGCCTCCACAACACTACGTGCTGATATGTTGCGCAGTGGCACTGCTTCCTGATATCACGTTGCGTAATCCACCAGGACTAATGCAAAGTGATGCCCATGTGCTGTTCATTCTAATGGCCCGACGAGGTCCATGGCAATTAGTTCGAAAGGAATCTCGATCAACGTAAGGGGGTGCAATGGCACTTTTGGAGTGATTGGAAGATTCATCAGCTCACATTCACTGCATGCCGCACACCACTTGCGAACATTCCCGTGAATGCCCAGCCGAAAGAAATGGGCCATGAGGTGGCTTAGTGTTTTCCCCTGTCCCAAGAGACCTGCCATCGTATTATGATGAGCCACCTGGAATAAAATTTCCAGACGGCTCTTTGGTATCAACAACTGGGAGTGTTTTAATTTGTCTGAGTGTTCTGTGTCACTCTATACAACCGATCTTTTATAATAAAAAGTGTGTATTCGGCCGTCCCCTTCGGCGACCAGGAGACAAAATGCTCCTGCACCACCAGGTTGCTAACATCCTTGCCATCGCTGTCCTCCTTAGCAATCACCAAGCGGAAACGCTTCCAATGTTCTTTTGGGCTGCAGCCGACCCGTTGCAGGATGGACTTCTTCAGCACAGAATAGTCCATGATGTTGGCAACCGGAAGCTGTTGTGCCATGATCTGGGCTTCACCGTGCAGCAGCGGCAGAAGATGGACCACCCACTTTTCCGGCAGCCACTTTTGAGGCCCCATCTAGGTGAGCAACACGTGGGGGTGCGCTGATGCCAGGGTGGCCACCCCCTCCACGGATACTAAGCTCCGCAGCACCCGCCGGTTCTCCTCCTGGGCCCAAAGGAGCACCTCAAAGCACTGTTGCTGTTCTCTCCAAAGTTCCATGAAGTTCCTCTGGGAATGCAGCAGCCAACATACAAGCCTTGCCAGCTGGGTTCTCTCTCTCACTCTGAGGTCTGGCCCCCTTTTTATTTCCCCTGTCTCTCACTGTGTACATAGAAACAGCAATTACCAGCAATTCATCTCAGGTGAAAACCCTTACCGCTTCCTCTCTCCCCAGATGAACACTCGACCACGCCCTCGCCTCCACACCTCCACATTAGGATCAGCTGTCATTACTGATCGGATTGTAGACTAATTTAAGCATCTCTGATTCACCATTGCTGTGTCATGGATCAACAGAAATTTCTGTGATTGGTTACAATACTCAACTGCAGTTAAAACACATACATTGAAACCTTGAAGCAACAGGATGGAATGCTGTAATTGTCAATTTTCACAATCAGTTAATTGGGGCAGATGTAATCATCATCTTTATTACTTTTTCGATTAATTGTGCAGTACTAACATTGTGCATCCCTAACACAATGTAATGAAAAGTAAATTAGATTTTTCTGTACAGTACAGTAAAGACAACTGAGATGGAAAATCCACTTAATTATCTTGAAAATAATGTCATTTTGCAAAAATCGTAATGGTCCTAATATAGGCTTAATTTTCTTTAAGCAAGACTTCTAATTTCTCTCTTTTGATTTTGGAGTGAAATATGACAAAAATATGCTCTAGACAAGTTTCATTACATTCCCCCATAAAAGTTCAACCCATCTTAACAGGGATCTTGCAATAGTTTTTGAGAGAAACATGACTGAAACCCTTGTTCACACTCTGTAGCACAATTAGGATGCGCTTCGTTTTCTCGTTTGATCGGTGGACAAGGGTGCGTCTATGAGGCCATTTACGGTAGGCTAAAAAAACAAGAAAACATTCTGATGATATAGATATGAAGGCATACAGGAGGCTCATTTTAAATGTTTGTGTAAAGCAAGGAGAGAGAGAGAGCATGTGAGAGTGACAGAGAGCAAGAGAGAAGGGAAAGTCAGTGGCAGTGCTGAACCTGACACTAATGAACCACCTCTCTGATGGGACCTGACAGCACTGAAGAAAGCTGATTCCCTCGACACTGACGCTATACAACACTCCCTCCTAATTGGAGCAGTGTGTATGAGTGCGTGGTGTGTGCAGGAAAAAACCTGGGCAGAAATAAGATCCACTTTGTGCGAAACATGTTAATAACAATGATAATACGCTCTTCAGTGTGACTGGGACCAAGGCTTATTTGTAGATGCACAAAGTGTGTCTGAAGTTGACATTGTTCACTACACCAGAACTCTTTCTCTCATTCACACACATTTATCCTTTTATACTTGAGCATTTGAGGAATGCATTTGAAGTTTTTGATTTAAATTACTGTGGAACTGTCATCAAGCGCATTAGTGATCAAAATAGTAATTTAAATATAGGCTCATTTGGCATTCTTATTCTTGGTAGGCTCATCGGAGTATGTGCGGTATAACACTTTTTTATATTTCATGACTTGACAGAACAACAAATATCTTAAAAGAAAAAATAAGCATTATTTATTACGCTGGAACAACAATGGCATTCCAGGTCATTCTTTGTATTCTGTGCCTTTTCAACACCATGGCATGTTGAAAAAAGCTGTTTGGATCAGATTTTTTAACATTGCATTAGGAGAAGTATTTGTTTATTGTTTGGAAAAAAACAATGGCTGAGCTTCAGCAGCTAGACTGGATTTCCATAGCTAATATGAAATGAATGATAATGGAAATGAGGCAAACAGTAACATGGTTGAAATAATACTGATATTTCTTTGAAAAATACACGACATGTAGCTATATTGTTGCACATTATATCCCGGGAAATCAACAAGTTTCTTCCGAATGTTCATGTACTCTGAAATTGATTGAATATACTGCTGAATTACTGACAAGAGCTATCCCTATCAGACATTTTTGTATTTATTCAAACAGGTTTACTTTTCCCTGTGACTCTATTAATAGTGTGTTGTGCGAGCAGACATGGGTTCTGGTCCTGTGGAAACCAGGAAGAAATCGCATTGAAATAAACAATGGTTTATGTGGTTGCTTTTTGCTCTAAAATTCAATTTTTACTCTGCTGACATTTAGGTTTAGGATTGGGGTTTGGGTTACATCCTGTCTACACTGGACACGTCGACACAAACTTTCTATACCATTTAATTTGTGTAAGAGCGCCAGCATGTGCAGTGCAAAATGGAATGGGCCACCTGTTTACTGTCGGCACGATGGACGCTTTCAGTGTAGACAGCATCATTGATTATAATGGGGTTCTCTTACTTTTGATGCGATGCGAGACTCGTGTCCGGTGCAGACAGGGAGTTAGAGAATAGGGTTATTAAAATATGCATTCCTGATAACATAATTTAAAATTCACCTCACCTCCAGTGGTTTAATCCACGTCTTTTGAAGTGCTAAAATAATTTTTTGGTGAGAAAAAGCCAAAATATAACTCCTTTTTCACTATAATTGTTTTACATCAGCAGTCTCCTTGCCGATCATGATTTCAAGCTTGATTACACTTTCTAGTGCCATCTAGCACTCTGCACATGCCTCAAGCTAGAAAACATTAATGTATAGTGAAAAACGTGGTACATTTTGGTCTGTTTTCACCCAAAACTGATTAGATTGCATCAGAAGACATGGATTAAGCCACTGGAGTTGTATGGATAACTTTTATGGTGCCTTTTGTGCTTTTTTGGAGCTTCAAAGTTTTGGTAACTATTCACTTGCATTGTATGGACCAACAGAACTGAGATATTCTTCTAAAAATCATAATTTGTGTTCTGCAGAAGAAAGATAGTCATACATATCTGGGATGGCTTGAGGGTGAGTAAATGATGAAAGAATTTTCATTTTTGGGTGAACTATCCCTTTTAAATTTTTTGAAATGTAATTTAATTGGCCATTAAATGTTAACAAGGTGGATTGTATGTGAGGCAGACAAGTAGGATATGATGATAAAACATCAAAAACATCACAAATCAAAAGGTGAGTGGAGGCTTGTTTGGCATTCCTTGTTTAATTTCCCTTGAAATGCGATTTCTCTTCAGGAAATTGATGTCATAGTTGGTTGGGTTAATTTGTTAAAGCTGCCATTATACTAACAGGGTGGAAAGCAATCCAGAGGGGACAGAAAACATACTGCTGTTGAGGAAAATGAACTATTTAAGACAAAAGATGATTTAGTTTCAAAGAATTAATTTGTAAAATAATATAATATAATATAATTATTGTATTTTTTTTTAACCTGGGGACATTGGGGGAAAAAAAACAGCATTTGTTTAATAGGATATATTAATATTAACCATATTAATATTTTGTATAATAAACATCTGAAGTTTTTTCATAATCATCTTGGGAACAGTTTCAGTTTTCCTTAGGGACAGAGAGTGGCCTATTAGCACAAAAATGGATCAGACTAACTCTTACACACTTTGTCAATATTACCTTTTTGATGATAAAATTCAATACAGAATAAGGTTTTAGCATCAAGCTGATTCTAATTGACAAACCGCTTTAAAAAAGGCAAGTTATAGCGAGGGGCAGGCTGATTGTGGTATGCACACTCCTGAGGTGATTACAGGACCTGACTCTCGCACTCAAATGAATGTTGACTCAATTATGTTTCCCTTTTTGTCCTGTGTTACCAATAGTCGTCCTCCCCCCACCCTACCCCTATGGTGCTGTTTCCTTCTCTGATTCAATCATTTTTAATTTATCAGGGGGATTTATGTGACAATGGCTGATGAGAGTTTCAATAAGGCAGGAGAGGAGAAAAAAAAAGCAGAGATGAAAAAAAAAAAAGCCCATGCAAATCTCTTGGATGATGCGATTAGTGTTGGAAACCAAATCAAGGCTGACTTGAATAGACACAGAACACAAAATCATATTAGGCTGAATTCCATGTGCATGGCTTTACATTCGCTGTTGCATTCGCTCTCTCGCTTTCTATTTGTTTCTGATCTGAAAATGTTTTTCCACACATCACACATTCACTCAGTATTCTTGGCTCTCCTTGCACTTCTCACATTGATGTTTTTGAGGTTTAAGTACAACAGATTCCCACAAGCTCAATGGCTCCCTAAATGTGACAAGAACAAAGTGCTGCCACTTATAGTGTTATCACGTTTTACAGCACGCAACACATATGTGATTTTCCCCCTTCTGTATAATTCTCCCTCAGGTGATTTTTGACATAGTTGCAATGACCGAACTGTTTTAATTCATCTGAGGTATACCAGTGAACAATGCATTTTTTTTGCCTTTAATAAAAAAACATTAAATAATCACAGAAAACTATTCAATCACCATCACAGGTACAGTATGGATGGATAATATGACAAAAATGGTATATCATGGTACATCAAAACGTAATTATTTTTTGCTTGAAATGCAACCATAGAACCATTTATGTATTACATAATGATGTAGTAATGTCTGTTTTTTTAATATCTTGAATCCTATAGGAAAAGTTAACCCAAAAATTTTAATTCTGTCAACATTTACTCCCCCTCATGTCGTCCCAAAATGATATGACTTAATTTCTTCTGCAGAACACAAAAGGAAATGTTAGACATAATTTTAATTATCAGTCACCATTCACCTTCATTGCATCTTTTTTCCATACAATGGAAGCTAATGGTGACCGAGGCAATGGTGTCATTCTGCATAATATCTAATATTTTATAATACTTTACAAATTAGATGTTTTAATATAGTTATATATTTGATCTAAATAATATAAATAAATTACATTATATAGAAAATTATTTATAATATATTTAATAAATTATTTAATTTGGTTTAAAGTGTTTAAAACTCTCTTAAAGTCTCAAAGATGTAATACGAATTTAAATTTGATTGGAGGAGCCACGTTTGTAGCTATTGTAAAATAGGCAATATATTCACACTTGTGAGGGTGTGACCACACATCTGATGCTACGTTGCTTGGCAACTGTAAACAGCCTACAATTACACTGGACCCAAGCACAGTTAAATCGATTCCATTATAATCAAAAAGGCATTCCACACTGGAAGCACTCATCTATGACACACTTTACAAAGCAGAATTTATTTTTCTATTTAGTGTTGGATTTTTTAAATTATGTGTGAATATACCATGCTATAAACGGTCTACATTTTTACTGTTAATAAGTATTATATATGGTCATGCCACCCCGATATAGTAGCATGAAGTATGGCAGACTTAGCTCTCAGCGATAAGCTTCTAATGTATATTTTATGTGTGTGTGTGTGTGTAGTCACAGGGCATCACATACATGGCCAGGTCCTCGGCGTGAGGTTCCCTAGCACAGATGGCCCGCGCTGTAGGGCAGGGCAGGGAACGGGGACTCCCCCCTTGGCCCCTCTCCGCTGCAGAAGGTCGAACTGCCCGAGCAGTCAGGGATGCCTGAGCCAGTTGCATACCTCACTTGTATCAGACATGTGCGAAAGTGTAAACATGCCCAAAATCAGCAGACTTAAGAAGACATTTTAGTGCTTTAACTGATTTAAAAAAGTTTGAAGAGAGAGTATATTTCTGACAAAGGTCATCCATGAGCAAATAAATGGTCACCATAGGCCAGTAGTACAGCAAGGGACCTTTTGTAAAAGACCCAGCAAAGCTCCTGAGATCCAGCTGACATATTGAACAAACCAGTTGCTGTAGCTCTCCAAACACTTGTAACTTCCAGACAAGTCTGTTGAAGTAGCAGAGGAATGTTCAGACGTTCCTTTATGTTCAATTAGGCCACAGAACAGTATGTACTGATCTGATGAATGGAGGCTGCAGAGCTGTGCAGTCTGGTGGCGGTGGGGGTGAAAGTCAAGCCTTCCAGAATGTTCTCAGGGAAGCCAGATCAATAGAGAGACACACAGATGGTTGGGGTTGTTCCTGCTCTGTGAGATCTGGATACAGTCTTGAGGAAGGATTAGAGTAGCTTTTGCGAAAAGGAAGGGTCTGGCCAATATCAGGTCGGAGAAGGTAAAAAAAGGAGACGGGAAAGATTTGTGATAGTCTGAGAGTGACCTGACCATTCTACAGCACTCACTCTTTGAGAAGTGCCAAGGGTGCCAGCAAAACTTGTGAGGTTTGGCTGGCATACTTTAGTACTCTATAACTAGAGTAATGACGAATTTGGAGGAAAGAGATCTTGGAGGTAGATCTAGGAGGGAGCTGTGACCATAAGTTGGATTCATCATAAGCCAACAAGACTAAATGCATGACTTGTAAAGGCAGTTCTAGTTTGTCATTGGTTTTTGGTTGATTAGTCTTGTCACCTTGTTATTAGTTCTGTCTTGTCATTGGATGTCTTGTTATGTTGTTGCCTTTTGGTTTGTATATATAGACTTATGTTCTCTTGTCCTTTGTCGAGTATTATTGTTGTAATGTTGTGTCATTGATCTGGTCTCTGATTTATATTCTGTTTTGTTTTCACTTTGGATTCACATATTTGGATTTATAATTTCTCACTTTGGCTTTACAATGAAACTGCACTTGGGTTCCTACTTTACATTCTCATCTTGCCTGTCCTGCCTGCACCACAGTACATATTGCCAGAGGAGACCAAAATATACATTAAGAATCTGATTTTTACAAGAAGGAGAGGTTTTAAGTTGTAGAAGGGAAGCTTCTTGCTTTGGATTAGTTTTGTGTAGGGTATTGGGCAGAGTGCAAATGACTATCAAGTAAAGTATGGAAGAAAGATACTGTAGCTTATAACAGTGTCTTGATCTACAAAGGTCTGATGATCTTTTTTAGGACTAAAAATGTATCAGCCCAACTTTGCGGACCTCAACAGCAACTTCTGTGACTAACCAAGACAGTGTCAGTGCAGTTCCCTCAGGAATTCCCAAAGCTCTCAGGTCTAGTTCAATAGCTATCCCCTTCGATAAGTCCAATGTTTTCTATCCCAGGCTGGCAGAGGTGAGGTTGGGTTAAGTTGCTCCTTTCCAAATCAGAGAGTTGGCCTTCGTGGAAGGCTGCATCTCTACATGCCTTAATGCTAAGCAGGGCTCATATCCCCTACTGTGACTCTTACACTGCTTACTGACCTGGTGAGAGTGTCATTATGTTTTAGAGCTGTGTTGGGTTAATGAGTCCTTCAGGCAGGTGGCTCAATCTGTCTGTTCGATTATCTGCGCTGTTGAGCCCATCACTGACACAACTGACATGACTGGAGTGGAAAGAGGTGGCATTGGGATAAAAGGGTGCAGGTGATGCTTCAGATGCTTATGGACATGAAAGGGTTTACAGAGCTTGGTAATTGTGCTTAATGGTGTAGGAGATGAATTATGTAATAGAAATAATTTATTTTCTGAATACTTCTGAAAATGTTGTCAGGAATAACTCAGGCATGAATCATGGGCCTTAAAGAAATATTCTGGGTTCAATATAAATTAAGCTCAATTGACAGGATTTGTGGCATAATGTTGATTACCTTAAAAATGTATTTTGACTTTTTTTTGTTTCTTAAAACAAGAAGTAAATATCGATGTTATGTAAGGCACTTACAATGGAAGTGTAGCTGGGCAATTTTTTGGAGGGTTTAAAGAAAAAAATTTGATGCTAATCATTTTATAAAATCACTTACATATTTTTTGGCTGTTAAAACTCATGAATTATTTGAGCTGTAAAGTTTTTTTAAATTGTCATTTTTACAGTTGTTTTGTTTTTTTTTATATTGAATTGTCATGCAATGAAGTTGTTAAATTGGCTTTAACTTTACACAGAAAAAGCTAGTAAGTGATTTTATTACATTAAAATCATGTTTACACACATATCCTTGTGGCTATACTTTTGAAACAGTGAGTATTTTAATGTTGAAAAATCAGCCCCCATTCACTTTCATTGTAAGTGCTTCACTGTAACCAAGGTTTATGCTTTTTTTTTTTTTTAAGAAAATAGGGGCAAGAATAAGCTCAAACTCATGGGGCGGCTGTGGCTCATGTGGTTGAGTGGGTCGGCAACTAATCGCAGGATTGGTGGTTCGATTCCTAGCTCACATGACTCCACATGCAGAAGTGTCCTTGGGCAAGATACTAAACCCCAAGTTGCTCCCAATGGCAGGCTAGCACCTTGCATGGCAGCTCTGCCGTCATTGGCGTAGGAATGTGAGTGTGTATGTGTGTGTGTGTGTGTGATTGGGTGAATGGGACACAATGTAAAGTGCTTTGGTAATCGCTAAGGTTAAAAAAAGGTGCTATATAAGTGCAGACCCTTTACCAATTTACAGGATTTTAATTACCACAACAACAAAAAATAGATAAAATTGGATATACATTCACAAAAAAAAGTTTATCACACTTAAATCATGTTAGCACAAATATTGTTTATGTCTTGAGGCTATACTTTTGAAACAATTAGTATAATAATGTTTATTAATTGTCAGAATTCACATGGTAACCCAGATTTTTGCTTTTTATAAAGAAAATGAAATGTTTTTTTTTTTTGTTGTGATCAACATTATGCCACAAATGCTTTTGATTAAGCTTTACTTGTATTGAACCTGAATTTATTCCATCAGACACAAAAGATGTTAGGCAGATGTGGCGTGGGGATGTGGACATGTGTCGGTCTGCGGGAGAGAGAGAGAGAGCGGTAAGGCTTGTCACCTGATTTGTAATTAACCCTAACACCTGTGTCTTGTTATAGTGATGCGGAGCGAGACATAAAAGGAACGCTGAGTGCACAGAGAGGGACAGAGAGAACCCTGAAGCCTGACATTGTTTATGTGTGACATCTGAGTTATTGACGGTTACCGTTGATTGTATAAAAATAGAAATTAAAACTGACCTCAAACCTGCTTCGCTGTCTCCTGACTCCTCCATTGACCGAACGAAGTGTGTTACAGCAGAATGTTAGCCTCAGTCACTATTCAATTTCATTATGTGAAAAAAAATTTGTGTAAAAGTAATGTAAGTGAATGGTGACAGGCTAAAATTCTGCCTAACATTTTTGTACTACATGTAATAAAAAGTTATATACCATTAAAATAATATAGTTTGCCATTAATTGCAAATGTCATAACTTCAAAGTTTACCAAACTTTCAGAGGGATAACAGAGTATTTAGCACTTCAAAAGGCCACTTTAGTTGTGTATACAACAGTTGTTTGTCTTTGACACTGACAGTCAGTGTATGAAATTCTCAGGCTGATGTTTGTGCACTTAAAAAAAGACAGGAAACCAATTGCCTTAAAAATATCATGTACATATACACATTTGGTTCAAGTAAAGTGGACTATTCCTAGTTAATCCAGCCAAATAAGTACATTTACTGCCAAATAAGAATATTTTACTCTGATTTTTTAAGGCAATTGGTTTACATGCATTTTAAAGTAAGGTTAACTAATTTGATTTTACAGTGTGTGCCAAACAAGATGATGCAACCCACACACTTCAGCAGTGATCTGAATCATCTTTCTGTATGCATTTGATTCATTGGCTTGCACAAGAGTTTGTAGTTTTGACCTAGAGCTCTTGGAAATAGTTTCCAAACAAGTGATTCTGACTCACTGTCACCTTTTAGCTTAGTTTTTTGGTCATGTTTGCGGATCAAACATCACCTAGATACCTACTCGAGGTGACTGTCATGGTCCAGAGCTAACAACATAAATGTGGGTGTTGACCTTTGCACTTGTGACCTTGACTGACCACTGCTGCTCTGAACACATTAGTTGGTTGGAGGAATAAAGTTCAAGGCTCTAAGGCTCACCAAACATTTTCTTTTAATGGCAATGCTGGAAGAGCTTAGCTTAAGAGTAGAGCAACAAGTTGTACTATTGCATATTGAACTTAGTCACATTATTTGATAGATTTAATTCTGTTTTGTGTGAAAAGCTAAATAAATTTAGTTTTTATGTGTGTTTTTCTTCTGATAATTGACCAATTTTCATGCCGCAATTATCACTATTACTGTAAATGTTGTTGTTTTTTTACCAAACTTTTGCTTTATTGAAATTAAAATGTTGGGGTGACTATTGCACAGCCTGATCTCATGAAATTAACATGAACATAACAAAATTTCAGCATTTCAAAATGTATTTGCTCTATAACACATTTGGCTGCAGTTTTCCAGTAAAATGTCCAGTAGGGGGCACCAAAAGCGAGTAAAATTGTGTCGTATTCAGATGTTTTAATGTGAATTTTAGATGGATGTTTTTATATAGATGGATACCTCTCTAATAGAAAACTTTATCCTGAACATAACCAATAGTGTTTTAAAATATAAATGAGACATTTTAAAAAGACATCCTTACCAAATCAATGCCTAAACCTAATAATTTGTATTTTAAAATGCAGGAGTGAAATGAAAAAGCACATTTTCTGAAAGAACCACATCATTTTGTACTGCTCCTATGACTTTGTTGTGTCATGTGTCAGCTTGAGTTCATGGCTGTCAATAAAAAGTGTGTCAATAAAATAAAATTGCAGGTTCTGAGTATTAGAGAGAAAAATAAGTATTTATAAAGTCATTATCAGCCATTATCGTCATGATTTGAGTGAAAGTAAATAAAGCACACTGTTGTTGTAGTGCCTCCAGTGTTCATTTCACCTTGAAACTGCAGGGAATTGTACCTGACACGTAAAACAAGTTTTTAAAAAATGTACACTGGCGGTCAAAAGTTTGGAATAATGTACAGATTTTGCTCTTATGGAAATAAATTTTTACTTTTAATAACCAAAGTGGCATTCAACTGATCACAATGTACATTTACATTTACATTGTATGTATATTTGTTGCAATGTATAGTCAGGACATTAATAACATGAAAAATTACTATTACAATTTGAAAAACATTTTCAGAACTTAGTTGAAAGAGTTCTCATAAAAATATCCTCCACATGCAGCAATGACAGCTTTGCAGATCCTTTGCGTTCTAGCTGTCAGTTTGTCCAGATACTCGGGTGACATTTCACCCCACACTTCCTGTAGCACATGCCATAGATGGTCTTGTTGGGCACTCCTCACACACCTTACAGTCTAGCTGAACCCTCAAAAGCTCAATAGGTTTAAGATCCATTACACTCTTTTCCAATTATCTGTTGTCCAATGTCTGTGTTTCTTTGCCCACTCTAACCTCTAACCACTCTAAAAGTGTCTTTTTCTTTGCAAATCTTCCCATAAGGCCTGCACCACTAAGACTTTTCTTTACTGTTGTACATGAAACTGGTGTTTAGCGGGTAGAATTCAATGAAGCTGTCAGCTGAGGACATGTGAGGTCTCTATTTCTCAAAATAGAGTCTAGATTAGTGTTGTCAAAAATACCGGTACTCAAACAAAAATTTTTTTACGATACCAGAATTTCTGAAGGTACCGGAGTACCGAGTACCGGGTCTACCCAGTTCCCATGCAGAGTTGGGAACTTTCGAACACTCACAACAAGCAAAAGATAATGACAAGCAAAGCAGCTGCTGCTACGGAGTCTCAACTGAATCTTGTCGAAAAGAAAAGTGGAAAAAGCCAGTTTTGGAAATTCTTTGGATTTGAGGCTGATGAAAAGCGAAACATCATAGATCAGCAAAAACCTATTTGTAAACGCTGCTTTCACAATTTTCTGACAAAAGGAGGAAACAGATCAAACTTAATAAAGCACCTGAAAGACAGACACTCAGATTTATTCAAGCAAATAAAGCAGGTGAGTTTAAAAGCATATATCATTTGCATTAGGGCTGAAATGTTTAGTCGACATTATCGACAACGTCGAAAATAAAAAATTGTCGAGAAAAATTTTAGTTGTTGAATAGTCGTTTGATCTCATTTAACGTAACATGAAATCAAATTAAACTGTAATGATGAAGCCAGAGCAGCACTGCAGTTCACGTCTTACGGAGGGAGGAAGAATTACACCGATCAGTCAAGATGCACTCTAATCTTTCACAGCTTCATCTTATGTAGATCCCAAAGTATTAGGGAATTATTAAAAAAAAAAAAAAAAGGGTAAATTCAGAAGCACTCTCGTTGTGGAATAAGCGGAGCCGGAGCTCTTTAAAGGAAACACCCCGGCGTTACATCTTAAATGCAGTTATATTTAATCCGTTATATCTTAAAGTTCAAATAATACAGAAGCAGATCATGTTAATAACTATAAACCCCGAAACTGGCACTTCTCTGTGTGGTCGGTGCCTCTTCTATGAGTTGCGCGAATGTCCCGATCTAAGGGGGAGAGATTGAAACTGCACCCGGCTGAGAGAGACTCTGGCCCGGGGACGCTCATCCCTCAAGCGCGCACGCTTCATGCAGCTAGATTAGAACGCGATTGCTCGCGACTTATTTAATCATAATATATGTCACTGTGCATTTCTTATAGTGAAGACAATTGGCAATATGCAGCTTTATTAATACGAGAGCACTTTGCACATTAGTTTGGAAATTGTTTTTTATTCATTCTAGTGTATGCTTGTTTATTTATTTATTTATTTATTTTTTTTAGTACTTGGTAAAAACTTAAAAGCAAAAGTTGAAGCAAATCTTATATAAGTGTTCAAAAATACTTTAAGCATACATTGTACAGTTTTGTTATAATTCAAAAATAATACATTTAACTTAGTATTGCTCAATGGTATATTTTTGTTCTTAGTTCTGCTGCTAATATTTTGTTAACTTTATTAATAATAGAGTGTTGTTCAGTAACCTGTTTTTGTGTTTTGCTTTGGTACTGAAAAATGGTATCGAGTACCATGAAATTTCACTGTTATTGGTACCGACTACTGAAATTTTGGTACCGTGACAACACTATAGTCTAGATGTACTTGTTTAATTGTTCATCTGGCCTTCCACATCTCTTTCTGTCCTTGTTAGTGCCAGTTGTCCTTTCTCTTTGAAGACTGTAGTGTACACCTTTCTATGAAATCTTCAGTTTTTTGTAAATTTCAAGCATTGTATAGCCTTCATTCCTCAAAACAATGATTGACTGACAAGTTTCTAGAGAAAGCTGTTTCTTGTTTTGCCATTTTTGACCTAATATTGACCTTAAGACTTGCCAGTCTATTGCATACTGTGGCAACTCAAAAACAAACACAAAGACAATGTTAAGCTTCATTTAATGAACCAAATAGCTTTCAACTGTGTTTGATATAATGGCAAGTGATTTTCTAGTACCAAAATATAGCATGATTACTCAAGGATAAGGTGTTGGAGTGATGGCTGCTGGATATGGGGCCTGTCTAGATTTAATAAAAAATGATTATTTTTCAAATAGTGGTGCTGTTTTTTTTACATCAGTAATGTCCTGACTATACTTTGTGATCAGCTGAATTAAAATACCAATTTCCTTCCAAAACAGCAAAATCTGTACATTATTCCAAACTATTGGCTGCCAGTTTACAGTATATATATAGTCACGTTTTCACTATGAGACCAGGGTGCTATTGCACAAGGTGTAAAAAGCACTTGCCACACAGCACGACTATTTGCACTCCAATAATCTGGTGGAACCGTAGAAACTGAAGCAAACTGCACCTCTAGTGTTGCTATAGTGGCATTTGGGGGGGGGGGGAACAATGGTGAGGAAGTGTTTTTTTTTTGCAGATGACCCGGGTTCGAGTCTGCCTCTTGTTCTCCTTTTTTCATACTGTTTCCTGCCTAAACTCTTAATATTTCCTTTAATACTACTTAGAATAATGAATAAAAAGGAATATATAGGTGGATTTCCTCGCAATGATTTGTGATGGAGATAGTTGAGAGAAAGGTTTGATCTGGGTAAAAGCAACCATGGTATTACTATAGTAATATTGTAGTAACCCTGTTTTTTGGCAAGAGCAATAGTTTTAATGCATTTTACCATGGTGTTACTACAGTAATATGGTGTTAATATAATAACCATGTTTACTGTTGTGGTTGATTTTATGATTTTATGACTATGATTTTTCTACAAAACACCATGTTGATACTATTGTTTCTGTAGTAAAACCATGACTAATTTTTGTAAGGTAAGGCGAGGGATAGGTTTAGAGGTAGGGGTTGACGTTGAGTGTTTGTGGGACTCTAAATAAACACAATATGCTGTAGTGATATCACTATACTGCATGTTAGTATTTAATCAGGGGGGATTTGCACTTAGTAGATGCAAAGAAAGTGAATAGTGACTGAGACTATCATTCTGCCTAACATCTCCTTTTATGTTCCACTAAAGAAATAAAGTCATACTGTAGAGGTTTGGAACAACCAAAAAGTGAGTAAATTATTACAAGATTAGAATTTTTAGGTGAACTATCACTTTAATCCACTGAATCACATTTTTCTGTGCTAAGACTGTATGCTTTCAAATCATTTTAATTTATTTTTTCAGAGTAATCAAACAGCTTAAGGAGATACAAGTGAGGATTAGACATTTAGGGTGTGTGCTAATGATTGTATTTTTAGCTAAATCCATGAATGTTTTGTCAAAAATACTCATAGGGGTTGGCAGAAGGTACAGCCATTGCCTGGGGTTCACATCCAAAAGTCAGAGGTCTGACATTGCTCCCTGTCCATCACTATCAGCAAACAAGATTTACTATGATGTGACTCAACCGAGTCACATGCAATCAGCCAAAGGGAAGTGTGTAAGATCCTATAAAGACTTATTTAAAGTGTATATAAAATGTCAATTTGAAGCACATCTCTGGCTTCTGATTGGTTTGACGTGATCTTTGGGCATGCTATGGTTGTCAGTCCAGTTTTAGAGTGCTAATTACGGTTACATTTACTCACAGTTTGGTTATAAACGAGAGTTAAAACTACCTTCTATAATCAAAGTGACTGCGTTGTGTAAATGAAACCGCAGTGGACATTTAGTTTTCTGTCACGTCAAATAGTATACTGCATCTCGACTACAGTGTTTTCCGGAACTGCTTCAATCGATCAATGCTGCGTTCTACGTTAAAAGCCTGAACAGGACAATTTGAGAGTCACACCTGTTAGTAAATATGATTGTGTGAATAAAGCCCTATTATTCATATACTGTATAAATTCTCCCTTATGTCTAAAAATGTAACAGTTTAACATGTTCCCATATTCTGTTAGCAAAGGTCTACAGAAAGCTGAACAAAAACACGCTACTTTTGCTTAAAATGGAGAGCCAGAGAATGCAAACCACCAACAGATAGGTCATCGCCTTTGGCAATCTGACTGTTGGTACAAACATTTTTAGACTCTTCTGAGAATGGATTTAGCACAAGGCAGATTCTGCTTGTGTTGCTGCTAAAGATCATGTCTTCTTTAGCAGTGAGTCATGAGTTACTGTTTCTGTACGTTATGATGGTTCTGGCCATGTATTTAGCGCTCCAGGCAAAGGACATATTCAGCTGGATTATTCACAAGCACTTCAAATGGTGCTCCTGTCGCTTAGTGGTGGTTGAGAAGAGTCCCATGTTCACTTTGTAAAGCGCTTTGAGTGTAGTGTCAGAAAAGTGCTTAAATGTAACGTTCATTCATTCATTCATTAGCTCCTGCTTTTGTTTAATAAGCTGTCTCTGCACTAACAATATGCTAATTATTTATGTTTTTTTCAAAAGCAAAATTAAAAAAAAAAAAAATTCTGGATAATTGGGGGGTTACATATGTAATCTCTTTCAAAGAGGTTGACTAATTAGAATTAGGGTTGCGGCATACCAGTTTGAAGCATGGACAGGGCTTTGTAGGTGGCCCATTTAAAGTAATTAATTCCGATTGAAGCCAGAAGATTTCGGGTGGCATTACTGTGGATCGAGGTTTAAAATAGTGCCTTTGCCCCCCCAGCTTGCTGACCGGAAAAGACAGAATTTTTCATATTGTGGTGATATAACAGAGTGTGGCAGAAAATATTCCATTATTCCCCTGATGTTCATGGATGTTTATTAAAGGATGTTATCTCAGGTCAAGAAATGGTAAGCAGCCAGAATAGTTCAATGTACAACTCTTAATCAACCTGGCAGTATGTTTTGAGTTTTGCTTACTCTATATGTATTTCATTATCTCAAATAGTTAAATAATTATTTCAATTGTAAAATAGTTTCTTGAATATTAGAAACATTCACCAAAACATTCCCTTACAAAAAAGTATGCTTCTGTGGTGGTACCATTGTACAATGATGGTACAGTATCAGATTTTTCCAATATTTAGGATAATATTTATAAAATTAAATTATAAACTTAATACTAATAGAATTTAAATAGCTTAAAATTTGAATATCTTAAAGGAATATTCCGTGTTCAATATAAGTTAAGCTCAATCAGTAGCATGTGTGGCATAATGTTGATTACCACAAAAATATATTTTTCTCATCCCTCCTTTTCTTTAAAAAAGCAAAAATCGAGGTGACAATGCATTTACAATGGAAGTGAATGTGGCCAATTTTTGGTGGGTTTAAAGGCAGAAATTTGAAGCTTGTAATTTTATAAAAGCAATTAAATTAATTCTTCCATTAAAACAAATTGTATTATTTGAGTTGAAAAGTTGTCAAAGCTTGTTGACATTACATCTTCACAGCAACAAAGCTGTAAAATTGGCTATATCTTCACAAAGAAAAGATTAGTAAGTAATTTTATCACACTAAAATCATATTTACATGCATATATAGTTTGTCTTGTTGCTATACTTTTGAAACAGTGAATATTTTAAAGTTAAAAAAAAATTGCCCCCCATTCACTTTCATTGTCTCACTGTAACCCAGATTTTTGCTTTTTATTAAGAAAAGTTGAGACAAGTCAAAATAAATTTTTGTGGTAATCAACATTATGCCACAAATGCTGTCGATTGAGCTTAATTTGAATTTGCCTCAAAAGTACCTCAATTTATTTTTAACGTTTACAACATGATGTAATTTTTGATGTTACAATACTTTCACCTATCACTTTGAGACAACTAAGTACACAGTCTGGTTCCGGAAGTAAAAACCCCAATAACTGTCTCCATAGGCGAATTGATTTTTAACGATAACTTATAAACATTTAAAGACATGCCTACAGTGAGCTCAGAGGTTGTTAACCAATAATTTTTGCTTCAGTCCATGTTATTTTATCTTCATTTTTAAACAATTGTTTAATTACGCAATTTCTGGTGAAGAAAAACACTTCCCATACCATGATCCAGCAGAGATATCCCACAACCAGAAACTTGGCAAACAAAGCAGCCCAAACAAGCTCTTAATCGACCACCCACTTCCATGATGCACTGTGAATACACAATCAGTTCGGTCTCCCTACACTCTCTAACTACATATACTGTATATTGCATATATCTGAATATATGCAATATATTTTGCAATAAACATAAAAAAAATGTGTCTCTACTTAAAGTCAGTGTAACAAAGAAGGATGACACCGGGAGCTGGATTCTTCAAACACAGGTAGGGAACTTTTAATTGGCAATTTTCCTGATTTACATCTTCACAATAACTCATCGGCTACATACAATCATCACACATCAGCTTCACATTAAGGCTCTCGACCCAGTAACACTCTATCTCTGCCTGTCTGCTGGTGGCGTGGGTGCTTTTATGCCGCTCTCCCCATGCTCACTAGAATTAGAGACAGGTGTTAGGTATAATTTAGCTCAGGTGTAAGTGCCCTTACCACTTTCTCTCTCTCCGGATGGGCACTTGACCACACCCCTGCTGCCACATACCCCCACCGCCCGACTCAGACCATTTCTGGAAAGGAAGTTAGCGACAGCCATCTGCGCCCCCGGTCTGTGGACCACCTTGAATTTAAAAGGATTGAGAGCCAGATACCACTGGATCCGCATGTTGGGATCCTTGATGCGGTGGAGTCATTGGAGTGGGGTGTGATCTTTGCAGAGGGTGAAGGCCCACCCCAGCAGGTGCATGCAAAAGTGGCCTCCCGCAAAGTGTGGCCTTAACCTGCATGAACACCTATTTGCACTGCTTCATCCACTGGAGCGTGTCTGGAGCCCCCTTTTAAGTGAGATCAGTCAGCAGGCTGGTGATGTTCAATTAATTAGGCACAAATAGCCAGTCAACCCCAGGAATTGTCTCACCCCCTTTTTTGGTCTTGGGACTTGGGCAGGTCGCAATCGCTGCAGTCATATCAATTTGTCCCAAGTCGAACCCCAGATACCGTACGTCCATCCGCCCAATCAAACTCTTCCTGGAGGTTTCTGTGAGCCCCGCCCATCGCAGCGATCTCAGGACCGCCCACAGATGCCGCATGTACTGCTGCCAATCATTTCTGTAAATGATGATTGCTGCCATCTAGATAGGCAGCAGTATAAGCTGAATGGGGTCTGAGGATTCGGCCTATGAGATGCTGAAACGTAACTTGGACCCTAAACAAACCGAACGGAAGCGTCACAAATTGGTGCAATCCAAACGATGTGGAGAAGGCTATTTTTTCACAGGAAATTGGCAAATCCAGTGTTGAATAAAAATGAGCAGTGCCCAACCGATCGAGCAACTCATCAATGCGAGGCATCATGTATGCAACAAATTTAGATACCGTGTTGACCTTTCTATAATCCATGCAGAACCGTACAGACCCATCGTTCTTGGGAACTAGAAAAACCGGGCTGGACCAGTCACTGTGGGATTCCTCAATTACTCCCATATCGAGCATCACATCCAATTTGTTCTGAACTATTTTCTTTTTACAGTATGTTCAGGCTAACGATAGGGATGGCTACCTACCACCCGGCTTGGTCTCAATGTCGTGCTGTATGAGGTTCGTATGACCCGGTAGAGGGGAGTACATGTCTGCAAATTCTTTTTGCAACTTGGCAACCTCTGCAAGTTGAAATGGTGAGAGGTGGTCTCTGAAAGTGACTGGGGTGTTATGATAAGGTTTTGTATTTACCTCCGGCCCAAGCTCCGCCCTCTCCGGAACTACCATAGCCAGCATCATAGGGACCGTCTCCTTCCATAATTTCAGGAGGTTGAGGTGATATATCCCCATGCTTCATCCTCACCATCTTAGCTTTGCCCAGTGCCTTGGTTTGAACCAAGCATTGGTGGATAGTGGTTTGATTACAACCTGTGTCCACCATTGCTTGGTGAGTACCCCCCTTGACTCTTACTGCTATGCGGTACGCTCCGGCCCGGTCGGGGGCAGCCTGCGGCATCACGGGATCCGGACCATCATCCCCAGCTCTATCACCAGGCATTGATCCCAGAAGTGTCCTGGATCCCTGCCAACATTGATTGATTTTTTTCCCCTTAATTCTGTTTGTTGATACTATAGTTATGCAGAAATGAAACAATTTAGTACCTTTAATTATGTTGTCCACTTCAAAGCATTATAATCTTCAAGAATCTATAAAAAAATCTACACAAAATCTATACAAAAAAATCTATTAAAATTAGGCTGTTAAAATTACTAGAGGTACAGTGTGCACCCTGTCCACATGCACATACACACACTAGTAGTTCAAGAGGTGAGTTGTATGCATCTCTTTCTGAGGCCCCTCAGATCTTCTTAGTGTCAGCGTGAGCACATGCTTAGAGAAATTAATGGGACAACTTGTGACGACTGCGCTAATTCTGTGAGATTCCTTTTGCGCAAGGAGCCTCAGTGTATCCCTTTGTAGATGAAAGGCTTCCACTTTTTCTGTCAATGGCCTCGAGCAATGTGAATTAAACATTGATTTTATCGGAAGTTTAGTGGCTGCGGCCATGCGGAGCGCTGATTCACCCGTGCGCTGGAGCAGACGGAATCTGTTGCAAAAATGAGTGGAATGGTGAGATGAGCAAAGAGAGAGAGAGAGAGAGAGAGAGAGAGAGAGAGAGAGAGAGAGAGAGAGAAGGTACAGAGCACAGGATGGTATAAAAAATAGCAATTAGGAGAGGAAGAGGACAAAGTTGTAGTATTTTCCTTTAATGTTTGTTACTGGCAGCTCACTGAGACAACAACAAAAGCATTTCCTCTCTAGGCTTCTGACGTTCCAGCAAAGCTGTAGCTGTATTTTTGCTTGGGTTAGATTGAGAAATTCCTGCCTCAAAGCATTTATTAGAAAGCCAATAACATTACTGTTTACATTGATATGCAAACCTTAAAATGCAGAGAATAGATAAGACACCTGACCTACTTAATTACTTTTAGAAATTCTTATACTTTTTTTGTGTAATATGACAATAAAAAAGAATGAAATCAAGGGGATAGCTACATCGTTCCTTGTTCTTTTTTCTCTCTTGTTCTCTATCTCTTGAGTTTTTTATCTACTCTGAGGATATGAAAGATAAAAGTTGGGAAGTCTAAGGGGAATTGCACTGGATATGCACTTATTTGCACGCTCCCCTCATGTAACACCACACACTGAGCAAAGTGTTGTGATGTGACAAAACAATATTACCCCATTCCCATTTATAGTCATAATCAACAATGTTCTCAATGTTAGGCTTTCAACTGGGGATTTGAGGTTATATATATGGGAGTCCCAAACACCCCACAAATGTAAAAAATAAAAATAAAAAAAAATAAAGAAAATAAAGAGAAACTTGTCCTGATCTGTTTCATTGCATAAAACAATTATGTCCAGTTTTGTCCATCATTTATAATATGTCCTTATATATTATTTTGTGCTTTCCATAAATGATTTAAAACTGATTTTCCAAATAAAATGACTAAACATTTCACACACAATAATAATTAATTGGAGAAATCCATTGCAGATTTTGTTTAACAAAATAGTACTTTTACAAAATGAAACTGAAAAGAATACCTGACACTTACACTTACCCTGATACCTGACACTTACAAACCCCTGCAATATTTATATATATATATATATATATATATATATATATATTCTGTATATACTGTGTACATTTGAAGTCAGAAGTTTGCATACACGTAGGTTGAAGTCATTAAAACATATTTAATATTAGATTGAAACTATTGTTTTAGCAAGTCATTTAGGACATCTACTTTGTGCATGACAGATTGTTTCACTATTAATTGACTACATCACAATTCCAGTGGGTCAGAAGTTTACATACACTAAGTTAACTGTGCCTTTAAGCAGCTTGGAAAATTCCAGAAAATTACATCAATTAGCTTCTGATAGGAGGTGTTCTGAATTGGATGTGCACCTGTGGATGTATTTTAAGGCCTACCTTTAAACTCATGGCCTCTTTGTTTGACATCATGGGAAAATCGAATAAAAAATAAATAAAATTTAATTAAAATAAAATCAGCCAAGACCTCAGAAAAAAGAATTGTGGACCTCCACAAGTGTTGTACAGATCCTTTGGAGCAATTTCCAAATGCCTGAAGGTACTAAATTTATCTGTACAAACAATAGTACACAAGTATAAACTTGTGTTTTGGAAACAGTGGTGTGAAAAGTGCAAATCAATCCCAGAACAACAGCAAATGACCTTGTGAAGATGCTGGAGGAAACAGTTAGACAAGTATCTATATCTACAGTAAAACGAGTCCTATATCGATATAACCTCAGCTGCTCAGCAATGAAGAAGCCACTACTCCAAAACCGCCATAAAAACACAGACTACAGTTTGCAAGCGCACATGGGGACAAAGATCTTACTTTTTGGAGAAATGTCCTGGTCTAATGAAACAAACATTGAACTGTTTGGCCATAATGACCATTGCCATTATGTTGCATTTATGTAGCAGAGTTGCTCCCAATGGCAGGCTAGTGTCTTTGGTGTATGAGTGTGTGTGTGAATGGGTAATTGGGACACAGTGTAAAGCGCTTTGGTAACCTCTGAGGTTAGAAAAAGCGCTATATAAGTGCAGACCATTTACCATTGTTATGTTTGGAGGAAAAAGGGTGAGGCTTGCAAGCCAAAGAACATCAACCCTACCTTAAAGCATGGGGTGGCAGCATCAGGTTTTTGGAGGTGCTTTGCTGCAGGAGAGACTGGTGCGCTTCTCAAAATAGATGGTATCATGAGGAAGGAAAATTATGTGGATATATTGAAGCAACATCTCAAGACATCAGCCACGAAGTTGAAGCTCGGTCACAAATGGGTCTTCCAAACTGACAATGACCTCAAGCATACCGCCAATGTTGTGGCAAAATGGCTTAAGGACAGCAAAGTCAAGGTATTGGAGTGGCCATCAGAAAGCCCTGACCTCAATCCGATAGAAATTTTGTGGGCAGATCTTAAAAAGCATTTGCGAGCAAGGAGGCCTACAAACCTGACTTAGTTACATAAGTTCTGTCTGGAGGACTGGGCCAAAATTCCAGCAACTTTGTGAGAAGATTATGGAAGGCTACCCAAAATATTTTACCCAAGTTAAACAATTTAAAGGCAATGATACAAAATACTAACACAGTGTATGTAAACTTCTGACCCACTGGGATTGTGATGAAAGAAATAAAAGCTGAAATAAATTATTCTCTCTACTATTATTCTAACATTTTATCTTAAAATAAAGTAGTGATCCTAACTGACCTAATACAGGGAATGTTTTCTATGATTAAATGTCAGGAATTATGACAAACTTCTGACTTCAACTGTATATAGTGCATATTGATGTTCAGGACACTTACAGGGCACAAAAGAATCCAAAAAGATCAGTGATCCCTGCTTTTTATGCGTTCATAATGTCGGTGTTCCCGGCCATCCTCCGCCACCCACCCTCCTCCTCCTCCTCATCCCAAGGCAACCCCTATGAAGGACCCATCATGCACCTCTGGCCTATGAATAGTGCAAAAAGCCTCATCTGGGTCAGACTTACTCTGCAGAGCGACTAAATAATTCAAATCTTATTTTCTCTTCTTCTTCTGTCTTTTCTCAGTCTTTCTCTCCTTCTTCTATGAGAACACCCCCCCCCCCCCCCCCCCCCAATCTTGTTCTATTTATGATAGGGTAATAGCTAAAATGAGTCATGTAATAAAAGAAAAACATTAAGCCTAACGTGCCACTCAAATAGAAGGCTAGGTTTGAAATTGTTACATAAGCTTTGTGGCGGGCCGTGCATTAAAAGTCTTGGCGTTCAGTGTGATTCATGCCATTAACAAAACACAGTTTCACAATGAATAAGACCCCCTATGCCTTTGGGCATCATACATTATGTCGCAGCTAACTAATAATACCAACTGACATTTTAAAAACAAAAAAAGCCTAATTTTAACTGCAGTATGACTGTTTTGTGTAATGAATGTCTCCCAAACAGACATTCAAAAATCATAATTTTTCATATGACTCTACCAAGAAGGATTTAACACCTGGAAAAATCTATCTAATAATATTTGCGATTTAAATGTTGCTTGCAATAAATTTCATTTTGTCAGGGCAGATGGTTATGCTGCGTTCCATTTGAGTTGGATGTGAGATATTCCTACTTGATATCTCCGACCATAAATGCATTCCATTCCCTGATATTTGGAAGATGACGTTTAAGGAAAAAAAAACTGCAATGCTCCTGTTAGCTTAGCAGGGGTTTGACACTCATAAGAGATGTCTCCTAGCAACTCAACTGATAAACAATGCTGCAGCGCTAGCATTTTGTGCTTCAGGTGTATGATTATCAAAATAGATTATAATGTTTTATAGACATGTTTCTGCAGGCATTTCTTAAACAAGCTTTAATATCATGTAATGTTGAAACAAACTCATTTAACTATATTACTTAATAAAGTGAATGTTATAGTAAGTATAACTTACTTTGTATATCCCCCTGAGTGTCGACATGTTTGTGTTTAGAATTTCTGCACGAGCCTTCAATTTGTACTTCTGATTTAAAGATGCAATACCGTTGCACTTTTCCTAGTAGTCTGTTGTAAAATCTGACTTTCCGAGTTGAATGGAGCAGCACTACTTTCCAAAACAGGATCCGACACTGAATGCTCCAGCAGCCTAATTTACACTTAGAAAAGTCCTGATGTTGCAATAACAATAAAAAAGCACTTCAGTCCTTCTTTCCTGTTTAAAAAATGAAGCAATCACATGGTCATGTAGAACATCTCTTGTTTTTAAATCCATAAGGATCTAGCGGCAGTAATGACAGTCGACCCGTCAGCAAGATCTTGCGCTCGCTTTCAAATTACAGTACGTCACTTAAAAAGTGAATGCATCACTCTAGGCCAGCTAGAAGGCCTCGACCGGGACATATCCTAAAGATCACACCCACCAAGAACAAATAAATCAATCAATAAATCTGACTTTAGTTGCCCATTCATTTGCAGTGTCATTGAATTCCATGGAAATTCCGAAGGCCTTACGGGGTGGACCTCTGAATCACACGCTGCTTCGGATTTGGGAAAAAGTTGTTACACTTTGCTTGTAAGCATAGAGATGAGAGGACGATGAGATTAAAGGAGGACAACAGGAGAAAAAGAGAGAGAAACCAGGTTGGAAAGGATAAGCCGTGTTATTATCATGAATGAAAATGGAATAATAAAAATTCTATTAACTGAAATAATAATGCAAGTTAACTTAAACTGGAAATGACCACAAATTATTTTTTAGTTTTAGTTTTTGATAGATAGCATGTTGTAAAATTTGTAACTTTTACTACCCACATTCATTAAACATGAACATTTTCCTAAATAGCAAAACGCTAGATGGCCCCACAAATAAAAATAAATCAATAATATCAGTTAACTTGTAAACTGTGGCTAAATACTTAAACTAAGTCAAAAGAAAATTGACTTAAAAAGTAAACTGAAACTCGAACATTAAAATAAGCTAAAACCAACAGTTGCGGAGTGATTAATGAAAACAAAACTAAATTATAGGACAAAAAGCTAAATTCAAATGTAGTTTAACTGTCATTTAACTACTTTAATGTGTTAAAAGATTGTAATTTCTGTGCATTTATTAGTTACTGTTTTGTAGTTACTGTTTTCAAACAGGTTTCCTGAACACTCCCTCCATCAGCCATTGGTCATATAGTCCTGCCCCAAACACACACCATTGGTTAAGCCAATGTTACTGTGTCAGGCTGGTTGAGGTACTCAAAGAAATAGATCAATGTTTTGATAGCGCCACAGAGCCACAATGTTTTCAGGAGAATCAGCCTACAAGTAGCTTATTTATACTTGACTATCCACATTAAGCTGGGAAATGAGACATTTTTTAACATCATAAAATTACACACCTCACCTTCAAGTTATGAGTAGCTTGAAACTTGGGAAGCAACAATTTCAAAATAGCTTCCCCAACACTGGTTTCAAAGGACAAATGGAAAAATAAGAAAAAGAGATAAAGAGGGAGATATATGCTTACAGTACCTTCTCACACAGGGAGGCTTTCATTAAACACAGTCATCTTTGGTAATAAGCACTTGAAGACTGATCTCCCCTTTTGCTTCCCTCAGGTGCTGCATTAACATAATGGATTCTCACTGCAGCACGGTATTAAAGCGCAAAGGCATATTCCAAACTCAACGCAAATGCAACTTGTAATGCACATTATCCCAGCTCAACACATTAGATGTCATTACTGTAGCTGTAGCTGACACCGCTTCATCATTAGATGCTAAAGTGTTCCACGGGGAAGCAGAAAGTGGAGAAAATGCACAAATACTGTAGTTGTGGAATGTCGGTGTATAGGCCACTTTTTCTATATGAAATCTTTTATTTAATCTTTGTAAACATTTGTTAATTTTTTATAATATTCTGTAGATCAGTGGTTCTCAACTGATGGGTCGCGACTCAAAAATGTGTCACAGGTCTGTTCTGATAGGGTCGTGGGCATCAGGGAAAAACTATGCTAAATACGAATAAAAACATGCAATTAAGCATATAGTCATGCATAGTTAGCAACATAAACAAGCTTTTCAACTTTTAAAAGAGACGAGAAATTGCTTATCATATATTTTCATTTGACGTTAAAGACGTGCATCCAGTCAAATTCGGCAACCCAAACATGAACGGGTTGCGTGACATGCCCTTATCTGCATACTATGCAGTTCATGGTATAGGTAGACCGATATATCGGTTTTACGGATTAATCAGTGCCGATAGTGCTCGACAGATAAAAAGGCTTGGTTCTACAGTATAACAGTGGGCTCTAGAGGAAAAATAATAAAACAAAATCATTGATACCTTCGTAGGGATTTGCTGTATCTCAATCTTTCATAATTGACAATATTTTTATCCACACGTCTATATATATATATATATATATATATATATATATATATATATATATATATATATATATATATATATATATATATATATTGTGTTATTTTAATTCGATAATTAAATGTTTTAAATGGAAAGCAATGGCATGCAAAGAAAATGTGACTATATAGAAACATGCCCCATCAGAACATATATTGTATCTCAAATTTCATATCTTGTAAATAATAATAAACCTGCAAAACCCTTCATCTGGTGAATATATACCTTACGAAAAGCTTAATATAGTTAATACTTAAATACAGAGCATTGTAGCAGAGTCAAATCATCTCTTTTATTTCAAAATAAGAGTCCCTTGTGTGTTTCGGGCTTGTTTATAGTTAAAAGTCCCATGTTATGCACCAAATATGGGATTTTATTCATTTTGGACTCTTGTAGCCTCTATGTCTGAGTATGGGAAGTCTAAAATATTTTAACTTTCCATAAATGGATTTTAAAATGATGGGACAATTCATCTGCAAATTCGGTCAACCTCTAGTTCAAGCTGTTAATAATAAATTTGGGAATAATAAACTTAAAGGAATGTTCCGGGTTCTGTTCAAGTCAAGCTCAACTGATAGCATTTGTAACGTATTGCTGATTACCACAAAAGTTAATTTAGTCTTGTCCCTCCTTTTCTTAAAAAAATAAATAAATAAATAATAATAATAAAAAAACAAATACAAATCTGGATTACAGTGAGGCACTTGCAATGGAAGTGAATGGGGCCAAACTGCTAACGTTAAAATACTCACTGTTTAAAAAAATAAATAAATATAGCCATAAGATGTCAATAAAATGCACATTCACATTATTTTAGTGTGATAATCGTTAACTAACCTTTTATGTGGAAAGTTATATTGAATTTTACATCTTCGTTGCCATGACGCCATAACATCATAAACCCTAAAATGCCTTTTTAAAAAACTTAACAAATCAAAATAACACACAACTTTAAACAGAAGAATTAATGTAATTGCTTAAAATTATGACTGTAACATTGATGGTGCTTTATTAATATTTCTTACATTTCTATAAAAAAGCCATAAAAATTTAAAGACTTTACTTGTATTAGTCCCTTTTGATTTTTGTGTATTTTTAATTTCAATTCCAAACAATCGTCAGGGGTTTGAACAGGTTTTGCCTGGGCTTTATATGCTTTAATTAGTTTAATAGATTATTTCTGTCTATTCAAGTGTTCAAATATCTATGTGTCCATATAACGGATGAATATCTGCAAAGATATATACTGTATGATCACTCTCCAATGGTGGTCACTTTGTTGATGTCGCATTGATTTTTAAGAGTGGCCACGTGTGCATGTCCTGCAGGTGTGCAAAACAAAAATGTTTAAGGATTGTTAGGAGTTAATTCCCAAGCAGGGCCTTTAAATGACTCGTAATGGTGATGTAAGGACACTTGCCGTTCTCTTCATGAATAAGAAAAACAAGAAAGTGCAGAGAAATGTTCCAGAGTAAAAAAACACAAGCTAACGATGTATGGATATGAATATTTGATAATTTATCGAAGCATGCAAAAAAAGGCAATCTCTCATTTTAGCGAGGCTTCCTGAAGAGAGGAAGGAATAATTCATCACATTTAAAGAAAAATACAGAGAAAGACTCAAAATGGGAAGAGAAAGAACTAAGAGCAATGAGATGTAGAAAGCCGTTTTTCAATATTAACATGACACCAACATTTTCATAACGCTCTTATAGTGACTCGATGTAAAGTGTTATTACAGCCAATCTTAATTAACACAAGAGACTCTGAGAATTCACCTTCCTCAATAACAGACTTTCTACTGGGACTGTGTCTACACTGGGAATTATGGCTACAGCGAGCGCTCCATCTTTCCTGTGACATTTTTATGAAAGATTCATGACACCGGTAGCACAGCATAAGCTCCTCATTCAGGGCTTTATTCTCGAGGCTCTGGCAGTGGGAAGAGGCAGAATTTGTTCAACAACACTAGTGGAACAAGAACCTCACTGGTAGAACAGAAGTAAGACATTACACAAGATACACACGATATCATTAAAATAATAAAATATTTTTATTAATGGTTGCATAATGCTGATTGTTTAGTGTTCTCGAAGATGTGCGTGTAATTTTTGCACCATTAGCATAACCAATCAGAAAAATAACCGCTTAAAAATAATGTTCTCAAACAAGATTCAGAGACTTCATTGGTTGAACCATTGTTATTATATCCAGCCAAGTCAAGCCTCTCAAACAGATTGCAGTTATTTTTGGTGCTGCTAGTGCTACAGAAATGGAATACTTCTCCATTATAGGTGATGTGTGGATTTTTTCATTGTTAAATTCTTGTATCCAAGCTTAAAATGCAGAATCAACTATAAGTAAACCATTTGTAGGTTGTGTTCACCTAAAAGTAAAAAAATGTGGCTCTGTGGCACTATCAAAATATTACTTTGCTTGTTTCTTCTGGTTTGACCGATGTTCTGAGTTTGGGACGGGATCTGTTTGTTCAACCAATGGAAGACAGGGGATGTTTTTCTGTGTAAAAAAAAGCAATTATTTTTGCAATTCCATTTGATAATGCTTTAAGTTATGGATAGTTGACAAATATCCATAACATACCCCCCCCCCCCCCCCCCCCCCCCCCCAACCCCCCTTCACCCCTTTGTTTTTTTTTTTGTTTTTTGCAGTTTCAGTTTTATCAATTATGTTTAAAAATTGTATATGAATTATAGCATGTCACAATACAGTCACAGATTGTCTGGACATGTATCACATAAGACAATGTAGAGTAACTTAGATTTTTTTGACACCATATGGACAAATATTTAGTCAATTTCTTTAACTGTCAAATGAAAATCATTCCAAAAGAAGCTAAAGTAGGATCAAGTGTGACGTGTCACAGAGCAATGCAGAGACTGAAAGCCTGGAACGCCGCATACAAGATGAGTAAAAGAAACACTAAAATGTTCCAGTGCTGTTACTGAATAATGGCGCTCTTGGAACACCACTTATCCAATTAGATTAGAGGACCAGAACTAACTGTAACATCTCGTTCAGGGATTATATGAAAATGTGAACTTGTGAAAGTAATATACAACCCCCAATTTTGAAAGATTAGTCAGTATGGAAAATGCTAATAAAAACTATTCTATTCACCCTGTGCTATATTGAAAGCACTACAGAAACACATTATTTCATGTATAACCTTGTGAATTGTGAAGTTTTTATTTTATATATACACTACTTTAAAATCAGATGATTGCAACACGCTCGAGACAAGTTGTGTGTACCATTGTGTAACATCGCCATTTTTTCTATCAACACTTATTAAAGGAATAGTTCACCCCAAAATAAAAATTCTCCCATTATTCACTTACCCCGATGCCATCCCAGATGTGTATGACTGTCTTTCTTCAGCAGAACACAAATAAAGATTTTTAGAAGAAGATACAGCTCTGTCAGGTCCTTATGATGCATGTAAACGGTTGCCAGCACTTTGACAGTCCAAAGTCAAATTTAAGCAGCATAAAAGTAATCCACGCAACTCCAGTTGATCAATGAATACCTTCTGAAGCAAACTGATATGTTTGTGTAAAAATAAATCGATAATTAAAACATTATTAACTTTTGAAAAGCGCTTCCTGCTTGCAGTTGACGCATCATGCAGCTGTCGCATGACATAAGCGTGCCGTGAGTTCACGTGAGAATTCGGAAACCGTGCTTTTTTACAACAGAAGAAATTAACTTCACACGGGAGTTTGGCCATTTCAAACAGCATCAGAGCCCTGGACGGACACGCCATATTCATTATCGACTTGTTTCTTACATAAACCTATCGATTCTCTTCATAAGACATTGAACTGTATTTAATCTAAGCGGGGGTGCATCAACCATTATAATTCATTTATTTTGAATAGTCTATTCAATTATCATTATTTTTCTAATTGTTCCTAAGCCCCTGATACAAAGAATTCTCTTGGAAATTACTTGGCATCTATAGTTAAGGTTAGAGCAGCTTGTGGAGATGGATGACACATTCAAAAGTTTAATAGAAATCTTTTGAGACACCTTGTTGTTGTTGTCATGCAAATGTGCACCATACTGCTGGTAAATAAAACAGATAGAAGAAACACAGAAAATAGGAGAGAGTGTGTGCAAGTGTCTGTACCCAAGCTGATGTCCGCAGGCAAGACTCTAGGCAACATGCCCCGTTTGGCATAAAGTTTGAGAGGAGTGCAGAGACAACGCCCTGTAAGACCCTCTCTCACTTTCTCAAATCTTGAAATTCCTTTGTGTTTCAATCAGTCATACCATCATTGTTGTACCTGGGAGAGGAGCCACGATCTTACCTTCTATTGTATCTTTGTGCCTCATCTGTCAAAATGTATCGCTCTCTTTTCTTTAGGTTTGAGCTGAATCGTGATTTGACAACACAATCTATTGTTATGTTTATTTGTTTACTTGTGAAAGGAGAGAGCGTTATCATATTCAGATTTTTGTTGTCTTTTCAGGGAGAACTCATGATTTAGTTTTTGTTTAGTTTTTACCCCTTTTTATATGGTGACCTGCCTGAAATAGTACAGTTTTGAATGCATTAAAAAGTGAAAATGTGCAGTTGTTAACATAAGGAGCATTTCTAGCTGATCTAACCATTAAAAATGACTTTAGTTGACATACACTAATGTAGTAATATATGGTAATATTTATAAAAAAAAAAATCTATAATTAATGTTACTGCTTGAATCAAATTTGCAGTAATTCTTTTATTTTTTTCTGCAAACTACTGACATTGGTGATCAGTCTCTTTAAAATGAATGAACACACAACAAGCCAAAGGTTAGAACAAACCTACCAATTATTTTTTATTACTATTTCCCAGATTTTTTAATAACAGTTAAATCATAAAAACTAAATTATAACACAAATGGAATTACGGTAATTTCATAACTAAAAAAAAAAACAAAAACAAAAAATTCTATTCATATTTTATTTTCTTTTTTTTTTAAACAATATTAATGTATTGTCCCCATTATTACATGTATTAATGTAATGTATTTGTAAAGATATTCATATGTAGGCACACTCAATATTTGTCTACAAAACTTCAAGCATTTAAGCGCCTTAAGATCAAAGGCTGTTAAAGGTATGTTCTGGGTTCAATACAAGTTAAGCTCAATCGACAGCATTTGTAACATAATAATGTTTACCACAAAAATACATTTTGACTCGTTCCTGAGCAAAAACCTCAGGGAAGAGAATGGGGCCAATTTTTTGTTTTTATGTTAAAATACTCACTGTTTCAAAAGTATAGCCACAAGACATGAAGGATATGTGTGTTAACTTGATTTTAGTGTGATAAAATCACTTACTAAACTGTGTAAAGTTAGAGCCAATTTTACATCTTCATTGCCATGATGATGTAATGTCAACAAAACCTAAAATCCTAAAATGACTTTAAAAATTTTACAGCACAAATAATTCATGAGTTTTAACAGAAGAATTTATGCCAGTGCTTTTATAAAAAAATGTAGCTTTGCATTTCTGCTATTAAACTCTTCAAAAATTGGTCCCCACTCCCATTGTACAGAGTTCCTCACTGTAACCTCGATTTTTGTTTTTTAAAGAAAAGGAGGGATGAGTCGAAATTAATTTTTGATAATGATAAATGATGCCACAAATGCTGTCGATTGAGCTTAACTTGTATTGAACCTGAAACATTCCTTTAAGATCATAAAAGCTTTAAATTCAGTTGAGTGTGTCATATATTTTAATTGGTTGTGTGTGTATATTCGTGTCTAACATGTTCCATAAAGAAACTACATTGTTTTTGCTAGAGCTGCTGGAAATTCTTTGACCGGTCCAAGTCAGCAGAATGTGAAACTAACACTACAGTAGTAGCAATATGAATGCATTATAATCTCAGGCCTGTAACGGGAAATGTGATGGTTAATTGAATATCTCAAAAGCCTTAATTGCTTTAATTCCCTGTAATTAATCAGTAATTGCAGCAGGAGTGCTTTCACAGCTATTCTGGAGATGCACAGACCTTTTCAATATGTAAAAGCATGAATATAGATGAGAGAGAGAGAACATAGGAGCTATATGACTGCTCTATATTTAGAAATCTTGAGGAACCGAACCTGAAACTTGGCAGTATATGGTCCTATTTATCATTTATGCATTCATTTATGATGCAAAAGCAAAACTTATCAGCCCAAACTGTGCTGGCCAGGCGGAGTTCCTTGTAGTTACTGTTTTTTCTTTTAGGCTATAAATGAGCTAAACTGTATACTTCCCCAACTTTTTCTCCATCTCCCCCTGGAGACATTCAGCGTGAGGAACACCTGGTAGGTTGGCCCATGTCCGCCTTCCTGTGCTGAAAACCACACCTCCTACCTACAACCCTCTGCTGGGTTCAACACTATAATTTGAGGTTCCATCACTGTGTGGCAGATGTTGAGTAATTACTGATCTAAAAATAGCAGTAGCGCAGCCAATCTGCCCAGAGGAGACACCTGGAGAAACGCAGCATGCATGGCTCCTGAGTGAAAGAAGTCATGCGTGGTGGAGACTTGTTTTGAGTGCTGTTTTGCTTCGCCAGATTATCAACTGTGTCACTTCATTTTACAGGGTTCACATGGTGTGTGATGGAAAGGCAACAAATGTTACTTCAAGGCTCTAGACACAAGTAAAATTTGATAAAAGTTTATATTTAGACAAAATACATAATTTACTGAAGTATGCAAACACGAATGCTTGGTCAACTCATTGCAAGCCTGGGGTCCCGATGCACATACTTAAAAGTGAATTGTTTAGTTTTACTGTGCTACCTCTAGCATCACCAGATATAATTTGAATAATGATGATTGTTTTTAAACAGGTTTCCCAAACACTTTGCCGGTCAAACAGATAGTCCTTCCACAAACTCGTGCTATTGGTCAACCTGGTCTCATAAATCACAAGTAAACGGCATATTATCAGTTCATAAACATTTACTTTTCGCTGTGTTCCTTACACAAAGCTATATTATGACATATAAACACTTGTATTATAGCGCATCACTTATAAATTTTAACATTTGCATTACATAATCAACTACATTTACAAGTTTATTAAAGTGCAATCAAGTAGCGCAGAAGCTCACATCTCACGCTTGCCTTCATTACACTATCGGTTAGGTTTAGGTTGAGGGTAGGGAGGTAGGCTTTATTGATTTAAAACACAGTGGATATTTCACCTCGGAACTGCCATGATACGTGTAATGAACCATGTAGTACCATTTTGCAAATATGTCGCCACAGTCATGTACTGTAATTTTAATGAGACCAGGCTGCTGTTGGTTGAGGCAATGTTGCTGTGTCAGAGAGCAATGTTTTGATGTAATTTTTTTTTTCTCCCCTTTACTCCTGAATTTGGAATGCCCAATTCCCAATGCGCTCTAGGCCCTCGTGGTGGCGTAGTGACTCGCCTAAATCCGGGTGGCGTAGGACAAATCTCTCCGCATCTGAGACCATCAGTCCACGCATCTTATCACATGGATAGTTGAGCGTGTTAACGCGAAAACATAAAACATGTTGAGGCCCACACTGACACTGAGAGCGAGAACCACATTATAGTGACCACGAGGAGGTTACCCCATGTGACTCTACCCTCCCTAGCAACCGGGACAATTTGGTTGCTTAGGAGACCTGGCTGGAGTAATGTTTTGATGTATTAAAATTTTAAAGTACAGTAAAAATTGTTGACATTTTTGGAGGATCAACCTTCAAATGACTTGATTATACAGTAGTTGTCTCTATATATTAAGGTGGCATGGGAGAAAGTACAGTATTTCAACATTGAAAAGATACACACACATCATCTTTATTGTGTGTTCTTGCTTTATTTTGGCAATAACAAACAGTACTCAAGGGGGAAAAAGACCTTCAAATGTCAGTGCCGTTCAACAGAATTAGTTATTCGGAGCTTGCTATAAACATGTCGGCTAGCTTTAACTTGCTCAGCAAGATTGTCTTCAAACTGTTGCAATGACAGTGGTTGACCTAAAACAGAAACTGGCATTGGAAGGAGACAGTTTACACAAATGCACACTCTAGCGCTGCTTATATTTACATTTAATTGTTAAAGTCTATTCCATCGGTCAGCATTATGTAACTCTTTTGTATAATATGTATTCCCACTGTATTTCAATGGCTTAAAATGGAAAGCATATTCACAGAGTTACCATCAGTTTCTGATGCTTATGAAGGGTAATGTTCTGTGCATTGGAAAATATATGTATTTTGCTCAAAGGCTTTCTGCATGCTTCCAATGTTCTTCAACACTTTTTAACATTACATTTTTATGTTTTCTGAAGAAAAGTGTTGGTTGCCTGTGCAGAAGTCACCACTGTGATGCTAGGGTGTTTTGTGTTTTTGCCAGGGAGTCACTATGCAGTTGCTATGGTGTTATGAGTGGTTTGTAGCACATTTCTGTGTGGTTGCGTCCTGGCCCAGGTCAATAGAGCCAGTTATTTTCTTGTCCTTTGATAAGGCTCTAGATATGCAAGTCTAGATTTTGTGATTTTAATCAAACAGATCTTACTTTGAATTTGGCGACTGTGGGTCGAAAGTTCTTCAGTTGATCAGTCTCCAATTTGCCGGTGAAATATCCACAAAGTGGCACCAATAGCGATTTGTATTTTTAAGTGATGTAATACATTCAACAGGAATGCATACTTCATTAACCATATGCCCTAACCCTAACCCGGCCCTAAACCTAACCATCAGTGGGGTTAAAAGTTAATCTTAAAAGAAAATGCAACCTCTGAATCAGACTTATTTCTGATTATACAGTGTGAAGGTGATTATTTCCTGGTTTTCATGGGACCAGAACTTGTGTCTCTGAGGCTGCACAATGCACTATGAGTAGTGGCACAAGAAAATTAAACACTGATGCCATGATGTCTAATGGAAGATGGTGCTTGTCAGGAACTCAGCAGAATGGGGCTGATTTCAGGGTACCGGAACATTCCGTAGCATCATGCTGAGTTCCCATGTGATCATGTTGTTTTGCTGTATGATTGTTTATGGCTGTAACACAAATGGTGCAGAATTAATAACGGACCAAAGTTTAATACTTAGGGTGAGGGGTTTGTTCAAATCCCTAACCTCAAGTATGAGCAGTAGCTGTTGATTTCTAGTGCTCCTGCTTGTCCACAGACATACTGCATCTAAGACGTTGTCTGTGGAGAGTGTGGCTATCTGTGTGTGGGCTCTAGCTTCTGAGGGGATCCCTATGCCATTACTTATCTAACAGGAGAATCCCTCCCACACACAAACACCCCCACACTGCACTAATCCAGCATCACTTCTCCTTACCTCCATGTTCATCCCCTCATCCAGTGTGCTCTCCACTCATTAATACCCTATTACCACCCACCAACATCCACCCACACTGGTTCCTCAACTTTAGTACAGACTTTCAAGAATACTCATAGTCTGATTGGCTCTTTTCAGTGATTGTGTAAGATGCATTTCATTTCATTGCACATTCTTGTTCACATGAAAAGACATTCTTTCCATGTCGTTTTATTGCTGCTGTCTGTGGTGCGTTAAAAGCGATCCTCTTGTATTAGCCCAACACTATCTCTGTCCTTTGTCTCTGGGCTCTCCATAGATAGATTTATGTCATGCTGTTGCACATGTGGAAAGCTCTCTTCTTAAAGGATAGATTTTCCCTGGAATGATCAAATGTGATCCGATGAATTATTAAGCTTATAAAACAGCACATAAATATGTGGTAATGAGATAAAAAGCGCAAGCTTCTGTAATCGTGCCTCAAGAAAACAAAATCGTAATCCGCAACACATTGGGGTCATGTTTTTTGTATGTGACGAGATGATGTTAAGTGCAACATATGCGATGAGTTAGTTAAGGAGATCTCTCCTGAATGTGACTTGAATGCTTTGCATGCTGTTATGCATGTGTGAATTGTACACAAATCTGTGTTCTAATGCTTGCTCACACACTAAAGACATATCCGGCGAATCAATACAGGGGCACAGCAGCCTCCTAGACAACAGAGAGCTTTAAGGATAATTATGGATTAAGCCTATGAGCCGCTTTCAAAATCAAAACTTTTTTTCCTGCCCTACTTAGCAAACGGCTGTCAGTAATTGAAGCTAGTCATCCAGAGAGCTATTACCAATTCACATCGGCTTGCGACAATCGAATTATGCCATTGAATTGATTCCACAATCCCTCTGAAAAGAAGCAGTTTGACAACAAAATGACAACCAGGTCTTATTTACATATAAAATCTACATCTTTTAACATCCCATGACTGTTTGCTGGCAGCGTTATTGGTGCGATCTTACTTCGGGTCGGTGTCATTACATGAAACGGGACACAGCGGCTCGATGCAGAGTTGGAGAGATGAAGTGGGCATGAAAATCAAGCTTTGTTTTATGCCTCGGCAGCATGAAATGAGCTGCTATTTATACCGCAGCTCAATTGTTAGAAAAGGTTGGAAAAGACAGGTTGGAAAGGTCAGATGTGGCAATTATGCAGGTGTGGTTTGAATAGAAGTGTGGGGCTGGTGATTGGGGGCTCTCGCGCAGTTGGGGAGGTTGAACGCAGTGTTTGCAGGGAGCGCGAGCAGAAGGGGAAATGGCAAACATCTTGAGTGTGATGATCGCTCATATTTGTAACACCAGCGGGAGGAGATGTGGATGATTAGGGAAGGGGACTGCATTGTTATGCAAAGAGCTCCAGCACAATGGTATCGATTAGCACTTGAGTAAACGGAGCTTACAGTGACAAATCACAGATGTGCGCATACACACACACACACACACACACACACACACACACACACACCATACACTCTCAAATTCCTTTATTTGCTGGTTTTGAGGAAGCTACTTTTAAACAGCAACTTGAAGAGCTACAAGCTACTCATGATTTCAAGTAGCAAAAATACAGTCAAGCTTCTTCTTCAGTCGTCCCTTATCTCTCTTGGGCTAATCAGCCTGATTTGGGGCCGGGTATGCAGAATCACAACCCGGTCCTGTTATCTGCCCTGCCACACATATTTTTAATTTTTTTAATGAGTACGAGTACAGATACTATATCAACAGTTTATTTAATTTTTATCATCAAAATCATGTTTAAACAAATTCATTCATAAACATTTTATCAAATGAAAATATAACAATTAACGTTCAACATTATGTTGTATTATTTTTCCTCACAGCACAAACCAAATTACAACACTGGAGTTTTATTTTGTCAAATAAACAGAGCATCAAAGATGTTAGATACTTCTTAAAGGAATAGTTCTCCCAAAAATGAAAATTTGCTGATAATTTAAGATAAAGATTCAACTTTATTGTGCAGAGCCAATGAAATGCATTTTTTTTCCACATATCCCAACTAAGCTGGGGTCAGAGCACAGGGTCAGCCATGAAACAGCACCCCTGGAGCAGATAGGGTCAAGGGCCTTGCTCAAGGGCCCAACAGTGGTATCTTGACAGTGTTGGGACTTGAACCCCTGACCTTTCGGTCAGTAGCCCAGAGCCTTAACTACTGAGCTACCACTGGCCATCCAAGATGTATCTGAGTTTCGTTCTTCATCAAAACAGAATTTAAGATTTTTAGGAATTCATTTCAGGCCTCCTCATTTACACAATGCAAGTGAATGTACATTTATTTGACGATCCAAATTTCATATTTATCAAGCAACAAAATAATCCACATGACTCTTGTCATGTGGATGGTTCTTCTGAACCCAAATGATTGATTATTTTTAGAAACAAAACAATACTTTTTAACTGCAAATGTTTGCTTCTGTACATCTCTGTGATGCGCGCTCATGAGAGGGATGAACGTAAGCTTGTTGTAAGGTCATTGTTTACTAGAGGAGAGCTGTACAAAATTTTAATTGTCTTTGCTGTAGATTTGTATTTGTATAAGTGTATTGTTCAAAATGGTCATTTGGTGTGTGTATCCTGAATGCTTCAACCTTCAAAAACCCCAAAGAAAATGCACGCTGGGAAAAATATTAACTTTTCATCAATTGCCTATATATGATCATGAGCGATTGAAGCTCTGGCTTATCGCGCTGAACCTGGATATCAGTATATAAGTATTGCTTTGTTTCTAAAAAAAAAATTGTTTGGTTCGTGTGGATTATTTGGTATCATATATGGTATCGGTTTTTGGTATCAGTGCATTTTTATGATTATAAGTACCAGTACATGAGCGTGGTATTGGACCCAATACCAGGATCAGTATTGGGACATCCCTAGTTTAAGTGGTTGTTAGTGCATTGCTATGTGGTTGTAAGGCTTTTCCAGGTGGTTGCTAAGGATGTTCTGAATAGTTACTAAGGTGTTCTGAGTGCTTGTAAGTGCATTGCTATGTGGTTGTTAGTTTAGCCTACCTACCTAACTTTCTTTGCATTTGGCATATGCCCACCTGAAATAAGTGATGATACATATGGCCACCAGAATGAGTAGCGAATGAGATCTTTTTTATGTACAGAGATTCTCTCTAAATGCGCAAGGAGCTGCGGGAGTGCACTAATGAGTGACTAATCTGATCCACCAATCAAAAAGTTTATTTCAAACGTAATTGGATATTTGCTAACCAGTAATATTGGTTATTACTCTTCATACACTACTACACCACTAGTTCCTATGTCTTTTTTAGGTGTTTGCTAGGGTGTTTTGAGTGATTGTTAGAGCATTGTTATGTTGTTGCTAGCATGTTTCACGGTGTTTGGTAGGGTGTTCTGGAGGGTTGCAAGGTGGTTAAGGTGCTCTAAATTGTTTGTTTGTACATTGTTATGTGTTTATTAGGGTGTTTCTTGGTGGTTGTGGTTGTAGGATGTTTTGGTTGTGGTTGTTAGTGTATTGTTATGCAGTTGTTATGGTGTTCTGGATGGCTGCTATGGTGTTCTTAGTGGGTTTTTAGTGCATTACTATGTTGTAGAGTCTTTTGGGGGGGGGGGGACTCTACAACATTTATTGGTGGTTGCTAAGGTGCTTTGAGTGGTTGTTAGTGAATTACTATGTTGTTGCTAGAGAATTTGTGGTTGCTAGGGAGTTTTGAGTGATTGTTTTGCATTTCTATCAGGAAGACTCGCAGACTTGAGTGAAATTGGAGATGACATTTATCTGATGAATATAAAACAGAAAAGTGATGTCTCTCTTTGGCGTAGGGGGCCTACGGTCCGAAGTTGTAGTACTCGGAACCATCATATACTGCCGGAGATAGGAGGCAGGGGCGAGGAGCCTACCCCCAAAAGAGAGAGAATGTAGAATACTACCCCCAAAAGAGATGGTCCGATCTGGTACGAGCCAAGTCTTGTGTTCATTCTTTTCAATAGAAAAAAGCCATGTAATAGGGAAAGCCACATTTTTTTCTCCTTCTCTTTGAGTTTGATTTTGTCCTTGTGCGTCGAGGGCCCCTGGTTGAGTAGAATCTTTGCCAAAGACGAACATGGTATGCAGCTCTACGTCAGGCCGGCGTTGCTGTGCAGTGTCTTTGCTGAAAAATAAACATTTGATTATGAAAACTCTCCGACGAGGGAAAAGTTGTTTGGGTATCTTTGCCGAAAGGTGAACAATATGCGTAAAGCCATACGATTATGGCGACGTTGCGTGCAATCCCTTCGTTGAAAGAAAACTACATTTTATATGAAAACCCTCCGATGTGGGAAAAGTTGTTTGATGGTTATCTTTGCCGAAAGGTGAACAACGTGCGTAGAGCCATATGATGCGACGTTGCATGCAATACCCTTCGTAGAAAGATATTCAATGAAGCTCAAGCCCTCGAGCAAGGGTGGCTGTTGTTTAATGGTCATCTTTGCCAAGGTGAACAGCATACATAAATCCATACGATAATGGCAATTTTGTCGTGCAATACCGTGTTGAAAGATATCCCGTTATAGTGCAAGCTTTCCAGCGAGGGCGGCTGGCTTGTGCAATACTTATGCAAAGAAACAATGCTTGAGATTATGGAAGCCCTGGCAAGGGGGGGTAGATATAGTTATGTGCAATCCTTTCGAACAGTGGGCGTGCTTGAATTGAATCGGATGTGCTGGGAGAGAGCCACCAACCACCACCAGATATTGATACATGTTGACCATTTCATGTACGATTGGGGAGACCAGCGACCGAGCATCTTCATTGTGGATTACAGTATACCTTGAAGGGTGCCAGTAGAAGCTGGTCTGTGGAACTCCTGCAAAACGAGGGAGGGAGACAGAGATTACATTGAAAACACGGGGATATGTCTGGCTGGGATAATGAAGTTGCAGGAAATGCTCTGCCATGTCAGATGTGGGAATTGGGAATTTCTAGGTGGTTTCTAATGTGTTTCAGTGGTTGTAAATGTATTGCTATGCAGTTGTTAGGGTGTTCCTTTAGGTTGCTTACTGGTCAAAGTCAAAAGAGCTCACCCCCAAGTCTCTATTATATTCTGATCCCTAGATATGGCTTTGGTCTCCACATATTTTGTAGGTCTATGTGATTTACCCCTTGTTTTATTGTCTGCTCGAAAATGTATTGCACACCTCTCCTCAATAAGTATTATAATTTGTGGTATCATTAATGTCTGTAGCACAAACATTGCATGACAAGTTATGCCTGAAGTTTAATATTTAGTGGTAGATATTTAGAAGGTACAGTATGAGCAGTAATAATAATGATGTTTCACAAATACAGGTTGTTTCTAAACAATGCCCCTGTATTGGGAACAACTGAGATAGGAGAAAGCATTTTAACTTGGAAAAATGACACACTTCTCCTTTAAGAATATGCGTGATGGGTAATTAGAGATAGTTGTGCTTGATGGATCTCAGGTGTTTGAAGAACACTCAATGGAATTAAGAAACTTATTATTGTGCTGCATTAACATTTTCATACCTGCACCCAGAGCAGGCTTCCCTCAATGAGTCAAACACACAATTGCTGAGACAGAGAGAAAGATGGAGACAAATAGGGAAGATTGCCAACTGCATCATCATGAGGGTTTCCTAGACTACTAAAGTTAAGTTAGCCAGACAAAGACAGGTTGGGAGAGATGAAAGTGGAAGAAATAATGGATTAGGAGAGGAAACAAAAGGTCATATGGAGAGCACAGAGGAGGTTGGTATCTAGGGTTGACACTTTAGAAGCTGTGGATTGTTGCAATTGCAGTTGTCGCTTGTGTGGACTTTTCAGACAGTCCTGCATTAGGCAACATTTATAACGAATATCAAGGTTAAATTAACAATCTTGAACTTTTCAACTGTAAAAGCGGGACGATCCTGTATTGTACGGGATGGGTGTCAACCCTAGTATCTGTGATGACTGTGATGATGACTTGACTTTTAGAGAAGGTGGTAATGGTGTTGATGGGACTCAGGCAAGGCAAACACTGCTTCAGAATATGCACAAATAATAGTTACCTACTATATACAGTACTATACTGTATTCCCTACATACTGTGTATTTCCAATTCCTCACTATACATACTCTGACAGTATGTGATTTTGGACACAGCGATGATTTCCATGCCTTTCCATTCACTCCATTACTCTAAAAAAAACACAAAAATTAAAATTCTGTTCTCATTTACTAATCAACATGTTGTTCCAAAGTTTTACTGTGTAACGCAAAAAGAATAATATTACCTAAACTCCTCTTTCCATACAAGGAAATTTAAACACAAATTTTAATGTATTTTGTTTGTGTACATAATTCAAATCAGGGACTAAAAACGGTTCAAAGAACGTCACCGAAAACCAGAACAAAGTGATTTTCAATTGCTCCGGAGTGAAAACTTTATTTTTAAATGCTAGAAACTGATGATAACCAGTTAATTTTGTTCTGATAATTTTTCATGAAACATAAGTCCAAAGGGTTTATCACAGTGCAATTTTGGAACTAAACCACTTCATGTTTCCTGAAATAATTAATGTGCTTTTATCCTGCTGTGTCACACATTTCTTTGTCTAAATGCCCATTGTGGATGTTGCATTCTCTGAATGAAGACCTTTTTCACAACTAAAATTACAATTCAAGATATACACTACACTTGACCGAAATGTTTCTCATGATCTTAAAAATCTTTTGATCTGAAGGTGTATGCTTAAATGTTTGAAATTAGTTTTGTACACAAAAATATAATTTCATTATAAAAGTAAATTTTAATTAAAAAAAAAAAAGTTTTTGAAATTGATGACTTGGACTAAATAATAAAGAAAAGCAGCCAATAAGTGCCCAACATAGATGGGAATTCCTTCAATACTGCTTAAAAAGCATCCCAGGGTGATTCCTCAAGATGTTGGTTGAGAAAATGTCTTGTTGACTACTTTGAAGATGCTAAAATATAACACAGATTTGATTTACTTTAAATCAAAACATAATTCCCATAGTTACATTCATGTTATTCCATAGTTTTGATGACTTTACTATTATTCTAAAATGTGAAGAAGAAAACAAATTATAATAAAGAATGAATAAGTGTTTCAATAAGTGTACATGCATGGCTAATCCTGATACAAGGAAAACATTATTTTATATTATATTAAAGTACATTTCTCTGTTGTTTCCTTCACTAAAATTATTGTTAGATATGATGCATTAATACAGATTTGATGCTGCCGGGTTTTCACTGAGAAGCAGATCTGTATTTAAAATTATACTTATTTGTTAATTAACTGTATGCTTGTTATGATTTCTATGGTGATAAATCCACCACACAGGAAAAAAATGTCCCTTATTTGAGGCAAGTGGCTTATTTTGGACATGACTTTCCAGACCATGTTGATTATAACTGGTTCTCTTGTGTGTCATGACCAGTCGTCATAGTTTTCATATTTTAATGTACGCAAAACTAATGAGATTTGAGAGCTATAAGGGAGAAGAAGATTACCACACAATAATGACTTTAATGCTTTTGTATGCCCAGTGGCATTACTAGTAGGCTATCATATGGGCTCCAGTACAAAGAAACTTGATGGGGGGCCCACGCTACCTCAACCTACTCATAGTTTACAAGAATGAACTTAATATAAAATATATTACATTATTTTATTAATATTATTATTATTATTATTATTATTTTACACTGTATTGTTACTATATGTCTCAATCAAGTTAATCCTTTCAAGTGGTCACATCATTTTTATTTGCGTAGCAATTTTCACAACAGACGTCGTTTCAAAACAGCTGTACAGGAAATGATGTTTATCAGAAAATAAAGCTGTAATGTCTTATCATTTCAGAAACTATGAAAAGCGTCTTAAAAATGTTTTTCTGAAACAATTCAAATGGAATTTCACAAATGAGTCGTGCTATTTATTCTGAAAGGCTGCATATGACCTCAAGGGAAAGTTCACCCAAAAAGTTCTCTCATTATTAACTCACCCTCCTGCCATCCCAGATGTGTATGACTTTCTTTCTACTGAAAAACACAAATTAAGATTTTTAGAAGAGTATTTCAGCTCTGTAGCTCCATAAAATGCAAGTGAATGGATGCCAACATTTTGAAGCTCCAAAATCCACATAGAAGCATCATAAAAAAATCCATATGACTCCAGTGGTTAAATCCATGTGTTCAGACATGATATGATAGGTGTGGGTGTGAAACAGATCAATATTTAAGGCCATCAGGAGAACTGATTGGGCCGGTGGGTCGGCCGCAAAATGGGCAGAATGGGCCGCGATAAGCTAAAATGAGCCGCCAAGTTATGCAAAACGGACCACAAAACTGCGGCGCGATATGCAGAAAAGGACAGCGAACACCCCTCACCCCCTCCCCGCTCAACTTTTAGGCCAGTTGCTATGTAAAATCCCGGCCCGATTTCTCTTTGCAGTCCAGCCCTGGTGTCACTTCATTGACACTCAGCAGCTGTTTACTCACATAATGCAGGGTTCCCTGTCTGTCGCTCACTTCAACGTTGTGTTGAAGAAGCGACACTAGGGGTCTCTCTTGAGCGCCGAATATACCTCTGATCTATGAAAAAAGGCCAATGAGAAGTTGGCGGACAGAATTTGCATAAACAGTCCTGTCTGAGCACCAATGTGAGAGGTCATGGAGAGGTTAGATATTTTATTAGGAGAAGTCTTCACAGTTTCCATGCATACTGCTAATCAACAACACAAGACCTCTCTCTAGCACATACAGTATATCCTCTGCTCTCTTCTGTATGAAGCTGCTGAGGTAAGACGATCAAGTTTTCCACTTAACAGAGCACAAGGGCTCCCTCACCTTTTCCCACAGTCTGTGGCATGTGTGTGTGTATGTCTGTACCTCTGTGCACCTTTAAAGATGCTGTTGAATAGTCAAACAGCGCACATCTGCCTACGTTAACAGCGCAGGGAAATAAATGCTAATGTTATTTCTGACCAAATTATCAAATTTGCCTGGTGAGAAGCAGCAGGGGATGGCGAGATGAAGCGGAAATGGCCTTCGTTATATCAACAAGGCCGATTTTGCCTTGATTTTCCATCCTGCAGTTTCATTCTCCAGTAGGCCTTTTTGTGAGACTGTCATTTATTTCATACTGGGTTCGGATGGAATAGTTATACGTTTGCTAGAGGCTACACCCTATTAGCGTAATTTTCCTTGAGATGATTATGAAATTGCCATGGAACTGACGAATCGATCACTCCTCGGTCTTGTATTTGTACTGTCGATGGTGTTTGAAAGAAAAAGAAAGTGTGTGTGAGCAACTAAAGGGTACTAATATAATGAAAATGGTGATTTTGGAACTGTGTTAATGACAGTTCTGCCCAGCTCCGATGCTGCATGCACCTATTTCCTTCGCAGAATGCTGCAGTTTTTTCAGCCAATCTGCTCATTATGGAATACCTCCTGGTGCTTCAAACCAGCTTCACACACTTTGCACACACACACACCCAGTGTCACTACTCTGATTCTTTCTGTTTTACACAATACACCGTTAGATCCTTACAGTGGTTTTGTCAGTACGGCCTGAATCAGGTCTTTTTTGACAGTGAAAATGGATTAGGTATGTCTCTAACAGCCATTGTCTGGTGAGAATAAATGCAAACTTCCTTTTCATTGTCTGGTTGTCCCTGACAAGAGACATGTTTAATATGTAAAATGCAAAGTCTCCTTTACAGATCACAACTTTTATGCATCTCTCATTTTTTCTTTGCTTTTATCAGCTAAGACGTTGAGGCGCAAAGTAATTTATGAATAACTAGAAGAACTTTTTCACTTCAGGATGTTTTACAAAGAACTCAATAAGAACTGTGGCCAGTAAAAGCTCTGTTTATTTGCACATGCTGTCTGAGCTGGTTTAGCACATGGTTCACTTAAGGAATATGCAGATCAGGCATAAGCGCAAACGTGCCCACAAAATCTGTACTGAACACAATTGTTTTCTGATAGACCACTGTGATCTGATACACTGTGCTGGTACTGTACAGCATCACTCTACTACTGTGATCCAGTTTGTGATCAAGGATATCCACCTTTTTTCTGGGGGTCTAACTGGGGAAATTAATGTGGGCGGGACTTCTGCCGGAAGTTATTCTATAGTATTCCCTAGCTCTGGGTGCAGTCATTTTAGACCCCGTTTACAGCTGATAATAAGACGTGTTTTGGATGATCCGATCGCAAATGCTCAGCGCTAAATATAGTTGTAAACTGGGTACAAAATGTTTTGTGATTAGATCATAGAAAACATAGAGGTAGAAAAAATCACATCGCATTTGAGGTTTTATAAGCCATCCTGATATGCCCCGGATGGCAGCGAAGCACCACCTCTCACCTGTCAATCACCCGCCGAACAAATGTTTAAATGGAAATAACCGTCCGATCTGAAAAAATGAAAAAGCGATTACATACACAAGGATGAGAACTTCACGGCTCGTCCTCAGTGTGTCCGTTTGATTTCAACATGCAGGGTGACAAGATGACAAGCACACACAAGCTGAACTAACACAGGTACGCCACTAAAACTATGATACTTTTGCTCGAAATGTTGCGTTTGTGTTTTGATTAAATCGAAACTGCATCTAGGAGAAACAGCACGCTGGTTTTGTTTGTGCTGTCTTTGTCTTTATGACCTTTTTGCTGTTTATTATCATTCAGTAACACTGAAATAGTGATCGATGTAATGTATGTCCTCTCAAAATCATACACGCTCTCCTCAAATTCCCAACACTGCAATGAAAGAATGAAAGGACGTACACGTAACAACAGCGGTGTTTACTTGACAATGGAAGTAACGCCTATTTTTCTTGCTAAGCATCACGAGATGCAGGTAAAAGGTAGATAACGCTCTTCTGAATTATTCATAATTAAAAAAGAATCCATTTAACAAGTATTTGATTTCACAGATGTTCAACTGTCCACTGAAACTAATGCACAGTGACTTGTTAGTTCAGATGTGAAAAAATATCAAACTTGTTCTTGCCATTTCTGCCAAAATGGCATCCATACTATGTAAAAAATCTTTGCATTGTTCTCACAACTCTCTATATTTAAGGCAGACTGATCATTTTTTGACAACATCTCAAAATGAGTCATTACGAAAAGAGTCTTTATTTATTTATTTTTCATTTTTTTCCCAATCCTCATTATTTCTGCAGACTTTGCGCAATCAAAGCAGAACAAAAGAGTGTATGCTTCAGTAATCTCTTGTCACCCTTTCATTTTCTATCATTCTGTGTCAAGAGCGAGATTTTGAACAAATAAAGTACTCAGTAGTTCTAATCTTTGGGGAGCAAGAGAAAACTTTCATTATAGATAGGAGCGCAAAGACTTCTTTTCATTTTTCATTCTTCCCAAACATTAAAGCAGACAGACATTATAATCCAATTAACGAGAAAGATGGAAGAAATAAAAGCAACATTAGATTCATTAAAGAAAATAAAATCAGCTGTAATCACTGCAGAGCCATTCGTAACTGATGGCATGTTCACAGTTTCTCAGATCTAATGCTAAACCTGCATTTTCTGAAATTAATTTGGAAGCTTTTTGATAAGTGGCATTGACAAGGAGATTATTGGTTCAAATGAGTACAATTTCTCCTTGTCTTTGCGGCGCTGGTGAAAACTTGATGAGGAGGCAGGGGAAATATACTCTTATTTTCAAACTCCACTGGGAAATGAAATATTGTTTTTAAGCCAACAATAAAGATCATCAGATGAGAGTATGAAGTAATTACTTCTGTTTTAATTCCCCTTTAAATTAAACTGCATTTTCAAAACAGACTGCCTCAAAGGAGATATTTGTTATGTGCACCAAAGGAAAGGAAAATGAAATGGTTCATAATTAGAGTTAAGATGTTTATTTTGCATGAACAAATCTTTGCCTTTCTTATTTGCATGATATTTATTGCATTGACCAGAAAGGCTTGCTTTAATCATTTTGAACCATGCAATCATCTTTGAACACAAAAACATACTGACCTTCATAACAGGACTTTGTAACATTTGTCTTTGCAATGTGGAGAAAACTTTTACAACTTTATGCTTATGTTACAAGCCAAGCGACTGCCTGTTAGCTTGAAGTGTGGACCGCTCAGGGTCTGTTTAGCTCTAAATGACTCTCATTCTAAACAACATTACTGCCATTATTTATAATAGTCTTAAACAACTTTGGGCATTGGTGATTTCTTTCATAGTGGCCGTAATTTGATTATTTTAATGATCTCATTCCACGATGGGGACACTTGGTGCCCCAAGGGAAAGTCACGCTCCAGCGAGTCACTCTCATCTTTTATCAGGCTGAAGATGGTTGTGTGCTACACGGTGATGAGTGGCTCTCTGCGGACGTTGCCTTATTGTACCCCTTCTCAAAGTGGCTTAAGAAAAGAAATTGAAGTTAATGTAATATTGCCATGAAAATACTTTGTCATCTAGTAAAGCTGCATGATGGTACACTATTAAGTCTAGTGCCAAGAGGAAGGTTTTGTCGTATTTTAAGTATTTTTTCATCATTACTCTCTTTGTTACTTGGATCTTTTAAATAGTAGTAAAGTTCAAATTAATAGAATAATTTGTCCCATTACCCTGATGAGTTATGTAGCTAAAAGTTAAAGCAGATAAAAGTTATTTAAAATAGATTATGAATTTATGAATATTACATTGGAAATTTGACACATTCACTCTTTATGTGAAAGTGGGGAATGTGTCTCCTGATTTCACCTTTATCTCCATCCCTCTCTCATTCTCTTTCTCCAGAATTGTCCAGCTTTATTAGAGTTAGAATTAGACTGGCCTCCATGCTTTAACCACACACACACTCACTCCAAAACCTCGCCTTCCAAAAAAACATCAGCAAACCTGATCCAAAAAACCTGAATGTGCAAAGTGATTCACAGGCAGAGAGTGTTTATTGGCTAAAATGGGATTAACATTTTACAGAGCTTACGACTGTCACAGAGACTAGTGTAACTTCTCAGGATACATATTTCGGTTATTGACCAGGTAGATGGGATGTTTTATCATTGGTATAATTTTTTTTTTAAAATAATTGTTTACATCACCTTTAAGGCATCTAAAGACGTCTACAGTACAGAGTGGTTTTGATGCGATTCTGTGCAGCCTCCAAATTCTGGCAACAATCGTACTGTAACTTTGCCGTTGTCATGACAATCAGCATGTATCTGGTTGTATGATACATTGTTTCCCACGAATATGACTTCCGGGCTCTTCAGGATTCATACCCTGGTCCTTTGCATCGCAAGTGCAACGCTTTATCAGTTGAGCTGTTGCGCAACTTGATCACGCTTGGACAGGCTTGTGAATGTAGTTGATTATGTAATGCAACTTTAAAATGTATCGCATTACAATTCATGGGCTAGAGGAAATTTGTTTGTGATGTCATTAGATAGCATTGTGTCAGGAACAGGGCGAAAAGTATGTTTTTTTGAACCATCATCTGAAGAAGCTGCCAAAAAAGAACACATTTAACAAGTTTTTGATTTCACAGATGTCCAGCTGTTCACTGAAACGAATGTACGTTGAGTCAGTGCAGATGTGTAGAATATTAAACTAGAATTGTTTAAACTGCCATTTTACTCGTGATGTGTGAAAGTGTTGTCATTGCTGTTGCGCCTCTAGTTTGCATTTCAGGAAAGTACCTGGTACTACGAGCCACATTAAAATACCTTGATGACAAACATGCAACACTATAGTTGGTGTGTCCAAACCAGCAGAGGGAAGTTGTTCTACAAACACAGCAACCGGCCTGAGGCACATTACATCTAATATTTCCTTCAATCTCCATAGCAAACAGATTCACCCCTCTCTCTTAGCACACTAACAGTCCAATTTGGCCCTTTGGAGTATTTTATGAAAACAAAAATGTCAATATTCGATGAAGGCAATAGTGTCATATAAAAAAAAAATCATACAAATAAATAAAAAAATAAATTCACTTTCATGCCCTTGATTTCATCTAGTGACAAAGCAGTTTTGATAAACAAACATTTTCCCCTCCAGACCTTTACCTTCATAATTTCATCCATTTACAATGTAATTTACTGGCAAACCTAGTCTGTGAAGCAGTAATTGTTTTGTATTGGATTTTAATGAGTGCGAACTGAATCCAGACACCTTTGCAGGCTGTAACTGTCTCTCATGACAGATGACTAAAAGAGAGTTATCATCAGCGCATGTTTCTATTTCACCAGCAATTCAAAGAGCACTATAAAGGGCATGAGCCAGGCTGACGATACCTGTGTTCTTGTCACCGTATTATTAACTGGTTATCAAAGGCTTTTGGCTCACCTTTCCCAAGGATCAATGATGGTGCAATTAGAAGGTACTTTTCATGGGTCTTAATTATAAGTGCCTCAGCTGAAGTCATAAACTTGCACTCTTGCACTTTTTAACTTTCCCTCCTTTTCTCCTGTCACTCCAGGGTGAGCTCTTCTCCTTAAATTATTCATGAGTAGTAGCATGTTAGGATTATACTCATTAAAATGTAATGAGGTACCATGATAATAAAGGGTTGTCTTGTATTGTTTTACCAAGTGTCTCTCACCAACGGAGGTAGCTGCTTGCCCGCGGCTCTTATGAAAGGGATTTTGACTTTTGGCAGGGAATGAAAGGAAAACCAAAAGAGCGCCGTGAAAACACAAAATGCGCATACCAACAGATGTAGCAGCAAAGCAGTCGCACACACACAGCTGTTGCAGCGGACATGCTAAAAGCTGTCTTGAGCAGTTTTCTTTTTTCCCTCTTTGAATTGAGAGATGAAAAGAGCGGCTTATGCAAAGGCCCGATTAAAGCACGGAACGCTTTTGCTTTGTGATGAAGTGATTTTTGCACGTGAAGTTGATGGTGTTTGTTGTTGTGACCTGTCATTTCGGATACTGAGTTATTGTGGTGCAATAACTGTAATAGTAACTGGAAAATATGTAACCAGGCAGATTCTATTTAACAAAAACATAAAAACAATGTTAAATGGCTCACCTTGTTAATTTGCATCCACTATTCAGGCTTTCAGTAATAGTTGCATCTGTTGAACTGTATGTCCTTTACTATTTCAACTTTTTGTTTCTGTATTGTACACTGTTTTGCTCATATCACTCTATTTATACAGTATTTGTATACAGCGCTGTTGAAAAGTCTGAGACCACATTGAAAATTAGATTTTTAAAACATGCAAATGAATAGAACCTTTTAAAGAATTTAAAACAAAGATACGTTTATACATATACAGTAAACATACTGAACAATCATTTCTGTTCATTCTGAGCAATACAGTATTTGTTTTGTTCTGGTTCTTAAGTTCTGCAGCTTTTTTTCCAAATGGTAACCAGTTAGAACAAAATAAAAGAACGGTTAATAACATTCTTTCCAAAATTACAGTGCTTTGAGCTAAGGGTGTGTGAAATACCAATTGCAGGGTTGTCAGATCTAACAAGAGAAACAAGCAATGTCTTCTGGAAAAACAAGCCCAAAATAAGCCACTTGCCTCACTAAAATAATTGAAAATAAGCCATTAACCAACACCCCCCCCCCCCCCCCATATCTGCTTATCCATTAAAACCCAGCAGCATCAAATCTGAATTAATGCATCATATCTAACAATAATTCAGTGAAGACTTGGAATCATCTGAGAAATACTCTTTTTACCTATAATAATGTTTTCATTGTATCTGGATTAAATGTGCATGTATATATAGTAAGTATACATAGTTGTATACAAAAGTTCTTCATTTCACAGAATACTACTTCCACAACCGACACTTAAATAAATAAATATATAAATGTGTGATGCAGAGGTTTCCTTCAGGATCAAAGCACGTGTTTTTTCGGGCAACACAAAGTGGTGTAATTCTAAAAATGTACTATGATAAACCCATTGGCTTTTAGTTTCATGAAAAAATTATTGGAACCGTTTACCAGCATTTAAAAATAACAGTTTTATTGTCAAATGTCAAATGAATTTGTGACCAATTTTGGTTAAGTTCTGCCAAAAATAAATAAATCTGTTTTCGTTTTCATTCCTTGAACCGTTGTAGTCCCTTTTCTAATATACAGAATACCAAAAAATGATTACGTTAAAAATGTGTAGCATATTAATAAAAAGTTTATTGTTATAATGCAGCAGCAAAACTAACAGTAATTCCAGTATTTTTATTCAATCAGGGTCAACCATAAGGGACGGAAAAGGGGACAGCTTTCAGGGACCCAGCCACTGAGGGGGCCCAAGGTAGATAGATCAACTCCACCGATAGTGCTACGAAGTCCGGAGAATGCCACAGATCACGTGTGCACATTGCCTTCAAAAATTACCAGTGCTCCAACATAAAACGGCACGCCTGATTACAATAGTAATGTTTTCACACTTAATTTCTTATCTTTAAAACCCTCTGGCTTTTATTTTGATGGAACACTCAGGAAGACAGTGACCATAGAGTGTTTGTGTGTGGCATAGTTCACAGTAGTATAATCAGAATCAGAATGAGCTTTATTGTCAAGAATGCTTACACATACAAGGAATTTGTCTTGGTGACCGAAGCTTCCAGTGCACAAACAATACAACAACAAGACAGAGATCATAATAATGAAAAAAAATAAAAAAATAGAATCAAAATAGAATCAAAAGTGAATAGAAAATATAAGTATATAATTATATACAGTTGAAGTCAGAAGTTTACATATACTATAGCCAAATATATTAAAACTAAGTTTTTCTCAATTTCTAAAATGTAATAGTGTAAAACATTCCCTGTCTTAGTTCAGTTAGGATCACTAATTTATTTTAAGAATGTGAAATGTCAGAATAATAGTAAAGAGAATGATTTATTTCAGCTTGTATTACTTTCATCACATTCCCAGTGGGTCAGAAGTTTACATACACTTTGTTAGTATTTGGTAGCATTGACTTTAAATTGTTTAACTTTTTGGGTAACCTTCCATAATCTGCCCACAAATTTACTATAGTAAAATGTACTACTCATTAAGCTTGAGGTCAGGACTTTGTGATGGCCACTCAAATACCTTGACTTTGTTGTCCTTAAACCATTTTGCCACAAATTTGGAAGTATGTTGTGGTCATTGTCCATTTGGAAGACCCATTTGTGACCAAGCTTTAACATCCTGGCTGAAGTCTTGAGATGTTGCTTCAATATATCCACATAATTTTCCTTCCTCATGATGCCATCTATTTTGTGAAGTGCACCAGTACCTCCTGCAGCAAAGCACCCCCACAACATGATGCTGCCACCCCCATGCTTCATGGCTGGGATGTTGTTCTTTGGCTTGCAATCCTCACCCTTTTTCCTCCAAACATAATAATGGTCATTATGGTCAAACAGTTACATTTTTGTTTCATTAGACCAGAGGACATTTCTCCAAAAAGTAAGACCTCTGTCCCCATGTGCACTTGCAAACTGTAGTCTGTGTTTTTATGGTGGTTTTGGAGCAGTGGCTTCTTCCTTGCTGAGCAGCCTTTCGGGTTATGTCAATATAGGACTAGTTTTACTGTGGATATAGATACTTGTTTACCTGTTTCCTCCAGCATCTTCACAAGGTCCTTTGCTGTTGTTCTAGGATTGTTTTCGCACCAAACTACATTCATCTCAAGGAGACAGAATGCATCTCCTTCCTGAGTGGCATGATGGCTGTGTAGTCCCATGTTTGTTCTTGCTTACTATTGTTTGTAAAAATGAACAAAATACATTTGGAAATTGCTCCCAAGGATGAACCAGACTTGTGGCAGTCCACAATTTTTTTCTGAGTTCTTGGCTGGTTTCTTTTGATTTTCCCACTATGTCAAGCAAAGAGGCACTCAGTTTGAAGGTAGGCCTTAAAATACATCCACAGGTACACCTTTAATTTAGTTCACCTCCTATCAGAAGCTAACTGGCTAAATACCTAAAGGCTTGACATAATTTTCTGAAATTTTCCAAGCTGCTTCAAGGCATAGTTAACTAAGTGTATGTAAACTTCTGACGCACTAGATTTGTGATATAGTCAATTAAAAGTGAAACAATTTGACTGTTAACAACCTAAGTGATATATATATATATATATATATATATATATATATATATATATATATATATATTTACGTATGTACAAATACAAATCTGTTACATACAGATGCATTGGAATGTATGGTAGAAGAGGTAGGATACGTTGGGTGAATATAAATAGACTAAGCTGTGTATTGCACATAATTATTACTCAATGGAGCAATTTTAACTGTTCATGAGATGGATAGACTAAGGAAATATATATAATATACTATTAATATACTTTTAATTCAAAATCTTGTGAATTGCTCCTCTCCTTTAAATGCATGTTATAAGCGACCTGAACAATCGAGCAACTACATACGAGATGTAGTTTGTGTGTAGCTCTCACATATTGCGCACCGCTCTGAGAGCTAAAAAAGGCAGCACTTAATTAGCCCGCATGTGCTATGTGTGTGTGGGTGTGTGGGCAGGTTTGGGTGGCTTAAAAGGAAAATCTTTTTTAAAGGGTATTACGCTAAAATGTGGTTAATGAGGAAATTTCTAGTGTCTCAATCATTCAAATCGCTTAAACATACAAAACAATGTGTGTTTTTTTTTTTTTTTTTTTACAATTTTTTTTGTGAGGGTTAGTGTATAGAATCTATAGTTCATACAGTATAAAAATAATTATGTCTATGGAGAGTCCTCATAAGAATAGCCGTACCAACATGTACGTATGTGTGTGCGTGCGTTTGTGCATGCGTGTATGTATTTGTGTGACACAAAAGAGCACCACTCACCATGAACACTTTATATTTATTGAACACATTGCTTTTGAGATTCACAGATCTATAGTATGTCTTCAAGAGATTTTAAATGAAATGCACGAGTCATATGGGCAGCTTTAATTGTATGTTTATGGTTCTTTTAAGCCATTTTTGGAGCATGACTGTAACGACCATGACAAACTCACTGTATCAGATTTGGATGTTAAGCTTTATATACAGTACAGTACATATATATGTACTGTATATAAGCTTCTAAATTAAAGAGCTTTAAGCTTTCTCATGACTAGCAGGACTTATTAAATTTTCTGTAAATATTCCATTACAAATACTTAAGAAATGTATTATTGGAATTATCTAAAATTTCCCATTTATGACATGACTCATCTGTGATATCAAGTCTATTTTGATCATGTGGGCATTTAATTTGTCTCATAAAATACTTTGCACATTTTAAATTGGGCACAAAAGGAGCTTTTGGACTTAATTCGTCAATGCACTTAATTGTTTCCTGTTGTGCTATTATAATAAATAATCAGTAAATTTATAGATGCTTCAGTTATCATATGCAAATTCACCCAGGATGATTTTAAATGTTTTTTATGGAAATGAATCACATACAAGAACAGCATGATTCAGTGTTCCTGTGGACTCTTCGTGTGTTTAAATGTCACCGAGAGGCTCCAATTGGCTGTTTGCGTCTAGTCTGGTTTTTTGGCAGATTGCTGGATATTTTTAGGACGTAGAAGGTGCTCCCAAATGTCCCCCCTAAAGAGTATTCAACACCTCATACGCTAATTAAGTATTAATTACTCCCAGATGGTACACTTAACCCTACTCTGTTTCTGGGTCTTTGTGGAGATCTGGGGAATACGGTGACATAGGCGAATTTTCTTATAATGGTAACCCCTTACTGTGAAGGGATAACTACAGCAATCAGAACTAGATCACTTCATTATCTCACCTGATTAAATCCTGTGGCTGATTGCAATTCTCTGCAGAAAAGTTTATTGTTATGATATTACATATGAATTCTAGTTTAGAAAGATGTGATTGTATGCAGGCATAACCCTGATGATATTGATAATATTAACATCACAATGTAATGCAATTTTGCAATTATTGCCATTATCCTTTATGAACCCTAAAATTACATTATAATGACTGATTATGTCAGCAGTTTGATTCATAATGTACTCAAAAAACATAATCCAGGTAGTGCACAACTTAACAATTACAGATGAATAACAATTTGCCTAAAATGTGCAAAACAAGCCTCGAGTCTAGCTCCATAAGTTAATAATGATAGTCAGTTATTCTAAGAGATCAATTTGACAAAAAATAAAAAATAAAAAATGAAAAGTAGATTTTTACGTTTTCAATAGCAAGCACCACTCATTTAGCATATTTGATTGCCATAGAAGTGACACAAAAACAACTCAATATACAACCTGTGAAGCATGAATAAAAACTTCAGATAATCATCCTCCATACAGTATCTGAACTTCAAGCTTGTCCTTTTGTTCATATGTCTTATCAATACTGAAGCCAAAAATAGATTCATCAAAATACACTCTTCATTAAAATCTTGCAAGCGATGCTAGTTCTTGCCCACTGGCTAGTGTTTTGGGCTCATTCAGATTTGTAATTAAAATTATATTGTGAGGCTAATTGCCAGGGGAGGAATTTATAGATAGACAGTACACACATATAAAGTGCTGATGCTCAAACTTATCAAGGGTGTCTATTTAAACTGCTCTGGTTGAAAATAGTACTGCAATAGAGGCTTAAGGTGAATGTAGAATAAAGTGCATTTATATTCCAATGCATAAAGCTCTAGGAATAGTGATTGTAAATTTCTCACTACAAAGCATTGAAACTACCCATTATTTGTGGAAAAAAGAAACTTGATCTAGCACCACATTTACTTGATTTTGTTATTCTGAAATTGTAAAGAATTGTTGCACTGTTCAAAAACGTAGCAAGCTGCTTATTAGCTAAAACAGCATGTTATGGCTTCATGCTTCTAAAGCAAAGGCTGGTCCATAATTATGCTGCATTCTAAGATATTTGGGAAATATTGCAAGCAGAATTAGAGCTCTTATTAGATGAGCATTTCCACTTACTTTATGTTAAGGCACCCATAATCTTCCTACAAAATCAAAAAACAAACAGGTGTGTGCAAAATCTGGCAAAAAGGTGTTTTTGAGTTTGAGTTTTGGTGGTTTGTAAAAGGTCGCCTGGGTGAACTTTCATGAAAGCTTCTTACCGTCTACTAAACATCTTCTTCATTCCATTGGTCCACGTCATTGGTTGGTGTGACCTGGAGATCAGTTAACATAAACACACCAGCGTGCAGAGTTATTAGCAAACTGGTGCAAAATGACTTGCCTCTTTATAGTCGTTCGCATACAGACATATTCCAAGAACATGTCATGCGATTATTTGTTTGATTAATTAGCCTTTAAAAGAAATCAAATATACTCAAATACTCTCAAGTGCACTTTCACTCATGTGCCATCTGCAGCCGAAAGCCATTCATACATCTGCCCAAAATAAGATATGCCTTTTATCATTCTTTTGTGTGTATTCTGCACATGAACACTCTTTTATACACCCATCTTTGCAGTAGTATCAGTGCCATCATAAATTACAATAACAGAGTGTAATCAGAGCATATTATGGCTGTGTATGAGTGTTAGCGCATTTGCACCATGAATGCAGAATGCAAACATTACAAATTACGCAATGTCTGCTGCATATATGTTACTTAAAATCATCATTGAGTTTTCCATACGGCTTTTGTTGATATTGTGCTAATTCTACTCATAGAATGAGGCATTCATATCACATTTTACTGTCATATTAGTTGATGTTTTAAATGTATTCGCAGGTGTCCTCATATTTAAATGTTCCTCTAAATGCCTCCCTCTGCAGGGTGGCAGGTGTCTGAATGTTCGCAAACAGCATGTTGTTGCTCAGCTGATTCAAACAATTTTTTGGCTCTGAGCCATGAGTGTGCTGGTGCCTTTACCATGTTCAGAGGTGTCATCTGTTTTTTTCCTGAACAGGCACCACGGTCAATGGCCACATTTCAAAATCACTGGAACCACTGTGGTTCTGATTTGAGCTTCTTTATATCTTTCCTTCCCCTCTAGCACACAGAAAAACATTTAATTCTGCAGTTCCAAAGAAGGTTTTTGCTGAGGCCTTTCTGTAAAGTGTTTATATGTTGTCTCCTCTCCCTCGTTTTCTCTCTCACAATCCCCCTCCCTCTTCCTCTCCACGCTGCACCAGAAATGAACTCTCTCAGTGAGGAAAAGCAGGAGTTTAAGCTGGAGGCTTGCATTGGGAAAGTGAAAGTATCTTCTCTTTGATGTGAGATTCGTACCTTATCTAGCTCTCTCTCCCTAAGTCTTATTTCCCATCTTCCCCTTTGTCTATTCTCAAACAACTGTAATGTTATGTTTTGCTTACAGAGAGAATTCAGCTTAGAGGCGATACCTGATATAGAATCTTTACTCAACACTATCTGTGGTTTAAGAGAGACAAACATAATTGTCATCCAATATTGAGAGATCCCACTTAGATAAACCCATCATCCTTCTAAGCATCTGGAGCACCAGGAGAATTCCATGGCCGCTCTTTTACAGTACATTCAACAAAAAAGGACGAGTCATACTGTTAAGCTAAAAAAAGGACTTAAAGTTCCTTATAAGTGGTGCATTCAGTTTTTGCACTATTTGCCAAGACTTCTAAAGCCTATTGTTGGTCCACAGTTAAAGTAGTCAAGACATCAAAAACTTCAACTTTCTTTTTTTAACTGAATCTTTTTCTGGTGCCTGACTTACTTCTAGTTCTGTCTGCTGTCTGTGGCTGTCCACCACCTTCACAGTGAAACCAGCCAGCTGTCCCATGTTCAACATGTCAGAGAGTTTTCTAACACTTTGCCATGTCTGGATTTTCAAAGCAGAGGCATTACGATGACAGTTGATGGGGCTGTTGAAAAGCAGCCAGAAAGTGTTTCCATGTCTCGATGAGGATTGAATAATTATACCAATTTAGTTTTATTCAAGCCTTGTTAACGATGGTGTAGCTTAAAACAGACATCTCAGTATGTGTTCTGTAGAATGTACAGTATAATACAACATTGTAATGTATAATGCAAAACAGCAGTAGCTGAAGTTTCTGGGGTGGTAATGTGGGTGGCTGTGTTGTGGTGAAACAGCCTTGGGCCAGTTGAAGCAGGATAGTCAGTTTTTTTCATTATGACCAATGACATCTTGGCTTCATTTGCAAATCTAGTTGGATTTTCCTCTTCAGAGACTGGTAGAGACACTTACTCTGCAGTATCTGATATACTGTATAATATCTATTTTTACAAAATGAAGAAATATTGTTGGTATTAATGTTGTCACTTTTGTGATTATCCATATCAACATCACCACTGTTATTCCTGGTTAATATTCATAATCTTCATCATCACTATTATTATCACCACTGTAATTATCATCATCATCATCACCACCACTGTTATTAATATCATCATCATCACCACCTTTAATTACCGTGATTACCATCATCATCGCATCATCATCGCATCATCATCACCACTAGTATCACCATTATTGGCATCATCATTATCATCTTTGTAATCGGCATCATCTCCATCATTGTTATCACCATAATCATCATTATCATCATCATCACCACCTGTAATTACTGTAATAATTCACACTATTATCACCATCATCGTTATCACCTGTAGTTATCATCATCATCATCATCATCATCTCTGTAATTGCCATCATCTCCACCACTGTTATCACCACCATCATCATCATCTCTGTAATCACTATCATCATCATCATCAATATTATCATCGTCACCCTCATTATCATCATCACTATCATCCTCACCATCACCTGTAATCATCATTAACATCCCCAGTGTTATTACCATCATCACCTGTAATTACAATCTGTATTAAGTGCACCTGTATTACTACTGTTATCACCATCATTATCATCATCATCAGCAGCAGCAGCAGCACTTGTAATCACCATCATCCCAACTGTTATCACTATCATCACCTTCACCTATAATTGCATCCTCATCATCATCTCTTTAATCACCGTCATCACCACTACTATTATCATTATCATTATCATCACCCGTAGTCACCATCATCATCCCCACTGTTATCCCCATCATCATCTTCACCAGTAATAACACCATCATAATCTCTATAATCACCATTATCATCCTCCTCATCATCATAATCTTTGTAATCACCACCATTATCATCACTACAGTATCACCATTATTTTCATCACAATCATGAGCATCATCACCGATTAATACTATAATCACTGTGATCATCATCATCATCATCATCATCATCTTCATCTCTGTAATCACATCACAATGTATGACCACAACTGTTATCATCATCACAACATCTGTAATCACCATTATCACCACACATCATCATAACCATTGCTTATCATCATTGTCGGAATCATCACTACTTTATCACCATCTGTATAATAATTTCAACTGTAATCACTATCTTCATCATGATAATTGCCTCTGTTAGCACCCTCTTCATTATCATCATTATCATCACCATAGCTGTTATTACTATCATTAAAATTATCATCATCATCATCATCATCATCATCTTAGTACCACCATCTTCTTTATCCTCATCATCACCAATGTTTTCACCATCATCATTACTATCATTCTAGCACAATTCATGGAGGAACTTTTGTTGAAAAGCAGAGAAAGATTCCCCCAGCATGCCACAGCATTCCCACCAGTGTAGCAGCCAAGAAAGGAATATTGTCAAAAACAGAAATACTTGCACACTTACTCACTGCTCCAACAATAACTTTAATCCATGTGGTTGTTAACGTTTTGACTCGTGTAAGAGTCTTCTTCAGAACATTACAACAATCTTTATGATGTAAATTTCAAACCAAACATCTCATGGTTCCCACAGGTGCTCCCTATTTGGTGTTAGTAACTCCAGCTATTCAGATCTCCCAGGGTGGATGTAGACAACAAAGAGACTTCTATAAACATAGTTACAATAGACATCATAATACGCACCAATAAACCATTTAGACTGTGCCTACACTTTCACATCCACATCCACACACACACACACACACACACATATATATACATGTAAGTATATATAAATATACTTACATGCATATAACTGGGTCTCCATATTATATACAAATATACATCCCTCTACTCATGCACATACATCCACAGTTCTCAAATATAGACGTCCTAATCCATTCATCAAAGACACAACAACACAATTTATTATTATTAAAGTAATAAGGCCAAAAATCTAAAGAAAAGATCTGATGTTAAAATCTTAATTTAGACCATTTGGAGTTAGTGTAGGTAAAAAAAAAAATCCCAAAGGTTTCCCTACGGAGAAGTAGGTTTTCTATATCACCTCCTCTCTGTGGGATGTTGACTCTCTCTATACCCCAGTATCTAAGACTGGAAACTGGGTGTTTAATTTATTGAAAGTGCATCGCCACCGGGCTGTTGACATTAGCAGTGCGTATATTACTACGATGTTCTCCTATTCTAATCTTCAAAGGTCTCCTAGTTTTGCCTACATACTGTATCCCAAACCACAATAAATAAACAACATTATTCTTTTTACAACTAATCACACCCTTGATGTTAATTTATATATATATATATATATATATATATATATATGTATGTATATGCATGTAAGTATTTATATGTGGATGTGGATGTGGATGTGAATGTGTAGGCACAGTCTAAATGGTCTCTTTGTTGTCTACATCCACCCTGGGAGATTTGAATAGCTGGAGTTACTAACACCAAATAATGAGCACCTGTGGGAACCATGAGATATTTGGTTTGAAATTGACATCACCAAGTTTGATGATTGTAATGTCCTGAAGAAGACTTACATGAGTCGAAACGTTAACAACCACATTGATTTGGATTAAATTTATTGTTGGAGCAGTGAGTAAGTGTGCAAGTTTTTATGTTTTTGACTGCACCTTACAAAGTTTGTCTTGGTGTGCATGTGTTCTTACAAACATTGAAGAAAGGAATCTTTGCCTTAGTACGATTCTCTTTCTCCCTTAAACATCTCCGCAGGGTAGAGGACAGCAGCTCTTGCGCTTGTACCCATCCCTCATGCTCCTCCTGCCACAGTCAGGTTGAATGAGTATCAAACCCCACTCAGCTCACAGCCATGTTAATGTAATTCCTTCCACCAATCCAGTCCATGGACAGATCTGTGTGTTTATCTGTGTGTGTGTGTGTGTGTGTGTGTGTGTGTGTGTTTATAAGTGTGTGTGATGGGGAGGGGGAAAGACTGTGTGTTTGATTTTAAATAATGTGTCTTGTGCTATCAAACCCTCTCTTTCTCTCTATCTCATATAATTAAATTATGAACCCTGGGGTCTCAACATCTCCCATGACTCCAGTGACTGCAGGCTCGTGGGACACTGGCTGGGCCACGTCTCTGCAGAGTATGTACATGGAGAGGGGGGAAAATTTTTGCTCACTTCCCGCCGTGTTGGGCTGTCACCTCAGATCACTCACCGGCTTCTCCCGTGAGTCTGTGTGCAACCAGCAACCTGTCAACAAGCGCAAAATGTGCAGCTCAAGAGGTAAAGCTTGGTGAAACAGAAACAAGGCAGAAAACATTCAGCAGGAAAAAATAAGGGACAAAAAAGTTGGAACATGGGCTTGGAAAGTGATTGACAGCAGGAAATAAGGGATGAGATGTGGATAAAAAATGCATAATATTTACATACAATTTAAACATTAATTCTTGTTCTTCTATATGGGCTCTTATTATCCAAAATGCAACTATTAATTCTAAAAAAAATGTAGGTTTCAATTGGAACTGAATTGGAAACTGGTCCATTCAAAACGTTTAAGCACAAATAACTCTTCAATATCTGAATTGTTTCTCCTAGACAGGAATAAAATCACATGGAGTGTATCCTGCTTCTCAGATTTTTTATCCAGAGAAAAAAAACGCAATGATCTCACATGTGTCTTCTGTAGCATTTCAAAGAAGATCTCAATAATGTCACAATCTGTGCTCAGAGTTACACACAAGACACCAGAGTCCGCAATCAAAAATCAGAGATTTTAATATGAACACAAAGTCATTATAAAATTCTTCGAAGACCAAATTATTTTGAGTCTAACTGAATCTCTAGAATTGTCTTTGGGTCTATTTTTATTTCTCCAAATGAATTTTAGGAGTAACATCTGAGATAATGTTGATACATATATAAACGTATCTAAAAACAGTGAACTATACAGCCAATTTAAGAACTCAAAAATATTTCTTAAGAACAAGAAGGTTCATTGCAGAACGTAAGAAGATACAAAGAACCACTGAAGAACATTTTTCTTTTTAAAGATTGTTGGGTTAAATATCTCTGAATACATTGTAATGCATACAAAAGAAAGTATGGCTAATCAGATCAGAATAATTTTTGTTTTGATTGGATGATAAAGTAAACAAATATCTCTACATAAACACAACCAAAGATTATGAGTGTTTTCAATAATCTTTTTGCTTGAGGGATGTTTCCCATTACATTTTCATTAGTTAATAGAATGCAGACAACATTAGACACATCATATACAGATGCAGAACAAGAGTGCATAATGCAAGATGCAAGATTAATACATGTCACACATGCATGCATATTTTAAAGCTCAGAGCCGGCATCAGCATAATACGCTTCATAAGAAATGAGCTCATACAACATAATGAATCAAGCAACAATTTAGATTATAGCAGTCTGGATCACTAAGACTCAACAGCTTCACAAGCAGGTGAAAAGAAAGTCTAATTATGTAAGCATAAACCAGACATGAACAGGAGAACAAAAGTACCGAAAATACGAGTGTACCCTGTAATTTCTCCTGACATTGTTCCCTCACAAACATGAATAAGGCAATTGAACTCAGGCCTCTAATCTCATACATACTGAGTAACAAGCGCTCTCTGCAGATGCATGTAATTGATGCAGTGATTACGGTGGTTCAGCTGCCCTCGCTACACTACTGAAGCGGAACCGACAATGAACTCGAGAGGTTCTGGCCGACACTGATGGTTACTAAGGGCTCAGAAATGTGCAACTGTCTTTGATGGCATGGTAGAGGACAGTGTTTTGGGAATAACTAACCTACAGCAATGCTACTAACTTAACTACATTTTTTTAGTTGACAATTTATCTTTTCCCGAAACAACCTGCTTTTTTCAACATGTAGCAGTGCAGCATGACTTTTATCGCTTTTTTTTTGTGTTTTTTTTTTTATTGGTTTATTCGGATGGTTAGCGCAAATGAACCGATAAAAAAAATGAATTGCAGATTTTTCCCTCACCAGCATTTTAGGTCTTCCTACTTACCATAGCAAACTTTTTACTTACATGGTACTGTTCATGTTATGTATTTTTTTTATTTGATTTTCAGTGTCAATTTTAATGCTGTCACTGTAATTGTTCATTCAAAAACCCTCATTGTTTATTGCTTTGGTTATATCATGTCATTAGATTATATGTAAAAAGATATTGCCCCCTTATGTTAACTTCGAGGAAGCTACTTATGGTTAGTAACTTTTAGCATAGCTAACCACTTTTTTCCAAAGTGTAGCTTGACTGTAGTTTTAGTACATTAAATTACTAGTAGCTTGGTGCTTGGTAGCTGCACTTTCAAAGTAGCTTTAAGACTGGTAGAGGACTCTTATCTGTGTCACTAAGCATCAGCTTTGTATATCGAGTCACAATGCATGCAGTGCTTACAGTATGTATGCAAAGTGTTGCTTTTATTAAATCAATGAACATGTTCCTTCTTCCCCCAAGCTCTGCATTGATCCTGTATACCAAGTAACCACTGGAAGGATACGTATTCAGGGTTTCCATTTCCTTCAGTCACGCTGTACATTGGGGTGTCAGAACCCAGAGCTTTGCGTGAAAAATACCAGTGGGTGACTTGTTTCAAGCAAGCCATGCGCTTTGAAGAGAGAAAGAAAAATGGAGCCCATTGATTTTGTGTTTGGAGGAATGTGATGTGACTGATGGTCTTGTGTTGAGCATTCCGACACAACATCGTGCCCCTGTTTCTGAGCTTCGGTGAAGTTACATCTGGGTTTCCATAGCAACTAAACGCAAAGGACAGGGAGATGAGACAGGCTTTAGTGAGTCAGTCCCTTAGGACAAAAGGTTCACACAAGAAATGTATTCATTCCGCCACAACTGCTTTCCATTCAGTCAGTCAAGGGACACTGAGGGCTACAAGTGTGTGAAAATTATTTAATCAACTCTTCATAGATCGGTTTTGCAATGAGGTTTAAGTTAGCCATGTTTCAAAGTCAAAATTAAATTAAGGCACTAATGACACAAGTTTGAGAATGGTGAACATGCCTCCTCTGGCAAGAAAACTCAACAACAACATAATTAATTTGTACAAAGGCAAGTTTTCTGTGTTCCTAGCAATACATTTTTGGTGATTTTTCAAGAGAGACACTGTCCTTGAGGTCCAAGCTTAATTGGGATATCCTCTGGGTCATATCTGTGCAGAGCATCATTAACATGCCTTAGAAGAAGAAGAGGTGCTGTAAGCTAAGATACATTTTAATCCCAGCAACGCCCTCCTCCTCGTCACAACCATGTAATTTCTAAGGACACAATAAGGCAATAGAGGTGATAAGAACGAGAGTTTTGATGTCAATGGCAGCTTTTGGCCTATACTGAAGTTTTAGAGAAACTGTAACCATAAGGTGCTACAAGGTTGCCCAGGCATTTGCACCCACATACTGATTATTACCCTGTAGATGCTTTTCATATGCCCTATAAACTATATTACTAAAGCTAGAGTATGCATTCATTTTCAGAGCATGTGAAGCAGCCATTTGCTATCTTTTATTTTGCTCATACAGGTGTTACCATCATTAACATCTGTGAGTGCTAATAACACACATGGAATCCCACATTATTTCCCTTTAATTCAGCTGCAGTCCATCAGGTTTTCCCATAATTAGCACGCACCTACCCTGAAACATGATCACTTGTATATATTCAAAAGCCTTATACTCTACAAATGGGATTTCCTATGCAACATTTACTATACAAGTTCTTCAAGCAGGTGCATTCATATAGTACAGATATCAGAGCATTGAACCACAGGAAGATCTAAATTTTACACTGGCGGCCAAGAAGCAAATTGGTACTTTAATTCACCAAAGTGGCATTCAAGTGATCACAAAGTTTAGTCAGGGAATGCTGATGTAAATAACAGCACCATCACTATTTGAAAAAAGTGATTTTTTTTTATCAAATCTAGACGGGCCCCATTTCCAGCAGCCATCACTCCAACACCTTATCCTTGAGTAATCATGCTAAATTGCTAATTTGGTATTAGAAAATCACTTGTCATTATATCAAACACAGTTGAAAGCAATTTGGTTTGTTAAATGAAGCTTAACATTGTCTTAGTGTTTGTTTTTGAGTTGCTACAGTATGCAATAGACTGGCATGTCTCAAGGTCAATATTAGATAAAAAAATGGCAAAAAAGAAACAGCTTTCTCTAGAAACTTGTCAGGCTATTCAATGCTTGAAATTGCCATACAAATAAGGTTTTAAGAAGATTTCATACAAAGGTGTACACTACAAAGGACTGACTCTGACAAGGACAGAGATGTGGAAGGCCAGATGTACAATTAAACAAGAGGATAAGTACCTCAGAGTCTCTAGTTTGAGAAATAGACGCTTCACATGTCCTCAGCTGACAGCTTCATTGAATTCTACCCACTCAACACCAGTTTCATGTACAACAGTAAAGAGAAGTCTCAGGGGTGCAGGCCTTATGGGAAGAATTGCAAGAAAAAGCAACTTTTGAAACAGGATTTTTTTTTTTTAGAGTGGTCAAAGAAACAGACATTGGACAACAGATAATTGGAAAAGAGTGTTATGAACCCCATTGAGCTTTTGTGGGATCAGCTAGACTGTAAGGTGCATGAGAAGTGCCCGAAAAGACAGCATGTGGAGGATCTTTGATGAGAACACTTTGAAGTAGTTTAAGAAGTTCTGAAATTATTTTTTCAAATTGTAATTGTAATTTTTCAAGTTATTAATGTCCTGACTATACATTGTGATCAGCTGAATGTCACTTTGGTGAATAAAAGTGCCAATTTCTTTCCATAAGAGCAAAATCTGTACATTATTCCACATTTTTGGCTACCAGTGTAAGTTATTGTCACGCTGATTATTTCAACCCACTGAATTGCTGTTCACTTTCCCTCAGTTTTATTTCTTGGAAAATTGATGAAGTTTTGGCTTTGGAGATAGATATTTAGTGGGTATCACTACACCTTAAATGTAAGGGCAGTCAAGAGAGTAAGTACCAATTTTCAGGGAGTAACCATTTAAAAGTTGTTTTTTTTTTCATAACAGCAACAGCAATGTTACAAAACTCTACAATAGTTTCCTTTGCGCATGCAACACTAATCAAAAGACCCACATAGCACATGTCCGTTTAAGAACGTTTAATCTGGAAACCATTGCATACTAATTAACATCTGGTAAACACCTTAAAAAGCTCAGATTTACAAACATACTGCTCACCTACCGTCCTTTCTCGTACAGTGTTGGGAAGTTAAAATAATTTGTTTTGTTTTGTAATTGAATAAATTGTTTTGGATGATTGATGTAAATTAACTAGTTTAAATAAATGATTCCCCAGTTCAATTTAAGTCATGTAGCTTCTTTTTTGAAGCAAAATATTTATCACTATGTTTTCGGCAGATTTATATAAAATATTATGTTTTTTTATTTTTTATTTTTTTATTGTATTTAGTATATGCTACACTCACGTTGTTAACATCATTGAGATTTTGTGCCACACAATATAGTTCTGAATCACAACACTTTTTAAGACAAAAGCAATAAAGATTGTTTTAAATATACAGGATAGGAGTAACTATATAAGATAATATTACAAATATAATTTAATTCATAGTTAATATATCTAAAAGCCTATTTACATAGACTAAACTAAATAACTTCATTTTAAAGATATATTATTTTATTCTGTAAGCAGAACTTTTGATTGCAGAATTAAATAATATAATCTGATAGTTATTTAAAATGACTTTATTCCTTAAATATTTTCAAGGAAGTTTGCCACTAGTTGCCTGTAACGTTGCAAACTACTTGCACAAAAAGGTATCTTGACTGTAGTTCTAGTTTGTAGAAGATTGGGAAGATGCAGTTTCAAAGTAGCTTCTTAAACGCTGCAACGTACTCTCCATTACAAGTATGTCCTCACACCAATAGGGGGTGCTCTTTCTATTACTGTCACACATGCCACAAGTTTGCCTTTAATGCGGGCAGGACAGGTGGTTTGCCTTGACATATACGTTCTTACCTAAACCAGAAGATACAGACCCAAAAACCTGTTAACTTAGCCAAAAATCTGGAATACTGCATGAGATACTATAGGATAATGGCCTCAGATTAGAAGTAACAGAAACCATGACCAAAACCAGAGAGGTAGATCTCACCCAGCATGAACCTTAAGCACCCAGCCTCCCCAACACAATACCCTCTTCTGCTTAAACTACTCAAGTCATGATTAATTTCACAGCTTGTTACCATGTCCCTGGGGCAGAACTGACAATGTAGAAATTTTATATTGTGCTACAATTAAGGGGAGGATAGAAATAGGATGGAATGAGTAATTTAATAGATCATTGACAGCAGAAAATGAGCATCCAATTTATATAACCTCATAAAAAACACTCTCTGGCTAATATCAGAGATGCTTTGCTTGAGAGCCACCAATCACCATCTGAGTATTCATCATAATGACTAGGGCAGTAATAAATGGTTGCACAACCTTGATGCTTGATATCAGTAAACAAATGAAAGGAAGAAAGACAGACAGACAGACAGACAGACAGACAGATAGATAGATAGATAGATAGATAGATAGATAGATAGATAGATAGATAGATAGATAGATAGATAGATAGATAGATAGATAGATAGATAGATAGATAGATAGATAGATAGTTCATTCAAACGGAAGAGTATTTTCTGCATTATGATTGTACACTATCACATTTAGCCCACACACTCTCACTACCACAGTGTTGTAGGTACTGTAATCAATATGTGTACTCAGACTTTCCATAGGTAAGTGTCTTTTACCACTGTTTCCCACCGCACTAGTGGACAACCAACGGTACACAAGATTAGCTATTCGATGTGGGCGACATCTGAATTGTTTGTATACATAAAACCAATCTACACAGTACATTGTTTTAGATGTGGGATTTCTGGTGGACAGTGACTCATGAGTTGACCTTTTCAGCATGATGTGGAACTATGAAACAACAGTGTCAACATGGGTTAAACTCTGCCAGAACGCTAATGACATAGTCTGCCATATATATACTGTTAAACATAAATTATTTGCCTGTTGGACATTCCAATTATTTTGAAAAGCCTTTTTGCATCGGTTTCTATTCTTCACATGGAATGTCAAACTAGCACACTGAAGTCGACACAATTCCATCAAACATCTGTACTTTCCTGCACATAAATCTCTCTAACACAAAGCCCCTTTGTATCAAGCAGATTAATTATTCACAACACAGTTTTTTTTTCTTCATCTTCAATATTTCAAACGCTATACTCCCTTTTTGCTGGTCTGTGCTCAGTGATTTTAATAAGAAAAAATACATGGAAGTCTGAACTCAGACTAATTACTCGGCATACTTCTTACATGCACAAGACAATTACGCAACAGAAAGTTATTTATCAGTACTTATCAATCAATAAAGAAGCAAGTATATTTAACACTTTAATTCAGTCTAATTATTTATAGAAAAGTAGCATGTACGATTTTTTTATTATGCCACTGTAATTAGTCATTTTCCTACAAATGGAGCAATTCAAGCTTGAAGTGCCATCTCCATGTTTTTGCGAGTCTCAGTCAGCAGGGGACAGTAAGTGCAACTAAAGCTGTACAGACAACGTACAGCTGTACATACAAAAAACTGTCAGCTGATCAAAGACAGTTGGACTGGCAGAATGCAGGGGTATCGAGCAGGGCTGGACTGGGATGATAAATCGGGGGATTTGGGATTGGGATTTTACATTGCAACTGGTTCACTGTCCTTTTCTGCATATCGGGGGCCGTGTTGTTGTCCGGCGGCTCATTTTAGCTTATTGCGGCCCATTTGGCACATTTTGCGGCCGACCCACCGGCCCACTTGGTTCTGCCGATGGCCAGTCCGCCACTGATCGGCCCCAAATTGTGTCTGCCCACCGGGAAAATGCCCGGTATGCCAGATTACCAGTCCAGCCCTGGTATTGAGTAAAGTTTTTTTAAGTTTCAAGCTACATTTTACATGACACAGTGTCCTAAAAATGCGCTGCTTATGGCTAGAACTGCTAGAAACCAGTAAAACACGATGCAATTACAGTTAGAAGGGCCAAACATGTCCATCTAAGGCATGTGTACAGACACACAAAAATGCGTCCTGTGAAAACAGCCCATGTCTACCTCGGACAGATTGATGAACTCAGTTGTAAATGGACACAGTGTACTGTTGGCCAGTGACAGGATTATGTTCAATGATATGGAAATAAACCAAACAGTTTATTAACTTCTAAAGCCCCTTTTTGTATTGTCTAATCAATATCTTAGTCTTCTGCCACAATAATGTCGTGTATTTGAAGTACCTAAATTATTTTATTTATTATTTATTTATCACATTTACATTTATGCATTTGGCAGACGCTTTTATCCAAAGCGACTTACAGTGCACTTATTACAGGGACAATCCCCCCGGAGCTACCCGGAGTTAAGTGCCTTGCTCAAGGACACAATGTGGTGGCTGTGGGGCTCGAACCAGTGACCTTCTGATTACCAGATTACCAGTTATGTGCTTTAGACCACTACACCACCACCACTCCATATTAATTAATCCACTCCACATTAATTAATCAGCCTATCATGTAATTTGTAAAGTTGATAAAAAAATGTAATCGATTGACACACCTTTAAAAAAGACTGATAAAAATGCCTTGATCAGTTTATGTGTGTGAAAGGAAAACAGATCAGTTTCCAGTATGGGGTTAATAGTAGTTCTTGTGAGCTTTTCTGCTGATAGAGTCTCACAGATCTGAGAAACATCAGTAGTAATATATAAAAGACAAACCTTGACTTTATACTTCGAGGGTTGCGTATGTGTGGATTCAGGTGTAAGAAAATTTATTCCGACAGAAATAAGGCATCTTTACCATACCAACTTTCTTTGCAAAACTCTGGGCTGTCACAGCTACATTCAAAATACACCATATCTTCTCCCGTTTTCCCCCCTTTAACTGTCTAGATCAGAGCCCTTTCAGTACGTATAGGTTCGTTTTTAAACTCAGCTCTGTAACTGGTGTGGAACGTGAGCCTAAGGTGCATGCTGGTCTTCCTGTTATCAAGAAGCTCTTCCATGTCAAATTGCCTCAACTCAAAAGATAATGATGACTTGCGACTTTGCTTGCATGTAGAATGCAAGCCCTTTCATTTTTGCACTTTGCAATATATAGATCTTCCATTTCTTCATGACTCACTCCTGCAATATGTGCTTGACATTTATTTGATTTATAATTGATTATTACTGTTTTTGCTGATTCCTCCTCTTCATATCCTCCCTGCCCAAAGGTCAACACCTACAAGGAAACAACTTCATTATAGTCATATAAAAACATCACAATTTGAATTGTCATCCCTTGACACCTAAACTGAAGTGTTTGATTTTTGATTCTGCTGATTCAGACCAATTAAGTCTGTACTGAGTTTGTTTTGATGTTCAGATCTCTTAATGCTGCTGTCTCTGAGGTGTTAAAGATTTTTAATAGACAAGATAAACACTCTTTCACACACTGTCAGACAGCCTGCCAGACAAGTCTCTATGAAAGCACATTACACCTCACATGCTATGTTGCGTTTATCATATTTAGGGTTATTATGTCCAGAGTCACAACACATTCGATATACTGTAAAGTTTCGTTATGCTTCTTTTTAATATTACATCTCACAGTCATCTCTTGCTCTTTATGTTTCGTCTAAGTTTTAGGTGAGTCAGTCTATGTTTGTCTGTATTAATCACCCTTTTGTAAACATCAAAACACCACTTTGGAGATGCATCTAAGGTGAGTAACAGTAATGGCATGCATTTAAAAATTAAAAGAAGAAAAATTCACAGGAGAACATGAAATAAAGGAGGTCATTTGAAGTGCCTGTCTAACTTCTGTGGAAAGAGAAAGGTCTCGGTTAGAGATAACCTGTCAAAGCATCATCATTCAGCATTACTTCTGAGGATCATTTACAGTTCTTTCAATATTTTATCTGTTTAAATGAGAGCAGTGTAAAGCAAAAATAAAATTAAAAAATACCTACCAACTCAATTTGAACAACCCCCTAACCCAAAGTAATAAACTTTGTCATGTCATCCCGCATGGTTTGTGCTATGACCATGAATTATACCTCAAACAGCCTGATGTCATGAAAATTGCATGAGAATGGAAACTTTTTGCAAAACATTAAGTTCTGAGGTGAAATGACCACTGTGTGGAGCTAAAAATAAGTTAAATGATACTCCCAAACTAAGTTTTTTAAGGTTAATTCTCTATCGAGTTGTAAAATTAATCAATAAAGCCTACCTCCCTATACACCTTATATCTAAACCTAAAAGATGTGAGATTAAAAACACAATATTTAATCTTTAATAAGCTTTTCATTTTTAAAAAAGCAACCAAGTCATTTTGTGGCATTCCTATAACACTTTCTCCTCACATGTTGATTTGCATGCTCTTCAGGACTTGTACCCCAGTCTTTTGCAAGTGCAACAATCTATCCGTTGAGCTACTGTGGAAATTTGATTGCATTCAAACAATCTTGTAAATGTACGTAGTTGGTTTTGCAATGTAAACATTAAAATATATGGCCAAGTCATGCACTATAGTAAAAGTGTTTTGGTGTCATAAGGTAGCAATGTGTGAGGAATCGTATTTATGAACTGAAAATTAAATGTGAGCGCAGTGTAGTTCTAGCGGGAAGACTAGCAGCTGTACATCATCACACTATTAGCTGGGTAATTGCTAGCCAATCGCAGGTAAGCCATTGCTTTATAAGTCTGCTCCCAATCTATCACATTGCTGTTTCATTGCGCTAAGATGGCAACCTCCACCACCCCACCACCACCAGTTGAGCCCCATCCCGCACGGGGGTAGGCTCCTCGCCCCTGCCTCCTATCTCCGGCAGGATATGATGGTTCCGAGTACAACTACCTCGGACTGCCGGACGGGGCCTACGCCAAAGAGAGACATTACTTTTCTGTAAATAAATGGCATCATAAACCTCACTCAAGCCTGCGTGTCTTCCCGATAGAACTGTTTTTCTTGAGATCTGTGTGAAAGTGAATAACAGCAGAGACTATTTTAACTCCATTCGGAACCCATGCTTTAGATAGTGGCTCATGAAGAATCCCATGTCTTTGAGTTTGCATCAATTCATCCTATGTGAAGTCTGTCTTAGTAGACTGAAGTGAAGTCTGGCTGGCACATGCTGCAGTTGGTCATCATCACTCAGAGGCACAGTGGAAATCGGACATCGGGCAGGACCGGACATGGACCTGGCAGGCTCTGGTAATCTCGGATATAATCAAAAGGTTTAGACAGGGAAAGAAATAGAATAAAATTAGCATAGATGCCATTCAATTTAAAGCAAGTTTAAAGAATAAGAGAAGTGTTTTGGTTCCGGCAGACCTAACTAAAGAAACATAGATGGATTGAGTGATAAATTAGGTGTATGCAGAAAGGAAGTCCCGCCTTATAGGTAAAAGAGCCAATCAACTTTTAGACACAGACATTACCTGTCAATCATCTCGAGAATGTGCATGCGCAGTACCTATAAACATTTTTAAAAATGAGGAAAAACTGAGTACGGTCATAAAAATGCATTTGTGTATGGAACTACTTTCAGACACTATGGATCAGAATCTGCCATTGCTAGTTCAAAACAAATGATGTGTCCAAGCCTCTCAAAAACATCACTTTAGAATTTCTATTATCACAGCTTGGGCTGTTTCTAACATGTTATTGGAGAAACAAAGATGTGTGTGTGTGTGTGTGTGTGTGTGAGAGAGAGAGAGAGAGAGAGAGAGAGATGGCGCGTGTGCGATCACCTGTTGATGACACTGTAGTCAGAAAACTGGACAGCTAAAGACTGGAAAAACCTAGCCTGGTCTGATGAATCTCAATTTCTGCTGATGTACACAGATGGAAACAGAGATATTCATGTTCATTGAAATTACGATTTCAGAAAACAGTAAATCGTTGAATTACTGTATGTTGGTAACGATTAAACCTGCAACCATAGTTGGCTTGCCTACGATGTACCCCAGCTAACCAAAATTTAGAACCATAAACCAGCTTAAACCTCCATGGTAATTGATGCCGTTCTAAGCAGTGCAGGCAAGCACCACTCACATTTTCTTCAGAAATTTTTTTAAATAATAATACATTCTAGATCATGTCTTTTCTCCATGTTGTCCAGTAAGAACTGAGTGGTAGTGACTTGCAATGTGGCTGTGTGTATGTGTGTGTATGTGTGTGTGTGTGTGTGTGTGTGTGTGTGTGTGTGTGTGTGTGTGTGTGTGTGTGTGTTGCGTAAGCCTAAAACTAGCCGGTCAGCTTGGTAAACACTGTCATGTCCTCATTCCAGCTGCTCTCTTTCCTCTTGGCATCACTGTCTCCTGCTTTGAGATGGGAACCATGGTCAGGTGTCATCACAATTACAGCAGCCATATTGAACAGCTCTTGCCCAGAGCAGCAGGTACACTTCACCTGAGCCGAGGTGGCCTTATGACCTGCAGCCATACTTAAGCTTGCTTGTGTCACAACTGATGCAAGAAAGAGTGACTGGTACCTTTTTGGGTGGAGAGAGTCTGCAATGCATGTGTTTGGTAGAAAATAATTCAATTCAAATGTATTTTTAAGCACATTTTAAAACAACAACAGTTGAACCAAAATGCTGTACAAAATAGATAAATGAGTGACATAGTATAAACAAATATCTAAAACAATCAAGTTTTATATAAAACGACCCTAGATATTATTAAAAGATGGAATAAAGATAAGTTTTACACACGTGAGCAGGGAGAGTGTTCCAAAGCTTGGTGGCAACAACAAAGAATGCTCGATCTCCCTTGGACTTGCAATGACACTGGGGAACAGATAGAAAAATTTGGTTACAAGATCTCAGCATTCTAGGAGGTGAGTATGGGTGCAAAAGGTTACAAATGTATTGTGGAGCAAGACTAGTCAGGGCTTTGTAGACATAGATCAAATTTTTTAAATCAATTCTATACCTGACTGGCAGCCAGTGCAGGGAAGCCGGTAAAGGAGCAATGTGCTCAGTTTCCCTAGTCCCTATTAAAAATCTAGCTGCAGCATTTTGGACCATCTGCAGTTGAGAAAGGGATGACGTTGAGTCAAACGAACATACAGGGAATTACAATAGCCCAGCCGTGAGTTAATAGGAGCATGGACTACAGTTTCAAGATCTTTACTAGTAAGAAAATTAAGAAAAAGTTAAGAAAAAACTTTGCAGAAAATCATCCGCCATCCAAGATCTAATTTCCTCAAAACACTTTAATATAGATTGAGCAGAGCAGCTACTACCAGGTCTGGCTGGTAAATAAAATTGGGAGTCGTCAGCATAGCAGTGATGGGAGATATTGAACTTCTGAAAAATGGTGTGCGGTGTAAGCATATATTGAGTGAACAATGATGGTCCCAGAATAGAGCCCTGGGGCACACCACACGATAGAGGGGCTGTTGAAGAGGAACAATTTCCTATATGCACAGAGAAACTCCTCTCTCTAAGGTAGGAGTCAAACCACTGCAGAGCCAGACCCTGAATACCAGCCATACACTCCGGCTTACTTAAAAGTATTGTATGATCAATAGCACAAATGCTGAGCTCAGATCCAATAAAACTAACACTGCACATGATCCAGAATCAAGAGTGAGCTAAAGATCATTAGTGACCTTCAGAAGAGCAGATTCTGTGCTATAATGCTTTCTGAAGCCAGACTGATACTTATCCAAGATGTTAAAGGAGTTCAAATATGAGTTTAGCTGAGAATAAACAATTCCAGCAGCTTAGAATTGAACGGCAACTTGGAGATGAGCCTATAATTGGTATATACAGTAGAATCAAGATGTGTTTCTTTGAGCAATGGCTGCACAATTGCATGTTCAGAATTAACTGGAACTACATGTTCAGAATTAACTGGAACCCCACTAGCTAGTGAGCTATTGATAATAGCAGACACATCAGAGCTCCTCCACCGCATGACGTGTGACCTTACAACGCTTACGTCATCCCTCTCATGAACGCACGTCACAGAGATGTACGGAAGATGTACAGAAGCAAAAATTTGCAGTTAAAAAGTATCTAAGTATTGTTATTGTTTGAGTTCAGAAGAACTTTATTTGTCAAATGGAGTCGTGTGGATTATTTTGATGCATCCTAAATATGCATATTGGACCGTCAAATAAATGTACATTCACTTGCATTGTTTAAAGGAGGATGCTTGAAATTAAATCCTAAAAATATTAAATTCTGTTTTGATGAAGAAAGAAACTCCAATACATCTTGGATGGCCTGAGGGTGAGTAAATTATCAGCAAATTTTCATTTTTGGGTGAACTATTCTTTTAAAAGAGGCTTTAATTTCTTGAACTTTATGGTTAAAAAATTGCAGAAAATTTTCACAGGTCTCAGCGGACACCTCCTGTGAGGTTACTGACATGGGATGTAACAGAGTCAATCATCTTAAACAGCACTTAGGGCCTGTTTGCATTTTCTGAAATAAATTTAGAAAGGAAATTTGATTTGGCCAATTTCATGGATTTTTGATAGTTATTTAAGCAGGCTCTTAGAATGTCGTGCGAGTCCCGGAGCTTGACTTTTTTCCACTTACGCTCAGCCAGAGTGGGTGGTGTAATTTAACCAAGGCTGAGGGGGACCCTTACCCATTGTTCTCCTGGGTTTAACAGCAGCAACAATATCTAAAGCAGAAGAACATGATTTATTGAAAGTTTCATTCAGCTTCTCAGTATCCAACCATATTAGAGAAGAGTAAGAAAAATGGCCTGGTAGTAATCTGCAAATTGACTGGCAGTGGATGAGAGAATGGCCCGAGAGAAATGTACAGATCGGGAGATGGTGGGGAGATGACCTGTGCATACAGAGTCAAATACAGTAGAGAAGTGATCAGAAATCAACAATCTCCAGATTGGTTACAGGAAATCCATAGGATAAACCAGATCAAGTGTGTGACCCAGATTATGAGTGGGACCAGACACTGATTGCATAAAATTATATGATTCTAAAAGGCAGTCAAACTCCTTCACCAGAGGTTTGGAAGTGGTGTAAGAGGTGGACATTAAAGTCAGAATCAACAGTCTATCACTGTGAGAATCCAAATCCGTGTGAAAAACTGTAAATTGATTAATAAAGTCCTTGTTAACCTTAGGAGGTCTGTACACAAGAACACCTAGCACAGTCCCAATAATGCCGATCATTAATAACTGCACCTCAAAACTTGAGAACATGTCCGTTGGTAGCAATTTGCATCTAAAATTGTTTTTAAAAATCTTGCAAACACCACCACCATGTCCAGAGCTCCTAGGACAACTAAAAATGCACAGTCCAGAGGAGAAAGTTCACCAAGAGAAATGAAGTGCCATGGCTGAGCCGAGTCTCTGTCACAAATATATACTCCAAAGAGTGCGATGTGAAAAAGTCATTTAAAACATAGGATTTATTCGATATTGATCTTGCATTGATTAGGACCATATTGACAGTAATAGGCTCTGAGATCATAATAGAATTTACAGTAGAGCATTTCAGCAAATGGAGATTATCTGGATTAACACCCCGTTTCTGCGCAACCCGAGCGGGAGGATGGCGAAAAGTGGACCACTTCGCCGGTATGCGGGAACTCCCAGAGGGGACAGCTGACACCAGCTTGCACAGACGACGAGATCCTTGGTGAACATACCGTGGCCACTGTGTAATTCCCAAGGCGGCACAATGACTGAAGATTCCATCAGAGAGATGATATGAGGAATTCAGACGATGCAACTCCAGTGATGAAAAATAACAACCATGTTGGAAACAGGATCAGAGTCTGAGATCATACCAGAAGGATTAAAGGCTGAAATGTGAAGCCTACAACTTAATGAAAGCATTTCTATTAATTATTCTGTTAAAACATTTGTATTATTTGAGTTGTAAATTTGTTTTAAATCATTTTAAGGTTTTAGGGTTAATTGTTTGCATTTTGTGGCTATACTTGTGAAACAGTATACAGTATTTTAACATTTTCATTGTAAGTGCCTCAATGTAACCCAGTTTTTTTATTTTTGTAAAGAAAAGGGGGGACGAGTCGACAGTTATTTTTGTGCCAATCAATGTTATTCCACAAATCCTGTCGATTGAGCTTAACTTGAAATGAACCCAGAATATTCCTTTTAAAAAGCGGTTGGGGACTTTGCCAACACTACGCTCTTTTAAAGCTTCTTTATTTCATGCTACTGAAGCAGCTCTTCTTTGGTCCCTAGAGCAACCGAAAGGATTCAGATTCTTCAGTTAAAGACATTCAACTTGTTAGCTAATATATTCAGGACAAATGCACTAATGGACTAACATATTAGTCCAAGCAATGTGCAGTGATATACAATGGCCTGAAAGGTATCTGGACACCTAACCCTAGAATGCATACAGTATGTGGGTCATAAAAGTTCCAGGTAAAACCTAAATGCTTATTATTTTTAAAACTATTTTTTGTTTTCCAAGGACAATTAACTTAACATTTGTAAACAAAGTTTTTTTTAACAATTCTTTTTTTTATAATTTTTTTTAAAGTTTTTGTAATTACTGATGCGTCTATATTGCTGTATGGTCGCATATTTCTATCTCACTCTATGTAGCTATATTTGATGTTTTGAGTGGATAGGCGTACTGAATAAATAAAAGTTACAAATTACAGGTCCAAAACAATTAAAAGTGGTCCAGGAGCTATTGTCATTGTGCACTTGCATTTAAATACAGTATACTTTAGAACTACTAAATAACTTTAGGTTGTTATTGTATAAGGGTACTGTCCCTGTATTATTATTATTATATTGTATTATTATATTCATATATAATGTCATGCAATTTCGATAAAAGCATCTGCTGATGAAAATGATGCAAATTCTCTTATATTTTAAATAAGAATAAAGTAAATGTTTATAAAGTCAGTTCACATGCACAAAGACACTTCATGTAAAAATTAGTCAAAAAGTAGGCGGAATTGCAATTTATTTTACCCACAGATGCATTCTAGAGTCAAGCCATGCTTAAAAATGTATCAATGGCTTTTATGTTATAAGTGGCATTTTTTTTAAGAAACATAGCACAAGCACATATTTCAAGCAAACATTTCACCAAAAAATGAAAAATGAAAAAATAAAAAATGTTGGTCTTTATTGTAAATCAATTGATTTGTCAGTTGCCAAGGTTACTCATTTTTTCACTGTAGCTGGCCAAGCGCACTATTCGGGCAAATTAAACACACTTCTCAAGCGGTCCTTAAACTCTTGCGTTACCAAGGTAATGACTGACATATTTCTTGTGTACATTCAAAGTCTGTTTTCAGCACCACAGTGGGAAAAAAAATCAGCAAACGTGCCGGCTGGCCAGCATGACCAATGTGATGAACTACAATCTTCATAAAAGTTTTTAAAATGGATTAAGTACTTTACGGTCACTGTTTATACAAAGGCCAAGGTGGGATGACATGCTAGGTTTTTGAGCTTTAATGGGCGATCATGAGGATATCCTGAAGAGAGGTAAGTGGTTAACGAGTTGTGGAAAAGTGCTTTATGATGGAACACAAGCTGTTGGAAAGTCTCATTCCTCTGCCTGTTCTATGATATGAGGGTGTGCTCCACTGTTACTTCCTGATTGTGTGAATGCCATATCCTTATTGGCCATGGTAAAGATGCACACGCACGCGCACGCATACATACACACACACACACACACACACACAGACAGACAGACACTCACACACACACACACAAATTCTTTCTTTCAGTTTCACTCAGGCTCTTCAAACCTTTCTTCCTTCACTTGGAGTCGTCACTTGGTTTGCTCCCTAGTGTCTGAAGAGTTGGTGGAAGTACATTAGTCACAAGGATTTTATTATAGTTCCTTTGAAGGCAAGATGACTGAACTGCTCTTTCTCTTTTAATAAAGATATAAATACAATGACATAATATTCATTTACTAACTGCTAAAACTATATTTAAAAAATTTTATTAGATTTTTTTAAGCTATGACTACTTTTCACTATACAGTATGAACCCATGCACTAATCAACAAACTATCCACTAAAGGAAAACCAGCAGTTTTACCTTAATTATGACATGCTGACATTGGCTAATTCCCATAATTGTTTTCCAAAAGCTATTGGCAATTGCCATGGTCCAGAGTTAACTTTTGGATTTTTGTTCCGCATACCTGGCAATCGTAGATTAATTGAGCAAATTTACCAGTCAATCATAATTATTTCCTGAAATATGATACCACCAGAAAACTGTATTTTGCAACCTCAAAGAATCACGCTATTATACCTACATTTTTGCACTTTTACTATAGTGCATTACCTGTAAGCCGATACATTTTAACCTTTGCATTAAAACCAACTACATTTACAAGCTTGTTTGAGTGCAATCAAACTGCTGAGCCGAAAGTGTCACAGAAGCAAATCACAACAGTGAGGTTGCAATTGCAAATTTTTTTATCTCACATTTACTTCTTGTGACACTGAAAGGTTTAAGGTTTAGGGTAGGGAGGTAGGTTTTACTGATTTAAAACATGATAGAGAATTAACCTTAAAAACCTCATCTGTTTGGGAGAAAACTTAAAGGAGTTTCCGTGGTCAACAGTTAAAAAGTTAAGCTTAATCGTCATTTTTAATGGCATTTTGTCGATTACCGCAAAAATGTATATATTTTTTTTTGTGTCATTTTATAGTCATTTTAGGGTTTGTTGACATTACATCATCATGGAAACAAAGTTGTAAAACTGACTGTAACATTAAAAATAAAAGTTTAGTAAGTCATTTTATTACACTAGAGTTATGTTAACATTGTTTAAGTCTTGTGGCTATATTTTTGAACATTTACGGATTGGCACATTCACTTCCATTGTAAGTGCTTTACTGGAACACATATTTTAGCTTTTTTTTTCATCATGCCATAAAAGCTGTCGATTGAGCTTAAGTTGTATTGAACCCGGAGCATTCCTTTAACTCACTTTTAGCACTACTCAGTGGACATTTCACCTCAAAAGTGCTGCGACACTTGTAATGTACCATGTTACATCATTTTGCAAAACTGTTGTATAAAATAGCACACTGATACACACATACATACTGTATGAGTCGGCTGCTAATCGCAGGGTTGGCGGTTCAATTCCAGGCCCACACGACTCCACATGCCGAAGTGGCCTTGAGCAAGACACTGAACCCCAAGTTGCTCCCAATGGCAGGCTAGCACCTTGCATGATAGCGCTGCCGCCATTGGTGTATGAGTGTGTGTGTGTGAATGGGTGACTGGGAGACAGTGTAAAGTGATTTGGTAATCTCTAAGGTTAAAAAAGTGCTATATAAGTGCAGACCATTTACCATTTACCATACAGCTACATACTACCAAACTATACCAGACAGTTTACTGTTGCTCTGTACTGTTATGTTGCACTATTGTATGTTTTGTATGTCATATGTTGCACTACGATCAAGAAACCAGCATATTTGCTTAAATTTATCCCGTATATCTGACTTTTAGTATAAAGAGAAGAGAGTTATTAAATTATTTGAAAATTACGAAGTAAGGTTGTTTGCAATTCGTCAGCGATAGCAGGCAAGATCAAGTTAACTAAAATTACACCAATCAATCCTTATGGCACTATCTCTCACCTGCTTTGCAGTTATCTAAGCTTACCTGTCCAATAAGAAGAACGCCAATTCAGGGTCGTTTTGATCCCCAAAACCAAACAAAGGTCCCTCCAGGAATCAAATGCCCTGCTGATGTTCACTCTAGTTTTCAATCATGATCACGTTCCCGCTTAGCCAGACGGGATTCAGTAGATACATTTTTATTTATTTTGGCTTACTCGTTACATTATTTCATAATGGTTACTCCAGTTGTGCTGGGAGATGGACGTTTGCTGATTCCATCTCTAAGATAACATTACTTAGTGTTGCAGTTTGTTGTGGCTGCTGAATTGCGTATGAGAATATATTACTGAGGCAAGGCTCTCAGGAGCGTGCATAAACGTCACATTTTTGGATATTCCAGTCAAAACCGACCCGCTGCCTAAAAGTTGTGACATCCTTTCTTTAGCAAACTATTTAAATCTCCTTGATTTGACTCAGTAGCAAGTGTCAGCTAACATATTTTTTAAGTTTAAATCTTGTAAATGGTTTCAAATAAAAGTGTACAATGATAGACAGAGAGAAATGTTTGAACTCTTTGACCTTGTTTGACCATGTTGTGACAGGGCGGAGGGCGGGCCGGGTCGTGATTTTACACACCCGGCCCCTTATCAGGCTAATCAAGCCTCCGAGAGGGATAAAGGCCGACTGCGGATGGTGGTGCGACAGAGAGAGAACGTTTACAGGCAGCTGTTCGTCCTATGTGTTTGTGTTTGTGTCTTTTGGTTTTAGTTCTTTATTAAAAATATGATTTATATTGTCAAGCCGGTTCTCATCTCCTCCTTTCCATTGAACTGCTTTACACATGTATGCTTTACACAGAGGTGACACATTCTGTGAGGTTATGAAACTGCTTGGCATATGATTGTGGCTTAATGAGTGCTTTATGTATTGAGAAGAAAAAAATACAGTTATTGCATTACACTCCAGTCTTAAGCAATTTGTAAATGTTATCCTTCTGACTAAGGGAGATGTATTTCTTAAATCTAACTCACTGAAACCATTCAAACATTTGCCTTGTGGTGAATGGATTGACTTTGGCCTATGACTTTTAAAAGGGAGTGGCCTTTTTAAACCTCATTAATAAAACAAGCAGTGAGTTGAGTTTTGTTTTTGACTGTTTCTTTTTTTAAAAACATTTTTTTACTTCCTGTTATCTGATTTTCCACGCTTGTCCTTTCTGTCTTCTCAGCTGCAGCGTCACTGCGCATGTGGTTTTCCTCTCCTCGCGACACACAGGAAATGTTGCAGCAAAAACAAATTCAGTCACCTTTTCCATTCTGTTCTGAAGCCACAGTGCTAAATATAGGGGCTTCAAAAGACGAAAATAAACAGTTTAAACAATGATGTTTGGGTGTTTTTAACCACTGAGATTGGTGTAAAGCATGGCTTTTATTTATTTGTGGTTAGTTATTCTGATCACTCTCAGAACTGGTGTTTTACATATCCGCATAATAGGTGCTTCATAGCAGTTTAACCCTAGAAGAACTAGGGTTATTTATTGGGTATTGAAAATCATGGGAAACGTAATGGGAATTACTGAGTGGCTTGAACCATGAATACTAAGACAAATGTTGAATTCATTGAAAAGCTTGTCCATGTATGTCATTTTACTGTATTTACATTAAGGGTATGTGTGGATGCAAGTGTGGATAGATCAGCTTTTGACAACATTATACGCTCATGATTGACATTGATTTGAAGAATAGCCTTGTTTGAAACATGAAAGATGAAATCTAACAAATTATAAGTAAAAAAATAAAAATTATACATGGTGGAGAATTTCCAATGATTTTTCACTGATTCAGTGTAAATCAGTAAAAAAATCATTGGAAATTCTCCACCATGTAATTTTATTTTTTTTTTACTTATAATTTTTTTAATCTAATTTTTTTAAAATAATTTTTATTATTTATTTGTTAGATCAAATGAATGTCAATCAACAGCAGGTTCCTATTGTGACAACTTACCTGATATACAGTCCTGTGGTAACACTGTAATATAGGGTGCAAAAGGACAACGTGTGTTAAATTTTCTTCCTGGGCAATAATGGTGGAATTTTCAATATTATTTTAGTAGCCAAGACTGAGATGTGTGCCTAAACAAAAATGCACTAAAAATAAATCATATCCTGCTAAATATTGCCTGGAGTAAAAAGTGTACCAAATAGGTGTCCCCATTAAAAGTAGTTAATACAGTGTGAATAACAAAATTTAAAATAATATTATAATTGTATGTTTTTCTGCTGTAACACTAGACCCTTTGTTATCAAGCTATTTATAGACATGTTTAGCTTGTCTAGTGGAGGCGTTCCAGAGTGGACACGTTTGTAACAGGAGGCCGTGGTTGAGCCACATTCACTCAAAAAAAGAAAAAGAAAAAGAAAAAAAGACTCCTAATGTTTTTCACTGAGGTATACATGGGTATATATTTACATACCTGTATTTCCCTTTAAATGAGGAACTAAAGGGACCCATATCTCACATATATTTTTTCCCATTCCTCTTTCATCTTTTTCCTCTTTCCTTCCCTTTCAACTGTTGTCTATAAATGGATGAAGGCCATTGGGTCAGCGGAGCCTTTAAGAATGTGGATTAGACCTTATTGTGTGTGAGTAAAGAAAGCAAAATCACTCTATAAATAGCCAGATTTACACTCGTCTATTTGTGACTCCAGCAGCATGTGGAAAGCATTAATGAACCTGGCTGGGGTCACCATGTTACTCTGGTGACAATGAGAATTTGAAGGCAATTTCAGTACATACTGAAAGACACTTTCAGCAAGTGTTGCATCTCGTTATTTTATATATATATATATATATATATATATATATATATATATATATTTTTTTTTTTTTTATTATTTTTTTTAAGGAATAGTTGTTTACTCAATGCCATTCCAAACCTGTCCAATTTTAATTCTTCCCTTGAATGTAGAGGGGGATATATTGCAAAATATATAGCATACAACAAAAGCATATATTGACATGGGGCTTCCAAGCATAAAAACACACCTTTGTAATTCTTGTGATTTATGCGCTATATTCTTCATACGATTGCTTTGTGTAACTCGAAGAGCAAAACTTATCATCCTAAAAAATATCACCCTCTGCCGTAATTCACAAATATCATACACAGTCTTGAATATTCAAAATATGCATGTCGTGATTCGTTGGGAGATTTGCCTAAACCAATACCATTTGAAGCCATTGAGGGCCAGAATTTCAGTGACTTTTATAAATCTATAACTTAATTTCAGATGACAGATTTGTTTTTAGTTTTTAAGTTAGCTATTACTTTAAAGATCTTTTCAAAAGTGTCTTTTTATTTCATGGCACACTATTATTCAGACATTTTAAAGTCCAAGCTCACTTAGCAAGAAAAAGTATCCAAAATGCAGCTTAGATTGTTTACTCTGCTATTACACTTGAGAGTCTCCTCATAAACGCATTGTGACAGTGTATCCATCATGTCAGGATATTACGTATCAATGAAAAATAACCTTGGTTAAAGTAGTCTCTAAACAGCCATTGCAATCTTGAGGCTTTCGCCTCACTGCTATAACACACAAATTCTATTAAACACGCTTACAGAATTCAGCCAGTAAAACAGCAAACAGTGAAATCACTGGAGCCATTCGAGTTTTAATATGGGCTTAGATACTTACACCAGTTTCATATTTATAGTGGACTTTAAATAGTTATTGGTCTATGAGTCGAGAGTTTTATACTGATGTACTGTGTTAAATTTCCTTTGCGCTGCTTTGACTGTAGCCCAAGCTGAGCTCTGCCATGTGGAGCTGGAGTTCCCCTGGATTCACTCCAGTCTTCCCTCTCACCTCCCTCAGTCTTTGCTTTTTTATCTCATTCTTCCCTCGGAGGATTCATCTAAATCTTGACTACGTAAATGGCCAATTGGCCTCCTGAGTCCAAGTCTGTCATGTTTTATCCTCTTCAAAGCATGTATTAACCTCTGAACTTTCATTTGAAGTGACTCACATTGCCATTCTGGGATACTTAGCTACATTTTACTAAGCAACTGTAAAACTATAACCATCACCACTTACAAAAATGTGCCATGGTATTACCATGGAAGTTAGAGATACAGTTGCAGATATCTCATTTGTGAGTCATTTGGAGTTACATGCAACTATCATGCTACTTGACTGTGATTTACATACAGTAGCATGGTATATATCAAAGTACCATAGTAATACCATCTAATAACCATTACTGTACCATGTAAGCAATAGAATGCTTTTTTTTTGTTAGGTTCTGAAAATACAACATGGCCTTAAATGTTATTTAATTCTAAATATGTTTCTTGCAGAGAATTCTAAAAGCAGTGAAATCAAGCAAATGTATCATAGGCACATCCAAGATTTTTTTTAATAAACTTAATGCTCAACAAGCAAGCTTTTGTGGAATAATTTCTCAGGGTTTTAGAGAAAACTTTGTAGTTTCCATTTCAACTGAGCTCCAATTCCCAGCCATCATAAATCTTCTATCTCAGATTATTGCATAATCAGAGGGGGGAATATGATGCCAATAAAGAGCTGTGAGCCTGCCGGGATATTATTGGTGGGCGTATATGCTGCAAGAATTATACAAGGATTTGCCGTATAATTCAGAGGGGGCTACAGGTCTGCTGGGGACGTTTATATTCACAACATAGTGAGTGACAGATATTGCCCTACTCTGATCTGTAATATAATAGTGGTTTAGAGCTCTAGGGCACAGAACGACAAGTCAGGAGTGTGCCGTATGTTGTATCTTCACATTTATCCATGAGCGTGTGGAGCAAGTTTTTGGTGTTGATCTGGATTGCACTCAAAAGCAAATATACACTCATTGTACTGTGCTTGTTTAAGTATTTAAAAATAATCTTAAAGATATAGTTCACCAATAATTGAAAACGTTTTCATCACTTACTCACTACAACGTTATTCCAAACCCACATGTCGTCCTTTCTTCTAAGGAAGACAAAAAGAGATATTTTGCTGAATGTCCAAGCTACTCTTATTCAGTAAAAAGAGAATGTGGACTGCGGCTGTCAACCTTAAAAAAATTACTCTCAAATCTCATTTGCATTCTCACACATTCAAATATGGCGCCTCAAAACACCATTCAAGACATTTGAGAACCAATGGCGTTTGATTACATGATGTGTCTTGACACGTCAAATTTGAATGTAAATTTGAATGAGATTTTTTGTTTTTTTGTGAATATCGATGTATCGAGTATCATAGGTCTTTAGAAAACTTTGAATATAGCATAGGGTTATATGAACTACTTTTATAATGCTTTTTTTGTCATTTTTGGAACTTGACAGTCCCAGCCCCATTTAATTGAATGGAATTAAGAGCTGTATGAAATTTGCGCAAAACATCTTCTCTTTTTCAGAGAAGAAATATATCATGGTATATGTCAAAGTACCATTGTATTACTACCTGATACCATCACTGAAACATGGTAGTGACAAAATCCCTTTTGTTAGATCCCCAAAATGCAACATGTTCTAAAATTGTTGTCTTTTCCACAGAAGAAAGGAAGTTAAAAATGTGGGTGTGTAAACAATGACAGAATCTTCATATTTTTGGGAGGAATTATTCCTGTAACTAGTATATAGCCTACAGCATATTTCCGTCTATGCTTCTGTCACCTGACGGTTTTTGGGATTTCAAAACTTTTAATTACAAGTCTTTCAGGCTTATTGAGAAGCCTTCTGACATGAAGGAATAGAGCGCAGGCACACACTTGTTCTTCACCTCTCTACTGCAATCCAATCACAACCAGTCGGACGACTTTTACACCCCTGTCACGTCAAATTTTCCTTTCTCTAAAGCTATTAATCACCTTGGCCTTTTCGTCACTGGGCTAATGCTATTTTATTAGCAACATTAGTTGGTTTAAAGGCTTTCCATTGGAATCAACACATTTCTAAGCGATATAATGTTTCCTTTAACACATAAACTTAAATGTTTATTGTATTTATAAAATGGCGATAACAGAAATTCTGTAAATTGTTTTTAAAGTTATTTTACCACTGGTAGGGAAATCGTAAAACATACTGTAATGCGCAGCCTCTCGTGGCTTAGTGCATTATTTTCACATGGCTTCAGATTGTGAAAACATGCGTCATTTATTGGAGTTGGTTTTAGAAAATCATTGGGTTGGCTCAGACATGCACAGACCATTTTATGTTTTCAGTAAAAAAGAGACAAGCATTAACCAACAGTAGAGGGATCAAAGGAAATCATTGACATATAAGTGCCAATTTCACTGGGTTTGTTTGCTTGTAAGCAAAGTCACATGGCAGAGAAAAAAACAACTTTTTAGGAGCTGACTTGTTGCTGCATTGTCTGTGAGACAGAACTGTTTCCTCTTTCCACATGTCAGCATTAGACTCTCCATTTCTGGGTCTGTGATATCACGGAGCACAGGAAGTGACATCACTTCCTTGTTTGTGAGGCCTGGTAATTGTGGGCTAGACGACAAATGACAGCTGTGCTGCGCTGGAAAATGGATATGGCTGTGGTTAGAAGTTAGTCTCATAACCGTGTTACTTTCTTTCTCTCTATTTGAATCATCTTTTTGCCTTTTCACAGTTAATTTAAATGTGCTGCTGTGTGACAAATACATTTTAAAAGTACCCACGTAGTCTCTCAATTAATATGAGGACATAAGAACAAAGAAAAACAGATGACTAGAAAATGTTGTTTAAAATAGTTGTAGATAAACTAAAGCATAGATTAGTAACAAGAACACTTTTTGACACATCAACTAACCTAATGCATTTATAAGTACTACTACAAGTCAAGTCAAGTCAAGTGGTTTTTATTGTCATACTACAGTATAAGCTTAACCAAAAAGTGAACTATGCCTAATTTTTGAAGTATAAGGGATAGTTTACCCAAAACTCTCTTAGCATACGCTTCAAAATCATATGACTTTCTGTTTTCTGCCAGGGGAAAAACAAATATATATATATACAGTATATATATATATATATATATATATATATATATATATATATATACTTTGATTAAGAGTATTTTATTTATTTACTTATTTGCTTATACAATGCAAATCAATGGGGTCCAACTCATTCAAGCTCCAAAAAAAGACATAAAGGCAGTATAAAGGTAATCGATAAAACTTGTGTGGTTTAATCCATGTCTTCTGAAGCCAAACAGTCGGTTTAAAGTGAGAAATGGACCAAACGTAACTCCATTTTTACCATAAATCTATACATCTGCAGACTGCTTGGGAACATGATTTGAAGCTTGATTATATTCCTTGTGCTTGATGCATGTCGCTCAATTGGTTTAAACCACTCAAGTCATATGGATTACCTTTATGCTGCCTTTACGTCTTTTTTTTTTTTTTTTGGATCCTGAAAGTGTTGGGTGCCATTGACTTGTATTTTATGGACAAATACACCTTATATCTACATAAAAATATCTCTGTTTGTGTTATGCAGAAGAAAGAAAGTTTGAGATGGCATAAAGTTGAGTAAATGATGAGGAAATTATCATTTTTGTTTGATCTATTCATTTGATCACAGACCAGTTTTAAAAAGAAATTGAACTGGATTCAGTCTGTATGATCAATTTATGTAAAACAGGTGTGGAACAAAAAGCAGCCTGTATACTGTACTTTCCACCTCACTAAGACCACAGGTGCAAACCTCACTGGAGTGTTTTGCATAGTAAAATGACCACAGCACTGGAGGGGTTGCATTCAGATGCAGCATATACAATGGAAACTGTCACCTACTAGTGACATTCATTCATCAACTTTATTATGTCACATGACGTGTTGACCACCACTGTTGGAAAATCCAAAACCTATGGTAAAGGATGCTTAATGGGTATATTTGCTCCTTTTAGCAGACAGGTAATCTCCACACTAAATCATGTTTTCATCTAAATAAAGAAAGCAAAGACAATAGGCTTGGGTACCTTGGAGACCAGTAGGACTTCTTTGCCATGGCAACTGTGTGCTGAGATACGGTGGAGTAATGTGGCTTCAACGACACATTCTGTGAAACAATGCAGAAAGTGCGTTTCACATCCTTTGCATCTCACATTTTTATATTTTAAACCTCCTTCTAAAATAACGTCACTTTAATTTGAAAAAAAAATCTTCTAAATGTCCAGTGCGAACTAACGTATGTATTTATGTGCTAAAGAGTTAGGCCACCCAAGGAAATGTTAGACCTCAGTGACCATTCGCTTTTCATTGTATGGAAGAAAAGAAAAAAAAAAGATTCATTGAAAGTGAATGTTGGCAGGCTAACCTTCTGTCTAACATCTTAGAAAGTAAAACAGGTTTGGAACAAGCTTAGGTTAAGTAAATGTTGACAGAATTTTCATTTCTGAGTGAACTATCCCTTTTTATTAGAGTTAATATGTTCAACAAAAGCCAGTTCCAAACGAAGGACACGTGTATTATTTCAAAATATTATTGTGTGCACTATTGGGTTTCATCAATAAACAATGGGGCAGATTATGGACATGTCAATTCCAGTTTTGTCATGTCTTGATATCAACAAACTGATGAAATAAAGACAGCTCAACAGGTTTTTTTTTTTTTTAACAGTTGAGGATTATATTCCTTTACTCATGCAGTGTGTACAAGTTCACGTATATGTGTAAATGCACATATGTTGGTGTATGTCTGTATACCCTGTGTCTCTCCCTCTCTCCCTCTTATATTCCTCAAACAATGGAGTGCAAAGCAAACACAAACAGCAGTAGACATGGGGTGAAGTGTGTGAGGTGCCCGCTGTGTACAGAGAAAGCTTGTGTTAATTTCCTGTGGCAACAGTGCAGCAACACTGCTGTATTTAACAACCGAGTTGAAGGATAACTCGGGTCATGTGACTTACATAAAGGCAAAAAAATTCCTCTAGTTTTTTTTTTTTTTTCTTCTGCACTGTATTAATGGTATTCTTTTGGATTTGCTGACATACTTTGCTCGAGGAAGTTGTTGATTCATTTGTTTGTGTCTTAACCAAGTATGACTTACTTGATGGCACACCAGGCGTGACAAGTGTGTAGCTACTGGTTAATCAAAGATCAAATAGGTATACTTCACTGGACAAAGTGTCACCTACAATTGTTACTTTAACCCTATAAAGCCTGACATAGAAAATAATAGTCAGAAATAAAGATTTAGGATTTATTTTTTAAATAGAGCTGTTTTATCTTAACCCTATATATATATATATATATATATATATATATATATATATTTGAAAAATGTGTTTGAAAACTTTTTGGAAATTAATGTTATTTGTTTATACTATTAAGTATTCAAGTTGCAATGAAAGTATTATAATACTTTTTACTTGATGTTACAGCACATGAAAATTATAAATATTATTTATTTTATTTTTTGTAGAAAATGCTATAAAATGTGTGACACCAAATTGGACACAAAGATCACATTTCTGAGAACATGACACTATTGAATTCAACTAAATTTGTCTAATTTTAACCCCATTTGTCAAAGACCCATACGCATTAGACCCTTATCTAATAAGTATTAGAAACTTATTAGTATTTTTGATTTATTTAAAAATAAAAAAATATTCGACAACACAATCCCCCTTTAAATTTTTTTTTACAAATCGACCACTGGCAACAACAGCTATATACAGCATGTCAGTTTTTCACTTCTGTCAGCCAAAAACACAAAGCTGAGGCTGCAGTGGTGCTACCATCTGTGTACCTCAGCAGAAATAGAGATTCATCAGACCAGGCTATGTTTTTCCGGTCTTTAATTGTCTAGGTTTGGTAAGCCTGTTCCCACTGCAGCCTCAGCTATCTATTCTCGGCTGACAGATGTGGAACCCGACATGGTCTTCTGGTGGTCTAGCCAATGACCCTCCTCAAGGTTCGATATGCTGTGCATTCTGAGATGCTATTCTGCTCACTACAATTGTACAGAGGAGTTACCTGAGTTACCATAGTGTTCAGCTCGAACCAGTCTGACCAGTCTTGACCTCTCTCATCATCAATGCATTTCCGTCCTCAGAAATGCCGCTCACTGGATGTTTTTTTGTTTTAGGCACCATTATGTTTAAACTCAAAAGACTGTTGTGCATGAAAATCCCAAATACGCAGTTACAGAAATACTCAAATCAGCCTGTCTGGCACCAACAATCATGCCACGGTTGAAATCACTGAAATAATGTGATGTCTATAATGAAAAAAAGCTAATTCAAAAGTTGTTGATTTTTAAGTTGTTTACCATGTACATTTTTCATAGAAAACATGAGTGACATGATATTTAAACCATGTTTAAAGGAATAGGAAAGGAAGGCACATAACGGAAACAGTGTGCTCATAACCCTTTTTAAATGGATAATTCATCCAAAAATGCTAATGAATATTATGCCTTCAGTTACTTACCTTATGACAATCTTTCTTCTGTGGAACACAAAATATGCAGACTGTGAGCTTTAGGGACTGACAGCCTCAGTCAACATTCACTTTCAATGCATATTTTTCATATTTTTAACATTTAGTCTAGGATCTCCTTTTTTGTTCCAAAGAAATAAGAATGTATTGCAATACAGCTTTGGAACAATATTAGAGTCAGTAAATGTTGACACAATTGTAGTTTTTTGCTTAAACCATCCCTTCAAGTTGAAACAACTAAGTGAACTTAGTTACTTATTCTGAATAGGTGATTGTTACATGTACAATAATAGCTGATTTAAAGTAATGGCAAAATAGCACTTAAAGTTCTGTAAATGAATTAAACTGCAAAAAAGCTAAGCAATCTGTCATATACATTTTTATATTGATATGAGCACCTTATTTTTTTGCAGAGTAAAATCACAAACCCATAATACGGTTAGGCAACTGAAGAAACATTTACCTCAAAATATTTTTTTCCTTAGGTGTGATATGTATAATCATATCTTTCAATGTCAGGATTATTTGACGGAGCTGTCAAGCCTGTGTCCCTGCAAGTGTAGGGTAGCTGCTTTTCAGCTGCTATCAAAACATGTCAAAACAAAAGTCACATTTTTCCCATTAACATAGATGAAACATGCAAACTCATCCTCAGTTCAAAACCAAAAGACAACCAGTAGTGTTGCTGTTTAGTTTTCACCTATAGGTTGTGTGTCGCAAAGGTTATTTGAGGTGTGGGATGGATTTGTGCAAACATGAAAAGAGATGAGATACTAGCTTGCATATGGCAAATAGCATTTGTTCATTTGAAAATATGAATGTACAGTTTAATATCAAAACCAGAGTGTGTCTCAGCTGTGAAATAGGCCTTGATCCATTTTTGGGAGAGTGGATCGTGTGGGGGCTGTCACAAATCAGGGTTATGATATATGCCTGTTATAGCATTACATACAATCTGAACAAAGGATGCATTTCTTGCATACTCTCAGTCAATGACTCCAATTCGCAATTTGATCAATTCTAACTGGATTTTTTCAATCAAAGCATACAGTATGTATGAGTGTGTAAGAACAGGTTTGCCTGTAAGCAAGGTGAATGGATACACAATGAAAGGTACTGGAGTCTGGGTCATGAAAAGATAATTCTGTTTAAGTTAGTCCTTAATGTCAACTTCAAAAGGTATTTACAACCCATCTCACTCTTATAACATGGCATATTAGTGAAATAGGATATTCAATTATTTTTATGGGCATTCCAAACCAGAATGGAGCCAGACCTGAATCTCAGTTCACAGTCAATTGTGAAGAGGATGAAAATTTTGTCCCAAGAATAAGCCGATATGTGACAGGCCGGAGGGCGGGCCGGGTCGTGATTATACACACCCGGTCCTTTATCGGGCTAACTGAGCCCCGGAGAGGGATAAAGGCTGATTGCGGATGGTGGTGCGGGAGAGAGAGATCGTTTACGGACATGTCCGTCATGTGTGTGTTTCTGTCTTTTGTTCTAGTTTATCATTAAACTATTATTTACATTGTCAAGCTGGTTCTCACCTCCTCCTTTCCATTGAACTGCGTTACACCATATTTGGAGAGTCTATACAGAGTCTCTGCCTGCGGGAAACCAGCATGGTGACTGGGACGTGGAGCTGAAGGTCAATTTCACCATCGAAAACACCTTGACATATCCAACCTTATCTCATAAAATGTATGTGACAGTGCCGACATTTTTGCTAAATTTTCATAAGTAGTTCATTACACGAATCGCAGCTGTTCCGAGTTAAAATGTACACTGAGTGGTGCTAAAAACGAGTTACATTTTCACCCAATCAGATGAGTTTTTTAAGGTTAATGCTCTATCGAGTTTTAAATCAACAAAACCTAGCTTTCTACCCTAAACCTTAACCTTATTTTGTCATATACAGCCAAGGTGAGATGAAAAATGCAATTACTGAAGCAACCACATTTTGATGTGTTTCTGCACTTTTGCATCACGTGTCAACACCTTGATGTAAGACTACAAAGGCATTTTTCCTTCTAAATAACATTCAATGAAGAATTTGACAAAATAATCCCATGAATGTACATTATGATAGTTAATAGGGTCGATTTTGAATTGATTTCAAGTTGACTGGAATAGATTTTGCACTTTTACAACTATTCAAATTCTTTGAAGGCAAAGCAACATCTAATGAACTGAACAACCCACAAAGTTTTTCTGTATCCATTAAAGACTGTGAACCTTTACCTCTCCACTATCTATAGCAGCATTATATCACTGCACTATAGTGAACCACCTCACCAACGACTAGTGAAATGCAGACTGGAACTATTCTGACAGGGCTTCCTGAATTATTCACTCTTTTGCCCAAGTTCAGCCACTTCTGCTGTGCTGTTTGTAGGTAAGATTTCGGGTTCCCAACTCCATCTTGCTCCTCTTCCTTTACAATATGCTGTATTCTGATGGTTATGATTATTGTATGAGTCTGAAACACTCCCGTTTTCTGGCTGCAAACACCATTGAGCTACCTTTAGGCAATCTTGGATTGACAAGACCTTGTGGTAGAGCATTACAACCTAGCCTCACATGACCCCTTATGTCCACTAGGTAGACAGCAACAAGTTGAACAATATCAGACTTGCATCTAAGGGAAAAATAAACTTCTTAAGGACAAGCGGCTCTTTTTTGACACATTTAAATTTTATTTAATCTTTTTAGAGGAACATACTGTATAATTAGAGTAATTAAATTGTGTATATATGGGAAATACAGTATGTTACAGAAATGCAAAGTTAAATTTGAGCATAAAATAAATCTGGATTTGTCTGTCCAAAGAAATGCATGTGGAATCACACCCAGCTAAAAATCTCAGCTACAACAAAAATCTAGCCAGCCGGTTTTACCACAACACTGCACTACCAGTTTACACAGTGGAAAATATTGCACAAGAGACAACATCGCTATGTTCCATTTAAAACTGTACTAAAAGTCATGGAGCAAGAGAGGTTTAGTTCTCATTATTATTGGTGGAGCATGTGCAAGTCATTCTGTTTCACTTCTCTGTTGTTGCTGTTACCACTAGAACAGTTACTGCTAAAATTAGAGAGACATTTATTCCTGTGTAAATGGCTATTCTTACTCATCCTTGATGCATATTGCCTAACCATTCATGGTGAACATTTGTATTCTTAAACATGATATGAAACATGTACGAAATGCCAACATTTCAAATATTCTAAAATAGGCTGTTGGATATAAATATAGGAAAACACAATAGTAATTTACAAACTACCCCAGCACCAACAGGGTTGATCTAACTAAATCCAACAATCACTGGTAGTTGGTGTTTGCTGGTTTGCTTTTCACAACACACATCGTTTAAAAGCAGCTTTACAGAAAATAATGCTGTAACCAAAAACTATGCTGTAATGTCTTTTAGTCCTCATTGTGCGGTTTAAATGAACAAACCAATTGAAAATCACGCCTTAACAATTTCTGTCTTTCGGCCCCCAGTGTTCAAGCCAAAGGCAACTGTGGCAAAACTCCATCAGATAAAAAAATAACCATGGGAGAAGCCAGGCTCAGCAGGGGGAGCCAGTTCCCCTTTGACTATATAGCATGAATACTGTATAATGCCAAGTAGTTTGAACAATCCTTTAGACTTTGAAGTTTTTAGGCTGTTGTAGACTTTACATTCAACATGATTATACAAGTGGTCAACATATTGCTACCGAATGTTCCAGTACCCTGTCATCAATCCTATTCTGCCGAGCTACTTACAAGAGCCATCTCCCATATGACATTTTTGCGTCAGCTCAAATATGTTTACCTTTTCCTGTCACGCGACTGAACCAACGCATTGTAATGATGAGCATGATTCAAAGGTTCCATTTTTCACTCAAAGTTTAAATTTTTACCTCACTGATAGTTGGGTTGAGTCTTTGGGTTGAGAGTTTAATCACTGTATCACATGATTTTCAACAAAAAACAACTCACTTTACAACTCAGTTTTGGCGCCACTCTGTGGATATTTCAGCTTGAAACAGGAGCTCAAAAGTGCCCATAAGATCAATTACACTTCCAGCTTGGGCCACTGGGGTATTGGTTAAAATTTTGGTAAGAACAGATCAAGTTTAGCAGAAAAAACTTTGGCCTACTGTTGCCGAATTCACAGTAAGATCAGTCTGTTTTAGTAACGCTTTTCAATAAAGCTGCATTCGATAACATTAATTATCATTGGTAGCATCATTAACGTGAGCTAACGATGAAATTTATATTTGTTAGCATTAGTTAATGCATTAGGTATAGTATCATGAATGAACAATAAATAATTTTTTTACAGAATTTATTCATCTTGGTTGATGTAAACTTTTAAATATGCTATTGCTCATTGTAAGTTCATATTAGTTCATAATCAAATGTATTATGAATTTAAATTTAAAATGATTTTGTATTTGTTGAAATTAACATTAGCCAAAATGTAATTCTTTTTGTAGATTAAAGTCCAAATATTTTCCATTTTTAGTTCATGCTTCCTAATGCAGTATACTGATGTTAACAAATAAAACCTTTCTGTAATGTGTGGCCATCTTTTTAAACACTAAGTAAAACAAACTAAATCTACAGTTATTTTCAGGAAGTCCCCTTTAATGTAACAGATATGCCTCATGTATTAGTCCTCTGACACATAGCTGAAACTCCTTTTGTCACACATAAAACAGAGCACAAAAGCCGGCAATGACTCAGTTGGGGGCAGGTCTCAAAGGCCGGCTTTCTCTTGCAGCCTCATGGGCACTGGCAATTGTTTCCCTGTCACCCGTAACCTTCATTTGGCTAAAACTCTCAAGAGGGCAGTGGCTTCATGGCATTTGTCATATTAATGACATGAATGTGTGCATCAGATGTCAGGACATACTGTAAGTCATGCTTCAAGGCCTACACATCACATTTATGACAAATACACTCTGGTTAATGGTTGATTTAGTATATAATATCCTAAGGTTAGTTGGGGCTACAATAATTTTATAGAACATATCAAGAAAACATACATATGTATGTGTCAAATAAAGTGTTTTTACAAACCGTACAAAATTAATATGTTACCTTCTGAGGCACTAATTTTGTCCACTATTTTAAAGAAAAAATATATTACAAAAACATGTGACTGGATGAGATATTTGATATATGGCCTATTGTGGAGGTGTAAAATTTCATTTAAAGGGTTTGAATGTCTTCTATCGGCTTTTGAATGGCTCAAATCAGCCTAATGCTTTTGTTTATTAAACCTTTCATACATACCGTCACACATATGCAATGATTAATAACTCAGAGCAGCGTCACACATATGTGTTTCTTCAACAGCCAGTTACATTACAAGCTGCAAGATTCAAATCTCGATCTTTCCATGAATGCAGCCACGTCTGCTGATTAGATTCTCGAATACTCACAATGAAAACATGCTGATCGAGCTAGATTATCCGATGCATACAGCCAAGTCTGTTTACTAGCGCTTGTCACACATGCACACACGCACGCACACACGCACACACACACACACACACACACACACACACACACACACACACACACACACACTCATGTTGTGTTTCCATGTTTTATGGGGACTTACCATAGACATAATGGTTTTTATACTGTACAAACTATATATTCTAGCCCCTAACTCTATCCCTAACCCTAACCCTCACAGAAAACTTTCTGCATATTTACATTTTCAAAAAACATATTTAGTATGATTTATAAGCTGTTTTCCTCATGGGGACCAACAAAATGTCCACACAAGGTCAAAAATTTCAGGTTTTACTATCCTTATGGGGACATTTGGTCCCCACAAAGTGATAAATACACACTCTCACATACACACACACACACACACACACACACACACACACACACAATGTCTGAGATGTCAAATAGTGCATAGGCAAGCAGGAATGCTGATATTATTTGTTCATTTGTTTTTTTTTACGTTTATTATTTATTAAATTACAAAAAATACTCGTCTACACTCTGCCCCCCTCTATGGGCTGTGCATTGTTACGTGCAAAATAACTCACTCCAGAGGGCACTGCAGAGGAATTTAGACACTACTCATGAAAAGTTTAAATAAATACACTACATACACTCAAAAAACGTGTCATTCTTTTTGTAGATTAACGTCTACATTAAAGTCAATATTCGCAACCCATTTACATCTATAATGTGACATTTGTCCGATGTGGCATGGAGTAAAATCAAAAGATACATAAATACATAAAAAATTGATAATGAAGTAAAATGGTGTTATAATACTGTTAATATCTAGAGCGCTCTGCTCGCGGAAGTCCAAGGCTCTCACTCAAAACTGGATGCGAGCTCTCAAATAAACTACACTGCTCTATGAAATCTCCCTGCTCTCACTCAGGGATGGTGCTCAAAACGTGTCCTATGCATTCACAAACCTATTATAAAGCCACACAGCTCTGCCTTTATTTATTCATATTCTGCCTCTGCAGACGTGTTATATCAAGGTAGAAACCATACCAGAGTTTGAGTAATCAACTTGCCATTTGGCCGGTAACCTTTTTAAAACATTTTTTACAGAAAATGCAGTATACAGTAATACATGGTTACATTTGTATTGTAAGAATGATATTCTGATGTAAGTGACATGAACAAATAAAACCGTCAATTAAACATCTGTTGCGACTGACATCTTCTGTCATCTCAGTGGAAAACAGCTGCACAAGTGTGTCTAGGGTGCAGAAAATCAAAAAAATATGTGGAACAAAACTCATCGGATTTCATCATGATATCGGATTGATGTGTCATCATGTGTATGTGACAAGTGAAGTTTCACATAGAGACGAAGACTGACTTATGTGCTGTGAGTTTATCACAGATACAGTATAGGCTAAAAACAGTTAAGTAATCCCATTGTCATAAAGAAAAACAGGTATTTTAATAAAACTAATACAGAATACGGATTCATATTATTGTGTTAATCACACATCAGTGTTGAACAAATTGGCCGAATTAGTCAGTCAGACCAAATTAAAGGTTATTGATCATCACTGGTGATTGCCCCAACACCTGAACACCTGATGCTTTTTGATAATATTACACTAGAGGATAAAACCTGATAAAACTTCAAATAAGTAGCCAGAATGTGCCAGCTGTCTAATATTTAAATTTGTGTATAATTTTTTTTATATTTACTGTTATTTATTGGGGGCCTTACTGTCACACAAGACTTTGAAAACCCCTGGATTATGAAAAGTAAGTGTTCCACACAAGAGTTGGCATTTGTAGTCAGTTCTGGGAAGAATCATTTATTTGTATTTTTTATAATGTGCACTGATGAATCACACAGAATTAGACCAAGAACATGCATTAAAAAAGTAAACGTTGACTTAATTCATAAGCTACCGTTTCATTATAATCAGCTTATTGCTATGTTTTTCTCAGTTTTGCTAACTGCTCTTTAGCTGAAGTCTTTTAAATTGATTTGTGGCAATAAAGATTTACGCTGCTGTGTTGAAAGGCCTAACAAAGCAGAAACCAGATTGAGTAAACCTTTGTAAAAGGTTATCAAGTCTTCCGCCAGACATTTCAATACATTCTACACTCCTTGCAAACGTAATTATTAAAAGTGCAGCTAAGCATATGAAGCAAGATGACTCATTAATGGAAGATAAAAACAAAAGATTTACAGCCTTCTTTAGAATAATACAGATAAATATTGTCTGATAATTTAAGGAATATTGTATGTTTTCACTCTATCTCAGTCTCTTAATGCTGCTCTTGATCAGTATCCAATCAAAGAAGACCAAAAGTATTTTTAAGAATCGTCACATGGCTACACATCTTAGTATCTTATCATATTAATCAAGAAAAATAATTTTTTCCTTGTCTGTCCCTCTTTTTTGCCACCCCCCCACCCCCCATCATCATCTGAAGCCCCCTGTACCACCACACCATCCATTATCAACACCTTGTGTAATTCTTAAACTCTCTGATGCACATCTTTCTCCTGTAGCCAGAATAACATGCATTGCTCTTTTGCTCCAGCCCTTTCTAAATAATGTAATAGACTGTCAAATACTCATATATCTGCCAGTCAACCTGTCTGCTCCTTGGCCACCCCTGAGGGGCTCACCTTTATGCTGATGATGGAGATGGCACAGGTGGGGGGGTTGGCAGAAGTGGGCGAAGAAGAGGAAAAGACAGAGAGAAAGCATCTCCATCAGGCTGCCAGCCAGAGCCAGTGATTAATTCCAGCAGATGCCTGGTATTTGCCTCTGAACGTGTGGGTGTGAAGCGTTCTCTCTCCCTTCCTCTCTCTCTCTCTCTCTCTCACCCTGTACCCAGGCTGGCTGGCAGATCTTAATGAAATATTAACCAGCGGGTGATAGACCGTACAAGGACAGACAACAGCGTGTGTTTCAGCGTAGGTGCGGGGAGAACCGGCCTTTCATAACAGGGAGAAGAAGAAAACCCCTCCACACAAACATATGTATATAGCTGTAGTATGACAATAACACATCAGGTTAGACAAGCTACCCAGGCAGTCTTGGATGTCCCATCTTCCACCCCCATTCACTGGTTAGGGAACACCCACCCACCACTCTTTTTAAACTTATAAGTGAGTCACCAACTGCCACCCTGTCTTCTCATGTGTGGCTATATAAAGTGGTTGATCATTAGAAGGATGAAATTCGCCTACCCATTTCTTCTCCATACCTGTGAAATTACAGCAAAGTTTACTTTAGCCTATTTCAGACCTAGTTAATATTTCATTATATTCAAGTTTATGGTGAGGTCACTTGTCTGTTTTTTAGAAGATCAAATCAATGTGCGACTTGTGTAGGCCTTTTTTAAAACTCTGTGTTTTATTCATTTGTTCTTAATTAAAGGCAACATTAATTAAGGGGTGGGGGGGTGGAGAGGTGTTCGCTGTCCTTTTCTGCATATGGCGGCGCCGTTTTGCATAATGCGGCGGCTCATTTTAGCTTATCGTGGCCCATTTGGACCATTTTGTGGTCAAACCACTGGCCCGCTAGGTTCTCCCGATGGCCAGACTGCCCCTGAGCGGCCCCAAAGTGTGCAGGCCCACCGTGGAAAATGCACGGTATGCCAGATTACCAGTCCAGCCGTGAGCGTGACCAATTGACCATTTTCCAGGACTTTTATAAATAAATAAGAAAAATTTGTCTTTGTATTCTCCTATCAAAATGTAATAAATTTCTCTCTGAAACAACTTTTCTTTTTAGCTGATGTCACCAATCTCTCTTACTTTTAAACTCCCCCTCCAACTATCTGACTCAATTTTGGTAAGTAACACCCACTTTAACAATCCAATCAATTCTCTAACAATATGCGAAATATTCCAGTGAAAATATTCTATATTCTGGAAGTAAAATGGGTCAAGAAAGCTATTTCATGTTAACTATAGGAAAGCAATGAATGAAGAATCAGGTAGGTTTAGGCTACGTCTACATTAATCCGGATACATTTGAAATGTCGTTTTCGTTCTCTAAACGCTCTCCGTCCACACTGCCATTTTCAAGCATTTCACCAAAATTGCTCATCCACACTGAAACGTATGAAAATGCTTAAATCATCTTACTGCACATGCGACAAATTGCCATTGCATGTATAATCTGAAATGCTTTAACACAGGCAGCTATCATAATTGATTTATTGAATGACATGACTGCGGCACATGACAACACATACATCATCGTTTTCAGATATATCCATTTTCTTGTCCAGAATTCACTTGGTAGAGCATTTTCAAAAAACTCAGTTTTCGCTGACAAAAATGCTGTCTCAGTGTGGACAGAAGGCCAAAACTTAGAGGAAAAAGATGTGTTTTTAAATTATAGTGTATTAGTGTGGACGTGGCCTTAGATTCAGAGTATTAAACAGTCAGCATCAATTTAGGCGGTTCTAAGATCAGTGGATATTCAGGGCTCAGCCCAGACCTCTGTGCATATGTATGGAAGATCCTTTGATAAAATATAGAAATGCAATATACTTTATAAAAAAAAGTTTAAATGTTACATATGTGAGGTTTCATTTATAGAGCAAATCTTTAAATATTATTGAAGCTAAAAGGTCCCACTAACTTTTGTCTCAGCTTCAGATTCGCTAAGAGTTTAAAAGTTTTATTTTAACACTATGTACTTTAAAATGTGATTTAAAAAATACTTAAATATATATATATATATATATATATATATATATATATATATATATATATATGCAGTAAGAACCAAATATTACAATATATATATATATATATATATATATATATATATATATATATTGTAATATTTGGTTCTTACTGCATCTGGATGGACCAACTCTTAACACAGTTTCTATTATTTCACCAAGACAGGCGTTTTGACCGTTCAGACTCGACACAACCGCAGTCGCGATTCACAAGTGCTCTTCTTGCATCCGTATTTGCACATTACATGAGCTGGAAAGCAGCCATCCAACAAGACAGCTCCTGTAGACTGAATTGGTACTTTTGGCACCATTACAAGATGATAAAAACAGCTATACAGAAAACATTCATGGTTTAAGCCCCGGTAGCCCACCCCTAGCGCCACCCATGCAATTTAGTAGCATCCTGTGGTGCAAATTTAAATAGACTTGTTAGACTTAGTCTGAGTAAAAGACATATTAAATTCAACATAAATTAAAATGAGGCTGTGAGGGGCGGGAGAATTCAGTAACCTACCGTAAAGCTCATGTGTGCCTATCCCAGCTTATATACAAAACCATTTATAAGTAAACCAATCATAGGTTGATTTCCCTAAAAAGTGTAAACACTCTGGCTGGGGTAGAGTCAGGATCTTTTCACAGGGGCGGCCGGGCAGGGGCCAGCAATCAGACTGTGGTGGCACTGAAATGTTCAGGCAGCATTTTCATACCGTTTTCATACCGGGGTAGTGGTGCACACACGTTACGTCTCCTGTGTCTTACGGTTGAATAGAGACATTTTCAAACTAAATTGTTCCCAAGACAAAAAAAATTCAAAAACGGCAATTGCGAGTGGGGCCACGGCCACCCCCTAGCTCCGCCACTGCACTGTGGTACTTTCAACCTTCCAAGGTTTGTTTTAAGCAACCATCAGCCCAACACAACATTGGCTCAACTAATATGAGTGAGTTAGTGGCGGGACCAATGCCAGGTGTTGGCAGATGAAGGGTGATTTCAGAAAGCTGTTTGAAAACAATGCATTTTTGCCATTCTGTTTGGTGGCGCTAGTGGCACAGAATTTACACAACTTAAGTTTTAAGGTCTATTTTCAAAGATCTATTTTTGTATCTTTCATCAACCTCCAGGTCCAAAACAGCTCCACATATTGAACAAACATTCCTCATGGCCTCGTTTTTGTTCTCGTCAAATTTAATATGGCGGCTGCTCTGAATAAACTCTATTGAGTCAGCAAAGTTGCATCGATCTCCCGGCCTAAGCCACAGCGCACTCGCTGCTCCTGTCCTCAATGTACACAGCATCAGTACACCACCGGCGTCCGGACAGCATGCTGCAGCGCTTATTTGCATGGGTGTCGGGCATTGAGTGACAGAGAGGATCCCTGTGTATCGAGTCAGGGACATCCCCCAATTAAACAGATCTCCTCTCTCCTCTGTCAGCAGCAGCCGCCATCCATCAGTGCCAACGCGCCCGGGCGTGCTCCCAATGGCTAAGTGTCAATTCCTCATCACATATCAAGCATTCGGGCTTAAAAACAGAGAAGCTCGAGAAATACTATATTTTAAAGTTTATAAAGCTATAGCTATATATATATATATATATATATATATATATATATATATATATATATATATATATAAACAAGAGGATACCATCAGGGCACTTAACATTTGGCAGTATAACATATATAATATTTAATCTTTAAAAGCTGTATGTATACAATATATATGCAGTCTGCTTCAAACATAATGGTGATTCTTGACACAATCGTCATATTAAAACGCGTTTTGTAGAATAAAAGAACAGTAGCCTACTAGAATAGCCTCCGTTTAAAGAGTTTGTACAGAATGTGCAAAGAAAGTCCCTCATGCGTGTTCCTCATTTTGTAAAACTGCATTTTTAATGCACGTGGAACACACTCAGTTCGCGCTGTGAACGCTTCCTTGCGTGCATGCCTATCATAAATAATGTATTGATTAGAATTAAGGCAGATATTGAAAGAATAACTAAACATCTGGAGTAAAACTGTCTGTATAAATGTTGAAATATTTTCCCGTGTCATAGGCTAATTCTTTGCAAATGTATATTGAATGAACTGTTGGATTAGCGTTGGGGAAAAAGTTCTCTCTCATAAATCTAGGGGCGGGCGAGGCAGCATAGTGCTGCTGACATTAGTTATTGTGCGGAGCTCTGGACTTCAATTGCACCCAAGGCTCCCTTTCACTGCCAAGCGCCGATCAGCGCTACATCAGGAAACTCCAAATAAGGGCATGGAAGTGGAAACCCACCGGAATTAAGCCTTATGTAGTCACGACCTTATATGGCATGGCGGAGCGGGATCTTCCGGCCACCGGGCTGCTAGAGCGCAGACGGGAAACCCGAATGTTTACAAGACTTTAGAGGAGAAAGGCTAAACTTGCGCCTCTCTTTCTCGCGCGAAAATACTGCGCTTACCATGATTTGATTTGCTGTGGAGGAGGAACGGGCATCTCCCCTCCATTTAATGCACAGACTTAATGTTTAAGCTCGCCAATCTGCTTTTTCCTCTAGGCGAACGTCATGTGTCCTCCATTGCAGTGCCTAAATATGGGCTTCCTCCGGTCCAAATATGGACATCTACGTCACGGCAAGAGGATATATAAAGGACTAGGGATTCTCTGAGCTCAGAAAGAGCTTAGAGAGCCCAAGCGATTCAGTTCTAACGCAGACAGCTGATAGGCAACACGTTTGCGCTATTTAACCAAATACATTTTGACACATTAAATAAATGTGACAAGTGAACTCAAAACAACAACAGAAACGAAACAGCAAATTGGAACAAGATCTAATTTGGTGAAAAATTTACTATTCTAAAATTTAGGGAATGAGTAAAAGGGACATTCTGAATCTCAGTTACTGCATCTGAGACATATTGGATTTTTTTCTGCCTCTTTGGACAAACCAAAAGGAGAAGCAGGAAAGCAAACAAGAAGATCTAAAGTTCTGTCAGAGTGAGGATATCAATCTGCATCTTCACGACTGTCGTCCCAGAGGGGCTAGCTGCTGATCTCTCCTGCATACCTCTCTCCTCTCCGAGCACACTCCTGAGAGATGGCTGCAGCCAAGACTGAGATGCTCCTGTCTGCTCTGCAGATCTCTGACCCCCTGAGCTTCCCTCACTCTCCCTTGGATAACTACCCCAAGCTGGAGGAGATGATCATGCTAAACTCTGCAGGAGCCCCCTTTCTCAATGCCACGGCACCTGAAGGAACTGGCTTTGGCTCTGGAGATCCCGGGGAGCAGTTTGATCACCTTGCTGGAGGTAAGCGTTTAAATTGATTAAATTGCATGGGGAGAAAGCTGCATGCTGATTTCATAATGCAGTTGTTTGAATCGTCAATAAATGTGTTTTTATGCTTTGGCTGACTTAATTTAAATGTAGAAATATTAGAATGATAAAATGAGCATAAAAGAAAAATGCATAAATTAATCTTAACAAACACAATCTTTTTGTGAAGCCTTCCAAATTGTATGGATGCACAAATAACTGAATAATTGAGCTTATAATAAGACATCAGAAAAATGAATGAGACATGACAAGATTTGCACAACAGCTTTATTTCAAACAGTTTTTGAATAATTTACATTTGAATCTAAATGTGCAGTTTTAGTTCATAATAATAATAATAATGCTAATGATTATCTCACTGTAAGAGAGAGCAGGATGACAATAATGGGAAAGCGAGCAAATTGAGAAAGCACACATGTAGATGGTTTAGCTTGTGCTGGCTCTTGTCTCCGAGGGATATCGGCAAATGTGTGTGTGTTTAGGAGGGGGGGACACACCCCTGTGCTCCATCAGCACCTGCTGCTCTGTCTGTGATTGTGGGAAAACACAGTTAGCGGGACCTCTCCACCCCCCAACTAAACAACATTGTGTTTAGTACAGCACCGTGATCTTTTATGTGCACTGAAATGGGCTTAACGCAATTTATAGTGAACCAGCTGTAAAATGGTATTTAACTCCCTCTTTTTTTGTGATTGCTTCTGCAGACACGCTTCCAGATATTGCCATGGAGAAATCTATGACAGATCAAAGCTACTCCACCCAACGGCTGCCCCCTATCTCTTACACTGGCCGTTTCACCCTCGAACCTGCCACCAACTGCAGCAACAGTCTGTGGGCTGAGCCTCTGTTCAGCCTGGTGAGTGGGCTGGTGGGCATCAACCCGCCCCCCACCTCCATTCAATCATCTTTGAGCTCTCAGGCAACTGTCCCCTCTTCCTCATCTTCGTCTTCCATGCCCTCCTCCTCTTCCTCAGCTACATCCATCGCCAGCCTGAGCTGCTCTGTCCACATGAGCGAGCCCAACCCCATCTACTCAGCAGCTCCTACCTACTCCAGTGCCAGCCCAGACATCTTCCCTGAACATGGGACCAACTTCTCAAACACAGTGGGCAGCACGCTGCAGTACACCCCTTCAAACTACCACAATGGCAAGGCCTGCAGCACCAGTTTCCCTGTGCCAATGATACCAGACTATCTGTTTTCCCAGCAGCAATGTGAAATAAACTTGGTAGCCCCTGACCAGAAGCCCTTCCAGACACAAGCAGGTCAACAGCCCTCCCTGACACCACTGTCCACCATCAAGGCCTTTGCGACACAGGCGGTTGGACCTCAGGATCTGAAGAACGGCTACCCGGCTCAGCTCATCAAGTCCAGTCGCATGCGCAAGTACCCTAACCGGCCAAGCAAAACACCCCCACACGAGCGGCCCTACGCTTGCCCTGTGGAGACCTGCGACCGTCGTTTCTCGCGTTCAGATGAGTTGACACGTCACATCCGAATCCACACAGGCCAGAAGCCTTTCCAGTGCCGTATCTGCATGCGTAACTTCAGTCGCAGCGACCACTTGACAACCCATATCCGCACACACACGGGCGAGAAGCCCTTTGCCTGTGAGATCTGTGGCCGCAAGTTCGCCCGCAGTGATGAGCGCAAGCGCCACACTAAGATCCACCTGCGGCAGAAGGACAAGAAAGCAGACAAAGGTGCTACCACTGTACAGAGTTCAGTTGCCAATGCCTCCATCTCAGCTTCCTCACCCGTGTCCAGCTACCCCTCTCCCATCTCCTCCTATCCATCCCCAGTCTCCTCCTTCCCGTCCCCTGTAAACTCCTGCTATTCCTCACCGGTCCACACCTCCTACCCCTCCCCTTCCATCGCAACCACTTACCCTTCTGTGACCAATACCTTCCAGACACAGGTGGCCAACTCCTTCCCATCCTCAGTGGCCAGCAACATCTACAGTTCACCAGTCACCACCCCGCTGCCTGACATGCAGGCATCACTTTCCCCACGAACAGCCGACATCTGCTGAGACTTTCATCACCTCCTGTCTCCCCTAGCATAAAAGAACAGAAATGTCAATGACTTTTAAGTTCCCTCAGCAAGAAGCACTTTTCTGCCCATGCTCCCAACATGGTCCAGTTAAAAAAAAAGTCAGCAAAGACATTTGAAATCAAAAGGAACTTTTGTGTCGTTCTCTCCTTTCAAATCCTGTCCTTTCAAGCGAGGCATGTGAGACTTTCAAATGACAAACAAAAGCAACAGGCTTCAGCAAGTTTTTCCTCAGACTGTGCGTGCAGATGTACTTGCGATGCAGAATGACAAAAAGACATTAATGGTGTAATCGAAGCCTGAGGGCTTCAGGCTCAGATGCTTGACCTGACAGGTGTACAGTTACAAAAGACATTTAAATAATATACATAAGCTACAGTATACCGTACATGTTCCATGTTTCCTTCTTGTTTTTACTTTTTAGTACCATTGTTGTGAAAATTGATTTGAATATTTGCATTGTGTTATTCTGAATTGAGCAGGGCCATATTCTCTAAGATACATTCTGTATTATGTAGTAAAAATGCTGTGATAAGTTCTTGACTTCGTTTGACTAGACGCACTTAAGTATTCTGACGCATGTAGAAGAGTGATGTTAGTTTCTCTTATTTTGTAAATATCATCCACTGGTACTTTCATTCTCTTTTTCAAATGTGACAACAAATATCTGTTAAACGTAAGAGGAAAACATCAGAAAAGTATCAACCACAAATCTTAAATTTTTTTGGTGCCTTTTGTGAAGCCTTGCAGACGATTTGACAGATATCAGCGTGTGGATGCGTTGCATCTAGCCTTAAGGTGTAAGGGATTTTTTTTTTTCTCTCTCATTTCTTTTTTTCTATATTCAGAAAGCCATTTCAAGGAAAGAAGGGAAAGGATACGAGGGCACTGCATTTCTTTGGGATGTCAGCAAAACAAAAGAAACTATAAACTATATTTTTGTAATGAAAATGTACATATCTACATCTTGAGGAGTTGGAATGCTGTAGTTACCTACTGAGTAGGCATGGGATTTTTTTGTATGTTATTTACATGCGGTCCATTATTTTGTTGTTATTTTTATTTTGTATTTGTGTTTGTTAAAAAAAGTGACTGTTTATGGCTTCTAAACACATTGAATGCGCTTAACTGCCAATGGGATATTTGGTGTACAAGATATCCTTCAAGAACAGAAATATAAATAAAACAAATATATAAATATATACGTTGAATCTCTGTCGTTCTTTTCATTGCTTAGCAACAGGAGTGTGAATTCTCACACATCTCTATGGATACTCCTTTATAGAGTGAACACATGTAACCGTGTACATAAAAAAACTCACTATAATTCAGCATAATTAAAAGCCAAGTTACAACATTCATATTATTAAAACATTTCATCATACACAATACAACAAACATTAATATTAAATTGTTTTTGGATTGAAATGACAGAAGCTGACTGAAATGAATCACTGAAATCTTCAGACAGAGAATTAAAAAGTTTCAATGCAATACAGAGTGGATAGTTTGTCAATAAGGAACTTGTTTGCTTAGCTTTGAAGGATCAGACTTTTTAATAGAATAAATCAGAACACGTCTTCTCAAATGAAACTACAATATAGCCTAGAGCCAAAAAAAGAAGAAAGAACAAAATTAATAAATAAAATCAACTTGACATCAAAAATATATATACTGATGCATTCTTTTGTTCAGAAGTTCGGCAAGCTGAGAAGCCAATCATTGAGTTTATACCGCAGATCAGATTGTCTCTCTTTATTACTTAACAAAAGAGCTCCTGGGCGTCATGAGAATATGTTATCAAAAGATAGCATGTACGAATGTGACTGGATGCGCTTGGGGCTTAATTATACATTGATAGCAATCTTGTAAAATCAGTCGACACTAATAAGACGCCCTTGTAATGGGCTTCAGTGTCTATTGAGTTTGTCAGGGGGGAAAAAGTCTCAATATCCAAGTTGCTTTTAAGAGTAAGGCAGCTTTTGCTCTATTGTATGCTTTACCTTCCTACATGAGTGCCTTTGTAATAGAGAAATAATAATGTGCTCATACTAATTTCTGTGCCACCAAAAAGATCAAATGAAAAAGCGCTCTCTATCTTTCTCTCCCACTATCTTGGCTTCCAGATGTCGTGTGCTCGTTACAGCACGGTTAAGCTCTTTTGTCAGTGAAGATACAAGTTGAACAGGTTTAATGTGACAGAAATTGGGGGTGTATACATACATGTGTAGTGTGTCTGTACATTTATTTCCTAATTTATCACAGTGGAAAAGCCAAAAACCAGGTTGATCTTTCGACCACTGCAGATAAACATATCGTAACCATATTGGCAAACAGCTGAGAAAGAAAAGAGAAGATTTTTCTCTGAATCAGATGATAATTGGTCAAATTGGAACACTGCTAAATACATTAAAATCTCAGACCTTAAGGGTGTGTCAGCACCACTGGGATGGAAAAATTGGCTTGTGTTTTTGCACGGGGTACTTTCCTGAACTATGAGGCAATTTCAGACCAAAAAATTAACCCACAAAACAGCACTAGATTCGAACGTAGCTAAAAGAGAAATGACAACCATGAGATAGAGCGAGTTGAAGGGAAAGAACAACGCAAAGTAAAGTTATTATGGTAATTGGTCTCATAATCCCAAATTGACTCTTTACAAATGTCTTAGGCAAATGCCTGATGGGAATGAACCACAATGACGGAAACCCTGCTCCCTTTTTCATACACACCTATTATTTGACAGGGTCACTCCTACGGCCATTCGTACACCCTCTTCCTGGGGGATTCATGTGAAACCTGAGACCCTCATCCAAGGGGATATTAGAATAAGAAACATTTGCAGAAAAAAGCAAATAAAGTGAAATCCCTTTGCAAAACTATAGCAAAACAACTCTCCAAATGTGTTGGAGAAGCATTGAAACTACAGCTTGAAACTCAGATAATAATGTTTAATTTTAAGTATTTATATGGCACAGAAACCATGAGGGTTTGGGTGATGCTGTCGAAATCACTGGTGAGTGAAATCTGAACATTTACCAGTCAGTGGTCACAGACATTTTTTCAGGCTGGTTTACTTGCATTAAATAGAGTTGCCACAGAGTAAAAGATCGATCTTGGGGCTTAAGAATCGATATCGAGATCATTCAAACGAAGATCGCAATGCATTGGAAAATCTTTGTTTTTACACAGTCCTAGCACATTGCAACAAATGCATTACCTGTGGAGAATATTACAGAATATAATATAATATATCTTTCAATTAGTCAACCTTCTACTTGGACTTTAGGAAACGTTTGATGTTAAATTGTTTATATTTTAGTGCATTTCTATCTTCATACTGTGGGAGACTTTGTTTGGCAAATGTTAATAAATATTACATACAGTAGCTTATAAATTTTACATTGTTACATAGTGTTATGTTTTCTAAGGAACTAAATGCATTTTGACTGTAAAAAAAACTGACCTTATTCACGCTAGCGCCTTTGATTTTTAATGGGAATGAAAACGAGGCTGTGATGGATAGACTTACAGTCTCTTCAAGGACACGAATGCTATAAAGCTGTATAAAGCTGCTGGATCACACCTGATTTCCACAACTCATATTGTATGTAGTTCTTTGTATACTAAACGATACAAAAACACTTTAATCTGCCGTAAAGACCATTGAAGATACTGTAAGTCTATCCCTCACAGCCTCGTTGTCATTCCTATTAAAGATCAAAGATGGCGCTGCTGTGAATAAGATTTAAATATAATTTTAGCATATTCAAAATCTGCAAGTAATCGCTGATTATCTGTGAAAAAAATCACATGATTTATTGTGATTAACTATAAAAAAAATCATCCAATTAATCGCAAATAAATAGTTGAATTGACGGACAGCACTACTTTACACTGAACACTGGTTTAAAATAAATACAACTAATAAAACTAGAATAGACTCACCAACTCTTAAACATTTAACAAACAATTTAGCGTTTTATTGCAAGATTGTTGGTAAATTGATGTTTATTTAAAAATGGTGTATATACGTGTACTGTCCAAATTAACTGATTGATTATTGCCTCAGTTTGCTCGGCTGTAAATCGGTGTGCACAATAAAATGTGACTAAAAATTATTTTTATGTGACCCATTGTACATACTGTGTCAATGCAGGTTCATGGTGAAATGTACATTAGAGGTGCTACAACAACAATTAATTTTATTCCCTATCACACAGATCACAGGTAAAAGGATAAATGATCAGTTCACAAACACTTAATGGTCCTCACACAATGCTATGCTCTGCTATCAAACACTTTAACTATTTGTTTTTAATGACTATCGGTTAGGTTCACGTTTAAGGTTTAGGGTATTAAGGTAGGTTTTGTTGATTAAAACTCAATCTGTTTGGGAGAAAAATGCAACTTGTTTTTCAGCATGACTCAATGGACATTTCAACCTAGAAATGCCATGTTACATGTCAGTACCCACGTCATATCATTTTGCCAAAATGTTGCCACAGTAACATCATTTTCATGAGATCAGGCTCGAAAAAGTTTAAAGCATCACAACGTTTGGTTACTCTCCAAACAAACGAAGAACCATGATTTACGTAGTTTCATTATGGCATTGTTTTGCTAAACACTCCTCTCTTCATTTCTACTCTACAGGCTAATTTAGCACTAAAACACTCAGATGGGGTTCTGCTCTAAAGCATCTGTGATAACAAATCACAACCCCCAGATCTGTGGTCATTTTAGAATGGTTTGTGTTTCATATTCAACAGGCACCACACAGTGCTGTGCTAGCCGAGCGCTAGCAGCATCTAAAGACTCCGTAGGGGAGCGGGAATTCAAAGCACCGTCCCACACCAAGTTTAAAGCTGCCTTCATGACAATATGTCCCTCACACCCAAATATAGAGCAGAAAAGAGTTCTTTCAAGTGTGCTGGATGTGTTGATAATGTTTTCCCTATGCCGGCTTTCGCAACGACTTTGCTGCTTTTGCCTGTATCAGAGTTGACTGGCTGACATGCAGGGCTCTCTCGGATTTGGAGAAAGCGAGATAGAGGACAGAGATGAAGACAGAGGAAGCAAGAGAACACATCGCTCATCTCCCCGAATGTCAGCTCACAATAAAGCCACCTCTCCAATTCTCCCACCAGCCGAGACATCAAGGCCTCTGCCTGTTAAAATAAGTGTTTGTTCTCTTATTCTTTTTGGACCTTTTAAAGGGAGGAATGGGGAGGAAAAAGAAAAGTATGAAAACGAATGTGCGATCATTCTCTATCATTCCCTGTCTCTACACACTTGTGCCAAGTTAAACGGCATATGCTAATGAGATCCCTCCATTTCTGATGCAAGGTCTGTATTCTACTCTTTCTTTCTCTCTGTGTCGTTTTCTCCCTTTCATCCAGCTACAAATACTTTCTTATTGCATCTTTGCCCTCAGGCCTTTTAAGATCTCTTTTTGAAATATGCTGTTTGATAAGCACATCATTGGCTAAGTCCCCACAGTGATTAGGGTTTGACTTTAATGTGTTGGCGACACAGAGATAGAGGGAAAGAAAGAGAGAGAATTGAGAGAACTGATGATGTTGAGGCATGACGCTTTGCACTTCACTAACTCTGCTCACCTCTTCACAAATTAAATGAGATGCTCGCACCTTTTAGATCTGACATCTCGTCTGCAGTATTATTAAATAGAGTTATATGTTGTGATTATTTCATTCAATGAAAGTGTTTCAATTAAATTATTACCAGGGAGAACATTAATTAAGAACAGGTAACTTAATTACAGGTTGTTAGGGTATTGCTATGGGGATGCTATGGCATTCTGGTTTTAAGTGTGTTGCTTTGCAGTTGCTTAGATGTTCTGAGTGGTTGTTAGCTTGTTGCTATATGGTTGTTTCAGGGTTTTCTGAGTGGTTAGATGTGTGTTGCAATGTGGTTGCTGGGGTATTCTGAGTGGTTGCAAGGGTCTTGCTATGCAGTTACAAAGGTTTACAGAATGGTGGTTAGTACGGTGCTGGCAATTTAATTGCCAGGGTGTTCTGAGTGGGATTTAGCATGCTGATATATGGTTGCTAAGGTGTTCGTAGTTGTTTTTAGCGTGTTATGTGATTGCTTGAGTGTTCTGAGTGGTTTTTAGAGTGTTGCTATGCGGTTGCTAGGGTGTTTTAAGTAATTGCAAGGGTGTTGCCTTGCTATGCATTTGCATATGTGTTCTGAATGGTTGTTAACGCATCTCTATATGGTTTCCATATAGTTGGAGAGGTGGTGGCGTAGTGGCTAGAGCACAGGGCTAATCAGAAGGTCGCTGGTTGTGCCCTTGAGCAAGGCACTTAACTCCAGGTTGCTCCAGGGGGATTGTCCCTGTAATAAGGGCTCTGTAAGTTGCTTTGGATAAAAGCGTCTGCCAAATGTAAATGCAAGTTACATACTGGAACAAGTCAAAGGAGTCCACACCAAAATCTATAAGATATTCAGGTCCTAAGATATGACTCAGGTCCATCCCTCAATGTAAGTCTGTCGGATTTTTATCATCCCTGTTATCATCCGCCAGATGAAAAATAATTGCACATCTTAATTTAAACAAGCCGCATGATTTGAGGTCATATTGATGCCCGTATAAACAAGTAGCAGGATGAGTTACTCACTGAAATGTAATTTTCAGGGTTAAAGGTTTTGGAAAACCTTAGCAAGCACCACTTGTATCATAATTGGGTAGTGTTTTTTTATTGGTTAAAACACACATAATTGGGTTATATAGCTATCATTCAATTGCCTGTGCTATCACTGTTTTTCTCTATCTTGCATTTTTGTTGCTCCTCGATAAGCACTGGTATCACTCTGTGCCCCATTAACTTACCTCCTAATGTTTTCCCACAAATGTTGACCTGATGTTCGAATCTTTCCCACCACCTAGCTGGATTACAATCATCAGACACATCACTCTTTGCATCAAGACCACTGAAACATAACAATCATACTCAAAATGACACACCTGCTCAATGCCTCATCAATAATGTACAGTACTTCCTATCTGCCCAAGGGCATAGATTTGGCTTGAACATTGAGGGGGTTGCAGCGTGAAGCATTTACTTGTTTGGTATAAATATTGTGTGTGTGTGTGTGTGGGGGGGGGGGGGGGGGGGGGGGGGTTGTGCTTACTTTTTTGATTATTGGGGTTGGGGCATGTGCTGTTATGTGCAAGCTCACAGCTGTTTCACTAAGAGCTGTCCACACTGGTCATGATTAATATAAAGCATAAAGTAATTTTCCTCCTGCAGGGCTTGTATTACAAAGTAAAGCTATCAATCTGTTATAGAAAGGTATTCCACAGAGGGCAACTATTTGGGCACAAGTATATTTTTGGGAAACAGGCATCAACATTCAGCAGATACATTATTACTAAAGTTTTTTACTCTTTGCCCCACAGTGACTCTCATTTCTAGAGGTGCTGCCTTGTGATTTTGCACAAAAATGTACTTCTGAAGGATCATCATACACCTATACTTTTAAAAACTTAGTAGTACTATATGCAAGTATCAGATGAATAGTTTTTGTTTAGTGCTTAAAAGTACCTGGTTTACAATCCTAACCTATTATATAACAGTTTTGACAAAGCAAGCAAAATTGTGACAGCATTTGACACCCAATAATAACCATGCACTTTTGTATTATATAAAAAAAGAGTTGTATCAAACTCCTTTTGCGTACCACAGTGGAAATGTCATATGAGTTTTGCAAATGATGACTAGACTCTCAATTTAAAGCAAATGATCTGATGAATGTGCGACCAAATTTAGACATGCATGGTTTCTGCCACAGCGTTTTAGACAAACACTCCCCCAACCACAATAATCATGCAACTTATCAAAGATAAAATTCATTATTTTTGAAAGTATTACTTTCGTATGACTTTCTTTCTTCATTTGCACAAAAAGTAGATTTATTTAGATACTGACAGTCACCGTTCACTTTAATTGAATAAAGAAGATGCAATGACAGTGAATGGTCACTGAAGCTAACATTCTGCATAACTTCTCTATTTGTGTTCCACAGAAGAATAAAGTCATACAGGTTTGGTACAACGTTAGGGTGAGTAAATGATGACAGAGTTGTAATTTTCGTTTAACATGATTGCAATTTACTTTATTGTAAATTACTTTGGTTTGAAAGCTTCTGCTAAAACATAAATGTAGTTTTTTTAATATTTCCACATTTTTGCATGCTAAAGTCAGTGTCAAATTACTATTGAACTGAGCTGTACAGATGTAAAATCACATCTGTGATCATGATCGTGCATGCTCTGGGAAAACGCAGTAGCCAGCAGTGACATAATTCAATCTGCTGCACAGGAGGAGCATCAGACTCTGGACACGTCACACTTCTGCAACAAAAGCACTGGAAAATTGGTGGGTAAAAGTAATGCATTTGTAGTGTAATGAGTCCCTTATTGAAGAATGCTCTAAAAAGAATGGACATATAGCTAGAAAATACTGCACAAGTGCTTGCAAGTCGAAATATGTCATCAAACTCTGTGAATTGTATCCATATATTTTACAGTACAAGCACAGTAATAATCAAACCCAGTTGATCCTTATTTAAACATATAGGAAATGTGTTTTAAAGAGCCTAAAACTCATCAGAATCAATAAATTCCTTGACTTTGTATCCTGCACTTTTCCGCATGTTCTGTACCACTTACACCTGCTGTGTGTCCAAGCCAGTGATGTCACTTCACTTCAGCCGTAACACACACCACCTGTCAATTAAAGTGAGAGCAGCATCACACCATTGTGCTGACACTTGCCCTGACACACACAAATACACACACCACAACCAAATGTCCATCTGTGTTTCACTCCAAATCCCCCTTATCCTTAGTTCACAATATATGAACCATATCCAGCAATTTAAATCAATGTGATCAGGTTCTGATGCAATTGTTAATGATTAATCATGCTATTATAAATGCTGAAGTCCTCACGGTCAAGCTTACAGCTGTCTGTAGTATGTACTGGAGGTAAAAGTAAATACATTTATGTATAATCTCTGGTATATCACACACAATTTTCTCATCTTCTGATTGAACCACATTTAACCATGACATAGAGCGAGCCATGGCTGTGTGCCATGACAAATCCATCATGCCACTTGTTAGGTAACGCCATCAGGTGTGTGAACTTTAGCTGTGATAAATAATGCAAAAAGTGATATGAATGAAACATTCAGTTACGTAACCAAATAATGGCTTTCTGCATGATAAAGCCACTGACTAATGCCACATACCATTGATTTATAAGACAAATGTATAAATGGATCTCAAAATGAGAAATACATTGCCATGTAATAAGACATATAGTCAGGGTTGGGGAGTAATGGAGTACATGTAATGGGATTACGTATTTAAAATACAAAATATAAGTAAATGTATTCCACTACAGTTACAAATTATATAATTGGTAATTAGAATACAGTTACATTCAAAAATTACTGGATTACTGAAGAGATTACTTTACATTTTATTGTCATTTGTTTCATTTAATATTTAGTCTTTTCAGATTGAAAAATGTATACATATAAATTATGTGATTCAAAGTGCATTTGAACAGCGGTGAAACACTTTCTTATGATGTGTTACATTCATACGAGCAGACAATAGTATGTTATAAGTACGTTTGAAGCAGAAAAATAGAAATAAGCCTTGTGTAAATTGTCAGCTTTACGCTAAGTTAAAATGCTATTTCTAGCCATTTTCCATGCACATGTTACCAGGCACGATCATATTTTTTTTTTAACAACAAAATTTGCATTAGATCAATGCATTAGGAATTTTGTCTTACTGTACTGGCAGAGTTTTTATAGTCAAAACAAGTTAAAAATATCTACCAGTGCTGAAGAAGTAATTCAAAGTATGTAGAATACATTACTGACCTTGAGAAATCTAGCGAAATATGTTACAAATGACAATTTACAGCTTGTATTCTGTAATCTGTAGTGGAATACATTTAAAAATTAACCCTCCCAATCCTGCATATAACAAATATCACATGTACCAGATGACATAAGATCAAAGGTTTACATACCCCTACAGTATAGGGGAGACCAGAGACTTTTTACTCTAATTAATATTTCTCAAGTGTGGTTTGTGTACAGTCAGTTTTTGTACAGACACATACACACCTTGAGCCTATAGTGGGGTATGCTGTAATATGGGTAAGTCCTATAATGGTAACCTGCTGTTTACAGAAACCAATATAAGCAGAATGCCTTTTTTTAAATATGGAATAATTTTTTAAAGTAAAAAATTAGCCAAAAGAAATGTTCTATAATTTTAAATCAATTATATAAAAAAAAATTATAATCACGTGACGCTATTTTTTTTTTTGTCCGGATCAATTGTTATATAAAAAAAATTCAATACATTTTTGAATTCACTTCCACTATGAACATGTTTTTAATTACTGAGTCATTTTGACATTGGTTCTGGGCTGAAAGTCTAAAATATTTAAGTGGTGTAACCGAGACATAAATGAGAAATAAAGGTCTAATTAAAAGCTGAAATTCTTGACAAAAGAAATGTTGGCCTTAAAATGTTAATATTTGAAAGACTTTTATCAATCAAATCAAAGTCATGTGGTGTACAACAAATAAATAAATAAATGTATATGTATATGTCCGGCACCAGCAATCATGCCACAGTCCAAATCATTTAGATCACATTTTTCCCATTCTGATGGTTGATGTGAACTTTAACTGAAGCTCCTGACCTGTATCTACGTGATTTTATGCACCGCACTGCTGTCTCACGATTGGCTGATTAGATAATCGCATGGATTGTTGGTGCCAGACGGGCTGGTTTGAGTATTTCTGCAACTGCTGATCTTCTGGGATTTTCACAAACAACAGTGTCTAGTATTTACTCAGAATGGTGTCAAAAACAAAAAACATTCATAGAGCGGCAGTTCTGCAGATGGAAATGCCTTGTTGATGAGAGGTCAACTGAGAATGGCCAGTATGGTCGAACCAACAAAGTCTACAGTAACTCAGATAACTGCTCTGTACAGTTGTGGTGAAAAGAATAGTAACTCAGAGTGGTTTACATATTTTGAATTGTGCTATGTTCATTTTCTGTTGGTAGGGTACACTGTTTTGCTGTTGCTAAAATTAACAGCTACAGTATACAACTGTAAGTAAGCTGCATATAGCTGTCAAATTACATTAACAGCAATGTTTCCAGCATGCACTGCATCATGAAAAATGTACTTAGATTTTTTCATATTTATTGGTTTATGTTTATGCTGTTTTTGTTTTAGTTTGTTACTTGTATTTTAATGTTCAGCTTTTACTTTTTCACATATAAGTATGTTTGTTAATTGTCACCATTGTTGCGTTTTGTATGCCGAGAGTTGATTTCTGTGTGTGTCTTGATAACACCTCAAGTTGTGCTGTAAGTTCATCAAAACATCAAACACTCAATTTGCAGAAATCATTTAGCTGAAATAACCTTTACTGATTTTGCTTTTATGTTTTTATGTGTAATGCATCACTATTGACACATATAGTGCCATATGCAAGGTAGGATCAGATATTCAATCTGACCTTAGGTTTTGTCTTCCGAGTAGCACAGTGCAACAACTTGTGTTTTCCTTAAACATAAATTGATTGGCTGGAAGAACATAATATAATAATAAAGAAGGTCCAAGGTGCCAGCTCAAGAGAACACTAATCACCATAATGGTGACTTCAAACAAAACACAACTATTGATAACAAAACAACAACATTCTATTAAGTCGTTTAAAACTTTTGTATGTGTTTATTTTTTAAAATGTATGTAGCCCCAATGCAGCATACATACTTATTAAAGCACAAAGGCATAAAGGTATTTCACCATTATAACACACAATGCAGTGCTATACTGTTATTTTAACATTTACATGTTGTTGTTGTTTTTTCATAAAAAAATACACTGTTCAATCCTGAAAAAATTGTACATTTAATACTTCTCATTAGACAGACAAGTGAAGGCTGATGTGAGATGATAAAGTATAGAGGTGTTGGTCAAAAACATCATGAACACTAACCTTGTGAGTTAGGTTTAGGGTTAGGTTTTTGTGGGTAGGGGAATGCCTCACTCATGGGTTCACAAGGTCCCCAGGTGAGAGCTCTCAAGGCATGGGTGCAGTTTTAAACTTGGGACCCCTCATCACATTCCCATTCTCAGAGTTAGCTTTCGGGGGGTACGTGTGAGGTTCCCAGGTTAGGGTTTGTTTTAGGGTCTGGGCTAGGGGAAAGGTTCAAATGCTTAACCTATTGGTTTTAAGGTTAGGTTTAGGCACCATAAAAAGAAAAACCCAAGTGAGGGAGGGAGGAGGAGAAGTCTAGCTCGGATCAAACCGGAGGAACTCCCTGGTAAGTATTCACACTATTAAAGGCAAGGAACTCAGTCAGACCATGTCTTCATATTTTTTTTTAAATTTTTTACTTTTGTGGTTAAAAAAAAAATCATATCCTAACCTACTTTCTCTTTAGGTAATCGGGGCGGACGGTAGGAGTCGCGTCATGAGGAGCTCCAACACTAGGCCTCAAGAGGGGGGAAGAGGAGCAAGAGGCTACCCATACTATTTTACAGGTAAGTGCTTTTAAAGGGAAACCTATTAATATGTAGGGTTAGGGTTAGGTTAGGTTAAAATATAAGTTTCAAAATGTCACTATAGCTTTCAACAAGATGATATCATGATTTAAAAAATAAATTTTCCCCAATGCCTTGCATAGAACAGCTATTTACCATAAAACTAGTCACTTCACAGTGAGACTGCTCTTGATTTCCCAGAATGCAAAAATTTTAACAGCAAACTAAGATTTTAAGAATCACAGTAGATTGCTGTAGGAATTTGGCCATACATTTACAGCATTTTTTTACAGTGTAGGTTGCGTGTAAATGACTGAGAAACAATAAATACATCTGAATGAAGCATATTTTGTCCACTCATGATATATTGCGATTAATCGCGATTAACTCCAAAAAAACCATGAGATTAATAGTGATTTGAAATGTAAATAGTTTGACAGCCCTAAGAGAGAGAGAGAGAGAGAGAGAGAGAGAGAGAGAGAGAGAGAGAGAGAGAGAGCGTGCACCAACATAACAGTGTCATGCATGACGTGACATATGAAGCAACCCCGGGAAAACTTGAAAATTTGAAACATGATATTTATGTTGTTTTGTTAATGTTGGTTTCAAATATTTTTGGAAAACATTTCTTGCATTTCCTACAAAAAAATAGATAAAATGATTTAATATCTTTTCAAATGTCAAGCAGTCTAACTATGAAGTACTTTACGTGCACCTTTCCTAAACTCATGAGTGTACTCAACTTAATTAATATCAGACAGTTTCAAATTTTTTGTAGTTTTAATGTATTTATTTATTTATTGTGTGGGTGTGTTTTCCCACTACTCTCACATGTGTTGCTCAATATGTGTTTGACTGCCATCTCTTGAAATTTCAGTGTGGAAGTAATGAATCCTGTTTTTATATTTGTTGCATCATCTACTTGATTAATGAAAAATAAAACATTCAGTGTTACACTTTTATGTGAAATCAAATCACAAAAAATGCCTTAAATATAGTTGACTCTGCATATTAAGGTGGGATACACAAATGTTACAAATTGAAAAAATGACTCACATCAGCTTTTAAGTCAAATTCCTTTCTCTTGTAACATTTCCAATTTTTGGCTATCCCCTGAACATGTATGAATTCCAAACTTGGATCTTGACTGGTACAAGCACCAACACATGCACACACACACACACACATACAGCACATGGCTTGGCTCTGTCAGACAGTAAATTAATATCCCATAGGAGGTTACTTCACTCAGCAAGATTGTCAGGGAAATTCAAGAAATGTTTTCCATGGCCTGGGTAGCTCAGTGAGTATTGATGCTGACTACCACCCCTGGAGTCGTGAGTTTGAATCCAGTGTGTGCTGAGTGACTCCAGCCAGGTCTCCTAAGCAACCAAATTGGCCCAGTTGCTAGGGAGGGTAGAGTCACATGGTGTAACCTCTTCGTGGTCACGATTAGTGGTTCTCACTCTCAATGGGGCACGTGCTAAAATGTGCGTGTATCGCAGAGAACAGCATGAGCCTCCACGTGCAGAGTCTCTGCGGTGTCATGCACAACAAGCCAAGTAATAAGATGCGGGAATTGACGGTATCAGAAGCGGAGGCAACTGAGATTTGTCCTCCACCACCCGTATTGAGGTGAGTAACCGTGCCACCATGAGGAACTACTAAGTAGTGGGAATTAGGCATTCCAAATAAAATAAAAAACGTAAATAATGTTTTCCAAAAGTATTTGAAACCAAAATTAACACAAATACACAAGTATAAAGTTTCCAATTTTCTAGTTATCCCAAGGTTGCTTCATAAGTCATGTCATACATGACACAACTATTTAATTTCTACGAACTTGACACGTGTTTTAAACTATATTTTTTTAAAATATTTGTATTACCTATGACAACATTATTGTCAATAAGCCATAAATATAAAAAATCACAAGTGAAAACTTCCCCCAATATAAAGCTACAACCTGACATTTATGAAAAATGGCCTCAATCTAAGAATGCAGTTCATTCTTTCGGTTAAAATCTACATTAACTACATTTTATTGGTCACTTTGGCCAAGGTAATTAACATTATATCAGTGTGATTTTATTGTTTACTTGTCAACCCAAAACCTATTATAAAAAATATGCTTATTTTGATCTTTATTTATTGTTTGTTTGTTTGTTTGTTTGTTTGTTACAAACTGTTAGAGAAAACCAGCTTTGAAGAAATTTGATTTAAATCTCATAGTTACTAAGATATAACCATTGTGACAAAAATGCATATACGTGATTGAGTTACATGATGGTACTCTGTTTTTATGAACTCTTAATGTTAGCCTACAGAAAGTAGAGGGTTGGGATTCTGTAAAACCAGTTGTTCTGATTGTATCAGTAATATGTTGTATCTGCATACATATCTAGGGATTTTTTGCTGTTGATGTTTTGGAGAAGAGTTGTTGTATTTTTCTACCATTGCCACAGGCATCCTTGAGGGACGCGACAATGGGAATTCAAATACTGCCTGGTGACAGTCTTTGTAATAGCACGGCTACAAGAGAATGCAATATGAAGAGAATACCACCACAGTGTTTACATAGCTGCAAGGCCATGGATCCACACAATGTGAGGTGTGTAAACTGAAGGCAAAATGGTGCTAAAGACTATTTCATCCATTACAAGGACAGCAAGAGCAAGTCAAAATACCTGGCACCCTTCACATTCCTGTGCCCCCTCCATGTTTGCCTTTGATACAGTGAAAGAAAGCTGTGGTATTTTTAGGATCCTTATGATGAGGTGGAACCAATCTCTCTTCTCTATGGGGGCTGATGTCACCAGGGTGCGTGGGCATGTGGCAGGGATGCTGGGCTACCTGCTGTGAAAATGTGTAGTCTCTTTCTACCCAGGAATTAGAGCAATACAAATTATATTCTAATACAACCTGTGCAGAAGCAGCAACCGATAGATTGCAGAACTGCACCAGTTTGATTGCTGGCTACAGGCTCCATTTCCATGGAGAAATGTTAGAGCATCTTATGAAAATACTTTTAACAATTTTCAAATAATTTCAAATAACATGGAAGGCTTTTGTATACACTTGAAATTTAAAGTTACATTGATATGGTTTGTTCTCAGAGGAGCCTTTTTGTCTACTTAAGGGTACCAAATCAAGGGTACCACCCCAGTGATGGCCTTGTAATTTAAACAGAGTGTGTATAGAATTTGGGTTCGATATGACAAGAACGTAGGACTGGCTTTGATGTCAACATCCATATTTCATAAGCATGCATATACTGTATTTGTAACACAAAATGAATGCCATTTTAAACCATTGCTTTTTTATTACTATCTGAGAAGTGTTCACCCAATAGAAAATAAAACTTCTGTCCTTATTTACTCAATCTCATGTTTTTTCAAAACTGTAAGTTTTTCTTTCCTCTGAGGAAAGTAAAAGTAGTAGTAGAGTTGCTTTTTTCTATACAATAAAAGTCCATGGTGATTTATACTGTGAACTCCTAAAAGGACAAAAATCACAATGAAAGCACTAGTGTGTACTCACTATATTGAACCTAACATACACAGTAGCTTTGTGTGAGGAACAGAAATTCGCTAAAAACCATCCTTTTGCAGTAGCTCTTGAATGTCATCTGCGCTTGTGTTCAATTCAAAACAGTCAAACACGTTGTGTCACAATTGTTCACAAGACACACAAACAAACCATTATGAAGCCATGTTTGAATATGTGCAAGCGTAGCTATATGAGATTTGAAAGATATGCACAAGCAAACATTTTCAGCAAATAACTTTTTCAATTTTGGTCTATTTTTCACTCAGAGCTATTGTATGGCTTCAGAAGTCTTGGAATAAAGCACTGAAATCATACAGACTACTTTGATGGTGCTTTTTTGTTGTTGTTGTTGTACTTTTCTCTTAAAAAGCTCCATAAATCACATCCACTGTCATTATATGAAGATGAGCAGCTTGGATTATATTCTGCTAAATAGGCTTGTAGAGCGGAGGGCGGGGCCGGGCTGGAACAACCCGGTCCCCAATCAGCCTGATGGGGGCGCGCGAGGGATAAAGGCGGATGGTGACGACAGTTTGAGAGAGAGAGAGAGAGAATGTCAGGCAGCTGCTCTGTGTGTTTATGTTTGTGTGTTATGGTTAAGTTCTACATTAAAATATTATTTATACTGTCAAGCCGGTTCTCGCCTCCTCCTTTCCATTGAACTCCTTTACACTGGTGCCGAAACCCGGGAGCAGTAGGCATGCCCATCGCGGAGTCATCGGGACTGCCATCCACCCAGGGGAGTGCCACTGCCATCTGCTGGGGGACGGCGTAACCCGACTGCCCGGATGCAGAGAATGGCTGCCGTCGGCGAGGCGAGACTGGACTCCCCGGCCACCTGGCGCAAAGGAGCCACTGCCAGGGGCGGAGGAGTGCCCTGCCATCCTCCAGAAACACGAAGGGATCGAGAAAACCGGCGTCCACGAGGGGAGGATTTGAAGCAACTCCCTGACCACCTGGAGCGGTCGTGCCACTGCCAGGGGCGGAGGAGTGTCCCCACAGGTCGCCGAGGCTGTCGTCTGCCTGAGAGGGTGGAGGAGTGATCGGGGACCACGTGTCTTCACATCAGAGAACCGGTGAGTGAGTTTTCTCTCTCTCTGTGTTGGCCTTTATCCCTCGCCTGTTTTGTTTTTGCCGTCCTGTCTCCTCCCAGGTCGAGGAGGATGGGGATGACCCACCATCAGACGGGGCGCAAGGCACAATCATTTTTGGGTAAACTATTCCTGATGTATCCAAGAATTAAAAATTCTGTCATCATTAGCTCAGCACTGCGCTTTTTTATACAATGAAATTGGATGATTATATACATTAAGTAATCTTAGCCTAATTAATTTGAGGGGAAGTTTAAATACTCCACTCAATTCTATCTATCGCACATATTATCCCCATAAAGCCAGCAGCATTTTTGCAAATTTGCATAATATTTATTTTCAGATCTTGCTGTATAGGCTATAAGCTCTGATGTTTGTGCCGAGTGCAGTCCACATACAAACCGAGCCATGTAAAGTGCTAATGTAAAACATCTCATGTGCTTTTAACATGTTTTTGTCCATTGCCATGACACTCATCCTTAACCTGTAGCTATTTAAGGTTAAACACAAAATCACCAGAGGGGGGTAAAAAAAAGAAAAGAAAAACACACTCACATTCCCTTAAAAACGTGCCGCTCCGACACCCATCTTCATTAATGCGTTAAGCCGTGATTGGATTGCGGACCTGGCCTGTCAAGCACCTACGGCTCTATAAATACACAATAACCCCCTCTAACCTCCCCTACTTCTAACCCGCATTATTCTCTGCCTCTAATGTACATGAAGCCTCAGATAATTGCGTTGGATTACAAAAGAGTGCCTCGCAGGTATTTTTCCCCTCTCCCCCCGCTGGAAATACAGGCGCTGTTAAGTGTTATTCACACCAGCCGACTGCGGCTCAGCCACGGACTCTGATGAGCCCTAATAGAACTCCATTGTGAGTAATGACCCTCCGATCCGCGCTGTTATTCCATCTGGTTCAACAGGGTAAAAGCTCACATTAGAATGGAAATGAGTGCTATGCTTTTACCCGTCAGCTTCGGCTCGCCCGGCATTCTCCTCTGCTTGATATTGGCCTTTAAAGTACATGTAACTTATCGCCCGTTCATAACGTGCTCAGGGATTTCTGAACATGTTGAAAGGACTGATTTCCAAAGAGCCTCAGTGAATGAGTCACATTGTGCATTTCAGTGTCACTCTTTGATAAATTTGATAAAGCTTAGAGGCAAAGGCTTGGTTCAAGGTGTCTATAGACATGTCGATATGGCCCCAAATAAACAGAATATGCAATAAATGGTCATCGCAAATATGATCCTGAATTGACAAGCTATTTACCAACAGATAGATATAAACATGTTGTTGCTAGGTAGTTTTCTATGATCAGGCAGAGCAGGTAGCACCCTTGTGCATGAAAATTGAAATTCAGATCACGGTTTAATTTAATGGAGAAGAACTCCTATATTAAAACACACATAAACTCAGTGACATTAATGGATGTCAAAAAGCAATTATCAACATGTCTTGAGGTTGAAGAGATAAGTCATAAATGCTTCTTAGACACACACACACATACTTTTAAGAAAGGTTGTCAGCACGCTTAAACATGGCAAAAAGAGGCATCTTTAATTCATCACTTTAAAATCAACACAGCTAAAAATATTAACTACTAGTTTGGTGTTGGACGACTAGTGGAACTTCTTGTCCCATTTATAGAATGGGTTAATTTCTATGACATCTGTCTGCTTGTTTTACATTTGTCATCTTCAGCCATTCATTTAAATGTCATTTAAATTAAAAATGTAGTTTGTGATGGATATGAATCTGGTACATCGAATTCCTCTGTTATATTTTGGAATTCATGTGTTTACGCTTCAGTTTCATGTGTATTGAAAGTTCCCGTTCAGTCTGCAACACCTGGACATTAAAGCACCACGTGGTCACTGTCCGTGACCACAGCAACAGCTCCTGTACCCACACAGGCACAAGAGTTTTCCCTTTTAGGCTTAAAAAATCTTATGAAAAACTGTTTTATATTATATATATATATTCATACATTATATATAATATTTTTGCCATGTGTAATTGCATTTCACTGTTTTTAACCGTGGATTCAAAATTTTTACGGTTAAATTAACCGTGATATATTTAATCGCAATAGTAAAACCGTATAATTGTGTCATCCCTAATTCAATGCACATGCTTAAATATTTATACACTGTATCATATCAAACATTCAGAAAACAATTAGGGTTAATGTTTTCATTGCCTTTCTGCTTTCCTCACTGTGAAAAACAACTGATCATTTCTATGGGTGCCTTTAACATATTCACTGACCCATGTGATGTATTTCATGTTTTAAAAAATCACAAAAAAGGTTTGTGTGTGTAGGAGACCTACAGACCGAAATTGCACGTTGTCAGCCGCAGACTGTCTTGGGTGTTTTAATCCTACAGGGGGTGCTTGACGCTCTGAACACCGAATCCTCTGTTCATCTGCATTTCTGTGTTAATGCATCCTAGCCAGCACTGAGAAAAGTAAGAGGTACCACGTGACACCGCCGTATAGCTGGGCAATACCAACTCGTCCATCGGAGGGGGGGCTTCAGTTTTTTGTCTCAATATGACAGACTCACAGTCAAACAACTGCAAGGTATCTCATACCAAATTATTAACAAGGACAGATGCATAAATGCGCAAATCACCCCTTCACAGCACTGGGGGGGTCAGTAACCATTTGATGCAGATTGTGCATTTTTTGTATTTGACCGAAATTCCACTGATATTAGGAAGCTGACTAACATGAATTACGGCGTAAAAATTTGAAAGAATTGTGCAAGAATGTACCTGGCTATGCAGAACTTCAAAATTTTTCTGACAACAAAGCACTTGAATGTGATAATTATGACTTGTAATTATGACTTCAGAAGTGGGAGCTAGGATCATTCTGATCGCATAGGATGACTGCATAAACCCATGCTAAAGAGGCCAAACTGTCTGACCAAATAGGTAGTTCCACCCCAAACTCATGCCATTGGTTGAGCCAATGTTGCCCCGTCAGGCCACTTGAACAAACACACCAATACTGATAGAGCCTCAGTGTTTACACTCTTTGGGAAAATCAACTGACGAATGGCAGGCTTACTCATTGTTGTCTCTGCTCACTGAACTGGGATAGTAGTATTTTGGGTATTTTAAAAAACATAAAAAATGTACACATATATCTGACTTTTTTCAGCTGTTTAGACTGCTTTTCTAACTCACTGACATCTGCCAGGCCCAAAAGCCCATCCACATCCATTGCGTTCCTGTTCTACAGCTGTACTTCCTCAGTCTGCTCTTCCACCAGGGAAATTCTTGGACAGAACAAATGCATTCCTCCACCAAGATGAACACTAGCAATGCCCCGCATGTATCCCACAAACATGCTGTGAAGGCCTGACAATCTTGCTGAGTGAAGTAACCTCATATGGGATATGTATTTACTGTCTGGCACTGAGCCAAGCCATGTACTCTATGTGTGTGTACATGTGTTGGCATTTGTACCTGTCAAGATCCAAGTTTGGAATTCATACATGTTCAGGGGATAGCCAAAAAAATTGGAAATGTTACAAGAAAAAGGAATTTGACTTTAAAGCTGATGTAGTCAGGAAGTATGTTTTATTTATTAAAATATCCATCTAAAATTCACCTTATAAGCCTTGTCTGATTTCAACATTATTCCAATAATTTTTGGCACCCCCCACTGGACATTTTTATTGGGAAACTGCAGCAAAACATGTAATACAGTACATAACATTGGTTTGCAAATATGTTGCTATGGTCAAGCTATCACAAATATCAAGTTTCACATTTTCTGTAGTTTTTTTGTGGGTTTGTTTTCCCACTACTGTCACATGTGTTGCTCAATATGTTTGACTGCCAGTTGCATCTCATGAAATTTCAGTGTGGAAGTTAGAGTTTGCAACTCTTAAAACATTGTTTTCTGGGACTTCAAATTTACTGATACACATATGTGGCTAATCTCTACAACTACAAATTACACTGTCACATGTGCTCATTTGTTTTGCACAAAAAATACCTTCATATAACCTATAGTATTTCAAAATGCAAATGTGACATGCAATGCAAATTTTCTGACACAACTTGGTCGTTTTGTGTTGCTTCTATGGCACTTTCATTTACTTTCGTTTCGAGTGTCCTAGGCTGGGTTCGAGCCTTGGTCTCCAAGTCCAAAGTCCAACACTCAGGTGAGCTACTGCACAAGCTAATCAAGTGTGTAAATGTAGGTTGGTCTATAATACAAGAGTTAAAATGTATCATTTTTCAAACTATGCATTAGAGAATGTCGCTATAGTAACATATCATAGCATTGTGTGATTAATACAGCCAAAATTTAGTGTTTATAAAGTTATTTCAGGCATTTTAGTCGTGATTTGTGTGAAAGTGAATAAACGCAGTTGTTGTAGCATGTAGCATGTAGTGTTCATTGCACCAAAAAGCAAAACATAGAATGCAGCACATAAAACTCTAGTCTAAAGTTTATATAGCTATAGTAGCATTCACTGTATGAGACTAGGTTGCAAAGTTTTCATTTTTGGGTGAACTATTCCTTTAACTATCCCTAAAATCAGAAGTAAATGTTAGAAGGAATGTTGTTCAAGCTCCAATCCCAGTCCTAACCCTAACCTCACCTTTACCCTATCCTTTAAATCTGATTGGTTTATAGGAATGTAGTAATGCTGTTCAAAGACCAACAAGGATGTTGATCCAGGAACAAATCCTGGATACTTGGCAAAATCTCAGAAGGCATTTTGTATAAACTATATGTTTATTCAAACCCAAAGGAAGCATTCACCCACATACGCCATATGGAACCTGATAACTGAACCATGGAAAGTTCTGGAATGAAGAGTCCCTCAATAAACTGGAGGATTATCATCTTGGAAGAATGGTGCAATACCCAAAGACACATTCAAGTATGGTGTCATTCCTAGAGGGACTAAAGGTGAAAGGTTGCACTTTTATAGATATATGGCATTTATATATACCGGTATTAAGTTTATAGTATTATATCATCCACCAAATGCACATTTATCTCTTTGTATTTGTCCGGCAACTTGCACTGCAAATTCACAGTTTGCACGCATGTAATATTTGTTTTTTAGTCTGCATGTGTGTTATGAATTTACAGAATATAGATGGCTGCTTCAATACCCTAATATCTGTGCTTACCACCATGTCTGCGGCCCATCTTTTGCGTAGAGTGCAAACACACACATGCACATCCATCCATCATCTTCCCTTTTGCTATATGCAACCAGGACAGGTGTATGGACTTAAATTTGTCACATGCAGAGTAGATTTATGAATCACACACACATACACACCTAAACACACACACACAAACACACACACACACACACACACACACACGCACACACATAAAGTGCTTTGAACAAGTATTTGCCCCTTCCTGATTTCTTGTTTTTTCTGTATTTTTCATACAAAATAGTTTTAGATCTTCAAACGAGATATAACATAAAACAAAGGCAACCTGAGTAAACACAAGATACAGTTTTCAAACATAAATATTTTTTTTTAAAGTAAAAAATTTGTCCAACTCCTAAATCGCCCATATGAAAAATGAACTGCCCCCTTAAACTTAATTGCTGGTTGTGCAACCTTTAGCAGCAACTGCAACCAAATGCTTCCGATAACTGGAGATCAGTCTTTCACAATGCTTTGGTGGTATTTTGGCCCATTTTGCTCTGCTGATCTGCTTTAGCTGAACATGGATAAAACAGAGATCATTATTATTGGAGCACCTTATTATTGGAACACTTACCATCCAGTACTGTAAAAAATGCAGGTATCATCTTTGATCAGTGTCTTCTCTCTCTTCTATCTATCTACTCCCTGTGTCTAATGCACCCTTTCCCTTTTCTGTCCCTCCAACTCCCCCTGTCGCCCTCCGCTATCCCTCCCAGGTTGGAGAGACCGCCGGCTAGTCTGCTGGAGACCGCAGAAGGAAGACCTAGGCTAGTCTGCTGGAGTTGAGGGGAAACCAGACACAGCAAGGAATGGTGTCCAGTGATGGAGGTGGGGACACTGGACTGGATCCCCGATGCTCCACAGGCTGCCCCCGATCGGGCAGGTGCGTATTGGATACCAGTAAGAGTAAAAGGGGATGCACATCAAGCTTTGGTGGATACAGGTTGTTCTCAAACCTCGATCCACCAATGCTTGGTGCAAGCGGGGCATTGGATATGAATAAACGTGTGAGGGTGAGGTGTGCGCATGGTGACATTCCCAAATATCCAGTGGTTACCATTGAGAGTCGAGGCTGCGGTTAATTCCCGCCTCACCCATCTACTAATTTTGGGAACCAATTGGCCCGGCTTTAAAAATCACTTGCCAAGTGGCAAGTTTGAGATCTCAAAACGATTTAGTGGTCTTGATCAAATCTACCTCCTCAAATTCCTCAAACAATGGAGGGAGGTGGTGCCCTGTCCTGAGAGTGATCACAGCCTGCATGGCGCCCAAGACCAAAAAGGAGTTAAGGCAGTTTTTGGGGATGGCTGGCTACTACCGAAGGTTTGTGCCTGGCTACTATGATGTCACCAGCCTGCTGACTGACCTTACTAAAAAGGGGGCTCCTGATCTGGTCCAGTGGACAGAGTCGTGCCAACAGGCCTTCCTTAAGGTAAAGTCTGCACATTGTGGGGGTCTGCACATTTAGTAACTAACAGGGCAAATACTTTTTCAAACAGACCCAGTTTGTATTGGATATCTTTTTGCTATCATTTAAAAACTGTATTTTGTGTTTACTCATATTGCCTTTGTTTAAAAATGTCAACAAAATCTTACACAAATAAATTTAGTATGAGATATACACAAAAACATAAGAAATCAGGATGGGGAAAACACTTTTTCAGAGCACTGTATACACACACACACAATACACACATGAATGAACACACACACACACACACACACACACACACACACACACATACATGTTGGTGCGGTTATCCTTATAAGGACTCTCCATAGACACAAAGATTTTTATACTGTACGAACTATAGATTATATCCCCTAACCCTACTCCTATACCTCACAAAACTCTTTCTGCATTTTTACATTTTCAAAATGCAATTTTAAGCCATTTTAATCATGGGTACACTAAAAATATCCTCATAAACCACATTTATAGCATAATACCCTTGCAATTACCAGTTTGTAACCTAAAAAAAGGCCTCATAAACCACCAAAACCCACACACACACACAAACTTTTTCTCTTGGTCTGAATTAAAAAGATGTCCTAGTGTGCATCTTTGCTAAAACATAAATCAGCAACACTTTTCATTATTCAACAAACATTCCTCTGAAATATACTGTATTTGTCTACTTTTTATGTAAATCTTCCCAGGAATTATGCAGATTCTTAACTTAATTTAAATTGTACCAAGAATTTTCTGGTATATAATATCAGACTCAAATGCTTTGATAAACACTAAAAGTAAATCCAACAAACATCTCTACAAACAATATCAGAACATTGCCATTTAGTTTGGGAATCAATGCCAATCGTTTAAGACTCTTTGAAATAAACATGCAATTACATTCAATCACTTCAGTCAGCACCAATTGAACAAGATAATTAAATGAGTGTTTATTGATCTTCACTCGTCAAAGTTGTCAGTCATCTCATGCAACTTGCTGTCAATAAATTGACTTTGCTTAAATATTAAAATCTCTGAGATTCTGGTTTGTGTACCCTCTCTCTCTCTCTTCATCACAATCGTTCTCTCGCAAACGTACACCACCACAGAGGCTAAAAAAATTGACTATTCTGTTCTCTGTGTAGTCTAAAAGGTCAGATACTGCCCAGCACATGAGCTGAAAAGGTAATACACCCTCATATAGAAGTGTATTAGGACCAACACCCTGCACACAGTCTACAGCTTTCAAAGGTTTACCATACATTAGTTGCGCTTAAAATTTCTTAACACCAATTCAGTCATTTATTAAAGCAAACTAAAACCCATTAACTGTGGAAAAATCACTATAATGCATGGCCTCTTGTGGCTTATTGCTTTTATAAAAACACCATCAACAACAATATGTAAAAGACACGGATGTTCAGAAAATGGTTTATTACTCAAAGTCAATCCCAATTCTGATAAAGTTGGGACAGTATGGAAAAGGAGTGATTTGTAAATTCTATTCACCAAGTGCTATATTAAAAACACTACAACAACACAGTATTTGATGTTTTTTACCTTGTGAATTTAGTTTTTAATTTATATATTTCAAATCAGATGATTGCAACGTGCTCCAAAAAAGTTGGGACAGTCGAGTGTTTACCACTGTGTAACACCACGATTTCTTCTAATTACACTTATTACATGTTTGGGCACTAAAGACACAAGTTTGTAAAGATTGTTAATTCACTAGTGGCACACAGAAGCAGAATTTTCCTCTATTTATCCATGCTGGTCATCAGCTGTACAATTGTACTGGGCCTTCATTGCCGTATTTTGTACTTCATGATGCACCAAACATTTTCAAGTGGAGACAGGTCAGGACTGCAGGCAGGCCAATCTAGTACCCACACTCTCTGCTTATACAGCCATGGACTTGTAATCTAGACAGGATTTGGTTTGGTGTTGTCCTACAGGATAATGCAGGGATCTGGATGGCAGTATATGCTGCTCCAAGTTATGTTCAAGTTATCCATGCCATGGGCACTGACACACCCCAATATCATGAAAACATTAGCTTATGGACCATGACGCTGATAACAGCTTGAATGCTCCATTTCCTCTTTGGCACGGAGAACACAACGGCTGTTTTTTGGGGGGGGGGGGGGGGGGGGGTTTAATGTGGACTCGTCGGACCACGAAACACTATTCCACTGTTCTACTTTCCATCTCTGATGAGATCGAGCCCAGAGAAGTCGGCGGTGCTTCTGGACAGTGTTGATGTATTGCTTCTGCTTTGCATAGTAAAGTCTGAACTTGCATCTTTGAATGCAGTATGGTCACACCATTGTGGGAGGTATTTTGAAGTACATTTAAATATGAGGATGCTAAATATAAAACCTTAACCAATGTGTTAAACTAAAATGTGTTATAAATGACTTTATGCCTCATTCTATGAGTAGACTTCACATGAGGTCAGTAAAATAAGCCGTTTTAATCACTTGATGATGATTTTAAGTAACATATATGCAGTAGAAAATGTTTGATTTGTCTTGTTTATTCTGAATTCATGGCACTAATGCGCTAACACACTTTGCACGGCCATTATATGCGCCGGTTACTCACTGTTATTGTGATTTATGATGACACTGATACTATTGCAAAGATGTGTGTATAAAAGTGATAATGTTCAGAATAAAGGTAAAAGAATGATCATGGGCATATCTTACTTTAGATAGATGGTGAATGGCTTTTGCTGCAGATGGCACATGATTGAATGGGCACTTGAGAGTTCTTGAGGAGATTTTATTCCTTTAGTAGACTAGTTAAACAAAAATAAATTGCATGACATAGTCTTGGAAAATTTCTCTAACCGAATGATCGTACAGATTTAGGTAAGTTGCACCAGGCCACTAATAACTCTATATGCTGATGTGTTCATGTTCTACTCACTAAAAAACATGAACACAACTTGCTGTCAGTACCAAGGTCTTTGGAGCTCTAGGTCACACCTACCGATGACTTTGACCAATTGCAGTAGGTTTTTTGCTATCGAATAGAACTTTTCCTAAAAGTTCGTCCGAGCGAGCTGTTACAAAACACAGGTTTTGTTCTAAATAAGGTCTCACACGTTCATTCTTTGATTTCATAGGAAGTATATCAAGGCCTTTAATAAGTGTTACATGAAGAAATGGTGGACTATCCTAACTTTTTGGAGCGTGTTGCAATCATGTGATTTTAAATATCTGTATATTTCATTTTCCATTGTTGCAAATTTTTGGGAACTGGGGTTGTAGTTTATTAATTACCAATAATCAGAATTAATAATTCTTCCATTAAGTAATATGGTCCATTAGTCTAATGGAAAGCTGTTTACAGTTGCCAAGCAACAGAATTTTACTACAAATTCGAGTATAGCTCATGCAATAGGGATTCTAAATTAAAAAATCAGAAAACAGAATAAATTGCAACAGTGCCTGCACACTTTGTTTTTTTTTTCAGCCATCTTGGTTTCAGAAGTATTTTTCCCATACATTTTTATCAAGTCTTTCATAAAAGAGTTCCAAGCCATAAACCAAACCAATCATCTCCAAGGTGAGCTATACAAACTTTGATTTGAAGCAAAATAGTGCTTAGTGAGGGAATGAACTACAAACCCATGATGCATTGCAAATTCTATCATTTAATAAAAAACTACGGAAAATGTATACCTATTGATTTAAAGTGGTTGATTCTAAGTATAGAAATAATATATTTAAATATAAATTATACATTTTTATTCAGATAAATATACAAATATATAATTAGTTTGAGAGTGAAGGGAGACCGACTTGATTACTTCATTCACAGTGCGTCATGAGGGTGGGCAGTTGTTGCAGAGCACTTTTGGTACACTATGTTTGACGCAATTCTCTGATTGGTGGATGGTTTCCTCTCAGGATCATGAGTAATATAGTTCAACACCAGTAATTGAATTAACATGGACTGATTGCTTCAAAAGCATAAAATTTTACTAACTCGGAGTTCATGGTAGTCCTATCTTTTAAGGTTTAATATATTGTTAATAATCAATTCGCCTATGGACAAAATTAATGGTATATTTACTTCCAGAACACGACTTTTGCACTCTATGACAATCAGAACTATGAGTTTTATAAATATGTGATACAGTATATGTCCACAAATCATACAGTGTCTTATTGTGTCTACTAAAGTAAAGCAATTTTTAAGTAGCCTACTTTTAATCCATTTTGATGATAAAGCTACTGATTCACATATCTGCTCAGATTGTCATACTGTAAATAATCACAATGAGATGTTTTGCATATTTGAAATAATATTCAAAGATAAAATAGACAAATCGTGTCACAAATAATGACAATAAAGCAACTTCAAAATCAAATACATCTAGCTAGCAGCTACTAATGCAGGAGCTGATCTTATTTTTTTCTACTTCTTATAAAAAACAAGTCTGAACAGTTTTGTTTGACGACATAAGGGATTCGACACAAAGAATGTGGGGTTTGATTGCTCTGTGAGCCCAAATGGTGTTAAAACACATTTGTTTTAATAATGCACACATAACCACAGTCTGAGTTTAAGGGATTACCTTAGCTTAGCCCAGTCACTGCAAGCGGCATAACGGAGCAATAGAAAGCAGGGAGTGGCTTTATTTTCTAACACACACACACACACACACACACACACACACACTGTGGCCCAGGTCCTGAAATCTCCCGCTGTGTGTCATGTGATTCGGGCTTAGGGAGCCAACCAGTTAAAGAAATGCAGTCTCTCTTGGCCAGCCAGGAAACCTTTGTGACCATACAAGGCACTTCCTTCCCCAACTCTCGTCTTCCTGTTGGCTATGTATGGAGTTTCCTGCCCTTTCATTCCCTCCCTTTCACTCTCTTTTTCTCAGTATTGGCTCTCTGCCCTGGTAAACTGGCTGGGTGAAATCCTTTTTTTTCTCTCTCTGGCAGTGCTTTTTGTCTGTGTGTGTGTGTAAAGCAGGCCAGAGGTTTCTCATTACTGATTGCTGCTGTGTGAAGGAATGGCAGCCATGTGTGTGTGTGTGTGTGTGTGTGAGAGAGAGAGAATGTATATACATGCACTATTACCTTAACACCCTGTGTGATGAGGGTGTGGATGTTTGTGTGTGCAGTAGACATGTAGACAGTATAGACATGCACACTAAATGACCTGGACCCAGAACTGTCTAAAAAATGTACATTTAAAGTAACACTTTACAGTGAGGTTGTATTTGTTAACTTTAGTTAATTACATTAGATAACCTATATTAAAAATGAGCGGTATTTTTGTAGCACTTACTAAGCTTGGTTAATGTTCATTTTAACATATACTCATTACAAATTGTATATGTGAAGACATATAAGTAGTAACATGAACAAACAATTAACAATTATATTTGAACAATTTAAAGATTAATAAATGCAGTTAAAAAAGTTTTGTTCATTTGTTTTGTTCACATGACTCCTAATGCATTTACTAATGCTTTTATCCAAAGCGACTTTAGTCAAGAGTAAGTCAAACCTGCAACCTTAGCATTTCTAGGAACAAAGAACAAGAACAAAATAATGCAACGACAAAAGAAGAGAAGTTGGCTTGTGTGTAATGAATGAATGACATACTGTCCAAATTAACCTCAAAGCAGGTACACAGATTTGTATCAATGTCCTGTGATGATTTGCAAGCTGCAGTGTGTAAGCATGAAGATTTAAAGTTGAAAATATGTTGCATTTAACGTTTTCTAAATGTTAGTCTTCTGTATATCAGTCTAGTGTAGCTGACTCTTGGTGATCAAAATCAAAAGAAAGAAAAAAAAATCAATGAATTATGTTTTGAAAGAAAAAATAAGCCTATTTTTAGGGTCATTAAAATTTTCTGCATTATGACATTGTTTTATTTACAATTATGAACATTCCAGTCCCACTTCTCATTACTGCCAAACAAAAATATCATTCTTTTTACTGTAATATGACAAAAATATATTTATACTGTTTAAATAGTAAAGTATCATATTAGTTATAGTATGTATCATAGTTGAACTGTCTTTTAAGTCAAGCTGTTATAATAAATTACTGTGTGATGAAACTCTTATGAATCATTGTTGAGAATAATTAGATAATTATTGAGAAACTTGTAGATGCATGGTGATGAGAATTTGGAAGGACATATGCTTAACAGACATGGAGATAATGCAACAATGACAACAACAACAACAAAAAAGGCTTCATTGTCTTTTTTCAAAATGCATGACTTTTTTTTTCTTATGATTTTGGGTCAGATGTGAGATTCACCTTTCAGTTATCTTCATCACTTTCATCATCATCATCATCTCTTTTTCTCTGACGTGAACCCAACAGGACTCTCTCAAGTAAGTCTAGAAGATTCACAATTACATCATATGTCCTTACATGCTCTATCCTGCACCAATGGCTGTACTAATCCATTACTACGACAACTCCCATCTGGGCTAGTGACATCATTGCCTGCTGAGCTCTTGACCAATGGCATTTTGAGATTTGACATTGGAACTGCAAATAAGATTAAACTGATTCTCTTGGCTTTGTTTGAAGGATTTAAGTTTGCAGGTGCAACACAATATAATTATTTAATAGTTTATTATCATTATCAAATGTGGAGCACCATACAGATTCCTTTAAAGGTTCCAGGAAGCTTTAGTATGAGGAACAACCCAGACAAAAAATAAATAAAGGAAAAAAAGGCAAAGTTGATATGAATGTAAAAGTATATATACTGTAAAATGAAAATACAGTATTTTATACTGTAAAATACAGTATATATACTGTATGTATACTATATAACAGTATATATACAGTATATATATACTGTAAAACAATATACTTGTTCCATAGAAATTGGAACAAATTTGAACAAGTTGATGTATAGTCAGAGTATAGAGCTATGAATTTAATGTAGTATAGAGCAGATAATTTCGTTTTGTAAGAACATTTTGAGAAATGTTTGAGTTCACATTGCGATCTCTGACTTTTGAGTGCAAACTTTGGTATTTTAGCACACTTGAGCACAGCATGAGACATTATTGAGGAAACTTCTGAAACTCTTGAGGAAACATTTGTGAGATTGCTGGGGCTTTTTCATCAGATGACTTGAGCAAATGTCTCCATCTGCTCTACATATAATATCATCACTCTCTAAGGGAAACAATTGTGATAAACAGATCTTTTTTGTGACATTTCTTTCCTAGCTAAATGCTTTCCACTGCTTAATATGATATATATATATATATATATATATATATATATATATATATATATATATATATATATATATATATATATATATATATATATATATCTTTAGCAGTGGAAATAATATTTAAATATAAATATTATATTTACTTTGTGAAATTAGTCCAAATAATCCCCTGAAATCAAGAACTACAAATTCAAGAGAGAGAGAAATATTATGGTTCAATGACACATTATTATAATTTTTATATATATATATATATATATATATATATATATATATATATATATATATATATATATAAAGAGTATATTTTGGTATCACTGAACTCTTTTTAAGCTTGCATGCCTTAAATCTTTTCTTAAAGTTCTCCACAGCACTGAAAATGTGACAGGCGCAGTATGGTTGCATCCCTGGCATTACTACAAATGAGGAGTTTGCCTCAAGGTTGTTTTTTGTTTATTCAACTGGTATCAAAGAATTGTCTGCACAAAGTAGCTGAAACGACACATGAAAGCCATCAAGGAAATCAGCACACACTTCTTTTTAAAACTAAATTTAATTTAAGCTCAGTCTTTATAAGGTCCCTTAAAACTACCACTTTCAGGAATAATTTAAAAGAAAAGAAACAAAGAACATATAAAAGCACACAACAAACTAACTTACTTTAAGCTCCTCCTCGAGTTCAGGACTAACACCATCAAAAGCACACATTTTAAATGAAAAGTTCACCTCGTTTACTCACCTAAGATAAAAAACTTTCATGGTACTTTTATGTTACTTTTTTGTAGTTTTAAAGCCCCACTGTCACAATCTACTTTCATTGTATGGAAAAAAGCAGTGCAAACAATCTGCAAATCCTTTATTGTTCAACGTAAGAAATTAAATGAATTTAAATATGTTAATTTCAATTCAAATTGGGGGTAAAGTGGTAACCCTCTTTGACAGAGTTCAGTCCTGAGACAGCATGTGTTTTTATTTTGTGTTTGTGATTGGATGTGCTCAGTGTTGCTGCTGATATGCAGTGTGACCTTCAGGTAAACACAGCGGCTGTCCATGCGGTAGTGCGGCAACCATAGGAGTCTGGCAAGCATCCATAAATATCTCTCTGCCTTTCCTACTTTCTCTAAAATACACAACATGTACATCCACATACAAGTAAAGAGCAGATGTGACTCACATAAATTATACAGTATGCATAAGCATTAGTGCACATTGTAATATGAATACTTGCAGATCGGCACAAATCAAAGTGCACATCAGAACCAGAGAGACGACATGCTGCCTACAATCTCTTTTTGTGGTCTGTGAAAGAAAAATTCATATGGTAAACAACATGAGACGTGAGTATTGATGACATACAGTAATTAAAACTTTTGGGTGAACTATCCCTTTAAACTACAATTTTTAGACAAAAATTAAGATAAAACTAGAAATGTTTATTTCTTTTGAACGACCGTCAATGAAGAAAGATGCTTTTGGCCTACAGAATATGGACGTACGGAACTGCAATTTTCCCATCTCGTGTTGTTTTCAGACAGCTGTGTGGCTGTTAGAGCCCCTTCCCAATAGTTACACCATCTACCAGAAGGAGCGAACTAAACTGGCCAAACCCTGACCTCTGAGGATTAGCCTACCTACTACTCTACTGCACATAATATAATCAAATAGGTTAAAACACACTTTGAAAATTTTAATGGAATTAATCTTCTATAATTTTAATTTAGCTTTAGTCTACCCATTTTCTAAAACTATTAACAAAACTTGCATCAAAAGCGTCCAAAACAGCTCTGGTGCTCAGCTTCACTTCTCTTTGATTTGCAGTTTTCTTACTCAGATATTGTGAAGTATTACTCCATTAATTCAAGAAAGTACACACACACGCATGCGCACGCACTCTTTCAGAAAAAGCAGCGAGTTCTCTCATACAGCTGTCTGTCTCATAGCAATTACATGATGTGTGGTAATTGCTGGTCTTTCATGCATCCTCTTCAGACACACTTCAAAGAGATCCAAACACATCCAGATTTGTAATTAGCGAGCAGAGCGCAAGCCCCAGAGAAGCACACAACCACTGCAACAATCCCATTGTTCTCTGTCTCCCCACTACATACGCACTCACAGTTTGCAGGGGGGACACCTGCGCTCCTACGGTGCCAGGGACAAATGATTTGAACTTTCTCCTCTTTAACTCTTTTTCTGGACACTGGAGAGTTGTTCTATGTTGGCAAATGGAATTGGCTAAAAAAAACTGCTTAAACAATCTAAGGTGGTTTGCTGGTCTTAGCTGGTGTGAAACTTGTCTAGCTGGACTAACTGGTCTCCTAACCTAGATAAGCTGGTGTTAAGATGGTCTGGCTGGTCTCCCAACCTGGGAAAGCTGGTGTAAAGATCTTAAAGAAAAGTCTTGCTGGTATCCTAGCCTGGCCAAGATGATGTTTAACTGGTTTAGCTGAATGGCTAGCTTGGTCTTCCAGTCTGACTATCTGAAAAGTGCAAAAAGCCCTTCTAAAACCATCAAAACACACACACTTAACCAGTAGGCCAAGCTAGCAGACCAGGTAACAACCTTTGCTTGGTTAAAAGTAGTTGGCTGGTAACCTGTGCAAGCTGGTGTTACATTGGTCTTACTGGTCTCACACCTTGGTGTTTCACTGGTTTAGCTGGTCAGCTAGTTGGTCTGAAATGTGCATCATATCCATTTAAACAGCCATTAACTGAAAACAAACCAACCTAACCAGCTTGGCTAGGCTGAGAGACCATCCAATACCCCTAATCTGTTTATTTAATTATTTACAGGAAAGGTAAGCAACCAATTCAAATGCTGGTCCAGGCTAGTTTATGTTGGTTTGGTGTTGGTCTAGCTGATGGCCCAGCATAGCCATGCCTTTCCAGCTCCATGCACTCGACCAGCAAGGTATGTCTAGTGATTTTAGTTAACTAAGGAAGTCTTGCTGGTCAAGCTAGTCAAGAATCCTTGTTAGCACACCAGAACACCAGCATTGTGTACTTTCAAGCCAGTATGGGAGTAGTTCACTCAAAAATACTCAACACTATATATCTCTGAGGTTTTTTATAAAAGTTGTAACACTGAAAAAACACTGCGCCCTTCGTCCCACTCATACAGGTTCTAAATGGCAGAACTGAAGGTTAAACAAAGATTATGTTCTGCGTGTATTTGTTGAGTGGTGTTTGTGCATTGCTACAAACACGATCACATAAAGAGGCACAAAAGTCTCCACAGCAACTTATATGAAGTTTTCAGCAAAGGAAAGAAAAATAGTTCTTAATTATAGTTGCACAACATATCATCTCTGCCCTGATATTCTACACCAAATAAACTCCCGGTACATCCACACAGATGTCCAAATGACTGACAGCTGATGATTGCATCAGAAAACAACCTGGCTATCATGATCCGGTCTGACTCAAAGCATCAAAGCACCATGCATACAGTCCACATGGTAACACACAGCATTGACATCTATAGTAAATGTTGGGGTGAACCTTCAATTTCTAAGTTGGTTAGATGTACGAATCCTACTTTAAGGCTGAAAAATAAAATGTGTCAGTTGTTTTGCCTTTGCAACCACCCGGAACACAGTGGCAACCGCATAGCAACAATCTGAAAACCACTTAAAACACCTTAAAGCCTGTTAAGACCGAATACGCTCTTGTGCTAAAAAGCTATGTTCGGGAGTAGTTAAATGAAAATAGCAGCACTTCTAACTTTACTACATTTTTCAGTAGTGTGACTGTAGCTCAGCTATTTTCACAATAGTGTAGCTTTTCCACTAACGAGCTACATTTTCTAACGAGTACCGCCGTAGCACTACAAAACAATGCATTTTTTTTTTTACATTGTTTGGAGAATTTGTCACATTCTAGCAGTAACGGAGCCGAGGGAGTCATCAAATAAGCTCACCTAAACAGGGTTGTGTCTATAAGTTAACCAACCTACAGAAAAACTACCCTTAAACCTAGCCATAACCTTAGTAACAGCAAATGCAACTCACGCAGGACTTTGCATCTGGACATTTACCTTTTAGACAGCCCCCTAAACTGTCCTCAATCTCTCTCATGTAGTGCTGAAAAATTCAAATAATAATCCATTCTCTCAGACAGTCACTGGATAAAATAAACAATTCCCTTATATATAACTCCGATTCATTTTAGTGAGTCGGTTCTTTCAGACTGTTAATGTAAATGAACTAGGTCACATAAATAATTTACTAATTCATTTGAGCCCTGCGCAGCCTTAAAAGGACTTTGCCTTATTAAATTTTTTTAGAGTGAAATATACACGCTGTATGTCCACTGGCTCTTGGTTAGCAAAGGTGAGCGAGCGTGTTCAATTCAGTCCCATAGAAATCAAGTTCCATGATCTTGAGGTAGATTGCGGTATTGACAGTGGAGTAGATCAAATGTGGAAAACAGCCGAGGGCATCAAAAAAGCTGAGAAATGCTCACGTTTATTCAAATGAGAAACGAAAAACACTGGGAGGCAGCCAATCACTATGAGCTGAAAGCAGTGACATCTGTCATAAGCACTTAAACATAAAGTATGAAGATAATGCTGAAGTTTCTGCCTTAATCACAAACGTATTTCAAATAATGATTGCACACATTCATAGAGAGAATACTGTGGATGGATTAAAAAAAAGTACAATAAATCAAGTTTTTTTTTACTTTGGGCATTCAGAAATCATGAAAGTTTGCATCTCTCTGACTGTAATCATGCATATTTATGATGACATGTGGTGTAGTGGGATAAAGCACGTAACTGTTAATCAGAAGGTCGCTGGTTCGAGCCCCACAGTCACCACCATTGTGTCCTTGAGCAAGACACTTAACTCCAGGTTGCTCCGGGGGGATTGTCCCTGTAATAAGTGCACTGTAAGTCGCTTAGGGTAAAAGCATCTGCAAAATGCATAAATGTGAATGATTATATTGAACGTGAACTAAAAACATGGATTTTGAAAACAATCCCAGACTGAGTTCGAAATGGCATTCTACGTAGCTTTCTTACTATTCCTGCCATAGTCTGATGTGACAGAAGCAGTAAAAGTAGTATGGGAAGTGTGCCATTGCAAACAGTCCACATTCCCTTTACCACAACCCAAACCGGTAGCACTCTGGCGTTTGTGAGTAGATTTTTTCTGCGCCAGACTGGACACGCACTGTTTGTGTAATGCTGCTGTTTATCACAGTTATATAAAATTGTGTGTTTTTGTTTGTTAGTGTATATAAAGTATACAGTACATTTGTCTTCAATTTAATGCTGTCACCCTTTTTGTTTAACCATAATGATGATTAACAAGAGTTTTCACTTTAGTAATATGTAGTAAACATGACTGCAGTAGCAATGGTTAATTTTATGGTTACTATGGTTTTAATACAAATATCATGGTTAAACTATATGGTTACTGTAGCAAAACCATACATATTTTACATTAACTGGATAATTGATATCAGGTGAAATGTATTGAATTCTGCAACAAGAACTGATTGCTCCCTAAGAAGTGCATAGCAACACCTGGCAACCACCCAAAACATCCTTGTTTGTGACCTTTGGATGGCCAAACACCTCTCATAGAGTATGTTCTTCAGAAAATGTCAAAAATCTACAGTAGTTTCATAATAATATGCATTTGCTGAGAACAAAGTGGGACTAGACCGGACATTATGTTTTAATATTACAACATGTTATTCAACAAAGAAAATAGGAGTAATTGTGGAAGTTTTCACTCATCAAAAGGAGTTAACACAGTCTACAACACTGCTTACTAATAATAATGGCTTAATATGTCAAACGTCTCGCTGAAATTTAGAAGACACATTTTAAGCATAACGTCTGTCATTACCAAGCGAGAAACTTGACATTGTCAAAAAGCATCATGAACTGTGTGATGAGAGTGAATCATTTGTCAAAAAGCACTAGATGTTCTTTGATGAAAGGAATAACTGGAGTGGTTTGGTGCTGAAGAGCAGATGTTGAAGAGCGCGGCATTGACACACAGGAAATGCAACAGAAGAGCAGTCGATGGCTCTGAACTTTGATCCTAAAATCACTGTAGTGAACATTTGGAGAGATGGACTTTGAGTAGAAGTGTTGGTCTACTCTGGATTCAGCCTCTTGAAGGTACATACACACATGAACACACACTCAGAGCAAAGAACATACTGCAACAGACACTCAAACTCAAACTCAATGCCTCACTTAAAGTTGCACTTAGTAACTGTTTGTACATATTGTGCTGGCCAATGAAAATTGTTATGTATGGCATTGAAGCAGGAAATCACCAAAGTAAACATTTTCATGTACTGATGTCAGTGTAGAAATGTGCTATTTGCAGTCAGATATGATTTGTTTAGTGCACTTGTGAAGGTGTCTAATAACAGGATGGTTACCATAAAGACAGTAGTTTTGGGCTGGTCATGAAATCTTAATATGTCAATCCCCATGAGGCAGCCCACCTCCATGTAAAATAAAACAGCCTCTATTAGGCCACTGATGTGACTGGGATCTCATGTTAGGAGACAAGATTTGAAACTATTTATTTATTTATTTTACTTTTTTTTTTTGTCTATAAATTAAAGTTTATTTCATTATTATTACTTTATTTTTATTGTTTTTACATTTTTATTTAGTTTTGCATTCATTTTGTTAATATTATTATTATTATTATTAGAAGTATTTTTAATTATTTTATTAAATATTTTCATATATTTCCATCCATCGACAACCGCTTATCCTGTACAGGGTCGCGGGGGGGCTGGAGCCTATCCCAGCTAACTTTGGGCGAAAGGCGGGGTACACCCTAGACAGGTCGCCAGTCCATCGCAGGGCCACACATAGACAAACTACCATTCACACTCACATTCACACCTAGGGCAATTTTTGGAGACATCAATTAACCTAGCCTGCATGTCTTTGGATGGTGGGAGGAAGCCGGAGCACCCGGAGAGAACCCACGCAGACACGGGGAGAACATGCAAACTCCACACAGAAAGGCCGGGGCAACCTGGGTTTGAACCCACGACCTTCTTGCTGTGAGGCGACAGTGCTAACCGCTGCACCACCGTGCCGCCATTTTCATATATTTATGTGGAAAAAATAATAAATAAGGGAAAATACTTTTAAGGGTACAAATTTTCATGAGAGCATTATTTTATTAATTAAATTCATGAATTAAGCATCATCTTTTCATTATAAAATACAGCCTCTGTCATGTATATATTAATATATGAATATATAAACACACCGATCAGTTAATAATATTGTGTAGGCCCCTTCGTGCTGGCAACATAGCGCCAACCAGCATTTCAGAGCAGCACTCTGAGATGCTATTCTTCTTACCACAATTGCACAGAGTGGTTATCTGAGTTACCACAGACTTTGTCAGTTCGAAACAGCCATTCTCTTCTGACCTCTCTCATCAACATGGCATTTCCATCCGCAGAACTGCCCCTCACTGGATGTTTTTTGCTTTTGGCACCAACCGTCTAGCACCAACAATCATGCCATGCTCCAAATCACTGAGATCACATGCCATTTTTTCCCCATTCTGATGGTTGATATGAACATTAACTGAAGCTCCTGACCTGTATCTATGTGATTTTATGCACTGCACAGCTGTCACACGATTGGCTGATTAGATAATCACATGGATGATTGTTTGTGCTAGATGGTTTGTGTATTTCTGTAACTGCTGATCTCCTGGAATTTTCACAAACAACTCAGAAAATTTCACTAGAATTTACTCAGAATGGTGCTGAAAGTAAAAAACATCCAGTGAGCAGCAGTTCTGCAGATGGAAATGACTTGTTGATGAGAGGTCAACAGAGAATGGCCAGACTGATCCGAACTTACGAAGTCTATGGTAACTCAGATAACCACTCTGTACAATTTTGGGAAGAATATGAGAAGAATATCATTTCAGGACACTATTCTGTGATGCGGGTTAGCACTGTTTTGGTGGCAAGTGGGAGACCAACACAATATTAATTTAGTTTTAATGTTGTGGCTGATCAGTGTATAAATATTTCATACTCTATGTTATAGTTTTTAGATGATAGATAGACAGACAGATAGCTATTTACATCATTCATTCATTCATAATCATTCACGTAATTATTAATATGAATGTTTCACAGCATTTACAATATATTTTAGGATGACTGGAATGCTGTATTGACCAATCAGCACCAAGAACTGTAACTTATGTATTTTATAAAACACAATAAAGACAGCTTTATTGTGCTATCTTCTTGATGACAAATTGTTTTGAATGGAAAATGGCAGCAGAAAAATTATCTGATATTACAGCCAGTAATGGTACCCAAAAGCAGCACAGGACGAGTGTGTTGTGAGCTATTATAAACCTGTCAATGAGAGCTTGAATGCTGAAGCAGCCAAGCACAGCACCAGCAGCCTTCTGAGAACATCAGAAATGGAGTGTGTAGAGAAACACCCAGACACGTCTGGCCTCTATCTATCTGACCACAGACTAAGCCCAGCCTAAACCAGAGGTCTCTGGGGAGAAGTCAGACAGGAAGTGTAAAATAACAAGAGGCTCTTGTAAAGACCCTCGTTTACAGCTTTGGAATATATCGAGATACACTATTTCAACTGAGCTGGTTGGAGCTGTTAAAGTGGTATTGTTTCCTCGTACAGGGTGTAATTTTTCTGCCGCACAATGACCTTTAAACACATTTTAAAATATTAGACCAGAAATAAGCAAGCATAAAACATGTTGATACTTAGTAAAGTGCTTTAAATAATACCTCCAAAGCCATATATTAAAGAAAAATCCCAAAAGAGATCTCTATAACTTCTTAATTTTTACTCCCAGCAGCAATGACATAAAATGGGGATCCAATGGAGGCCTTTGCTAATGTCTCCTGCTTCTCTGATTTTTCTTGCATGTGTCTCCTCTAAAGTTTCAGAAGACATCTCAACAATGTCTCAAACTAAGATTTGCCACATTAATCAATAATACAGAAAATCTACATACCATTACTGTTTATCAGCAATTGACTCATTTATATAAATTTGTATTCTTTCTAATTCATTTTGATTGAAACAACTAAGCACACCAAGTTTCCAAAGCTATAAAAGAGCAATTTCAGAACAATAACTTTTTTCATAAAGTTGTGTCGGCAAAATATGGGACAGAGAAATACATTTATGTTTTGTTTATGAGACGATATGCCTTATCCACGAAACAGGCACGATTGTGCATAAAACCATTCCTACATTTCTACTTTAAAATCAATGGGGCAATATATGTAACAATGCATTTATGAATGATTTACAAAGAAATTTGGTCTGCTTGTGTTTCACGAATAAGGCCTATGATGTAGACATTCCTCAGAAACCAAATTCCAAAAAATAAAACCTAGTAATATATAACCAGACATTTTATTTGTGTTTAGTAAACTTTCCAGGTATTCCACGAAAATCCTTCAAAAATAAAGCCTATATTTTTAGACAGCTACCTGCATTGCCAGTATTATGACTACATGATATTCCAGTGAGAGTTACTGTGCATGTGTTTATTTTCCTACCTCTGTCTCTCTCTCTTTGCAATCAAACACACACACACACACACACACACACACACACACACACACAAACACACACACAATTCGCTTAAGTAGGGCAAAAGTTTATATGTAACATTTAAAAAGATATAAGTACTGTAAAACATATATGTCTACTGTCCAAATGCAATAAATGTGTGTTGGAATCAAACTCTCAATCAAAATGTTACTCAGCGCACCATAAACACGTTGTGATAATGAGCAAGCAAAAAATAATAATAAAAAAATAAATAAATTACAATGCAGTTCCGATTCTGGAATTCTTGTCTCTGCAGATCTTGCGTTATTAAGTCTGTCTGTCTGAAAAACACAATTTGCAAACAAAGTTATTGTCTGTAAACCTGCTGTAAACTAAAAAAAACAAGTTGTTTTCAAATGAGAGATGGCATTATGTAAACATTGTTACACATCTTTTATTGTTCTAGACAAGTGTTGTGAAAATTGAGTGAAAAACACAGTTTACGCCCTCAGTGGAGTGTGTTCATGTGTGTGCAGGGCAGCAGGCAGACAGTTCAGCTGAGCCAGTTTAAGAGGCTGGTAATTATGGTTAACCACACTGACCCCTCAAACTCATATTTATAGTGCACCATGAGCACTGCCCTGTTTTTTAACACAAGGGGAATTTTCACCAAATTCCTTCAGTTTTTCTCCCCAAAGCCCCCAAAAGCAAAACAAACATTATTTTTAAAAAACTAGTTTGTTGGATTCCATTGATTCATATGTAAAGAACGCACAGTCATAGAAAAGTACATTTGGGTATCTCTGTATCTATGTGTGCGTTTTCATATGTAAGATGTTATTTTTTAGAATTCTTGTTGATTTCTGGATATTATAATGCCAGTCAAAGTTGACTATTTATGTAAACATCTTTTGATTTAAAGGCTTTTGCTTATGTGCTTGAATATATATATATATATATATATATATATATATATATATATATATATATATATATATATAAAAGATTATTCAAATTGATCTTTATGATTTTTAGATATTTTTACAGGAAAACAATACAAGAATTATTATCAAGAATATGATTTTTGCCCTAATATCAAAGATCTTACTAGAAAAAAAGAAATTGTGATACACATGAATTTTCTTGATAAAAAAAATATGATCGTGCCTGGTAACATGTGCATGTAAAATGGAAATAGCATTTTAGCTTAGCATAAAGCTGACAATTTACACAAGGTTTATTTCTATTTCTTTTTATTGTATGTATATATACAGTGGTGGCCAAAAGTTTAGAATAATGTACAGATTTTTCTCTTATGGAAAGAAATTGGTACTTCACCCAAGTGGCATTCAACTGAACACAATGTATAGTCAGGACATTAAAAATTTGAAAAATTACTATTACAATTTGAAACAAATGCACAAAACTACTTCAAAGTGTTCTCATCAATAAAACCTCCATGTGCAGCAATGACAGCTTTGCAGATCCTTGGCATTCCAGCTGTCAGTTTGTCACAATATTCAGGTGACATTTCACCCCACGCAGACTGTAGCACTTGCCATAGATGTGTCTGTCTTGTCGGGCACTTCTCACAGTCCTTACAGTCTAGCTGATCCCACAAACGCTCAATGGGGTTATGATCCATAACACTCTTTTCCAGTTATCTGTTGTCCAATGGCTGTGTTTCTTTGCACACTCTAACCTTTTCTTGTTGTTTTTCTGTTTCAAAAGTGGCTTTTTCTTTGCAATTCTTCCCATAAGGCCTGCACCCCTGAGTCTTCTCTTTACTGTTGTACATGAAACTGGTGTTGAGCGGGTAGAATTCAATGAAGCTGTCAGCTGAGGACATGTGAGGCATCCATTTCTCAAACTAGAGACTCTGATGTACTTATCCTCTTGTTTAGTTGAACATCTGGCCTTCCACATCTCTTTCTGTCCTTGTTTTTGTCTTTGAAGACTGTTGTGTACACCTTTGTATGAAATCTTCAGTTTTTTTGGCAATTTCAAGCATTGTATAGCCTTCATTCCTCAAAACAATTATTGATTGATGGGTTTCTAGAAAAAGCAGTTTCTTTTTTTTATGTTGCCATTTTTGTCCTAATATTGACAGTAAGTCTATTGCATACTGTGGCAACTCAAAAACAAGCACAAAGACAATGATAAGCTTCATTTAACAAACCAAATAGCTTTCAGCAGTGTTTGATATGATGGAAAGTGATTTTCTAGTACTAAATTAGCAATATAGCATGATTACTCAAGGATAAGGTATTGGAGTGATGGCTGCTGGAAATGGGACCCGTCTAGATTCGATCAAAAATTACTTTTTTCAAATAATGATGGTGCTTTTCTTTTTATATCAGTAATGTCCTGACTATACTTTGTTATCAGTTGAATGCCACTTTGATGAATTTAAGTACCAATTTCCTTCCAAAACAGCAAAATTTCTATACTGTTCCAAACTATTGGTCGCCGGTGATTATATATATATATACACACACACACACACACACACACACACACACACACACACACACACACACACACAAATATGCTGTACATCAGGACTGGACTCGTAATATGGCATACCGGGAATTTTCCCAGTGGGCCGACACACTTTGGGGTCAATCAGGGGCGGACTGGCTGTCGGGAGAACCGAGCAGGTAGATGGGTCAGCCACGAAATGGGCCGAGATAAGCTAATTTGAGCCGCCGCTCAAAATATTGATATATACAATTAATTGTAATTAATTTGAAAAATTAGGCATGTCATACATATAGGCCAAAATATAGTAATCTGACAGACTGAATATGAATGTCAAAACTTTTGACTGGTAGTATAAAGAAGCAAAAAAATAGCAAAGTACAAGAGCAACAGTCACTAGCTCGAAATTAAAACTCTCACAAAAAGGACTGTGGTTCACGTCCTTTGTCCATCCATAGAACAAGAGCATCCATGTGACTGAAAGCATGTCAAGGTCCAGGGCCCTCAGGACAGGATCGATTTTCAAGAAGTGTTGACTGGAGCTAACCTGCACTGACAGGCCTTATCAAAGAAACATGGCCGTCAGAGTGGCTCTAAATCAAAGAATGGACCGAACTGAAAAGTGCCAAGACTTCCCTGTGTCTGTCCTTAACCTGCCCTTAACACATTTAGTGAAGTGAAAAACCCTCAGAGACCGTTTTTTTTCTACTTTTTCGTTTGGTGTTTCCAGACAACAGGTGAAGGAAGTGGACCAGTAATTGTTTTTTAATGAGCCAGTGGCGCTTTAAAGTTCTTCTTAATGGATAGAACCTGTGAGTGGAACATGTGCAGCTCAAAAGAGAGAAATGTAAAATCTAACGACAGGATATCCGGGTTTGTTCGCGTAGGGGTCATGAGGGGGTGTGGTGGAGGGACGGGTGCTTAGATGTGGTCCTTCATTGAGCAGAAGTTCAGATGACATATGCTACTAACTAAAGGCAGACATTTTGTGATCACATATGTTGTTTGATATGAGTATTTGGTTGGCACTGTGCCTGTACCAAACCAGCATAAAAAGCTTTGATCTGGTGATCTTGGTCTTAAAACCTCTCAAGACCACATAAACGTGGCCTTGGTCTGGTACTCAAAACTTAATGTTTAGAGACCCCGTGTTATGCAGGTGAAAAGCAAAGGAAATTCATTTTGGTCTAGGCTGGTCTTTCCAACTAGGGGATCTGGATCTAGGCTCATGGTCTCTGAATAATATGCAGTCTATTACCAATGTAAAAATAATAACCCCAATCACAGGAAAGTATGGTGTCTATGTCTATTACAGAGAATGTGCAAAGATTCTATGACTCTGTATGGCTACTTAACCACTGTACAAAGTCATTACAAAGTGTTTAAAATGAATATTGCAATAAATTAATAATTTTTCTATTTCAATAGGAGGTGGACTTTACCCTCTTTAACCATCAGTAGAACCACAAAACAACTTTGCAAAGAGCTTTTCACTGATGGGAAACTTTCAGAAACAAGCTAAAAAAATTCAAGCCAGTTTCACTTGCCTGGCAGACCTCTGGAACTCCTAGCAGCCTGATTTTGTAGATAGACCACCAAATGACCACATGTTCACTCATCTCTCAACTGCACAAGAGACCACAGAAAGAAAAAAGTCCTCGCATTTCCTGATTCGACTACAGCTGAATGAGGTTTATAGCACTGTCCAAAGAAATACTTGAGGTTAGAAGAGTAAGCAAAGGAACCACTGACAACAAATAGACAAGAGGCATTCTGTCTGTGTCAATAAGTTGCACACCACACTTCTGAAAGTATACAAGAGAGAGTTCAAACCATAAGGTTAGATGGGGGGAAAGGGAAAAATCGAGAGGTAGAAATATAAAAAGATGTAAATGGGACAGTTCACCCAAAAATGAAAAATCTCTCATCATTTACTCTCATCAATCTCTCATGCCATCCCAAATGTGTGTGATTTTCGTTCTTCTGCAGAACACAAACAAAGATTTAGAAGACAAAGAATATTTCAGCTCTGTAAGTCCATATAATGCAACTGAATGGTGACCAGAAATCTGAAGTTCCAAAAAGGACATATAGGCAGCATAAAAGAAATCGATAAGTCTTCTGAATTGATATGATAGGTGTGGGTGAGAAACAGATCCATATTTAAGTTCTTTTTGACTGTAAATGGGTCTTAAATATGGATATGTTTCTCATCCTCACCTATCGCTTCTGAATACATGGATTTAACCACAGGAGTCATTTGGATTACTTTTATTTTAATATTTTTTCAAGCTTCTTAATTCTGGTCACCATTCACTTGCATTATTACCTACAGTGCTGAGATATACTTCTAAAAATCTTTTTTTTGTGTTCTGCTGAAGAAAGAAAGGAATACACATCAGGGATAGCATGGCGAACCAACCCTTTAAGCATCAGCATCGGTTAAAGTGCAAGTTCACCTAAAAATGGAAATTCTGTCATCATTTTCAAAAAATGGATTCATAGAGATATGAAATGGAAATGGCTGAAATATGCGACAGGAACTAGATCGGCAACTGAGCAAGACTCGAACGCATGTCGTCAATTTGAGCATGGCTCAACAGGTTTCAAGCACAAACCACTAGGCCATGGCTCCAACATTCTTGTAATCTTTTAGGACAATGAATTTAAACAGTCACTTTTATTAGATATCAAACTTGATTAGAATTTATTGTAATTTTGAAATAATCTCACCAATTCATCAGTAACTCAAACTCAAGGAAAGAAATTGCACTCCTTGGAGTTATTAGAGTTATTTATTACCTAGCAGGTAGGTTGTATAAGATTCAGATTTCATAACAAAAATAACTGGCTTTCCATCAAATCCAACCATGCGGAGTTTGTCCTCCTAGTGTCCATTTCACATCTGAGGCAAATATTGACTGAGGTGTCCTTTTGGCCTGCAATAAGTGACTCTGAGTTTTCAATTCTCCTCTTGTTGTTTATTGGAGAAAGCATGAGGTGAAATGGAACCTGCGGCCTGGGCTGTGGTCCAAATACATATGAAGGTCCATACATGTGATGACGGGCCCCGTGGACACAGTCTGAGAGGAGGGTTAACCTAGGTCTCTTGTGTTTGTTGTTCAAGTCTTGGCTCCATGGAGGCTGGTGGCCAGACAGAAACCTGGGCCATACCTGAGCTGTTCTCTGCCAGTGACCAGAGCCATCTACCCTGGAACAGAAGTCCCTCAGGGTTTTTTTTAGGGCCGACATGAAACCACATACATGACTAACAGCTCTGGGCTTTAGGAAGCTTTGTGGAACGCTGGTGTGAACAGCAATTGACCTTGCAGAGATGGTGAGAACATTGGACACTTTCTCAGTCACTCCTTATTACAAGTAGTAAACTGACTGTAAAGAAGCGTGACATGGAAGAGGATCGGGGCTCCAAAGCAGGATGGATCCACTCTCATTATCTGCCAAATCCACAGTTTAAAGTCTCATAGGATGCAGAGGATACCACACTATAGGACATGCATGAAACTGCGGCTTCTATTCTCCCCAACTCTCGCCAACTCTGTTGGTTTAAAGGGACTCTGAGTTTGAAAAAAGAACAACATGGAAACAAGACCATTGAAAATGTCTTTGTTCCTCTTTTGATCCTTCTTGTATTACGGGAAGGAAATGAAAGCAACCACCAGTCAGACTTGCTTCCAATTCTCCCAGATTAGAGTTCCATGTTTTAAACGTCTTGTTATTTCATTCTCTTTGTCCCAGTCCCCCTTCCCTAATTAGCGCCTGTTCTCTTTCATTCCCAGTCGTGTCTTGTTTCCACCTGTGACATAAAGAAAAAGCGTGGAAAAAAAGAGAGAAAGGGAATGGTGGAATGAAGATGAGAAAGGAAAAGCGCTTAGCCCCACAACGCTAGAGCGGAGGGGAGGATGAAGGAGCTTGTCACGTCTCATCTGCGCTTGGATCCAGAGATACGCAGCATGGAAACACACAGATTCGTGCTTCTGTGCGAAAGAAGAAAGTGCTCAAGAGGAATGAAACGGGGAGGGAGAGGGAAGTGCAGGTTGCAGTGTGGCAATGGGTATTTCATTGTGAAACATATTTGTTCCTACATATAATTCAAACAAGCACAAATGTGTCTGAATGAATCTCTCATTTCTGTATTGGCACCAGAACATTTGAAGCACCTTTGAAGTCAAAATGAAATAAAAACTGACCCTATTTACTTGCTAAATACACATTCCTGGTGCCGGATTCACGAAAAAACTTCTTAAGAAAGTTCTTCTCTTTTTTTCTTAAGCCTGTGAACCACAGCGAGTATTGATGCTGACTACCACCCCTGGAGTCACAAGTTCGAATCCAGGGTGTGCTGAGTGACTCCAGCCATCTCCTAAGCAACCAAATTGGCCCGGTTGCTAGGGTCGGTAGAGTCACATGGGTTAACCTCCTCATGGTCACCATAATGTGGTTCTCGCTCTCAGTGGGGCACATGGTGAGTTGTGCGTGGATGCTGTGGAGAATACCGCAAGCCTCCACACACGCTACATCTCTGCGGTAACGCGTTCAACAAGCCACATGATAAGATGCGCGGACTGTCAACTGAGTCACTACGCCACCACGAGGACTTAGAGAACATTGAGAATTGGACATTCTAAATTGGGGAGAAAATCTGAAAAAAAATATATTGCTCTTAAGAAAAAACGTAAGAAGCATTCAAATTCTCGAGAGAAAAAAAAATGTGCGATAGAAGCATAATTATTACATTAGAAAGCTGATTCTTTTTCACCCCCATCCACAGAAAAAATCTTAAGAAAATATTTGAGAACTTCTAAAGAATTTTCAAGAATTGCACTTAGGAACGTTCTTACGAACTTCTTATAATTCTAAGATTATTTCTTTGGTCTTACTCCAAATAAACAATCTTTAATCAAAATGTAATATGCCACAAAGCTTATTTGTTAAAGGTGAAAGATTTACAACAATAATGTCTGTTATCATATAGATTTCCCCAACACTCATCCTGTCTACCACTGTTCAAACAGATAGTCCCACCCCCAAATTCATGCCATTGGTTGAGCTGATGTTGCATGTCATATTGGTCAAGATGCTCAAACAACCAAAGTGATATTTTGACAGCACCACAGTTTATACATTTCAGGAGAATCAGCCTATGAATTGCATATTTTTAGTAGTCTCTGCAAATTAAATTGGGATTAGATAAAGTATTTTAAGATCCAAAAAATGTCACACATAACCTTTATTGCAAGTCTTTAGTTTAATAGCCAAATACCTTTTTAATACAAAATATAAAATAAAGGTAAAGCAAATTGTGATAGATTTGTGAATTCTCAAATACATCATGTTGCATTACGGAAGTAAAATGGGCAGCAATTGCTGTTTCATGGTGACTTCTGATATGCTCAGTACTGATATGGTATCTGATCAAATAGTGCAATATAAACACAGATATAGCACAATGCATGTTAAAGGTATAATTCACCAAAAAAATCAATTCAGTCATTACTATTCACCCTGATGTTGTTTCAAACCCATAAGATTGTCTTTGTTCCATGGAACACAAAAGGAGATGTTAGGCAGTATGTTAGCTTTAGTCACCATTCACTTTCATCACATCTTTTTTCAATACAGTAAAAGTGAATGGAGACTGAGCCTAACATTCTGTTTAACTTCTTATGTGTTTCACATCAGAAAGAAAGTCATATTGGTTTGGAACAACATGAAGGTAAATAAATTATTGATTATGTTTGTGGTGGTGGTGGGGGGGGGGAGATATACCTTTTAACCTCCAAAACATAAGGCTATGTAAATTCAGCATAAAAATAATCCATATGACTCCAGTTGTTAAATCCATGTTTTCAGACACAATATGATAAGTATGGGTGAGAAACAGATCAATATTTAAAAAAAATTTTTTATCATAAATTCTTCTCCCTGCCCAGTAGGGGCCGATATAAATGAACCACCAAAAATAGAAGAAGAATAATGTTAAAGTTAAAGTGGAGATTGACTTGGCAGGGAGGAGAAAAACAAAAGCACTTTTTGTAATCTGTTTCTCACCCACAACTATTATATAGCTTCTGAAGCTATGGATGTGGCAGACAGGTCTCTTGCTCATCGTAAAGGAGGAAGCAGGAACCGGGTTTACAACCAAAAGACTTTTAATTCAACACAACATTATATATATATGTATTTATCCCTCTCCCAGCTGATTGCAGTTACTCAGTGCCAGGCGTCCATCCTAATGGCCCAGACCGGCCCTGCCCTCCTCCTAGTCACAATGGATTTAACCACCAGTGTCATCAAGAATACTTTTTTCTCCCCGATTTGGAATGCCCAATTCCCAATGCACTCGAAGTCCGTAAATCCGTGCATCTTATCACGTGGCTTGTTGAGTGCATTACCACGGAGACATAGCGCGTGTGGAGGCTTTACACGCACAACTCACCATGCGCCCCACCAAGAGCGAGAACCACATTATAGCGACCACGAGGAGGTTACCCCATGTCGGGTCAATCGGGCCAATTTGGTTGCTTAGGGGACCTGGCTGGAGTCACTCAACACACCCTGGATTCGAACTCGCGACTCCAGGAGTGGTAGTCAGCTTTTATGTTGCCATTGAATAACCTCCGGAGATGAGAGATTCTTCTAAAAATCTTTGTTTGTTCTGCAGATGAAATCTGGGATGGCAAGAGGGTGAGTAATTGATGAGAGAATTTTCATTTTTTGGTGAACTAATCCTTTAAAGTCTGCATTAAGTTCATAATGCACTCCATTTTGAGTGCTGCCCCATTCGTACATATTTCATATGTATTAATACGCCCATACACAGTTTGCTGAATCATTTCTAAACAATTGCACTATTCATAAGCATATTTTAAAAGCATATCTTAACCTCGTTGTGTCATGCCCTCAAATAAATTGATCTGGTCCGTGGGCAGTGGGCCAGCTTAACTCAGTGCACAATCCCAGAGAGAGGGAGCCGGGCCTGTGGCACTGACATTCCAGGCTGTTTTTGCCAGCTGCTGGCCTATGGCCAGTGTGTGCGGTCAGGCCATGTTTACATCTGTCTAGGCTTTAAGCAGCCACAGGTCTCAGACCAGCACAGTGGATCGAGACAGGGTAAGAGACGACACCCAGACTGTAAACATCAAGCATACGCTGATGAATGTGTTGAAATATAGCGGCCATGAACATTGCTCCCCAAACCTTGGAGTTTATTTCTCCTCTGGTTTATTGATTCTTTTTTTGGTTCGAGCTTGCAAATGGGTGCAGAACGAATGTCTACGATTTTTGTTGATGCATGCCATGAGTTAACACCTGGAATTCAGTTCTATGTGCAGTGCATGATCTTTTATGTTTGTTCAACGGTGGACAGGGAAAGAGAGAAAGAGGAAGACATATGACACACTTTGAGGGTTAAGGATAAAAGGCAAAGACAGATAGAGAATGCAAGTTTGAATTATTGGAGGTTGAAAAATGATAGAGAGTTTGTTCATCTTATTTCCATAGAGACTGGAGGGAGAACACAAGCGGAAGAGGGAGGGGGAGGAAGATGACTACGGGGAGGCAGATGACTAAGACGATGAGAAGCATCATTTCTTTAGCGTCCTATGATTCATCTGGGGGAATGATACCACATTGGATCAGAAGCTTGAGAATGTTGGAAGAGCAGCATGAAACAAAAATAAATGGTTAGAAGAAAGAAGCTAAATCAAAAGGGAGACTGTCCAAGACAGTGATTCTCTCTCACACCTTTTCACTTTCTATTGCTCACTCCTAGTTTCTCAGTTCTCACATTTGGTATATATATATATATATATATATATATATATATATATATATATATATATATATATATATATATATATATATATAGGACTCATTTATTGCACTCTTTGTTTAATCACTCCCTTTTTACAATAATGTGAATGATTTCTGTGGAAAAAAGATATCAAACTTTTGATAACAACACTTTCTGAAAAAAAAAAAATCAGATTGGTGCTTGCCTATACAATAATCGCCAAAACAATGCTATTAGCGTTGTTGTGGGTGGTTGCTAGGGCATTCTATGCGGTTGCAAGTGTGTTTTGGGTGGTTGCTTACTGTCAAAATTGCTCACCCCAATTTGGCTCGGGTCCCACCTTCCATCCAAGTCTATGGAATTTTTGCACCCGATTTATTGACTGCCATGCAAAATTCGGTCATGGAACAACATAAGTATGAGTCAATGATGACAGAATTACATTTTTGGGTAAACTATCCTTTTAAGTAATGCAATAGCTTGCCTTAGCATACACCACTAAAATTCATGCTCACTACTGAGATTAAAAGATTAGATTTATTGTACAGCTGGTCTTGCAATTAAAGAGGTAAAGAGAGCTACATCCAGAAAAGATATTCTGAACAGAACATTCATCATTAATTCTCAAGCCAGACTAATTTCCCTATGTAGCCATTTTAATTAGAATTTATTGCAGTCATTTTCTAGAATAAGATTAAATGAGGTTTGTTTAGTGTTCAACTTTACTCTCAACAAACTGTTTAATCTGCCTAGCATGTCAGCCTAAAACAACAGACTTGCCTGTAAACTAACACTAGAGGGCAATATAAGATAATGGACTACAACATTAGAGGTAAAGGTTTGCATAAATAAATCTGCAGTGAATTCATCACCCTTACAGTATTTTCAACACTCGTATGTTAAAGAACATATTTACATTGTCAAGATTAAGTAGAATTTCGCAACATTTTTTTGTGAGAGGAGTTGAAATATTTCACCCTTTAGTTCACATTTTTCAATACAGTGGAGGTTGTTAGGGGCTCACGTACATTTTTATCCTTTTATAAGCTTTAAAATTAGTCCCTATTAACTGCCATTCTATTGAAAAGAAAGACCAGAACATTAATTAAACATTTTCCATTTGTGTTCTGCATAAGAACTGCATAAAATGGGTCTGGAATGACATGAGAGTGAGTAAATTAAAATTTATATTTTTGAGTGAACTATTCCTTTAAAGGAGCAATATGTAACGTTGACATCAAGCATTTAAAATGGGTACTGAAGTCCAAATATTGGAGAGAATTGTCTCCCCCGCCCCTTTATGACATAGTACAGAGATGATGTGTACAGTTAACGTATTTGTCAAGCAATCATGTGAGAAATATTTCAACATATGAAATACTGAGCTATCATACAAGCAATTTACTTGAGTGTAGTCCACCTACATTTACTTAAGAAAATCAGATCACAATTTTATATATACACACACACACACACACACACACACACATACACACAATACCTGTCAAAACTTTTTAAACATTTTAAACAAATATTTCACATGATATTAAAAATCTTAGATTAGATTCTATTAAATAGATTTGTTTAATCACAACATAATTCCCATAGGTCCATTATTTTTATGACTTTACTCTTATTCTAAAATGTTAAGAAGAAGAAAATTACAATAAAGAATGAGTAAGTGTTGGGGGTTGGGGATGATATGGGCTCTGGAATAGGAAAGTTCTATTTTATCCTCATTTATGTTGTATTACTATTGTACAATGTTTGAAACTATTGTCCTGACTTCATATAATAATAATTAAAAAAAAACCTTGAACAAAAAAAAAAGAATGAGTAAGTGTTTCAAATCTTTTGACCGGTAGTGCGTGTGTGTTTATATATATATGTGTGTGTGTGTGTGTGTGTGTGTGTGTGTGTGTGTGTGTAATTATGTAACCTCCTTCAGAATGTGTTAAGAATGTGAATAAACAGAACGCCTCTTCAGCAGTCAACAAAATTCAACAGTCAACCCCCCCCCATACAACTCCAGTACTTCTCAGTCTCTGCGAGTTGCGGCCTTTTTTCTATTAAGTACCATTGGTGAGTGAAGAGCGCCCCCTCTGGCCAGATCACTCCATTGACAGCTGCACACTGTCAGACTGCGTCTGTTGATCATATTTACGAGCTGAGAAAAGTGAAGAAGAAAACAATTAAAAATGTAAAACTATGTTTAACAAAATATGGGAATGCTCCCAAAGTCATCTCTTTGGGAAAAATGTATTAGATCTGTCTGTCGTTGGTGCTGAAACAAAACATCCAAATATCCTAAACTATGTAGCCTATGTCATAAACTATGGTGCTGTATGGTATGAAAAAATATTTGGTTATGTATAGGGTACAACGAGGCTAAAGGCCCCTGGGGTAAAAGGCAATTTTGACTTGATTTTCTCCCAAAAGTTTGTCACTACACATTGCAAAATATTCTTGATCCATGAAGTCACCACATGCTATGTCTTGAGGTAAATCAATCTAATATTTAATAATAGTTTTAATGTTGCAAATTTATGTTCCTTGAAATCGTCACAATTATTTTGAGACAAAATGCTTATTTGTAATGATCAATTTTGTTATTATCTTAAATTGTTACTCAATTTTGCTTAAGTTGACAAATTTTGCCCTATAACTATGTACCTGTATTTACACAATATCACTAACATAATAACTCATGAAATCCAACATAAATGTTAGGCTACAACTATCAAGTAGTGTAGCAAGAAGCTTCCAGAATTCAGAATAATTTTGCTAATTAATTTTTATTTATTTATATATTTAAAGCTACACAATGTAACTTTTTTGTTAAAAATAACAAACTTTTATTAGTGAGAGAGTGCAACAAAAATCCACCTTCCAAACCATGTCTTCACCCAAATACACTTGGATAAACTATAATAATTATATTATAAATATTTTAGAGCTGTCGGGACGGATTTCGAGGGTAATTGCATACGTACGCCATTCGCCCCTGCGTGTTGATGTCATATCCACACACACAGAAAACAAGATCTTCCAACGGGTAAGATATTTTATTGATATTGTTTATGTATAGTTGTGTAATCACACACACGTCTTTGTGTGTGTAGTGAAATACAATAATTATACTGTAATCGGTGCAGAACTTTTCACTTGCTAGCACATGTTTGTGTTTTTCTTTATAACAGCAATAATTTATATAATTAAATCATTTAATCCTAGGCTTGCCAAGGACATGTGAGTCTTGAAATTATGTTGATCACAGGTTGGTAACAGTGACAATCTATAAATTAGTTAATACCGTGGTCTATTTGGCCAGAATATCCAATCATTATGTCTAATGTTAACGAACGTTGCCTAACTTTTGTAACGTCATTTTTTTCAAAACATCAATGTTTCCAATAAGTCAAAACAACAGCATAAGATATGGCACTTATATGCTCAGATGACATGTTTTTAATTTCTTTCGTTATTTATTTGTCCATTCGCTCTGATAAAATGTCCTGTATTCATGTGTACACCGGTGCCTCTAGACACATTCATCTGCGCAGAGGACCAGAGCTGAAGCACAACCAAAACAATGTTCTCCCACAAGACACATGCAGTTTTGTTTTTTTTTAACCGCTAGAGGGCCAAACGTTACATAGTGTAGCTTTAAGGACAGTGGGGTAACACCAAGTTTCTGTATTTTCATTAAAGTAGCCTAACAATAATTGCATTACTGTGGTATTTTGGCAGAAACCATTGGTTTTAGAGGTACGGGGCATATGCATACGAAAATTTCTCAAACCAACCTAGTGAAAACATTTCCAGTTGTTGTCTCAGTCTGATTTTCTGTAGACTGTCGTAGAAGTTCGGTTCTGCTGAGGTTCCGACTGTCGGTGGCACCGTAAATATACGCATGATCTTCCTCTTATTTCTAAATAAAAAGAAGAAGAAAAACCTATTCATGGCTGCCAACACACTCATAATCTAAATCTTACTGTACATATATTTACTATTTACTTACTGTGCATATATAAATATACACCCCCCATCCCCCCCCATCCCCCATCCCTCCAGGAATCTACGCCCCTGAGTGGCAGCTTTAATATTAATATGGTTTACAGCACATTTTCTTGTTTGAATATATACAAATTTATTTCAAATAAAAAGGACACTTACTTTCTGGCATACATCAGCAGGGCGAAGCTGACCAAAATAACCAGCAGGTAAACATTGGTGGCCTCATTCCATGCTTCATGCACTGAATAATCAAGTGACTCCTCATTTGCCATCCCACCGTACCCTCCCATAATTATTTCATTACTACGCCTTGGTTCAAATGCGAAAATTCATTTGCACTATACTCGCATCTCAATTGATTATTTTGATTGAAAGCAGCGACTCTACAATCCACATTCATTTCCGGATAAGCAGAGCTGACGCTGTAGTACCCTTCAAAATAAAAGTCACAACCAAAAAAATAAATAAACAACATTTTAAAACAGACCTGACCAATCACTAGTCTTGAAAATGGTCACTTATTTAGAGTATAGTGAAAGCTTAGCTGGTATGGGGTACTGAAGGTTTCTGTTATGTCCTTATTTTACTGCAGGGTCTGTTATTTTCTGGATACCCCGTTGCTCCTTGTTCTCTTTTTATAGCAATCCACTATTGTAATATCTAATTAATACCAATAAACACTTTCAATAGCTTTAATTTATATTATACAGTAGGCGTTTATCTTCATTTGCTATTTGATTTACTCACATTTAGTTAATTTTAAGAATTATATTAACTTGATTTTATTTGAACAGATTGTGCACACTTTTATTTTGACACTTTCAAGCTCCCGTCATATCGTTTACTGTTTCTTGCTTCTTTCTTGCGTCACCGTAAACGGGAAGTCAAATTCCACAGAATGATATTATTGGTCAATCGGCCAGGAGGCGTCTCCGAATCGTCCTCGATGACTGGCTGCGCTCTTTAACTTCTGAAACTTCCATTGCGCGCTATCCGTCCTCAACACAACATAAACATAGCGAGATTTCAGAATATAGTTTCACAATGTCGTTACGAGGCATTTTAAAGGTTATACATTACACTCATTTGAGGTCATTGGTAAGCCTGACATTGAATTAGGATGTCAAACTGTGGCTAATTCATGTATTGCTAGCAGCATAAATGTTCTGTAAATGCCTCTTATATCATGCATGCGAACCAATAGTTATTTGAATATCGTTGTTGCACTCATATTGCATGACATAAATATATGTTTTTAAATGTGAATGTGGGTTTCTGCATGCAATTTTGTGATGTTTTTTTTCCAGGCAAGGAAAATTAAAAGTCAAACGTGGAAAACTAATACTTAACATACCTTGTTAATTACAATATGAAATGATGTAGTGCATTTAAACTATTCAGTTAATAACCCTATCTTATCTTATTTGCAGCCATCGCTTGTCCTTGCCAGCAAAGTTTGTCAGAAAATCCCAGCTGCTCACACACGCTACAGTAGCAGCAGTTCAGAGGGCATCAGCCGGTATCCAGTGCCAAACAGGAAGAATCTGCCTTTTGATATTGTGGAATTGATGGAGGAGGTCGAACAGAAGGTAAGATATCCACAAATCCACATTAGTGGCATTTGTGTGCCTCTGAATCAGTGTTAATACAAGATGCTCATCCATAGGGAGGGTTCCTGCCCAATGTCTTTAAAGTTCTTGCCCATCGTCCTGCTGAGTTTCGGGCTTTCTTCTCTTATTACAGTGCACTCATGAACAAGGAAAGTGGTAAGGCTTTTTCTAAATGCATGATGGTAGTGGCTTCTCTTATCATTAAATTAAAGCACATGATTTAATTATATTTTACCTGCATGGTTTCAGTGAGAATCAGATGTTTATTAACCAGTTATTTATAATTCTGCAACATGTTATGTTTGTAACAGGTGGTCTGTCAAAAGCGGATCGGGAACTGATTGTTGTCGCAACCAGTGCTCACAATCACTGCCTGTATTGTGTAGTATCTCACAGTGCGCTGCACCGCATCTATTCAAAAAACCCTGTGCTGGCTGACCAGGTGCCTGAAATTTTATCAGAACACAATATAAAATTTGGCAAATGTTGAAACTCTTTCACTGCGCTTTCCCCACCACTGAGAATGAGTGGGCTTATAATTTACTTATCTTGCCCCACAGGTGGCAGTTAATTACAAGGTTGCAGAGCTAACGTCCCGTGAGCGAGCCATGCTTGACTTTGCAATGGCAGTCTGCAGAAGCGAAACCATAAATGAAGACCATTTCAGCACCCTGGACACTCATGGTTTTGACCGAGAAGATGTTTGGGACATTGCTGCCATTGCTGCCTTCTTTGCGATGTCCAATCGCTTGGCTCACCTGACTGATATGAGACCTAATGCAGAATTCTACAAAATGGGTAGAGTGCCAAGAGACAAAGCAAAAGCCTCTGACGGGCAGGTGATCCGAGAATAGACTCATATCAGGCTCTGGATCAAAGTTACAGTGTTTTATGTGCAATGATATTTCTAAACTGTGAAATAAATGATAAAATTGATGTTGAACAAAATACATGCCTTGTAAAATCTCACTGCTAGTGCCTTATCTGACAGACATACTATGTGTATTGGGATTCATATTAAAATACTATATACTATATTAAAAAGTTGGAAGTACTCTTTGGCTTTTCCTTTACTTATATTTGTTAGACGTTAATTATTTGTTAGCGAGAGAGAGAATCTAAATCTCCAATTGCATAAATGCTGTCCTTAAAATAAAATAAAATGTTGGATCAATGCACAATTGCATTTGGAGCCATGTTTGCATGAACATGTGCAATGTGATCTGGTCTTCATGTCATGATCCGTTGTATTTTTCATATGTATATGTATATGAATATGTAATTATCAATCAACATTTTATAGTTGCACATCTTTATGACATGTGAAAATATTCTAATGCCTTTACTGGGAGTTATCACTGTCAAATCAATTTTAAAGCAGTTGATCAAAATGTACAGAGTAGCTAATTTGTCCTGTTCCTCTTACTGGTTTGTTTTAGTTCATGTATTTTAGGATTGCTTCGGATAACATCATAGCGTTTCAATGAGATGTCAGTGTAACTGCTCCTGCTCGACCTGCTCCAAGCTGGATTCGAACTGGTGTCCCCAGCATGGGAGGCGGGCATGCTAGCAAGGAGGCTCAAGGCTAAGTAAAGGCTACTAGCTGGTTCCTGTTACATCAGGACTATTGACTTTATTCTAAATTCTGAATCTCTTTTGAGCATCTCTATCATAGATCAGTATCATGTTGCTAAACCCAACCGTTTTAGATTCCAGACAGATTCTATTGGTCTTTTATTGATTGCAATCCATCCAACAAAACCCTGTTTTAGAGAGTTAATTGTCCTTAATAAAGATTAATATGCTTAATACATCAATACCCTTGGTTGTGCAAACCCTTTGTTTATGAGATAACACTTCAAATGTTGGTCTTTTCACTAAAAGTCTTCAAAAATGGCTGAAGACATATTTTCCATGAGCACTTGACCATACACCACACACACACACACACACACACATTTATTAGGAACACCATACTAATACTGTGTATTGACCCCCTTTCGCCTTCAGAACTGCCTTAATTCTACGTGGCATTAATTCAACAAGGTGCTGAAAGCATTCTTAGAAATGTTGGCCCATATTGATAGGATAGCATCTTGCAGTTGATGGAGATTTGTGGGATGCCATCCAGGGCACGAAGCTCCCGTTCCACCACATCCCAAAGATGCTCTATTGGGTTGAGATCTGGTGACTGGGGGCCATTTTAGTACAGTGAACTCATTGTCATGTTCAAGAAACCAATTTGAAATGATTCGAGCTTTGTGACATGGTGCATTATCCTGCTGGAAGTAGCCATCAGAGGATGGGTACATGGTGGCCATAAAGGGATGGACATGGTCAGAAACAATGCTCAGGTAGGCCATGGCATTTAAACGATGCCCAGTTGGCACTAAGGGGCCTAAAGTGTGCCAAGAAAACATCCCCCACACCATTACACCACCACCACCACCAGCCTGCACAGTGGTAACAAGGCATGATGGATCCATGTTCTCATTCTTTTTACGCCAAATTCTGACTCTACCATCTGAATGTCTCAACAGAAATCGAGACTCAGACCAGGCAACATTTTTCCAGTCTTCAACTGTCCAATTTTGGTGAGCTCTTGCAAATTGTAGCCTCTTTTTCCTATTTGTAGTGGAGATGAGTGGTACCCGGTGGGGTCTTCTGCTGTTGTAGCCCATCTGCCTCAAGGTTGTGCGTGTTGTGGCTTCACAAATGCTTTGCTGCATACCTTGGTTGTAACGAGTGGTTATTTCAGTCAAAATCTCTTCTATCAGCTTGAATCAGTCGGCCCATTCTCCTCTGACCTCTAGCATCAACAAGGCATTTTCGCCCACAGGACTGCCGCATACTGGATGTTTTTCCCTTTTCACACCATTCTTTGTAAACCCTAGGAATGGTTGTGCGTGAAAATCCCAGTAACTGAGCAGATTGTGAAATACTCAGACCGGCCCGTCTGGCAACAACAACCATGCCACGCTCAAAATTGCTTAAATCACCTTTCTTTCCCATTCTGACATTCAGTTTGGAGTTCAGGAGATTGTCTTGACCAGGACCACACCCCTAAATGCATTGAAGCAACTGCCATGTGATTGGTTGATTAGATAATTGCATTAATGAGAAATTGAACAGGTGTTCCTAATAATCCTTTAGGTGAGTGTATATATATAAATATTGTTGCACTCTTGGATATCCAATCGTTTGAATATTATCTGTCGTGGATAGAATTTTTTCTAATGCAAATGAAACTTTGAAATGCATCTCCTTTAGATGAATCGCTTATGTTGTTTTATTCTTCTTTCGTAAGTCACTTTGGATAAATGTCTCAGCCAGATGAATAAATGGCAATTTAAAAGTACACGTTGAATAATATTTGATATGATTTTTTATAATAATTTACAGTCAACAAATTTCAACACTGCAAAAGATGTGCAGAGTAGTGGTTGAGAAAATTCTACCCTTTAGTACATTGGAAATACATTTCTTGTCTGAGAACATAAGCTCAGATCTACATCCAGACCAAGAAATTACATTTTAAAACATTGCTATAATAATAATATTAACCGGTAACATAATAACAGGTAAACAATGGATCTTATTCAAAGTAGTGCCACCTTACAGACTGTAAGGGATAGACTTACAGACTTTCAATAAGTTGTACTGTTGTTTAAAGTGTTTTTGGTAACACTATTAATTAGTATTAATAAATGGTGGAAAAAAAACAATAACCAAGAAATAATACAAAAAGTAGCACTGGCTTGTGTTCCATTTGCCTTTGACCTATAAAATATTTATACATAAAAATTCACCACCCATAGGCTCTTTGCCATCTCATTTCAGTGTTCACTTGTAAATCTACATTTCTTCTTATATCACATGTTGATGGATTTGTGGCTGATATCTAGTTCATCTCCGTCCTCGTCTCTGGGGCGGAGAGCACACAGTCCTGTAAATACATTTAGAATTTTTGGTTTGCTTGTTTTATGTAAGAATAAATATTACTTCTTGCCAATATAAATAAAGATTTGAATTTTACATACGCATCATATGAGACTATTCAGATGTTTAATGCATCTAATGTTTTTCTGAGGTTTCTTGGGATGTATTGAGTGTACTTTATGTTTAGTATGTTGTGATTCAAAACATAGATATATTGTGATGATTCTCATTCATCTGCACTGACTTGCACAACAGCTCCAGTTTGGTAGTAAGCAAAGACTGCGATGCGCTGTGTTTGTTTTTGGCCCGGTTATTTTGTAACGTGGTCAGTAAAATCATTGTTTGGTTCTCAAGTCAGTGGAAAAGCAGTCAAACTTGGTATTAAGATCACTCCTCAGTTTCTCTGGCTGAACACACGCTATGGCACGAGAGCCTAATAATTACCTCGTAGGGTGGTGGAGGTGCCGTTGGAAGTTGACTGAAATTTCCTGGAGGTTCAGTCGGAACAGGTCCGTAGTTTGCTGGCATCACGTACAGGACTGAAATACCAGGTTGTGACAATGCAGAGGGGTCCAGTTGGCCCACAAACACAATATTGTTAACAGGCAAATTTGTGTTCATGTAACTGACCGTAGTACTTCTTGACTGAGAGAGAGAGAGAGAGAGACAGAGAACCAACATGACATGCTGATCATACATGTGATCTTATTTCATCTGATTCAGTGTGACTTGATGCGGGTTACCTTTGGCCTGCAGCAGCAGTAACAAGATGATGAGGCAACGATAATAGAGAAGATTATGACCAGAATATCGCAGACCAAATTGATAAAAAATCCCAAACCCTAAGTCAGCATTAGACACAGGAAGATTAATAAACATGAAGTGATTGCTTGTTCTAAATGGTACAAAAGAAAACTGAGCAATGAGCTAAATAGCTTTACACTGCTGTAACACAAGCAATTGTTCACTTTTCTTGTAAATATTCTGAAACCAATGAGGTAAGGGAACAAAGAACAGGTATGCAAATACTTGGTCAAAAGACAAGAAGCTTTCATAGTAAAAGACATGTACAGTTTCAACATGAACACACACGCCACTTACCAAACTGAATATAAAGTTAATGCAGAGGGAGACAGCAGCTGTTGCAATGTTTATATAGTTGAGAATTTGTGCGATTTTAACCTACAATTAAGAAGATCTGGTTAAAAAACAGTTCTCATAAAATGCCCCTTAAATAGAAATTGCTTTATTATTATTATTATTATTATTATTATTAATGCATCCTTCTCAAGTTCCAATAAGTCTTATTCAAATATACAAAATGAGATGTCAAATTCAGACTAACCAGAAACGGTTTAGGTATGCATGCAGCTGAGACTGTTACACCTCCAGTTAAAATAAACTGCAGGGGGGGAAAAATGATTTTAATTCAGCATTTGTTCACAGTGTAGTGCTGATATTGAAATTAATGACTTACAAAGACTGGTGAACAGGAAAGGAACCAAAGCCTTTGCCAGTTTTTAAAACCTAGTGCTACTGATGCCGTCAACATTTCCAAAACCTGTAAGACAAAAACATAAGATGCTGTCCATTTCTTCATACACCCTGAAAACATAAGCACTTTCAAGGAAAATCCCTTGTAGAACCGTGTTGTTTACCCCAAAAACTGAGGGCTTGATTTTCAGGAATTGTGAAACTCCACATGGCTGCTGCTGCTGGTAAACTGGAGAGCCTATCATTACATCAGAGGGTTCTGGCATGTCTGTGCAAATACAAAGAGGATCACATTTATACAAATAAACATCCTGTGAGCTAAAGACAGGGCAGTACCAGGAAACCAAGTGTTACTGTTCATTTTCAAAGCTGACAATCAAGTAAGATATAATAAAGGGCCACTGGATAGAATCAGTTTATATATTTATTTGATTATCATTTAGAAAAAAAATTGTATCCAAACAATTCACATATAATTTACGTGTGTTTGGTTACAGAACAGAAAAGACAGTGGCACCCTTACCTGTACAAAGGGTATGCACACTAGGTATTTTGTTGCAACACCGGCATTTCAACATAAAGCTTGCATTTAGAGGGTGTGTAAGATTGGGAAACAATAATGTTGCTCTGATCAGGATTTGTTCAATTACTCTTTAATATATCATGGCCCTGAAGACGGAAGCACAACTGTCTAGAAAATACAGAGACAAAGTCCAGGAAGATCCTGTGAAATATCAGGAGTTCCTTGCAAGAGAAAAGATACAGAAAAAAATGATACAGGAAAGCTTAAAACAATCTCCCAGCTTTCAAAACCGGGAAAATACATAAATGCAGACAATGGAAAGTTAACCAATGAAATAAAAGAGCCAGTGATAGAAGACAGGAAATACAGATGTATTTAGTAAGCAACAGCCCCCCTGAGTCTCCAGTAGACCAGCGACAGGGACAGAATGATGCTCAACATTCCCAAGAATGTCCTGAAAGTTCAAGCGCACAACATAACACACTTCACAGACGAGGATGGGAAAAAAGTGAAGGCAAACGGAACAAAAGTCTATCGTGACCTTAGTGCAATCCAAAAGAAGCTAGAAGAATGATGGAAAAATACAAAAAGAGGTGTACTCGGCTTTCCCAGCAGCTTTCTAACTTGGAGAAGATGCTGAAAGCTAAGAAAACAATTGCAGCTTAAACCAAAGGCCATAAGGACATTGCCCTTTATAATTTTATTTTGTTGCTGCTCAGATATTTTATTTTATCTTCTTGGCAATTATTTTCTGTTGAGGCACATTTTCAAGTTTTTAGCCTATGGATAGAGTTGTAGTTCATTGCCTGGTGACTTGTATTTGAATTTTGCTTACCATTGTATTGTTTTAATGTTGGCGTTATTAATAGGCTTGGGTAGCTCAGCCAGTGTTGACGCTGACTACCACTCCTGGAGTCGCGAGTTCGAATCCAGGGTGTGCTGAGTGACTCCAGCCAGGTCTCCTATGCAGCCAAATTGGCCCGGTTGCTAGGGAGGGTATATAACACGGGGTAACCTCCTCATGGTCACGATTAAGTGGTTCTCACTCTCAATGGGGCGTGTGGTAATTTGTGCGTGGATCGCGGAGAGTAGCATGAGCGTCCACATGCTGCGAGTCTCTGCGGTGTCATGCACAGCAAGCCACGTTTTAAAATGCACGGATTGACGGTCTCAGAAGCGGAGGCAAGAGACTTGTCCTCCGCCACCTGGATTGAGGTGAGTAACCGAGCCACCGCGAGGACCTAGTAATTAGTGGGAAATGGGCATTCCAAAATTGGGGAGTAAAGGGGATAATATAGGATAATATATATATATATATATATATATATATTATCCTCTTTACTCCCCAAATGTTGTTTGTCTCTGTTTTAATCCATTTTTATATACCATGTTACTAACTATTGTCATCACCAACACTTTGTCATTACCGAAACACTACGTCTTTACCATCATGACACTTATTTCTCTGTAAAAGTTGTTTGAAACCTTTGCTTTTACACAAATTACTCCAAAAGAAACACCAGGGGGGTTTCTGCACATTAAACTTTGCTAAAAAATGAAAATATTGCTTTGATGGTGAAAACATGAAAAATATGTAATGTTGTTTGTTTAAAAAAAAAAACTCAAAAGGGCTTTTTTTTTTTTTTTTTTTTTTTTTTAAAGTAACCGATGTTTACAATATGAATGAATTTGAAAAATGTTCTTGTTACCTACTTTTATGTGAGGGGAAAAATATATTTCAGCATTGTGATGGTAATGAACATTTGCTGGTGTATCGGGAAAAAAGCTAAAATAGTATAATTCTATTAGGGATACATTTAGGCCAGCATTAGATCTTTACTTCATAACATGTAAAGATTGTTTAGGCAACATGAATAGAACAACATTAGTAATTTCATTTCTCAAAAGTTGAAGAGGTCAAATGTGTCCCCAATTGGAGAATCACCCTAACATGATTTTAGTGTGATAAAATCGCTTACAAGTTATTTCCAATTTTACTATTTCTTTAAAACAGCTTTTAAACCAGAAATATTTCTTAAACTGAATTTCTCTGTTAAAGTAATAGCTGTAGGTTGATATTAACAAATATCGTTGATAAGAAAAAAATTTTTTTAAATGAAAGTTATTTTAATAGGACTAGTAAAAAGTGCTATTAAACTTAACCATTATCAATGAATTTAATTCACTGTGGTGGATGTTTGTTTTTTCAATTGTTCCCACTTGAGAACACACATTCTTGTGTTAGGACAACATTTGCCGATTAAAGAGGTTCTTCTTCTAATGTAATTTGCTCGGAAGTTATTTAATAAATCTGTTTGACTTAAATCACATCTTAACAACTTCATAAACATTTGACAATGATAACAACAAGCCAAATGTATCAAATCAATTTGTATTCAGTAAGAAATTCCTACCATACAGTATATGGAGTCTCTTTTGTTTAGATGGAAACGCGTTTACGCATGGTTTAAATTCAGAATTTGCCTTCTAACTTGCCATCAAAAATCCAATTAGCAAATGAATCAATAGAGAACACTTTACCTTGAAGCTGATTTTGCTCTTGTGATAGGTCTTGGCATTTTCACTTTCACTTTTATTCATTTTATCTCGTGATTAAACTCCAGTGACGGAAAATCTCGATATGGAGCTAAAATCACGACTTAAGTATTTGAAGCGTAAAAGCCTGTTGAATTGCTCTAATCGAAAAAAATAAATGCATTGTATTATAAGTGATTGCATTTAAATATCATTGTATTTACCGTGCTTGCATTTCGCGTGTCTGAGTTTTAACAAAGTTGCATTTTTAAGCATTCAATATTTCATTTGGAAACATTTCACAACTAATTTCATTATTAAATATAATAAAAATAAATATTCACCTTCCAAAGTTCATTTACAAATACAAACTAGATTTTTCGACATGTAAAATTCAGCCTGTTACATTTTGCTTAAATTCAGCGGTTCAAATTCTGTTGGAAATTCAACCTTGAGGAATTTCAACTGCAGCAGATTACCAATGCACAATCTCAACCTGATACTATTCGTTCTCACAGTAGATGGTGCAATTCGATTGGGTGTTGACTGCTGAAGACCAAAGCTACAGGTAGAGAGAACAGCCATGTTTTGATAGTTTGTTTATCAGAATAGTTTGTGGGTAGAAAATAGATGAATATTTGATTTGCACATGTTGGTGGGCATGAAACAGGCCTTTCCACTGATTAGTCAACCCACGTCATCAGTTCCTCAGTGACATGCAACAGAATAATTATCCACCGCTGCTCAACTTTTAATGCAACTACATATTATCTCTCTCTCATCAAACAAAACTAAAGAATGCCTGTGACACAAACGGTACTAGTCAGGGAAGGGTCTATAGACACAAAGCCCTGTCTAGAGAGGGCTTCGTGCCAACATTCTTCTGCATAGGCATGGGTTCTGCAACATATGTGTGCCAGAGAAATATTAGTTGCATTTTTTTAGAAATAGCCTGTTGATGTCCCTCACATCTGCACTCAATATTACTTAGCCTACTTCTTAGACACACAGTCTATTTTATTTAGCTGACAGCTATCAAAATCTCTATCAAAAGGTGTGGCGAAACTGTGCACCCAGCACGTCCCACTGGACCGGACGGAGCGGATGCATTTACATTATAGTGAAGTGCAGGCGAGTGTGTGGAATGTATTGGCTTGGTAGGCATTATAATGTAGAAGGGTGCCCAGTCCCTAAATTGGATGTAAATGTTTTTGTCTCATTTCATTTGTCCATGGCTTGGTTTCCCGAGGCACTGTAAATCATTAGTATTACTATAGTAGCCTACTTAATCTCTATGGTGTGTTTCCCAAAAAACATCGCTATAGTAACATAAAACTTTGCAAATTAACAAGGGCTTTGAATCACTCTAAAGTCATAAGTGCAACTTAAATGTATCTTTCTCACATTTTTCACTGTTTATCAGAGAATACGGAACATTAAATTACTTGTAATAATATATTTGGATCAACAGATAGCTAGAAACAAGATTTTGGCCTAGGGAAAACTGTGTTCAAGCACTAAAGCACCAAAAAAGTGATATTTGTTATAACTTTAACAATTGCCTTTCACAAATCTTTTGGCACTTTTTTCAATGGAGTTGGTAGGTCTGTTAACATATACAAATATTAGGCTTAATATTTAGTAATAAAGTTTGATTCAATTATTTTAGAAAGTTACCCATTTATTTTTCCAAAATACAGAAGACAAATACAGAGGTAAATGTAGGAACAATTTTTATCATACTGACAAGAAGTACTACATCAGGTTTTACATTCAATGATTCAAAAAATTGTGATGCATTTTATGAAATAGAAAAATGACAATAGCCTGTGCATTCAATTTCCAGATAAATAAAACTTTTGACAACATTAGAGACACTTATTAGAAGTCACATTGTGTGCGTTCACATTCATGCATTTCTATCATTAATCTCTATGAAGTTGAGCATCAATCTGAAACCTCATCTTACCAAAGTCATCATTATTTAATTAAATACTGTGATCATCATTAAATTCTTGTCTCAACAAGGTTACTTATAATTTCCGAGCTTGTCAGTATTTCTGCATAATTGTCATGTTGAGAAGACAAACTCCTGGACATTTTAGCCAAGGATTCAGCACTGGTCCTGACAGTCCCGTAATGAAGCATTTAGTTCTAACGAGAACTCCAAGTGACGTTTGGGGAATCAGGCTTTCCCCTGTCTAGGGCTGGGGAGGAAGAGAGTAACAAGGTAAAAATAAAATCGATAAATGGAGTTAGAAATTAATTTCTAGTCTCTGGCCCCAGCACAATACACACAAATAAACAACAGTCAGCTCAAATATTGAGTTGATTATTTTGTATAACAATAATGTGAATATCATAAACTTCAAGAGGGTATATAAGCCCAAATAACAATCAAAGGACATTCTCGAGAGGGAAAATGATAACTTACCTAAAAAGAAACAAAATAGAAGAAAAAACACTTCCCTGTCTCCTTCTCGATGAATAAACAGGAGAAAGCATTTATTAAATAAATCTGCACCTGCCTCCCCTCTATATTTCCCAATAGAATAAATAAATCTTCTTACAAATGTTTACTAACTTATAACAGATAAACAAGATAAGAATATAGTTTGTCAACAACAGACTAACACCAGCACAGCTGAAAGGCATCTTCTGGGGCAGGAGAGACGAAACTCCCCTTTGAAGGATAAACGCATTAACTCTATTCTTGCGGCTGCTCACAATGCAACCTCTCTATGCAGCTCAAAACCAATGCTGCCAACATGCACCTCTCTTCTCTCCTTTTTGCCTTCTTTTTTATGTGAGCCACAGTCCTCTTAGCAGCCAATCACAGCAGGCAGAACTCCGCGATGGTAACAGGAAACAGGTGGCAGTAATTCGTACCTGCTCAGAGGAAAGTGGAAGAGACAACAGGAAAAACTGACAAATAGAACACACCCAAATAGTCACAATTCATACATCACAAACACAGAGGTAAATAAATACATTCAGGGATGTAAAAATGTTCAATAACGAGCAGTGCTTTTTAAGGTGATCACAAAAGATTAAGTTGCAACTTGTTACCTGGAAACTCAGCCTATATTATTTGTATTGTTGTAAAAAAAAAAATGCACATTAATTTATTCCCACTTATCCTATAAGGTCGTGAAGGTACTGGAGCCTATCCCAAGAACATTAATTTTTTATCTTACATTAGAGAAGCTGAAAATGAGCATTGACTTTTACAAATGAAGATGTATCGGCTAGTAATATATTAAACAGGTGGTAATACAAGCTTGCATTTCTCAGGAATCTTCCTTATTACTGTCCGGGGGCTGCGCGATTAATTGCGTAATTTTTTTTTTTTAAATTAACTTTGGAAGGTGAATACTTATTAATTAATTTTTAATATTTAAATTAGTTGTGAAATGTTTGCAAATGAAATGTTCAATGCTTAAAAATACAACGTAAATTCAACACATTAATCTGCAAGCACTAATAATACAATGCATTTATTTTTTCGATTAGAGCGATTCAACATGCTTTTATGCTTCAAATACTTAAGTCATGATTTTAGCTCCATACTGTGACTCGGACTCGAGTCACTACAAAAAAAAAAAAAAAAAAAAAAAAATTAAAAAAATTATACAGTACATATGTTTCAAAAAATGACTTGCGACTCGAGTCGGACTCGTAAACAATTGACTTGAGACTTGACTTAGACTCGAAATCATAGACTTGTAAAAAACACAAGACATTTTGCGCTTGATTTTCCCGCGTATGTGACTGCAGGGTTGACAAAGCAGCCCGAGCGCAGAGCGGCTGCGCTTGGGCGTCTCGAGCTCTCAACATGACATCTCACATTACAGCCCCCTGAGGACTTGTGAGAAGCACATCGCCAGTGAATTCGGCACATCACATCACCACCTTTATCATGAAATTACTAATAGACACTAACTATATTGAACATTTTAGGCAGAAATCTATTCATAATAAATATTATATTACTAGCTACTATAGCTCTATTAAATTTATAACAGGCTACATTAGGCAAGTGAAGGAATATCATACATTTTTGCTACAACTATGGCAGTTTATAAAATATTTATATATATATTATTTATACAGGGTTGAGGAGTAACGAAATACATGTAACCGGAATACGTATTTAAAATACAATATATAAGTAACTGTATTCCACTACAGTAACAATTTAAATCATTGGTATTTAGAATACAGTTACATTAAAAAAATCATTTAGATAACTGAACAGATTACTTTGCATTTTATTGTCATTTGTTTCATTTAATATAGTCCTTTCAGATGGAAAACATATATTTAAATATAAAGCATGTATTCTGTGGAATACATTTAAAAAGTAACCCTCCCAACCCTTTATATATATATATATATATATATATATATATATATATATATATATATCGTTTTACAGTTTTTCTCAATTGCTTTGGCTCAATTCTTGAATTTGCTTTTGGTGCTAGGGTTATTATAGACCTTCAATCTAAAACTTGCTGTTACTACTCATTGGAGAATTCTCTATTTAAAAAACTTTTTGATTTGAGTCAAATTTGGATGACACCTCATAAATATTGCATCACAAATAAAGTGAAAGAGATTTCATATAAAATTTTCCATCGTGTTTACCCAGTTAAATCACGCTGGCGCAACGTTTTAAAGTGAACACGGAAGATATTTGTGTTTTTTGTAAAAATTCCCCTGAGACTATTATTCATTTATTTTGGGAGTGTCCCAAGATCCAAATGTTTTGGAAAGAACTCAATAGTTATTTACAAAGAAAAGCTATGATTCTTGTTAACTTTGAAGAAGCTGTTATGCTAAAATGTTTTTCATTTGATGGAGATAAAAATATTTTGTTTATATTTGATTTAATTATTATAATTGCCCGTTAATATATTCATAAAGTCAAATGGAATGGAAAAGTGCCAAATTTTGAACAATTTAAAATTGATGTTAAAATATATTTAGAAACCATTTCCAAAAGTAAACACTTAAAAGCAAAGAAAACCTTACAGCTATTTAATAGGTATACATTTTTTTCTGTAAAATGCCTTTCTTACTTTCTTTACCTTTGATAATTTATATTTCTTTCTTTATTTTGTACCCCTTGACATGTATGGTTATATGTACTCTTGTATGTATGTAATTTTTGTTCTTGTTAAAATGCATAATAAATAAATAAATAAATAAATAAATAATAATAATAATAAAAATATTAGCTTTAGCTGTGTTTTGCTAATAGCTTGGCTGCAGTTGTTGACAATATGTCGTGGGCAGGTTGCGCATGCGCGTTAAGTTGACCCAGTAGAGTCTCATTAGGACTTCCCGTGAACTTTCGTCGTCATAGCAACCAACACCAGTGATTTATGATCTTGGTCAACACTAATGAAAAGCTTATATATATAATAATAGGCATACTGATAATATATAATTTGTGAATGTACTTGCATCACAGGAGATTTATTTAATTTATTTTGTAATTTTTTTAATTCCACCACAGTGTAATTCCAATACATTCACAAATTATGAAGATTATGAAAAATATGAGTGTGAAAATATTTTATATAGATGTTAGATGGATGGATGGATGGATGGATGGATGGAGAGAGAGATAGATAGATAGATAGATAGATAGATAGATAGATAGATAGATAGATAGATAGATAGATAGATAGATAGATAGATAGATAGATAGATAGATAGATAGATAGATAGATAGATAGATTTTCAATGGTTTTCACATCTTTATGTAACCATTGCAATGCCTCGTTTTTTTCTCCCAGTCTCTTGCTCTGCTCTCAGAGACAGAAGTGGTTACCAGGCAACCGCTCCTGTAGCTGTATCAGTATGAGGCTGGAGTGGGGGACTGATGCTCAGCATCACTGAGAGATGCTGAACTCCTTTCTCATTGGTCAAAATTCCCTGACCAGTCAAATGATTGGATGATTTTGTGTCGCTCAAGATCTTTGTGTCTCCCTCTATGTGAGATGCTTTGGGGGAGGAGTCTATGCAGCAGATCAGATAGATTTTTACCCCTCCCTCGTTTTTTTGCACAAACATCAGTATGCCTATGCACAAGTCCAGCTGTCATGTTTTTACATCTGATTTCAGGAAAACACAACTGGAATGAATTGAACCGAAGACTCCTGGTTGTAGATGCCCCCTGAACCAAAAGATCCTTTTTGTGAGTTTTCTGCAGTGCCAGTTTATTTTGTGTAGTTTATGTCTGAGTGGCATCAGCCTCTTAGCGTGGAGTTTCTTATGACGCTTTGCAATAGATGTGCTGATGTGTGAAAAATGGATGGTGTGCTGCTCATTCATCAAACACACGCATCTACCCACAGAGACCTTTTATACACTCAAATTCAGCGATGGAACTGAATAAGCATTTCAACATCTGATTTTTGCATCTGAAATTGCACAGCAATGTGACAGAAGGTAAGAGTGTTATACTGCATGTGTCTTGAATTTTCTCCTCAAATAATTCCCATTCATTCTTTAGCATCTTTGTGAGTGTTTACAAGCATCCATGAGCAGTGTAATCCTCTTTCAACACTCAAAACAACATGTCAGAGGCCATTTAAAAGATTTGGTCCAGATGGAGATGTTCATGTATATGTGTGTCAGATCTAAGATTTTATTCCCCCCTAGATAATCTGTTGTTTATATTGATGTGGTTAGATTGATTAGATTAGCTCATCTCAGGCCCATTTCCACTGATCAAAGCCATTCTATGGATCTCATTGGTTTGCAATTGATCCGAACTGATGCTCCAGACACCTGCATGTTTGAATAACTGCATCTGGAATCATTCCAAGAGAGAAGCATGTGTTCAAAACACCGGTAGCATGTTCAAACCCTTTCATTCCAGTTTTTATGCTCATCACGACACTACGCCTCTTTGCAGGATTGGTAGAGTTGCAGCCCCACCCTTGGTTCTGTCCCAGAATGCTGAGCCCGGTTCTCTGTTCGGATCTCGCAGCCTTGGAGCCAGAGTACACAGAGGGTAACATTCAGGGGCGTAGCAGTCATTTTAAAAGTGGGGGGACACAGCTGTCAGTAGGTGACACAGTGCAATATTAATATATTACAGTATATGTTAATATATAAATATGATATATATATATATATATATATATATATATATATATATATATATATATATATATATATATATATATATATATATATATATACTGTATATGTATTATTCAATTTTAATATTTGTAGTATTTCAAAGATTCAAGTATGGCAAAATAATTGCAAAATGTAGCAAAATTAGCTGAAAAAAATAAAGGGCATCTTGTGGAGCACTTGCTTCTGTTTCACACATGACAATAAAAGACTGAGCACAAGCTGGTCTTGAATAAGTTATGTAATCAGTTACAATAATGACAATTAAATTAAATGTTTTTACTTTGTGCTTGTGCATTGTGGGATTTAAATGTATCCACTTGGCTCAAGTGTTTTGACAACGTTCACCCAAATTCATTCAGATCCATTAAATGATTCATTGACCATTTATGGTGATGCTCGAAGGTGGTGACAAATGTGTGTCTTGTGTGAAATGAGTTAGTCACTGAATCAATGATTAAAAGAACATTTTAATCCTTTAAAATTTGTATGTCTACAGACCTAAAAAAAAGAGACTTTAGTAAAGGATTTATGACAATGACTTTTAACAAAAGACAACAATAGTAGTCTTATAATAATTATGATGAGTTTCAATAATGTCTGTATATTTTCATGAATAAAACACATGTCTACATATCTATTGACTTCAGTAAAATGACTAAGTGTTCTAAAAAATACTGCAGATCTATAGTTTTTCCTACAGTTTGTCGAATGCACACAAATATATAAAAACCGGAGCTGATTTTAAAAAATAGATTAAATACATTTTTAACACAGATCTAGTATTCTGCTTAAATTGGCAAAAACAACCTATCAAACTATTACCTGACAAACATAAAGTAAAAAGCATAACTTAATGAAGACTCGTGCGCTGATATAAACTCCATTTACAATGTGTGCTTAAAATAATGAATGTCCTTTTCTTTTTCTGCAGTGCATTTCACGTAATGCTGCCAATTAAGAATGATATGCTGACAAATAACTCTAATTTGTGTGTTCCTCATCTGGAAATTATTAATTTAGATCAACATCATTTGAGCATTGTTGAAAGCAATTTTGTAGAAATGAACGGATGTTGATTAGACTGTCTGACAGATGATCTATTATGTAAGGGTTGTTTCGGCTTATGAAACTCACCTGTGATCGGCTGGATGGTTGCTCAATCAGCCCAAAGTAACAAAACGCAAAGAATGCTGTATACAAATCCACCATTTGGACTCGTTATGGGTTTAGTTTGAAAGTACGGGAGACAAAAATCACCTTTTTGAATAGTGTGGTGACGTGTCCCCCATGTCCCCCATCGCTGCTATGCCCTTGGTAACATTTATTAAACATACACACCATCATATACCACAGACGTTTATGTAGACTACTCATCAAAAGTTTGGACACTTTCATGAAAGTATTAATTTTTTTTAATAATAAAGGCATTAAACTATGAACACAAATGAAAATGTGTTCCAAATCAAAGCTATTTTATATTTTAGCTTCTTTAAAGTAGTGCAGATTACAGTTTGGTGGCAGGGACGCGGTCGAGTGTTTGTCCGGAGAGAGAAAAAGGGTGCACACACCTGAGCGTTATAATGTCTAACACCTGTTTCTGATTTCAGTAAGTATTTGTGAGAGTGATAAAAAGGGACCACGCCAGAGACAAGGGAGAGAGAGCTACCCTTCTGAAAGAGACTGTGTGTGTTTAGCTAAAGAGTGTTATGCTGAAAAGCCCCTTTGAGTTTGTTTATTAAAAGTTATTCCTTTGAGTTGAAGCCCAAGCTTCCTGTGTCCTCCTTCCCTCCCTTCCTTGAACATTCACACTTGTGCCAAAACCCGGCAGTTTTGGAGGTAATACGCCGCAGTCCTCGCAGTTGGCGGAAGTCATCAAGTCCCTCGCCAGTATGCACCATGTGCAACATCAGGCCCTGCTTGAGCTACGCTAGGACCAGGATGATTCCAGGAGGTGCTCCAAGCTCAAGCAGAGGACCGGCACATGATCCAGAGCCTACTACACCAAGAGAAAGTCTTGGCCATGACCCCGACAGCAGCAGTCCCCATGCTCCCATGCCCCCGGTTGCCTTCATGAAGATGGGGGCAGAAGATGATCCCGAGGCCTTCCTGAATCTGTTCGAGAGGACGGCCAAGATCTGGGGCTGGCCATGTGTTCAATGGGCGGTCAGACTCATTCCAGTTGATCAGGGAAGATTAACTCGCAAAAACTACCGGCAGCAAGTCAACTGGTGTATGATTATCTAAGGAAGCCCATCCTGCAGTGGGTCGGTCGCAGCCCGGAGCAATACTGACATCTCTTCCGGTGGATGAAGATGGATGGGCGCGGCCGCCCGTTTGCCTTCACTCAACAGCTCATTGGCTGCTGGCTGAGGACCACGACACCGAGGGAGTCATCGATCTCATGGTGCTGGAGCAGCTTATCCATCATCTACTGAAAGGAAAGGCAGAGTGGGTCCAGTACCACCACCCAGCGTTACTGGAGGAGGCCATCCAACTGGCGGAGGACCATATGTCAGCATATCAGAGGGCGGAGAGCCCTCCCACTATCTTTCTCTCTCGTCTCTGGCGTGGTCCCTTTTTTATCACTCTCCCCAGTGCTTACTGCAATCAAAAACAGGTGTTAGACATTATAGCGTTCAGGTGTGTGCACCCTTACAGCTTTCTATCTCCGGACAAACGCTCGACCACGTTCCCACTGTCACATACAGATCTGCACAATCTATGGATTCTCTCAACCACTTTCATGAGGTGCTACCTACAGTACAAAGTGCATCATAGTAGTACTCCCTTGGTACTGCCATCAACTTTCTCTGATATTAATTTAAAAAACTGTGTACAACAGCTTTTATTTTTACTTTAATGCTCTAAAATAATGAAAGTAATGAGAATCATCATCAAAAACAATGGGGAAAGCAAAATGTCCAAACTCGTTACGGTAATGAGAATTGGGAGTTACAATATAAATCAATTTATAGTAATAATTGAATATAAATGTATGTGTGTATATATATATATATATATATATAATTTTTTTTATTAAAAATGATTACACATTTATATCATATACCAGGATACTTTCTTGACCTATCCAGTCCAACTCAATTAAAAATATATAAAATAATTCATTCAACTTAGCGTAAAATCGTAATCAATCTGTTTTAAAGACCAGAAGAATAATACATTCAAACAAGTGTGTATAAGTCTTTGACTATTATTGTATTTAAGTAGACAAAAACACGCCAAAATTTTGACCTGTGCACTGGCACTCACAAACAATGTGAACGTGAAAACCTTGGCATTAAAACGGTTTTGCATTAGTTTACTTTGGAAAGGCAATGTTTGACGCTCAGGCTGATCTTTAACATTACTAATATTTGATCTTTTCAAACAAATCCACATGCTGACAGCGCATTATAATAAAATACATTCATACAGTTAGACAAGCAATAGACTAATGCAATTCTGTTCTTAAATCATAAATAACCAAATAGAATTTTGATCTACATACAATCAAACTGATTTAAATCTGATTTCTGATTCAGCTGATGTCATCTCTACGGTGGAGTTCAACCAGACAGGAGAGTTCTTGGCCACGGGTGATAAGGGAGGGAGGGTTGTCATCTTCCAGAGAGAACCACAGGTGAGAGATGCCCTTTAAAGACCACATTTTCTATTGAAATAAGAAGTTTGTTTCTCTAAATTGCCTTTAGTTTATCATTACATATGAAAATGTACTTAAGAATGGTTTTATGAATAATTTAGTCAGAAATACATTCTGCGTGTTTTTCATTAATGAGGCCAAATAATTTTTAATTTGTACATATGCTAAAAGTTTATTTTGTCAACTTATTGGAGCACAATAGCATACAGATATTGTACGAATAGCCACACAATTTTTAATTAGGTTTCTTGAGGTCTATATATTTTAACCTCTAATTACTCTAATATTTACTCAGCCAATCATAACACAGAAAGTAAGCAGCAAAACGAGATTATACCAAGTAATTCATTCTGGTGTGAAAGATTTGTACAATTATGCTAATATTTGATGTGCTTTTTGTACACTCTCAACTCTCTCTTACAGGGCGAATATAATGTTTATAGTACGTTTCAGAGTCACGAGCCTGAGTTTGATTACCTGAAAAGTTTGGAGATTGAGGAGAAAATAAATAAGATTCGCTGGCTGCCTCCACATAACCCCGCCCACTTCCTCCTCACCACCAATGGTAACAGCTGAAATGCATGTTTGTTCTGATAACATTAGAAATACAACTTTATTTCCCACAATACTGAGACACATTGTTGAATCTTTAAGAATAATGTTCTTTTTATGATCAGATAAGACCATAAAGCTGTGGAAGGTGAGTGAGAGAGACAAGCGAGCAGAGGGCTATAATCTCAGAGATGAGGAGGGCAGACTAAAGGACCTTTCTACGATTACAACTCTACAGGTGTGTTAAAGGATCAGTTTACCCAAAAATGAAAATTCTGTCATCATTTACTCACCTTAATGTTGTCCAAATGGACCATGGATTCCTAAGGGACACATTGGGTAGAATGACAGCCACAGTCACCATTCACTTTCACTGTATGGAAAAAAAATGCAATGAAAGTGAATGGTGACTGAGACTAATATGATTTCTAACATCTCCTTTTGTGTTACACAGAGGAAAGAAGGTCATACAAGTGTGTGTTGATGCACTTTTCTCTTATTATTTTATGATGTATTTTCATGCATGTTGTGTAGGTCCCAGTGCTCCGGCCGATGGATCTGTTGGTAGAGGCATCTCCCCGGCGTGTTTTTGCTAATGCACATGCATATCACATCAACTCCATCAGCGTCAACAGTGACTGTGAGACGTACCTGTCAGCTGATGACCTGAGAATTAACCTGTGGAATCTCAACATCACTGACCGAAGCTTCAGTATCCTTCTTCTGAGAGAGAGACAGAACTATAGAGACATACAGGCCAAGGGAGACAAAATGACTGAGAAAAGGAGTGGCAGTAAATTCTTATGGTTCCTGAGAAGGCCAGCTTAGACCAGCATCATTTTCCGTGTTAGTTAAAGGTGCACTTTTTTGAATATGTCGTTTTGGACTTACACTGATATCTAGGGATGTGGATGCTGTATCATTCGAGTGCAATCATTTTTAGTTACCGCTACCATCGTTCACTATTCACAGTCAGCCTAGATTCATTTAATCCCTAAATGAAAATATCCAGTAACAGGGTGGTTACTGAGATTAAGCGAGTTGTATTTGGCTGGTCATGTGATACTAACATGGCAGCCCCCATGAGGGGACCCTCTAATAAAACAGCTTTTATAGGCTTTTGTTAGCCTACTATTATGATTGGAGTCTTCATCTCATATGAGTGCTCATGATTTTTTACAGTACATATGTTTCAAAATGCACACTTTTTCAATAAGAAAAAACTACTGAGTGCACCTTTAATGCTGGTTAGTGCTGTTTTGGTACTAGCTGGGTTCTCACCCCTTCTGACCAATTCATTTACATGACTCTTCCATAACTTTTCCAGTTATTTATGATTTCTTGATTCAGATTGCTTCACTAGTGATTGAAAAGTACCAACTCAATATAGGGATAATAATATGTATCAGTGTTGTTATATATCAGTACAAGTATTAAGTATGGGGGGGTTTAAGTTCTGTGTTAGACTGGTATGGATGATATGAAACCTCAAGTATCTCAGTAAGTTGGTTTTCCTCAGTAAATTTCTTTCAGACATAGTAGATTTGAAGCCAGAGAACATGGAGGACCTCACAGAGGTGATCACAGTGGCAGAGTTTCACCCTCACCACTGCCACCTGCTGGCCTTCAGCAGCAGTACAGGAACCACACGCCTCTGTGACATGAGAGCCCGCGCGCTCTGCGACCAACATGTCAAATGTAAGCCACATTTACTGCATATATTCAGGGGCATTATGCACATAACTCATTATAAGCAACAAACCCCCACTTTCAGAAATGTCCACATTTGTCCCCTTACATAAAGGTTTCTTGTAAATGAAATAATGTAAATTATTTAAAATATATTATCAACTCAATCAAAAGGGAGGTGGGGCTTGTTCACACTGAACGGGTTCTAACAACATTGCCCTTCTTATGATTACTTATTATATATATTTCTGCTCCATCAGTGTTTGAAGAAGAAGTGGATCCCGCCAATCGAACATTCTTCTCAGAGATTGTTTCCTCTGTGTCAGATGTGAAGTTCAGTCATAGCGGCCGCTACCTGCTCACTCGAGATTACCTCACCGCTAAAGTCTGGGACATCAACATGGAAAATAAACCAGTGGAAACATACCAGGTCAGTCACCAACTCACTCAAATACACTCTCCCACGCGCGCGCGCGCGCACACACACACACACACACACACACACACACACACACTTTACATTTTCAGGACTACCAAAAATTACCAAAAATACCATGGAAATGAAATAAAATTCAAATAAAGCCATATTACCAAGTAAAATATTCAGTTAATTGGACGTACAACCACACACAATTTATGGGTTATGCTTCCCCTTTAAAACTGAATAGTCTGTTTTTAAATAGCTTATCCTACATTTTAACAGTTGAATTTTGCATGGTTTCTCCCTACTGTTTTTGATCAGCATAGACCTGTGGCCTATTTTTGGTCAACCCACCAGTTGAGAGCCAATGCCCTGGATTACCATGTAAATACTATGGCACATGAATATTGTTATAATTCTGTACCATCGTATTTAGCAAAGTAGCATGTCGCCTACCTTTGTTAAATATTTCAAATTAAATCAATTTTTAAAAAAAATCTTCATCTTCGTCATCCATCATAAAACAAAACAACATCAAACACAAAGGTAGCTGTCTACTTTACATCTTCAGGTCACTATAGTGTCTATAGAAACCCTAACTAAACCCTATTAACGTCAAATATTAAATAACATTAAAATATATATATATTTTTTTTTAATATCTATGGCATTTTGGTCACTTTCAGTGACATTTTTGTCCTTAGCTCTGGTTAATTTCTGACCTTAACCCTATTTCTCCGATGGCCTGTTTTGTATCAAAATTTGTTTTGTTTCTTTAGGTCCACGACTACTTGCGAACCAAACTGTGCGCTTTATATGAGAGCGATTGTATTTTTGACAAGTTTGAATGTGCCTGGAATGGAACAGACAGGTGAGCCATCACCCAAACAATTTCACATTTGACCTTTGAAATGTAACTCGTGAGAATCCAGCTGCCCTGCATCTGTTCTCTCTGAATCTCTCTCTTCCTCTTCAGTGTCATAATGACAGGGGCGTACAACAACTACTTCCGAATGTTTGACCGGGCGAGCAGACGTGACGTGACTCTGGAGGCCAGTCGCGAGGTGTGTAAGCGCAGGGCTGTCCTGCAGCCACGGCGTGTGTGTGTGGGGAAAAAGAGGAAAGAGACGGATGTTTGCGTCGACAGTCTGGACTTCCGGAAGAAAATCCTCCATACCGCCTGGCATCCCAAAGAAAACATCATTGCCATCGCAGCCAGCAACAATCTTTACATTTTTCAGGACAGAATGACACCCAACATTCATCACAATGCACAAATACAAAGTGCGCCTCTCAAATGACAGACACGCCCATCAATGGTTCCACATCCTTTTGAATGTGGTATTGCACTGTACATCAGGGTTACGCTCAGTTCAGAATTGAATTGAGAATGCCTTTAAAATTCTAATTCAGTTTGAATGGTATCAAACAGAATGCAGAATTGTAATTTGACATTGGATTTAAGGAAAATTCAAATGGAATGAAATTCAAAAAAATTCACTTAAATGCTGTAGGTGTTGTTTTGAATAATACATTTCATTTTTAAGTATGAATTCATAATTTACATACATAAACATGCTGTCATACAACATATGACGTATTCCCATAGGATGGCATTAATTATTATAAAACATTTTAAAATGTCACCTATAGAAATTTGTTGTCATATATACAATATCTACACAGTACATACACATTTTAAATGTAAAATATATATATTTATATATATATATATATATATATACACACACATACATACATACATACACTGATCAGCCACAGCATTAAAACCACCTGACTAATATTGTGTTGGTCCCCCTCATGCCACCAAAACAGCACCAACCGGAGATGCTATGCTTCTCACCACAATTGTAGAGCGGTTATCTGAGTTACCATAGACTTAGTAAGTCCGGATCAGTCTGGCCATTCTCTGTTGACCTCTCATCAACAAGTCATTTCCATCTGCAGAACTGCCGCTATCTGGATTTTTGTTTTGTTTTTGGCACCATTCTGAGTAAATTCTAGAGAATGTTGTGCGTGCAAATCCCAGAAGATCAGCAGTTGCAGAAATACTCAAGCCAGCCCGTCTGGCACAAACAATTATACATTTGATTATCTAATCAGCCAATCATGTGGCAGCAGTGCAGTGAATAAAATCATGCAGATACAGGTCAGGAGCTTCAGTTAATGTTCACATCAACCATCAGAATGGGAAAAAAAATGTATGATTGTTTTCATGATTGTTGGTGCCAGACGGCTAGTTTGAGTATCTCTTGGGATTTTCAAACACAACAGTCTTTAGAGTTTACTCAGAATGGTGCCAAAAAAAAAAAAACATCCAGTGAGTGGCAGTTCTGTGGATAGAAATGCCTTGTAGATCAGAGAGGTCAACAGAGAATGGCCAGACTGGTTTGAACTGACAAAGTCTACAGTAACTCAGATAACCACTCTGTACAATTGTGGTGAGAAGAATAGCCTCTCAGAATACTATTCTGTGATGCGGGTTGGCGCTGTTTGGTGGCACGAGGGGGACCAACACAATATTAGGCAGGTGGCTTTAATGTTGTGGCTGATCAGTGTGTGTGTGTGTATGTATATATATATATATATATAAACTTTATTTAATGGACCATGGTGGAACACATCATTTCAAAGAAAGCTCTATTTACCCCAAAATGAATCTAAACACCATTAAGCAGGAATTTTCTTTGAATTGCAATCCAGTAAATTCTTCTTCCTGTCATTCAATTTCAAAGTCCAATTCTACATCCTGTGTGTCCAATTTAATTCATATTCCAACTCATGAACTGGAAAGGAGCCAATTCTTAAATTCTGAATTTTGCCTATATGAATATATGCCTCTTCAGCACAACACACATGCCAGGAGAACTGTGTTTCTCTATTCATGTATATTTTTTTGCCCTTGAACATCCTATTTCTCATCTGGATTCAGTGATGCCAGCCACAGAACAATTACAAAAAAACTATGATAAACATATATAACAGAGTTTAATGATAACAACTATAATTGTGATCCTGAATGAGAACGTACCAATATAGTGCTATAGCATGACATGCAGTATGAACATTCTGGCTAGATATGGTTCAGCTGCCCTAAAACATGCATGTTTACAAAGCTGTTTTCTCATAAGCAGGGCTTATTTATAGGAATGTTCCAGGTTCAAAACAAGTATGAGGCATGCTGTCGATTCCCGCAGAAAGATAATTTCGCCTTGTCCCTCAATTTAATACACTTATAATGCAAGTCTATGAAGCAAAGGAATCAGATCATATTAAGTGATAACATTAATTCTTCTGTACAAAAAAGCATTTTTGTTTTGCACTTATAGCAGTGGGACTACTGTTCTACGTGGAAGAATGTTACCAACATGATTCCTATGGGTGGAGTTTGCTCCATGTAAACAGTACTTTGCAAATAGTTATGTCACATCTTGTCAATAACAATGACTTGACTCTTTCTGGTGTCCTTGTGCAGTCCATGCAAAAGTTACCAGATTTAGCGGCTTCACATGGGGTCCAAATTGAAATTATCTTCTGTTGTAATCGTCAACATGCATGCTACAAATGCCATTTTTAAAGCTTAACTTGCATTGAACCCTTCCTTTAAAGAGATACTTCACCCAAAAATGAACATTGTGCAATTTATCCAACCTGATGCTGTTCAAAACCCGTATCAAAACCTTGTTAGCCTTAGCCACCACTGACTTTCATTATATGTGGAAAGAAAGTGACTGAGGCTACTATTCTGCCTAACAAATTCTTTTGTGTTAAACAGAAGAAAGAAAGTCTTTTTGATCTGTTTTTTCAACAACGTGAGGGTGATGACAGAATTTTAATTTTTGGGTGAAGTATCTCTTCAAAAACAATTATAATGATTGTAAATGACTCAAGAGCCTTTTGTTACTTTCTAATGCTCTACAGCGCTTGTATACAGTAGAATTAAGTGTCTGGAGTTTTCTTTAGTTTGACAGACTGCTCAGGGATACTCTTAAGGCCTCTTCCCATGTTCAATGTCAAAACTCACAAAAATGAAATCCAAAACAAGCAGAGAACAGGATAAAGGAATTATGGAGGTCTGTCGAGAGACATTGCTGAAAGGAAAACAGCATGTGCAGGGATCAGATTCAATGCTGAGTAATCACCACCCCACCTCGATAAAAAGAAAGAGCATTTCCCTTCAGTGCTTTTGTCCGTGTACTGATTGGTGTTTGTTAGCTAGTGCACTGATTTGACAATTTTTATCTAATATATATATATATATATATATATATATATATATATATATAAAGTTCACCCAGATGTCATTCCAAACCAAAATGACTTTTTTTCTGTGGAATACAAATATAGAAGCACATTGTTTGAGTGCTCTTCCATATAATGAAAAATATGGATTAGTGCTGCCAAGCTCCAAAAAAGGACGAATAAATTATATGAAAGTAGTCCATATTACCTGTGCGCTATATGCCAAGTCTTCCGAAGACATACAGTAGCTTTCCATGAGGAACAGGCTTAAATTTAAGTCACTATTCACTGTAAATTGCCACTTTTAGTTAGGTTACAAGACACAAGAACCTGCTGTGGTTCCTCAGTGTGGCATTTACACAGCAAATTAGATTTTAGAGCTAGAAGAAGACTTTCCGTTCACTTAAAACAATAATATGGCTTCAGGAGACTTGGAATACAATAAATACAGTGTTGATTAATTTTATAAGTTTTTTTGCCTATAATGAAGAACATATTTTGTTTTTGGGTGAACTATTCCTTTAATACACATTCTCCAAAGCGAGCCAGGTCCCTGTATTAACTATTTTCAGCATGATGCCCTGTTTATGCGTGCATCATTTATAAATGACCACAAGATGGCGTCCAAAGTGATTGTGTGTATGTCTTGGAAATGGGTTCAACTGCAAAGGAAACTATAACTAACTTGTACTAAATGGCCAGGCACCAGTATTTTTGGTGACCTCATGCAAGCATGACATCATGGAAGTGCTATAAACCTTTCTCAACCTCACACAAGCATTGTTGTGTCATTTAACTTGGACTTTTATTTCATTTAAAATAATTCATACAAATGCATACGGTCACAAACATTTCTTTTTGAATTCTGTTTAACAAAAAATATTAATATCTCATAGTATATATAGTATGTATATTGCTAGCCTATCACTTTACCAGGAAGGAAACTATGTAGGCGATGGAGAGCTGCAACTATCCCGGCATCCTTGAAGGAAAAAAAAAACACGGTACGATCAAGTCACACACAAACAGGCAAGCATTACGCCAGCTTTGCACAATACTTTTTTTTTTTTTTACTTTGTCCAAAAACTGAACATTTTTCTTTTTTCATTTTTAACCTTTATCACAGAAGGTAATACATGCTTCAAAAATAAAAACATACTGAGTGTAGCTGTTCAAAGTACTGTACTGAGTTGGAGAAATGTGTAAAAAAAAAAAGGGGGAAAAAAGCACTATGTGGCTCATTTTAAAATGAAGGGTAGGGGAAAATAAATTTTCCTGAGAGGGTGTGCAAATCCCGCCTCTTTCGGGCTTTTAAAATCAAACAAGTGAAACTAATACACTTTATGTTGTATCTATTATCAGGTGGTATGATGCCTCCCTTAAAGGGTTCAGCCAAAAATGAAAACTCCTCATCTTGATGTCATCCAAACCCATACGACCCTGTATGACCCATATGAACCCCCGTTTGGAACATAGGGAAAAATTTGGAAAAATGGTTACGCTGCTCTTTGTCATATGATCTCCTTTTGTGTTGCATGGAAGAAAGGAAGTCATACAGGTTTGGATCAACACAAGTGTGAGTATATAAATGGCAGAATTTTCATTTTGGGTGAACTATCACTTCAATGCAGTTTCTTTTTTTTCTTCAAACCATTGATCATGTTCTAAAACTGTACACAAACAGGTTACATTCATGTAATAGCTACTGTTGTTTTAACAATGAAACCCATTAGACAGACAAAATAACAGATAAAAGATTGCCCACTGCACTTGGACAGACTACAATCTAAAACAGCAGGATTTGCCTTAGGGAGAAGTTTACTTTGTGTTAAATCCACAAGATTTTCTTTTTTCTTTCTTTCTTTTTTTTCTCATACTGGATACTTCAAAGAGCACAGTTCACCACCTTCAGTCAAAGAGTTGGCTACTACAGAGTTGTGGTTGTGTTTTTAGTGGCTGGTTCTGAGCCTGGTAGCCCGTTTCCGCTCCTCTTCTTTGGGGTAAAGAAGGTCCAGGAGAGTTCTATAGTGGTAAAGAGACTTTGAAGTACAGGGCTACAACTGTTCGCTGGGGTGCTGCTCTCTATCAGGTTCAGGTTTGCCGGTTTGACCGGGCGAGGGGGCATGTGGAGGGTGGGCCACAGAGGGCAGGCTGTGGGTTATGGGCACGGTACTTGGCATGATGCCCTCCACGGGCGGAGGGAGACCCCCTGAGGCAAGGCTTACTACACCTGGGGGGTACCTGCAGGAACAATATTAAACCACATCTATTAATAACACCGTAAATGTATTTTGTCCCTGTTTAATTTTCGCACTTTTTTGGGTATTCTATTGATTCATGACTAGAAATCCAAAAAGAGTATAGCTTTTTGATCTATGTGGTCATTAACATTGAACATTTGACATTTAAAACCAAATACAGAAATGGCATATATTATGTAACCAAACCAGAAACTGTGGAATTACAAATTTCAGGTTAGCCTACATTTAGCCCAATAATTAATTTCCTGCTAAACTTATATGTTTGCTGTGTAGTATTTTTGCAGCTTGATTGGCAAATACTGTAAGTTATTAAACGTTTTGATTCCAAGGCTCCCCATTATTCAAGACAATTTTTGAAAGCCCTCTCCTCCCGGAAACTAGGAGTGTCAATAGATTGCAATAATTAAATCACAATTAATTTTTTTACTTCAGTAACTTTAGTTTCCGTAACTGTCAGTTTAAAAGTTGTGGGCCTCTATTTTGATTTCTATCTGTTTTTAAAATTTGAATCATGTTAGATTATTTTAATATAACTTATTTTAAATTATTTTGAGTAATCTTGCATCTAGGCTTCTTGGAAGTTTGATGAGCCGTCCTAGTGGGCCCCGGCCCCTTGGTTGAGAACCACTGCCTTCTGTAATCATAGTAAATCTTAGAATTTTGTGCCCTCTGTGTTAAATTCTTGATCAATTTAAATATGGTATTTTCTGAAATTATAAAACTGTACAAGGGGATCTTCATAATTATTGTCCTATGCATCACCAGAAGTAGGTGATACGTTACAGTTGATGTAATATCCAGACAACCCATGTTAAATAATTTGGTAACGCTTTACAATAAGGTTTTATTTTTTAAAATTAGTAAACAATATTAGTTAACATGAACTAACAATGAACAATGCATTTACAGCATTTAATAATCTCGGTTAATGCAAATGTCAACATATACTAATACATTTTTAAAATCCAAAGTTGTATTTGTTAACATTAATAAATCAACAATAAACAATTTTATTTTTATTAACTAACATTAACAAATATTAATAATTTCTGTAAAAATATATTGATAATTGTTTGTTCATGATACCTAATGTCAATGAATTAAACTTTATTGTAAAGTGTTCCCAAATATTTTATACTATATTAGAAGCATTAAAGTAGTTTAATTGTACATGGTTTGACCTGATCAGCTACAACAAGATAGTGTGAAAGGCTTTTTAATAAGGCATTACAAACAGCTACACCTAGAAATACAATGAAGATAGGATTTGGCAAAACATCTGTACAAATGAATCCAAAACACAAAACAATATACAAAAACATATTAACACAACCTATATGATACATTCAGAACACCACATGAAATCAAAATTTACCATATTAAACAATTTTGTTTCTTAATGCACATTCCTAATGTCCACAATTTATCGGTGCATGTTATAAAAAAATACAAATAAAAACTTTTAGTAAATTGCTCCACTCTTTTTGGCTGATGTCACAAATTCCTCTTCCTTTTTCAACCCCTCTCTTCCACCCACCTATTTTTAATTGGTATGTTAAAATTGGACCTTTTGCAATCCAATCAATTCCCAGTGGATGAAGTCTTGCCCAACAATAATTTGTTGAATTTCCTTTTTTCGCTCACAGAAATACAGAATGTTGGATTGCGAAAGTAAATTGTGTTGAGAACTGCATTTCATGTTGACTTCAAGAGGAAGGAGTTTTGTACCTATAGGCTCCATTGAGTTCTGGATGAACAACGGCAGGGTCCATGCCGGCCCAGTGCGTGGTCTGTGTGAGGAACTCTTTGTTCACGCAGTTCTTTAGACTGTCTGGAATGCGACCTGGAGACGGAAAACAGCTTCATTACAGGGAAACCTGAAGTCATTGCTCACAGCACATAAAAGCCTGCAGAGCCTGTAATTAAACACGGATCTTTGCTGTGGACTGTTAAAAGAGGTCAGACACCCAGAGCTCTCTAAATCATTTGAAAAATGTTGGATGCATTCAAAAGTGGTATAGATAGCTTCATGGGCTGATGTACCGGTAATAGCTCGACGGATCTCCCGTGCCGCCTCCTCCCTCATTTCAATGGAGGCCTGCTCGCTGTACCAGGCAGCGTGGGGGGTGCATATCAGGTTGGGAGCGTCTTTAAGAGGACCCTGGCTAAAACTGACAAACAAATACAGGTATAAAAGGGGTCAGCCACACCCATTTTGTTCATGTTCTTCATGACTCTTCCAATCGCAACTCTTATTGAAAATTAATGACTCAGTGTCAGTGTGACCGCCCCTTTACATTCTACACTTCTGAGACATGTCTCTTTTTACCTGAAGGGCTCTGTCTCATGAACGTCCAGGGCTGCTCCCCGTATTCTTCCCTCTTTTAGAGCCTGGGCCAGAGCTTTCTCATCCACCAGACCTCCACGCGCAGTGTTCACTAGGAATGCGCCTTGACGCATCTAGAGTCAACACCAAATAATGACCATATAGTGTTATAAACACAAATCTGTGGTGACTGTACATTCAAGTTGTTATTTGCTTATGAATGTGTGTATCACCTGTTTGATGGTGAAGTCGTTGATGAGATGGTGGTTGTGCTCATTCAGACTGCAGTGCAGGGTGACGCAGTCGCTGTGGAAGAGCAGGTCCTGTAAGGTGTTGACTCTCTGCAGCCCCAGGGCTCTCTCCATCCCGTCAGACAGGTATGGATCATAGAAGATCACGTTAAAGCCGAATGCTTTGGCCCTAAGAGCCACCGCCTGTCCAACACGCCCTGAGACCAGACATATCACTTCATGAATGGAGAGCCTTCAGGATTCTAAAGAAAAACATCTAGATAAACTCACTAGTCCACTGGGGCTGGGCGATATGCAAGAAATATTTTCACAATAGTTTTATATATATAACAAAATGTGCGATATCCGATGACATCGTTGGCCACCCTGCCGCCATTACTGAGGGATTGGTGAATATTTTTGCTTTTATTGATTTTGATTTAAAAATGTAATTAATTGAAACACAAAAAACAGAAATATTTCTAAATTCTAATTGCACTTCAAATGAAACGAAAAATCCATTAAAATAACAAAGTGATTTTTCAACAAAGTGAAAAATGAAAAAACGCATATAACCTCCTCCACAAATACAAACATTTACCGTCTCCAACTTCCTCCATTTGCCGCCAAAGCACACAAGTATCCGTTTGTGTTTAATCTAGAAAATTACTAATACAAACAAAGATCTAAAGATCATTATAAATATAAAATTAATAAAAATAACTAATGATACTAATATTAACTGAACTATAAATAAACCATTACCTTTTGAAAGTTCAACACTAGCCACATAATGAAGTTTGTTACATCACTTAGTCTGTGCTTAAACAAACAGAAAACACAGTTTTCCAATAAGGTATTGGGTAAATAAATACCCATGCGTTCCCAATTCATGCTGCCTAATAATATCCACTGCATGTGTTCTTCTCAAATGTGTTTGTATTACGTTTCGATAATGTAGTAACTGCTGCATTACAAAATGATAGAAACTCAATTTTACATTCTAGATGTGTGTGTTTTTGTATTATTTTATAATTTAATAACTTTCATGTTTGCTTCTTAATAGTGAACCTGCAGAGATGAGTTTACAATGCATGCAAAATACTAAAAATATGGAAATAAAGCAAACTAAACTAAACATCTCCAGAGACACGCTTTCTTTTGTCCGTTTATCAAAATATAATAAAGTGTGTTTCTTTATGTCCAACACCATTTTTTGTCATGTCACTCAGAGACTTCATGCAGGTTGCCTGCCACAGTGTCAGTAAATGAGCAAAATTACCCACCACTGTGCATAAAATTTGGAAGCATGCACATTTGCGGGTGCTAATTTCACACCATGGGCAACTTTTTCATATATTTGGCGACTTTCCAGCTCCAAGGTTTTTTTATTTCCTGATATTTGGAATATACATATCAGCATCGGGTTTTTGTCAGATATCATCGATTACATCATCTTATCGCCCAGCCCAATGGTAAAACTTACTAATCTACTATATGGTTACAGGACTACTAGTGCACAAGTTGATCAACCTGGTCCATACCTAGTCACTGTAGCCATGTCATGGTAAACTTCTGAGATTCATCAATGATATGATGACTACCCTGCAACAAAACCTAAGCATTCCATGCATAATGGTTCATAGCGGTGTTACTTTTTCTACACACCTAGACCAATGATCCCTAGTGTCTCTCCTCTGATTCGGGCTGCCCCAGATGCAACTTCACGGATTTGCTCTACACTCTGGACCCGTGTGCCTTCCCGGAGTGCCTGGTGCAGCCAGGTGGTGCGTCGGTACAGGTTGAGGATGTGGCACATGGTGGAGTCTGCAGTCTCCTCAACTGAAGCTGCTGGCATGTTACAAACTGCTATACCTAGAGGTGAGAATGGGTTATGGTCAGATGCTCCAAAAAGCAAAAAACTTTGTTGTAACTAATGTGTAAAAATATGATGATAGATTTTCATTACCTAAGTCGCCAGCAGACTTTATGTCGATATTATCAAAACCACTCCCAATGCGGACAATTATACGAAGTGCTTTGAACTTTTCCAAGTCTTCCCTCATCAGGGTGATGGTGTGGTACATGAGAGCACCCACTGCTTCATTTAATACCTGAGAGAAAGTACAGTGAGTTCAAGAAGTCAAGGATGCAAAGAAAATACAAAGTAGTATAACAACACCCATAAGATATAAGTTGAGCTCTAATGGCAGCATCTTTGCAATGGCATCCCTCAGTTGGTAAAATAAAAATTGCACTGACCAATATTTCTCAGAAATCACTGTACGCTTGACGAATAGACTTGCATTGTGAGCATGTAACCGTCAACACGGTTTTTTTTGCTTGATCAAACTAAGGGGCAAGTCGAAATATTTATTTTCCATGCAAAGAAAATACACAGTTATATTATCGTTTTATAAAGATCTAGATTAGAGGTCAGCTGATGTATCAGTGCCAGTAGTTGTTATTTAAAACTATAGGTTATTAGTTAATATATATATATATATATATATATATAAATGATACACATGGCAACTGACCCTTTGCTAATCCCGCCTTAAAAGTGCTTCTGACCAATCCCGTTTTAGCAACTGTTGCCCTGCCGCCATTACTCTGACATGTGTTTGCCAGGGCCACACAGAGTTGGCTCTCATGGAGACAGACTGCCCTCACAGTGAGGGCATGAGCCTCAAGACACTTTGCTCATGAATCGGCCTCATTCTGAGGGACGATTCAGCCTCGCGCTTCTTCTGTGACATTCGATGGATCACATCAGGAGGCACGGCAGGGCCACGAGGTCGAGCAGGATGAATTTGAGGTGGACCTCGTGACGGCACACACCCCACGAGCCCCTCAATCTCCATTAAAAGCATCTATGCCGATACATCATGTGAATGACAAGCTCTGGCCCAACGCAGGAGCACACGGCCTAGTCTCGTTTGACGGTTTTGATGCTGGGGATGATGACGATGTCATGTCTCTCGCTGCATCAGTTGAGTGGTCAGTGGATGATGCTTCCGCCCATCCCCCCAGTGAGGCGAGGAGTGCGTACATGCTACTGACAAGGAAATGCTTCGCGTCCTCAAGGACGGTCGAATTGTTCAATATCGAGTGGTCTCCTCCAGAGGAACTTACACAATCTCACCTTGATGAATGGTTCCTGCAGTCTGGACGCCATCAAGCGATCGCCTCTCGTAGATCTGCCAAGTTCTTCCCTGTAGTTCATAACGAACTGTCAAAATCCTGCCGCGTGAAAGTCACTGCACAGGCCATTGACAAGTCAATGAGCAAACTGGTGTTCTTGGATCATCACATCTGGCTGTCCCTCACGGAAATGTGTGATGCAGGAAAAGCCGCGCTGTTTGATACTTTGGTGTCTCCAGCCAACTTTTTCTGAGGTTCTATGAAAAAAATTGCTGAGCGCTACGTCATGACTCAATAACAGGCTATGAGACATTTTAGGCCAAATCGGAGCATACTTCATCACAACCGGCTTGTTCCCACTCTGTCAACCGGCTAAAAACCCCACATCAGCTGCCTTAGCGCCACCAAATTTTACTGCCGAGCTGCTGGTAAAGGCACTCAAGCCGTGGCCCAAACAAAGGCAGCCACCTCAGCGCAAGCCCTGCACCGATGGGAAATGCCCACATTTCAATAAGAGCTTTCCAACTCCAAAGCCCACATATTTTGTACATCCGCTTCCCAATGCTGAGCAGTGCATTATATCTTGTAATGAATACAAAGACTGAAAAAAGATCACACTTTTCAATAAAGGGCATTCCCACTTCAAAGCCTCACATTATGTGCAACCACTTCCCAATGGTGAGCATACCAAATTGCCCTCTGTCCCGTTACGCGGATGCATTGTGAGCTCTTACTTGCATTCTATATGGGTGCTAAAAATATTTTAGCTCATCAGCAGACCCGTTTCAATGGTGTTCTGTCTTCCATGGTTGAAGCCGCGTCAGTGTTAAGAGCTGAAACACACAATCTTCTCACAGAGAATGCGATAGAGGTTGTTTCATGTGAAATAATAAGCCTGCTGTCCCGCTGCTCGAATGCGTAGCAAGTCTTCACGGGCGTGTCAGAGCTGGTGTTTTCAACGATTGATTATATCTGTAGTCTGACCACACGATATGTCAGTGTTGCGTGCAGACTTTGACACACACAGCAGGATTTACAACCATTAATCCCTCATTCTGGAGAAGGATGGCGGATTTTGGTTAATTCTAGTTCTGAGACACTTGAATCGCGTGCTCACGACATGCCCATTCAAAATATTAACTCCGAAACAGATCTCATCACACATCTGTCCTCAGGACTGATTTGAGTTAATAGATCTGAAGGATGCGTACTTCATGTACCAATTGCACCGATTTACAGGCGGCTTTTTAGATTTGTGTTCAAGGGAACTGCATATCAATTTAATATCCTTCATTTCAGTCTGTCTCTGGCTCCTTGCACATTCACGAAATGTATTGATGCGGCACTCACCCCATTGAAAATGAACTGTGTGTTTTTTTTCTCGATTTTAGCGATTTGTTATTTCTAGCCAATCAGAGGCACTACTGAGCGAACACAGAGACTTGCTTCTTTGCCAGGAAAATCTAGTCTAATGTCAACTGGTGAAATGCACACTTCTCCCCAGCCAGTAAATCTCCTTTTAAGGAGTTGATGAATGCGCACCTCATGAAAGAGCATGTACAGAACATTCTTCGGTGTCTGTTTCAGTTCAAACTGAAAAAGCATTACCACTGAAGTCATTTCATTTTCCTGTGCATCACAGTAACTCGCCACTGTCTGGCTGCTCTAGCACCATGGACAGCGCCAGCCTTCTACCAACAGGGTGTTATGCTGGGTCCAGTTTTTCAGAAAGAAAGTGCTGAACACAAATGCATCAACAAGTGACTATCGACACCTGGAAACAGATGCGAAACAGCCGTGACATATCAACAGCTTTGAGCTACTGGCTGTCTTTCTAGCTTTGAGAGCTTTTCATTCCGATATTGTGAATCACAACATTCTGATTCCTTTGCACAACACAACAGTATACATGTGGTGTATACATGTTGCATGACATGCTGACCCACGTATGGCCAGCAAAATGCAAGTATGCGCTTCCACCGGTGCGCCTCCTTCATTTGGTCTTCAGCAAAGTCTGAGTGGACATGGAAACGGCCGAAATGGCCCAATCAGCCACGGTTTCTGTAAATGATAGAGATGTTATACAGCTCACCAATGGAAATACCGCTGAGGAGGGATCTTCTCTCTCAGGCACAATGCACAATCTGGCATTTTTTTTTCATGACAGTCTGCTCAAAACATTGACAAGGTTTTACAACCTAGACATAGCATCTCTCTTCATAGGTCCTCTCTGTTTAGAGCACTTGCTATTTTGTTTGCCAGACATATAATTATGCCCCTCCCCTTAAGTACGGGCTCCCCATCATTTTACAAATCCACCTCAAAAATCAATAGTTTTATATTTTCCCTTTTTTTTTTAAATTACATTGGAATGGAACTGTAGACCATGCCCTCATGAAACACGATAAGAACACATCCTTGAACCTTTGTCTTTATGTCTGATATTATAATAATTGTTTGCCTCAAAACAAAGTTCATGATGTTGTGATTCACCTCTGCTGGTTGGTTTGGTTCATGGCTCACAACTCTTTTTGAATAATTGTATTAAATGTCTATGGAAGAAATGAATGGGGAAAATACTTCCAGAAACCTGACGGCTGAAAAAGTGTGCCATCACTATTGTGCTCTATTACTGCTCATACAGTACTATATACTATATTATCTGTATTTTCTGGTTATTATTGGGATTTGATTGCACAACAAACATGCTCTGGGATTTTACTCATTTTGGACTCTTGCAGCCTCTATGTCTGTATCTGTCTCAGTAAGGAAAGACTGGACTGCCGGACAGGCTGATTTGAGTATTTCTGTAACTGCTGATTTCCTGGGATTTTCACACACAACAGTCTCTAGAATTTACTCAGAATGGTGCCAAAAACATCCAGTGAGTGACAGTTCTGCAGATGGAAATGCCTTGTTGATGAGAGAGGTCAACAGAGAATGGCCAGACTGATCCGAACTTACTAAGTCTACGGTAACTCAGATAACTGCTCTGTACAATTGTGGTGAGAAGAATAGCCTCTCAGAACGCTATTCTGAGATGCGTGTCGGCGCTGTTTTGGTGGCACGAGGGGGACCAACACAATATTAGGCATGTTGTTTTAATGTTGTGGCTGATCAGTGTATATAATGCATAAAAAAGGACTATTTTAGGATTTTTGCAGTACGATTTTATGACAATAAAAGTGGCAAATAAAATTGTAATGCATTTATGCAGCATAGTAGTATTTGCTGAAATCTAAATGTAAAAAAGTGTGTACCACTGTATAAATACTTGAATTAATCAAATGAAAAAATAAGACACATTTCACACCTAGTAGTTCTAAAAATATCTAGATATATTTATTTTCCTTTTTAAATGTTCTTGACTGTTTTTATGGGATTAATTGGTTATTTATTTAATGTATAACTACACATATGCTCTTCAGTAAAGTATGATCAGATCTGAGATCTGTGGATTTTTCAGAGGAAGGCATTGTGACCAAAACTGCTTGCAACCAGGGGTTAAATTGGGATTTCAGAGGCAGGGGAACTCTAAAATTGAACACCTTCTATACAACTATTTGTACTAAAATTGTTATTCTGATAATATAATTTGTAATTAAAACATTTGCATTAAATTATAAAAGTGTTTAAAAGTCTTCACTGTGGCATGAAGCATTTTCACTATGATTACACGGCACGGTACAGAAGCAGAACTCGCCTGCAACATATTTAGCTTTCAAAATGACTCAATATGAAGCTACAGGTTTATATTTTAATGATGACTAAAAACAAGAAAGAACTTCACTGTACAACTTTACTAACAAAGGATCTTGGCATAATCTAATAAAAAAATCAACTCTGAAGCATGTTGATGGGTAATACGCAACATAAACAGAATTACCACATCATAACTCTGGTTGATGATAAAAAAATATATAAATTTAAACTATTTGGTTTGGCAGCCATCAAGAAAAATCATGGCATTAGGCATTCACTGCTGTTTATGAGTTACAATATATTGAAACCGATTTTCTACAGTCAAATTCAGTTTTAGTTCACAGTATTCATATCCCTTCATTTCTCTTCCAGACAGCCAAATGATTTTCCATCTTAGAAAAACCTCTTTTTTCAAGTTCTTTTCTGATTTTGGTTCCTTTTTTAGGTTTCAGTTATTTAGTATAAATAAGAAGACTCTTTTTAACCTTCTGCAAAAAAGTAGAAAGGGAGTATACCATCTGTCTCTGCAAGCCGGTGAAGAGTTCTTAGAGAATCAACCTGGCAACCACCCAGAACCCACAAAACATGCCAAAAGCAATTGACAAATCAGCAGAAAAATGTGCAGGCACCGGTCACATTTAATGTGTTATTGAGCTTAAATCATTCAAGGGAGTGAATATATTTACATGACGTGGAATTAAGTGATTTGTATTGAAAGTGAATGATTTATGGAAATCAGTGATGTGACCTATGGTGGGATGTAGTTGAAAGACACGAGCAAACGTGTTTAGACAAAACGGCCACTCTGTTTTTTTTTTTTTGGTGTTTTTTTTTTTTTTTAAACGGCCACTCTTACTAATATTGACAGGAAAACTATAATAATGTTTGATCTGTAGAGATGTATGGTTATAGTGGTGACTATATGGTTATAGTGGTGACTATATGGTTATCGGCCAATATTAGCATCAGTCTGATTTGGCAGAAATTGGAAGCTGATAAATATTAAGAGTTCAAACAGTAGTCCTTTTCTATGCCCGGTTAAAAAAGTACTATATTACGTATTTATTTCTACTGTACATTAAAATAATTTATATGAAGCATGTAAAATTCCAGATTGGAGATTTCATTTTGAAAACCATTTCATTAAACAAAAGAAATATTGGGCTTCATATGAGTTATGAGCTTGTACAAATTATTTTAGCTATTCCTATGTCCCTAGCCATTTGTTTCTAATAATTTGTCTCATAGTATGTGGTGTGCATTTCTAACCGAAACACAACACTGGATTCAAGATACAGTTCAGCTATTTTTCGTAATGTGTGACAGCGAGAAATATGTTCTTTCAAGTTAAACATCACAGCATGACAGATTTGAGTCACACACCCTTCAAGTTTTTACAAATGCAAAAGAAAATGACTGATCATTATCTGCGAGCAAGTGAGATTGGGAACTTAATAAATAAATCAAATGAAGTTCAGAGGTTAGGATGGCATTGAGGTTTCATCACACTAGCCAGTGAATTCATCTAATGAATCATTCTACTCATTTCTGGCAAAAACACTCACAGACTCATAAATATTACTCCATTGTGCAATCCACTTTTTTAGCCTTTGAGATTAAGTGCTTTTTCCGTGAAACAAAGCCAAAGAGGTTCCGTCATGTCGAGCCAGTGGGATCTATGATGTACTGCAGAACCATAGTAAAACATATATTACATGATATATTAATCTGTATGAAGCAGTGGTGAAAAATAAACCTCCATACAGTTATATACATCTGAAATGCATTCACAATATATGTACCTTCTGTAATGGGACATATTTCTTAGTGAAACAGGGCTTGACATTATCCATTAGGATTTGATTGGATTGTGAAAAGTAGATGATATCATTAGATAATGTAATTTTTCCCTGCCCAAGTGGGCAAGTGGGATAACACCAGCAAAAAAGTTAATATAGAGGCAGAGAAAGTTATTTAATTTTGATGATGGGTGCACAATAAAATGGATCATGCACACTAAGATATAGGCTAGTAAGAGACAGTTGGTGACAGCTGTACAGATACCTTCTCATGAATCTCCTGAGTGGACTGAGCATCACAGAAGGCCACTGTGGCCACGTCCTTCAGGATGGGCATTTCAATTGTGCAGTCCCTCCCATCCAGCAGTGCCACCAGAGGACGGGGATGCATGGGCCCATTCATTATGGGAGGCCTGATGCCTGCAGAGAATTAAAAAAAAAACCACTTAAAATCACTTTGTTTAATTTAGTGTTAGTGTTTAACATAAATTTAGAGTTCAATCAATGTGAACAGGACTGAAACTATTTAATTTTGTCTGGATCAGTAGAGGATGAGAATTCACCATTCTAATATGATTCTTTCCAAATGATGTAGCCTAATAATATAGACACCCAGACTACATTATGCTCAAAGATAAGCACAAATGTTCAATCTTCACTGCCAAGGTTACTTATTATGGAAGGATTCTTTAATTAATTCATAAGCACTTCACATTAACAGTAAGTCATTTACAAGAATGAAACATAGTCCAGGTTCACTCCAGGCTTTTCATAATGTTCCCAAATATACATTGATTCTTTACTTTATTGCGTATTGCGCAATCATACATTTTTTCATGTTATGCTGACTGCTGTTACAGTAAATCAGAGTAAACTGAAGGTTAAGTTGTGGTTTTGTTTCAGCAACTTTGTTACAGCACACGAGCAGTATTAATGCTGTTAGTTTATTGATAAAAAGACCTTTGTTAACCAAAATATTCCTTTATAATTATTTGCATGAACACAGATGTCATTCAGTAAAATGCTTTTTCCTTCCCTTCCACATGTGCAAATGCCCAATTGCATTTACAAGGAAGTAGTCAATTAACAGCCAGTGACATTTTGCCAAACACAATGGTTATATGATAACGGTTGCTGGGCAAGGATTAACAAGACGGTACATATACAATGAACCATGCACTTCTTCAGCAAGATATTAATCCCTGACACAAAAGGACTAATTATATAAATGATGAAATACACAAGAACACTTGTGAATCAGGTTTTATGAGGAGGAAAAAAAAAATAAATGAATGAATGGTAATGAACGATTACAGCGGTTTGTAAGAACAACAGCAGATGTAAGAAGCCACTGAGAAAGATCAGGCACTGTATAATATGAATTACATATTTAATTGCTTATATATATATATATATATATATATATATATATATATATATATATATATATATATATATATATATATCATTTATTGGGATTAGATGGGCCACAGTCCACCTTGGACTGGATATTGGTGTCAGCGTCACCCATTAAACAACTTTTATCTGATGACCACAAACATTGTATAGCACCTCAAATATATAACGAGGACAGATTATTTTTCGAGTCTTTTAATTATTTTGCCTTTAGTATATAATAATTATATTTATTCATTGTAATTTTTTTTTAGCATATATAGTCTATAATTTTAGCATTTTGTGTACATTTATTTTCTTCAATCCTAAAATGATATATTGGCATTATGTATGCCATTGCCCACCCTACTCTCTAGTTCTCGGTATCAGTATTGGACATTAAAAACAAAAAAAAAAACAAAAAAACATATTGGTCAATCACTAACATTTTATAGCTTCTCAAATCTAAGATTTCTTTGAGATACAAAGGAAAGTGTTAAAGTATTAAGGATATTTAATGTTGAGAAAGAAGAGAAAAAACGATTTAACACCTCTAAGCTACATTAAATGTCAGGACAAAATCTTTAGGTGCAGTATGTAGCTTTCTTGTTGATAATATAATAACAATAATGCAATATGTGCACCTGTGTATTTGATCTCTCCAAAATGTTATTATCATATAGCCCACAACCTGGCAAGTGTAGACATGGTGTAATCATGCCCGTAAGACATAGACACACCCACCTCTATCAACCCCACCCACTTCTACTCTCAGTATACACTTTCACACACTTAAAACACACAATACACACAGATCTGTGCACCAACAACTGCACTTTACCCCTGTTATTAGATCCATAGCTTTCTCTCATCAGTTCCCACACCTAACCAGCTCTTTTATTCATTTGCAATGAAGGTGAATCTTTACAACTATAAATGGCATGTTAGTGACATCTAAACTACCCCAGCAGGGTCTGGTTATCTGGTCACACCGCCAATGTTATCTCCTTTTTTCTGATTAGCAACGGCCAACAAACATGCATCACTAACACAAATATAAACCCTCACATAACCACGGGTCCTAGTAAGCGGACAACTTTGGAATCAAATGCTGTACAATCAAGAAAATTCTAGAAATATTTTGCTCATTTGAGAAATTCCTGATTTTCCCTGCCATTGTATGAAAGATCACAGCTAGGTACATAAAGAATCTTGCATTTAAAAAAAAAAACTTGTCCATCTCCATACCGTTCTGTCAAAATCCCTCAGCGCTCTGTTCATATTGCCCTGCCCCGAGGGTAAGCTGGATCTGTTTGAATTAGCTAGTTTATAGCAACAAGAACCGCAGGGTCAGTCGCACACAGCGTCTAAAGTCCCCGGCAGCCCACGGGCAATAATTCAAGCTGACATGCCCCCTTTGTTGTGTTCTGGTGAAAAAGAAAGCCAATTTCAAATCCCAACCTCTCATTCAGTGTGTGAAAAGAACAAAACCTGTTTTTGTAATGACACTCTTTTTCTTGTCACTGGCTGAGCTGCGGTGAATTTGGGCTTTTGAAATTCATGGAAAGCAAATGCATTGTTCTCATCCCAAATTTTCCTGAAATGAGGCATCCACTCAAGCATTTCGGGAAGGAGGCAAAGCTGCAACTTGAATCCTTTAACAATCCACATTTTTACTTTTTTTATTATTTCCCAATATCCTCTCTAGATCTCAACCAATCTGGGACATAAACATGATGAAATTGATATTCTCTTTTACTCTCGGATCAGATGACAATCGGACACATCCTAATGATGATTTTGGTTTAATTTAAGATTAAATAGTTGTCCAAAAGACGGTTGCAAAAGAATGCCATAATAAACCCTGAAAAACCCTATTCTTCCTACAACTAAGTCTTCCTTTTGCGGGCTATTCTAGAATGAGAATTTCCTTCGAAGAGAGCAAAATTAGGAAGCAAGTCAAGGCCGGAACTGGAAGCCACATTTCCACTGCACAATGTGAGGGAGGGCCATAGGAGAGAGAGTCATGTCCTTGCCAACCCCTCAAATTTTCCAGAAGGGATACTGTGTGGGTTTTTTTTATCATTCAAGCTTGGAAAGATTAATGCCGTTAATAAAGAGAGAGAGATCACAGGTCTGAAGCAACATGCTCTCTGATGACTATTATCTCCATGCAGTCAACAGAAAGCAAGCAATAGTAAGTGGATGAATGGTTCAGATGAAATAGGAAAGAGGGAGAAAGCAGAGCAAAGAGGAGGGAAGGAGGAAAGGAAGAGGGGGAGGGGAAGGCAGAATACTATACGATAGGAGAACGAACAAAAATTGGCACAGATTTCCGTACAACACACTCACATGTGGCCCCATGCATGCAGAATGAAATGTAAACCTTTACCTAAAGGCAAGCCTTTGTTCAGCAAATGAGAGCTTCCCATTTTAGGATCCGCCAAAAAAAACAAGCGTGTCTCCTCAGCAAGGCATTCACAAAAATCCACAGCATATGGCGGCTACTTCAATTTTCTTATTCTTTCTTTTCTGTGAGTAGTTAGCTTAAACACACACACACACTCCACCTCCTTTTCTTTCTCTCCCTCACTCCCCCCCACTCCTTCACTTTCTATTTCGACTCCCTCTATATCCGACAAACACGCATGCACACACAGAATGCAAGTGTCACTGCATTTATGGGAGTGGGAGAGAGAGAGAGAGAGAGAGAGAGAGAGAGAGAGAGAGAGAGAACGAGTGTGAGGTGGCTACAAGAATGACTGAAGAGGAATGGGTGGAGCCTGTGCTCTCACAAAATGTATCTTTTGTTTTCTGAGAAGGGGCAAAAAGGAAAAAAAGATTAATAAAAAAAATGTATTTGGCTTTATAGCTCCTATAATAGTAATAATTTAAAAAAATTAAATAAAAAATAAATAAATATTTAAATGCGGTTTATTAAATCACTATAAAAAATAAAAAAAAATGTTTTTTTTTTGGGCCAGCTGTAAATGAATACTCTTGCTGAGTGAAAGTTAATTAAATGTCTCTGACAGTGATGGTTCTGGGTTATTTAGCACTTGGAAAAGCAATTACCGAATCCTACAGTCCTGATGGGTGGTTCAAAGATGTTTCCCCAAAAAATATCTAAATATGAACAGGGTGAGAAATTTATAATTTAAAAATTCCATGTTTTTAAATAGCCCTCTCACCACTTTTCTCACGTTTTAGAGTTATTTAAGCCTTCAACTTTTTTTAAGCCGTCACATTTACAAGTTTCCTTTAGAATATAGAACAGAAACCAAAAGGCCAATTCTCACGTAACTTACATTAGACACAAGAAATATTCCTGATCCTATTTTACTAAAAAAATATTTACTATTATTTACAATTATATACTATATACTATTTTTGCATATAGAAAATGAAGCCAAGCTGAATGGATTTTCACATTGTGACATTATGTTCTGCAATGTGAAAATAAATGTGAAAAAAAAAAATGTATATATCATAAAAGTACTACCTTGGTAGCGATTCATTTTCAATAATAATAATAAAAAAAACATAATACAGTAAAAAAAAAAAAAAAAAAAAAAACTTAAAAAACAATAGGAATTGTAAAAGTAAAATGTCTGGATGCGTTACGGTAATAAGAATAGGGTGGTAAAATGTGCTTAAGTGTCCTGATAGTAATTTAACAATGCGAAAATCTTAATGGCCCTTCATTTTCTTTATGCAAAATATTATTACAATTTGAATTTCTTATATTAAAGACGGGTACAATATGACCAGGATATCTTCTTGGCTTTTTGCAAGAATCAACCAAATGTCTTGTGCTGTTGCAATACTTGTCAGTGAGTGACAAATTCCGCAGATTCATTTAGATAAAATACAATCCTCATCAAAGCTATAATGGGATGACTCAGACCAAATAAACAATGCTCCAATGTGTTAAAAAGCAATTGTGCTAAAATGCAATTTGTCAAATCAAGATATGTTTAAAGATCTTTGGCAAGTTGCTGACTACCACAGAAAATAGGCTAATTTTAACTCATTGTTTGCGGTGTAATGTACTGGATTTCTGCTATCTGCAAGGCCTCTGTTACAGTGTGTGAATAACAAGTCAGCCTGGGAACACAGGCATACTCTATCTCGTGTGTATTTGTGCTCCAGTGGAAAAGTCAGGCTGATTGGTCCTCAAGCAGAAGAGCCTCATTCTTGTGAATTCATTAGCGCCGAGCAGGACCTCAGGGGACCGTTGGTTTTGGCCAGTGGCGCACACAGTATGCATATGCATCACGTATGTGATCCGAGCGCTTTGGCTAAATTGCATAAGCTGGCTGATCACATCTGTTCCATAAACCCGCTGCTCATACTTTATCTTGCGGGCAGATTTATGGAAAATCTAAGATTTGTTCAGGAAAAGTAAAGTTTAACTTGCTCAAACGTGTTTCACTAACCCCTCATTTGTTGAATAAAACTTGACTAGTGTTATTATTACTTAATATAACATTCCAGACACCAGACGATGTTATCTGGCGAGGTAAAACACACCCTAAAGTCAGTAATTACAAAAATGGCCACACCACAGGAACACACAAGTGTGATCATGGTAACAGGTACAATGTGTTCTCTTCAAGGAATAGTTCACCCAAAAATGAAAAAAAAAAAACTTTTTAGAAAATTATCTCAGCTGTTGGTCCATTCAATACAAGTGAATGGTAGCCAGAAGTTTGATGCTCCAAAAAGTATCAAAAGGAAGCATAAATGTAACCCATAAGACTCCAGTGGTTTAATCCATTTCTTCAGAATGGATCTTTTGATAGGTGTGGTTGAGAAACAGAAACAGATCAACATTTACAGGAAGTCCTTTTTACTGCAAATGTCCACTTTCATCAGCCCTCCTAAGCACTCTCTTCTCTCCAAAGAGTTCTTCTTCTTTGGTTTTTGGTGATTTGCATTATTCATGCATATTGCCATCTACTGGGCAGGGAGGACAATTTATAGTAAAAAAGGACTTAAATATTGATCTGTTTCTCACCCACACCTATCATATCACGTCTAAAGACATGGATTAACACTAGAGTATTATGGATGACTTTTTTGCTGCCTTTATGTGCTTTTTGTAGCTTCAAAGTTCTGGCCACTATACACTTGCATTGAATAGACCAACAGCGGAGATATTTTTCTAATCCAAATCTCTGTTTTTGTTCAGCAGAAGACATTAAGAATGGCATGAGAGTAAATTTTGAGAGAATTTTTGTTGTGATGTGTACTTTTAAATCTAAACATAATTCACTGCAAAAAAAATTAAATTAAAATAAAAAAAATAGTAGGTTTATATTTTTTAAAACCAACACTTTCCAACTGGGTGTATGGTTTCCTCCACATAAAATAGAGCAAGGACATAAGGTGAAAACCATTTCAACACCAGACTGCACATCCACAAAAGTCAAATCAGTTCTGGGACAGCCGGGAAAGGACCTGTCACAGTACACAATCTATGATGAATGAGCAATATTGTAACTGGAACCATTGAAAACCTCAAAACCCCATTGAAAAGACGATTAAAAGGAAATATAAGTGGGGAGAGGCAAAGAGCATAAGAAAGTTGCCCCTGAGAAAGATTACGCTGCCTCAAACACACACTGCTGCCGCCTTGCCAACACACACTGCAGCGTGGCGAATGGTTAAACTCCCTCACATCTTTGGGGAAAGAGAGTGCATGGATATCATTTCCCTAAATAAATTCAGTGTGACGGATCACATCCTATTAAACTTGGCTGCAATGTGACAAGGAGTGCATGGCACAAATATGAATATTTTCTTCAAATACCCGCTGAGACTTAACGGTCCATCATTAGATCAAAGTCCATTAACAGATTGTATCTAAGGGATATCAGCATTGTGAATGCCAGTAAAGAGGCTGCTGTTTGATCAAGATTATTCTCCGTCTCCGAATCTTGGCACAGCTCGTGCTGTTATTCCAGTCAACCATGTTCTCGACAACAGACAAAATTCTACACCATTCTTTGAAAATACTCAACATTTTGCTATGCAGAAAAGAGAAAATATAAGCTGCCATGCAAAGGCAACACAGTAACTACACATTTCAACAAAACTGAGTAAAGAGCAAAATCATGTCTCTTTCAAACTCTCTTTTTTGCAAAATAGGGTCTTGTGACGGACCATTTGGTTTACATGCAGAGAAGAGCTGAGAGTGAAAATGGCAGTAACCGATCCTCAATAAACCCAAGAAACTATTATGCAAGCAGTTTTATGATCACATATAACTGAGAGACTACATTTGTGACTAGTTGCATTCACACCGTAGGACTTTAGAAGCAGAAAATGTTCTAGTTCATGTAATGACACCAAGTTAAATTAAAAGAAGCTATGTATACACACGCACCAAGCACTTTATTAGGAACACTAATTTTACTTTATCAAAATATGCAAAGATTTCACTTAAAAATGAGAAATGAGAAATGCATCAAAATATTATATAACAAGGTTTTCTACTTCAAGTACAGCATGAAAACTTTCACCAGGAAACAGTAGACATCTCGCACTCATCATGATGATGATGTAGAGGCTTTAGAAAGTCATGTATCAATAATGATATACATATTTAATTAGAAACAGGAAGGCAAAAGGGCCCTATAAGAGGCTGCTCTCATAGTCACAGGGCCTTGTATAAGCTGTGAGGCCCACATATTTAAGCATATGTAAACATTGGTTTTCAACGTCGATGGGCCACGAGACCTTATAGCACCCGAACCTCCACCAAATTTCACAGTGGGTACAAGACACTGTGGCTTGTAGGCCTCTACAGATCTCCGTCTAACCATCAGAGGACCAGGTGGAGGATCGGTGATGAGCTGAGGGTGCTTCAGCGAGGCTAGAATCGGGCAGATTCGTCTTAGTGAAGGACGCATGAATCAAGCCACGTACAAGGTTATTCTGGAAGAAAACTTGCTTCCTTCTGCTGACATTTTTGCCCAAATCTGAGGATTGTTTTTTCCAAGCATGCCAATGCCCCATGGCACACAGTCAGGTCAATCAAAGTGTTGATGGAGGACCACCGGATCAAGACCCTGTCATGGCCAGCCCAATCTCCAGACCTGAACCCCACTGAAAACCTCTGGAATGTGATCCACAGGAAGATGAATCGCCACAAGTCCTCAAACAAAGCCGAGCTGCTTGAGTTTTTGCGCTAGGGGTGGCAAAAGTCACCCAACAGCATTTTGAAGACTGGTGGGGAGCATGATTAAGATGCATGAAAATCAGGGTTATTCCACCAAATACTTATTTCTGAACCTGCCTTAAATTAAAACATTAGTATGTGTTGTTTAAAAATAAATATGAACTTGTTTTCTCTGTATTATTTGAGGTCTGAAAACACTGCTTCTTTTTTTGTTATTTTGACCAGTTGACATTTTCTGCAAAAAAAAATCATCTCAATTAAAATATATGTTTATTTGGAATTTGGGAGAAATGTTCATTTTACTCAAACACATGCATATAAATAGTAAATACACAGAAACTGATAATTTTGCAGTGGTCTTAGTAATATATATATATATATATATATATATTTTATACAGACATATGAAATCTTTTACCAGCTTCAGTTTCTTGATAACCTTGTTGAAAGAATAAGGATGACATTTAAATATCTAGTGACCATGAACTCAATCGTTCAAAACCAAACCAGCTTGACAGTTTAGTGCCCCTAAAAGCAAGCGTGTTAGCTGAGAAGAGAAAGCCGGCCACCTCAAAAAACCGTACACAACCGCCTTCCTCTGAAAGAACTGAAAAGAGGAAAAGAAAGCAGGCCTCTGTCAGTCTCTGGCCGCCACTGCCAAACACACACCCAGTACTAAGAGAAGCAAAACAATCACAAACCTTGCATCACCCCGCTTTGAAGGCTGGCTGAAATCCAGAAAGCGCCCGGGATTCGGGAAAAACAAGTAACGATACAAACAGCCAATCAGAGCCGTGTGAAGACTGAGGAAGCCAATCAAGATAAGCTGCGTTTAGACGAGAGCCAATTATATCACGGCTCACTGCTCAAGCACACACAGAAGGGTGGGGGAGGGGCCACTCTCGTGCAGGAAAACGAAATGTGAGCACGAGGTGGGGTGACACTGAGGGCGGAGTGGAGGTAGGATGTTTGAGGGGGGATGGTTAGTTATAAACTTTATTTACAATAAATTTGCGGATTGTAATGAGCTGTTTCATTTTGCCAATGTATCAATGTGTATAGCTAATATGCTAATCCAGATTATTGTTATTTTATAACGACATTCTGTGAATCCTTATCAATTCTTATTCAAGTGACATCAAATATAAAAGTAATATATTTATGATAAAAACAATTATACATAAATGTATAATGTATTTTACATTTTCAATTCATTCAAGTTGAATATATTATTAAGATACATTTTAAATAAATTTAGACCCATTATAGTAACAAAAACATGCCTCTTTTTCTGCTGTTTTGTTGTTCATCTTAATTTCTTCAACTGTATTCTATCTATACAGTAACAGGAATAAAACACATTTATTAAAAGGTACAATGGTGCCATTGTGATATTATTTTATGTTCCATTGTAAATCTGTTGTATTATTTGAAGTACTCTCATGTATCTATGACAGCCAGTAGCTCAGATTATTTCTCGCCCTGCCAGCATTTTCACTGGCCCCTCCAATGTCCCTGTAATGTAAAAAAGCAGATAAATCCAACATCAAATTAACCATATGACTCCACTGGGTTAATCCATGTCATCTGAAGCTATCTAATAGGTTTTGGGTGAGAACAGACCAAAATGTCACTCCATATAAATAACACATACTCTATAAATCTTGACCCCAGTCTCCTTGGCTCATGATTTCAAGCTCGATTACACTTCCTATAGCACCATATAGTGCTCTGCACAATCGTCAAGAGCTAGGAAGTGTAATCGAGCTTGAAATCATGATGGTACCAAGAGTGAAAAAGGAGTTACATTTAGGTCTGTTCTCACCCAAAACCAACTGGATCACTTCAGAAGATATTGACTAAACTAAACCACTGGAGCCAAATGGATTACTTTAATGTTGCCTTTATCTGTTTTTTGCAGCTTTAGAGGTCTGGCCACCATTCATTTGCATTTAAATTTTATTCTAAAAATATTTGTTTGTGTTCTACAAAAGAAAGAAAGTCATACACACATGGGATGGCATTAGAGTGAGTAAATGATGAGAGAATTTCATTTTTGGGTGAACTATCTCTTTAAACAACACTGTTGTTGAGCTCTGCTAGGCCTTGAAGCAGAAGGTCGACAAGGAGTACCAATTATAGGTGGACTGGCCATTGGGAGAACAGGGACTTTTCCCGGTGGATCGTATTGGATCAGATACTGCAGCCTTTAGACGGATCGGTATCGGTCCGACGAGTCCGATCCAAATCCAATAATGTGTGTTAGTCATGTTCGTGACTGTCAAGCTCCAAAAATGACATAAAAGAACCATAAAAACAGCATTAAAGCAGTTCATATGACTCGTCCATTTTATTCAAAGCCACTTGAAGATGTGCAATAGCTCTGTGAATCACAAAAGACTGTGTTTAATAAGTAAATATATAGTATGTGCAGCGCCAGCACATTAGTGAATGGTGCTGCTTGTTGACACAAACTCACGCACAAGCTGGTGATGCAATCGCGGCTATTTGTAGCCTTCACAGCAGTGTGCAATATTTGAGCACTACTCAAGAACAGCATCTCAGATGTAGATGCTCAATAGTTCGGTTCACTAATAATAGGCATTTAGAACGGCACCGGAGGTGCATTTTACCAGAATTTGAATAAGAGGAGAATTAAACAACTGTGAACTTGCCTACAAACAGACACATACAGGACTTCCTGGAGAGTTCAGAATGTCAAAATAAAAGAGTGAGGGTTTAAAACATGCACGATTTAAATATATTACTGTTGTATTTACAATTAAATAATATTAATAACATTTTATTATTATTATTGTCTTCATTAGTATTTGTTTACAATTTATATCAATATTTAAGTTGAATGAGTCCAGAAGCAAATTTAAACATATTTTTAAAGCAAATTTAAACATAAAAAAAATAAATAAATAAAAAATAAAACACTGGTATCTTTTCTACTTAAGTTAATTTTGCTGCTACATTATCCAGTATACTAGTGTCACTAGTATTGCATGTGTTATGTTCTGTTGTAGTTTCTGCATATAGATCCTCATTCCCTGCCTGCTTCATCACAGAATAACTGACCAATAGACTGGGGGGAAACAAGAGCTTAAATACACTAGGGAAAACAAGGAACACCTGGGGAGACAATCAGGGAATGGGAAACAATCAGGGGAAAACCAATCAAAAAATGAAACTACAAAGGACTACAAAAACCAAACAGGAAACCGGAACTAAACATGAACTACAACATAAAAGCACAAAACAAAAGTCAACAGGGAATCTGTGACAACTAGTTAATAATAAAGTGTTTCTTAATAAGCTATACATATTGAAATAATGTGTAGTTAAGAGTTTTGTGTTTCTGTACATATTAAAGAGTACACCCAATTAGTTACACACATTAATGTAAATATATTCTGAACTGATTATGCAAAAAAACAACACTGGTATCAGCTTGGGATCGATATCGGCCGATACTGAGATTTCCAATATCGGAATTGGATCGCAAGAGAAAAAGTGGTCTCTGTGCATCCCTAGAACAAACAGCACTGGATATAGTGGAAATTTACCTACAATCAACTGAAACAAAAAAACAAAACCTTTGAGAAGTAACTTTGAGAAACTTCAGCTAGTGCTGTGTCATTGTTTTCCATTTAAACATTCGCTAAGTGGATGTCTTTTGACAACTGCGTCACGTTTCACTGAGTTTTCAGCATCTCTCACTGGAGTGCTGCATTTTTAGACATCATGTCAAGTTAAAAAGAACTTATTCAGTTGATAAAAACAGGTCTCGAGACACCTGCTTTCTGCTCTATTTGTTTTAGTGCATTTAGCTATTTTAGCACGAGAGCCCTTTTGTTCTGACTGGTTACTGGAAGAAAGAAACACTTTAGCCAATCGTTATATGAATGCTACTCATAGTCGAGAAAACAAAATGATTCTCAAAGTCACCAGAAATGAATGCTGTGGTATTGATTTAGCAAAAAAATTATCCCAGGGAAGCATGCCCCCCTAGATATAAGGTTGTTCTGTATTTAAGCAGATTTCTGTGCACACCCTCAGATGAAATCCTGCAGACGCCCATGCTAACAGTAGTGCATGAATTTGGTAATAATCATTTAATACCATAGTATTACTGTCTGATAATCATCACACGTCACTGTATCACCACAGTACATTTTGTAAGGGCAATATATAAATGCTTAAAAAAAAAGTCCATGTATCTTATACAATTAGCAGGATTTCAACGCGATTCAAGCGCTTTCAAACGCTTGTGTACCACCACACTAGGGGGCCCCAATGAGCATTCTTATTATTTTTACCACAGTGAAGGCCAATTGCGAGAAGAAGATGAGCACACGCGCCAGTTGCCCCAATGCAAGATGGCGGTACAGGAGACAGCAGCACAACTCTCTATGGCCCTAAAGGTGCAAGAATATCCAACATTAAAGGTCTGTCATGCTCTCCTCTACTTACTTTAAACGTACAACTGAGCACATTTATTCTGAGCAATGTGAACTTCATCATAGATAATCCATCTAATGAAAACGATCGGCCAGATGGGATGTATGTGGCTGTATTTAGATAGTTAACTGGTTAGCTCTATGGCTGGATAACTTGGCAAAACAAGTCCCACACAAACAGATCCCACTGAAGTGACGAGCTATGCCTCATTAACGACATCGCCTGTACAGGTATTCAACGACAGATCTTTGTAAGGGGGAAATAAGTCGTTTAATGGCAGTCTTTTCGAAGTCATCCTCACTCACAATCCAACTGTCTTTAATTTATTAGAAAATGTCTTATTCGATTACATGGTTTTCCCTAGTGTAACCAGCGAGTAATGCAGTCTGAGGGATCATTAGCGAGGCGGATGATGGCTCCAATCGTATCGGATGATGTACCTGCTTTATTTCTCACCATCGAAATGGATAATACCTCTGATTAGTTATTTGTGTACATTTGTTTTAAACGATCACGATGTCATCTGAAACTATGATGTAGACAGCATGATATTCCTGTCTCTGTAGACACTGATCGTGTGCCTGCTGGAGGAATGCACACATGTATGTGGTTATCAGAGCTCGGTATGCATGTGATTTATCCATTATATCAAGATCAGATTTATTTAAGTTGATTAGCTGTTGCAGCTCAGGTGTATTTTTTGGCGAAGGGGTTATAGGGCTATTTAATGGACGGCATATGGCACCTTTGTTCTCTGCGTCACATTTTTTTCCTCTATTAAACACGATTGATTGCGTATATTTGGATGTGTTCCTACGTTAACCGATTGCTTTGATTATCTGATGATGAGTTGAGTGCTTTGTAATGTGATTAGTTCATGGATCTCCTTTTAAATGACGCCTGTTCATGTGCACGCGTCCTGAATGTCAATAATACATGGGTTTCATTATTGTGTCTAGGGCATGTTGCTTGACTTGCAGCATTGAGCATGGTTCCCAGTAGCTTCACTGGTTCTCTTGACCTTGGCTTCATGTGGTAAACCTCTAGACTTCTCATTAACAAATCTGTACTAAATCACTGGAGGAGTGGTTTGGGCATAACAAAGAAATTTTATTGACCAGCAAATACTTGGGAAGCACCGATTGCTGTGTTTTTAGGACCAGGTCTCCAAGCCAAGATTTCCATTTTAGAGTAGTGGGAATATATGTAAGACATCATATTGTAAAGAAAAGAACTGAACATACAATATTTTTCAATGCTTGTAATACAGTTTGTAATTATTGCACTAGGTATGAACTGTTTTTATCTTGTCTCTTTTGGTGATTAAGAAAAATTGTTTGTGTGCTTTCATAATAAGCTCCTTATAATGGTGCATTGAATCTGATTATGCATCGGATCATTTCCAGTAGTCCACCTGAATTCTGGCCTGCATTGAGAGTCTTTAACTTTGGCTGGAATTAGGATGCATTGTGAGATTTAACAAAGGTTAAAGGTCATGCGTGTAATTTCTGCATGACTAGCATCACCAAACAAAGTAGCAAAAATGTGTTTTTCAAACAGGACCCCCCCTCATGATGGTTGGGATGGTCAAAGAAAAAAAATAATGATTTGATAATGCCACATTGTTAATACTATTAGGGAGAATCAAACTTTGAAAAGCTGCAAAAATAGCGTTATTTAATTTAGAGATTTTATCTATTTTTAAACATCATTTTAATATAAGGATGGATCATTTGTCGTGGAGCACTCTAAACAACAAAAAAAAACGAGTAGGCGTGATCGATTACTTGGATATTAAAATATAAGTTAAATGTAACAAGTACGACACGTACGTGAAATTAATATTTTCTTTTATTCACAGTCTAGTTCTAATTTTGTACCTTAACTGAATATTTAGAGAACAAGGGCGAGTTATTTCTCAGGGGTGTTGCATTTATTAGGCAACTAGGTAAAACAATCCACTATTTTAAACTTTTAATAGTAAAGTAGGTTTTAGTAAATAACTCGTGTAAAATATCAAACGTAACATTACCAAGTAACAGTTTAGGCATTTCATGATTTTTTTGTGGGCAATAAAAGCACACTTCTTTACAATGACTTTCATGAACCTCCATCCTTAAATTCTGTCAGTTTTGTGGTATATTCTCAACCAATTTTAGCTCAAGCAGCCACCACAGCCTCCCAGATGTCATTTAAAAATGTGGATTGTTTTCAACTTGCCCACAAGTTCTTAGTTGGGGAAACGGGACAATCATTATTCAGTCATCTCTCGAGCCTTTTCCGAGTATTTAGGCAAATGTAAATGAGCCTTATCCTGCATGAAGATCATGGTCTTGAATACTGTTGAATTTTCAAAGAAAGTGTATCCCAGAAGCTGGCAGTAGGTTTTATTGTTTGGAGATGAAAATATTTGCTTGGAAATAATATATGATAAGAATACTGACTTGCCTAAATATGCACGCACTGTGTATGAACTTGAGTCTACTGTCTACATGCCATCACATTTTTCACTATAACTGCAATTTAATTTCAATTTAACTGCGAGATGTGATAAGAGCGTAAGAGGGAAAGTACAGTGAAATTTAGCATTTCTCACGGGAGGCATATGCAGAAAGGAAAATCACTTTGCAATATTCAGGTATTTTTTAATATTGGACTAGTTGGTGTAGAACGGTTACTCGATTACTTGTGTTGGCTACATCCTAGCACCCTAGTTGGTTGCTTAGGAAGTCTGACTGGAGTCACTTGAACTTGCAAATCCAGGTGTGGGTGGTAGTCAGCGTCTTTACTTGCTGAGCTACCCAGGCCCCCACCAGAGATAAGATTCAAGGTTTATGCATCTCTCTTTCTTCCACAGCTGCAGTACAGCCACTCCTTCTGGCCTAACAATCATGTCCACCTGTTTTTGCAGTACATTTTAATAAATAGTACAAGTAGTCAATTCCTCAATGGACAGTGACAGTAAAGTGACATATTGTGCTATTTAATTGTAAAGCAATAATTAAGACGTTAGTAAATAGAATGTTGAACTAGCAACTGTATAGCAGCATATCACTAAAGTTTTTAAAGGATTTTATTCACCTTATGCTCCAGAGAAACAAGTGTGCAGCCATCTTGAAAATTTTGTCTCGGAACTTCCATTCTAGCGGTTCTAAATAGATATCTATGGTTTTGATGTCACAGTGTAATTAGCTTGCGAATTTGCAGGTTATAGAGTTGTCATAAGCTATCCTGAGTATTTTAAAGTGTTCAGGGGATGTCATCATAACTACTGGAAGCATAGCAGGGAGATTTTAAAACAAGAGTACTTCATTCACAAACACACAAGATCCTACCTTCACACTATGGACGTACTAATATGCATCTGTTTAACTCCAAGAGATGACACAATTTGCTCTTTAAAGTAGCTCTGTTGTCACTGAGTTCAATCGTAAGAAGTAGGATTTGCTTTACGGGGTATTTAAATGTGGTTTGGCAGATTAGATTGCTATCCAATCATGAAAAGACAAGATGTAAATGCCCTCCAAGAAGGATTCTAGACGAATATAAATTTGATGACTCAAACCACCTCCGGAGGTGTTTCAGACATGTTCCAAGTGAAGAAACTGATACAAAACACTGAAAATAAGCGCAGCTGACACGTCTTACCTACGAGAAGGCCCGAGGGGGAAAATACACTTTGGAATTAAATAATAAATCACATGTTTAAAATTCTATGGGTTGCATTAGCATAATCACGGAAGTAAACAGTTTTATTTGCATATGGTGTGAAAATTTAAGATAGGATTTATATCAGTTTGGTGGAGACACATTTATGTAAATGGAATGTGCTTATTTAAGCGGATCACAATCCGATCAGTAAAAACGCATGATGTGACCAATTGTAAATACTCCCTTTGTCTGTATTGTAGCCTCCTACTTCAAAAATTGCTTTTATTTTTCATACACTGTACTCTTCTGTTGCATAACACTAAATTGCAGGTAAACACATGCTATTAAGATGAAATAACAAATCAAAATTACGTTTATGTATCTATAGGTTCCTTATGAAACCTTAAACAAGCGCTTCCGAGCTGCTCAGAAGAACATTGACAGGGAAACCAGTCACGTGACAATGGTGGTGGCAGAGCTGGAGAAAACCCTCAGTAGCTTTCCAGTGGTGGATACTGTGGTCTCTCTCCTGGATGGGGTAGTTGAGAAGCTCAGCGCCCTCAAGAGAAAAGTATGCAGAGAAACATCACTTTTGTAATATAGCCTCTTTGGATATGTTTGGTTTAAACTACATGCGTTATAGTCACCCACAATTGTTGAATTTATATAATGTAACTACATTTTTACTGTTTACACCAGCGAGTTATAGGGTTTTGTATCTGATAGGCAGCTGAGTCTATCCAAGCAGAGGATGAGAGCGCTAAGCTATGTAAGCGACGCATAGAGCACCTAAAGGAACATAGCAGTGACCAGCCAGCCAGCGTCAACGTCTGGAAGAAGAAGCGAATGGACCGCATGATGGTGGAACACTTGCTACGCTGTGGCTATTACAACACTGCAGTGAAGCTAGCCAGACAAAGTGGTATTGAGGTGTGTCTCCTTTTTTCCTTTGCAGTGTGTGTGTATATGTGCACATGAGGCTTGGCTATTTTTATGTGGTGTGTTTTGTCGTCCTAGGATTTGGTCAACATAGAAATGTTTCTAACTGCGAAAGAAGTTGAGGAATCACTCGAACGACAGGAAACGGCTACCTGTCTTACTTGGTGCCATGATAACAAGTCTCGCCTTCGAAAAATGAAAGTAAGACATTGGGTTACACAAAGTGCCCAAGTCTATTTTTCCCCCCAACTGCTGTGTTCAAATATTTACTTGAATTTCAACTACAATTATGGAGCCTAAAATAAGTAAGCAGTTATATTCCTTGCCGTCTACGATATGTTTTCATTTGTTTACATTGCACAGATGTTTTCTCAAATAGGCTAAAGACAAATATATTTTGAAAAGTCAAGTTTATTTAATTGTTAAAATATGTTCCTGTTCCCAGAGCTGTTTGGAGTTCAGTTTAAGGATCCAGGAATTTATTGAACTCATTCGACAAAACAAACGCATGGATGCAGTAAGGTATAAGACATTGCATAGGTATTTTTGTTGTTATAGATATGTTTAAAACCATTTTTTATATATATATATATATATATTTTTTTATTTGCTTCATAAAAAAATGGTTTATTTGTCTGCTGTGACTTTTACAGAAATGTACAAGACTTCATATGAACATAGCTGCAATTCCAAGTCTGCCTAAATTATTGCAATTTATTGTTAAACTTGTATATAAATCATGACTAATGGCAAATAACTTTTATTTCTCTTTCAGACATGCTCGCAAACACTTCAGCCAAGCTGAAGGAGGGCAGTTGGATGAGGTACAGCAGGTCATGGGTATGCTGGCTTTTCCCTCTGACACACACATCTCACCATATAAGGTAAATAATATTTTATATTGTCTGAAATCTATCTTCCATTCGAAGGAATTGTTTTGATATTGATCATTAATTATATATGAATTTATGCTGTCTTAGCATGTACAAGTTCAATGGTCCATAACGCTTTTTGACTTTTCTCCCAGGATCTTTTGGATCCAGCTCGCTGGAAATTGCTGATCCAGCAATTCAGATTTGACAACTACAGATTACACCAGCTGGGGAACAACTCTGTATTTACCATTACCCTGCAGGCAGGGCTGTCTGCCATCAAAACACCGTATCCTCTTCGCAGAAATGTTGACTATGCTTAAGGTTTTCAGGTTATGTTTCTAGCAGATCATTTATTATAATAGTGGATTTTGACTGATTTCCATTACATTTATGATTTCAGTACTGGTCTATTTATTGATGAAAGTAGACATCCTTATCCTTATTTTAAATGACTGTACTTTTTCCTTTGATCAAATGAAACCTTGTTGATTAAAAATATTATTAATATTCTATAAACTGAATAGTTGTCCACCTTAATTTCAAGTTTGCAGGCAGTGTTATAAAGAGGACGGTACTTCCAAAAACCCAGACTGCCCTGTCTGCAGCAAATCGCTGAACAAACTGGCTCAACCTCTTCCCATGGCCCACTGTGCAAACTCGCGGCTGGTGTGCAAAATTTCTGGAGAAGTCATGAATGAGAACAACCCACCCATGATGCTGCCTAATGGCTATGTTTATGGTTACAATGTGAGTAGCTGCTTTCAGAGCTATGTTTCTTTTCCTCTTTGTTATAAACGTTCAATGCCGTTTAGAATGCATTGTTTGGGTATATTTAGTCATTAACTTTCCTTTCACTCTGGTCTTCAGTCTCTCTTGTCCATTCGTCAAGATGACAAGGTGGTATGCCCCAGGACCAAAGAGGTTTTCAACTTTTCCCAGGCTGAGAAGGTTTATATTATGTGATGGGAGCTCCACATACATTCTGGAATGTAAAGTTGAGGCGCCATCGTAGGCTGGGTGAATCAAGATTACACCATTTGTCTAAGGGCTTCAATCCTCATGCCCTTGTTCCATGCGAACAAATCCTATTGACAAAATGCCCTCACCATCGACTGGTCTACAAGACCTTCACTAAATGGATGATCCAGAATGGAGCTGCCCTGCGCTAAACCGGACTGTTAGGACAAGCAAATCTTTTTGTTTATTTGTTTTTAATTTTGGCATTTATTTAACTGGATTCTTTACAGGATGTGTAAAACAAATGAAACATGGCTCCTCATCTCCAAATGCTTCTGCCTTTTAGTGTGTTAAATAGAATAAATCTTTTGTTTTTTTGAACAAGGGCACCCATTTAGGTCATTATTTTTAGATATGTTGTGTGTGGGATGCCGTGCTTTTGCACCTGTGAAATCTGTAACCACATTCATTTGATAATGTGATACTAATCTGTTTTTGACAGACTTCCTCACATACTGAGGTAACATGTTAATAAATGTTGTAGCATTCATAGCAATACCGCTCTTTATCACTACTCTAGATGTACGGAGCAGAAAGACATGACTTTGTTCTTTGGTGTCAGGCTGTTATTAAAGATTTACATTTAGTTTACACTTTCCAGTGCATATCATCATCCATGTGTAAAATAAAACATTTTTTTCGGATGACCAAAACTGTATTATATAATGTTGTTAATTTCATCATGCTGCATTTAGTGCTGTTTTGTGACTACAGGCTCAATAGTAAATTAGCAGTTTTTGGTGTTTGAATTTAAGGGTAGATTCAAATCTTACATCTAAATTTGTATTCTGCCGTTAATTCAGCTTAGATACACCCATTTTTTGAAGTGAATATCTGTTTAGAGTGGGTTGTCTTCTGCTACAAATCTGTTATATATATATTTTAGAGATACAAACTTGTATTGAGCACAATTTTCAGAGTTGTAAAATATTGTTGTTTCAAAAATGTGCCCTATGCACATTTTCCTGAACACGAAAGTCTCTCAGGTTTCACAGGACCAACAGCAGGTTACCATTGAGGGGGATGTACACAAGGCTTTGGTCTTTTAGTTTCAACTAGAAGTAGGCCTACACCAATATGATCCATCTTGTTGGAAATGACTCCCCAAATATGTGTTTAATTGTAATTGTGGAAAGACTTACTGAGGAATTGCTAATGCATGCATATTTAGGTAGGGTAGATGGGTTGTTTGTGTTCAATTGCCAATAAATATTGATTTGATTATGGATTGTCATTGACTTCAATAAAAGCACAATTGAACTCCTAATGGCAAACCCAAACATTTCTTCCAAATTCACAATAAAGACAAGCGAAGCATCCATTACTTATTACATATAACCTCCTAAAAGCAGTGCTTTGTGGTATTGCAGGCATATTGTAGCATAGCTAGGTCGTTTTTATATATATATATATATATATATGTATATATATGTAATTTAAATTTACATTGAATATAAGAGATGCCGTGTAAAATTTTACCGTTGCTGTCATATGCTTCACAACTTGAGTGACACATGAAATCGCGCGCAGCAAGAGCGGGAATTTGGCCTGTTTTTTCAACGGTCGTTTTGCTCCAGCTCGGGTTAGCCCGATAACTACACCTTGCAAATATGGAGCGTAAGTAAAAATGTCACGCTGTTATGTCACCATCTTGCTTACAAATTATAATTACAAGCTAATTTAACGGCATGGTAACACGTGGTTGTAATATCTGGGTACCCTGCTGAAGCATGTTTGAGTCATACTCTTATAAATTCAACAATGCCTCTATGTATGTTTACTTTTATAGATGAGGTTGACGTGGAACAATACGAACCATTTTTTATCCCCTTAACGAAATTGGGTGCTAAAACGCGAGACTTGCAGTTCCTCTGCAGCGTGGGAAAAGTCCTCAGGCTTAGCTGGCTTAAAAACAAGACATATGAAGTGAGCCATTCATCTTTAATAATAATAAAAAAAAATAATTATATATATATATATATATATATATATATATATATATATATATATATATATGTTCTATTCTGTTATGTGAGATTCAAGAGATAGAACATCAAATTGATTGTTAAACAGGACGTTAAAGCAATATTGGCCTTGCTGTTGCCCTCCTTCGCCTGCGGATGTGTAGAAAACAACGACTTTGTCGCTCTCCAGGAAATGCTTGTGAGGGTAGGGATGATAATGCTTGTTAGCTCAAATGCTCTTTGACATAAATTTGACAGGATTATGTTACTGTTTTATATAACCTGTTGATAATTCTTACTACATGTTTTACAGATGGATGTAAATGTTGGGGACTATGATGGCTACACTGCCATACACAGAGCTTGTGAAATGGGTAAAAGCGATATTGTAAAGTATTTACTGTATAGTGGAGCAACATGCCACCTGGAAAACCGCTTTGGTTGCACACCCCTGCACCTTGCCATAAAAAACAAGTATGCATTTTTGAGCATTTCTTAATCCCTCAAATAATGTTTCCAGATTTTAAGTCATATCAATAAATCAACAAATACAATAAATACATTTTTGAGAGTGTAACCATTGTTTATGCCAGGCACTTTGACCTGATTAAGATTTTGAGACTGAAAGGGGCCAGTGTAACTCTGAAGCCTGTGCAAATTGGCATGGATCTCATCAAGTGAGTCTTTCAAACTTAAAAAAAACAACAACTTGTCAGTCAATTGTGTACTTTTGTATTCAGCTCTCCCCTCTAATTTAGGGCAGTCCGAACTACAGACTATCAACTTTTGCATGCTTGGTATGTAGCTGGCGTGAACATGAACCAGGGTGATTATAATAGACAGACTGCTTTACATGTGGCAGTGAAGAAGAGGGACAAGGACATGGTGGCCAAACTTCTTGAGTATGGAGCTACCCCATGGGTACAGTAAATGTAGATGCAAATATGTATAATTTTATTTCTGTCAATATGCTTTTCATAATTAAAACATTCTTTCATATACTGCCTTTTACCATTCTGTTTGATTGCACTTATGATTCATTAAAATATTTAACATGCATAATTTGTCTTTTCCCTATCAGAAGAGGGATGAATGGGACAGGACAGCAGCGGATGAAGCAAGGATGAATGACCTGGATGATATTTTAGTGCTTTTCCAACCACGTTGTTCTTCTTAACTCACCATTCAACAGCTAATTTCCAGCTGTCAATAGATACATAAGCAGAGAAGATTTAGGTTTTATCCCATGCCACCTTACATGTTGATCCATCGTAAGGTGAATTACTTTAAAATGTTTTTTTTTTTTTAAATAATGTTTACACATAATAATAAAAAAACAAGCCAAATAAAGATAACTTTCTATCATTTATTCCAATGTGAAAGCCATCACCGCATGAATAAAGAAAGATACCAAACCGGCGTTATTTAAATCCAGTCGAGTCACGATGATTAACAAATTTGGTCATGTCTAAAAATACATTTGTATAATAAACAAGTGTACAGTTCAACGTAATGTAAGATCATCATGAATAGGTTTAGTATCTTTACATGTAAATTGTCGGTCTGTATTGTCCAAACCAATTCAGCGATATGATGGGTAGTTTAGTAGACATAGCTTGCGGTAAAGAGGGACTGTGTGGATGTTTTATCAGTCTGGCCTGAGGGTTTGTATTCACCTTTCGACGCCAGACCATTGATCTGAAGAGAAACAATCACAAAAATGATCAATATATGCAGTTTAAATATTGTGTAAACTAACACAACACAGTGATGCACAATATAATTTAAGTTACAAGAAAAGGTTGATTATGACAGCTGTTTGCCCACGTGCTGTATTCTAAGTTGGTTACCTTGGCACGTGAGACAAAGGCGTCCTGTGCAGCCTTCTTATTTGCTGCCTGTCCCTTCCATGCAGCAAGAGCTGAGGCCTGGAGAGCACGACCATAAGAGAAGGTCAGCTTCCAGGGTTTGTGCAGGAGAGTCTGGTTAATGGCGTTCAGATTCAGAGAGGCTTCTTCCTCACTCTGGCCACCAGAGAGGAAGCAGATGCCTGCGGAGCAAAAGAGATGTATTAGTATAATGAGGGCATTCTGAAGAGCATTTAAATGAAGACATCCACTGAGGACCAACCTGGTACAGCAGCTGGCACAGTGCGTCTGAGAGCAGTAACTGTTGCCATGGCAACCTCCTGTGGTGTGTACTTCTTGGTGCAGGAGTGTCCAGCAGTGACCATGTTTGGCTTGAGCAGAGTGCCCTCCAGATACACATGGTGGTCAGTGAGAGCCTTGTATACAGCCGCCAGGACCTTGGATGTAATTTGCAAGAAATTACCTTCATTGGGTTTTTTGTATTTGCTCTGCTTTTAGTATTTATTCTTATAGACAACTTGCCTTCTCAGTAACGTACTGGCACCGTTTCAGATCATGATCCCCGTCTGGGAGGATCTCAGGCTCCACGATAGGCACCAGGCCATTCTGAAAGAAAAAGACTCAGAGTCAATCAGAAAAAGATCTTGGTAGATTGTAAGACAGAATAAATAAATTACTGGTGCACACTCAAATGTTGAGTCGTGGAAAATTACCAGGATCCCATAAATGAAGCAAATTCTCTTAGACATACCTGTTGGCAAATGCTGGCATATCTGGCAAGAACGTTAGCATTTTCAGCAATTGCCAGAGCAGAAGGGCAGCTGTCGGAGATCTTAAGTACACAGCGCCACTTGGCAAAATCACATCCATCCTTCTTATACTGGGCACAGCGTTCAGACAGACCATCTAATCCTAGAGAAGCAAAGCAAAAATTGGTTGCTATAAATAGCCTTACAAATGAAAGTAAATTTCATGTTACTTAAGATTTTTTTTTTACCCTGTGTGGTTGTCTCTCCATCTGTACCATTCAGTCCTGCTGTGCCTTTGTCCACCTTAAGACACAAAAGTACAATTTACTTTGATTCTTCATTACTTGCCAAAACTATACTAGTGAGAGGACTTAAAGCTTGCATACTGAGAGTGAAGGCAACTGCTTTATCACTGTGATTATGAAAGGGTTTAACCAACAGTACTGTGATTAATTTGGTTATTAAACTATCTGTACAGTTACAGCAAGCATAGAAATGTATAATCAAATATGAGTACACTGTAAAAAAAATTCCTGTAGAAATTACAGCAAATTACTGGCAGCTGTTTGCCAGTAACTTACTGTAAATTAAACTTACAGTAAAAATACTGTATTCATATTTACAGTACCATTTAACTTGCTGTAAATTTATTTACAGTATAGAGTATTGTTTACTGTAAAACACAACGTTATGGTATTTTCTCCACAGCAAATACAAATATATTACTTTACACTGTGAAATTTACTGTAATTTGTTGTACACTTTTACTATTTATTGTAAAACTGTACAAATTATTGTATTTCAACAGGTCTCAGTAGTAAAAACTAGTAAAACTATAAAAAGAAACAAAGACAACTGTTTAACTTTTTTTTATTTAATTGTTCAATTGTAATACATGAAATAACATTTTAATATTCTTGCAGATTGTACTACAGATCATTTTTCCAAAAACTTGCAGTAACATTTATACATAAAAGTTTCATATAAAGAGCATTTTAAAACAATTCATTAACAGATTCAGTCATAAGAACAATCTTAAAAATGTACAAATTCAGAAAACTCCTGTGTAGTGTATTTGCTCTTAGTAGCTTAATAGTTTTGCCAGCTGAAATCCAGAAACTCTTTAATGAAGGAGGATACATGAGGGTTCAGGCCAGAGTTCTTCCTTTGCACTATCTTCCCACTTCTTTTGCTGACCTGGAACTTTGAGGAGCACTTGCTGTTGTCAGGGTTAATCCTCACAATGAACCTTAACATAACAGAAAAAAATTGTTAGATCATTTGATGTGTAAAAATGTTTTAAACATTAGTTAAGACAAAAATTTAACACATGTGTGCTCCAAATACTAACAACACAACACTCGTCGCTTATTTGGTTCCCCTGAAAACATTTCCATTGTGTTCTGTGCCATTTGCAGCGCGTTTCTGTATTTGGTTGTGTTGTGAGTATTTGGAGCACACGTGTGTTCAGGGTGGGAAATTAGCACCCGCCACCCGCCGAGGGCGGGTACTTTTTCAATGTGGCGGGTCACTTTGCCGTGTATACCAGCCACAGTGGCGGGTGGATTATAATAATGCTGCGTTCGCACCAAAAGCGAATACAGTTTGCAAAAATTCGCATCCACCGAGGGACCAGGACAGGACCACCAGACGCGCGTAAACGCGTCTTTACGTTGACTTAACATTGAATGTATTAAGTAGTAACCAATAAACAAGCTGCGAGTGATTTCATTGTACGGATTGGACAGCCTTTGTCAAAGAATGCGGTTGCTAAGTAACAATAATACACTTTTTAATACACAAAAGTAACTCTTTTGATTGGTTTTCAGCGCTGTGTGTCACGGCGCTGAAGATACCGTTATACTGTATAACTTATACACATAGCTAAGCTGAGAATAAATTTTTTTTAAAGTGTGTATATACATAGCTGAGCTGAGCTGGTGCAGAAGAAAGGGAAATTATTTTTTAAAATGTGGCGACATATTCCCGGTGTTAGGAGGCCCGCAGCGGAGTCAGCAGTTATAAATGAACAACTACAAACTGAGGGCGAAGTAAAGAAAACGAAAAGGTACTTTTCTAACAAGTGGCGCATTGATGACCAAGGGAAACCGAGGGAATGGTTATCCTACCTTCCCGACGACCAGTCTATGCACTGCACTTACTGTCGAACCTACGCGTCAGCAGAAAATGTAAATAATTCGTTCGTAAGAGGGACGTCTAACCTTAAATTAGAGGCAATAAAAGACCACGAGTCTTCCAAGTCGCATATTAAGTGCACTGCCATACAGCTGGCGAAGACGGGACCCCAGGAGCAAAAGTGGCTGGTAAAAAATATAAGTGGCTGGTAAAATTGGGCATCCACCAGCCACTGTGGCTGGTGGACAAAAAAGTTAATTTCCCACCCTGCGTGTGTTGTAAAATAGATGAAAATGTTTTCTTAATTTGCAGATGTTTTTTCTATTTGCATGTTTTCTTAAAGGGATAGTTCACCCAAAAATGAAAATTCTGTCAGTATTTACTCACCCTCATGTTGTTCCAACCTCGTAAGGCCTTCGTTCATCTTCGGAACACGAATTAAGATATTTTTGATGAAATCTGAGAGCTGGATCACTCCTCCATAGGCTTCTTAAGGGATCGAAACTGGCCGGCCCAGAAAAGTTATTAAAGATATCGTTAAAATAGTCCAAGTGACTACAGTGGCTCAATCTTAAGTTTATCAAGCGACGAGAATAATTTTTGTGTGCAAAAAACAATTAAAATAACAACTTTATTCAACTATTCATTTTCTTCTGTGTGGGCCTCGAGTCAGTTCACGAGAGCAACACGACGCATGCGCGAGAACTGAGATGATGACGCAGACGGGTCTCGATGTGGTGTTTAAAATGGTTCTAAAGTGTGCATTTCCTGGATGTGCGAATCGTGAGAAACCAACGAGAAAACGTAAGTGCCTTACCAATGCCACAAAATGAATGGCTTACATTTCACACTTTCCCATCAAATTATCGTGAGCATCATCCTCTCAGTTCTGGCGCATGCGTCGTGTTGCTCTCGTGAACTCACGTCAGAGGCACAGAAGAAAATGAATAGTTGAATAAAGTTTTTTTTGCGCACAAAAAGTATTCTCGTCACTTGATAAAATTAAGTTTGAGCCACTGTAGTCACTTGGACTAATATAAACATTGTCTTTACTAACTTTTCTGGGCCGGCAGAATGAAATTACATAGAAGCCTATGAAGGAGTGAGACAGCTCTCAGATTTCATCAAAAATATCTTCAATTGTGTTCCGAAGATGAACGATCTTACGGGTTTGGAACAACATGAGGGTGAGTAATCACTGACAGAATTTTCATTTTTAGGTGAACTATCCCTTTAAGTTGGGCTTACCCTTCGGTGGAACACAAAAGAATGTTGGTTATCCAACACTTTCTGTTCCTGTTGACTTCCATTATATGGACACAAAAAAACAATGGAAGTCAACAGGAAACAAAAGTGTTGGGTCACCAACATTCTTCAAAATATCTTATTTTGTGTTCTGCTGAATAAGTAAGTTATGACAGAACTTGGGTGGATGATCCCTTTAATGTTTACCTAATATTATGGCATATTGCAAGATGTACTTACCTCTGAATGAACTCCAAAGTAGTGGCTGCTTCCACTTGGTACTCGATGTTTAGCACATAATAGCAACCGAATAGAACAGCAAACGCAGAGGACAAATCTGGTAGGTCAGTCTCAGGAAAGAGGACTTTGCCTTCAATTGACAGCATCCATTTTTTGCTGTGTAGAACTGAATCCCCTAAAAAATAATAATAGTAATTAATTAATTTATAGTGTTTAACTTTGCAAAAACATTTAACATTTGGTTTTGGTGTCAGTGACAATATGTAGATGGGTTTTACTCTAGCATATGCATGACGTGCATGTGGGGTAATCAGTTTAAATGACTGTCTGAACGACAAGCGATTAAAAAACAAGCGGGAAAAAACGACTGACTTTAAATTCACATGAACACTCACCTGCTCCTGACGTGGTCAAACCCAAGGCAGAGACCCGTTAATGTCCATATTTTGACGGCGAAACGTTCAGAAAAGGGGAAGAAAGGGAAGAAATATGAATATTTGCACAGAGTGTTAGCACAACTCTCTCTAGTAACGTTAAGCTCTCTCCACAGCATAAAGTGTGAGGTGACCGCGCGCCGTTAAGGGGCAGCGTTTATTTTTCTTTTCTTTTTTTAGTTAAACCAAAAATATAAAATATAAAGTAAAAGCAGGAATATTTGAACACACCTTTGTATCTGACTGATTCTTCTTGCATCTGTGTCTTCGTTTTCTTCTTTCTCCAAGCAGAAATACAAGCTTGTCTGTGATTGGTCAGGTTTCGCGCTCTTTTTTTTTTTTTACTGTATTTTGCTTTACAGTAAATTAAAAATACTGTATTTTAGTGGCGCCAAGGGGATATTTCCCACAATGCAACTTTAAAATACAGTAACATGCTGTATAACTGTCTTACAGTAAAATACAGTTCATTTTACAGTTAAATACTGTATAATTTACAGAAATTTCTAACAGTGTACACACCAAACAAATTAAGTCACAGCTCGTTTTTGCCCTCAAAACATCTTCAAACTCACCTTGATACCAACTACGATGCCCTTATCCTTAACAACTTGTGGAAACAGAACCCCTTTGTCTGATTTCTGGTACAGTGTTTCATGGAAAAAGATGACACCCCCCACACTTTCAGAGATAGAAGTGTCGACAGAGAAGAGGAGGTCACGGAAGCTACGGCGGTTCTCTTCATCGTTCTCCACATTGATCTTCTGAAGACGCTTCCCCATTGTCCCTAGAATATAAAACAAACATCTAAGGATTTCTGGAAAGCAAGGTTGAAATGACACCTTAACAAGTACATTTCATTATTGCTATTGCTGTCAGGCTGATATAGAAAATGCAATAAATCCTTCAAGATATCAAAGTGACCTATTTAAAAACTGTGGAAGATATTTTTATGAAATGTTGCATAAATATACTCTGCAATAAACTCTAAAACCTCATGCTCCTACCCGTGGACTCATCTGCAGCTAGGATGCCTTTTCCAGGAGCTACAATGCGTTGGGCAATTGTGGCAAGCTTCTGCTTCTGCTCCGGAGAGAGGGATGGAAACTGGTGGGTCATGCTGGGAAAAAGAGGAGGGCAGAAGTTAAATTATTTGCAAAAATAAATAAATAAAACTTGTATTTACAGTTACAACTTATGTTATTTAACTCTCTTAGTTCTTTACTCCTTCCATCTGTAAATATTTGCCCTAACAGCTGAACTTTAGTCCAGAGAAAGAGAGTCTGGCTCCTCCCACTGACCAAACAAGAACAGGGTTCACAATTTTTTGGGTAAAGCAAAATATTTGTGCAGTTCTGTCTATTATGTGCTGCTCTCATGCAACAAGTTTCGTGCAATAACATGAAACCGTTCTCATAGCCATTTATATCCTGATTTTTTGTTTTGTTTGTTTGAATCATATATATATATATATATATATATATATATATATATATATATATATATATATATATATATATATATCCCTTTTTCGCAGTATATAAAAATGCAAGTTTCATATGTAGATAAACTGCTAAATGCATTGTTCACGTAAAATGCACAGTGCATTGCCTGCGATGAAATCATTCGTTTTATCAGACCACTACATAACCTAGGTATCTCTAAAAATCCTTTGCATTGTGGTAGGCTATATTAAAATATACAATTCGTTGATAAGAAGCAGAACCTGTACACGCGACATCATGCATGCGTGCATAACACACATCTTTGCACAGTCTCAAAGCTGAAATGCACATACACATTTAAAGTCAGATACTTTATGGGTTAACCCTTTCCAACTTCATTGATTCCTACAGTATGACATTACCATTAATACCGATTTGGTAGTTATGATGACAATAAGACATGTTAACAGTCATCCTTACTTGTTTGATCTGAAGTTTAGTAGCGCTGTATATTAAGAGTAGACGAAGAGGTATCTCTCCACTCACGCCGCAATTTCAATGGACCGGGACAGACCTTTTCGACAGAGCTGGTATTTATTTCAGTCGAGACCAGAGGCTGGACAAAAGTGGTGCTGGACGGGCGTGCGTAGCCTCCAGTAACGCCATTGGCTGGGATATTGAACGGGTGTGTGAGAAGACAATATCTGCCTATGTGGACTTTGATAGCCTTTTAACTCTAAATGTTCCATAATACAGCTGTATCACTGATTAGAACAGCATAACTTTGAGACAAACATTTTTTTAATTACTTCACAAAATCTTAAAGGTGCAATATGTAAATTTTCTTCATGTAATATTCGACTTTTTTGCCAATGTGTGAACAGCTTGTAACGCAACTTAAAAAATTAGCCCTTCCCGGACTTCCTAGCTTGCCTATTAAAGCCTGTAGACTCATTTTCATTAGAACGGAGCGGGTCGCTTTTGCTGTGAAAATCCAAAGGATGTGACGTTTATGCGCGCTCCCGAGAGCCTTGTCTCAGACAGTAGCTTCTCTTCCGCTATTCAACAGCGACAACAAACTGCAACACCTATCTTAGAGATGGAATCTAGCAAATGTATGGCTCCCAGCACAACACCGACTCCTACACAAACTCAGAGTAAGCCAAAAAAAATTGTATCTACTGAATCCCTTCTGGCTATGCAGGAATGTGATAGTGGTCAAGCAAAAACTAGAGTGAACATCGGCAGGGCATTTGATTCCTGGAGGGACCTTCGTTCGGTTTTGGGGATCAAAACCAACCCTGAATTGGCGTTCTTCTTATTGGACAGGTAAGCTTAGATAAATGCAAAGTATGTGAGAGATAGTGCCATAAGGATTGATCTGTGTAATTTTAGCTAACTTGATCTTGCCTGCTAACGCTGACGAATTGCAAACAACCTTCGTAATTTTCAGATAATTTCAACGATCTTTATACTAAAAGTCAGGTTAATGTCAATGTTAATCTATAATTATTCAGCAAGGTAAACAAAATGAATGCTAGACAATGTTCAAGATAATGCAAAAAGTCCCATTAAAAAGTCCCATATCAAAACTGAATTGTGTCAACATATTTATAATGTACAGTATATTTTATAAACAGCTACTGTCATCATCCACCAAATTTAGCTAACAGCTATTGATAAAGGTGACTAGCTAGCTAACGCCGACACAGGCTATCTTATAAATGCAGTCAATGTGTCATGCAAAGGAAAGTGATTAACTCAAACTACAGTCTTGTATAGTCAGACCTATAGCCACACTTTGTTTTAGCCCTGTTCCAGTGTTGGAGAGTCAAATATAACATACAGTCTCAAAGTTTGTAGTAAAACAATCATAACTGTGTCATTTTAATTATGATACCTCATCTGTCAGCATGGTGCTGGTGAATCATGTTCAGCCTCTTTGTACGTTATGTCATTGTTTTGGTCGGTTCGCTCGCGTCCCAATGGAGTGTGTGCACGATCATGAGCAACATGTAGCTGGCTGCTGTTCACTTAACAGCCACAGGTGTCATTAATAACAAGGGTATCTGAATCTTACATATTGCACCTTTAAGTAAACAATGCATTATTCAATCAAGCCAGAAGCTCATGGGTGACACGCATGACATTTGAGATAGCATTGGAGTTGATTTTCAGGTTTCTTAAATTCTTACTTAAAGTATAGGTGCACTTTGCAACCTTTTCTGTTGAAGTCTTGACCCTGTAGTATAATACACACTAGACTTGAAATGTATATTTTAGCAATAATCCAACTGCTCAGCTGAAACTGTGGGCTATTTCAAATCCTGAACTTAAAGACAAGGAGATAAAGCATAATAAAAGGTGAACCCTGATGGAAAATCCAACTTAAGTTGGTAGCGGTGTTTTGCACCATGGTAGCTGGGCCAAGCTGGTCCTAAAATGGTCGACCAGCTACCATGTTCCAAAAACCAGCTTGACCACCTTGAGCTGGTATGACAAGCTGGTAGCTGGTCTAAGCTGGTCTCCCAGTGTGGACCAGCTTGGACCTGCTCATAACCAGCTACCATGTACCAAAACACAGCTAAGCTGGATTTTCCAGCAGGGTGTTCGGATGAAGGGTTGTGTTCGGTTGGCTCAAGGTGATCTACTAAAGGAATATTCTGTGTTCAAAACAATTTGAGCTCAATTTTGTGGCATATTGTTGATTACCTAAAAAACAAAAATACTCATCCATCATTTTCTTTGGGGCCAATTTTTGGAGGGTTGAAAGGAAGAAATGTGAAGCTTCTAATTTTATATAAGCACTTACGTCAATTCATCTGTTTAAACTGGTGTATTATATTAACTGTAAAGTTATTTAAATATTTTTTTTTACAGTTGTTTTATGTTTGAAGGGTTTATGGCGTTACATCGTCATGGCAACAAAGTTGCAAATTTGTATGTAGCTTTAACAGAAAAGGTTAGTATGCAGTTTTATCACACTAAATTCATGTTAACATTCATATTGTTTAGGTCTTGTGACTGTAATTTTGAAACTGTGAGAATTTTACTGTTTACAGGTTGGCCCCATTCACTTCCATTGTAAGTGCCTCATTGTAACCCAGATTCAATTTTCTTTTTTTTTTTTTTAAGAAAAGGAGGGGAAAACCAAGATTATATTTTATGGTAATCAACATTATGCCACAAATTCTGTCGACTGGGTTTAACTTGTATTGAACCCTTGTTTTGAATATTCCTTTGTGTGACCACTAAAAGTAGGGCTAAGCTCAGCGGACCCCTGCAGTTAGGACTGAAATATAGCATTTCATTGATGCATTTAAATGTGTGCTATAAATATTATGGCAAATTATTAAAAAAAAGTATAAAGTAAAATATTTCTAGTGAATTAAGAGAAACTGTCTCTCTCTCTCTCGGTGTATATATGTGTGTGTGTGTGTGTGTGTGTGTGGTTAACAAACTTGTTTGACTTGAGCAGTTAAGACACCAATCACAAAAAAAAGCCTACTAAATTGAGATTCTCTACTTTCACTGGTTAGTTCAGAAACGCCCATTTTGGTTTGGAAATGCCCACAGATTACTAAATTGAGATTTCCTACTTTCAACGGATTGTTGAAAAATGCCCCTCCTGATTTGAAAACACCCACAGATTGAGAAACGGCCATTATTGTTACGTATTGTTACCTTGCATCTCAGTTTGCACAATATCTGCCCTAAATAGTATAAGAGATAAGAATTAGTATGTCTTGTATGGTAGTATGTTTAGGAAAGGGTTCCAAAGTAGCGCAGATGGTCTAATATTTCTGATAGATTTGTGAAGTGTGGATCCGTGCACACTTTTTCGGCTAATAAAACCCACAATCCCTTGCTCGACGGAAGAGGAGTTTGATGATTCACTTCAGAACTACAACTGTGAAATGTGAAAAACTACAAACATGGCGGTGACGACGGCACTTCATCGGATCTTAAAAGTTTTCACATCTTAAGATTCAAGTTTAATGGTTAAACACTGTGAAAAGAAACTTCAATGACACTGTAGGAGGATGACGCTCCTCGTTAAATTGCGAACGAACGGCTGCTACATTTACACAATGTAAAAAAAAAAAGGTTTGAGTGATTAATAATCATTATAATCTTACCGGCAAGCTTTTATGTCCATTGTAAAGGGATATATGGTAAAGGAGGCGGCGAGAACCGGCTTGACAATATAAATAATAGTTTAATGAGAAAGTTAAACAAAAGACACAAACACACACATGACTGTCAGCTGACTGTAAACGATCTCTCTCTCGTCGCACCACCTTCCGCAGTCGGCCTTTATCCCTCTCATAGGCTTAATTAGCCTGATAAGGGACCGGGTGCGTATAAGCACGACCCGGCCCAGCCCTCCGTATAACAATCCTAAACATACCTCAAAATCCACAATGGATGACCTCAAGAGGCGCAAGCTGAAGGTTTTGCCATGGCACTCACAGTCCTCCGACCTAAGCATAAAAAAATCTGTGGATAGACCTCAAGAGATCAGTGCGTGCCAGACGGCCCAAGTATCACAGAAAACCAATTCTGAATGCACGTGACCTCAAATCCCTCAGACGTCTTACAAACCATCATGCATCTTTAATGGATATGATGACATTGGTTTGGGAATACTTTGGTAAACCTTTGTCAGTAAAAACCGTTCGCCGCTGCATCCAAAGATGCAAAGCAGAAGCCATACATCAACACTGTCCAGAAGCACCACCAGCAACAAAGGCCCCATACAATTGCACAGCTGACGACCTGCATAATGGAGAATGGGAGAAATTCTGTTTGCTAAACTAACACACTTGTGTCTTCAATGACAACTGTTTGATAACTTTTATTAGAAGAAATGGTGATGTTACACAGCGCTCAACACTCAACTGTCCCAACTTGTTGGAGCATGTTGCAATCATCTGATTTGAAATGTTTATTAAAAAAAAGAAAAACAAATCTTTCACAAGGTAAAACGCCACATAATGTGTTGTTGTAGTGCTTTAAAAATAGCACAGGGTGATTAGTATTTACAAATTGCTCTTTAATGTTTTTATTAGCATTGTCCATATTGTCCAAACATTTTTCTGAATTTGAGTAGTAGAAGTAATGCAGCCAGAACCAGTTTTTTTTACATTATATCTCTGTGATGGTATACTTTACTCATTTGTTGATGCTCGTCCATACCTTGAATATTTGTTGACCTTTTACATGCTTCCGATGTTACACTTGACCTCTTTGGCTGAAGTACCAGGAGGAACATTGACTTCGATAAAGACTTCTTCCATAGTCTGATACCACGAGCCCCATGCTGTTTTACACTGGATAACACCGCTCCTCTCCTCAAAATGCACGGATATGCCGCTGCTGCTAGTTTCCTCTCATTTTTTTTTTTTTTTTTTTTATTGCTTAAACAACAAAACAATACAAGATACACTTTAGAGCCAGGGGAGCAAAGACCACACATTTACATTAAAAAAATTAAATAAATCACAAAAAATAAATAAATAAATAAATAAATTCACAAAAATACAAGACCTTTGTATCAATCAAAGATTTTGAAGACAGTACACAAATGAACAGTCTTATTAGCTTTTGCATTAGTACTAGATTGAATAGTAGAAAAGTAATTTTCAAATTCTTTAAGGAATACAGAGAAAAGTGTCTTTTTGTTAGAAAACTTACACTTATGGATGTGAAATTTGACTAATAAAATTAACAAATTAATTACAAAAGCCTCCTTAATCACACTGTTATCATACTTTAAATATCCAAAAATTACAAAAATTAGGCAGAGTTTCACTGGCAATTTGACAAATTTATAATCACACATCAGTAAAAAAGAAAGGCCCCCAAGTCGGTCAAAAATAAAATTAGGAATAAAATTCCACAGAGAAGTTTTTTTTAAACAAAATTTTAACCAATTAATTTTGAAGGTATTATTTAAAGTACTGAAATCTAAAAAAAATCAAGGCCACCACTTTTAAGCGAATTTAAAACAACAGATTTACGGATGTAGTGCACACGATTCTTCCATAGAAAATTAAATAAAATCTGATCAATAGTTTTGATAGTTTTATTGTCTAAATGGCTAGTTTCCTCTCATGAAAGCCGCTGCTCGATATCGTAAATGTCATCAGAGCTGCGACTCTATATAGGTTTATTTATTTATTTATTATTATTATTATTTTTATTGATGCTCAAAACAGTACAGTAAAAAGTAACGGTCAGCAAAAAAAATACACACATTTAAAAAAAAAAAAAAAAAAAAAACGAAACTAAAAGCTGGGGGTGCATATGTTTCTTACCCATTCTGGTACTACTGCTTCTTCTGCTGCTGAATGCTCTTGAGTGACAGATAAACAGTGCCACCTAGTGTATCAGAGAACAGCCACGCCGGAAGAATTAATGAGAGAAGTTTGTTTACTTTTATTCAAATACCAAACAGGGAAATCCAGGCGATTTTATTGATACTTAAAAAGTCAATTGTAATATTTAAATTGAAGTTAAAATGATCTATAAAGAGTGTGACTTTCAAATGTACCAAATCCAAATGGAGTGTACCAAGAGTGTGCCAAATCAGACAGAAGGAAACTACAATGGACAGTCAGGACTGCTGAGAGGGTTATTGGTGTCCCTCTGCCAACTCTCCAAGACCTGTATGTCTCCAGAGTGAGGAAACATGCAGGAAGAATCACTCTGGACCCCACACAACTTGCCCACTCTCTCTTTGAACGGTTGCCCTCTGGCCGGCACTACAGAGCACTGAGCACCAGGATATCCAGGCACAAGAACAGTTTCTAACCTAGGACCATTTTCCACTTGAACAAATAAACTGCCTTATTTACATATGTAAATTCACTCAGATTAAATTCAATAACTGTACATACCCCTACCTTGCAAATACATTACCAATTGCACTTGTATATGCCATTCTATGGTACATGTCCTATTATTTGTAAGTATATACTCTTACCGTTTTATATTCTGTCTCACTATAACATTCTGAGTGCACTTGTTTCTCCTATCACCAAAAATGATTCTTTGTGTATGTGAGAAAACTTGGCAATAAAGCTCATTCTGATTCTGATCTTGAAATTTGATGCCCATCTACTCTTTACCCTGTTGCTAAAAAGCAAGTGGATTTTCTTAATCCCTTAATTAGATTATTCCCAAAGTATTCCACCTCGCATTCAGCCCTACACATACACTGACAGTCAAACCAACAAGACAGAGTGTATTAGTTAGTCTATAAAATTCTCATACTTATTCGTAGTACATGATGAATTCTAACTATTGGAACCCACAAAAATGGCTCTACTTTTGGCCTTTTAATGTTTAACAAGGTGAGTATATCTTCTATTTTCGGCTTCTTGTATTCAGCCTGCTAAATGCATTTATACTTACACTCACCTAAAGGATTATTAGGAACACCATACTAATACTGTGTTTGACCCCCTTTCGCCTTCAGACCTGCCTTAATTCTACGTGGCATTGATTCAACAAGGTGCTGAAAGCATTCTTTAGAAATGTTGGCCCATATTGATAGGATAGCATCTTGCAGTTGATGGAGATTTGTGGGATGCACATCCAGGGCACGAAGCTCCCGTTCCACCACATCCCAAAGATGCTCTATTGGGTTGAGATCTGGTGACTGTGGGGGCCATTTTAGTACAGTGAACTCATTGTCATGTTCAAGAAACCAATTTGAAATGATTCGAGCTTTGTGACATGGTGCATTATCCTGCTGGAAGTAGCCATCAGAGGATGGGTACATGGTGGCCATAAAGGGATGGACATGGTCAGAAACAATGCTCATGTAGGCCGTGGCATTTAAACGATGCCCAGTTGGCACTAAGGGGCCTAAAGTGTGCCAAGAAAACATCCCCCACACCATTACACCACCACCACCAGCCTGCACAGTGGTAACAAGGCATGATGGATCCATGTTCTCATTCTGTTTACGCCAAATTCTGACTCTACCATCTGAATGTCTCAACAGAAATCGAGACTCAGACCAGGCAACATTTTTCCAGTCTTCAACTGTCCGATTTTGGTGAGCTCTTGCAAATTGTAGCCTCTTTTTCCTATTTGTAGTGGAGATGAGTGGTACCCGGTGGCTAATCATTTAAACATATTTTGACAACAAAACATGCCATTCTATCCATGCCAGGCATATTCATATTTAGACATTGTCATAATATAAGGGTTTAAGGTCTATTACATGTCTATAATAATTTCTTGAAGGAATTTCTGTTCGCTACTTTCTCCACTCACTGACAATTCTTTAAATAACATATTAAACTAGATCAGGCAGTTGTTCTGCTGCTGTATTGTGGTGACACTTCATAATCTTGGATAACAGTGCTGTAGTTTGTGATGATGACGACCTGTGACATACTGTTTGGTATAATGTGTCTTCCACAGTGAGGTCCCATTGACGGGACATGATGTCAGGTCAGAAGCGCCCCGGTGAACCCAGTGGCTCTGTGGCCGTCGGTGCTCCTCCAGAGAAGAAGGGAGTTGAGGATGGAGAGGGTTGAGCACTGGATCAGGGGGAAGCACTGCTGTAGAAACGGTCATCAAACTGGGAGGAGGATCCAACTTGGTGAGATTCATATGATCATATGTACTGCCTTCTTTTTGTGTGATTTTTTTTCAAATCATAGGGGTGCAAATCTTTGGGGAGTTAAGGTGTTTTTTTTGCCATAAACGCCATACTTTATTATGTCTGCTTTGACTGTTAATAGAAGTGGCTCCAATAACCTATGATCATAGGCTTTGATGTTTGTAAATTAAGTATAAGAGCAACTTTAAGTGCTCCTAAATATAAATGCGGATGCAGCTGAACACTCTATGCCTTACATTTGTCATGTTTTATCCTGTGTATGCATTTATCAATAAACACATTTTGTAATAGTTACTTGAAAATGATTATTATAATGAAATCTGATGCAGCGATCCAGAATAATTTCAGAAAGAATCGCAATGAAACTGTAAATCGTATTCTCTAAGTATTATTTTCAAAGTCTTGAACCTGTCTATTTTAGTCTGTTAATGTATTTTTCTGTCATGTGAAGCTTTTCTAAAGATCAGTCTGTTTTTTTTAACTGACAGTGTTCATTTAATTCTTGCAGGAGGAGCAGGACATCAAAGCTCTGCAGATCAAAAACAGAAAGCTGGGAGAGGCACTAGACCAAAGACAAGTACTTACGGAGTTCTCACATAAGCATTCAAATACACATACTGTATACACATTTAAACACGCACTCGTTTTGTTGTGTTGATGTAGGTGATTGAGGATGGACTGCGAGAGAGAGTTGAGAGGTTGGAAACTCGTCAGGCGACAGATGATACGAGTTTGTTGATTCTTAACAGATACTGGAATCAGGTAATTTTTTATTTTGTTTTTACTAACGATGCACCGATATTTTATTGGCCAATTATTGATCAAATTTAAACCCATCGTCATTTCAGTTATAAGCATGAACACGCCGATATGAAAAACAGATGGTATATTTATAATTAAGTAGTAACACACTTTGTAAAAACTCTGTGAATTCAAATGCACAATCCAGAAATGATAAAAGCCACAATATGGAGAAGGGTTGGCACTCTTAAGAACATGTCATATTTAATCTTTATTCTTTTTCATTCTCACATTAATGTGGAAAAAAAGTAATAAACGGGCGTGATTACCCGCACCTATCATATCACTTCTGAAGACATTGATTTAACCACTGGAGTCTTATAGAGTACATCTATGCTGACATGTGATTTTTGGAGCTTCAAAATTTTGGCACCCATTCACTTGCTTTGTGTGGACCTACAGAGCTGAGAAATTATTATAAAAAAATCTTCATTTGAGTTAAGATGAAAGAAAGTCATACACATTTGGGATGGCATGATGAGGATTTTAATTTTTGGGTGAACTATTCCTTTAAATACTCAAGATACAGCGCAATTTCAGCGTTGATTTCACCTGCTTTAACTAGTTTGCGGATGGTTAGTGAAAAAGACGTATGGGTTTGTGCTGAAATACCAAGTGAAAAAGTGGCGCAACCGTTTAGTGATTTTGCCCCTTTGTCTTATTTTCTGCAATGTAATCATGAAGTCCTCTCTAACCCCTTTTTATTTTTGTGGTTAGGGCAGCACAATTAATCGAAAAACTAATCGCGATTATGACTCTCACGATTATGTAATCATGAAAACCGATGACATACTGTCTGATGGTAGTTTTTGATTTTATGCCACATATTTCAGGCTTTGGAAGTGTGTTAAATGTGTAAGGATGTGTATACATCAACCTGTTACATGGCACACAGGCATATTGACTGAAGTTAATACTGGTTTGTCAATAGTTCAGAAAGAACCGACATACATTTCTTCAATGTAAACCATAGATATACATTGATGATAACCTTTACAAACATTAACAAATATTATTAGAGTATTTTCATGCTTAAAATAAACTGCAGCCCATAACCACCCGATGCTCTGAAGAACCTGCAAGCACAGTTGCCTACTTAGTGACATCACTGTAATTTCATCTATTAATCATCATTAATAATCGCGATTACAATATCAAGGGCAATAATCAACAATTATGATTTTTGTTGTAATTGTGCAGCCCTATTTGTTGTAAAGACAACAGAGATCTGACTTGCAACCAGCTCTGTTGATCCATTCAATACAAGTGAATGGTGGGCAGAACTTTGAAGGTCCAAAAGCACATAAAAGCAATCCATACCACTCCAGTGGTAAAATCCATGTCTTCAGAAGCGATGTGACAGGTATGGGTGAGAAACCGATCAATATTCAAGTAATTTTTTGTATAAATCTCCAATTTCAATTTCACATTCTTTTGTTATTGGGGATTCCACATTCTTTGTGTATATCCCCCACTACTGGGCAGGGAGGAGATTTTTATAGTAACAAATGGACTTAAATATTTAACTGTTTCTCACCCACACCTATCATATCGCTTCAGAAGACATGGATTAACCACTGGAGCCTCATGGATTACTTTTATGCTGCATTTATATGCTTTTTGGTGTTTAACAATTCTGGCCACCATTCACTTGCATTGTATGGACCAACAGAGCTGAGATATATTTCTAAAAATCTCTGTTTGTGTTTTGCAGAAGAAAGAAAGTCATACATTACTGGGATGGCATAAGGGTGAGTAAATGAGAAAATTTTCTTTTTTTGTTCAACTATATTTTTGATAATGCAAGGTGAACCATAGGCAGCTTACATCTAAGGTAGCATCCTAACGCAAATTGAATCTCATATGTGGCTGATTTGGATGGCTCTAAATTCACAGTAGCTCAATAATTGCATAATTACATTGCATCATTGATCATTGCATGATCACATCTGCTCTGTTCTGCCCACCTCTTTGGACCCATTGCAGTTTGCCTACCGCAACAACCGCTCCACTGATGATGCCATTGCATCTACAATACACACTGCTCTCTCCCACCTGGAAAAAAGGAACACATATGTGAGAATGCTGTTTGTAGACTACAGCTCAGCATTCAACACCATAGTGCCCTCCATGCTTGATGTGAAACTCCGGGCTCTGGGCTTAAACAGCTCGCTGTGCAGCTGGATCCTGGATTTCCTGTCAGGCAGACGTCAGGTGGTTAGAATGGGCAGCAACATCTCCTCATCACTGACCCTCAACACTGGAGCCCCGCAGGGCTGTGTTCTCAGCCCACTCCTGTATTCCCTTTACACACATGACTGTGTGGCGACACATAGCTCCAATGCCATCATTAAGTTTGCTGACGATACGACGGTTGTAGGTCTGATCACTGACAATGATGAAACAGCCTACAGAGAGGAGGTGCACACTCTGACACGCTGGTGTCAGGAGCACAACCTCTCCCTCAACGTCAGTAAAACCAAGGAGCTTGTGGTGGACTTCAGGAAGAAAGACAGAGAACACAGCCCCATCACCATTAATGGAGCACCGGTGGAGAGAGTCAGCAGTTTCAAGTTCCTCGGTGTCCACATTACTGAGGAACTCACATGGTCCGTCCACACTGAGGCCGTTGTGAAGAAGGCTCACCAGCGCCTCTTCTTCCTGAGACGGCTGAGGAAGTTTGGAATGAACCAACACATCCTCACACGGTTCTACACTAGTACTGTTGAGAGCATCTTGACTGGCTGCATCACCGCCTGGTACGGCAATAGCACCGCCCACAACCGCAAAGACCTGCAAAGGGTGGTGCGAACGGCCAGAAACATCATCGGAGGTGAGCTTCCCTCCCTCCAGGATATATATAACAGACGGTGTGTGAATAAAGCTCGGAGGATTATCAAAGACTCCAGCCACCCGAGTCATGGGCTGCTCTCACTGCTTCCATCAGGCAGGCGGTATCGCAGCATCAGGACCCGCACCACCCGACTACATGACAGCTTCTTCCCACAAGCAATAAGACTTTTGAACACATGATCTCTCACGATCTACAATCAGCACTGCACTTTATTAATCCTCATTCTGTCAATATATTCTCGCTCCCAATTCAGTCAGTGTATATATATATATATTTATACCCGTATCTAGTGTGTGTATTCTACATTGTGTGTATTGTGTACATTTGTTATGTAAATTGTTTTGTGTAAATATGTTGTTTATTGTAAAGTGGTTTATGTCTCGTCACTGTCATTACTGCATTGTTGCTCGGAACTGCACACAAGAATTTCACCTACTGTTGCACTCGTGTACACAGTAGTGTGACAATAAAGTGATTTGATTTGATTTGATTTAATCTGATTTTACAATAACAAATTTGTAGGTGTAACGGTTAAGACAGAACCTGGAACAGAGACTGTCATAAAAGAGGAGGAAAAAGAGAAAGAAAGAGAAAAAGAGAAGGAAAAAGAAAAGGAACAAAGAGAAAGGGTGACCCGTGGAACATCCCAGAGGAGGAGCTGTGAAGGAAGAGAGGGAGAAAGCAAGTATAAGCAGCAGCCAATCAGAAGACCTCGCAGCCGAACGCTGCGCTGTGATTGGAGGGCCTAAACGGAAGGAAATAGAGCAGCTGAAAATAGTGAGGGTGGACCTACAGAGCTGAGTCATCATGCACTAGAGGATTTCCAAATTGGTTATCATCAATGATAATTCAGTGAATTTTATAGTAATGATATTATTCAGGAAAGCCCAGAGGGAGATTAAACTCTTGTTGGACATGTATCGTTCAGCGCCAAAAGAGCAGAGAGACAAAGTGCAGCTGATGGCAGCGGAGAAAAGGCAAAGTCAGAGGTACATAAATGCATAATTACACACATAGCCAGACACAGCACCAAAAATATAATGTATACATAGTATCATCAAAAACAATTATATGTAACTACTCATATACCTGAATGCAATTTTCCTCGTGTATATTAGCATTTTCCGTATGTGTTTGCGCAGGCCGAAGAGCTCCGTCAGTGTGTGCTTGAAGAGAAGGAGAGGAAGGAAGGAAGGAAGGAAGGAAGGAAGGAAGGAAGGAAGAAGCCAAGAAGATGGCTGATGAAGAAGCCCTGAGAAAGATCTGCTCAGTTGAGGAGCAGATCGATATACTCAATAAAAAAAACTCTCTCTTGCTAAGCAGGTAGAGCTCTGATTATACACTACAGTGTGATACTGGGACTGAGCCTATGTTTACTGAGCCTTCAGTTTAAATAATGGCAAACATTTTGTTGGAACATCTGCAGGAACTTCTGAATCCGTCCCCTTCTCTCTCCGTCTCAGGAGGAGGATGCTTTGCTGAGTGAGATGGATGTCACCAGACAGGCAATTGAGGACATGCAAGAACAGAACATTCATCTGATGCAGCAGCTTAGAGAGAAAGACGAAGCCAACTTCAAACTCATGAGTGAGCGCAAATCTAACCAGATCCACAAACTCCTCAAGGAGGAGAGAGAGGAACTAGCTGACCAACTGCTTACACTAAAAACACAGGTTTGGGACTTTGAGAGTTTTATGATGCTTGTCTTTTGCCGATACCGATAACTAAGGTGGTGGAAAAGGCCGGTAACCGATTAATCGGTTGATACTTTTTAAAATCGATTTTTAGAAAATGTAAAAAAAAAAATTGTTTATTCTTTGCTTATTATGACGGACACGGACAAAGAGTCCTAAATGAATAAAATCTCATATGCAGTTTATTTAACCAAAATAACCAGAAAAAAAAATTCAGATTTGGTGCCTAATGTGTGACTTAAGTATAAACAAGCCCAAAATACACCGGGGACTTCTATTTTGAAATTAAGTAAAAACTACAGGCACTGATTTTTGCAGATAATGCTAGTTCTAAAAAGCAACTATCGGCACGATTAATCGGTAAAACCAATTTATCGGTCTGCTTCTACTTCATATTTTTGGGGACACGTGATGTGCAAATTGCAAGTATAAAGTAAACAGGGGCAGTCACACTAGATTTTATACTTTCAAATTGATTTCAAACTCTGCAACAAATATGAAAAATAGGATATGCATCACTGGCTCTATTTTGAAAATTATAAATCAAAATAATTGTTAAAAGTATCCAGTTTCATAGGCATATACAATGGAAGTAAATGGAACACAAAATCTAGTGTGACTGACCCTAAAACTGACGGTCAGTTGTGTCGCGTAACATTTTTCTCGTAAAAAACTTAAGTGGACGCTCGGCTGCAAGTTGTACGAAAACTAGAGGAGAAAGAGCGCCTCCTGCAGGGTACCATCAGTGCTGCAGAGAGGGAGCCGTCTCTTCGTACACAGACATTAGAGATGAACAAGCGCGAGGTACGCTAACATGTGGTTGCAGTTTAACTTGTAGACTTGCAGTTTGTATACTTGAATTTGTGCAGTTTCACCTAGTAAAGCTAAAGTGTGTGTAATTTATGCACCACTAGAGTCACCAAATGGAATAATAAAATAAATAAATCACTGTTTTCAAACAGATTCCATTAAACACAAGCACATCTTTATATGGCATGCATAAGCAACAGTTTAAACTAGGGTGGGTGAAAATATAGTTTTTCTGATTAATCGCGATCTTCATTTGAACAATATCGATTCTTAAATCCCAAAACCGATCTTTCACTCAGTGCGCAACGCTCTACTTCAGTGATAGGAAATCACTCGCATTTGAAACCAAATTTCACGCTATTCGACTAGAGTGAATATATTTGGCAACTGGCTAATAAATGTTTACATTTCACTCACCAGTAACTGTGTAGTTTAGTCATGAAGTGTTCAGCAGGGAGATCCTCTCACAAAAGTGGTTCCGTGTGTGTGTCCAAGATCCACGCAACCAATTCGTTATTAAATACAGTCTCTTTAAATAAATACCCTTTCTGTTTCTTTACAGTCAGTTGTTGATCAAAAAAAACATTGAATTCTTATAATGTGTCGCACAGATGAGGTAAAGCCATTCGAGTCCTCTCTTTTTAAAGAGGCCCTATTATGCTTTTGGGGATCTTACCTTTAATTTAGTGTGTAATATAGCTCTTTGTGCATATAAAAGGTCTGCAAAGTTACAAAGCACAAAGTCCATGCCAAAGGTAGTTAAAACACTGCTCCTGAAATGCCTGGTTTGCAGTCCAGCCATTATTTCCGTGACATAGCTACATCACTATGTATCACATTTGCAAAATGCCGCGCTGCTCAGGAATGGTGTAGTTACAGCAACAGTTATGTGTCGTTTTTAAGGATAATTTCTTGTTTTTAACAGGCCCGGTTGATGTGCCCATGCTGCAATTCACGGGTGAAGGACTCTGTTTTGACAAAGTGCTTCCACGTTTTCTGTTTTGAGTGCGTGAAGACACGTTATGACACTCGCCAGAGAAAGTGCCCGAAGTGCAATGTTGCTTTCGGTGCCAACGATTTCCACCGCATCTACATCGGATAAGCATAGGATTCATTATATACAAATCTGATTGGACCAGTTTCTCAACATCGTTCTTTAGTTGGAGCTTGTCCTATATCCTTGGGCAGACATCGGCTCTATTCTACATTCCGTTCAAAAACCAACCAAAGTGTTTGTGGTATGTTTTCCCAACGCCGGTGGGAACTAACCCACCTTCTTTTAACTAACCTGGTCACATTCCACTGGCCTGTCTCAGTCGACATTATTCACTTACAAAAAGCTGCTGCTTGCTCCCATGTGTCCTGAATGTTTGCGGTCTTAAATCTCAAACTACCTAGACCAAATCTCCCATTCAGCTTTAGTTTTACTATCCAGTGATTTCTGTGCCAATGCAAACCCATCAACAGTGATAGTCTTTATTGGCTTTTCAGTGAAAACAAGCTGCTGAGTAGACTGGGGAACAGATCATTTGCATTGATTGTGCATCTGGGAAATTGCCTGACCAGCTGGTATTGTCATTTTTGTACAGTTTACCTTTTCATTTTTGACTGCCTACTTTTGTTGGTTGTGCAACAGCTTCATTCATTAAAATTTAGAAATGTATGAACTTTGTGCTTCCTTAATGAAATGACAGTTAATTAGTTCTACAGCTGATGCGTTTATACAATGTGACTTACAGTACACACCAAAGGGCAAAATGGTGATGGACACCTTGTGGTGTTTGAACTTACAACCACTCAGTTACCCGCCAGATCTTTAGATTTCTTTCTGCATTACTTTTTTTGGATAGCAGTGAAGTAGTAGAAACAATAGAAATAGTCATGATGCAAGATGCGTGAAATTTTTGTGGCTAATTTGCATTTAATCAAATTACTTGGCACCTAATAGGTCCCTTTAAACATTTTATTAAAAAAAAAATATATAAATTGTGAAACAATCCTCCACCTTTCAGTCCCTTATGAATTTGCAATTCATTATTATAGTTTTTGTCATTATGTTGGCTTTACAAAGCCAACATACTGAATCGTTAAACTCTATTCAAATTATGCCCAACAAATGTTGACAATAAAAACATGGAGGAAACAAGTGTTTACAGACTTTCTTTTAACCGGTTACTTGTCTTGCAAAACCTTACTGATGCGATGATGATAATGCCAAGAGTAACCGGTCCTGTTTGACCCGCTCCGAGTGGGATCCACACCAGAGTCAGCCGGCATGGGAGGCAGGCGCATTAACAAGGTGGCTAAATGCCACAGCCCCTATGGTCAGTTGCTAGTGTGCCTCTTGAGGCCAGGGGAGTGAGGTTTACACATACAGCACAGCTATCACGTACAAGCTGGCTCCAGTTACACTCGCCCCCTAAACTTCACTTCCATCAGGGTCACGGCACCACCGTAACCGGTCCTGCTTGACCTGATCAGATTTGCATGTGGTGACAACAGAAGTGAAATCTTTACGCTGCAGCCTTAATAAAACAGACAACACACTTTCAGGGGTGTTTAGAGCCTTTTACAATACTGACTGAAGCACAGGTAATGCAAAACAGTGTACCCTTTTTGGGGGTCTGGGGACGTGCCCCCCCAGGCCGGGAGAAACATTTAGCAAAAAAAACAGCACTAAAGCATTTCATTCTGGTGACATTAAGAGCAGCATTTTTACCTTTTCACAAGTATATTGGGCTACAAATCATTGATAAAATACTTCCCACAGCAAATCCAGCCCTAGTTAAAGTTTCTCAAAATCAGCTACCTTTTAAAAAAATTGAATGGGGAGAGCTGTAAACTGACACCTTGTCGCAAAATCATCAATGACTCCTCTTAAAAATAACAGCAATTTTTATAGTAGCGAATGCCAAACATTGTTCACTCCAGTAGGATTTTTGAGTGGAAAACATGGAGACTAGTGGACTGGTGGCCAATTCGTTAAGTTATGTGCTGGTCCTCTCAAAAGCAGTTTATTATTCTTGACTCTTGTCTCCTCCCCAGTGAACCGCCATAACAGTGTCTATGGGACTGCTGTGTTATGCTATGTTTGCTAAATCGTATTAAAAATAAACAGTCTAGAATTTGTTGTGGGGCCCCCCTGGACCTGTGGACCCCGAAAATCGTTACCACCTTCCATCCCACTAGCTACAGCCCTGCTCAGGGGCGGACTGGGCATCTGGAGCACTGGGACTTTCCCGGTGGGCAACTGAATAACTTTGGCCGATGCCTGCACGTACCTCTTTATAGAGTACATATTCTATTACACTGTTATGAATAAACCAATACAAATGGCAATTATCTTGAAGACTATCATGACTGTGAATTTGAAATAATTTACAATGACACCAGACCAGTTGTTTGAATGTCATTTATCTGTATAACTCGAGGTGGAGGCGGATTTGACATACAAAAATCACAATAATGGTGATAACCAAAAATATTTAAGTGTAAGATGAGCTCTGAATAATCATAAAATGACAAATAACTGCAAGTTACAACAATTACAATAACAGCAGCATAAATCAAATCGGCAAACAGTAAAGCTATGAGCAGTGCCGCAATGCATTAGTGGGAGTTGAAGTGCAGCTTGCTGAATAATGCCCACGCTGTAACACCTGAGACTTTTGCCCTAGCGGCCACCAGAGTTCACTAGGTGTTTAATAGTCTTTTAGTTTGAAGATTTGTTTACCTTCTTGTGTCTCTGTTCCTGGTTCCTGCCCTGATTGTTCCCAACTGTTTCTCATTTACCCCAATATATTTAATGTCCTTGTCTTTGCTCGTGTCTTGGTCAGTTGTTTCCTATTATCATACGGATGTAATGTTTGTTCAGTTCCCGATTTTTAGTTTTGTTCCTGTGCTTTCCATGTTTTGTATCTGGACTCATTTTCTTATTCAATTAAAACTGCACTTAGATCCTGCTCTCTTGACTTCATCCTGCATTCTTTACAGAACAACTGACTCAGACACAAGCAAACACAAGGACATTAAATACATTGGGGCAAACAAGGTAAATGAGAAACAGCTGGGAACAATCAGGGGAGGAACCAGGAACAGGGACAAAATAAGGTAAAAGATAAGGTAAGGTGCTTTCTCTAAAAACATCCACTCATCACATTTACAGAGGTTTTATGTTATAAAGTTATGACATTTTTTTGTTATTTTTTTTCAACACAAATATTAGAAACTAAACCGGTGTGTTATGATGTGGTGCAGCCCGTGTTTGATGGGCCGCTCTGGGCCAAGAAAGTCCAGGGCCACTTTTTAGTCCCAGTCTGCCCCTGCTAGTTCTGATTCTAAACAGGCGACAGAAATACAGGACGCACAACATGATTGCTAAAATATTGTCAGGGAAAATGTTTCTTCATACAATCTTTATACAGAGGATAATCTGCTGGCTATTACAAACATTTGCTGGGGGTGCTATGGACTACCAGCCCCACCCTAGCCTCTGCCAACAAAACCCTCCTAATTCAAACTCTTTAATGTAAACAAACCCACAAAAGACCTTTGATCTGCTTTAAATAGTCTGTTTCTAGTATCTATCCATATATATCCATCTACATGACTATCTTTGTGACAGCTGTCTATCAATCTAACTAGACTCTTACAGTATTGTGTATATTATGACAATTCTAATTTTCAAAACGAGTTTTAAGATTTCAGATAAGGCATGGTCAAGCCAACATCAAAGTTTGACAACCAGCAAAGACAAACTTTACCTATCTAGTTGTTTTTATTATTATTATACAAAAATATCCATAGCCTATTTATCGCTCACGTATCCTCGTGTATTTATTTATTTTATTTTTTTCCTCGTATTTTCCTCCATATCCCTGTTAAGTCTTTGCTCCATTTAACCCTTCATGTAAAAGACGCGTCTCAGCGTGCAAATCTGTGCATCGCCTCCGGTGCTTCACTGTCAGCGAGCGGCGCGTCAACCCAAGAATGCTCCCGTGATGTTCAACGAAGCGGACTGTCGCGTCGTTCGGTTGCTTGCAGTGCCGACACAGTGTTATATTGCTCAGGAATGCAAGGGGCGGACACACAACTGTAATAACAGCGTCTTCAGTCGCACAACCGTATTCAAGCTTAACTTCTCCGTGAAGGACGGTAGTCGGTTCTTTATACGGAACTTTTCAAACGCGTTTAACATCCGCACATAAACTGGATTCTGATTTCGGATCCTCACACCAGAAATAACGTTCACTCACGGACTCTCTGGAAAACCGTCTATTTTTTTTTTTTAACGATTTTCTTTGAAATGACAGACAGCTCGACACTATTCTAAAGTATACATTTTCAAATTACATTGTATCTTAATTTACACTTTATTGTACCATACCATATACAGTCATCAACGTGCCCTAGGCAGCGCGCGCTGGACGACGCACTCTTAACTTTGAGTCAGTATTACTTAATGTATGACTTAAGTAAATATTTAAATACGAATTTGAATTTAGTCAGCTACGCTTACCAGCTTATTCTTATTGTTAAGTTACGGAGTTATTGTTTTGTGACACGCCATCTGTCAATCTGTGGCACAGCCATGAACTAGATCTAGCCGCAGGTAATAAAAAAAATAAAAAAAAATACATTTAAATCAGCTGGTGGTTCTTTTAACCTACACATTTTCAACAAGGTCATCGCTAAACATTTGACGAAACCGAAGTGCGATTCATTCTCAATTCTTCGGTAGTTTTTCTCTTTTTCGTAAACTTTTGGCGCGCGTGTTGTATTGATCCGGGTTTTAAGGATGTCTTTTCACAGCGGTGCGTCCAATTCGAAAAAGCTGCTTGTTCTTGGGTTTTTGCTTCTGGTTCGTTCAGTTTTGTGTCACGGGTTTCTTGAAGCGTCCAACTCTAGCTCTTATAACTTGGGGTCTGTTATTCTGGAGCCTCTGGAAGGGCTGAGAAGATATGTGGAGTCCATTGTTGGCACGCACGTGATTGGGATTTGTGCTGAGGTAAGATATTTTTTTGTTATTTTCAATTATTTAATGAATTATTCAAGCCTAAAACAACAGGCTCATAAAAATTCGTACATATTTTACGAGATGGCTATTTCGTATGATTTCGAGTTTGTTCATATAAATGTAAAAATTTGTACAAAGGAGGGACAAGTCAAATGTTTTTGGTGGTAATCAACATTATTCCACAAATTCTGTAGATTTACTTGTTTTGATCATAGAATATTCCTTCAACTTCTAATGGGAACTTTTCTGCTTCTTATTCTCTAATGAATGCATAAACTTTTTGGTGTTGGTATTCATGGCTCTCCTTCCCGCTTTTATCCCTCTCTCATATTGCCCCTCTTCTTGCTAATCCTCCTTTAACACCCTCCTCTCCTCCACTCATCCTTTGCCCTAATTTCATCTGCTTGTTCCCCTCACCCAACTCTCCCCCACCTCTCTTTGACCCAGAATGCTGTGTTGTACCTTGAGTCAGTTGTTGGCCCAGAGAACGTCTATTCTTTTGCTATGGTAAGACAATGGTAAGAAAAAGTAGATGGAATGAATCCTGTGTCAGAGTTCATCTCAAAGCAGTCAAACAGATTGATTCATGCACATGCACTTGTTTTGACATGCACACTGCTCCACCTTGTGTGTTTCCGTCTGTGTGAAAGCGACAACTGGTACTGTAAAAGAGCCAGAACAGGTGCTCAAGTGTTTATATAATCTGCGGCTCATGCCCAGGAGGGCAAACAATGCTGCTTTTATACAGTGATTCTGTACATTTGCTCCCTTCATGCACATTTTTCCTGTTTGAGAAAAAGTTTGTTTGCCTGTTAATCATTGCGTTCTTAAATGAAGTGGCCTTGTGTATAGTCGAGCACAAGTAATGTATTAGTAATGAGTTCGCATGAGTGTTAGTGTTAAATTTAAGGGGGGATGCCCAGCTGTCACTCTGGCAGCTTTGCTTGCACGTACACACACACACACACACACACACACTTTAATGTGCCTTGTGGCATGCTCACACACATACACTATTAAAGATTACTGTCCACCTCCTTTGCCTCTCTTCAAACTAGATATACTAATTTAGCTAACTTCTTATCTGTTCTCTTTTCTTGTTTGTAAGTTGAAAATAAATTAATCTCGAAAATAAATTAAAGAATGTTCCAGTTCAATACAAGTTCAGCTCAGTTAACAACATTTGTGGATTAATGTTCATTACCACAAAAAATAATTGTAACTCACCCCTCGTTTATTTAAAAAAAGCATTTACAGTATTACGCACACAATTGAAGTGAATGGGACCAGTCCAAAGACGCTAAAATACACATTGTTACAAAAGTATAGCCACAAGGCCTAAACATTATGCGCATTAACATGATTTTGGTGTTATATTACTTTTCAGTGTAAAGTTAAATCAAATACTGGGAATACATTTCGTTGTCATGACAACAAAGGTATAGTATTGGATATTACTTTGCACAGATTAGGTCTGTAGGCATTTTTATACCACTTAAATCACGTCAACACATACAATGTTTAAGTTTTCTAGCTATACTTTTGAAACAGTGTCCATTTTAGAGTTGATGGACTGGCCCCATTCACTTCCTTTATAAGTGTCGTACTGTAACAGCAAATCTTTGCATTTAAAAAGATAAAATAATTAATAGATAAAGGAGGGATGAGTCTAATTTTTTGTTGTTGTTGTGGAAATCAACATTGCCACAAATTCTTTTAATTGAGCTTAACTTGAATTGAACCAGAAACAATCTTTTTAAAATTAATACAAAATGTATATAACTTGTTCTCAGCTTTGGGACTACTGTTTTAGGATGAACTGATGATTTTCTGGTTATGCATTATCAGTGTAGGCTATTTATAACTTTGCACAGACGAGGTTTACGATGTGAGTATTTACGCTTCTATAAAAAGCGCATTAATGTTTTTTTCTGAGTCTAATAATTTTTATTTTTAAGACAGCATGTCACAGATGCTGTTGATAGAGCTTAAAACATGATTGAACCCAGAAAATTCCTGTAATTACATCACTCATGCATTGTATCAAACAGTTTATCGGTTAATGATTAGTGGTGGACTGTGATCTGTGAGTGCTCCAGTTCACGCTGCCTTCTGTAGTAAACACATTTCAACAATGCACACTGAACAGATACTTCATTGAGTCTAACTGCGTTCTTTCTCCATTCCCTTTTCTTTTCCATCCATTTTTCATTCAGTTTGTTGAAATGTTGCTGAAGTTTGTCGCTGAAGGAGCTGCGAGTGGACTGAATGTCATTGCTGCCTATGTGTCTGAGATTCTCAGAGTGACTGGAGTGAACGGTGAGGAAAGGTCATTTCTCAGGGTATAGCCTGTGTATATTGAAATACAGTTATATATTCTTATATATTCTCAAACACAAATGTAAATCAGTATGTAATGATTGTTAAAATGTAGACCATTTGCAAGCTCTGTTGTTGAGTAATAACAGAGAAAGTATGTGTATTGTTGCCCCTGGGAGTTGCCTCAATACTGACATATTGTAAATCACATATGTGTGACTTAGTGTGTATGGAATGCCCAAATGATAAATATTATGAGATTGTAGGGAGAAAGACAGGCTGTTTTTCATTTCAGATAAATGTAGGCCCTGTACAGACAAAATGCAATTGTCCAACTCATGGCAAGCATCACTATTACTTTTGCTTGTACTGTACATAAGGTTAGTGGTTTGAACAAACCCCTTAACCGGAGCATTAAGCTTTGAAGTAACTTGTCCCACACTCTTTTTGTTACGTAAACAATTCCTCAAATAATGTGGTTTGTTGAGGAGAAGTGTACAGGTATAGTTCTAAGTGATCTGACCTAAAATGAGTGAAAAAAATCCCATCGATTTACAATGACGGAGTAGTAACAACCTAGTGACCACCCAGAACAGCCTAGTAACAGCGTTGTAACTTCTCAGAACATCAAAGCAACCACATTGCAATGTGGGACATGGCAAGATCTTAGCAAATACCTAGAACACTCTAACAATACCCTAGCAACCACAAAGGACACCCTAGCAACAACAAAGAACAGAGCAAGAGCAACGGTCTAGCAACCACTCTGAGCACCCTAGCAACTGCCGACAAACCACCCTGAGCACCCTAGCAACTAATGAGTATATCTCAGCAATTACCAAGAACTCCCTAGCTACCACTAAGAACATCTTGAGACCACATAGCAACAGCTTAGCAACCACCCAAAACACAATTTCAACCACCCAGCAATGAACTCCACCTATCAACTCCATGGCAACCAATCCATATCTCAGCAACGACATAGCAACATTCTAGGGACCACCAAAAGCACACTAGCAACACCATAACAACCACTTAGAACATCTAGCAACCACATAACAATGACCTATCGACCACCCAGGAAATCTTAGCAATGACTTGCCAAGTACTGAGAAAGTTAGTGAAATATGCAAAACCAAGTATAACATTTTCAGGCCAACTCAGAGTTTTGAACTGGCAAGCACCATTCACATTTTCTTCAGAAAAATCAAAAAAAATTAAATTAACAACTGTTCTCTCTTTCTTCATAGAGACAATATCTATCCCTCATTTCACAGCTGAGGGCGTTTCTACCGTCACCAAATTGGCACTGCTGACTCTGACTAGTTATTTGATCCTGTCTGTCTTGCTGCGGGTCACTGTGGCATTTGTGAAGCGGGTTTTTTGGCTGCTTAAATTGGTCGTAGTCCTGTTGCTCTTCACACGGATCGTCAATGACCCCACTTCCTCGCCAGATACCACCATAATGAGACTGACACTACTTGTGCTTATCTGTGCTGTGTTTGGAGTCGCTACGAGCAACAGTGGTGAGAAGGCAGCCAGTCTCGAGAGCCGAGTCAGCAGCCTGGAGGGACAAGTCAAAGGGATGGTAAAAAAAAAAAAAAGAGTAATAAGCAACTCAAAACAAGGAGGAATGGAGATGAGATGGAGCAATGCTACAGACTCTTGAAAAAAGGGAGATAAGGACTCAGGGATGAATCTGGCAATGTCTATACTGCAGCTGAATACAGTTGTCACTGCTTCTATGTGCTCAAACAGTTATATTCTGTACACACAGAATTAGTTTTTTATGGGAGTGAGAATAGCATTCTACAACCGAATGAAATCCTGAAAAATTCAGGTAGGGACATCCACATTTACTTTAAATCCACCTAGTATGTACATATAGCTGAACTGACCTTCTGGTTGTCCATGAAGTGATAGCGCATGCCCATATTTGTAAATTTTCATTTAAAAACTCTCCGTTTTTAAATATTTGAATATTTCTATTTCCTATCGTTTTCTGAATTATGCAGTATAAGAGAGTGTTTTCCAAAGTCTCAGTTTTCTGTGGAGCAAAAATGCAAGATGCCAAACTGTTGTATATGGATTGATCACTATATCAATAATTGCTATTTCAGGAGTGATTCCTGTATTCCATGCATACACTAAATATTTTTGTAAAAATTCGGTTGTCACTCACAAAACTTTGGAGTGTGTACAAGGCCTCTGATAACGTAATTCAGAAGCATTGGGATTGTTTTTGTCTGACTTGGCCTTATCTCTCTGTACTTCATGTGAAACAGCTCCATATTTCTGGTGGCATTTCACACTAGCCAGTCAAACATGTTTTCATGAAATGATCTATTTCTACAAGAATGTAAAGGACAAACAAGCTAAACCCAGTCAGGCACCCTGTGTGAATTGTATGTGAAAATATTAACGTTTTCTTTGGATGTTTTCTGTTCCCTCTTCATCTTTCAAGGATTATTGTTTTTCTGTGCCCTTATTTGAAATGATGAACAGATTTAGAAAGGGTTTAAAAGTACTCATTGATAAAAGTAAACAAAAGTGCAAAATGTGCAAAGAGAAAATGATCTTCGCTCTATTGGTTGATTTAATGTAAATGAATGGTGGCCAGAACTTTGAAGCTTCAAAAAGCACATAAAGATAACCCCTACAACTCCTTTGGTTAAATCCATGACTTCAGAAGTGATATGATAGGTGTCGGCAAGAAACAGATCAATATTCAAGTTATTTGTTTTTACTATAAATATCCACCAGCCCACCTAAGCACTCTTTTCTCCTAAGAGTTCTTCTTTTGTTTTTGGCGATTCTCATTCTTTGAGCATATCACCACCCACTGGGCATGGAGGGGTGTTTATAGTAAGAAATTGATTGCTGAAAGTTCCCTTGGAAAATGTTTCACAGGGCATTTGGAGCTAGCGCTCATGGTACGCACAGTACATACAGCTGACATCAATGGGATCATAAATTTTCTTTTTGCGTATTACAGTTCTCTTCTTTAGTTCCCCAAGTATACTTGCATACTAAAGCAGATGCTCCATAGCTAAACACAGGATCCAATGTCACCTTAAATCAATTCTTCACACCAGGGACTCGTTTTTAGGGAAAAGGTTTAATTAGAATTGCAAGTAGAAGACCAGCTCCTAATTCATGCCCATGGTTTTGAAATTAATATGTTTATCAAGTACGTATGGGTGTGGTGTTTGGGTGTCCATGCTTTTGGCCATGTGTCTGTCTGTTAGCAACAATTAAAACTTTTTTTTTACAATGCATAAGATTGGAAAATTAATGGAGTGGTGTCAATGTAAAATGTTAATCAGTTTAAAGATACTAGAGTAGAAATTGTGACATTGTGTTGGTTGGCAGATCAAATAAACATGACATTTTATTATTTTACTATTTTTGGTACTTCACATTTTATGTACAAGTCACAAAACTGTGAACGTAAATACAAAAATAGATCAAAAATCCATAAAACATACAAGAGTGAGATAAATAAATACAAAGACACCTTCGGCTCCATTCATTAGAACTGTGTCGTTATTATGTTTAAAGGCTATAATATAACATACCAAAGTTACATAGTAAAGAGCCTGAATAAAAATACAGCTTTGATGGTGGTTCATAACGTTCACATGTTGTTTTTCAGGTTGAACAGGAGTGCAGTTTTTTGGTAACAAAACTATTTTTTTCTCTCTTTCAGTCTGAAACAGTCCAATTGAATTATGAACACAGATCTGTATTACATCATAGCCTATTTATGTGTATTTCCATTGCACACCAAATCATGATACAGATAGAATGCATTACCCATAAGCCCCAGTCTTTTTCCATTTCCTTCATTACATTGGAACAGGAATAGTTAACCAAAAATAAAATGTCTGTTCTTTACTCACCCTCATGTTATTCTAAACTCATTTTACTTTCTTCTGTGGAACACAAAAGGAGATATTTGCTTCAGTCACCACTCATCCATTCATTGCATGGAAAAAAGACGCAATGAAAGTGAATGGTGGCTGAAGCAAACATTTCACCTAACATCTCCTTTTATGTTTCAAAGCAGAAAATAATACAGGTTTTGAACTATATGAGGGTGAGTAAATGATGACTGAATTTTAATTTTTTGGGTGAACTACAGACCTTATTCACGCTAGCGCCATCTTTGATTTTTAATGGGAATGACAACGAGGCTGTGAGGGATAGACTTACAGTCTCTTTAATTGCCTGTGCTACAGTTTAAAATGTTTTTGGATCATTCTGTGGACAAAATGGACAAAAAACTCCAGCAAACATGAGTTGTGGAACATCTGATGTGATCTAAGAGCTTTACACAGTTTTATACCGTCTATGCCATTGAAGAGATGGCAAGTCTATCCCTCACAGCCTGCATAACATGAATAAGCATGAATAAGGTCTATTCTTTAAATTACATCAGGCAAGCTCTGATTAAGCAAAGTTAGGCTGTATAAGTTTCCTACAACTGCTCACATCCATTACTGCAGTGTAACAAAGATATAGAAGAGAAAGCCACTGAAGTGTATTGGGAAAGGTTATGAAGTGTGCATTTATGAAGCCTGTATACCAGCTGGGCCATTCACTGAACAATCTGGGGCATTTCACTCCAAGCTTTGGCCTTCTTCTTGGCTAAGGCCAGCCAAGGAGGCTCATCCTGGGATAAAGGAGCAGCGGATGGGCTAGGAAGTCTCTTACTATCCTTCTCCATAATGGACGTGTTGGATATCTCAAGGGAGCAAGACACTGTTCATAAAAAAATAATATTAAACAAGTTTGAATCTTTATATATTGCACTTAACATGTATTATGGTGCTGATCATTGATCATTAAAGATTGTTTATAGGTAGGCAGTTACAACAAGTATCTACTAGGGGGCAGACATGAGCTGATTTAGTTTTCCTTTTTAGCTCAATGCATGAAAACCTCACCTCATGCTAGTAAGTTGGGCAATTAAAAAATGCATTTAATGACTTTGCAGGTCAATACTTTGTCAACAGAACAAATCTAATAAATTAAAGCTTAGCTATGTAAGGCCATGACGGTGTCAGATACTAATAGAAAGATTGTTACCCTTTATAGTTGAACGTGGCTGTGTAAGTTGCTCTTTGGCAATTGAATTCGACAAGCTGGGGAGTGAAATCTGACTTTTGACTTCCTCCTGGAAACAAATGGATAAAATATTAAAGATAATGGAGATATATTCAGCATTTAAGATAAACATAACTTTTCTATTCAGAAAAATGTATATCTAACTTTAAGGGCCAAAGTAGAACTATTAGCAATGCAAGTAGCCTACATTTGTAATTACAGTATTAGTAAAAAGTTAAGAGTGCTTTACACAGTCCATAAACATGCAGTATCTTTACAAAGTGGTCACACATAGACTATAATGAGATAAAATGACAACTTGATAATCTAAGTACTCAAACATATTAGGTGAAATATTGCATAATTCGATGGCACTATATTCAAAGTACTGAATAAAATGCAACTTCCCAAAGCTTTTGCACAGTACATTATTTGTCCATGTAGCAGTACAAACCTGTGAAGAAAGTTTTTCTGGAGAGGTCTCTGGGGAGTTTTCAATGTAGTTCCTCTGTTTCTGCCTGGCCACAGATATCCAGCTCGGAGACTCTGTTTCACCAACAGATACTCTACCCACTGTTTCTGAAAATTAAATATAACATAGTACATAAATTAAGATAATGTTCACGATGGAGACTTAAAAACAATGGAATTTATTTACTTTTTAAATAAAAGTCCCTGTATGTGCTGAGCATTATTAAAAGTTTGTAATCTTTTACACAATTACAATTATAAAAATTATAATAGCTTTCTCCAATTAATGCAAAATTTCATTTAATGTTGTCTTTTAACATGAATTACTGTTTCTTTCAATTTATGCCCATACAAAAATATTCCAACAGAAGACCTCCAAAAAAAATCAGTATTATGGATGTTGCAGTTGCCTTTTTTTTGTCCATTCTATCAGCTTTTTTAAAACTGGAGATACCTGGGATTTTCTTGGCCAACATCACAGTTTCAACAAGCAGCTCTGGTTTCTTGGGCAAGATGGGCTTCTTGCCATGTTGGTCAATGTCTGGGATTGCTTGTGCCTCCGAAGACTCTGTTTGTGTAGGTATCGAAGGCAATTCTCCATCTATACCATAACGCTGGAGAGCTGCTGTCCTTCTCAACCGCACTCCAAAAGGGTTCTCTGGGGTCATCTCTTCTTGAACGTGAGACATCTCTTTCTGCTTGAGAAGAACTGGGGTACTCTGAGTTTGGGCTGGATTGGAGGATTGTTCTTGATTTACAGGCGTAAGGAACTCAAGGGAATCATTTGTACTTGATAAAATATTTGCTTCAGTCTCTGGTACAGACTGCGAGATGATCTGGGGTTGCTCTTTGGCAATGCCAAAAGCCAATGACCATTGCCATGCAGGGGCAATGGTGAACTGAGGTCGACCCTCAGGGGTGCTTGGCTGTTGTTTCTTGGGTGAATCTGGAAATTCTTGCTGATCAGAATCAACCTCAAGCTTTTCAGAAGACACCTCTTGAGGCGTACTAGACGCAACATGCAGTTTGTTTGGCTCAGGCTCCACTTCCTTCTCTGGAGTATGCATTGTCGTATTTGAGAATTGAGAAGGAATAACTGGACTCTCCAGGACATGAGACAAAGTAGAGAAAAAGACCTCAACAGGCTGCTCTTCAAGCTCATCAGAAGTCACTTTTGAGTTCAATGCATTGGCTCTGACTGTCTGATCTGATGCAGCAAAATTTTCAACATCAATTGTCATTGAGTCTCTTTTGTCACCTGAAGTCTTGTCTTTCTCTAGCTCTAAAGGACCCATCTGACCTCTAATATCTTGAGATTCTCCAACATTAGTAGCCTTATCTTTTCTCTCCAGTTCCTCCACCGTCAAGTCATCTTTCTCATCTTCATCTTCACCAACTTTGGTTGCTCTTTCCAATTCTGCTTTTTCCTCAAAGACAGATTCCTCTTCCTTATCTTCATCCCTTTCCTTCAAATTCACTGCAAATGCTCTTGACGTATCAGCCTTCTCAATCAACTCCTCTTGAAACTCTGTCTTTACTTCTTCCTCTTTGGCATGCTCGGCATTGCCTGCTTCTTTCTCAACGTTGGCTTCAGGCACTTGACAATCTTCATCAGTAGACACGTTTTGGGAAAACTCTGGCACCTCTAACACCTGATCCAATAGCTCCAAGGCCTCTTCGGAGATCTCTTCAGAATCTGTAGTGGATTCTGAAAACAAATCGGGTGGAGGAACCTGTTCCTTTGTGGTCGCGATAGGCTCCAAATGATCAAGAAGATGCTTATTGGCTTCCTCTTTTATCTGAGCAACTAAACTCCCACTATTTATGTCTGAAACCTACAGAAAGACAGCACAGAATTAAAACTTATTAATGGGATTAAGTAACTGTTATTGTCATCTTCTAAACAATGTTAATGTGCGTGTTGCACCTCACACTGAAGAACCACGTTCTCATGCTCCAGCGCTAGTCCCGACACAAGTGGTCCCTTTAGGGAGCTCAGCACTTCCTCAAGCAATGACCCCTGCTCCTCAGGAGCGACCTCACATCCTGCATCCAGCAGGAAGTCATCAGCCTGCAGCTCAAGTGTTACTGGACTCTCCCAAGGGGACTCTGTGACCTCAGACTTGTTGACGTGATCTTCGTCAGGAAAAAGTTCCTCTCCTTCAGAGAAGTCTCCAGCTGAGATGGAGGATGTTGGAGATGGTTTTTGACCCTGGCCGGAGTCAGGCACTTCCTCATCCTCGTGTTCGGAAGCAAAGGACGGCGTTTTCAACTCCCGAATCTCATGGTCTATACCATTACCCTGCTCCTCGGGCAAATCTTGACCAAAATGAATAGCAGAACAAACGATTTAGAAACACAATGACAACACTACCCTTACAAAAACTATGGTAATACCATGTCCCATGTACAAAACTATGTAAATACCATTGTACTTTTGGTTCTTTTATGTAAGTCTAATAATAAAAGTTTAATACCAAAGTTTCTCAATAGGCGGGACAGACTTACAATAATTTTCCTCTTCTGTAATTCTCTTAACCAACCGTACTTTATCTCTCAGCAACACTCGTTCTCTGAGGTCTCTTCCCTTGGTGTCCAACATTTGCCTCTAAACATGAAGAAGCACACAATTCATTTGAGTTGAACCACTAAGTCTGCTAATCCTCTTTTCGCATGACATGTGTTTACAATTTCAAGCACCATGGTAAAAAACTCTGCAAAAATTGTGTGCGTCGTTCAACTGTCCAAAAGATATGTCAGAGTGGACCTAGACTAATTGTAGTTAACCCTTCCATGCAGAATCATAGAGAAAATTACTTCAGTTTTAATATTTGTAACTATTTTTCAATGAATTCTGGTTAATCAGACATACATAATCTCTCAAGCATGATTCATGACTACTGACGTCTGACTCGGCAGATCGTATTGACATTTTTCATACAAGTACGTAAAGCTAACAATTTTTTTTTAAAAGATTTACACATTTTTATTTAATAACTAAATTACATTAATTTGAATTGAGTTATCTTTAACAAAATATAAAAATAAAATAAATGTAGTTAAAACTTACACAATTCAATTTAATGGATTTCTTTTATTAAATAAAAATCTCTAAATCTTTAAAAAAATCGAAAAAATAGTCTAAATATATTTTTAGTGGTATTATATTGAGCATGAGATGTTTTTGATAAAGGTGTCATCACAAGATAACCAATATTTATGTACAACACAATTAAATCAAAAGTGAAATCTCCCCAAATAAACGAAAATACATTTTCTAAACTATAATAACCTTGATGAGTTTCAGTCAAACTTGACGTTGTTATACTAAATCTTTGTTAAAGTTGAAAAAGGATCACATTGACCCCCAACAGCACAGAAGGATTAATAACAAAAAGAGATACTTGTCTTTAACAAAAAATATGACTAAAAATGATTTGGTATGAGATGGCATCATGGTAACATAGACGATAACAAAGTGTGAATAATTAATGTGAAGAATCTTACGCTGACAGGCTTTCTTTTGGCACAGGCCTTGGCATTGACGGCAATGCGGTGACGGGCAGCTGAGCTGTCCAAGCATGAGAAGGGGCTGGCCGGCAGACTGAAGTCTACAGGGATGAACCCCTGAGGGGTGGCAGGTCTCGATGAAGCTTCAAAAGACATCTTTATATGATTGAGTGGGACAGAAAGACAATAATAGGTTTAAATAACTATATAACATACCATTACCAAAACAACTGAGCAATGAGTTCAATACAATTGTGAAATGTGTTTATTTAAAATGAGGCCTTTAAAATAAAATAACTGTATTGTTAACATTCTTGCAAAACCACTTCCTGCTCAACCCTCTATTTGTGGCTTACAATTCCAAATAGATGTTGTGTTCAAAGCATAATTCCCTTCCATTCCTTAACCCACAGCATACCAGAGTGGCATCATGTTAACAGATCCATTTTTTTTATTTAAAGTTCACCTACATTTTTTTATTCTGTCATTATTTAATTACCCTCGGTACAACACGAAGATGAGCAAATCATGACAGATTCATTTTTGGGTGAACTATCCCTTTAAGGTCAGTCATGAATTCAGTGTGAATGTATCTGGTGCACCAAACCACGAAAATCGAAAACTAAAAAAAACTGATATCGAGCCACCTTCACCACAACTGACTCATCATTAGCAATTCCGATGATGGTCCTAAGCTATTTCCATTCAGAATGAGCGAAAAAAAAAAAAAAAAAACATTAGGTTATGGTTATACACCATACCCATTGTGTAATCCTTTGAAGCCTTAGCAGAATGTTTTTCATGACAATAATGCCAAATCTCAATATTTAAGGCTGCCAATTGAAAACAATTTCTCAAAGAAATCCAACATCTAGTATTTTTTCATTCCAATAACCTGCCAAATTGACAGTTTCAAGTATATTTTAATTGTCATGTTCAAAGCAATTCTGTGGCAGCATAGAACTAGCATCCTTGTTTATCCATTCAAACTGGTATATGTGCCAATTACAGTGTTTATTTTACTTAAAGGTGCACAGTAGTTCTTAAAGTATGTTGAAGTGATTTACATTGGCTTACAGTGACACCTAGTGGCCTGAATGCAGCATCATTCAAAAACACTAGTTCTCAGTTACAGATGCCATTGTAGTAATTCACTATTCACAGTAAACCATGATTCATTTAATCCATGAATGAAAGTGTCCAATAACAGGGCAGTTACTGAGATTAAGCAAGAAGTATTCAGCTGGTCATGTGATCCTAACATGGCTGCCCCCATGAGGGGACCCTCTCAATGTCGAATAAAAGAGCTTTCATTGGGTTACTGATATGACAGAATTTTTCATCTCACACGAGTGGTCATGATTTCATGCATATGTTTCAATACTACTATTAATTTCTTTAGAAGTAAAAATTTTTAAATGAGGAACAAAGTTGTTGTGTGCACCTTTAAATGCTCTTTATAATACTTAATTAAATACAGTATAAACTTCCAAGTTAAAACTTTTTATTTAGTACTGGAAACACGTACAGTATATTAACATGCTTTTAATGGCACAGTATGTAACATACTCATGTGAATTAGTTATACACGAGATGTTACAGGTCATCTTTTGACCCAGAATGCTGTAATATACCATTTCCAGCAGACAGCCCGACTGCAAGAGTGAACCACTGGACTGTTACTCTTAACCCCAGCAGTTAAGCACCTCTCGATAAATCCCACAGAAATGGACAATCATGAAAATTCTGCTGCTAAAATCGGTCTCTGGTTACCAAAATTCAAATCTACTGCCCCCAGTGGCCAACGCTGGAAGTGTTGTTGAATATGTGGCAAGCGTAAGCCTCAGTTTTCAGGTGAAATGTCCACAGTGGTGTCAAAAGCGAGTAGTATTTTTAGTTGTAAACAGGAATGCATATTTTATTAACCCCAAAACATAAACCTAACCATCAGTGGAGTAAGAACTTAATCTTAGAGGGAAAATGAAACCTCTGAATCGCACTCACCATATTATGGGAATGTGATTACTTCCTGGTTTCCAAGGGACCAGAACCTGTGTCTTTGAGGCTATCAGTAGCACCACAGGAAAAGGTAAACACATTTGAATTGATGCAAAGTTGGGAGATGGTGCTTGTAAGTAATTTGGCAGAATGGGGTTGATTTCAAGGTACTGGAAAATTTAGCAAAATGTCGATTTCCTGTGTAGACATTACCTGTGCATTCTTTTACCATGGGCAATAGATTACGTAATTTAAATAATCTGTTTGCATAAAAACTTTCTAACATGCATAAGCTGACACAAAAGTAGCAAATTACTCCCAGTTTAGGCAGAATATCAATAAGTACAGTACTTCTCCCCCAACAAATGTCCATCTTTCTACAGTCTTGGATCCAGCTTAAGGCATTGCCAACACAAAACATGTGACAGCTATTTAAAGCCCTGGCAACAAGACAATTCGAAAAGTGCATGTTTTGCAGTGGTTTCAATTTGGTTTCGAGATCCTTTTAGGTAGGCGCTGGTGTCGTGCGTGAGATGTTAGTGTGAGTCTTAGAAATGTCCTTCCTACATGCGCACGCACATGCACACAAATGGACTAAACCCTTTTTATTCTAATTTGAAATTCAAATGTAACAATACTACTGGATACAGCCAGTGTCCTGCTCTCTCAAGTCTGCGTGCTTGAAACAAGAAAGATGGATCTTTTCGGCCTTTGACTGTAAAAGTACTTGTTCTGAATACATCGATACTCATCATGAATACATTCATTAACATCCGTTTAGTTGACTCAATTCTATGCTCATGTCATATACAAGCCAAAGCAACAGCAGACAAGAAATATTCTCAGGGTATAAAGTCATCACTAAAGCACTATGACTTTATGGGTAAATTCCAAATATTTTTAGAGTCCAAACCCACACCAGAGCCAGGGATGCTCAAAGGACCTTCAGTAACCCCAACAAGTATTTAGACACTTAAACCACGCTTAAAAATGTATAAAAGTCTTTGCGTTAGATAACAAAATATCAAACAAACAAATGACGGTAGACCTTTTTTCTAGAACTATCTAAGCATTATTGCAATTACTTTTAATTATTTGGTATCAAGGTGATTTTTAGTGAATGTATGAAGTCAGTTTCCCTTAAGTTCACATAGGTGTCCCAGCAGAGTAACCACAGACACAGTTCATCACATTAACTTTGGACATGTTCCACTAACCACTATTTTTCCAAAACCATCCAAGCTTTTCTGATATGTGGAATGTGAGGAGGTAAAAGAGTCATTAGTGATGCTCGAGTCACCTGATCATCTTCGCTGTCTGATGCCTCCATGCTCAAGGTACTGCCCCTCTGGCTCAACTCTGCCGACTGCAGTGATAAGGGACATATTGAAACAGTTCAATTTCCTTTTCGAATGTTTGACATAAAGCATTATTCTCAAAGGAAGAGTTCACCCAAAAATGGCAAATTCTGTCATTATTTATTCACCAGCAAGTCATTCCAATCCTGCATTCCTTTCTTTCTTCGGGGGAACGCAAAAGGAGATGCTAGGCAGAATGATAGCCCCAGTCAACATTCACTTTCCTTGTATGGAAAACATAGGCATTGACAGTGAATGGTGACTGAGACTAGCATCGCTGCCTTTTGTGTTCCACAGAAAATCCTATGGTTTAGGAACAACATATGGGTGAGTAAATGACGACAGAATGTTCATTCTTGGGTAAACTATCCCTTTAAAAAATTCTGCAAAACCTGTGATATAATATTATTGATATTACGCTAACACTTTTACTAGTTTGCTAGTCTGGACTACGTTTGGGAACTGATTGAACGCCACCGCCCCTACATGAAACGTTCTGGATGAATGAAAAGCTGTGTGATAAGCTCAGGGCAGGTGAGGACAGAAGGCTCTGCGAATCTCTGAAGAGATTACAGGGGCGACAGGTATAGTGGACATCAAAGAAGACAGACAACACACCTAATCCTGTTAAGAGAACTCAGCAGGGAGCTTTCTGTCTGACACAGTGTTTTCATTGGACATCAAGGGGCGATCCAACACCCATATGTAATGTACAGTAGTCTACGCTATTTTCTTCTGCTTTTGGTAGAATCAAATTTGGCTAGTTTCTATGAACATTAACATCAACAGAGCAAGAAATGAAAAGTGTTTTCTCTTCCCTTTTAAAAGCTGAAAAGATTTTTTGCTAGCCTAACAACATGATTATGAAAGACTAAACTGTATCGTAAACATTTCTGACACAAGAAAACAGGAGAATGTTTAATATTTATCAATGATTTTAAATGTATCAATGCAAAATGGTTCATATGAAATAACAATAAAAGCATGTATAAGCTGCCATAAAATTACGAGTGTATTAATGAGTACCTGAGGAGGGGTGGCCAGCACATTGTGGAGGCTGGAGTATTCCGGGGGGCTGTAGGGAAGACCATCGTCCTCGGAGAGAGTCCCAGCGTCCACACCTTTCCTTCCATAGAGTCCCGGCGGTGAGCCCAGACCGATCGCCTGCTTCAGCTGCAGCCAAGGACATTAAAGAAACTTTGCGAACAATTGTCAAGATAACTCTTTAAACTGATTAATTCTGCTCTACTACAACCTACTATATTGTTAATTATTCCAAATGAAAAAATATGCTGTTGGGCAGTGCTAAAACAATCCCAGATGTGTGATATTTTGCCTTTTTAACTGCATTAAGTGTAAAGTGAGAATAAGCATTATGACCTTTTTGGTGGACCCCAGCTATAATTGACCAAATTGTAAAAGGATAGCTAGTTTGATTGTTTCTAATCACCATGTCAGCCTATATCGCTATTTTAATGGCAAAATCAAGGTATTCTGTAATAAAAGGTAAAAAAAAAAAAAACCTACATAAGATCCAGTTTAAAGACAAACTTGAATAAAACTGATTTTGTGTTGATTCCTTTTAAAACCTTTTAAGGGTATATATATATTCTAAAAAGAACGAAAATGTGTAGGAATGTGCTCTTTTGATATCTACGGGTGATGTCTAGCTGAACCCATGATATTTACTCTTTTCATCTTTCAAGCATTATAGGAAATATTCTAGATACGCCTAGTTTTATATTAAAGGGATAGTTCACCCAAAAATGAAAATTCTCACATCATATACTCACCCTCATGATATCCCAGGTGTGTATTACTTTCTTCATTAGAACACATTTTAAGAAAAATAGAAAAATATCGTAGCTCAGTAGCTCCTTAAAATGCAAGTAGATGGTGATTTAACTTTTGAATCTCCAAAAATCACAGACAGTCAGCATAAACATCATCCGTACGACCCCACAGGTTAAATTAATGTCTTCTGAAGCAACATGATCACTTTGGTGCTACAAAGATCAATATGTAAGTACTTTAAATCATCGCTTCCGGTCAGCAGCGGTATGTGCATGTGGCATTATCACGTTGCACGCGAGACACTCGGGAACTGATACGACTGGTATGACACACATGGAAGAGCAGCGCTGTTTACAACTGAGTAGGAGGAATAGGTACAGAAGCTTTGTTGGTTTTGGTTTAGATCTGTATTTGTATCTGTTTCTTTACTCAAAATGGTGCATTTGTCTGTTTAGCCTGGATGTCTCAACCAAGCTGAAAACGTGAGATTACATCTGTAACATGGCAATGCGAATACGTCACACAAAAGACCGTGTGATTTTCACCCTGTCAAGAAGCTTATCTAGAAGCAATGGATTATAGTTAAAATGTACTTAAATACTGATTGTATCGCTTTAGAAGACCTTAATTTAAACGCTGGAGTCGAATTCGATGACGTTTGACTGTCTGTGATTTTTGGAGCTTCAAACTTTGGCTCAACATCCACTTTAAGGACCAAATGAGCCAAGATATTATTCTATTTTTCTTCAAATGTGTTCTGTTGACACACCTGGGATATCACGAGGGCGAGTAAATGATGAGAAAATTTTCATTTTTGGGTGAACTATCCCTGTATGTAAATCAGTTAATTAAAACTTTATATGTGTTTACGGTCAGATCCCTTTCCACTTGCTAGGGGCACCAGACAGGGTTGCCCGCTGAGCCCGCTCTTGTTCGCGCTGGCTCTGGAACCTCTAGCAGAGGCTATCAGACAGCATAGAGATGTAACGGGTATTTCAATGATGGGTGTAGAGCACAAAATAGCACTGTATGCAGATGATATTCTGTTGTTTTTATCATCACCCGAATTATCTATACCAACAATGCTGTCTTTATTTGATGAGTTTGGTTTTATCTCAGGGTATAAAATTAATTTTAGTAAATCGGAAGCCTTACCATTAGGCAATTTTAATACATAATCTTTGATTAAGTTCCCCTTTATATGGTCCAAATCCGGATTTGTTTACCTTGGGATTAATGTGTCAACTGACCTGAATAAATTATGGAAACTTAATTGTGCCCCGATTATTCATACTGTAAAAAAAGATTTAAACCGCTGGCAAGATCTTCCTCTTTCGCTGCTCGGTAGGATAAGTTTAATCAAAATGAATATTCTTCCTCGATTACTCTACCCTCTTCAGATGCTGCCCTTATGGTTAAGCAGGAAAGTCTCTGCAGAGCTTGAAAGTGCTTTTTCTAGATTTGCATGGAATGGCAGGAAGCCTAGACAAAAGATTAAATCTTTACAGTTGCCAGTAGAAATGGGTGGTTTAGCTATGCCTAATATTCTATATTATAATTGGGCTTGCCATGCCAGACTCATTTGGGAGTGGTATAGGTCCTACTGTGATCTGTGTCCTAGTGTGGATTCCTGGGCTTGTTCCCCATTCTCTATTTGGAGCCTGTTTGCTTGCCCCTACAAGCATGTGGATATAGTGAGGAAAAATCAGATACTTTACAATTTGGTTAAAGTTTGGCGTCAGATCTCAAGGTTCTTTGGGAGAGGTGAAATTTTATTTATATTGAGTCCAATTTATTTGAATCAGGACTTTGTCCCGGGCTTAGGTTCGTCTATCTTTAAAGCATGGCACATGAAGGGAATCCGTGTAATAGGGGACTTGTTCCAGGATGGCTCCCTAATGGCCTTCCAACAATTGCGACAGAAGTTTGATCTCCCGAAGCAACACCACTTTGGTTATTTACAAATTCGGCATTATGTTTTTTCAAAGCAAAGATATGTGCTGGATTCACCAGCTCTTAGCAATTTGGAGAGTTTCCTCTTCAACACAACTAATGCTGCTCACTTTTTGTCTAGGTTTTATTCTTTTATATACTCTCATGCCTCTGGACTCTTAAATACAATAGCTCGCAAATGGGAAAATGACCTAGGCAATGAATATATAGATGATGACTGGCAGGAGGCCATTAAATGTGTGAGGTCCACTTTTACCTGTAACCGGCTCAGAGAAACTCAATATAAGATATTGCATAGATTTCATGTAACGCCAGTTATAATGAATAAAATTGATCATACTATATCTGCCCTGTGTGTTAAGTGTCATACAGAGTTGGGGACATACTTTCACTGTTTTTGGAGTTGCGAGTATATCTCTATATTTTGGAGCTTCATTGCTTGTGAAATTAACACCAATTTTCAGATAAAATTGAAAAAAGATCCTGGTCTTTTTCTTCTGGGGCTCCCATCCAAGAGGCAGGCAATGACACTTACACTGGATGCAACAGGATACAAACTGTTAGATAAACTACTACTTGTGGCAAGGAAATGCATCCTTATCAGGTGGATCGATGACACTCCCCCCTCTGTGACTCAGTGGTATAGAGAGATTTTTGCAGTTTTGCCCCATGAGAGACTGGCTGCTGTGCTTAGGGGTAATGCACAGAACTTTCATAACCTATTGTCTCCGTATATAGATCACTTGCCTTTGGATGTGAGAAAAATAGTCATGTGTGCCAATTAGGGCTCTCTGGGGTGTGGCTTCCCTCCTTCTGGAGGTGGGCATTGCAACTTTGCAACTAACAAAGAATGGTCTGGGTTCTTTTGTGTTCTGATGTTCTTTTCGTTTCCAAATGACATCTATCAGTTTCCACTTAAGGCTGGAATCTTTTGATGATAGGTTCATGTATGGGAAATAATTTAATGTGCCTTTCTGTAGGTTTTGTTGGTTATACTTTGTGACAAACCTAGTCACCAACATTATTATTTATAATTGGTATTATCTCTATTTCTATTATTGCTACTGTAGTCCATTTATCTATTTATGTATTATTTTGAATATGTTTATGCTTGTATCTTATGTATGCGCTATATTTTATTTTTATTTTTATTTATTTATTTATTTATTTTTGTTGCTTTGGAGTTGTTTTTTTTTTTGTTGTGTATTTGAAACCAAACCAGTGTCACAATGCTTTGAAGATTTTCTGTTAAGGTATCTCTATTTCCCTCTGGAAGGCACATTGTATATTCTACATGCTAACACGGAATAAACATGTCAAAAAAAAAAAAAAAAAAACTTTATATGTAAAATGTTATCTTTTGTCTCATCTAAGCTTAGAAACAGCTATTCTCTGATCTATTGGTTTCTTTTCAACAGAGGTTAAAATGCCTATTCCTCTCTTAATGGACTGGACAACCACCATCACAAAGCTGCTCTCATCTTTGAGTCAATGAAAAAGTGCATATCTGAAATGTAGTATGGTAATATGTTAACTACAGCATGCATGCAACAGTAAATGGCATTTAATTAATGCCAAGAGAGACAACACCAATGATTTCGTGGAAATAGACTATCAATTTGAGACAATACACTTCTCGTGAAACTCAGAATACTCATCCATAATTATACTGATCATGAAAATACACACGGTGTACAGCCTTTCAATGGTAGTCTTACTATGTGTCAAGTACACCTATGAGTTATTTTTAATTATATTCCAAAATATACTATATATCTGATTCAAACAACTGCACAAAGTGCATTTGAAGGAAAGCTGCACTTTAACACACCATTGACTTGGTCTTGTTTTAATCTATTTCTGATCAGGGACATTTAAATTGATTCCTGCTGTCTAGACTCGGCTGGTGGCAAAATGTCAACAGTGAAAATCTCAGGCCCTGTATCTTGAGGCATAGGCTAATTTTATACCAAAGCCCAGTGAATTGCCATTACAAAAACTGATTAAAGGAAGAGGACAGGCAAAGAAGCACACCCCATCATAACACCAGGCTTGTTTTTAAATGTTACACTCTTACCTACATACACAAATTGTAAATTATATATATATATATATATATATATATATATATATATATATATATACACACACACACACACACACACACACTAACAATACATAATTTGATGAGATATTTCACAAAACTAAGCATTCAAAGAATTTGAATAGTAATTTTATTGTGAAACAATGTATTTACAATGTATCCCTCTGGAATAATGTAATGTATCCCTCTGGAATACCTGTATAGATTTTACTTTTCCGTGAATGCTGTCCTGTGATTCCCCCAAAGCCTCATTAGTCTCTGATGAGGGCGAATCAGAGACGAAGACGCTGTCATGTGACACGGCCTTGTTTCCCATGTTGATCTTGGATCTTTGAATGAAAGATACAGTGGCATAATTGTAACGGTAATAATGTTAGAGTGTCTATACTGTATTTCAGCTTTTAATTAATTCAACTTATCCTGGCCAAACTTACCCAAACTGATGTAATGGAATTATCTTTCTTTTTCTTTTTTCTTTCTTTTTTTTTTTTTTTTTTAAGGCAGACTCAAACCAAACCCCAATGACATGTATTAACATGGGCATAGGCTGTTCACACTATACACCAGAAAATGGAATCTCATTTCATTTCTATCCTCAAGCTCAGAGTTTACACTTTGGCTCAGACAAAACCAGACAGAAAGTAAATTATAGTCGTGATTACAAAGAATGTTAGCTGTTTGCTAAAGACTGAATAAATATGTGCCTTACATGGCTGATCTTGCTAAGTGGAATTTTTGAGAATATAAACTAGACTATTCATATTTGGGTGAGCAATTCTTTTCAAACCTCGACAATATAACAATTTTAACACATTGAGTGTCAATTGTTTTCCATTTATAACACACTGCCTCACTACTCATGTATATTTGGTTATTAGGCTAACTACAAGTGTAATGCTTCACTGAAGGGCTTGCCCTGCTTTTAATTTAATTTGCATGGGTAACCTTTTTTACTCTTCCCCAAACTACAGTGACTAAGTAGCAAAGAGAGTTGGTGTCTTTAACGATATATATATATACAGTAAATATATATATATATATATATAAAAAATGACTTTTTTCAAATAATGATGGTGCTGTTTTTTTTACATCAGTAATGTCCTGACTATACTTTGTGATCAGTATATACAGTATATATATATATATATACTGTATATACTGATCACAAAGTATAGTCAGGACATTACTGATGTAAAAAAAACAGCACCATCATTATTTGAAAAAAGTCATTTTTGATCAAATCTAGATGGGCCCCATTTCCAGCAGCCATCACTCCAACACTTTATCCTTGAGTAATCATGCTAAATTGCTAATCTGGTACTAGAAAATCACTTGCCATTTTATCAAACACAGTTAAAAGCAATTTTGTTTGTTAAATTAAGCTTAACATTGTCTTTGTGTTTGTTTTTTGAATTGCAACAGTATGCAATAGACTGGCATGCCTTAAGGTCAATATTAGGTCAAAAATGGCAAAAAGCTTCCTCTAGAAACTTGACACTCAATCATTGTTTTGAGGAATGAAGGCTATACGATGCTTGAAATTGCCAAAAATCTGACGATTTCATACAAAGTTCATACAGTCTTCAAAGAAATAGGACAACTGGCTCTAACAAGGACAGAAAGAGATGTGGAAGGCCAGATGTACAATTAAACAGTTGTACATGAAACTGTTGTTGAGCGGGTAGAATTCAATAAAGCTGTCAGCTGAGGACATGTGAGGCATCCATTTCTCAAACTAGAGACTCTGGATGCCTCACATGTCCTCAGCTGACAGCTTCATTGAATTCTACCCGCTCAACAACAGTTTCATGTACAACAGTAAAGAGAAGACTCAGGGGTGCAGGCCTTATGGAAGAATTGCAAAGAAAAAGCCACTTTTAGAGTCGTTAGAGAGTGGAGTGGGCAAAGAAACACGGACATTGGACAACAGATAGTTGGAAAAGAGTGTTATGGATCTTAAACCCATTGAGCTTTTGTGGGATCAGCTAGACTGTAAGGTGCATGAGAAGTGCCCGACAAGACCATCTATGCCAAGTGCTACAGGAAGAGTGGGGTGGAATGTCACCCGAGTATCTGGACAAACAGACAGCTAGAATGCCAAGAATCTGCAAAGCTGTCATTGCTGCACATGGAGGATTTTTTGATGAGAAATCTTTGAAGTAGTTTAAGAAGCTCTGAACATTTGTTTTCAAATTGTAATAGTACTTTTTCACATAATTAATGTCTTGACTATACATTGTGATCAGTTGAACGCCATTTTGGTGAAAAAAAGTACCAATTTCTTTCCATAAGATCAAAATCTGTATATTATTCCAAACTTTTGGCAACCAGTGTATATATACAGTGTGTGTGTGTCTGTATGTATGTATACACACACACACACACACACACACACACACACACACACACACACACACACACACACACTATACACATACTAGTGGCAATTCGTGACTGTTCAGAATTCGCTTTATGAAATGTGAAATTGTGGTCAGGTTATACAAAATTATACAGGGTAGCATGTGGAACTGAGATGTAGTTTACAAGTTAAAAAAATTTTTGTTTAGTGATAAAAATCGAATTAATATGTATTTTATTCCCTTACCCCAGTTCATTGTTAATGGTAGTGGGGGTGATGGGTGGCTCTACGTTGTTGACGTCATAACTTGAATGACTGCCTTTCAAAACACTTTCTCCAGATGGAGGTGGACTTTCCTTCCTCTTTTTCTTCACAAAAAAATCCTTGAATGTCTGGAATTTGGACTTCTTTTTCCCTGGATTGAAAACAAAACAGAAATGCATTTTACTGAGTGCCACTTGTAGAGAAATCTCAATGGAAAATCCTGCTTGCATATGGCAAACATTAAAACATATGCATACAATTAGTCAATGTTCGGTTTTCTAAACAAAATGAGTTCAACTGGCAGACCGTTGTGTCTCTTCTCTTTGCTGGCCCTCCAGTGTAAACAGCACATTTAAACAATCATGTTGTAGCTTATGATACAAATACCATATGTATTGGGGTCAATGAAAATAAATTAATGAGTCCTACTGACCTTTGTCAATTTACATTTCATAACAAAACAGAGTAAATGATGGACAGATGGTTATTTTGTTATAACGGCTGAGGTTTGGGCAACAAGTACAGCAGAATTTCTAAAGAATTAACTTGTTGGCTTTTGGCTGTACATCCTTTTTGGTTCTACACATCCTTAAAAAGTGCTTATATAATACCCATTCCAACTTTTGTCATCTTTCTAGACCCTGGAATATTCCCTCTTGGGTGCTTATGTAATGGATTTTTATTTGCCAATGAAGGTCTGTGTTATGAAAATGGCTGCGAAATGTATCCTTGTGTTATTTCGGTTTTAAAAACTTGCTTAGTCCAATGAGGTTTATACCGATTCAGTTTACAATCAATACTGTAAGCAATACTGCCAAGCACACCACTGAGCCCTATATCTAATATGTAGCATTTGCTGACAAAATAAGTGCTCTTGATTTATTGTATGTGTACAATAATTTACTGTTTTCATACCATCTATCCATTGTGACATATGACCGTGACATCACCTGCAGTGTATAGTTTCCACATTTAGATGCTTTGCTATATATATCAGCCACTTTTAGTGAATAGACTGCAAACAAATTGTATTCATCCCAAAGGTTAAGAACCAGAAAGGCCAAAACCAACAGTGAAAGGTCAGACTCACTCTACTAAAAAAAGCTAGTGCTCTTTAACCTAGATGTACAGCTGCATAAACAATGCTGGGATGATGACCTTTAATCAACAACACAATTCACAATTCTCAATGAGCGTGTTTACATGCACAGCGATATGCTGATAGTTAACAAAAATCACTGTAAACTCTAGTTTACATGAGATTTGAAATCATTAGATTTTTGTCTGCTTTTGACCTCAACAGGCATGCACACAGCACATGCGCACATTGGATAAACCGGTAAGAATGCTGGTGAAGCTGTTTACATGCAATGTTTTTATCTGCATAATAAGTTAAAATGCAGACTGATCTCACAGTAAATTCTAAAAAAGCAATTTAGCTGAGCATAACTCAGTCTGTGCATGCCGAAATTCAAAGCAGTGTCCCCAGTGGCCAAAGAGAGAAGTGTTTATCAACATAAGGGCACATGTGAGCTCCAGTTTTGAGGTGATGCCTACAGAAAGGACCCAAAAGTGAGCATTAAAGAGAGTTTTTTTTGAGCTGTAAAGGATGTACTAGAGTGAAGAGGAAGGTTTATTTTATTAACTCTACCCCCTAACCCAAACTCTTAACCTAACCGACAGTGGAGTAAAAATTGAATCTTAGCGGGAAAATGTAACTTCCTAAACTTTCTGGTTTCGACGCAGGATGAGAATCCAGGTCTCCCGTTCTGCTGACGCAACACTCTTTAGGTCACACTCCAAGAGTGATGCAAAAATGTTGGATGGGAGACGGAAATTGTTAGTAAATCAGCATGATGGGGCCGATGCAAGGGTACTGGAACACTCGGAAGCAACATGGCGACTTCCTGAGTGGTCATGTTGAAATATCGATTTGTGCCCAAAACAAGGTATTTTCGAAAGCAGCTACATGATGCTGCTTACCTTTTGGAACAGCCCACTATGTTATGGAACAGAGCTCAAGTCCTACTGAACTCGACAGATAAGAAGTGTATCACTAAAAACAAACTATGGGTAGTGCGACTGAATTCACAATTTTAAACATAAGGCTTCTCGAATGGGTTGGGTTCGAGCTCAAATCCTGATTTCATGTGCACTTTTGCAAACGCCAGCACAATGATAGTCACATCTCTTTTAAGTCTCTCAGTGCTGCTGACAAGCCTCCGCATACAGTCCTTCAGGACTCTAGAATATGACTTTGTGTGTTGGTGTTCTGTTGTTGCCTGGTATGTCTCTCTCAATCTCGTTTTAAGGAAAGTCACATGATGAAGCTGTACTGGCAAAGCCTGTTGTCTCCAGCTGTGGCCTGTCTAAAAGGAGTAAACAACACGCAAAGAAAGAGCTCTCACTATCTCTCATAAACCACTCAATGCTCAGTTATTTGATTACACAGTGAGGGATGTTAAATATTGCCTTCTAAGAACAGGGACTCAGTATGTATAAAAGTGGCCACATTAAATGATCAGTGCTCTGAGAGAGTAGTCTGTACGCGGCTAAGACTACTCTATTAAGAAGTGTTTTGGTAATGAAGGCCTGTTTTATGTAACATTTTTTTAAAGTAATTCATTCAATCCAATCTAATGCCTATTGCTGGATCAGTTATTAGAAATCTTTACTTACAGCTGATACAATTAAAGTGGACTACAATAAACGCAAGTCATAATAATGTAGCCTACAGGAAGGCTTACTGAACGAATCAGTGAACAAATCAGTGATGAGTTGTTTGAGTGAACTGATTCAAAAGATTTACATCACTAGGAAAACAGAGTGATCCTACAGTGAAATCGGAAACAGTAGGTTGACTTTTCTTTAGCAATAATTAGTCTGTGCTAACTGAAATTTGAAGCAGTGCCCCAAGTGTTGTTGGGCGCATGGGCATGTGTGAGTTCTTTTTTGCGGGTGTAATATCCACGTAGGGGGCCAGAAGTGAGTTGTGAAGCGAGTTGTTTTCAGCTGTACAGGCAATAATACAGTGAAGAGAAAAGCATATTTTATAAATTGTACCCTCCAACACAACACTAACCCTAACCATCAGTGGAGTAAAATGTAATGCTAAAGTGAAAACAATTACTTCCTGATTTCAATGTGGGATCTGAACCAAGGGACTCTCACACTGCTGATGCAACTCACTTCCGGTTGCACTACAGGGAAAGGTAAACACACTGGAGCCGATGCAAAAATGTCTGATAGGTGATGGTGCTTGTAGGTGAGTTGGCATACGTGTGTACTGTAACTCTCGGAAACAACGTGCTGACTTCCTGTGTGATCATGTTGGGGAAAAAGTACCCATTACTAGCGCCTATTCTTGTATCAGCGTTTAGTAATATCTAACTCAAGGACCATTAATATCGTCTCATTCATTATGTGCAAGGTAAAGAACATCAACATAATTAACGTGAACCCAGTCATAGATCAATTATCAAAGGTTCAAAAGCATTCTGTGATAACTCTGGACATATACAAGCTTACACTCCAAACACAACTCCAGCCATTGACTAACTCTTAATCTAAATGGACTTGGATAGACTCTAAATCGGATAGAGGAGATTATCTTCCCTCTCCTAGCTTCCTATTCTGCAAGGAAATGGCTAATCCACATCACCACATACTGTAGACATTCTGTCTTCCCTTGCAGGATCTTACTCTGAAGTAGTCTGGAGCTTCCTAATTCCCACACTGAACCAAAGCAAAAGGTCAAATGTCGGACAGTGGAAAGCTTGCTCGTATGGGAGAGACAATTGTTGGCTTTGTCTGTGCTACATGACTTCCTGTCAGCGAGAACAAGAATCTTTTTTCTCTTCAGAGAGTACAGTGTGTCCTAATTATTCTTATATGATATCAATGTGGCCAAAATGTATTATATATGGACGTTTTTTATAGGGTTCCTGTTAGTAAGGAATTTCACATACAGAATATTTAATGCCACAATAGATTTGACTAGAACTTTACCTGAACACTCTTCTCCTGCTTCTGATGGCTCACTAGCGGATGTAGCATCTGGGGATCCTGAGGCCATGATGTCACAATCACTGTTGAGATAAAAAAACGTAGAGTTACCCTGGAGAACAAAGGAGTATAAAGGAGATAAAATGGAGCAACTTGAATACAAATCTAATGAACTACGTTTAAAGAATCGTTCACTTAATAGATCACCCTACTGATGTTCCAAACCTGTGTTTTCTTTCCTTCCATGGAACACAATAGAAGAAATCTGTCAGAATGGCCAAGCAATCAAACAAAAAACATTGTGTTTTGCACGAACCAATGACATCAACGTCAAACCTGCAGTCATAGTGCACCACGTTTGAATGGAATACAGCAAATTAAATATAAATTTATTTTCTACTTGGTTCTACAAGCTTTTTTCTTTATTCTTCTATGATTAATTTTATCTTTGAAGGCTGTAGTCTTAGCCTATACCTTGATGACAAATCTTTTGCACGATGACTTCAAATCAAAACACACACACTCGTATATGCGACCAAATTTTGCACTATGTGACTAAAATAGTTATTTCATTAGCCATTGGCGAGTAAACATTCCGATTTTAGAAGGTAAAAGTGTTGCAAAACTCGAGAGGTTGTAGATCTGAATGTGAGAACTTTTAGAAAAAAATTGGAACATGAAAGTCTATACATTATGCAAGTAAAAGTTTCCTTTAATCAAAGCTTTATTAAGGACACACAGAAAAACAAAACCAGACAGTTCACAATATCACCTATTTAAATATAGGCTAAAACGCCAATGGTTCCACATACTGGAGAAGAACCTTACTGAACTTAGTAATTGTTGAAATTATACTGTTTGCAGAATCTGATAACCTACACATACATCTGTACATGATATTGTGCACCACAGCAGAGCAGGTGGGCACGCCTACACTGACAAACATTTTGGCTTGCACTGCTCCATCGTGGCACCTTAAGCAGCAGCCTCATTCCATCATTATATGCTACATTGTGATTTTGCATGCTGCTCTTTCTGTAGCGCTGCCACAAATGGTCAGTTAATATAGGGGTACAATATGCTCTTAAAGTATAGTCTTTACAGATCCTGAGCACATACTAAATTTGCCTAGCTTGTGCATACATCATACTATAGTGTCTGTAAATGTCCTTATCATCAGACAGGTCATCTGTTATGTAATGTCCTAAGTATTTAGCCTCATCATACCAGACAGAGAAAAGTCCAGAAATTACAGTTTCCTGTCCTCCCTACTCCTAACGATCATAATATTACTCTTCTTTGCATTGTATTTAATGTCAAAGTCTTCATTCTCTGTATTTTGTGTCTAAAAATGAGACCCGGGCAGCCCATTTTCATATCATATCTCTTTTAAAATCCTTTCTGTTATTTTCAGTCAGTTGGTGATCAAAAAGATAATAGGAACATTATTTCTAATCATACATTGCACGAATGAGGGAAAAAACACAATGCAACTTGTTTCTTGTTAATGTGCGCTCAGAGATTATTTAGCAGAGATGGGCCACTTCTGTTAAAATGAAGGTAGAAATTGAAACACTCAACCATGCAGCTCTGAGTGCCCAACAGTCAACGAATGTAAGTATAAAGTGAACGAAGTCCCGCCTTACAGTTAAAAGAGCCAATTCACTTAGATACAGACATCACCTGTCAATCAACTCAAGCATGCACATTAGCTATAAAAGCCGGGGAAATGTAGTTTTTTTTTTAAGCGCAATATGAAGTAAAGAATCACAATTTATGATTCCAGTATTGTCAGATTTTATTGCTGGTTTGAAATATGTACTTTGATAGTAATCCTGGCCAACCGTATTTGAGATTTTGGTCTTTATCCATTCAAGTAGATAGGAGCTGCACTAGCATGACTGGAAATAGCCTCCTGAGAGCATTCCAAAGATGGCCGACAGTGGACTGACTTGCTAGGAAGACTTTGGTGCTGTGCTCACTCAACCATAAACACTTGCTAGATGGAGCCGGATTCTCTTAAAGAGACAGCACCAATTTAGCACTTGTTATATACATTAATGTAAAGTGTATATAAACAAACATGTTACAAAGTGTAGAAATGTAGTAAGTATAATACCTGTGTAAATACCTAAATATTTAAAAGCCACAATCATACAACGTGAAATATTTTAACTTCAGAAAACACTGCAAATATGAATTTAGGGTTAGGGAATGCGAGGGTTTGGCAATTTCTTTTTTTTTTTTTCAATATTTTCCAACGTTGTGGATATTTTGTAAAAACATTTATGAAATTTCAAAAAGCTTGTATCATTGTAAAAAATGCAATTTCATGACATCATATAAACTGACAGAATGTGAAATTGGCACACACATTTGTACACAAGCTAAAATGTGATTAAAAGGATCAAAAGCTAGATGAAAATAAAATGTACAATCTTGTATATGTACAATAAATACATTATATATTGCCCCCTTCTCAGATTTCTTAATATCTTTTTTTAGTTTTTAGTAACATTATGCTTACATGTTGTCTAAAGTCTGGTGAGTAAAAACGAAAATTTGATAGCCAGTGGTGATTCATTCTCCAAAGTTTATGTAAGAGGGTTGAAGATGGAGACTATTTAGGCCCGAGGTCTTTATTTGCTTGACTACTGCCCTTTATGGGACCCATGTCAGAGGCTTCGTAACACCTAAGGACGCACAGCAGGTGACGATGATATGCCTACACTGACTCCCGGATAGATTACACTACCGGAGCCGACTCACTCCACCGGATCCACTGTATCTGAACTAACAGACTTGTTTATACTAGCAGCCCAAACCAGATTCCAGATCAGCTGAGTGTTCAGTGTTTGTCCAGACATTATTGGTCATAAGTAACTGTGGTCTTATCCTGGATCAGACTCTCTGTTGGAACACAGTCATCTTACTAGGAGGAAACTCTTAAATAGTATCTGTGACAGGCGACTGCGGCTCCAGGAATGACCAAACAGGATGTGGGGGCAATTTACACATACACAGGCAGTTCGGGCCCTTGACATGGATTATTCCAATATAAGAGAGCAGTTCACGTTTCAGTTGATAACCAGAGATAAGAACGAGCATTTCAGCTATTACATTGACACATTTAAAGCTGGTGTGTGTGTTAAAATTTGTTCTTGTACACCAGTTGAATATACAGATTTCATTTGTCTACCACTGTGCTCCTGCATCTACAGCTCTGCATGCCCCAGCGTTCCCACTGTCTGTAATTAAGACATTAGATAATTGCCATCACAATTGTCAAGGCAACCCAATGCCCAACTGTTCCTCTATAGACCTAACAATTTATTTTTTAATGCAATTCAACGAAGAGACATTTACTGTTTTAACCTAACTATGGAACACATGTAGCTTCATATCTGACCCACCCACACATTTTGTCATCACTCCCTCTCCTTCTAATACCACTTCCTGTCCTCTACTCACCCCACCATCTGCTTCCTGCTACATCAATGACAAACTAAGTAATTTCCCACTCAAAATAGGGCCTTTCAACTACTCATGACTGTGTTTGTTGTGGTGTGATACTCTTGATATCATATTGGCAGACATGTGCTTATCTTGCAAATGTAAGTCACAGCAATGGTGATTCGAATTCTCTTTTGTATTTTGTGTATTTTTATTAGAAAAAAAACAGAACAGAGTGAAAAGAAATTACTATGAAGTGGAGGTCTGGGATTGGGACATGTTGAAGCCAGATTGACACCTGTATTACCTTTAGTGTTACACTGATATATCAGCATTCATGACGTTTCTTAACAAAGACAAGACAAAAGGATATTCACAGTCCAAACACAATTAGCATTTTACCTCTCTTAACCATCACTGTTACTTTTGGTAATATTTAGAGTTTGGACTTTGAATATAACCCTAACCTTAAGATATACTTGTATTGAAGAGGAAAATTTACAATTACGACTGATGATGATGATTATTATTTATTTATTTTATATTTTCAGCCCCTTTTTCTCCCCAATTTGGAATGCCCAAATCACAATGCACTCTAAGTACTCGTGGTGGTGTAGTGACTCTGATGGTGTGTGTCTGAGACCGTCAATCCGCACATCTCATCATGTGGCTTGTTGAGCGCGTTACCGCGGAGACATAGCAAGCATGGAGGCTTCACGCTATTCTCCGCGGCATCCAAGCACAACTCACCACATGCCCCACCGAGGGCATACCACTCTATCCTCCCCAGCAACTGGGCCAATTTGGTTGCTTAGGAGACCTGGCTGGAGTCACTCAGCACACCCTGGATTCGAACTCGTGACTCCAGGGGTGGTAATCAGCATCTTTATTCGCTGAGCTACCCAGCCCCCCATTATTATTATATTTTAATTATTTCTGGCTAAACTAACAGTTTAACTCCCTTTAACAGAGACCATTCTCACAAACTCTAAATGGAACAAATTTGTTATAGGGGTTGTTCAGATTTATTCTTATGGTTAGAGGGGCTGGTGTGACGGAGCACATGGATGACCTCTTCTCAAGTCATCAGATAACAGTCATTAATTTCCTCTGTTTATCTCAGGGGGAAGTGCATATAAAGTCTGCTGCACAGACTCACAGAGGACTGATTCACTGATAGCTAATGCTGCCATGTGAAAGAACAAGACAAGAAAAACAACAGATACAAAGAACAGCCATGAATTAGCATAAACACACTTCATAAACCACTGCTGAAGAGGATATCCAGTAAAATGGAGGAACAATGAAAACACACTCATACACACTGAGATTGTCTTGCATCTGTCCAGTTATTGAGTAAGGATGAGATTATGAATGTTATACCAGTCGTGTGTGACACCATTATGAGCAGTTGTGCTACATCTGGAATGATCTTTTTAAAAAAAAAAAAAAAAAAAAAAATCTGGGGTTTGAATAAAGCATTAAGCCACACGAGATCATATATCACACTGATTTTATCACAGTTAAGATTTTTTTTTTTAGTACAACACAAAGCAGAGTGGTTGAAACCCCCTCTACCTGTAGTAAAATTACTTTAAACACAAACTCAAGTGGCTTATTGCTTTTATAAAAAGTGACAAAAACACTATGAGAAAAGACACCAATGTTCAATAAACAGTTACATTTATAATTATTAATTATTTGAATAAACAATTCTTCCACCAAGTGATATAATTCTAACAGTATGCTGTATTATTCTTATTCACGCTAGCGCCATCTTTGATTTTTAATGGAGTTTTTGAGGGGAGGGTTTCATGATGGCATATATCATCACTACATCATAAATAAATAAACCAGAAAAATGTCACAAAAGACAAAGAAGCATGGAAAATTGTAAGTGCACACGAAGACACTGAAGAAGATCCTTACATGTATTTGTAAACTATTTAAATTTGTTTCCGATCGAACACTTTGCTGCATCACAAAAGGTTTTGCACCCCATTTACACCTGTATGTAGTGCTGATCACTTGTCATCAGATCATCCAAATTACATCCTAATACCAGCTGAAAACAGGGTCTAAATGACCGCTGCCTACATTACCACATGCTAAAGAATGACTTCTGGCGGACGTTCATCCCATATCTGTTTACCCAGAAAGACCCCCGGGAATAAGGTGGATAGAATAAAGGGATTTTTACCTTTAAAGACAATCACTACATTGAGCTCAGAAGATGTTAATCAATGTTTTATGCCTTTGTTCAAGCCATCAGTTTTTAAAAAAAATTGTGTTTAATAGTCACATTTCTGTTAAAGAAATGTAAGCGCAGCGTAGTTTTAGCAGGAAGAATAGCAGCTGTACATCATCGCACCATTAGCTGGGTAATTCCCAGCCAATCACATGCAAGCCGTTGCTTTATAAGTCTGCTCACAATCTATCACATTGCTGTTTCAGTGTGCTAACACGGCAACCTCCACCACCACCAGTTGAGTCGTGTCCTGCACGGAGGTAGGCTCCTTGCCCCTGCCACCTATCTCCGGCAGGATATGACGGTTCCGAGTACGACGACTTCGGACCGCCTGATGGGGCAAAGAGCTTTATATTCATCAAATAAATGTCATCTTAAATTTCACTCAAGTCTGTGAGTCTTCCTGATAGAACTGCCTTTCCCATGATTCTGAAGAGCAGAGATCCACCAATCAGGGAATCGTGAGAAGCAAAGAGCCATGCATCGCCCACCCATTTATAGAATCCTTAGAATCCTTTATTTTGGTCACACATTATACACACAGTTTTTTTGCATATATACAGTGAAATGTATTAGTTTTCACATATCCCAGGTTAAGGTGGCATCTTGGTGGTGCTGGGGCTTGAACCCCCGACCTTCTGGTCAGTAACCCTGAGCCACCACTGCCCCATTTCGATGCTACTCTGTGAATAGCGCAATAGAGTCAATCTCCCTACACTCTTATTTTATATATATATATATATATATATATATATATATATATATATATATATATATATATATATATATATATATTGCAGTAAAATTCTATACGTTTCTATACTCATAATCAATAACTTTAAATCAATAGTGTTATATTTGTTCATCATTTTTAATTTGATTCATTGATTCTTGTGATAAGGAACAAATAAGGAGTTTTTATTTTTTAATAACAAATTAATTTGAAATAGATATATAAATGGATATATGTCAGCTAACAAACCATCTCTCATTTACACACATGACCTCTGGAGCTCAACCAGAGTGAACATCGGGTTCTAGGTCACCTCTCTTACCAAGGCCCCTCTCCCCTGATTGCTCAGTTTGGCTGGGCAGTCAGGTCTAGGAAGAATCCTGGTTGTTCCAAATGTCTTTCATTTAAGAATTATGGAGGCCACTGTTCTCTTGGGAACCTTCAATGCATCTAAAAAAAAATTGTAGCCTTCCCCAGATCTGTGCCTCAACACGATCCTGTCTCTGAGCTCTGCAGGCAGTTATTTTGACCTCATGGCTTAGTTTTTGCTCTGATATGCATTTTCAGCCTTTCTAGGCTAAATTTCATGTGTCATAACAATGGGTCTGTCAATGTAAAATATCATTTTTTTGTTTTTAAGAAATTTGTATCACAAATCAGGTTTTTTCTTTGTCATTATGGGGTATGGAGTTTCGATTTATGTGAGAAAAAATATATAATTTCAAGCATTTTAGCATAAGGCTGCAACATAACAAAATGTGAAAAAATACTTTGTGAACGCACTGTAGATAAAATAAATAAATAAACTGTTTTCACACTATTGATTTGACAAAATGTAATAGTTTTCAATCTTAACCATGTGTTGTACACTGGAGCCATTTAGATTTTTTCCACAATTGAAGCTGTCTCTGTGACCGCAGAGACTTAAACATTGTTTGTTTAAAATAAGAAACATTATCAAAATTACCAGACCGCGTGTCCTACTGTTGCATCCAACACGAACAGAAAGTGGGAAAGGGGTACTCAGAGTTATAGCTGACCGTCACATTGACTGATTTATACAGGATTATAAAAAGTTCATGCAAAGTGAGGAAACAACTTTGACAGACAGTTTTATTTTTTGTGGAAAAAAATGTTAACTTAAATTTAAAGTTTACTTTACGTATTGTTTGATATCTTAAAGATCCCTACCTTTCATTTGATATTTATATTAAAGAATTTGATGCCTTTTTTGGCAGTTTAACATTGTAACCTCTTGCTGAGGACAGATTAAGTTGCATGTGCTTCCAAGTATAGAGCATGCATTAAAAAATATATATAATTAAATTATTTAAAATTCTAAGTAATAATTTCCCTGATAAAAATTGCCATTTCCTTTAGATTTTACTTTTCTGTTAGTTTTATTATGAATTTCTTAATTTTTAAAATAAAGATGATTTTTTTGTATATATGACATGTTTTGTCACTGATCTCAAGAATCAATGGATTATATAATTTCCACTGTTTCAGGGGATGATAGTTCAATCCCTCATTTAAGACGGACAGTCTTGTACCTTTGTCTTTTTTATCAATTATCAAATACTTTTTTGCTTCAAATAAAAGTTTGTAATGTTGTGACTGACCTCGGAACTGGTTGGTTTGGTTCACATCTTTTATGAAGTACTTTATGAAATCCCTATGGAAAACAGAAATGGGGAAAAAATACACCTGGAACCGAGATTCTGAAAAGGGCATCGAGCATGGCTCATCCATTCAGAAATTAGAGTCGGAACGTTTTATAATTATGCTTTTGGATTTCTTGCTTGATAAGCTAAGCGGTTCTTTCAGGATTTTACTTGATTCCCAAATGTTAAAATATGTTGAAGATTTGTACATTTGCATGAGAAGTACAATAATGCTCGTATTATTATTTTTTATTTCAGAAACCCTTTGACCCCATTGATGGGAGCTTTGTGTGACCTGTGACAAACCCTGGATAGAAGACCACCTGGCATTGTTCACACAGCTGGTCTTGTGTCCACACCTCTCCGAAACTGACGAAGTGGGGTCACAAAGAAAACAAACCTAACAAAAGTACTGTGGTGGTACCATGTTACAATAATAGTATCGGATGGCAATAAAATGGTACTCTCATTACCATAGGGATACTCCCTATGGGACTGAATGATTACCATATTTATGTGCTTTGGTAATCATTCCAAGGTAACCTCAAAGAATACCATGGTATTCTTGGTGTACTTTTTTGTTTTAGAAATTTGTAAGTAATTTTAAATCATTAACCATGTCATTACCACTGCTTCAATATTTAGCAACAAAACAGACACCTATGAAATAGGGGTGTAACGGTTCAAATTTCTCATGGTTCGGTTTGTATCACGGTTTTAGGGTCACGGTTTCGGTCCGGTATTTGCTTTGTTCAGAAAAAACAAACAAAAACAAACAAATATTACTGCCAAATCCAAAGACTAATCTAGTTGGTAAACAATTCAACAGGCTTGCCCTTAAATAACAATCATTGTTTTACAACAGTATCCATAGTTTTACCATGGCATTTGTAGTAATATCATAGAAACTACGATATAAACATGGTTACTGTCATGGTTACAATATATAGTAAAATCATGGTTACTATATAGAAACTACAGTATTACTGTTATAATACCATGGATAATTGTATCAAACCCGTGATTTCTGTTCAGAAAACAATGGTGACTGCAGTCATGGTTACTACAATATTGCTATAGTAAAACCATGGTTAATTTTTGTCAGGGTCCTTAACTAAAAAAAACATTTTCTCTTATTACTAAATAAAAATTGTAACTTAATACCTGCACTAATACGCTACATGCATCAACATAAAGAGCAATTCAAATTAATCTCAACATATATTCAATATTCAGAAGCTGTACATCACTATAAAAGGAATAGCCTTGCTATTAAAATGCATACGAGAAGGGATGTAGTGATAATGCTGCTCAAGTATTTTAATCATATGTGGAAATCCCACATCAACACCCTATGTGCTTTAGTTATTGTTTGATGTCTATCTGAGTTAGCACTGGAAAGGAGTGTGTGCCATTTCCTCTCACCTACGTCTCTTCCGCTGTGTGATAGCGCGTAAAAAATTAATCAAGTATCAATGTATTACTCTAACGCCATCTTAATGCCATTAATCAAAGTGCATTATTGACACTCGCGATATATTACAGCCACACGAGGAAAAGGGAAGAATTTGCATGTATGTTTTAAATAACCCTCATGCACATTATTGACATATTATTGACGTATTACCAGTAGGCTACACGGCACTCGTGTCGAGCGATATCTGCAAACAGTGCCTGTTTTGTAAACATCTTTTGACCATCGCTACTGTAATTCACTGCAGATAGAAAATGTTCTCAGAAAGGAGAAATGCAGGGGGCTTCTCTTTCAGTTGCTAGTTTTCTCCACACCAACGCTTGCAGAACAGCAAGCGTATCCATTTACAGATTTAGGTGCATTACCGGAGGTTGTTTGTTTGATGCTTTTTTTCTTGATCAACACTTGTGCTCCAGATGCATCATTAAACTTGAGGTGAACTGACTGGGTGCCAATGCTTCCTAAACAGTGGGTGGCGGACCGTACGCTTTGTTTTTTTACTGAGAACCGTTGCACTCCAACTATTAAATAATATTTAAATTTTAAAAGGAATAATTAATTCACCCGTACAAGCATGAATTTGAGCGCTATGATGGAGATGAAGATTTGTTAGCAAATAACTTTAATTTCAGTCTGCTCCTCACACAAGCCAAAAGCAAGTGAAACAGTGTCGTAATCAGAGTTGGTTTGACTGGGTTCAAACCTTGATCTTCCATGTTCCATGTCCAACACTCTATGAGGTGAGGACCTACACAAGCTAATCACATTGGAATAAGTGTGTAAATGTAGGTGGGTCTGTAATACAAGCGCTAAAATTGTATTTTGCTTTACAGAAACGAATGGACTGACCTTGGACTGCCTCCAATGCCAGAGTTCTGTGATGACGTCCGACGTTTCATGTCTTAACTTTTGGATGGGAGGAAGGAAGGGAGAAATAAGAAAGAGAGAGAAAGACTGAGAGTTAGTAGGGAGAGGACACATTCAAGCAGAAGACATAAGCAAGCATGCTAGCTGTGTTAGCTTCAAACATTCTGTGTGAAGTATCATTTGTGACAAACAAATGATAAAAAACGTAGGGAGTTAATGAGTTACCTTAGTACCACCACAGTACTTTGTTGTAAGGCAAAGCTGTGGGACCTGTCACAATAACAAATAATCAGAAGATATCTGATGTTAAATGTACTGTTTTGAGGAAGGGGATTTTGGACCAATGAGATTTCACAGTGGGTGGGCTGTTCAGCAAAATGCTGGAAAAATAGCAATAAGCGCTCAATAATATGATCATTCCGCACATCGCAACTGGTTAGGACAAAGACAGCGTGATCAGCGCTAAATAAAGGTCTCAAACGTTTTGAGATTGTATCAAAAAATCATACTTCATATTTAAGGTGTAAACGCAAATCCATCCTTAATGCATCCCATATAGAAATGAAGCGCCACCCCCTCACCTGTCATGTGACCTTGTCATGGTATGAGCAAATAACCTATGTTGCCGGTCCTTCTCGCCCCCGCTCAGCACGGGACTCGAACCGACGTCTCCAGCATGGGAGGCGGGTGCGCTAACAAGGAGGCTAAAGGCTACACCCTCTAGCGTCAGTCGCTAGTGCACCTCTTGAGGTCAGGAGAGTGAGGTTTATACACTGCACAGCTATTTACCAGCTGACTCCCGTTACACTCACCCCCCCTAAACCTCACTCCCATCCGGGTCACGGCACCACTGTAGCCGGTCCTAATCACCCCTGCTCCGAACGGGACTCGAACCGACGTCTCCGGCATGGGAGGCGGGTGCGCTAACAAGGAGGCTAAAGGCTACAGCCTCTAGCGTCAGTCGCTAGTGCACCTCTTGAGGTCAGGAGAGTGAGGTTTACACACTGCACAGCTATTTACCAGCTGGCTCGCGTTAAACCTACATATTGGAAAATGTTGAATAGAAGATACGTACGCAAGCACAAGAACTTGACGGATCTTGTCTGATATCAACATGCAGAGACACAAATGAGATTTTCTGAAGCTCCTTTAATACAGGTAATCCACAAAATTACAGATAATTCTGATCAAAATGTTGCGCTTGTGCTTAGCGTTAAAATTCAAATGCATCTGGGAGAAACAGTGCAACTTTTTTGTGTTTTCTTTGTCTTTACTGTGCTTTAATGTCATGCAGTAACACACTAACATAGTGATTGATGTATGCCGTCATCAAATCAGAGACCTTCACCTCAAAATCTGAACAAAAGTGGTCAAAGAAGACGCATTTAAGCGGCAAGGTGTTGAGACTCATCTTAACACCATGGTGTAAACAGGGACTTTGTATCCAAGGAACCTTAAGGAACAATTTAAGCTCAACCGACAGAATTTTTGGCATAATTAAGTTTTTTCTTTTCTTTAAAAAAGCAAAAATCTAATTTACAGTGAAGCACTTACATAAGAAGTGAATGGGGCCAATCCATACACATTAAAATATTCACTGTTTCAAAAACCAAATGACATGCATGTAAATATGATTGTAGTGCAATACAATTGCTTATCCAACTGTTTCTGTGTAGAGTTATATCCAATTTAGCAAATTAGTTGCATGATGTTATAATGCTGTAAAATCTTGAAAACCCTTTTATTCAGCAAAAATGTCAATGTAAACAACGTAAAGGCTCAAATAATACACAAGTTAATGTTTCACATTTCTGTCTTTCAACACTTCAGAGATAGGCCTCCTTTACTTCCATTGTAACTGCCTCACTGCCTAAAATCGAGTTTTTGCTTCTTTATTTTTTTTTTTAAAGAAAAGTAGGGATCGGGGAACAGAAGTGCGCCGAGTTTGGTTCCGTTTGCTTACGTGCGCTAAACGCTTTATTTACACTAAAGTTAACTGGCACGTCATGCGTGCAGTGTTTTTATTATTATCTGCGGTAGCAGAATCTCAGTCTCCGCAAGGCACAGGTATCATAATAATTTCGCAGAATACAAGCTGGGGTATAATTCAAACATCTTTATTAAATGATTGCTGCGCAAACAGCATTAACAGTAACATATGCAGAGTCCAGCAACATATCTTCCTCCATTCTCCTTTCATTTGTTTACTTCACGAGAGAGCGTGTCGCCCTTATTAGACTCCCTACAGAAACAAGTGAAAGCGGATCTAATATTACCAACATCCAACAAAATGAAAAGGAAGGAACATACATATAATACATCTATATCAAATATTTAGTTACTATAATATAATATATTGCTAAATTAAATATAATAAAACAATTAATAAAAATAATAAAAATTAAATGGTGACAAACTAACCAACATTTTCACTTTAAATGTAATTACCCCAATGGGTTATCAGTTCAACTTCAGTTTGACATTAAGCCTCATTCTTTAGGACTATCTTATAAACAGTAAAGAATAGTTTGTATAAGCCTACTAGTTTTTAAGGCCAAGAATAAAGAGTAACATTGATATTTTAAAAATATATTTTGTGTATACTGAATTATTCAATCAACCAACAATATTTTTGACAGCAAAAACTAGGCAACAACTATGGTTTTACCAACAGGGAAATGTAGTTAACAGTGACATTGAGCAGAAAGCTTACATATAACCAGTTTTGACAGGGCTGCTGATCAAATTTAAATGATCAGCATCGATTGATGAAATGAAAAGAAAATTGGAGATCAGCGTCGGATGTTAAAATCCTGATTGGAGTTGACTGTGTTTCAAAAACTAATGATGATGATTAGTGGGCTGAGATCCTGTCACAAAATGGACAAAAACAGGTACATGGTGGACAGTAACATTTGGATATGAAGAAGACTTTGTTTCACTGTTTATATATTTATTTGTTTGTGGTTGAACTGAAAAAGGTCTCAGTTTTGTTCTTTTTAAGAGGGCTCAAGTGTGAAAACCCCAGTAGCCTTTTTGCAGTTGAACATTTGGAAAACATTACCATCATAATCGCAGTTCAAATCGCAATCGCAATATTTTTCAAAATAATCGCAATATGACTTTTTGTCCAAATCGTGCAGCCCTAATCCAGGGCGTGCTGTGTGACTCCAGCCAGGTCTCCTAAGTAACCAAATTGGTCCAGTTGCTAAGGAGGGTAGAGTCACATGGGATAACCTCCTCGTGGTTGCGATTAAGTGGTTCTCGCTCTCAATGGGGCACGTGGTAAGTTGTGCGTCGATCGCGGAGAGTAGCATGAGCCTCCACATGCTTTGAGTCTCCGCAGTGTCATGCACAGCAAGCCACATGAAAAGATGTGCGAATTGACGGTCTCAGAAGTGGCGGCAGCAGAGACATGTCCTCCACCACTCGGCTTGAGGCGAGTAACCGTGCCACCATGAGGACCTAGTAAGTAGTGGGAATTGGGCATTCCCAAAATTGGGGAGAAAAGGGGATAAAAAAAGGAAGCATCGAAATTCATTTTTGTGGTAATCAACATTATGCCACAAATGCTGTTGTTTTAGCTTAACTTGTTTTGAACCTGAATATTAAGATAGCATGACATAATGAAGTACTGTACTTATGTCCCACACAGCCTCACTTTCATTTGAGTCAAATTAACTATGGTGTCTACTCTGACATGTCTTTGCTTGGTGATGTTTGAAGGATCGTTAAGGCTTTCTTTCAGCAATGGGGAAACTGGAGTAAACCACACAAATCAGTTTATTAAAGCCAGCTGCAGTTCAGTTGCTCAATCAGTTGACAACATTAGCTAAATTAGTGAGCATCCCCATCTCATCTTCCCTCATTTATATAAAAAAACAAGACTGTGTACTGTAGGCTATAACATGGCTCACACAAGATTGTTATGGAGCAGTAGTCAATACAGTCTTTAAAGTGCTACCACGCTTTTATTGCAGATAACATTTTTCTATTCTGTGTCGTTTTTGTGAACCTGCACCACAGATGTCACACCTGTTTTTACAACAAGCTCCCCTTCATTTTCTTGACTTTTCTATTGATCATACCAGCAATAATTCATCAAATGTTGGAGAAGTACAGACATGCGGTGTAGTCAAGCAAACCTCGGCATATTAAAGAGATGATTCAGGTGTCTGGATCAAGTGACACTGTCAAGGAAGATTGTGTCAGATCACGGTGGACTGCTGCATCCTCTGCTATAGAGCGGTCACAATCAGCCCGCAAAATCAGAATGGTAAAGAATCAGCAATGAGTTTGTGGCCACGTTTGCGCCGTTGTCTGATCTGCATAATTCTGCCGCAACACGAGCGCATATTACCATATTATCACAAATCATTCCCTGCTCAACCCTGGTCTCAGTCTCACGTGAAGCACGGCCACTGATAGATATGCACACGCTGCGCACATGGATATTTTCATATTGCAATATACACGATATAGCAAAGGCTCTATAGGTTGACACTTTATATCTTTGCCACGATATACAGTATATCATCATATCGCCCAGCCAGCCCTATATTTGAAAGTGAATAAAAGTTATTGTTGTTTTAGCACCTCTAGTGTTCATTTCACCAGGACACTGCCGTGATACGTACAACGAGCCACATAAAAATCACTTTGCAAAAATGTACGTACAGTAACCTAATTCTATGAAATCAGGTTGAGAATTCATAGCTAGCACATAAATATGATGTTTTTTGACAACTGATAGATATTTAAGTTAATATTACTAAACCTCAAGGAGTTGCTTTTGTAAGCCCTTTGTGAAAGGTATTGATTCATAGATCAAAAACTAAAAGAAGTCAGCAGCAATAGCAATTTTGTTTAAGAAAATAAAAACTGTAATAAATCCAGGCATAATTTGAAACCCTCTGTACTTTTGTGGTGGTTCTGAACGTCAACCACATAATAAGAAAAATTTTCAACCATGGATGAACAAGATGAATAAGGAGAGAGCATTCTGGCTATCTGCTACAAGATGATTCATTATTGGAGAATCCGCAAGTAAACCACAGAATATCAGTTTGCCTAAAGCATTTTACAGTGCAAGTTCATTGACTCACTTTAATAAGTGACTCAGTATTAAGAGCATTTGCTAGTTGATGGCCAACACAGACTCTCACTGACTTCAGACTGTTTTGATTGTGAGTCTTAAAAGTTAACAGTAGTCTGTTAAAAACAACAGTTCCTGAACAAGATGATGAGAGATTTGGAAGAGTTTAGGCTATTGACCACACAACATCAACAACTTCAGAGAATGCACCGAGGTCAAAACTGAGAGGGGTCAGAACATTAACATTTGGGCTCGTATTTCATGAGAATTTCCTTGTCAATGCAGGTACACTGTGTAGATACAAACAGAGCTGCACTCTTGACAAGAGCACAAGGACCATAAATGGTGTGAAAAACAAGGTAGGTCAAAATGTAAGGATGAGGAATGGCTCCCATCTACCCTATGAAGGTTAAAATACCTGAAGGACCTGGTTTCTGTCTCTATCCAAAGTCACATTTTACATTTATATATGAATGGGGGGGGGAATTACATTTTTTAAAGACCCAAACTCTCTTATTGTACATTCTTCTCTTGGCGAGGCTAGATTATCAGTATGAGCAATGATAAATGGCAAACTCTAAAAAGAAATAATGCACAAAACACTCTCTCTTCTATACTCATAATGAATCTGGATGAGCACCAATGTTCTTGGAATTCCAGCCAGTAACGATGAGTAGGGTCTTGTTGGAAAAGTCATGAGACCATTAGATAGAAGAGCTTTAAAAAGACCCTAATTGATCAAGTTAAACTAAGAAGCTATTGTAGAACAATTCTAACGGATCACAACAATAATTTGGCCAGATTTGTCCACATCATTATCATCATGAAAGGCATTTATTCATAATCAAAGAATCTTTTTCAGAGCTCCACTACTAAATAATATCCAATGTACTTAGTAAACAAATTTTTATCTCCAACCGTGCCAACTGAAACTCAGGACAAGCATGTTAACAAGAGATAAGCATTTCTACACTGCCAAAGCGTTTTCTAAGTAACACAGTGGAAGTTTAAATGACCGTTTCCTTGAATAAAAGGCTCCAACTTACGTCTTTTCCCCAAAGCAGTTGTAAAACTGAGCCATGGTGTCAAAGTTCTCCCAAAAAGCAATGTCTCCTCAGTGCATTCTTTGTAAAAATACATTCAAGGTCCAAAATATAATCTTCAACCCTCAAATCATCAATATCTCCTTTTTCACCATACAGATGTGTTCATTAAAGACAAAAAGCTTGTGAGAATGTGTATCCTTCAAAGAAAAGATTAATGTGTGCTCCAGTAGACTGTCTCTTAGGACTGAGCATGCTCTCTGCCTCTTTTTGCCTCGGATTCCCCCCTCCCTTTCCTTCTCCAACCCCCGTCACCTAATCCACAGATTCAGCTACTATTGTCTCACCCCAGAAGCTTTACTGTTGACACGGGCATGTGTCATTTGATAATTAGATAGGGTAGTTCCCTGAAGAGATACCACTCTCTGGGGGGCTCATGCTGTGCCTTGAAGGGGGTTGAAAATATGGCCTTTTGATGGAAAACACTGTTTGAATTCATCAACAGCAAAACATTTTTGACCAATATTCTGCAGTAATTATTGAGATAACCAGATTAGTAGAAAAATTATAGTTTGTCACTTACTGTTCATGATGACTTGGAATTAAATAATTTCGCTTAGCTAAAAGCAAATGTTGACGCTGGACTAAAGTGTTACTGGCTCATGCATGTAAATACTTGTATGTAAATATTTGTTTATTTTAAGAAGAGGGTGGCTTTTAAAGAGCCAGGCTCCAGGTTTTAGGGTACAAAAAGATGGATATCAAAAATCTGGATCCAACTCTAACGGAGGTCCTTTTTGTACATGGACCTTCTTCATTTGCCCTATTTTCTTTAGAAGCGAGTGTTGAGCACACAACCACAAACCATAAGTCTCTACTAAACACAAACCTTTTGCCTCCATGCCAGTTTTGAATATTTTCCTTCCCCCTCAGGCAAATTGTGTAGGAGTATTCGGCAAAAGTGTAAACATAGCTTTGCGATGGCCAATTCTTTTTTTTAAACAAAGACAATGGCAAACACTGATTTAAAAAAAAAATACAAAATTCTCTCTCTCTCTCTCTCTCTCTCTCTCTCTCTGAAGAAGTGGATGGTGGAAGATTTTTCCTTCAAATTAAATTGGTTAGACTAATATATAATAGACATATTCACTAGACATCAATTTATCACTTTCAAATCTCATTACTTTTACCTCAAATGGAGAGCGTACCTGAATTTCAATGCACTTACTACAGCCCCTTTTGAAAGCTTGGAGGAATGTCAGTCAGTTTTCTATGAAAAAAGACAGATTGGAATTTCCTGAGATTTTTGCTCTACCCTTGAATAAACCCATGTGTATTTTGTTTTAGGCATGCAGTTTTTTAAGAGTGCAACCAAGTCACCATAACATTCATGGTAACACTTTACAATAATTTTCATTAGATTATATTTGTTAACAAAATCAACTAATAATGCAAAATATAGTTCAACATATAGCTACACAGGCAGCCAAAGGTTTGGAATAATGTACAGATTTTGCTGTTTCAGAAGAAAATTGGTATTTTAATTCACCAATGTGGCATTCAACTGATCAAAAAGTATAGTCAGGACATAACTGCTGTAAAAAAACAAAAACACAGCACATCACTATTTGAAAAAAGTAATTTTTGATCAAATCAAGACAGGCCTCATTTCCAGCAGTCATCACTCCAACATCATATCCTTGAGTAATCATGCTAAATTGATCATTTGGTACTAGAAAATCACTTGTCATTATGTCAAACACAGTTGAAAGCTATTTGGTTTGTTAAATGAAGCTTAACATTGTCTTTGTGCTTGTTTTTGAATTGCCACAGTATGCAATAGACTGGCAAGTCTTAAGGTCAATATTAGGTCAAAAATGGCAAAAAGAAAAAGCTTTCTCTAGAAACTTGTCAGTCGATCATTGTTTTGAGGAATGAAGGCTATACAATGCTTGAAATGGCCAGAAATCTGAAGATTTCATACAAAGGTGTACACTACAGTCTTCAAACACAAAAGACAACTGGCTCTAACAAGGACAGAAAGAGATGTGGAAGGCCAGATGTTCAACTAAACAAGAGGATAAGTCTCTAGTTTGAGAAATAGACGCCTCAGCTGACAGCTTCATTGAATTCTACCCGCTCAACAACAGTTTCATGTACAACAGTAAAGAGAAGACTCAGGGGTGCAGGCCTTATGGGAAGAATTGCAAAGAAAGAGCCACTTTTGAAACAGAAAAACAACAAGAAAAGGTTCGAGTGGGCAAAGAAACAGCCATTGGACAACAGATAACTGGAAAAGAGTGTTATGGATCATAACCCCATTGAGCTTTTGTGGGATCAGCTAGATTGTAAGGTGTGTGAGAAGTGCCCAACAAGACAGTCACATCTATGGCAAGTTCTACAGGAATCTGGAGTATCTGGACAAACTGACAGCTAGAATACCAAGGATCTACAAAACTGTCATTGCTGCATGTGGAGGATTTTTTGATGAGAACTCTTTGAAGTAGTTTTTTTTTCAAATTGTAATAGTAATTTTTCTTATTATTAATGTCCTGAGTATACATTGTGATCAGTTGAATGCCAATTTCTTTCCATAAGAAAGTCTGTACATTATTCCAAACTTTTGGCCACCAATGCATGTTGAAACCAACATTGACCAACATTGATAAGTGCTGAAATAGTATTGTTCATTGTTAGTTCATGGTAACTAATGTAGTCAGCTGATGATAACGAGTACAACTATATTGTAATGTGTAACCATTAATTTAGCATTCTCTGCAGATTCTAAGTCATTGTGTATGGTTCATTCCTTCAAACATCCTTGACTTTCTTCTAAACGGCTTCCTTCTTGGGTAGTTGACATGACATTTGTTTTGGAAAGTGTCTTGCAGTGTGACATTTTAAACACCATTTAGTGCTGTTATTACTATTATTTATGCAGCTTTTATGACTTCATATTAATTGGAAACAACACAGTATATTTGTACTTTTAGAAATAACACCACAGGCCCATTTTAAATGTACTATTGAAGGGAAAAGATGATTCAAAATTATTAGAAAGTTCAAAGAATCCAGTTAAAGCACTTAAATATACACTTTCCATTAAATAGACACATGCATCTTAACTTACATATACCGTATATCTTAAATTTTTATAATATTACGGATTCAATCCAAGTTAAGCTCTATTGACAGAATTTGGGGCATAATGTTACAACCAAAAAATCAAACTGTCTCATCCCTTCTTTTCATAAAAAAAAAGCAAAAACCGAGGTTACAATGAGGCACATACATACAATGGAAGTGAATGGGGCCAATCCATAAACATATAAATGCTCACTGTTCCAAAGTTAGCCACAAGACAACAATATGCTTGTTGTCTAATCGTAATAATTTTTTCTGTCTACTTTTATGCAACTTATCAACTTTGTTGCCATGATGACGTAGCGCTGCAAACCGTGTAATCCTCCTATTGTGAACAGTAGTACACAATAAAACACAAGTTTGAACAGAACAATTAAATGCAAGTGCTTTTATTTAACTATAAGCTCCACATATTTGCCCTTAAACACTCCAAAAAATTGGCCTATTCACTTCTATTGTAAATGCCTCACTGTAACCTTGATTTTAGATTTTTTTTATAGAAAAGGAGGGGCGAGTCGAATTGATGTTTTGTGGCAATCAACATTATGCCACAAAAGCTATTGATAAAGCATTACTTGTTGAACCCCAAAATTCACAAATTAACCATCACAAGTCAAAAATAGGTAATAGTAATCATTGCTCTAGAAGAACAGTCATCTACAAGCACAAAATCACCCTAAACAAATTTGACTTTCTTCTACAGACACATTCATGAATATTTATACCTAGAAAGGACCCCTCACCCCCAATTCAATTCTGTCAATTCCCTTAAAAAGTTCCCTCTGACTCAAGTTTCTTCAGCCATCCCCTGCAGAGAACAGTTTCTTTTCTTTACAAAACTCTCTGAAATCCAGCCAACATCTGGAACACATCTACTGAGCCAGCGCTCTACCCAGCACTCTAATTAAGGACATGTATGCCAAACTGTAAATAACCCCAGAAATGATACCCTCGGCTCAGCACACAGGCCTGAAAAGTGGGAAAACGTCTACAGAGATGACCTGAAATCTTTAAAACTTCAGGATACTTGATGCTTTATGTGCCCTGGGATATTTTTATTAATTAGCATCAAAATTTTAGGTTACATTTATACAAATATATAAGGGAAAGTGTTCATCTTACATTGTAGCTGGTAACCATTTCCTTTGCACCATTTATAACCACACTAGTTCATTTGAAATGGTCCTACAGGGTTTTAATGAATTTTTAGACGTACAAATAATCCATGTAGTTTTTATTAATTAAAATGATGTCTTAAAAGCCACACACATTCATTATAACAAATAGTAAAAGGCTTTTAAAAGTAGTTTTAGAAGTACTTTGAAAGTATTTCATGTCATCTTCCTGAAACCAATTATACTGTAACATACTGTATGCAAACTCTATCCTTATGCAAACTCTTCACATCTTCACATGAGAAAGGACTTCTAAGACAAAGTCCAGAGCAGCCCAGAGAAGTCCTTCACTCTAACAATTAAAAAGGATCCAGCTGGTTCCGCACAGCTTGACCTATTAAAAGCCCCCTTCAGTTGCTCTTTTCCTCTGTCTGTGACCAGTTAACTTTGTATCCCACTCATTTTCCAGGCTCTTTAATACTCTGTGTGTGGCGATTCTGGAGGGAAGTTTCCAAATGGATTATCTTCAACAGTTTAATGAGATGACGATAATTAAATAATTGCACCCTGGTTTTTACAATACTTTTCTATCTAAAGTTCATTTGCAGACACAATAGTACAATTAAAGTGGCTCATAAAGAAAATATACTTAATGGGATACATACAGGCTCTTTGAACACATGGTCATAGGTGTTTAATGAACTGGTAAAACGTCTTGGTTACTGTCGTAACCTCCATTCCCTGATGGAGGTAACGAGATGTTGTGTCGATGAAGTGATACATAGTCCCTATGGAAAACGCCACAACTACGGAGCTGTGTTATGCAGAATGGCAGTGCGAGACGGGCAGAGCTCTTTTTGCCTCTTAGCCATCACGTAACCTCCCCGAACACAATAGTAGTCCTCAGATGGTCCCCTGCACCTCAGGGACAAGTCGACTGCCCAAATAATAAGGACCAGCTGACCCAGCCGCAACCTCTTCTCTTTTCTCCCCAAAAGGAATGAAATCATTCAGCTGGGGGACATATAAGTTACAAGTTGGGGGGTGTCCCACCAAAGAGGAGGACACCGCAGAGGGGGGTGGGGTGGGGGGTGGAGGGGGCTTTAGAGTGGGAATATGTCACATGATCTTCCTAAATCATAAATGTGGAAGGGTCCCGTGGTAGATCCTTCCCAAATGCCCAAGGAAGACGCAGTTTACCAATGGGGAAAGCCTTTTGTGAAAAATACATCACACTGGGTAACCAATTGACACTAACTGACACATGTACTGAGCCGGCAGCGAGATTCTCCGAAAACTCACCTGCCACAGGGCTAAGGAGAAAGGACGTCCAGGGTCCACACTTTTGTGAACACGACTAGGAGTGCATGTCTTCGCCTCAATGGAGGGGAAAGGCGCTATGCACAAGCGGTACACCCGGCCAGCTTCCCTGAACCTGACAACACACAGGACGAAATCGGCTCAACTCAGAGGTTGTAGATCCTCGCAAAGGTGTAAGGTGTTGCCCAGCCTGCTGCTCTACATATGTCTGTTAAAGAGGCGCCATTGTCAGAGCCCAGGAGGCCGCTACACCTCTGGTTGAATGGGCACACAGCCCCACGGGGGGCGGTACATCTTGGGTGTGATATGCCATAGCGATCCTGTCAATGACCCAGTGGGCGATCCTCTGTTTGGAGAAAGCTCTTCCTTTCTGCTGTCCACCAAAGCAGACAAAGAGCTGCCTGGAGCTTCTAAAGCTCTACGTGGGATCCAAGTAGGTGTGCAAGCTGTCACGAGGAGCGTGAGGTTCGAGAACCAAGTCTGGGTGGGCCAGTAAGGTGCTATGAGGACGACCTGCTCCTTGTCCTCCCTGACTTTGCACAACATCTGTGCAAGTAGGCTCACTGGGGGGAACGCATGCTTGCATAGCCCTTGGGGCCAGCTGTCTGCCAGTGCATCTATCGGCCAGGGAATGCCAGAGCGGGCAGTGGGAGGATTCCCGGGAAGCAAACAGGTCCACCTGTGCTTAACCAAATCGACTCCAAATGAGCTGGACCATGACAGTCCGTCCGCTGTGCTGTTGAGGTTGCCCAGGATACGAGTGGCCTGCAACAACTTGAGTCGAGGAGAGGAGGAGACGGCGGACATGTTGCAACTTTTGATGAGAGCGAAGGCCACCTTGGCGGTTGATGTATGCAACCATCGCTGTGTTATCTGTCCAGACTAACTCGTGCTTGCCCCGGATCAACGGCAAATGCCTCCGCAGGAGAAGTAATACTGCCAGCAACTCGAGGCAGTTGATGTGCCAACACAGTCGCGGTCCACTCCAAAGGCCAGTGGCTGTGTGCCTGTTGCACACGGTGCCCCAGCCATGTTTGGAGGTGTCTGTTAACCACAATGTGCCTGGAGACCTAGCCTAGGGGAATTTATGCCTGTAGGAATACTAGGTCGGACCAAGGGCTAAAGAGATGGCGGCACCACGCGGTGTGTGACGCAGTGCCATGCCCATCTTGTGATTCGAGTCTGAAGCCAGTGCTGAAGCGGTCTCACATGCATCAACCCGAGTGGCGTGACTGCCACCAAGGATGCCATATGCCCCAGGAGCCTCTGAAAGGATTCCAGTAGGACCGACGTCTTCTGTCTGAACGTACTCAGACAGTTCAGCACCGACTACATGTGCTCATTCGTGAGGTGTGCCCTCATTGAGACCGAGTCTAACTCCATACCAAGAGAAGAGATTCTCTGAACCGGGGAGAGCTTGCTCTTTTTCCAGTTGCTTGAGCACCAGGTGTCCCTGTGTGCGCACAACAAATCCCACGAGTGAGCTAGTTTCAGCCAGTCATCGAGATACAGGGCAAGGGCTGCCTCTGCGACCTTCATAAAAGGTGCAAAGTGACAGGGACAGACCGAAGGGCAGAACCTTGTACTGGTTTGCCCAGCCCTCAAAAGCAAACCGTAGGAAGGTTCTGTGTCAAGGAAAAACCGAGACATGGAAGTACTCGTCCTTCAGGTCTAAAGGCGCGAACCAATCTTGATGCCAGACGCTCGCTAAAATGCCTTTTTGCATCAGCATCTTGAACGGGAGTCAGAGGTTCAGAACTTGCAGGTCCAAGATTGGCCGCAACCAGCCACTTTTTTTTGGGGTACGATGAATTAGGGGCTGTAAAACCCCTTTTTCATCTCGGCTGGAGGAACAGGCTCTATCTCAACCTTCCATAGGAGGGAGGCAATCTCCACGAGCAAGGCAGCGGCATTCTCGCCTTTCACCGCAGTTAAGCGGACGATGTTGAACCTGGGCGGACGCCTGGCGAACTGAATGGAATAGCTGAATTGGAGAGTCCTGATCAGCCACTGCGACGGGTTGAGGAGCGCGAGCAACGCCCCCAAGCTCCGTGCGAGTGGGACCAAGGGAACAATCGTGTCAGGTCGGGGCCTCACGACGGAGCAGAGGCTGGGGACATCAAAGCACTAACCTGGCTCCTTGTGACCACCCCTGGAACGGCCTGGGACAGGGGAGGAAGACGTTTGTCCTCATGACCCGTGGAGACCATCACATTGGAGGCGGATTTATGCCACAGCTGGGCAGGGGGCAATAGGCCCGGAGGCCAAACCTGCCAGATAGAAAAGGTGCCCAGCGGTCATGATAACGACGGCCGTGGACACAGACTGTGAAGCCCAGGAAGTGAGGAAACCGCTCTTTTCTTAAAATGTGGGTACCGCAGCCCTTGGGGCGAAATTATAAGAAAAGGTAAGGATCCTCCGCCTGGCCCTCCACCGGGGGAAGGAGTGGTACTCTTACCAGCTCCTGTGCAGCAGGTCTCCAACTTATAGGACTTCCCATCTCAGGTGCGCATTGAAGCCTTTCTTGGGTTCTGGGGCTGCCGGCAATGAGACAGGTGGCGTCTGTTTTCTGCGGCTTGCTCCACACTGGAAGCCGGCCTACTGGGGTGGACTGTGGCGGAGCCAGTGTTGCTGCTGCAGGGGGACACCCTTTGCGACGAGCAGATGGGGTGTGGGACCTTGAGTCATGCAGGCTATGTTGTACAGCCCCCGTCTGCTTTTTGACTGCTGAGAACTACTGGGTGAAATCCTCTACAGTGACGCAGAATAGGCCAACCTGGGAGACGGGGGCGTCAAGGAATCGTACCTTGTCAGCCTCCCTTGATTCAACCAGGTTGAATTAAAAGTGGTGCTCCTGAACCACCAGGGTGGACATCGCCTTCCCGAGAGACCACGCCATGACCTCCGTCGCCTGGAGGGCAAGATCGTTTGCCAAGCGCAACTCCTGCATCAATCTCGGGTCAGAACTACCCTTGTGCAGTTCTTTGAGCATCTCGGCTTGGTCCACTTGCAGGAGAGCCGTGGCGTGCAGGGTGGAGGCGGCCTGTTCAGCGGCACTGTAGGGCCTAGTCGCCAGTGACGACATAAACCTACATGCCTTGGACAGCAGTCTCGGACTGCTCCGCCAAGTGGCTACGTTCTGTGGGCACAGGTGCACTATGATCACCTTATACACCTGGATAGTCGCCGAGCACCCCCTTGCAGCCACACCGTCGAGGGTAGTGAGAGCGGATGAGCCAGCGGACTGGGTCAGGGCAGTAAAAGGTGCCCGCCACGATTGCATGAGCTCAGCCTGCACTTCCGGGAAGAAAGGTACGGGGGCGGGGCACAGCCATGAATGGCGCTCGGGGCCCCAGGACCAATCATCAATCCGCAAGGATTCACGTGGCAGCGGAGGATACCACTCCAGCCTGACGCTCCCAGTCACCCGGGCAAGCATGTTCATCAGCTGCGCATGGCGTCAGACTGAACCAGCCCACTCTCCGATGTAATCGAAAGCTAATCCACTTAGCGAGCCGCAAACGAGATTGCGAACTTGCCCTGAGATGAGCCGGCGGTCCCGTCGCAGAACTCGCTGGGGTAAACGAGCATGATTGTGAATGGGAGGGCCACAGGCTTTTCACCAGCGGAGTGGCTCCCACTGAAATCCCCAAATTGCTCCTAGTGCTACCCGACACGGCCTCGAACCTATAGGTAGAAGGACCGCAGTGGGGAGGCGCTGGGCACCCAGGGGCGTTCTCTGCACTCAATAGGTGCAAGAAGAGGAGAAGCCGCTGAAATGCACCATAAATCCAACAGGTTCACTGGACTCAGAGATGGATGGATCAGCAGGGTATTTCAGCTCACTGAACACAACCTCTCGGCTCCAAAGAAAAAGTCTGAATGAGTGGTTGCATTCCAGCTCCTTTTGTACCCATATGTCCAGGGGAATGGCATGCAAATTCCACTCGCCTATTCTCATTGGCCTTTTCTCAAAGATCAGAGATGTCAGGGGCTCCCAAAGGCAACCTCTAGTGTCACTTCATCGACACAACTTCGAATGAGTGACAGAAGGGGAACTACAGTTCTACAATTGCACATCTTAAAGGGTTAGTTCTCCCAAAAATTTTAATTCTCTAATTATTTACTCACCCTCATGATATCCCAGGTGTGTATGACTTTCTCTCTTCACCAGAACACATTTAAAGAAAATTAGAAAAATATCTTTGCTCAGTAGGTCCTTAAAATGCAAGTGGACGGTGATCCAATTTTTGAAGCTTCAAAAATCACATACAGTCAGCATGTCATCCATACGACTGCAGCTGTTAAATTAAACGACACGATCGCTTTTGGTGCAAAAAAGATAAATATTTACGTTTTTAAACTCCCTATTAATAACTTTCTGAGATGCAGAAAGTTATTAATAGGGCCACCTCTTGTCTTCAACAAGGTATCAGATAAAGCATTTAGCTTCATTCTTTTTTAATATACCTTACAGTATTGTCAACATTTTTACATATGTTGTAAATCTAGTTTTGATTATGTAGGACATTCAAAGACAAATATGCTCTGTTCTTTACAGAGAGCACACTTCTGACTTGCAGAAAACAACTACTTCACAAGAGAGACATGAATCTCCATCCAAAATGGTAATGATTCCCTTAATCTGTGCATGAAGCAAAACACACTGATCACAAGGCAGTACAGAATATCATCTTCACAGTAAAGAAGAGGGGTATTATTTTTTTGAGCAGGCAAGGTGATGGTTATTAAAACTGCCATCTACATTAATACATTTTCCCAGACTTCAGAAAAGCTATTTTTCAAAGGTGTCACAAAAATGTTCCAATACGTAGGTATCTTATTAACATAAATTTCCTTTTCATTTTACTTTCCTTGTAGCTTCTCAGTCTTAATTTCTAAAAATCCAAGAAGCTTACAAAAGTTTTACACTGTCCAAAAGAAATTCTAGAGATTTTGAAGACAAAAATATTTATTGGGCCAGTGTTTGCCCATGTTCTATTCTGCCAAGTCACATTCATTGAACAAAATCCACGCAGTTTACAAAGACAACAGGAGTATTTACATTACCACAATGATGATGTTATGTGCATCCAAATTTATACTGATCATCTTCACAATAACACACTGTTACGTAAGTCATGATGAAATGCATATGATATTTGAATGGTTTTCTATCTTTATTATTGTATTTCTGGTTTTCTCAAGGTTAACCATCACAGACCCAAGCACAGAGATTTGATGTAGCCTATTTTTATTATTATAATTTTTTTTACCTCATGAGTGCGTTTGTAGGAAGCATATTTTGTTTGGGGTGAATTTTGTGTGACTTTTGAAAACAATGGCAGTCTATGGGGAAATCTTTATAACAATTTCCTTTGAGGCGACTATTGTGTGACTTTTTGAAACCTATGCCAATAAATATGCAATTTTCCCACCAAAACTGCTGTTCTCAGCTCGCAGGTAAAATAAAAGCAATGATTAACGTGATTGAGGTAGAAATAAGTAGACAACACGTTTAAATAAATAAATTAATAATTGGACAAAACAAGAGTATTTCGATGTTGCGTGTGTTATTGAACATTACGTCATAATGTTGAGACGTAAATTCACGTAAAATCACGAAAATATTTCTGGATTTGCGTTTTGACAGCTCGTTGCACTGAATATTTATGTTAAGTACCATTAGAAGATTCCAAAATAATATTTGTCTACATATTATTAAAGGAATAACAGATTATTCCAATAGCGGCAATACATGTAAACACGTAGAACTCGCTAAATAACTGAAGAAAAACAGAACGAAAGGGGCTATAACTCACCCAAATAGTCACATATTCACTCGATACAACTTGGCGGAAAGAGATGGAGATATTTGCTTCGCAAACTTCACAACAACCAGAAGCTTCGTCAAAGCAGCGATAGATCAGAACTGACGAAGAACCTCAATAAAACCAAAGATGCTTCTTAACGCTGTAACACAGACGTGTACTTACAAAGTAAATGAAATCCTAGCGTTATTTGGTCTTACTGATTTCATTCTAAACTCTCTTGAGTGAATGATCCCATTTAACATCGCCCTCTATCGTGGAGAGTTGTTAAAGCCACTTGGAAGAAACAATGAATAGTATGGTCATTCTTACGAGAATATGGAAAGATTGTTCATAGAATAAGTTGTAATACTTGATAGACACAGGATTTGAGTGAATATATTGGGTTTATTTCAACTCATCATCATCATCATCATCACTGGTAATCCACTGTATCATTTAGCAGCATAAACTTGTAGTTGAAGTGCTTGTTACTGAAGATACAGAAACAAAAGCTATAAGAAAGAAACTGCTTCTCTTTAGTAACTTTTGCTTTTGATTCACTGAGCTCTAGCAACAACATCACTGGCATAGTCTCCTCCTTTTGTGCCAACATCCATATGCTCATAAGAATGAACATTCTTCACATCTGCATTGTAGGCTGATATTCCCTCTGGAACAGACATGAAACACTTCCTTGATCAATCTGGATGATGATATTCTAGTTACCTTTATGTGTGAATATATTTCATAACACTTTTGCATAATCTCAAGTTTCTAGAAAGGCATCAGAATAAATATATAGACATCTCGATCAATTAATCCATCCCTCTATTAAAAGATTTGACCTTTAAAGCATTGCTCTTGTGTCCACTTGGAAAAGGTTTTTTTTTAATTGTTTGAACATAGCCGATGAGTATCTCACTTGCTTGTGTGATATGCTGCTCACTGTCCCATTCTCCTAATGGAGTGTGGTTGCGATTGTCAACCTGAAAGAAACATCAGCAATGACACATTGGAGAAAAAATCAAACACTTTAATAAACTGGACTAGTAGTTTTATATTTTGCCCAGCAATTAAAATGAGTAAGTAAAAGGAACTGGGAAATTCACACGATAATAGAAAAAATAAAGTTTTTTTTTTCTTAGTTGGACACAAGAAAGCTCTCTTAAAATTAACCAATAATTGAGAGGGTTCATTACGGTGACACAGGGGTGCACAGCATAACACAATTAACAATGTAAATAAAAGCTGAAAACACGAACCACACAATGAAATGAAGCCACAGCACAACAAAAAAGTACAACAATATTAAGCACAATCAAGCCTTTTCTGATAATTTTGCTGTGTTGTGGCTTAATTTGTCACTGTGTTTTCAGCTTTTATTTTCTTTGCTAATTTGAGCCACCGTAGTTCAGGTTTTTACATGCACAAATACTTGGTTTGTGTGGTGCAATAAAAGCTAATTGGCAGGCCCAGATCCAGCAATGTTTGTTTGTTTGTTTTTTTGTTTGTATGAATGCATGTATGTGTGAATCTGTGTGTGTGTGGATGTATGTATGCATGCATGTATGTCTTTCCACTACGCTGTATTGAGTGAATATGTGACTCTTTGGGTGAGTTATAGCCCCTTTCGTTCTGTTTTTCTTTAGTCATTTAGCGAGTTCTATGTGTTTACATACATAATGCTATTGGAATAATCTGTTATTCCTTTAATAATCTGTAGGCAAATATTATTTTGGAATCTTCTAATGGTACTTAAATAACTTAAATATTCTGTTAAAAATCAATCAAATCTATCCAACATAACGTTTGTCTTGATGAAAGTTATTTTTTTATTCTGCTTTGTTTTTCTTTATTTCTTTTCTTTTTTCTGTTTTTAATATTATTTTATTGTCCTCTATAACAGATTTTGTAACAATTTAGTAACTGTAGATTTTATCACAACAGGTGCAGCTCCGAGACTGTGCATCAAACTACCGATATCACTTGATAATATAATATTTACAACATTAGCTTTCTGCTTGTTTTAGAAAATTCGGTCACAAAATCATCCATGTCCAATTCATGTGTTACTGATTTTTCATGAGCTAAAAGTACAAGATTTTTGTTCCTCTCATGAAGCATTGTTCGGCGAAACGGTGTAAAAATTCTTGCCAGAGTGGAGAATGATCTCTCACATGTAGCAGTAGAAACGCCCATGACCAGGGCAGACACGTACAGATTATGAAGACCTGGAAATGAATCTTTGTATTCCTGCAAGTGTTTGCAAACAGCCGAACATTCAGCATCAGCTAGAAGCTTTTTGGTCAGCATTAGTCTAGCAACAAGTATTTCACTATGTAGCTCACTTTTTGCAACCCTTGCAAGACTACAGAAAGGCTGGATGTTGGATTTTGCAATCAAACATGAGAGGGCATGCATTAGCTCTAAATTATTTGTGGGAAAACCTGTTTTCCATCTCCAATACATCTGTATCAAAAAATGTTTAACATCTGTTGCTTTAGAGCTTCAGTGGAACATTCAAAGTCTGACTGCCCCTCTTGCCCCTATATGTGATAAAATGACAGTGTCAGCATAGTATGGATTAATAGTCCTTAGAAGCTTTGGTGAGGGCTCATCAGTAGACATGCCTGTGCAGTACTGCTGCAATTGACTGTAATTTTCTCTGAGATTTCTCAGAGCACTAAGAGATACCTGCCGTACTTCAGCTGCACTGCACAAATAAACACGGTGAGAAGGTAGGATGGCATTGGCTGGTTTCAACATGGCAAGAAGATGCATCAGGAATTTGCCAACTTAAGACCAAGGCCACGGTGACTTCCGCATCCTCCACAACACATTTGGCAACTTCAAAATGACTTGTCCAGCAGATTTCTAACAACCTCTTGAGATATGGGCAACTTTACCTCTGACAGACAAAATGATGCCTGAAAAAAAAGAGTACAGGGAGCCTGACAAGTCAAAGAATCTTTTGGCACAAGGTTCACTGAATTGCATGTATGATGGACAGGTGAAACTGGTGGTTATAGCAGTGGATGTATAGGGGACATGCCTGCCCAACCTTTTTTGCAATAAAGCCTGAAAACCGCCTCGCACCTCAATCATCACTGATGCTCCATCATAACATTGGCTCAGTATATTGTCTGAAATTAATCCTTAATATTTCGGTGGTGATGTAATCGGCAACAAGCTTCTGTAGTCCTAACAAGCCAGTGAGATGTTCCTCTGGCACACCTTTGCACACAAAGCAGATTACAACAGACACATTTTCAATGTTGCACCGATCCCTTGTGACATCACTTTTTTTAACAGAATGCAGATGAATCAGCAGTGTCATATTTCTGTTTTATTTTTTTCAGAACCATGGATGCCAAAATTTCAATCACTTCATTCTGGATAGTTTTGGAAGTGTACTTTGCATTTTCTGGCATACTTTACGTAATGTCAGCGAGGTATTAATCTTTTTCCAACGTGTATTTAAACAGCTTGGCAAAAAGCCTCACAGCTATGCAATCCTCGTCATTGTGAAATGTTTATCTCCACTTAGTTGAAGCTCATTGACAAAACACCTGCCACACTTTTTATGTTATATAGATTCTTTTCTATCTGTTAGGGGCCGAGTAAACTTGCTACGGTCTCCCCTGACACCTGTCGGCGGCAAAATTCTGCCCACGCGGTTGAGGGTTGTAAATGAGCCTGGCAACACCAAATAATCGACATGGAAACAAAAGCATGCGTCGCGCTCTACAGAATATTCAAGCCATGGTCGTGACTGATACCAAGCGGCCGAAAAACATCTCTCCCTCCGAGAAGTGTTCAGGGGTATGATTTCAGTCTACACCTACAGCCTACAAAAGAAAATCTGGAGCTGAATTGAACATTGCACCAATTTTATGATTGGTTGTTATGGGGGGTGGGGCCAGGATGGGCCAATCTCCTGATTGGGTGGACCAGGCCCACCCTGCTTATTGGTATGTATGCTCACTAGGAAATGTTCTTCAGAATGTTTAGGTCATGTAAAGTAAAACAATTATTAAATTGCACAATGTTCCTTGTTAGTGAGGAAATGTTTTGCATGAATGATGGGCAGCTTCAATCTAAACTTCTGTCCAAACACCTTGACCCTCATTTTATGTGCACTCTGACAGAATATAATGCTTATTTTAAATCTACCTGTGCCCAGCAGTATAATTTAAAAATAAAATAGACACATTCTATAACCAACCTGCATAAGGCCAAATCCATTGCCATGGTCACCCATACCAACCTTCAGTGCTGCTCCAGCTCTCGACTCTCTGGATGTAATGGCAGCAATTACAGCTGGGTCAATCTTCAATGCTCTGACAACTTTTGTGATTATACCCTTGTATTTCTCCATCTGGGCCAGGTCATGCTGAGACAGTTTTTTGGAGGCTTCAATGCCATTGAAAAGAGTAAATCAATGTTAACATAAACTGTAATGTAGTGCATATTTTTTAAAGGACAAATATGGACACACTAGTGAAGCAGTCGTACCCTTTAAGGTTAATTTGTCCTGTCTTGCTGTCACCTCTGATGCCCCGGTGGTGTCTATTTTCATGATGTCTCCAAAAGCGCATGCTAAGAACAGTATGGTAAATATCACCTAAAGCCTAGTAAATAACTTAATATGCAGTGCATTTACGCACTACACTCAAAATGCTCTTCACTATTAGATGGTATCATAATTATTTAGCACATGATATTATTTTAATTACCCATGATGATGTCTTCGAACTTCTGTAAAACAAATATACAGCTATACAATGTGATCATTTATGATTCCAGAGGGAGTGGTTCCTCTTCTTTTTCTCAGATGTTCTTCCGTTAGGTGGGACGAAATTGAAAATGTTTAATATTCTTGTAAGTGTAAAGGTTGCAAAATCTGGAATCCCCTATTTATTAGTCATGTAATTACTGAACAGCACACATAAGCCAGTGCATCTTAAATAGTCAGGTGGAGGCAGGCTTACATAAGGCGGAGGCTTCACCTATAACTCTTACCTAGCAGACACTGCTTTCAAGATGACAAAAGAAAGTCATGACCGTGCAAGGTGCAGAGCACAGGAGGAAGTGAAAAGAAATGAAATACAAGGCTGTGGGAAAAGATCACTTATGTTTTTCAGTGGTGAATTCTCAGGGCCAGCAAAGCCTTCTCTGCTGGCCTAACGTGCCAATAAATAAATAATTTTCATCCTTTCATACTCAATCACCTTTTTGCCTACGTATTATTAATCGCTTTCCACTCTTAATTAATCTACAAACAAATAGAGAAAATATAAAAGTTTATCCAGTCAGAATTTATTCCTTGACGCTTACAAGCAAAGTGTGACAGATGTTTCACAAATCACATGCCCAAAGCAGCACGTGAGTCTGAGCTCCACCTCCTCATGCCTTCAGAATTTCTGCAGAATCCCTCAAAACTGCAAATGAATGGGCAACTAAAGTCAGATTGTCAGATTCATCAGCCAATCAGATTGATTTATTTGTTCTTGGTGGGTGTGATCTTTAGGATATGTCCCGGTCAAGGCCTTCTAGCTGGCCTTGAGTGACGCAATCACGCTTTAATTTCTGCAATTTGAAAGCGAATGACATTGTCATTACTGTCGCTATCGACATTGAGAAATAGGTCCTTATGGATTTAAAAACAAGAGATGTTCTGCATGACCGTGTGATTGCTTCATTTACTAAACAGGAAAGGAGGCCTGATTTTCACTTAAAGTAAATTGGTAAGGGCGTTTTGCATTGTTATTGCAACATCAGGACTTTTCTGAGTGTAAATTAGGCTGCTGGAGCATTCAGTGTCGGATCCTGTTTTGGAAAGTAGTACTCGGAAAGTCAGATTTTACAACACCCTACTAGGAAAAGTGCAATGGTATTGCATCTTTAAATCAGAAGTACAACTTGTAGGCTCGTGCAGAAATTCTCAACTCCGATTTCGCGAGATACAGGGGCATGATGTCACACAAACATGTCGACACTCAGAGAGATATAAAAAGTAAGTGATAAACATTCACTTTATTAAGTAATATCGATAAATGAGTTTGTTTCCACATTAAATGATATTAAAGCTCAAACGCCTGTAGAAACGGGTGTATAAAATATGGTAAATTATAATGACAATCGTTTACCTGAAGCACAAATGCTAGCGCTAGCATTGTTTATCAGTTGGGTTGCTAGGAGACATCTCTAATGAGTGTCAACCCCCTGCTAAGCTAATGGGAGCGTTGCAGTTTTCAATATCGGGGAATATAATGCATTTATGGTCGGAAATATCAAGTAGGAATATCCCACATCCTACTTGAATGGAACAGCATAACTGTGTATCCTGACATAATGAAATTTATTGCAAGCTACATTTAAAGAGCAAATATTTTTAGATAGATTTTCCTGGTAATATAGACCTCCTTGGTTGTAGATTCATATGAAAAAGGATTTTTGAATGTCTGTTCAGGAGACGTTCATTTCAGAAAACAGTCATACTGCAGTTAAAATTAGGCTTGCTTGATCATTAAGTGTTGTTTCAAGTTCGGGCTTTCGTGCGTGGATGTGTTTTTAAAATGTCAATTGGTATTAGTTAGCTGTGACATAATGTAAAATGCACAAAGGCATAGGGTGTTTTCATTCATTGTGGAACTGTGTTTTCTTAATGGCATGAATCACACTGAACGCCAAGACTGTTAATGGACGTGCCAATGAAAAAGCTTGCCAAATTTCAACTACCTTGTTCAATATAAAACTATATATATATATATATATATATATATATATATATATATATATATATATATAAAAATACACTTTCACTTCTTTTTCTTCAGTTTTTGGTGAATCACATTCTTTCACCTACTGGATTGGGAGGAGAATGTATAGGGACTTAAATGGATAGTTTACCCAAAAATTAAAATTCTCCCATCATTTACTCACCCTCATGCTATCCTAGTTGTGTATGACTTTCTCTCTTCTACTGAACATAACGAATTTTAGAAGACTATGTCAGCTCTTAAGGTCCATACAATGCAAGTGAATGATAATCAGACCTTTGTAGCGCCAAAAATCACATTATGTAAACATAAAATTAATCCATAGGACTCCAGTGATTAAATACACACCGAACAGCCACAACATTAAAACTGTCTGCCTAATAATGTGTAGTTTCCCATTGTGCCACCAAAACCATTCTGAGAGGCTATTCTTCTCACCACAATTGTACAGAGTGGTTATCTGAGCTACAGAAGACTTTGTCTGTTTGAACTAGGCCATTTTCTGTTGACCTCTTTCATAAACAAGGCACTTCCATCTTCATAACTGCCCTCACTGAACGTTTTTTTGCTTTCAGCACCATTCGGAGTAAATACTAGACTATTGTTTTGAAAATCCCAGGAGATTAGCAGTTATAGAAAGAGTCAAACCAGTCTGTCTGACACCACCAATCATCCATGTGATTATCTAATCAGCCAATTGTGTGGCAGTGCAGTGCATGCTTTCATGTAGATATAGGTCAGGAGCTTCAGTTAATGTTCATATCAACCATCAGAATGGGGAAAAAAATTTGATCTCAATGATTTGGACCATGGCATGGTTGTTGGCACCAGATGGGTTGGTTTGAGTATTTCTGTAACTGCTGATCTCCTGGGACTTTCATGCACAACAATCTCTAGAATTTACTCAAAAGGGTGCCAAAAACAAAAATCATCCAGAGAGCGGCAGTTCTGCAGATGGAAATGCCTTGTTGATGAGAGGTCAACAGAGAAAGGCCGGACTGGTTCGAACTGACAAAGTTTACGGTAACTCAGATAACTACTCTGTAAAATTGTGGTGAGAAGAATAGCATCTCAGAATACTATTCTGAAAAAAGGTCTTAACATTTATTCGTTTCTCACCCACACCTATCATATCACTTCTGAATATATTGATTTAACTACTGGAATCATGTGGATTACTTTTATGTTGGCTTTATGTGATTTTTGGAGCTACAAATGTCTGATCACCATTCACTTGCATTGCATGGTCCTACAGAGCCGAGAAATACTTTGTTTGCGTTCCGCAGAAGAAACAAAGTCATACACATCTGGCATGGCATGATGGTAAGTAAATGATGAGAGAATTTTCATTTTTGGGTGAACTACACCTTTAAATATTGATCTGTTTCTCACCCTCACTTATCATTTCACTTTCTGAAGACATTTAAAGGGATTGTTCACTCCAAAATTAAAACTTTCTTATTATTTACTCGCCCTCCAGGCATCACAGATGTGCAGAACTTTCTTTCTTCTGCAGAACGCAAATTAAGATTTTTAAAGCAATATCTCAGCTCTGAAGGTCCTCACAATGCAAGTGAACAGGTGCCAAAATTTTTAAGATCCAAAATCCACATAAAGGGAGCATAAAAGTAATCCATATTATTCCAGTGCTTAAATCCATGTGTTCCGACACAATATAATAGGTGTTTGAGAAACAGATAAAAAGGTAAGTCCTTTTTTACTTTAATCTACAATCTCAAATTAGCTTTTACATCTGAATGTCACGATCAATATATAAGTAATTTTTTTTTTTTAGCATAAATTGATTTTGCCCAGTGGGGGGTAGGGTTGCAGCGGTATACCGGTTTCACGGTACACCACGGTTTGAAAATTGACAGTTGTCATACCATGTAAATTTGCTTATCTACGGTATTGAGAAAAAAATGCAACCGGATGGAGAATCTCACATGCGCATGCGCATTTCCTTTCCTCCTTGTCTGCCTGTCGGACTCATCAATTTGCGTCACTCACACACACAAATGCAGTGGAGAAAATGTCAGAGAGAAGCGAGGCGAGGTGGTCTGACGTGTGTGTGTGTGTGTGTGTGTGTGTGAGTTAAAGCAGTGATTCTCAACTGGTTTCCGGACTGGCCATCGGGAGCAGCGGGACAATTCCCTGTGGCCTGGCGACTAATTTGGCCTGCTGCCAGCCAGCGGTTTTTTTTTTTTTTTAATTATTATTATTATTTTTGTATTATTATTATTTTATATTACTACCTTTACCAGTGATCATTTTCTTATTTGTCATTCAATAAAATTATTATTATTAATAATAATAATAATAATAATAATAATAATAATAATAAAAAATAAAATCATGAATCTGTTAGTCTTGACTGGCAAGGCTACTATTCGACTTTACGCCTCAGCCAAACGGTTAAACAGAAAATGCGAGCAGCACCCGATAATGGAGAGAAAACGGTCAGGTGGAGCAGAGAGGGAAAGGACAAAAAAAAAGAAAGCACTCCAAGAAGAAGCAGCAAAATGTTGCAAAATTACTGACCTGTTCAGGGCTTCAAGTGCAGGTCAGTTTCATCTGTAAATACTGTACTTTTTTCTTCGTTAACTTCTTGAACTGCTAGCAAATGTAAGCGGTAGCGCCCGTCTAACGTTACATTCATGGAGAAATCAAAACAAATGAGTGAAACAGCACACAGAAAATTCTAATTGTTGTTGTTGTTTTTTTTATTATTTATAACATATGATTTAGTTTAACATAACACAACCAAGGGAGCTGTTTTGCTGAATATTATCACGATTTAAAATGTTACATTGAATTTATATGTTAATATTTATTATTAAGTTACTTTACATTTTAGACACAAACCATATTAACTGTTTTTGTTCTATTTCACCGACGAAAATAGTTCCAAAGGAAAGCTACAGCAGCGCGGTGTTTTGTTACTGAATGATTCAGCGTTTTGAACGAATCTTTTGTATGAATGACTCGCTAATTAAGACGGTCACTTGCCGCCACCTATTGGCGGTTTAGTTTAATGTTTAAGTATTGCATTTTTTTTTTATTTGTATATTTAAACATTTATTTAAAACATCAATCTCATAACATTATTTATTACAGTTGTAATTGCAGTGCACATTATTTAATTTGATGGGTAACAGCCCTATAGTGTCTTATTATTATAACTGAATTTATTGATCAAATGTAAGAATTTGACATGAAAGAGGATGCATAAATTTAATAAGGTAATACAAATTTCCCCTTTTTTTTTTTTTTTCATCAAATGAAGGTGGAGACAACCAACCTAGCACTAGCTGTGGTGCAATGATCACACATCAGATTCAGCCAGGGAGTGAGATGACAGGTAGAATCAAAATAAGAAAAAAATAATTAACATATTGTTTGAAATATAGTGTTGCTAAATGTTGGATATTTAATAATTTTAAGATAAAAACAACAACATTTTGTCCTAAATATGATACTTTGATTTTTAATCTAAAATAGATGTAGATTCTGGGCAAACAAATTACAATAAGGTGGTTGTTTTGCACCAAGGTGGAGACAATTCTGTTTGTAACATGAGGCCAGAAGAAGTGACAGGTGGAGAAGAGACAGGTACAAGAAAAATACACACACTTATAACTATATATATGGTAATGTTTTAGTTTAAATTTCCAATAACACTAGTACTCCTCATTACTTAGTGTATGAGGCTGATGAGCCTGGTGGAAGGGAGAGACAGAGAGATATTAGGGAAAATGAAGAGAAGGAAAAGGGAAGTGAGGGTACCGTTCAAGAGAAAGCCTTTGCACGGCCCCAGCCTAAGGATTTAGACAATTTTTTTCTGCTACCATCCACAGCAAAGCCCAAAACAGGCCATTCCTAACATCTTCTACAGCAAAGACAAAATGTTTTTATGTTATGGTTATACTGTGAAATAAATGTGATTTGAGGGGGGGGGGGGGGGGGGGACAGGGTTGTCCGTGTTTCTAAATTTTATTTGGGTGCATAGGATGTATAGTATATTTTTGAATATTATAGTATGCTTTTATATCAAAGTACTTATGTGAGTTTCCTGGCCTTGTGTGACCCAGGAAAGAGCATTTGAGGTTACTAAAAGTGTTGTTGCTGCAAAAACCACTGAAAGTACCCAGTTGTAACAAGGGAGGTTATGTATAAGGAGTAAAAACAACAGGTGGCCAAATTAATTAAAAATATACTTTGGGCAAGAGAGATATCTCTCAATCGTTCATGGTGTCTGCCTTAACAAACTGAAAGTATAATGAATATCTTTAGAGCTTGTACTCCTTTTCATTGATCTAATAATATTGTGTGTGTGAGCAAAAGAAGCCCCCTCATCAAGAGGGCACGCTGACCTTAAATATTGGTGGCGAGGGAAAGAATTGAGGGAAATAATCCCATTGTCTAGAGATAAGGAGCAGAAAGATAACAAAAAAGGTATATAATTGGGAACTTAGGATAATGAAAGCAGAACGGACAGCTGACCGGTCTCATGTAGTTTGTTGGTGTTCAATAAACTATAACTTTGGCATCTGGAACTTGGGACTCCGAGAGTTTTCTTACAACTTAGAGACAATCATCGTGAATATTCCACGACAGATGGCCTGGATGGGTATAGGATTTCCCGGCCTGAAATTGTGTCCCAGTCCGGCCCTGCGTGAAAGTCTATTTAGTGATAGACTATAGGACTGCCAAGGCAGATTTAATGATAATCTCGCAAACCGCTAAAGCAGACATGAGCAATTTACAGCCCGCGGGCTGGATCAGGCCCTCCATATGGTTTAATGTGGCCCGTGGCTCATTTATCGTAAAAGCGTTTTTATTATTCATTGGATATTTCAGTTAACTTGCATTGGGACATAATGCATCTCCACAAGCGTTTATCATGCTCATGGTTGCCAGATAAAAGACACAACACCCCCAGTTTGAGATTTATACTTGTGCAAATTGGAAACTGTGTCCATTCTTGAGGCTGCTTGTGATGTTTGGTGCTACTAATTTTGCAGGTAAACCTTCTCAGTGATTAAATTAAATACAAAAGTAGATCTCGGCATCATTGACACACAGAGGAGTAATCATTGAGATGCGAGCAAAAACAAGCCAGAGACAAATATGTATATGTATTTATTATTTGTGCAATTTAGAAATGAAGTCCCTTCGTGCCTGTTTGTTAATCTAACTCTTGCAGTATTCATTTATCATAGTCATGCAGTCGGTGTTATTCAGTTGTGTGCTCAGTCAAACGTTTACATCAACAACAAAAATAATGTCACTTGATACATGTCCTTGTATTGGAAAACCATGAACAAAACTATGCAACATAGAAGGAAATGCAACCCAAGATTCATTAAATACAGGTTATGTTTAATCTATGGCAGGTCGCCACTTAATGTCCAATGTAAAATCTGCATCCTGAAGCAAAACCAGTTGAGAAGCGCTGAGTTAAAGATACAGACAGGAGCAGTCTGGCCTCACTGTCGCGCACATACAGTATATGTTAACCGTTAATAATAATAGGACATTACTTCAAAAGCTCACACAGCTGATGTTATTTTTCATATAGTAGTTCATTTAATATATAAACTAACATGCTTTAGTTATATAACATGGTATAGTTGCATGCAATTTTTTTTTAATCATGTTTATAATTTGATTTATTATTATAATTCTGTTAGTTTTCTTTTTTTCCTGTTTATTTTATTTTCAAAAGGGAGAATATTTGTACACATACTTCAGTAAAATAAATGGTTTTAAAATAAAGTGTTTGCTCAAAAATAAACAAATAAATAAAATAACCCTTCTGTTTTCACTGATAATAGTAATTGTGTGATACCGTGAAACCGTGATATTTTCTTAGACGGTTATCATACCGTGAAAATCTCATACCGTTGCAACCCTAGTAGGGGGTGATATGCATGAAGAATGTGAATCACCTTCAGGAGAAAGAATGTAAAAGTGGAGATTGACTGAGCAGGGAGGAGAATGTACAGTAGAGAAGGACTTAAATATTGATCTGTTTCTCACCCACACCTATCATATCGCTTCTGAAGATATTGATTTAACCACCAGAGTTGTCTGGAGTACTTTTATGTTGCCCATGTGTGGATTTTGGAGCTTCAGAAATTTAGCATCCATTCGTTGCATTGTATAAACAAACAGAGCACAGATATTCTTCTAAAAATCTATTTGTGTTCAGCAGAAGTCATACACATAGCATTAACTAACAGTTGGACTTGGATTACAAATCGTTAAAAAAAGCCAAAAAAGAAGGAAAATTCTAATTAATAACCTCTTATTTATATAATCTAAGATGTAAAGTCATTTTAATGATAAGTGATCAAATTATGCCATTTGCTCATGCACTTTCTTCATTTTAGAAAGATGAGTTACACAGGTCAATAACTGCTGTTCTTCAATAACTGCTGTAACCCTTGTTTTTGAACCACTGGGCTCTAGCAACAACATCATTGGCATAGTCTCCTCCTGTTGTGCCTTCATCCATTTTCTCATATGAACGGACGTTCCCCACACCTGCATTGTAGGCTGATATTCCCCCTGGAACAGATATTATACCACAACTGAGACATTAAATTAATGTTCTAAACCTTGGTGAAATGTCCAAGGCCTCGTGCACTTCTCTGGTGATTTGCCTCTGTTCTTACAAAATGTTAATTAAGGCCAATCAGAGTTGACTTTTGGTCACTCAGAGTGAACATACCTTTAAAGCATTGTTCTTGAGACCACAGAGGAAATTTGGATTTGATTTCTTTTATAAAGCCAATGAGTATATCAGTTGCTTGTGCAACATGCTGCTCACTGTCCCATGCACCTACTGGAGTGTGGTAGCGTTTGTCAATCTGAAAAAAACATAAGCAATGAGGAGAACAATTGAATATATTCAGCAATGTTCAATATACTCAGTGTTGTACAGTATATTAATCATGGCTGCAGGGATTCGCTCCCATTGAAAAGCATCAAATCTCAAACTAAAAATGTAACAACGAGTGTGATATAAAGTGAATAATTTATGATACAAAGAACATCTAAGTGCATGCAGAATAACTAAAATAATTTCCCTTGCGAGAGAGAGACAGGATGTGACGAGTTGTCTGATGCACTGCACAGTGGTGCTTATAGGCGCTTCCATACACCACCCTACCTGTTTTTCCCTCTCAATAAAATGGCAGAAATTACAAAAAAATGTTTGGGGGGTTATAAGTATGTTTAGGTTAAAGTTTGCAAAACACTATATAACATTTAATATTTTTCCCTCTGTCAATGAGAAAAATTGACCATTTATATAAATTATCTATGATTAGATAATTAGGCCCATATTTAATCTAAGAGTCAGGTTTATTGGAATGAACTGTCATCTTACGTACACATGTGGCTGGCATTATATATTTAATCAAAATGTAATGTTCTTCTAATCAACCTGCATGAGGCCAAAGGCATTGCCATTGTCCCCCCATCCATTCTGCTGAACAGCTCCAGCTCTGGTCTCTCTGGATATGATGGCAGCTATAACAGCTGGATGCATCCTCTTTGCTCTGGAAACACTGGTGATTATACCCTTGTATTTCTCCATCTGAGGCAGATCGTGCTCCGCAAGTTTTCTGGAGGCTTCAGTACCTTGGACCAGAGTAAATCAATAACATAAACTGTAATCCTGTGATTATTTGGAAAATTAAGTTACTGGACACACCAGTTTGAGCAACCATACCCTTTATGGATAATCTGTCCTGTTGCGCTGTCATCTGTGATGCCCCAATGGTGCCAATGTCCATGAGGTCTCCAAATAGGCATGCTATGAACAATATGGAAAATGTAACCTGAAGCTCTTTGGCATGTGAAATAATATATTTATATAGAACATTCATGCAGTAGGTGTGACTGGAGGCAATTTAAATGCTCAATATTTCTCAAATCACAAGCAAGTTAGAGGGATGTCACTTATTCAGCACATGCTCAGTAAAGTACTTTTTGTGTCTGAGAAAAAATAAAGAAATGATTAAGTTGATGCAATTGAAATTAAGTTGATGCAATTGTAAAATTATGAAACAATTTTAAGAGTGAATTAAAAGTTTTATATAGTGTGTGTGTGTGTGTGTGTGTGTGTATTATATATATATATATATAACAACATTATGAACTTTAAGTGCCTAGCATTTTAACTAGAGATGCATCGATTGCAATTTTCTTGGCCGATTCCGATTTTTATTTTATTTTTTTTCCCCCAAGTGTGACCTGCCGATACCGATTTTTTCAGATTCCGTTTTTCTTTCTAAGAGCTATTGACCGCATATACAAACAAAATCTACCTTCAATGCAAAATGTAATTTTCATAATAAAATAAATATTAAACAATTTCCCCCAAACAAAGTTACAGGCTCTTCTCTGACTTCTGATATATAAAGTGCTCTGTGACTGGAAAGAGGTAGAAATAACAATTAACTGCAAATGAGTTGCTTTATGTAACAAAACAGATGTCATTTTCCACTATTTTTTATAAATGGAACTTTTTCTATTTTTTACTCGTCTAACAAAACAATTCCAAATATTACAAGCCTATGAACAAAACTGAAGTGTCCAATACACTCAACATTGACATTAAGCTTACGTTAGATACCAAATATCAGAGGTAAAACTGATTGCTGCTTCGGGATCGGCTTGTAACCATACCTGTCGTCACTCACTCCCGTTTTTCCCGGGAGTCTCCAGTATTTCACACCCATCTCCCACCCCCTCCCATTTTGTTATTTCTCCCGGGAAACTCCCGTAATTTGTATGGTCCAAACCACGTGAATAATCACATCAATATATTATTCCAAGGTTGTCCAGTTGCCAGATCTTGTATGAAACGCATCCTACTCACACAATAAACGCACTATACACCTTTCTAATAATTTGTGACCTCAATAATTGGCAACCAAAACCCAGCTGCTCTGTTGAAATCTGCGCAGGCAGTAGACGCGAGAAGTTGAATCAAGCATCACCGGTAGATGGGAGGAGAAGATTCAGCTGGTGCGCCGGCGAAAAAATAAAATATATGTAAATTTAACAACAGCTGGACGAAAGCATTTAATTTCATATCCCGAAGCCATATCAACAATACCCACGCCTTTTGCAAAGTGTGTCGCACAGATTTTAATATCGGACACGGTGGGAAAGATTACGTTACTCAGCACATTAAATCACAACGGCACAATTTATATGTATTTAGCCTGCCTCTGCCATCCCACGGTTTACTTTAGCCTTACAAATATTACAAATTGTGAACTTTATGTATTTTTCACTCACAGTGAAGATCTTCCACGCCAATGTCATGTTTCCATGCGGCTGTGATGTTATTGCCTGCGCTGCTGGCAACAAAACGGACCTGCTCGGAATCGGAAAGACGTGAGACTGACTGGCCGAGCATGCGGAAAACCGTCTGATTCCGGTCCCTGGCCGGTCAATCGGTGCATCTTTAATTTTAACCCATTTCTTTAATGAATAGGTCCCTATTGTTATTATTATTATTTATCATTTTATAAAAATAATAAAAAAAAATTCTGGCATTTACAAATATTTGGTCAATACAAATGTGAAAACTGTTCAGTAAGAACAATAAGGATTAAAGCAGTGATTTCATTATCACTTATTTGAGATTTATAATATGATTTTTTATGTGAAGTATTACAATTGTCCAACTGCTGTTACAATCGTAACAATTGTGACACCCCAGTTTCTTGTGTTACGTAAATTCCAATTTTTTTTTTTTATACTTTTGGTACATATAAAAGTTTTCTTAGAGCAAATGACAGCAAGCAGATTTGTAGTTTTCAGTTATTTATGAAGTAAAATGTAAAAAGAAAATGATATGATTGCCACTACACTCAAAATATCATATAAAATACTATCTGCTTCAATAACTGATTTTATTCTTACCCATGATGTTGACTCAGGACTGCTATGAAAAGACAAATCACTTGATGAACTTTGTTGCAAAGTCAGACAGCCGAGTGGGACTGCTTTCTGTTTCTCTTCTCTCAGATGGTCTTATTTAGGGTGGGACTAGCTGATAAGCAGGGTTGGGGAGTCACTAAATACATGTAATGGGAATGCTGATAAGAGAACAGCAGAGAACGTTCATAACTGCTAAATTTGGAATTCCCTTTTTGTTCTAGTCATATTACAGTACCCGCTATTTCCTGTCATTTCTATGATAACAGGATATCATAAATGCGGAAGCCACAGAAGGAAGTAAAAATAGAAAATGAAAGGAAAAGGGACGTTCATGCACAGGTCAAGTTACCAACAACACAAAACAGTTGAACAAAGTGTCAGATGAATTAATGAATTTAAAGAGACTGAAGATCAAGGGAAAGTACCAAGATCCTAACATCTCCCTTTTTCATGGAAGAATGGAGTCATACGGTTCCATGCTAGCAAGATTTGTTGAAATAAATTCTGTGGATTTTGTGGATACAAACAGTTGTTCAATGAAAAACTTCTATTTGAAAAGATGCTGAGATGTTGAATACAAGTATAATTGGGTTTAGAAAATGGATTGATGAAAATGTGATGCCTGTACATTTGAAAGTTGTTACGTTTTTGGTGGCAACTTTTGTTGACTTGTTTAATTGTTACTTTATAGTATGTTAGTAACATTGGCATTGCATTAACAAGACAAGTTGCAAACAAATATTGTCTGGCTTATACCAAAAATGACATGTCAAAATTATTTTAACCACTTATAATCAGTGTTACCTCTATACAAATACAATTTTATATAAATCATAATAAACCAGCCTTAGATGAGTTTAAATGGCAGGTTTCTAAAAAATGTCACAAATGGAAAACCATGTGACTATCAGGAAGCAAGTCTGAAAAAGCTCATACAGTACAAGCAACAGCACTTACTATAGTGCCATCTTGTGGTCAGTACTCGAACGTTGTGGTACACATGGAAGAGCTAAAGCTTAAGGACATGAAAGCTAGGCCTTTATCCAACATTTCATGTGAAATCACTTGATGAACTTTGTTGCAATGTCAGACATCCGAGTGGGACTGCTTTCTGTTTCTCTTCTCTCAGATGGTCTTACAGTGAGGAAAATAAGTATTTGAACACCCTGCTATTTTGCAAGTTCTCCCACTTAGAAATCATGGAGGGGTCTGAGATTGTCATCGTAGGTGCATGTCCACTGTGAGAGACATAATCTAAAAAAAAAAAATCCAGAAATCACAATGTATGATTTTTTAACTATTTATTTGTATGATACAGCTGCAAATAAGTATTTGAACACCTGTCTATCAGCTAGAATTCTGACCCTCAAAGACCTGTTAGTCTGCCTTTAAAATGTCCACCTCCACTCCATTTATTATCCTAAATTAGATGCACCTGTTTGAGGTCGTTAGCTGCATAAAGACACCTGTCCACCCCATACAATCAGTAAGAATCCAACTACTAACATGGCCAAGACCAAAGAGCTGTCCAAAGACACTAGAGACAAAATTGTACACCTCCACAAGGCTGGAAAGGGCTACGGGGAAATTGCCTAGCAGCTTGGTGAAAAAAGTTCCACTGTTGGAGCAATCATTAGAAAATGGAAGAAGCTAAACATGACTGTCAATCTCCCTCGGACTGGGGCTCCATGCAAGATCTCACCTCGTGGGGTCTCAATGATCCTAAGAAAGGTGAGAAATCAGCCCAGAACTACACGGGAGGAGCTGGTCAATGACCTGAAAAGAGCTGGGACCACCGTTTCCAAGGTTACTGTTGGTAATGCACTAAGACGTCATGGTTTGAAATCATGCATGGCACGGAAGGTTCCCCTGCTTAAACCAGCACATGTCAAGGCCCGTCTTAAGTTTGCCAATGACCATTTGGATGATCCAGAGGAGTCATGGGAGAAAGTCATGTGGTCAGATGAGACCAAAATAGAACTTTTTGGTCATAATTCCACTAACCGTGTTTGGAGGAAGAAGAATGATGAGTACCATCCCAAGAACACCATCCCTACTGTGAAGCATGGGGGTGTTTTTCTGCACATGGGACAGGGCGACTGCACTGTATTAAGGAGAGGATGACCAGGGCCATGTATTGCGAGATTTTGGGGAACAACCTCCTTCCCTCAGTTAGAGCATTGAAGATGGGTCGAGGCTGGGTCTTCCAACATGACAATGACCCGAAGCACACAGCCAGGATAACCAAGGAGTGGCTCTGTAAGAAGCATATCAAGGTTCTGGCGTGGCCTAGCCAGTCTCCAGACCTAAACCCAATAGAGAATCTTTGGAGGGAGCTCAAACTCCGTGTTTCTCAGCGACAGCCCAGAAACCTGACTGATCTAGAGAAGATCTGTGTGGAGGAGTGGACCAAAATCCCTCCTGCAGTGTGTGCAAACCTGGTGAAAAACTACAGGAAACAATTAACCTCTGTAATTGCAAACAAAGGCTACTGTACCAAATATTAACATTGATTTTCTCAGGTGTTCAAATACTTATTTGCTGCTGTATCATACAAATAAATAGTTAAAAAATCATACATTGTGATTTCTGGATTTTTTTTTTTTCGATTATGTCTCTCACAGTGGACATGCACCTACGATGACAATTTCAGACCCCTCCATGATTTCTAAGTGGGAGAACTTGCAAAATAGCAGGGCGTTCAAATACTTATTTTCCTCACTGTATATTAGGGTGGGACTAGCTGATAAGCAGGGTTGGGGAGTCACTAAATACATGTAATGGGAATGCTGATAAGAGAACAGCAGAGAACGTTCATAACTGCTAAATTTGGAATTCCCTTTTTGTTTTAGTCATATTACAGTACACCCGCCAGTGGGGGGGGGGGGAAATTGATACAGACACAAACGGGATGGTCTCCTTGCAGCCTATTGCGGATGTTTGTCTTGACCTGCAAATGCATCAACTGTTAAATGTGATAGCTTAACATATAGCTAAAAGCAGCAAATCCTATTGTGAAAAGTTTGTTATTACCCTGTTCATGGTTGAGAAGTCCCTTTCACAGTTTACACTACTGACTGGGACCGTCAGAGCAATAGAAGCCAGCAGGCTGTTAGTCTGAGCAGACAGTCAGTTCAAATATGTGTGTGATTGAGCATTAAGGCCTATATTATTTTATTTTTTCGTTGTTTGAATTAGTTAATTATATTAATTTAACTCTTTTGATTGTTCATATCTTAATTTTTAAAAAATATTTTTATTAATAGATCCGGCTCTTCTGATATGCGAGCCGGCTCCCAACGTTCACCTACAAGAGTCGGCTCTTAGACTCGTTCGCGAACGACCATCACTAGTGACTGGACTTTTGCTGCTTGTCAGGGAAAGGGCGTGCAGCACTTGGGCTCTTTTCCGTACTTGGACTCGGAGCAGTAGCGCTACTCCGGGTGCTACTTACAGGAGAGCGAGTGTTGCCACCTTCACCACCCTGGGAGCGTTTAAAAAAACAGAGAAATCTTTGTCTTCTTTTCAGGTGATTGACGCAACATATTTCCGACGCACGCTTTCTGTCCGCTGGTGGGAGTGTGTGATGGGGAGTCGACTCCAAAGAGTCGATTCCTCGACTCTGAATAGACCCAGACTCGGGGTCGACTCCATCACAGGAATCGACTCTTGGTGTCGACTCTGTTACTGTGTCCGAAATCACTCACTTGTGAGTGTCTAATCCCAATAAAAATTATATTTTTGCAGTAAAGTCGAGTAGATTGTATATTTTTACATTTTGAGTGTATTACTATTTGTTATATGTTGAATTAATGTGACGTCATATCACGACCGTAGTCTCAAAGTCTAGTGTATCCGCGGCATTACACCATGCCAGAGAGCTGTCGTAGAAACTTTGTATTTATCCTACACGTAGCTTGTAGCTTATCTCTTTAGAAATAGATAACAGTCATAGTGACTCTAGTTTGTTTATGCATACCTCCGTACCAGAAAACCTGGAATCGAACACCCACCTGTGTGCGCGCGAACGTGTCTGTGTGTGTGTGCAGGCGTGTGTGTGTGTGCGCATAGGGGCGGAACTCCGCCGTGCACGATACAGAGAGCTGAGGAGAATAGTAAACGTGTGACCATGTAGAGACAGAAATGACATGCCGTCGCGTAAATAAGATAAATATCTTAAAGGGTTACTTCAGGATTTAGCATTAAGCTTTGTATCAGTAGAAAACCAGTAGTATTTTCTAATTACCGAGCTCCCCCCCCCCTCATATCCCCCTGAGACGAGAGATTTATTTATTTTTAGTATGGAAAAAATCCTCCGATGACGCAAAAATCGTCATTTTGCGTCATAGGAGGATTTTTGGTCCAGAGGCTTAAAACTACAGCCAGTATTCCGCGTGTTTTCACCACGCCCATATGGGGCGGGATCTCACTCACAGAATGTGAAGATGGTGTCAGCCATCTTTCTGTAGAAGCTAAGAAAACAAGCTCTTGCTCTGTGTAGAAAGTTTGTATACAAGTAGGTTAATCACGATGGCGGAAAGTAGTTTTGAAGTTGAAATGGCAGAAGGGGATTTCGAAGATCTGTTGCGAGAATCTGATGCTCGCGCTACCTGTACGAGCCGCAATACAGCGATGAACAGAGGCTGGAGCAGCTGCTGTAGCAGGGGAGCAAAACCTGCTTGTCAGGCAGGAGGAAGAGAGTGTTAAATTATATCCAGACTCGAGTTGGGGTAGACTGGTGGTGTCAGTGCTCTTGCTGTGCGCCTATGGAAACAGATAGAGAGTCCTATTGCTGTCGCGAATTTCAGCGATACTGGACGAGATCGCTGAATCCGCTGATGAAACTGCACCGATAACATGAGCATGTATAACTGAGCACCCAAGTTTTGTATCTCACATGGACAGGGGAGTCCTGGAAACTTATTTTAGGATCCCGAAGATAAATTGGAAATGCCAGCCGAAGCCCGCAGGGACAAACGGACGGCTTAGTGTAAAGTGAGTATTTTGTTTGTTTTTCTCTTTTGTTACTAAGATGTCATGTACAGAGTTTGGACACATGGAATTATAATGTTCTTCCCGCGTAGTCAGTCAATTTATCAACTAACTCACGATTTATAGAGTCAAGATGTATCAAAGCAAGCATTGTATCATATTTTCAGATACTGCCGCCTGTAACCGGTAGGCGTGGTTTGGGAGTGGCCTCGTAAGGGCAGCAAAGCAAGTGCATTCTGGGAGTTGTTGTCTTTCAGCCACATGTGTAAAAAATACATTTTCTGCCTTTTCTCAGTCTAGAATGCTTCAAATTCAAAAATAATTTCACATTTATACTATATAAATGACCCATTTTAAATACACATTCATCTTCCCAGAGGTGAAGTATCCCTTTAAGGGCTATTTAGTTTGTTTAATAAAAGAACAAGTTATAGACCTGTTCTATTGGAAAGGTAACCTTAAATTACTTCTGTTGTGATCTGCCGCTATATAGAAAATATAATTAACTTTACCTTCAAGGGGGGGGCGGAGGGTGCCGTTGGGGGGGCGGGGCGCCCCCCTAATATAATGGCAGGGGAAACACTGCCCGCTATTTCCTGTCATTTCTACTAGATGATAACAGGATATCACTCCCCACGCTTCCTTTATTTGGAATAATGCCAATATTTTGGTTGCCAGTAAATCCTTATTTTTAAAGAATTGGTTTAACAGGGATATTAATCATCTTATGAAAATGTTTGATAATTATGGAAATCTTTTAACATACGAACAATTTATGCAAATCCATAGTTTTCCTGTGCATTTTAAGGAATTTAATTCTGTCATTAAAGCTATTTCCCCTACTCTGATTCATCTTATCAAAAGTCATATTCAATTTAACTCCACATTAATGATAAATCCAAAATTAATTTTAAACGGCATTGAATTGATTGATAAAAAAATGCAATAATAAACATATTTGCACAATATTTCAAATACAAAATAAAATAGCACCTAGAGGAAATTTTTTTTGGAACTCTATTATTGATAATATAAATTGGAAGTCTGCTTGGTTAATCCCCTTTAAATATTGCATTAATAATAAAACCAAAGAAATACATTTTAAAATTTTGCATACCATTTACCCTGTTAAATCATTAATTGCCAAATACTCTGATATTGACGATTTATGTTCTTTTTGCAAAAGTGGGAAAGAGGTGTTGACGCATTTGTTTTTTGAATGCAAAATTATCCAAAATTTCTGGAAGGAATTGGCAGAATTTATCTTTAATTTAGTTCAAATTAAATACTTTTTTACTTTAAAGGATATTATTGTGTATTATGAAAACAATGTTAACAAAGGTCTTGAATACATTGTTAATTTATTTATACTGTTGGCAAAATTTTATATCCATAAGCAAAAATATTTAAATTCATCCCCAATATTTAAGATATTTAAATTAGAATTTGATTGCTTCATATCTTCTCTGAAATTGTTAAAAAACAAAAAGTCATTAACATGTTTAAAATATTTTGATTTTATTTTTGGATCCCCTTCTACCAATTAATGTCTCTCCTTGCTTTGTAATATTGTATGCTAAATGTTGGTTAATTGTTCTTTCTGCAATAATAATAATAAAAAAAAAGATAACAGGATATCATAAATGCGGAAGCCACAGAAGGAAGTAAAAATAGAAAATGAAAGGAAAAGGGACGTTCATGCACAGGTCAAGTTACCAACAACACAAAACAGTTGAACAAAGTGTCAGATGAATTAATGAATTTAAAGAGGCTGAAGATCAAGGGAGAGTACCAAGATACCATACTTCCTAACATCTCCCTTTTTTCATGATGGATTGATGAATATTTGATGCCTGAACATTTGAAAAATGTTTTTTGGTGGCAACTTTTGTTGACTTGTTTAATTGTTACTTTATAGTATGTTAGTAACATTGGCATTGCATTAACAAGACAAGTTGCAAACAAATATTGTCTGGCTTATACCAAAAATGACATGTCAAAATTATTTTAACCACTTATAATCAGTGTTACCTCTATACAAATACAATTTTATATAAATCATAATAAACCAGCCTTAGATGAGTTTAAATGGCAGGTTTCTAAAAAATGTCACAAATGGAAAACCATGTGACTATCAGGAAGCAAGACTAAAAAAGCTCATACAGTACAAGCAACAGCACTTACTATAGTGCCATCTTGTGGTCAGTACTCAAACGTTGTGGTACACATGGAAGAGCTAAAGCTTAAGGACATGCAAGCTCAGGGCTGGCCCTGGACAATTTGCTGCCCTAGGCAAGATTTCACCTGGTGCCCCTGGAATCACAGACAATTCCACATTGTTCATATCATTGTTCATACACTCACACAGAAACAAACTGTGCAGCTTTGTCTTGTTTTTCTTTATTTTGAAAATATTTTGTAAACAAACACACACACACACACACACACACACACACACACACACACACACACACACACACACACAGAAAACTAAATTATGAATACAATATAAATAAATGTATATTATAAGATTATTGCAGAATTTTTTTACAGAGATATCAACCTAAATTTTGGAACAACTTTTTGTGTCACAAATTTGTGGCTTTCATTTTCTTGCAGTTTTAGCGTAAAATATATTTTGTAATATATATATTTTATAAAAAATATAATAATTATATTTTTACATTGCACATGTTCATAAACTCAAACTGATATAACTTTTTTTCTGTTTCACTTTCATAATTTCTAAACTTCTACAATAATTTGGCAAATGTCTTCTTTAAAACAAGACCAACCATAATATGTATATATTCCAAAGCATTCTTGAATTACAACCATTTAAGTTTGGATAGTTTTTCTATGTGAATTAAAAAAGCTGATGATAGTGAAACTATAAAAATATGACAGCACCTAAACCACGTTATAGCTTAAACACACAAACAGCAATAATAATTACATCTGGTATTCATGCACAAAACTGTTTTCATTGAGCACTTCTCTAGCATACAAACAGTAAGTTAGTTAGCCTACATTTTCTAAATTAATTTTGAAAGTGTTTGTTTTCCAGTAACAGCAATGTCCTACTAACTACACTTTACTAATTTAGTCAATTCAAATAAAAATACCATAAAATAATGCACAAGTTCAACTAACTATGTCATGATAATAATTACAAATTAGCAAACGTTACTAGCATCGTCAAACTAACTGCTAACTGTGCATAATGAAACATAGATAAACAACTGATCATACATCACATTACATTACCTCTATCTTTATCCCGTTTTTCTTCCTCTTCTCTTCTTTTTTTTCTTCCCTGGGCACCAGAGGGCTTCGGTCTTTTTGACATAATGATCTGTGAATTCGGCCATCCGTCACAATATCAAACGTAATGGATGTCTTTAAGTGCAGCAGGGCGGGGGGAGATTGATGCCTCACTCGGACCAGGGTGGATCGGGAAAGCAATGTAGTGATGTTTTTGTGGGACGATCGCTTTTTTATATTTATATATTTTAAATCTATAGTATTAAAGTTGTATTGTTAATTTAAAAAAAAAATCATTTAGGCGTTCGGGCGCCCCAAGGGATGGGCGGCGCCCCTAGGATTTGCCTATTCCGCCTATGCCACGGGCCGGCCCTGTGCAAGCTAGGCCTTTATCCAACATTTCATGTGAAATTCACTACTGATGAAGAACATTCACAAGCAAAAGTACTCGCTGCTAAAATGTGATCTTGTGCATTTTTTATTTCTGGTATATGCTAGCACAAACTAGATATGTCTTGTTGGAATATGAAAACCATTATGGAACCATCCTTGTAAGTTTGTCATTGTTAGTTATGCTCAGACACTTTTAGGTCAGAAAAATAACAAGACAACTGAGAAGTAAACAAAATAGGGTTAAAACTGCTGTGCATGGACCCCAATGCCATTTAAATGTGGATATGTAAAGTTTATCCATAAGGCCTACATAACAGTGCGTTTCACGATACATGTTTTTTTTCTTTACTGTTTTTATTTTATTAAAGTGTTTAATTACATCACATAATTTTATCATTGCGGATAATGCACTATGTAAAAAGTATTAGCTAGCACTGGTAATCAAAAGATAGAAATGATAACACTTCATCAACACTAACATCTGAAACTGTTTAAAACATTGTTAGAAAAAAAAGGATTATTCTAAACTATAACTTCTGCTTACTTTAATTATGGTAAATAATCTGACAAATAAAGCAGATGTAGTAATAATGTGAAATCAATTTATGCTATTTTTTCCAAATGTAAGTTGAGTCTTACAGGTAATGTTTACAGGACACTGTTCTTCAGTTTCACATAATGTAAGCGTTATTCAGGCCAATAAATGCTGTTCTTTAGTAACCTTTGCTTTTGAACCACTGGGCTCTGGCAACAACATCATTGGCATAGTCATTTCCTGTTGTGCCAAAATCCATTTGCTCATATGAACGGACGTTCCCCACACCTGCATTGTAGGCTGATATTCCCCCTGGAACAGATGTTATACCTCAAAAACATGAAGTTTATGTTCTTCTGAAGACTTCTATTTGTAAATCCTTTGTGATATGACCAAGGCCTCATGCACTTTTCTGATGATACTATTTATACATTCTCAAACAAGCTTAATTAAGGTTAATCAGGGTACCTCCGTGAAGTTGGCACCCCATAAAACGAAATAATCTCCAAAACTATGCCATTGGTTTGTGCTGCGTTTGTGCTGATTTGTGCCGCAAAAACGAACGTTTGTGCTGGTTTGGTGTTTGAGATATTGAACATTATTTTTTTGGTTGTGTTACGTCACTCTCCACCCCATGTCGTTCAAATCGCTCCAAACCGGTTTCATTCGTTTGTGCTCGGTTTGTGCTGGTTTGTGCCGTTAAAACGAACATTGTATCTATTTTCCTTTCGCAGATATAGCACATTTAATTCGGGAGCTGTGACGTCACTCTCCACAACATGCCGTCCAAATCGCCCCAAAACGGTTCCTTTTGTTTGTGCTGGTTTGTGCTGGTTTGTGCCGTAGAAAGAACCATCATAAATTATTCCATTCTTCAGACATAACAAAATATTTGGAGGAGTAGTGACGTCACGCAAGCAAGCCGAGCTCTCCATCCATCTCGTCTACAAACCTGTCTGGTGCGTTTGTGCTCGCACAGGGCCGCTGCTGTCTTTGTCTTTTCTTCTTTAGATAGCCTACTGAAATGTTTTAGTTTAGATTTGTGCTAGATATTGACATTTGGTCTTTATAAAATCACCAATGCACTATGATATGTAGGCCTAATGTACTGTCAATACTCTGGCTCAAGGCTACGTGTGACTACTGATGCTTTAATTTTGTCCAATAAAAAAAAATTAAAAAATTGTGTACTGTCTTAAGTTTTCGAAAAACTTCAGCTTCAGTTTACAGACATTTAAAGTCTTTCTGCCCCCTTAAAGACATTTGTTTACCCTAAGCACTGCATAGTGGGAAAACTAAACAGGAAAAGGTATCTGGCTGTGAAAAAGGTAAGCATGTGCTCTGAGATAAAATACTAAAAAAAAGTACTAAAATCATGTGTGCAGGTCAATACAATTCACAGGATAATTTGAACAAATAAGAAATTGACAGAGCGTGAAGTTGCCCCCCACCCAACGCAAAACGTCGGCAAAATAGTCTCAATCGTTTGTGCTGGTTTGTGCTGTAAAAAGTTTCGTTTGTGCTGGTTTGTGCTGTAAAACGTTTCGTTTGTGCTGCTTCGGTTTTTTTTAGATATTAAAAGAATATTTATAGGTCAATCTGAGGTCAGTCAGCCCCCCACATGCTCCAAATTCACCCAAAATAGTCTCGTTTGTTTGTGCTTCGTTTGTGCTGGTTTGTGCCGGTAAAAGTTTCGTTTGTGCTGCTTCGGATTTTTAAATATTAGACATTGAATTATTGGCGATGACGTCACGCAGCCCCCCACATGCTCCAAATTCATCCAAAATAGTCTCGTTCGTTTGTGCTTCGCTGTTTGCTGTAGCTCTGTGTTTATACACACATTGGCTGTGTGTGTGTGTGTGTGTGTGTGTGTGTGTGTGTGTGTGTGTGTGTGTGCGCGCGTGCAGTACAGGTCAAAAGTTTGGAAACATTAAGATTTTTAAATGTTTTTGAAAGAAGTCTCGTAATCTCATCAAGGCTGTATTTATTTGATAAAAAAATAAATAAAAACAGTAATATTGTGAAACAATACACATTCAAATAGCTGTTTTCTGTTTTAATGTAATTTAAAGTGTAATTTTATTTCTGTGATGTCAAAGCTGAATTTTCAGCATCATTACTCCAGTCTTCAATGGTTTGTTTGTTTGTTTATAATTTCGTTTTTGTTTTGTCTTTCCTATTTGTAGTCTATATATGCTCAGGTTTATATGTGTTGAATACAATATAATTGGCATAATAATAAAAAAAAAAAAAACATCCAAACTTCAATGCTACATTGAAATCATAGAAAAATGTTGATTTTGAGCTATTATCATTATTATTGGTGCTCAATTATTAAGAATGGTTCTTATTTTTTTTAAATCAATGTTTAAAACAATTTTTGCATGCTTAATATTTTTGTAGAAACTATGATGAATAGAAAGGTAAAAAGAACAGCATTTATTTGAAATAGAAATATTTAACCATATAAATGTCTTTTACATTCTCTTGATCAATTTAATTTGTCCTTGCTGAATAAAAGTATTTTATATATATATATAGCACAACTGTTTTCAACTGATAATAATAATAATTATTTTTTCTTGATATTATTATGATTTCTGAAGGATCATGTGACACTGAAGACTGAAGTAATGATGCTGAAAATTCCTCTTTGATCACAGGAATAAATTAAAGTTTGCAACATATTCAGATAGAAAACAACTGTTTTACATTGGAATCATATTTCACACTATTAGTGTTTTACTGAATTTTAAATCAAATAAATGCAGCCTTGGTGAGCAGAAGAGACTTCTTTCAGAAACATAAAAAAATCTGAATGTTTTCAAACTTTTGACTACTTATATTTATATATGTGTGTGTGTGTGTGTGTGTGTGTGTGTGTGTAAAGTTGTGACTCAATGAATTAAGTAGCCAAAATGATTTTACTTTTGAAATTGAATTACTGTGTGAATTACTGTTGAATTACTGTGTCACTCCACTTCACAGGTTGTCATATAGGCCTATATGACACAAACGAAACTTTTTACAGCACAAACCAGCACAAACGATTGAGACTATTTTGCCGACGTTTTGCGTTGGGTGGGGGGCAACTTCACGCTCTGTCAATTTCTTATTTGTTCAAATTATCCTGTGAATTGTATTGACCTGCACACATGATTTTAGTACTTTTTTTAGTATTTTATCTCAGAGCACATGCTTACCTTTTTCACAGCCAGATACCTTTTCCTGTTTAGTTTTCCCACTATGCAGTGCTTTGGGTAAACAAATGTCTTTAAGGGGGCAGAAAGACTTTAAATGCCTGTAAACTGAAGCTGAAGTTTTTCGAAAACTTAAGACAGTACACAATTTTTTTATTTTTTTTTATTGGACAAAATTAAAGCATCAGTCACACGTAGCCTTGAGCCAGAGTATTGACAGTACATTAGGCCTACATATCATAGTGCATTGGTGATTTTATAAAGACCAAATGTCAATATCTAGCACAAATCTAAACTAAAACATTTCAGTAGGCTATCTAAAGAAGAAAAGACAAAGACAGCAGCGGCCCTGTGCGAGCACAAACGCACCAGACAGGTTTGTAGACGAGATGGATGGAGAGCTCGGCTTGCTTGCGTGACGTCACTACTCCTCCAAAGATTTTGTTATGTCTGAAGAATGGAATAATTTATGATGGTTCTTTCTACGGCACAAACCAGCACAAACCGAGCACAAACAAAAGGCACCGTTTTGGGGCGATTTGGACGGCATGTTGTGGAGAGTGACGTCACAGCTCCCGAATTAAATGTGCTATATCTGCGAAAGGAAAATAGATACAATGTTCGTTTTAACGGCACAAACCAGCACAAACCGAGCACAAACGAATGAAACCGGTTTGGAGCGATTTGAACGACATGGGGTGGAGAGTGACGTAACACAACCAAAAAAATAATGTTCAATATCTCAAACACCAAACCAGCACAAACGTTCGTTTTTGCGGCACAAATCAGCACAAACCAATGGCATAGTTTTGGAGATTATTTCGTTTTATGGGGTGCCAACTTCACGGAGGTAATCAGGGTTAGTTTTAGGTCTCTCGAGTAAACATACCTTTGATGCATTGCTGACGGGACCACTTGGGAAATTTGGCTTGAATGGCTTTAATAAAATCATTGAGTATATCCGTTCCTTGTGCAACATGCTGCTCACTGTTCCATGCACCTACTAGCTTGTGGTAGCGTTTATCAACCTGAAAGAAACATCAGAAATGAAGAACAATTGGATATGTGCAAAAATATTGAAAATACTCCCCTTTAAGTTGGTTTATTTATATTTGCATTAATATTTACTGAATATTTGTCAGAAACTCATATGGAACTACGCTGGGATAAAGGGGAAATAAAACAAGAAAACAGAATTGTAAAATCTATAACCATTAATAATAAATAATATCAGGACACCACTTGCTGATTTAAACTTGCATTGTGATGAGGTCTTGTGAGTTCATTGAAGTGGAATAATTCATACAGTCTCACTTTTCTTTAATAATAGTAGGCAGTATACAGCTAGTTTTCCATTCCAAACATACCCATTGCACAAAACCTGATACAACAATATTATGCCCCTATAGATTTAGGCCTCAACATCTTGAATTTTATCTTATGGATTCTTAATCACCTTGTTTTTAGTCTACCTGTGCCAGAATTATCTTTTCATATAGACCTATTCTTCTAACCAACCTGCATAAGGCCAAATCCATTGCCATGGTCACCCCAACCATCCTTCAGTGCTGCTCCAGCTCTCGACTCTCTGGATATGATGGCAGCAATCACGGCTGGGTCAATCTTTTTTGCTTTGCCAACACTGGTGATTATACCCCATCTGGGCCAGGTCGTGCTGAGACAGTTTTTTGGAGGCTTCAACACCTTTGAAATTAGTAAATCAATGTTAGCATAAACTGTAATGTAGTGCATATTTTTTAAAGGACAAATATGGACACACTAGTGAAGCAGTCGTACCCTTTAAGGTTATTTTGTCCTGTTTTGCTGTCACCTCTGATGCCCCGGTGGTGTCTATTTTCATGATGGTTCCAAAAGCGTATGCTAAGAACAGTATGGTAAATATCACATAAAGCCCAGTAAATAACTTAATATGCAGTGCATTTACGCACTACACTCAAAATGCTCTTCACTATTAGATGGTATCATAATTATTTAGCACCTGATATTATTTTACTTACCCATGATGATGTCTTCGAACTTCTATAAAAGAACAAATCACTATAGCTGTATACAGCTGTACAATGTGATTTATATATGAGTCCAGAGGGAGTGGTTCCTTTTCTTTTTCTCAGATGTTCTTCCGTTAGGTGGGATAAAATCAAACTGGTTTAAAGTGTAAAGGTTGCAAAATCTGGAATCCCCCATTTATTAGTCATGTAATTACGGAACAGCACACATAAGCCTGTGCATCATAAATAGTCAGGTTGAGGCAAGCTTACATAAGGTGGAGGCTTCACCTCTTACCTGGCAACCATTACTGTGTCTAGATGTCAAAAGAAAGTCATGATTGTGCAAGGTGCAGAGCACAGGAGGAAGTGAAAAGAAATTAAATACAAGGCTGTGGGAAAAAAGACAATTTATGTTTTAGGACATGTTAACACTCGTGCAAATGAAAAAGCATGCCAAATTTCAACTTCCTTGATCAATAAAAAAAACTATAAAAACAATATGTATACACGTTTGCTTCCACATTCTTTTTCTTTAGTTTTTTTGGTGAATCACGTTATTTGTGCACATCGCCACCTACTGGACAGGGAGGAGAATGTATAGTAAACAGGGACTTAAAGGGATAGTTCACCCCAAAATGAAAATGTTCCCATCATTTACTCACCCTCATGCTATCTCATGCTTTGTATTCTACTGAAAACAAAGATTTTTAGAAGACTATCTCAGCTCTTAAGGTCCATACGATGCAAGTGAATGATAATCAGAACTTTTGTAGCTCCAAAAATCACATTATGTAAACATAAAAGTAATCCATAGGACTCCAGTGATTAAATACACACTGAACAGCCACAACATTAAAACTATCTGCCTAATAATGTGCAGTTTCCCATCGTGCCACCAAAACCATTCTGAGAGGCTATTCTTCTCACCACAACTGTACAGAGCAGTTATCTGAGTAACCGTAGACTTAATCAGTTCGAACCAGTCTGGCCATTCTTTGTTGACCTCTCTCATCAACAATGTGTTTTCGTTTGCAGAACTCCCCCTCACTGAATGTTTTTTCTGAGTAAGATCTAGAGACTGTTGTTTGTGAAAATCCCAGGAGATCTGAGTTACTGTTACAAAACCAGTTAGTCTGAAACCAACAATCATCCATGCGATTATCTAATCAGCCAATCATGTGGCAGCAGTACAGTGCATAAAATCATGCAGATATGGGTTAGGAGCTTTAGTTAATGTTCACGTCAACAATCAGAATGGGGAAAAAAATGTATCTCAATGATTTGAACCATGGCGTGATTGTTGGTGCCAGATGGGCTGGTTTGAGTATTTCAGTAACTGCTGATCTCCTTTGATTTTCACGCACAACAGGTGATCCACGATAAAAACACAGTATGCCCACCTCTTCAGTCACTACTATAAACAAAGATTATCTCATTATTTATTTACTCTCATGCAGTGTTAATTTCAATTTCTGGGTGAAACAATATCTTTAAATATTGATCAGTTTCTCACCCTCACCTATCAATCGCTTCCGAAGACATGGATTTAAAGAGATATTTCACCAAAAAATGAAAATTATCTCATCATTTACTCACCTTCCTGGCATCACAGATAACTTTCATCTGCAGAACACAAATTAAGATTTTTTTAAAGGAATATCTCTACTTACAATGAAAGGTGAAGGTCCTCACAATGCTGTGAACAGGTGCCAGAAATGTAAAACCCCACAATCAACATAAAGGGAGCATAAAAGTAATCCATATGACTCCAGTGGTTAAATCCATGTATTCAGACACAATATGATAGGTGTGGGTGAGAACTGCCATGTGATTGGTTGATTAGATAATTGCATTAATGAGAAATTGAACAGGTGTTCCTAATAATCCTTTAGGTGAGTGTGTGTGTGTGTGTGTGTGTGTGTATATATATATATATATATATATATATATATATATATATATAATTTATTAGTGTGTGTGTGTACTTTGGCTTTGACTACAGGGATATTTGTTGAGAGTCAGGGTGGGGTTGGGGATTGGGACGGGCGAAAGGGAATAGGAATAATGGGCAGTAAAAATTTAATTGTGTATTTATGTTTTGCATTTCTGTTTCATTTGTTAGAATCAATACAAAGTATAAATCAGGGGAAACATAAGGGCAACATAAAAGTAATCCAGACAGCTACTGTGGTTAAGTCCATGTCTTCAGAAGCAATATGACAGGTGTGGGTGAGAACAGAAGTCCTTTTTTTACTGTACATTCTCTTCCCTGCAAAGTCAATCTCCACTGTTTTTTGGTGATTCACATTCTTCATGCATATCGTCCCCTACTGGGCAGGGAGGAGAATTTATGATTAAAAATGACTTAACTATTATTTCTAAAGCATTCTTTAGAAATGTTGGCCCATATTGATAGGATAGCATCTTGCAGTTGATGGAGATTTGTGGGATGCACATCCAGGGCACGAAGCTCCCGTTCCACCACATCCCATAGATGCTCTATTAGGTTGAGATCTGGTGACTGTGGGGGCCATTTTAGTACAGTGAACTCCATTGTCATGTTCAAGAAACCAATTTGAAATGATTTGAGCTTTGTGACATGGTGCATTATCCTGCTGGAAGTAGCCATCAGAGGATGGGTACATGGTGGCCATAAAGGAATGGACATGGTCAGAAACAATGCTCAGGTAGGCCGTGGCATTTAAACGATGCCCAATTGGCACTAAGGGGCCTAAAGTGTGCCAAGAAAACATCCCCCACACCATTACACCACCACCACCAGCCTGCACAGTGGTAACAAGGCATGATGGATCCATGTTCTCATTCTGTTTACGCCAAATTCTGACTCTACCATCTGAATGTCTCAACAGAAATCGAGACTCATCAGACCAGGCAACATTTTTCCAGTCTTCAACTGTCCAATTTTGGTGAACTCTTGTAAATTGTAGCCTCTTTTTCCTATTTGTAGTGGAGATGAGTGGTACCCGGTGGGGTCTTCTGCTGTTGTTGCCCATCCGCCTCAAGGTTGTGCGTGTTGTGGCTTCACCAATGCTTTGCTGCATACCTCGGTTGTAATGAGTGGTTATTTCAGTCAAAGTTGCTCTTCTATCAGCTTGAATCAGTCGGCCCATTCTCCTCTGACCTCTAGCATCAACAAGGCATTTTCGCCCACAGGACTGCCGCGTACTGGATGTTTTTCCCTTTTCACACCATTCTTTGTAAACCCTAGAAATGTTTGTGCGTGAAAATCCCAGTAACTGAGCAGATTGTGAAATACTCAGACCGGCCCTTCTGGCACCAACAACCATGCCACGCTCAAAATTGCTTAAATCACCTTTCTTTCCCATTCTGACATTCAGTTTGGAGTTCAGGAGATTGTCTTGACCAGGACCACACCCCTAAATGCATTGAAGCAACTGCCATCGTATATATACTATAAATGCCTGATTCGTGCCCTGGATGTGCATCCCACAAATCTCCATCAACTGCAAGATGCTATCCTATCAATATGGGCCAACATTTCTAAAGAATGCTTTCAGCACCTTGTTGAATCAATGCCACGTAGAATTAAGGCAGTTCTGAAGGCGAAAGGGGGTCAAACACAGTATTAGTATGGTGTTCCTAATAATCCTTTAGGTGAGTGTATGTATTTCAGTCGGGTCAATTCACTGAGGCCATTAGATGACATTCCCTTCCAATTCCACAAGTTCTTGTGCTTTGGATTTTTTGGTGAATGAGACATTCTGTATGATCCAGCCCCTGCCTCCCAAGTCACACCCACAGAGGATACTGAGGACCAGTTGGTTTCCATATAGACATTAATTTCAGCCTTTATTATTTGTTGGAATTCAGGATATACAAGAGCGTTTTCTGAGACTAAAATGTTTCCATTCAACAACAGTTGATTGAGCAATCAACAACAGATTAAATGAGGGATGAGGGACTCAGATATATATATAAAAAAATCTATTCTACAGTAAATCTTAAGGACTGATGACATTTTTTTTATAGTCCCTACCAGATGGGTTCAAAAGTCTCCAAATATCTTTAAGACCAAGATTCTTACATATCCTGTGAAGCATCAAAGTTGCTCTAGGGGGCTAGCACACATTTGTTTCACTATGTTCAATGATTGAGTCCATCAAAACATTAAAGTCTCATCTCAATATTATATCATGAGGGGTGCCATTGGCTTTCAACTTCCCTTCATGATCTATAAAAAAGCCCTGATCATCAATGTTAGGTGCATATATATATTAGTCAAAATAAGACTTTGTCCCTGAATTTCAGCTGAACAATAATGACTCTTCCTAATTTATCTTTACTCTGTTTGAGGCATTTGAATTGTAGATGTTTACTTATCAGTTCAGTGACTCCCCTGCTCTTACAAAGAAATCTCCCTCTGCAGATCCCCGAGCAGGAACCCTGTGAACTCGCCCGATTTCCAGCTTATGGCCTGCTATGTCGAACTGATTCAGAAAGAGCCCATCCAGGAATTTCACTGTATCCTGTCCCTCTAATCCCTCCGGGACTCGAACGATACAGACGTTATTCTGCCGGCTATGATTTTCTATATCCTCCAACTTCTCCCACACATGCTCCAAATCCACCTTGTTACTAGCGGATTAGCAGATAATTCCCTCTCTGAAGATGCCAGAGTGTGTCAAATCTCCCCTGTTTATGTCATAAAAAGTATTAAAACTAGCAAAGTGAGCAGAGCTTGCCGTTCATACATCCAATCTTGCATGGCATCACATGACTCTCCTATTTTTTTTTTCAACATTGTTCTTTTGCTGTTTTAATTTGATGCCTTTGTAAAATTAATAATGAAACAACTGTAAGAGTGAATTAAAAGATTTACTTAAAAAATGATGGACTTTAAGTGCCTAGTATTTTAGTAAAAAAGGATTTAACCCATTTTAAATTCTTTAATGAATAATAGGTCCCTATTTTTAATATTATTTTACTTTAAAAAAAAAAAAAAACATTTCTAGCATTTACAAATATTTGGTCAATACAAATGTGAAAACTGTTCAGTAAGAACAATAAGGATTAAAGCAGTGATTTCATCACTTATTTGAGACGGAGTGGGTTAATATGATTTTTTATGTGAAGTATTACAATTGTCCAACCGCTGTTACAGTCGTAACAATTGTGACACCCCAGTTTCTTGTGTTACGTAAATTCCAAATTTTTTTTTTTATACTTTTGGTACATATAAAGTTTTCTTAGAGCAAATGACAGCAAGCAGATTTGTAGTTTTCTGTTATTTATGAAGTAAAATGTATAAAGAAAATGATACGATTGCCACTACACTCAAAATATCATATAAAATACTATCTGCTTCAATAACTGATTTTATTCTTACCCCTGATGTTGACTCAGGACTGCTATGAAAAGACAAATCACTTGATTAACATTGTCGCAAAGTCAGACAGCCGAATGGGACTGCTTTCTGTTTCTCTTCTCTCAGATGGTCTTATATTAGGGTGGGACTAGCTGATAATCAGGGTTGGGCAGTCACTAAATACATGTAATGGGAATGTGTATTTAAAATACAATATTTAAGTAACTGTATTCCACTACAGTTACAATTGAAATAATTGGTATTTAGAATACAGTTTCATTCAAGTTTACTTTGCATTTTATTGTCATTTGTTTCATTTGATATTTAGTCTTTCAGATTTAAAAATGTATACATATAAATGATGTGACGCAAAGTGCATTTGTACAGCAGTGAAACAGTTTCTTATGATGTGTTACATTCATACGAGCAGACAGAGAAGTAAGTTTGGAGCACAAGAAATAAGAATAAACCTTGTGTAAAAATAGCTACAGTGCTATTTCTAGCCATTTTACATGCACATGTTACCAGACACAATCCTATTTTTTTATCAAGAAAATTCACGTTGGATCATAATTTCTTCTTTCTTGTAAGACCTTTGATATTAGGGCAAAAATCGTATTCTTGATGATAATTTTTGTATCGTTTTCCTGTAAAAATATCTAAAAATCCTTAAAACAAGATCAATTGGATTCATCTTGTTTTAGAAACAACACTGCATAAGATATTTAGGCTTTTCAGAGAATGTATTTTTAACATGTATTTTGTCTTACTGCACTGGCAGAGTTTTTAATAGTCAAAGCAAGTGAAAAAATCGACCAGCGCTTATGAAGTAATCCAAAGTATTTAGAATACATTACTGTCTTTGAGTAATCAAAAGGAATATGTTATAAATGACATTTTACAGCATGTATTCTGTAATCTGTAGTGGAATACATTTAAAAAGTAAACCTCCCATCCCAGCAGAGAACTTTCATAACTGCAAAATTTGGAATTCCCTTTTTGTTTTAGTCATATTATTACAGTACCCGCTATTTCCTGTCATTTCTACTAGATGATAACAGGATATCATAAATGCGCAAGCCACAGAAGGAAGTAAAAATAGAAAATGTTACCCTAATTTAGTTACCCTAATGTTGTTGCAAAACCTTTCTTCTTCCATTGAACACAAAATGATATGCTAGGCAAAATAAGTAGCTTCACACACCATTTACTTTCATTATATGGAAAAAGGTGCAATGAAAGTGAATGGTGACTGAGACTACCATACTTCCTAACATCTCCCTTTTTTATGGAAGAATGGAGTCATACGGTTCCATGCTAGCAAGATTTGTTGAAATAAATTCTGTGGATTTTGTGGATACAAACAGTTGTTCAATGAAAAACTTATATTTGAAAAGATGCTGAGATGTTGAATACAAGTATAAGTGGGTTTAGAAAATGGATTGATGAATATTTGATGCCTGTACATTTGAAAAAAGGTTTTTGCTGGCAATTTTTTTTGACTTGTTTAATTGCTACTTTATAGTATGTTAGTAACATTGGCATTGCATTAACAAGACAAGTTGCAAACAAATATTGTCTGGCTTATACAAAAAGATGACAAGTCAAAATTCTTTTAACCACTTATAATCAGTGTTACCTCTATACAAATAAAATAGAAAACCATGTGACTATCAGAAAACAAGACTGAAGAAGCATATAGAGTAAAAGCAACACTTATTATAGTAGTGCCCAACCGATTTATCAGCCGATATTAGCCTTTCACAGATATATTGCATCGACTTATATGTTTACTGATATGCAAAAACTTTTTTCAGAACATATAATGCAGAAAACATTGCTTTAGAATTGGCGTCATAACGTAGTTTGTCCAGCAGCATGTTTATCACATCTATTTGCTTTTAGCCAGCTATAGTTTGTCAGAGCATCTTTTTTCAGCTCAGCAGACAATGTTGCGGTGGTGGATTGTGTCTGTTGAGTGTTGATTCCACTGTTTACAGAGCTGAGCTGATGGTGGTTCTGGTGACGGTGGTTCTGCAGACAGGTCGGAGTTAAGCGGTGTCTTCACGGTAAGTTGCTAACTAGTTTGTGAAATGCATATTGGAAAGTTAATAAACAATGACCCCATCATTTTCCCTTTTCAATATAATTAATATAACATTAACCCTGTCCCTGACAACCGTGCCCCTCATGTTTATCACATCTGTTTGATGTTAGCCAGATTTAGTTTGCCAGAGCATCTAATTGCAGCTCAGCAGACAACGGAGCGGTGGTGGATTGTGTCATGGCAATGAGCTTATCTGACTACCCATGTTTCATTGCTTGTCAGCTAAGTGGAAGCTAATGTGTAAACATGTATTTACCAAACTGTTTCATTCAGTATTCGCAGTTAGGTTCCCCCTTCAACCGAACAATTCCAGTCATTGCTTTTACAAAATGTAACATTTAAAGAAAAATAAGACTTCCTGTATTGGAATCGCCATGGATTTTGTAACTGGTCTCCCCCACCTCCCATGGCAACACAGTCATTTTGACTGTAGTGGACCGATTCTTGAAGGCGGCTCATTTCATTCTCCTACCCAAATTACCTTCAGCGAGGGAGACCGCAGTAGCGGTCATTAATTACATATTCCGTACTCATGGCCTGTCGGGCTGCGTGGTCTTTGGGCAGAGTACTCGTAACTCGTTGCCGTGTACGGGGTTATCACCCTTTCAGTGTATTCTCAGCTACCAGCCCCCTCTGTTCCCCGCTAAAGAGCCCGATGCTCAGGTTTCATCTGTCCATGCGTTTTTGCAGAGGTGCCGACACCTAGAAAGATGCCAGAGAAGCCTTGTTACGGACTGACACTCGGGTTAAGAGGTCAGTGGACCGACACCAGTCTAAGCCCCCAACTTACGTGTGCGGGCAGAGGGTTTGATTTTCCTCCTAGGACATCCCACTCCGTCTCCACTCATGTAAGCTGGGCTACACTTCAGTTATACACTCAATCTCACTATTTGGACAGTATTATGTGAATGAAGTCTGACTCAACACCTGATATTATTCAACTTGCCCATAATGTTGACTCAGGTTTGCTGTGAAAAAATAAATCACCTGATAAGCCTTGCTAAAGTCAGACAGCTAAATGGTGTTATTGTAGTGGGACTGATATATCATACTCTTGTTCTAGAAAAGCTTGTTTTAGGGTGGGGCAAAATAAAGACACAATATCAGAAAACTCTCACGACTGTAGATGTAGAAACATTTGGAATTCCATTTGGTATTTAATTTTGTTACAGTACACCCATTATTTATTTGGAATTTATATTTAGTTGCTATTTAAAGAAAGTCATACATGCGCAAGCCAGAGAAAGAAGTGGAAAATAAATTATATAAAAGGGCAAGGACAGTGCAAGAACAGAGGTTGGTAGTACCACACATCACTTAGATTTGAGGAACCTTTTTGGAAAATAAACTGACAACAACACAAGGTATTAGAAAGTCTCAGATTTATTGTGCAAATCATTGAGTGATGATGATTTACTCATTGATCTTTACTAACTGCAGATCAAGAAATAATATAAATAGTTATAAGCAGCAATCAGGTGGGAATAGATAATAAAATAACAACAACTGCCAGATATAGCAGAATAGGATTTGTGAATACAGTTGTTGTTGTTCAATAGGTTAAGCAGTTATTGAGACGTTTGAAGCATGTTACAAATGTGGCTTGCCTCCTTAGAATAGTATGGTGTCCATTAGGGTTTTGCGGTATACCTAATATCTTATTTGTTGCCAAAGTCTTGATTCAGCATTGGTATACTGAGATACCAGGGCTGATATTGTACCGAAGCCAAAATTTTGGCATCAGAGCAAACCTAGTGTCTACCTGTACAAAATTTCCTTACGATTGTATTTTGCTTTCAAAAGATAAGTCTATTATTCTATATGGGTGACATGCAACAAATTCTTTGCGTTGTGTCACAAATACCGTATTTTTTGCACTATAGGGCGCACTAGATTATAAGGCGCACTGTCAATGAATGGTCTATTTTCGATCTTTTTTCATATATAAAGCGCACCGGACTATAAGGCGCATTAAGCGGGAAAAAAACAGTCAGATAAGTCAGTCAGTCAAACTTTATTAAACGCGTTCACAATAACTCTCAACATTATTCAAACGTTAATGAGCGTATTCACAATAACTACCAATCTTGTTCAGTTGTAACACGTAAAATACAACACAATACACTCACTTTTCAGTTTATTCTTCGTCCACAAATCCTTCAAATTCTTGCGTGACTGATAGCCTTGAGTTTGAAGTCCGCGTCGTAGGCGTGTCTTTTGACAGGTGCCATTTTGTGATCCTTATACACACACTGTAATATTATGGTGAAGCACAGTATGTATTACTCCGCGACGCTCCTGGCTACGGTAGCCGTAATGCTGCAAGCGGTGCGGCTTTGAAGTTTACCAAAATCGTACTAAAACATTTTGACTTAGCGCCGTGAGCGCCTTGTACCACACAAAATCGCTTAGAGGTCAGTAAGCAAAACCAGAATTAATCCATATATACGGCGCTTCGGATTATAAGGCGCACTGTCGTTTTTTGAGAAAATTAAAGGCTTTTAAGTGCGCCCTATAGTGCAAAAAATACGGTAATCAGATGAAATGAAATTCTTTAAACAACTTTTTGTCATTAGGTTCTAGATGATACATTAGAATTTGGGATCATCCTACTAATTATAGTGTCTCTGTGCTTTACGGTTTCTGATGCCTAGATACTTTTAGGGCTGAAAAATAACAAGATCACTTGGAAGTATAGACAAGGCATCAGAAGATATGCTGCTTGGAAACCTTGATGTATATATGGAAATATTATACAAGACCCATATGTTACATGATAGACACATAGTTTGAGTGAATGAATACATTTTTATTCCATCATCATATCGTAAAAGGCAGTCCATTGTGAAATTTAATTCTAGTTGTACTGGTTAAACAAAATAGCAATTCCTAAAATTGTTAAAATGGAAATATTATCAACAATGGTTAGAAAGACTCAAAGAGTAATTTTAATCACAGGGACTACTCTGCAAAAAAAATATTTTCAAGACAAGTATTTTTGTCTTGTTTTCAAGTAAAAATATCTAAACATTCTTAAAATGTGATTTATTTACTGGCATAAGATTTTAAGTCTTGTTTTGAGAGTGAACTTTAGACTTAAAACAAAAATCTTCCAATGGGGTAAGCAAAAATTCCCATTGAATTAAGTTTATTTTGCTTACCCTTTTGGCAGATTTTAAGTGTAAAGTTCACAAAATCTGTCAGATTTATCTTAATACAATATTTAATATCTTTCCATTTTGCTTAACAAGTAAATAAATTGCATTTTAGGAAAGTTTAGATAATTTTACAAGAAAACAAGACAAAAATACTTGTCTTGAATTTTTTTTTTGCTGTGTAATCACGTTAAGTTCTTATTTCTCCAAACAGCGCATTCATATCAAATAAAAGTTCAATTTAACCGGTATTTCAGTAACCCTTGCTTTTGAACCACTGGGCTCTGGCAACAACATCATTCCCATAGTCATCTCCTGTGGTGCCTAAGTCCATTCGCTCATATGAACGGACATTCTTCACACCTGCATTGTAAGCTGAAATTCCCCCTGAAACATTACATATGAAAATATGTACTTATCTACATTCTTAATGCTTTTATTTGTGACACTTATCTAAGCACGGTACATGTTGGCAACATTTTAATTGGAGTGCAGCTTATTAATTAAACGCAATAACTAAATTAACAAATCAGCCATAAAAAGCCTGTACAAAGGTCTCAAAAGGTGTATACACTTGATATTTGAGTGTGAACAATTCTACCTTTAAGCTGCTGTTCCAGGGACCACTGGGGAAATTTTGCTTTAACTGCTTGAATATAGTCGATGAGTATATCAGTTGCTTGTGTGATATGCTTCTCACTGTCCCATTCACCTAATGGAGTGTGGTAGCGTTTGTCAACCTGAGAGAACCATCAGCAAAGAAGAGAACAATTGAAAATTAAAACAAATATTTAGTATTTATTGCTGTATGCATAATTAAACACCCTGGAGCTTATCTTGTGCACTCGTATTTTTTAATTGATGTTAAGTCTACCTCTGCTAGCCTTATGTATACATGTAGACCAATTCTTATAACCAACCTGCATTAGGCCAAATCCACTACCATGATCACCCCAACCATCCTTCAGTGCTGCTCCAGCTCTCGACTCTCTGGATATAATGGCAGCAATTACAGATGGGTCAATCTTCTTTGCTGCGGCAACCTTGGTGATTATACCCTTGTATTTCTCCATCCGGGTCAGATCGTGCTCAGCCAGTTTTTCTGAGCCTTCAACACCTTTAAAGAAATCATTGTTACCATAAGCTGTAACTGAATGTACTGTATATGTATGAATATACATATATGTACTGTATATATTTGGAATATGTGTTAACTGGAACAAAAGTGATGTAGGGTAAGTTATGAAGGCATAACTACCCTTGACGTTTGATTTGTCCCAATTTGCTGTCATCTCCGATGCCCCGGTGGTGTCAATTTTCATGATGTCTCCAAAAACGCATGCTACAAGCAATATGGAAAATATCACTTGAAGCCTTTTCAGATCAGTAAATTATTTTATTTCTACAGAACATTTATGCACTGTGATACGCTAGTACCTCAAAAGGCTCCACACTATATAGGCAGTATTAAATGAACTTATTCAGCATAAAAGAAAAACTTACCCATGTTGTCTCAGAGCTGCAGTGAAAGAACAAATCTCTTGTGAAGAACCTTGTTACTAGTTCAGAGAGCTTCTTACACTTGAATGGTGTGATTTTAAATGATCACATTGGACTGGTTTCTCTTTTCTTAATGTTAAGTGGTGGAGAAATCATCAGAGATATATAGGTTTATAATTCTTATAATTGTTGATGATGCAGTATCTGTTATTATTTTCTTTAATTACTCATTATTATTATTATTATCACACTCAAGCCTGTGCCTCATATGTGGGCAAGTCTCTCAGGTCAGGACAGGCCTTATGAACCTGAATAAGAATGAAAAAGAAACATGCTGTATCAACAAGATGACTGGAGAAACTGTGGGACAAGAAAATACTTGTACAAAGGAAGTAAATGAAGATGGAATATTTTTGTTGTTGAAGAGACTATATTAACAGTATGCTCATCACTTTATGTACTGTAAGTCATTGTGGCACGGTGGAGGGTGGGACCGGGCGTGTTGAGACCCGGCCCCGCCCTCTAACGTGCTACAGTCATAAATGTATTTTTGTTTTAAGGGTTGCTTTTTTTTTTTTGGGTGGGGGGAGGTACATTAACAATTAAACAAATAGAGGCAAAGTAAAGATTAGGCAAGGTAAGTTACAGTTGTTCATTTCTTTAATTTAATTTCTACAGTTTCATTCTTTCTACACTTTAATTATTTACTCCATACTCGTAGTGTATGACTTTCTTCTGCAGATCTCAAACACAAAAAAACAAAAAAAAAATCCACAAAATAAATAAATGCATGAAGAAACAAAAAAAAAATAGTTTAGGGATCCAAGCTCCTCACCTTTCGGAGAAATTTGCCATTTTGAAACCATGATCGGTCACTTTTGTGATTGTGAAGAGCAATGATTAATGTGCAAAAGTGAGTGATATTTCTATACATTAAGGGTCTTTCACATGACTCACGTCAGCGCTGCAGAATACACTGAAGTCTATGAAGTGACGTCACTTTACACCAAAGTGTTTTTCACACACACATTTTTGCTTCACCAATAATATCTTTGAGAGAACTAAGCAACAAGATATATAGAAAAACTGTCCAAATTTGTGAAGAGATATTGAATGTCTCATCATGTCTTTTAATTAAATATTACCTTATCGTTTATGAATATCAGAGACTCCAGTTATTGACCTAATTTAAATTCACCAAGAAATCACTTAGACCTAAACATAAATGAGTCATTTTATTACATTCTGCTGGCAAAGCACCTGCAAGCTTTTTTTCCTCTCTTCCAAATACATGTTTTCAATGTTTATTGTGCACACCTCCTGCTTTTTTTACGTGGCAAACTCTTAAAATCACCCCTCTGTGACGCATTCTGCAACTCTTGTCGTGTGGAGGGCAATGACGCTGGGTTCAGACTCCAGAACCAAATTAAAACTGCCACGAGAAGTCGTCTGTCCGAGGCAAAGACACAAAATCTATTGACAACTGCCTCAGGATCAGTTTCACTTGATGCGTTTGATTATGTACAGGCGAGCAATTTAAGTCGATGCGGACCAGGAGGAAGGTTTGAGTTGTCGATCGAGTTCTGTTCAGTTAATTTTTTACGTGTTTTGTTCATATTTTAATCGTATTTGTTTTTTGTAATATTGTGTTGTTCATATGTCGTGTTTTAGTGACCTCCGCTGTCACTACGGGGAAAAACATTCATCTGCTTGGTGTGGTGTCTCTGTTGTTTATCTGTGCTCTTCATAAATAAATAAATGCATAATCTGCTGTATGCTCGTCCTGTAAATTCATGATTAAAAATTAAAATGTGAACGAAAATAAAAGCTATTAAATGTCTTATCATTAAAATATGAAAATGATGGGCAGTAATAGATTATGACAAACTTTTAATGACCCTGTCCATCAAAATGAGAAAGTCTAATGTATGTGATTATTTTTTTTATTTTAAATTTTTTGCAAAGCTGAATTTCAAACATAACAAGTAAACACGGACAGAAAACATGAATAAGTTCTTGAAAAGGAAAGATATTGACGATGTTTAGCCTATGTGGGATATGTGCCGTAGAATTTTTTAGTCGTAAAGTGTGCTGTGGCAGAAAAAAGGTTGGGAAACACTGCAGTAATTCATGACTCCCGTGGTCAAATACATCTCTTCAGAAGCGATATGATAGGTGTGGGTGAGAAACAGATCAATATTTAAGTTATTTTTTACAATAAATTCTCCTCCCTGCCCAGTAGGTGGTGATATGCTCGAAGGATGTGAATCGGCAAAAGCAAAAGAAGAACTCTTAAGAGAGAAGAGCACTCTGAAAATAGAGATTTATAGTTTAAAAAAAAGGATTTAAAGTGGTCATGAAATGCCATTTTATTTTAAAATATTCCTTGAGGTTCAATTACAATGTTAGTAAAGTTTTTTGCACAAATATATTTGTAAAACATGATCATTTTCAACACTCATTCTGATCCTCTGCCAGAAACGCTTGGCTTTGGTGGTGTTACTCCTTTAAGACTTGACAGATAACAGTGTTATGGTTGGCTCTCTGCTCTTGACTGACCTGCTATCTCCTTGCCATCTCACTGCTCACCACTGCTGGGCAGGAATATAGAAGTGATAAGGTAAAGTAGGCATTTATATGTTATGGAGGCGGTCAGATGCAAATCAATTTGGAGGAAGTTGAGAACGAGTCGTTTTGGCAGCTTGCTTTGAACAAATGCTCTTTTGCAGTGAGAAGGAAGTTTTGAGTTCTGAAATGACAGTATGATTTTGTAGTCCATTGACCACATTTATGTATTTGGCAGACGCTTTTATCCAAAGCGACTTACAGTGCACTTATTACAGGGACAATCCCCCCGGAGCAACCTGGAGTTTAAGTGCCTTGCTCAAGGACACAATGGTGGTGGCTGTGGGGATCGAACCAGCAACCTTCTGATTACAATTTATGTTCTTTAGCTCACTACACCACCACCACTCCATGTGTTAAAAGTTTAAAGATCAAGGCATATGTAATTCCTCATGTCATGACCCCTTTAAATATTTATCTGTTTCTCACACCTCTCATATTTCTTCTGAATATATGGAATTAGACACTGGAGCCATATGGATTACTTTTATGCTGCTTTTATGTGATTTTTGAGCTTCAAAGTTTTGTCAAACCCTGTTAACATGCACTGGACCTACAGGGGTGAGTAAATGATGAGAAAATTTTATTTTTTGAGTGAACTTCCTTTTGAACACATGGGAATAATAAAGAAAAAGAGAAATAAAGACATATGACAGTTAATTTTTAACTCATTTAATGACACCAAAATGAATAAATAAAGAAAAAGGATTTCTTTTTTTATTTAACATAAAATAACAGTAGTGTTGCTATGTTCTACATCAGCGAATGCATAAGTATACATATGTATTCAGTTTAGATTTGAAGGATTAACTGATGATAAATAGATTCAATTTAACAGACTAAAGATCAATGAATAAACAACTAGTTCCCTACAGTACAGAAGCTTGAGATGAAAACGTGTAATGTAACTTTAAGGGCAGACCCATTCATCACAGCCAATAGAATTAGTTAATGCGATTAGGGAGTGTCTATTGAAACCAGGACAAAAAACACCTTAAGCAACTGAATATGCCATAGAACACAAAATCAAAATGCTGAAGCGATAGAATTGAATTTGACCAGTATCTTAGCGTTATTCCTGCAGGATATTGGCATAATGTTGGTAAATTCTCATATGTTGTTATCTGTTGTGATTTTATACCTTGTGGAACAGAATGTGTTTGCATATACCTCTGATCTATGAAAAAAGGCCAATGAGAAGCTGGCAGACAGAATTTGCATGTCCCGCCCCCAGACATACGGGTACAAAGGCGAGGAAAGTTGTCGGTTTCAGTCAGAAATTTTCTTTGGAGCCTATGGTCGTGTATGCAGCGAGCTGCGAGTCACACACCTGTTCCTCTTACCTCTGAACGAACTGCTGTTTGATCTACGGCGCACTTCGGCGGCTTTTTCCTTCTCTGCACAGCAGTGCAGTTTGCCACTGGGCGCTTCGACAGCACAAACTAAAAGGGTTGTTTGTAAAAGAGTGATTTTCTCTAAAAGAGTATTTTCCTCTAAAAGAGAAATACACAGCGGCGTTGAATGTTCTTTTCAGGACGCGTCTTTATAAAGATGCCTTTCCGCCTCTGTGTAGTTCCTGGATGCTGTAGAGTGCTCGCCGCTTCAGACGGGCACAGGCGCTGTCTCGTGTGTCTGGGCTGCGATCACACCGAGGCAGCGTTTGTGGGTGGTTCATGTTCTCACTGCGAGAACATGACAATGGCAACGTTGCGGTCACGGCATTCCTTCAAACGAAGGAAAACCACTCCAGCCGCCCCCCGCGTCGCTCCTCCTTCCCATGGGATTGAGGATGACATGGCTGGCGATTGAGGCGATCTGGGGATGGCAGCGGGCTCGGTTTCGCCGGGTACGCCCCCGCGAACCCCCCGCCCCCCGGCAAGCTCGTTGATTTCCGTCCGGGCTCTAGGCAACAGCGGCTCGCCTCACAGCCAGCCTGCCTATCCTCTGGAGCCCCTCGAGCTGGATGAGCTTGCCGCTGCATCAGAGAGCAGTCCGGCGTCTGACGCGGATGACTTGTCTGGGCTGCCGCCTTCGGGCCAGCACGCCCAGGCTGAGGCTGACGCCCAGATGTCCGACATGCTTGCCCGGGCTGCTGCCAACGTGTGGCTGGACTGGAACCCTCCATCCTCCCCACAGCCGTTGCAGCTGGATGATTTGTTCCTGGGGTCTGTGCGCCGCTCACAGCCACGTGACGATTCCCCAGGTGGATAGGGCGGTTGCGATCCACCTATGTCCCGAGAACGCCACCACCTGGCGGGGTCGCCCTGTGCTCCCCTCCAAGGTGTGTAGGATGACGTCATCATTGGCCGCCAAAGCCTACAGAGCCACCGGACAGGCCGCTTCTGCCCTGCATTCCATGGCCCTCCTGCAAGTCCACCAGGCTAAGGCACTCAAAGATCTGCACGTGGGTAGTCCTGATCCCGAAGAAAAAACATGTGAACCTCCACAAGTTTGGTTCATCCTTGGGAGAAATTTCCAAATGCCTAAATGTACCACGTTCATTTGTACAAACAATAGTATGCAAGTATAAACACCATGGGACAATGCAGCCATCATGCCGCTCAGGAAGGTGATGCATTCTTTCTCCTAGAGATGAATGTAGTTTGGTGAAAAAAGTGCAAATCAATCCCAGAACAGCTACAAGAACCTTGTGAAGATGCTGGAGGAAACGGGTATACAAGTATCTATATCCACAGTAAAACAAGTCCTATATTGACATAACCTGAAAGGCTGTTCAGCAAAGAAGAAGCCACTGCTCCAAAACTACCATATAAAAGCCAGACTGCAGTTTGCAAGTGCACATGTGGACAAAGATCTTACTTTTTGGGCAAATGTCCTCTAGTCTAATGAAACAAAGCTTGAACTGTTTGGCCATAATGACTATCATTATGTTTGGAGATAAAAGGGTGAAGATTGTAAGCCGAAGATCATTATCCCAGCCGTGAAGCATGGGGGTGACAGCATCATGTTTTGGGGTACTTTGCTACAGGAGGTACTGGTGCACTTCACAAAATAGATGACATCATGAGGAAGGAAAATTATGTGGATATATTAAAGCAACATCTCAAGTCATCAGCCAGGAAGTTAAAGCTCAGTTGCAAATGGGTCTTCCAAATGGACAATGACCCCAAGCATACCTCCAAAGTTGTAGCAAAATGGTTTAAGTACAACAAAGTCAAGGATTTGGAGTAGCTATCACAAAGCCCTGACCTCAGTCCGATAGAAGATTTGTGGGCAGAATTGAAAAAGCTTGTGCGAGCAAGGAGGCCTACAAACCTGACTCAGTTACACCAGTTCTGTCTGGAGGAATGGGCCAAAATTCCAGCAACTTATTGTGAGAGGCTTGTGGAAAGCTACACAAAATGTTTGACTGAAGTTAAACAATTTAAAGGCAATGCTACCAAATACTAACAAAGTGTAAGTAAACTTCTGACCCACTGGAAATGTGATGAAAGAAATAAAAGCTGAAATAAATAATTCTATTTACTATTATTAGATAAATAGATTGATAGATATACTGTTTATATACTGTATATTTATTTATTTATTGAAAAACAAATTTGTAATTTGTCAACTTTACAAATGTAACTTTATGTTCTTAACTTCAAGGCATTTCCTCCAACCACTCGGATGATTAAACGTACAGCTGGTCTATTCTGCTGTATCATCCACCCTCTTTTAAATATGGAAAGAGGAAGGTCAGTGTGTGTTGATGGATGTACTTCCTTCCCAATGTCTGTTCAGTAAAGAAAATATAATGCAGAGAAATTACAAAATGATTATGCTTATTTTACTCTTTAAAAGTCCCTTGTAAAGTGATAGTCACAAAGTCAATAATATCAAGCAGATGAAAGTACATGTATGAGTTTTTTTTTTTTTTTGCTCGGTCTCGGGATGAAGTCATACCAGTGACTCGCATTTAAGTTTGGTTTATAAAAATAAAGATGGAACAATTTGCTGTGTTTGTGGATGTGTCAGAAATGTCTACAGGAACTCTTCCTGACATGAAGAATACAGCAGAGGCCATACAAATTCTGAAGTCTTTGAAAGACTCTAAGAATCCATTCTTCCTGGCTGTAGGCTTCTATAAGCCACATATTCCTTTCAGAATTCCATTGGGTATGTCCTTTACACAATCAAAAAATTACTTGAAATATGAGAATTTGTCTGCCAATCTGAAATGTATTACTTTGTTATAGGAGTATCTAAAGCTCTATCCTATTTAAAGCATGACGCTGGCTCCAGACCCAGATGGTCCCTAAGAATCTACCCAATGTGGCATACAACCCTTGGACTGATATCATCAAAAGCATTAAATCTGAACTTTCCATATGGCCCCATTACTAAAGCTTTTCGGTACAGCACACAAAAAACAGGAGTCAGACTTCTTTGTACCCCTTTCAAACAATATTTCACCCAAAAATCAAAAGAAAGATGTAGGAAATTACATTTTGCATAAAGAAAATCAAGCATGTTTTCAGAATCATTTAGATTTTTTGCATTATAACATTATTTTAAAGATTTCCTGCCATTTGTCATTACTATAATGCTTTAATCATTTAAATTGTGAAAAGATTGATACATCATGGCAGTATTTGCTATATTGCCTTTAACTAATGCTGATAATAAATATATAAATAATTGTTACCGGACAGAATGATTCTCATTATGGTATTACAGGAATGAGTATCTAATGAGAATCTTCATTAAGAATGATGATTATTACATGCAAACTGAAAAGTAATGAGAACTGGGGGAAAATGTGCTTAATTGTCATGAAAATAATGTCACTGTGCAAAAAGCAAATCGTAATGATCCTAAAAATAGGCTTCATTTTGTTAATGCAAGAATTTTGTGAGATTCAACCATGCACTAAACGTTTCAATTAATTTTTACATTTTGGGAAAATTTGTTTTTGAAACAATTTACAATAAGGTCCCATTTGTTAACATTGGTTAATGCATTATGTATCATTAACTATGCAAATACAATGTTTATATATATATATATATATATATATATATATATATATATATATATATATATATATATATATATATATATATATATATATATATATATATATATATAATTTTTATTTTTTTAAAAGCATTTATAAATCGTTCAATGTTAGTTCATAGTGCATTAACTTATGTTAACTAATACAACTTTTGATGTAAAAAAAAATAGATGTTGAAATTAACATTATCTAAGGTTAATAAATGCTTAATAAAGATTGCTCATTGTTACTTCTTGTTAAATAATGTTAACAAATGCAACCTTATTGTAAAGTGTTACCTGTTTTTAATTGTGAAGTGTTAACATTGTTTTTAATTGAATAGTTGTTTTACTCTGTGGAAACTCATTTGCATCCCATTTGTAGTTATTGTAGGGAGTTTAATGACTTGTTCAATCTTCTTGAATGTTTGCTGATGAATGTTTTGGGGTTTTGTAAAGTGTTACTTGTTAGTCTAGTGGTTGATTTCAGGCCCTAGGTCATTAAAGGCCCAAGGTTCAACTCTCAAACCCAATTTCTTTTAGAAAGAAAAAATATGTTTATTTTTTCCCCTTGTGCATTTAGTAGCAAATTCGAGAACACTACTTGCCTCTGTGTCATACATGGATGCTCAAGTCGGAAAAATTCTGCATGCCTTTGATCTCGGCTTCACCAATGACTCAAACATACTGCTCAGCTCAGATCATGGGTTATTCAATCGAGTTCTATCAATTCATCCTGTTTATTTTCAGATACATCCACTAGATGGCAGTATTGAAGCATTTGATTTATCTTAAATCTCATATTTTCATAGTCTGCTATTTTATTAGGGGTGATTTCTAAGGCAAGCATCACTATTACTTACTGCTCACACTTAAAGTCAGATAGTTGAACAATCTCACAAACCTAAGAATCTAATTTGGCATGTAACCTGTCCAGGGGTGTAAAAAGTACTCAGAAATTATACTTAAGTGAAAGTATGGATACTGAGTGAAAATTTTACTAATTTTAAAGTCCAAGTATCTAGCTAAAAACATATGTTGGAGCCATTTTGCTGTAATACTGTGGTTAACCTTTGGATGGCAGTATATTGAAATGTATAAATGGGTACACATGGGATAGAAGGGCAGGAGTTTCTGGGAATGGAGGAAGCACACAGTTTTTGACTGTGACCATGCTTGTAAACATCAACAGGTGTGATCAGGCATAGAACATGTGCTAGCCACTTAATGTGAACTTAAGCGTGTATTCACCATGTTTGATTTGGATTATATCCTACTTGATGGTATTCAACAATGTTATATTTGGTGTTGGCTTGAACATATTGGAATTGTGGAACAAACAAATTATGACTTCAAACTACTGTTGAGATACATTGTGAACTATTTCTTTTCACAAATAAAAGACAAACAATGAGTAATGAAGAGAATATTTACTTTATTGACAAGTTAATTACTTGCTCACTCTTCAAACAAAATTCACCTCTGACTTTAATGGAAAGCCACTACAACATACTTGAGTGAAAGTAAAAAAGAAATTGTAAGTATTCGCAATATATTGTACTTATGTATTAGAAAAGTAAAAAGTATCATCTTTCCTATCAAGAATGAAATCAGTAGAGTAGATTGTGTAAAAGGATTGCGTCATATTCTGTTGTTTTGCTAAATTGCCTTTTTACTGTCTCTTACGACTGTCATATTTCTCCACCAGTGGCATTTGCAACCTGGTCAAAGAATAATGTTACAATAACTAAATTTTTGCAAAATAATTTGTATGTGTCCTGTTGTACGTAACACAGCAATTTCCTGTTGGAAAGAACACTAGAGGCGCTAAAACAACAATGACTTCCATTCCTTTTCACTCAAATCATGAGTAAAAAGGCAGATTATTAGTTCATAAACACTCATATTAACATATGCATTACTTAACCAACAACATTTACAAGCTTGTTTAAGTGTAATCAAACTGTGTGGTAGATCAACCGGGGTCCACACCTGAGCCAAAAGTGTTATTGAAGCAACACAAAATTATGTGGTTGCTTCAGAAGTTGTGTTTTTCATGTCACATTTGCTTTTTCTGACACTATCGGTTAGGTTTAGGCTTAAGGTTTGGGGTAAAGCGGTCGGTTTTGTGGATTTAAGTCTTGATAGAACATTAACCTTAATAACTCATTTGGTTGGGAGAAAATTGAACTTGCTTTTAGCGCCACACAGTGGACATTTCACTTCGGAACTGCCGCGGAACGTGTAATGAACCACATAATTTTATGAAGGCATGTGTAGAAATAAATGACATGTACACAATTAATTACAAAAGCCTTTTGTTAGTGACTCCAAAAAGTAAAATTTTTCTTTGGAAATGTAATTAAGTAAAAGTACAATTATTCTGTTTAAATTGCACTCGAGTAAAGTACAAATCATAAAAAATATTTATTAAGTTTAAAATAAGCATTATAAGTATTTTTACTCAATTACTTTACCTGTCCTGTACCATTTGTGCTACAGACATTAATTAAACCTCAGTGTGCGGTTTAAGGAGAGGTGTGCTATTACTTTTCTAAGCTATCAGACTTAAGGTTTACATTTGGTACATGCTAGAATGGTTGAAAAAAATCAAACACATTGAAGTGCAGCCAAATCTGGGGACCAGAGTATCATAGAGATTTGGGGACAGATGCAGTAGCTTGACTTGCCAGTTAACAACCACCCAGAGCAACCACATAGCAACCCATTAATAATCAGTTAATATCCTAATAAGGTCCTTGTAAAAATTAAAGTCATTCCTTTATAGCATAACCTTCTGAATATTATAATTATAATTTTTTTGTTCAGTTGATCAAATTGATGTATGCTATCCAATAAGCAGCTGTTATACCGGTTTCTTGGCGTCAGTCATTAGGTCACATTATGTAATGCCCCTATGTAGAGAAACTGCTAGTAAAGTCTGTTTGAATTGCAAAATTTTTTGTGATTCTGAGTCATTTTCTCATGGTTAACTCACTCTCAGGTTGGTCATTAGGAGAACATGGTGAGCGGGCCAAATACAGCAAGTTTGATGTGGCCACCTGAGTGCCATTGATCGTGTATAAACCAGGTGTGACCTCACCTTTCCCTCGGCCCGGAGAGAAGACGTTCCACTTCATCAATGTGTTTCAGAGCACACGGAGGCAGTTTGGCAAAGGCAACGTTGCTTAAAGCAGCTCTCAAGACATGAAGACTTCAAGATCCTTCATGAGAATCTGAAGCTCCAACTGAAGTCACTCAAGCGTTTCATATCAACTCTCTGGGAAAGATGTTATGGCGGAAGTATTGGTCCATTTAGAGCTTTGATATTTATTTTGTTTTGACAATTTTGTTTGTGCAAAACCAAGGTTTGACTGATGTTTGACTGTGTGGCATTAGCACATACTGTACGCATTCATTCAAAATTTCGGACACACTAGACGGAATAGATGTTTCGTATGATTTTATAAATGCTTGTCTAATGGCTTGTGCTTAAATGCTTGAAATGAATGTTGTAGAGAAAAATAAATTGTGCCTATGAATTTACCTATGAAAAAAGCTATTTTTTTAAATTGATGGGATGCATATATGGGATGCTGTTTAAAAAGCATATCAGCTGGATAAATCGAGTTGGTTGATAGACAAAGGGTGGCTACATTGTAGAAGCTAAAATATAAGATTGTTTATTATTTCTGGCCACTATATAATTCACATACTTGCATTTGTGTTATTGTATAGTTTTGATGAATATACTATTATTATATATTTAGAAATCGAAATAACTGTAAATTCTGGTAGTGTACTTTTGGTTATGGTTCCTGCTTTCAGCTCTCATGTGCACTTGTGTAGCATTCTTTAGAAAATGCACGGCAATAGCAGTTGAAGTAATGACTATGGTGATAATGCCACAGCATAGAGAAGCTAAGAAGTCCTGAGAGTCTTTGCTTCAGTGCACTCTGAATTGGTGCTTGTTGTTTTTCTAATGATCTGCACTGTATTCTGTTACTGCACCACTAAATTCCATGGACATTCCTGGACTGAGGCCATTTACTTAAGGTAAAAGTGGATTTCCCACTCATAGTTATTTTTATTTTATAGTGTATGTTATGACATTAAACTGCATGATTTTCTCTTATAGAGATTTTACTAGTGATAAATACATGTTTCGAGACAGACCTACCATGAGCTCTGAGGTAATGCAATGATATATGCTTCTGCAGAAACCACAAGTCAGCATGATTTAAACGTAATTGTTTTTTCTTTAAGTTGTGTTGATTGCTGAATACCATCAAAACAGGACTAGAACACAACAGTGTCCGCCCAATTGTCTTGGCTTACAAATTATTTTTACCATTCTTTTTTTTTTTCTTTTGCAGAGATTTAAAAAAATACTTTTTAAAAGCATTCTAAGCCTGGAACCAAATCAACCAGCTCCGAGGTGAATCAGACATTACAAACTTAGATTTGAAGCAAAAAAGTTGAAAATCAGACAAAGGTACAAGACTGCATACTTAACGTATTTATTGAGGGAATGCACTACAATCCCACAAAGCATTGCAAAGGGTGGGATTAAAAGCGATAGAAATGTAAAAAAAACTGCTAATTGTAAGTGGTAAATCTTTGCAAATATATAGACTGGTGGCCAAAAGTTTGGAATAATGTACAGATTTTGCTCTTATGGAAAGAAATTCGTACTTTTATACACCAAAGTGGCATTCAACTGATCACAATTTATAGTCAGGACATTAATTATGTGGAAAATGACTATTACAATTAGAATAAATTTTTTTCAGAACTTCTGAAACTACTTCAAATAGTTCTCAACAAAAAAATCCTCCACGTGCAGCAATGACAGCTTTGCAGATCCTTGGTATTCTAGCTGCCAGTTTTGTGGCTGTCTTGTCGGCAACATCTCACACACCTTACAGTCTAACTGATCCCACAGCTCAATGGGTTTAAGGTGCACTCTGTTTCACTCTTTTCCAATTATCTGTTGTCCAATGTCTGTGTTTCTTTGCCCACTCTAACCATTTCTTGTTGTTTTTCTGTTTCAAAAGTGGATTTTTCTTTGCAAAGACCCCCTGAGTCTTCTCTTTACTGTTGTACATGAAACTGGTGTTGAGCGGGTAGAATTCAATGAAGCTGTCAGCTGAGGACATGTGAGACATCTATTTCTCAAACTAGAGACTCTGATGTACTTATCCTCTTGTTTAATTGTTCATCTGGCCTTCCACATCTCTTTCTGTCCTTGTTAGAGCCAGTTGTCCTTTGTCTTTGAAGACTGTTGTGTACACCTTTGTATGAAATCTTCAGTTTTTACCCTTCATTAATCAAAACATTTATTGACTGAGTTTCTAGAGAAAGGTGTTTATTTTTAGCCATTTTTGACCTAATATTGTCTTAAGGCATGCCAGTCTATTGCATACTGTGGCAACTCAAAAACAAACACAAAGGCAATGTTAAGCTTCATTTAACGAATCAAATAGCTTTCAACTGTGTTTGACATAATGGCAAGTGATTTCTAGCACAAAATTTGCAGTTTAGCATGATTACTCAAGGATAAAGTGTTGGAGTGATGGCTGCTGGACATGAATCAAAAATGTCTTTTTAGTGATGTGCTGTTTTTTTACATAAGTAATGTCCTGTCTTTACTTTGAGATCAGTTGAATGACACTTTGATGAATTAAAGTACCAATTTCCTTCCGAAACAGCAAAATCTGTACATTATTCCAAACTTTTGGCCACCAGTGTAAGTACTTTGAGAATGTAGGAAGGCTGACTCGATTGCATCATTCACAGTGTGTAATGGAAATGGCCAGTCACTGCAGAGATCGTTTGGTCTGATTTGTTGGCTGCAATTCTCTGATTGGTCTCTGATTGGAGTGTAGTTTTTCCACCAGGAATTCCTCTATTAAACATGATTTTCGACTTTATGCTTATGACTTCAACATAAGCATAAACAGTACTATTGATTAATAACCTCTGAGATCACAGTAGGTCTGTCTTTAAAGGCTTACACGTTAATTTGCCTATGTAGAAATTAATGGGATCTTAATTTCCTGAACCTGACTGTTGCATTTTGTTGGAGCAAGTGCCCACTCTCATACATCATTGCGAATTTTGAGTACCAAAACATTTCAAACGTTCAAAAGTTCAGATACCTAAATTGTTTACCTCTGTACAGTTCAATATTTTAGACTCTGTGTGAAGGAGTTTCATTTTACATCTTTGTTTTACCCATTATCTTGAAATCTAGACAATGCTATACATATGTATCTCTCAATAGTAAACACAACTCATAGCGTGTTTTATTCTTTTTATCTTTCAGATCAAGGTGAGAAAAGTTTTGGTAGAACTTGTGGATATCGTCCCCATGCTGTCAAACCTGGTTGGGCTGCATCCTCTCTGCCGCTGCCCCTCTAAATCCTTTAAGATCGAGCTGTGCATGGAGGGCTCCATCCTGGCCTGCCTTATTCAGAGAGAGACTGCAACAGAGAAGCCTACTCATTCAGCCAGTACCCATGGCCCTCTGACTTCATTCAAGAGAACACTGACCTGCACGATATAGCAGACATCCGCGTCACGGGCTACTCTGTTCGCTCCACTAACTTTCGGTTCACATAATGGGTGGGCTTCGACCCACTCAACTGTTAACCTAACATGATAGACATCCACGCAGGTGAGCTATACCTCTTGGCTGAAGACCTAGGTGAGGACAATAATTTGATGAATTTGGCCATGCCAAGGTATTATGTAAGCTTTGCGTGCAGCCGTTATGGTCAGAAAGCTTAAAGCAACATATGTTGTATCTCAGCAATGGTTTAATGAGATTCTTTGATTAGTTTTTCATAATATGGCAGTCAAGGGAAAATTTGTATTTTGAGGAATGTTACATAGCCTTTAAGGTCAATGTAGGTCACTAAGGTCAATAATAGTAGCCTGATTTGCACTTAGAGATGGATTTGCCCTATTTTAAGCATTACAGTTCCTTATAATAAGGTCCTTTAAACATTGTTAACTCACTTTCAAATTGTTACAAAAAAAAAAAACAAAAAAAACAGAGGACTGTTTTGGCAAATTCTTCCCCATTAAATTAGTTCATTATAAGGTCATAATAGAATGTGAACTTCCAAAGCACATGTTCAAAATCTCAAAGGAATAAAAAATGCACATTCTCACTTATTACACAGCTCTCTGGAATACTTGATTCTGATTGATCAATCATGGCATTTTGCAGTAAAATACTTTTGTTTAATGACTGTTGAACTGTATAATTGTACATTGTCCCAGAGAAGCCATTTCTTAGCTAGTTTAATGTCTTTTGTATCACTTTGCAGTTTCATTCTTCTCAAATATTTGACATTTATAATTTTAATGTCCATTTACAAATAAGATTTCTGCTTTGCATCCAAGTCATCCTGATCACCCTGATCATTGTTTTGAGATAACTAGAGACTTGCTAATAATCATATGTTAATACATACATATACAGTATATGATAATATTAAATTATTAGGTAATCCATTACGGTTTTCATTGACTTAATTTCCATTTCAGAATGTGATGCAAGGAAATGATGTAACGTCGAGTCAAATGAGAAACAAGTTTAATTTAAATCTTAAAGAAATAGAAAGCTCAGCACAGACAACACGCTGCTTTAGCAATTTGTCAGGTCACTAAGTCATAATTGTGTTTTGTCTTGGAGGCCGATGGAGACTGCCAGCTCTAGGCTCTTGTTTTCCCAGGCAGCATGATGAAAATCAACTCAAATATAAAATTTCAAGTCATGCACTTCCAGAGCACCGTTGCCAAGGTAATTAGATGCTTAAATGTGAAAACTTCCAAATGATGTTGCTGGGATACACCTCAGAGAATAGTTTAACAATGATGAATGTTTGGACCAACATTATCAAAAAGGGGATAGGATTGTTAAGCTTTGTCTGTAGCAACCTTCCATTAAATTACCAATGCTTGTGTTCTGTGTTGTCATAGAGTGCATTGGATGATGTCATAAGAGCATTTTATCCCGACTCATTAAAAATCCAAGAGCCTCAGTTTTAAAGACATATCTGTTCCTTCGTTAACAATGTTAGATTATGTTGTCATAGAGAGCATTTGATGTCATAGAGCATTTTCTCCCCATTTATTTAATACCAAGAATTTTCAAGACATCCCCATTTCTTCTGTTAAATAATGTGAAAATTATGACATTGAATTATAGCATAGAGCTCTATCTCCCTAGATTAATTTAAACCAAGACTCTGAATTTTAAAAACCCTACCATTCCTTTGATTTAATAAAATTATGTTGTCATAGAGTGCATTGTGTGATGTCATAGAGCCCTTTCTCCCCAGACTTATTTAATACCAAAAGACTGATGACAAAAATACACCTCCATAATATCGGTTCAATTATGACATCATTGCTCTATGTTGATGGAATAATGTCATCAAGGTTTTTCTCTCTAGATGATTCAATGATTGAATTTTAAAGATACCTACAATCCTTTGGTTAAATTATGTTTAATTATTTTTGGGACTTATGTACTCAGATAGGAGACAAATGCAGGCCTACACAAATTCATAAAGCCTGACTGCGGCCTGTAGGAACACTCAAAGCCTGATAACACTAAATGGTACCAAAATCAAACAAAGGGAGTCCAAAACAGACTACAGATCCCATCAAGCCTTGCTTTGCCTTGGGGGATTTTTCTCCCCTTTTCTCCCCAAAGTCCTCGTGGTGGTGTAGCGACTCGCTTCAATCTGGGTGGCGGAGGACGAATCTCAGTATTTGCATCCTTGCTGCTGCCATGTGTAGCCTTGTTGCACAAGGAAGTAACGTACATACCTGAACTTTGGCCATACAATCTCCATCTTGCTGGACGAGCCGAGATATCCACCGAGCACACTAACAGATCTGAAGGAGTCTGCCAAGCAATCCGCTTCTTCACCCTTTTGCCTGCAGAAGTGAAGAAAGAAGATTTCTCTTCTCTCTTCAACCGAGTCGGCATCGCTGACATCTCTGCCAACCTGCCGCCGACAGAGCGAGGAAACGGCCTCCCGTCATCACCCGAGCTTCGAGGAATCGAGTCGGAGTCAAACGACAGACAAACACACATTCTACTCACTTCCTCATGTCACACAAGTAAGAGGTTTACGTCTGGGCAGAGAGATTATTAAAGTGCGTTATTCTTGTGTATCAAGGCTATTGCTGGTACAGTTTATGGACCGCCGTGTCTGCTCATTGCTGCTAAGAATACTCAAGGTATTAATGTAACTTAATGTTACCACAAATGAGATTTGTTGTGTTGTCGTCCAACCACATTGTGCTGCTTGTGCATTTCCAACATTGCGGGTGAGACCGGCACACTGAGTTTACCCATTAAAGAACCAACAACTGTGGCAAACGGATTACAAGCCATTCGCCGCATCTCTTGATTGCAAACTAATGATTGCCTTCTCTCCCACGATCACTAAAACTCTGTTCTCTCTCTCTCTTGTGCTAACCGCACACATACACAAATCCTCACAAACATACCCGCACACATATTTGGTGAGCAGATAACTTGCCGATAGAGTCCAGCTTTGTCCCTAATTTTTTGTATCAGTGGAAACACCCGTTAAAAAGGCAGACACCATAGACCAGTCTCTCCACTCACATTCTCTGGCTGGAAACCTTGCGTGACGCACTCTCCACAAGAGCCACATCTGCCAGTTTGTGTCCTCCTCCTCTACTCACACACACACACACACACACACACACACACACACACACACACACACACACACACACACACACACACACGCAAACACACTCTCATGTATTATAGGCTTATTTGTTACCATATCTAATCATGTTACTGTTTAGTTTGAAGTTGAAAGTCAGAAGTTTATTGACTGCATTGTATTGATTATTAATTGATATTACTGCATCAGTAAACTTTGTTATACTTTAAAGAGAAGTGTTTTGGTATAGTTCTGCATGCACCTGTGTCAAGGGCTGGCAGGGGATGTCAGTGCTCGGATTCAAGCCTTCATTGTTTAACTTTTGAAGGTTGTGTTCTCCGGACATCGACTTTCCTAAGAGAACAATCCTATATTGAGACTGTTATACTGTCTGGTTATTAGTCCCTGATTCCAGGGTTGTGCCCCAGCAATATTAATCCTTATTAATATTCTATTGATTTTGATCATTGATAAATTATCTTTGATGATTGTTGATTTGAAAGATTAATAAGATAATGTTGATTCTAATCAATCTTTGATAATTATTCATTATTGATAATAACCAAGCCCGCTCCTGAACTAAGCGCCCAGCATTATGATGTCATACAGCATTGTGTGCTATCATAGAGCACTTTCTCCCCAGACTAATTTAAAGGGTTATTTCAACCAAAAAGGAAAATCCTCTAATTTACTCACCCTCATGCCATCCCAAATGTGTATGACTTTCTTTCTTCTACAGAACACAAATGAAGATTTTTAGAAGAATATCTCGGTTCTGTTGGTCCATACAATGCAAGTGAATAGTGACCAAATCTTTGAAGCTCCAAAAAGCACATTAATTAATTTAATTCATGTCTTTGTGTGTTTTCTCCCTAGCTAATTTAATACCAGGATTCTGTATTTTAAAGACTTCTACCACCATTCTCTTTTTAGGTTAATTTTGGATTCCTCGCATACGAGTTAGGTGCCACATTGTTTTCTCCTGCAGAGTATAAATTATTTTTGAAGGAACATATTCAATATTTATATGGAAACATAAATCTATTTTTCTCGCTCTCAAAAGAAAAAACCCAAACAAAACAAAGCAAGCACATATTTTGTGTATCTGTGTGTCTATCCCTTTTTCAAGTGTTATACTGAGGGGGATCCTTTGGGACCGCCAATGTATTCAGCTTCAGCAGACAGGCTTCATTGCCAGCTGGTCCGGAAAATTCCACTGCTGTCTCTTTTTTTCCTCATCGTCTAAAAGAAAGGTCAGGGCAGTTAGTGATAGATCCACAGGCTGATTGAAGTTGATATTTTAATTGCTCGCACCAAAGCAGCCTTGCATTTTTGTACACCAGCTGATTCTGTAATGCCGTACTTTTGCACTCTCCAAAATTACCTCATATACTGTATTTAAAATCTGAATTTTACCTCTTAAATGGTCTCTTGGCTTCTTGGCTGTCTTGACAATACTCAGCTCCTCTTTAAGATTGAAAACACATACACATGACTTATCTGTTACCATTACATGGCTTCCTTGAATACTTGATTCTGATATGCCACATTCTGCTGAGACAATTTAGTTAAATGACCACTAAACTGTATATATCACTGTTGTCCCAGGCGACCAATTTCAACAGTAGCTGCATGAGATTCGTGTCTCTTTATCACTGTGTGGTGTCTTTCTACTCGCATTGCAAAATTATTTAAACTCAAATATATTTTACATCCATTTATTTATTTATGTGTCAAATAGCCTTTCAGGTTAAATTCTCATATACCCTAATGGGATATATGTGATAGTGACTGGCAGCTAACTATCCCTTATTTGTTAAATTATAGTAACTAATATTAACTTCATATTCTTTTTCTCAAATAGGCAAACATCCAGAAAGAGAATTAGACCTGGTTATGATAAATGGTTTGTATTAAATCTTCAGTGTGATTTGAATGAATGTTACAATTATATAGTGCTTTTCTGACACTACACTCAAATCACTTTACACAATGAACAGGGGACTCTCTTCAACCACCACCAGTGTGCAGCATCCATCTGGATGATGCTATACGGCAGCAATAGTGCACCAGTACACTCACAACACACCAACTATTGATGGAGAGAGAGTAGAGTTATAGAGCCAATTAATGGATGGAGATTATTAGGAGGCCATGATTGATGAGGCGAATTGGTGGAATTTGGCCAGAGCACCAGGGTTACATTTTTTTTTTTGATAAGCACAGAGTCAGGACCTCAGTTTAACGTCTCATCCCAAGGACAGCGCCTTTTGTCCCCATCTCTATACTGGAGCATAAGGACCCACACAGACCGCAAGGTGAGCAACCCCTACTGGCCACCCTAATACCTCTTCCAGAAGCAACCTTTTGGTTTTCCCCAAGAGGTCTCCCATACAGGTACTGAACAGGCTTAACCCTGCTTAGCTTCAGTGGGCAACCGATCTGGGGCTACAGGGTAAGTTATGCAGGCATTGTCAGGGATCACTGCTCTGTATGATAAAAATCTATTTCCATAAGCTCAGTGTGAATGTAAGTAATTATAACTAGTGATGTGCTTGAGGATTTGATGGAGGGTTTTTAGGCTTGCATTGTTGCAGATTCATTTCCAAGTTTACAATGGCCAGGGTTATGAAGAGCAACAGTTGCTGTTCAACTTTTCCGGCTGAGCCCTGGTTTGTACAATCCCATATTGTATAGCTCTCTAGTGCCTGTTCAGTCCTGTATAATTGTTGCCTCTTTAGTCATCACATATGGAGAACTCGGATAACCACTTAAAAAAAAAAAAATTGTATCACTGTATTAATTCAAAAAAATAAATGTAAAAAAGGACATTTTTTTTTCCAATAGACCCATTATTGATTCATAAAATTAATTATTAATTGGATTTTTACATACAGTATAATATATTTTTATATAATTGCAATAAAAAAATTATTAATGACATTTTATATAAGTGGCAATCAAAGTCACATAGTTGTCTCTGCTGTTTTTATGGTATTTGTTATGTAGCATTCATTGCAACAGTGATGCTAGTTTAGTAAAGTTGAGGCATTCCACCAACACATTTGTGAAAAACCAGATATCGTTGTTTGGAAACCAGATGCTTGCTGCATACTCTGGGATGAAAAGTAAAAATGCCATGTTTGCTGGAGCTCTGACATGAGAACAATAAAACACAGCAGGACCGGATTATGAAACAGTCTGTGAACTATTACATTTGCAATTAGATTTGTGATCATGAGTGTTTTCATAATGAAGTTGGAGATTCTTTAGAGAGCTTTTTCCAGAGCACTGATGGTCTGACATGTGTCACAGACAGCCAGCAAAACAAACTGATTTAAAAGAATCTCAAAATCAGTGCTCCTCATTTGCTCGGAACTTTATAATGATGTTTATCAACTCAGGGTCTGTGGGGACAGAATGAACTGAAACCACCAATGTTGGGGAATGAAAACATGGCTAAGTGTTCTGGTGTCTTGAGGCACCATGTTTGAATGTGTAGGAGTGCAAATGAGATTTAAGAGCTACTGTATAGCGGAGGAGAAGATTTTCAGGGAATAACATACTCAATATCAATTATCATATGGCTTCAGAAGACTTGGAATATAGCACACATGTCATATGGACAATATTTACAGGGCTTTTTTGTCCTTTTTGGAGCTTGACAGCCCAAATCCCTGCTTACTTTCATTCTGTGCAAAAGAGCAGTCCTCCTTTTGAGTTCCACAGAAGAAAGAAAGTCAAACAGGTTTGGAACGTTTGACATCATAATGACACACTCTTCAGTTTAAAAGCAATTATGGCTTATATTAGTCGTTTCATGTAGAGACTTATATCAAGATCTGTCGAAAACCACCATTCTCTCTCATCTACATGCTGGTTTATTTTGCACTTAAAAGTCACGCACAGACTCTTTGTCTCAGATGAGTTTAATGGTGCCAGTCAGATTGGGGCCAGATTTCTTGGCCCTGAGGTCTAAGTGTCTTGGTGGGGAAGCTGTTCCTGTCTGGCTCAGTGATGTCAAGCCCTAGGGCCAGTGCTGTGTTACGGGCAGCACGACCCTCATTATGTGCCCAGATTATATCACATCAAGTGCTGTGCTCTGGCATGTGTAAGCATACAAGAGCTTGCCAAAAACTGATGCCACCAAAAACTAGCTTTAAAAATCAACGTGAAATGCCAATCATATTCCATTTTACTTCCATAATCTGAAGTATTTTCTCGTGAAGCAGGACATTCGACAAGAAAATAATTAGGGTTGGACTTGATTTTTAGACGCTTTCCCATAGGCCAGGACATTTGATGTCAGAGGGTGGGGCTAAAAATGTAAGAGATATTTGTAATGTTAACTAAAAAGATGAGTCTTTTCAGATTTGGCGAAAGTTATTATATGATTAAAGATCTGAGGACTAGTATTTTGAGGACTGCTGCCATGATCAATAGGAAATTTAAACAAACATCTTGCCATCTGCAGATGTTATTAACGCAATGTTATATTATGAGTTTTGTGAAAAAGCGCTCCGTAAAATAAGACAATTTCCGTTTGCAATAAGAAAAAAAAAATTTGATGACAATTAAAATATGCTTCAGCCCTATTTCAGTGCATTTATCACTCTTTTGCTGGTGTATAATAAATGAGATGCAGATTTTTGTGCTGAAATATTACAAGCTAAAGTGAATTCACCCCTATATGTGTGGAAGTAGCACGATGCATCATACTGCAACCCAACAGCACACATACCTACATTAGGATGTTGTCAGATAGTGCCATTTCCTGCAGGAACTGCAAAGTTGGAGTCGCCACATGCTCAATGGTGTTTGGCAGCTGAGCAGCTGCTAATGACTGTGCAGCTCCGCAGGGAAATGAGCAGACAAGAGAAAGAGGTAAGAGAAAACGCACAAGAAAAAAAAGAGAGAGTGATGCACATAATAGTCCAGGATCTGATGCCCTCCATCTGGCACAGCGAGAGAGTGACTCCAGCGGCAAGCTTGTGCCGACCTGCGGCCACGGGTACTCCATCATTATTTCCCTTGGATGCTCCCATGGCACCATGTTGGCATTTAGGAATGTCACTCCACAAGCCAGAGCACTGGTTGGAAGGGGCTAAGCAAGCCTGCAGAGACAGGGCGAGTTGACTTGCATCAGCAAAATACATGTTTGGGGAGATGGATGTTCATTATCTTCCAAATACATCCCGTTTGTGGGACTTGCATTATGTGGGGAACAGCGAGGACGTGTCATTATAATGGCCGTAAAGGGCTTCTGCCGAAATGACAATTATGGTATCTGACATCAGACATACACTTATGCTGCTACTGAATTAGCCTGGAACACCCTCGGTTTGACAGGGGAAAAGGGTTTGTAAGTGACAGTAATTCCTCTGTTACAGTTTTTCAGTAACTTTTGCCCAATCTTTCTAGAATTAATTCACTGCAGAGTTGCGGCACGACATAGTTATACCTGGATTGCTATCCGCCTGAAATCAAGGCAATACATGTGCTGAAATAGTGTGAGTATTTAAATTAGGTCCTCATTTTTTCAACACACCTATAGTACTTTCTTTGTAAATATGGCTTATTATACTTTGCATCTTATTACCAAAACTCTGCTTTTATGCCAGTGCAAAGCGCAAGTGGCCGTGGGTGGGAGTGTTTGCGCTATCTATGAGTGTATGTGCACAAACTGTGGGTGTATTGTATGTTAATGAAGTGGCGCAAAGCACAATTCGCTATTTTCCTGCTTCTCAGACGTCTTACTCGGTGCATTGTCTAATATCAGTTCCTGCATTTGCAGTTTGCAGATTCCTCCAGCAGATGATATTAAAGAGCTATCAATCACTTTCAAACACACTACATGCTAAACACCATAGATCTGTAACGATGGCAGACAAAACTGGAGAGAGTTAGAGGCACAGTTACTGCACAAAAGAACGTAAGACTTTATTTCTACTATTAGAATGCAGTACATGCCGCCCATTTACACTACCAAATTCTTATGAACAGGCTGTCTTTAATTCGTTTAATTAAGTTGAAATCACACTGACTTGTGGCTTCCGACAGAAGCTTTCATTGCTTAACAATCTTGACACTCATAGATCTGCTTCAAATGGTTTATGTGTTTGTATATGTCTTATTTCCAGAATCCTAATGTTGAGCTGAATTAAGAGAACAAATTTAAATATTAAGCATGATGGCGAAACTAGTGCAAATGTCTTCTCTTCAAACAGCATATTTATCGGTCACTTTTTCCGAAATAACATGTACTTTCTATCGCTCTTCAGTCCTGGAACATCATGGACTAATGAGCACGAACTTCAAAGAAGCATATTTATCTATTTTGACCTCTTTTTCAAGTGACAGCTGGCATATGCTGCATTTCTCTTGCAATTATTTCCATGGAGACAGTGTGAAAGGAAACACAAATACAGACTTTGCTGGCAATATAACTTATTTAAACTGGAAAAGTGTGGTGCAGAAATGTATCTGTAAAGAGAAATGATTACTATCCCATCATCAACATTATGTTTTTCACATGCAAGTGTTTGCGCAACACCTAAGCAATTAGCTTGTTAACATGATCGGAAACACTTCACATTTTTATCTCGATGAGATATGTCATTTCCTTATGCGTGTCACTATTATTATAATACAATAATACATTTACATTTAGCCATTTTTTAGATGCTTTCATTGAAAGCGACTTGCAAATGAGGAACATAACCAGCTATTTGTCATACAATAAGCAACAAAAGTTCCCTGAGAGGTATAGTCTAGAAGCTAGCGCAGACTAAAAAGACAGACAAGGAAAGTTTTTTTTTTTTTTTTTAAATAATTAAATTAAATAGTAAGTGGCTTTAGTGAGGAACTTTCCATCTTGTCTTCTTTATGTAATATCCATTTAACAAAACAAGACAAGAAAAAAGCCAGTTCCTTTAATGCAACATCCTATAGGAAGTCATTTTGGAGGGAGATAACTTAGTATTAGCACTGATAAAAAAAAATTAAAAATGTTTTTTAATGTTTTGTGGTATGTTTTTTTTAATCTCATTTTAAAGCATTCCCTCCTGTTTGATTAAGTTCATGGTCAAAATATTTAAAAATGAACTTCATGTTGACAATCCCTCACTGAGCAATGAAGCTTTAGCTCTTTATTTCCATCCTATTTGCCATCATGTTTATTTTCTCGCCATTGAGTGAATAATCATAATTAATCAAGTTTAAGTGCCTAGCTTAACCAGAGCACATCTCTGAAAGTTTGGTATACAATTTAACAAACATTTCAACACAAAGATGAATGACGCGATGCTCATTTTTTGTTTCTTTTTTTTTTGTTTTGTCCAGATCTGGAAAAGAATAACATAATGCAATTCATACAAAACAGCTACTTGAATACACCTCTTCTATTATGAACATGTTTCCAATTAGTGAGTTAAATATTGTTCTGGGGCTTAAAGTTAAAAATGTCTTGGAATTTTTTTTTGAATAAAAGCTATATAATTAAAAGCTGAAATTCTTGAAAAATTAAATGTTGCATGAGTAGTGCAGAATTATGTTTTATTATTATTTATTTATACACTGTATATAGACACACACACACACACACACACACACACACACATATATAGCCACAGCATAACAGGAATAGCAAATGCTTTAACCTTGACCATTTAATTTAATTTTTGTGATGCTGGTCATGACACATTATAAATAGGTTGTTCTCTTTTATCAAAAGGCCAATAATTTGCAATACAGAGATGCTACATGCCATATCGTGTGTAACATCCTGCTCTTGTGACAGCAGTGCTTTCTCTCTCATCTTCCCCTCCTGTGTGTGGATCTTGAGGTTGGTGCCCTTTAGATTGCCATCTGTTCTGATGGGCTGTCATCTTGGCTGGTACACAGCCATCTGTTTAGTCTCCACTAAGTTAGGCCATATCCTTGAGTGAAGGAGGAGAGGGAGAATAATGACCTCTGGGGTTTGGAGTTTGGGATGAAGACTAGAATGATGCTTGTGAAGAGGAGTAGGGCCTGGCCGGGCTGTGAGGATGCACGCCCGGCGCTGAGTTGTCTAAGCGGTAGAGAGATAAGAGAAGAGCCAGGGACACCAGACACACACATGCACGCACGCACGCACGCAGTGTTTGTGTGTGTTTATGTTTTTGTGATGTCGTGTTTTTCAGTTCAGCATTTGTTATAATTAAAGTCTTGTTGAATGTGGATCCGGCTCCCGCTTCCTCTTTTCCCAAACAAACAGAGGTCCTTTACATTGGTGCCGAAACCCAGGAAAGGAGGAAGGGCACGCTGTCTGGTAGAATCCACCGGGAAGCGGAGGAACCACTGCTGTCTGCCGGGGGCCGTAGAAGACTGTTTTCTTTTTTCTCTCACTCTCATGCTCTCAGATTCTCAGGAGTTGGGGAGGGCCACTGGGTGGGAGCCAGAAAGGCAGCGTCTCCCCTCCAATGGGATGTGCTGGACCAACAAGTCCAATCCATGGAGGCCCAATCTTGGAACTTACAGGACTTGAAGGATCTGCTGCTAACATCTTGGTGCCTGATACCACAGGACACCTTCAGAGGTCTTGTGGAGTCCATACCTTGACAGGTCAGAGCTGTTTTCGCAGCACGAGGGGGACCTACATGATATTAGGCAGGCAGTTTTAATGTTGTGGCTGATTGGTGTATATCTAATTTTAATTACATTTAGATATTTTTACTGGAATCCAAGCCAAAAATACTGATTAAGAACATTATCGTTATTATTATTATTGTTTTTGTTATTAGAGTTTTATTTTTTGCTGTGTAGCTTCTTAGCTGAATGAGAAAAGAGAAAATGTAACTGGCAACCTTGGTGATAACAATATTAATAAGAGGTTGATAAATTAGCTTGACTGTTTCCCCAGGGCATAGTTCAATTCATAAAGGCAGTCGAGTGAGTTAACTGTAATAAAACAGTCATACATCACTTGCTTTTAAAGCACAATGACCCACTCCATCTTTAAACAAGGGCTGTACATGATGAAATTGGCTGAAATGCCTCATATGTTTTGCTCCTAAATAATAATAAAAAAAGGATGAATATATAATGAACTAATGGAAATCAAGCTATTGATACTGTTGAAGAAACACAATATTCCCTGAAAGTTATTTTATATATCAAAACAATCTACTAAATGTCAGCAGAGGAATAATATTTAAACAAGAATGTGTTATTTCTCACAGTAAAGCTTGCATTTCATGCAGATATAATGAAGAATTGTTATTGAAATGCCCAACGTGAAAATGTTTTTTCACGTTGATCCATCATTATGGTTTCATCAATTTCAGACTGGATTTACCCCACTCAGTGGGGGATTCTTGGACAGAATAAGCAGAAAAGTGGACATAGTGGACCTTTGTTTTTGCAATACAACTTGACAAACAAAGTTCTTAGCTCTGCCACATGAACCTGAAAGCATACTGACAAGCAAGTAAGGGCCTGTGGGATGCTTCAATACAATACTGTTATTTCATAGCACTTACAGCACCTTCAATATCGGCATATACTGTAGTAGTAGGCTAGTAAGTCTACAATGAGTTACACTCCACTATATTGACCTATGAGCAAGTTAATTTGGACAAAGTACCCACAGGTCAAAGAAGTAAGGAGTTGTTTATTAGCCAGCTTCACATGAAAATGGGTCCAGAGGCTTGACTGGTCCTTGCCTTGCCCTCTTTAGGGGTTCAATTGCTGACTAATTGGTTCTTCCGCTATTGACCCATAGTGGCAAATATAATTGCAAATGGTGAGATGGGACCTTTCCCATACTAACTTAGGTCCTATTTGCCTTTCTGTCCTTAATATTTCATGTATCCATCCAAGCATTTCATCTAGTTACGCACAGAAGCAATAACATCGCCATTAGCTGCTTTTCCACTATCGGCCAGTGCGAGCTAGGGCCATAAACTAGTCAGCCGGGGTCAATAGCCTCAGACCAAGCCGCAAGACCAAAATCACTCTGCATTCCCATCATCGGGCCAAAAGCCCTGCAGTGTTGCCCTAAAACCCACGTTTAATACACCACCCTGGTGCAAGCGTCACACACCCCGCCCATTTCATAAGCCAAAACAAACACGCATGTTATCTAGTTATCTAGAATATCAAGTTTATGTTGTATGGAAACGTTAGCTAGCTAGCAAGATAATTTAACACTGACAACTCACCAACTTTAACTCCCACGGTGTCCCGAGAGGTCTCTCAACTAACAGCAGGATGATGTCCATGATCTCGAACCATGGAACATTCTTCCTTTGGGCACCGCTTTGTCCATTTTGAAACTCAATTTGCAATTTGCTTTTGCTGAGATGAACATTAACTTTTATTAAATGATATCGATCAATGAGTCAATGTTCCTATGTTGCAAGATATTAAAGCTTGTTACCAAACGTTTGTAGAGATTGGTGTACAAATCACAGTAAATGAAACTCTCTTCTGATGATTGTACACCTGTAGAGCAACTGCTAGCGCAGCAGCATTGTTTATCAGTTGGGTTGCTAAGAAACAGTCAAAACCTTGTTATGCTAATGGGAGTGTTGCAGTTTTGGTTGTTTAAATGTAATTTTCCAAAGATCTGGCAGTGGAATTGCTTTATGGTTGGAGTTCGGAAAATTCAAGTAGGAATATCACACATCCGACTTCAATGAAATGCAGCACGAGTGTCTCGCTAAACTCCACCACTGACTTTGACTGCACCTCAATCCCCAGTTGGCCTTTTCTGGCCCAAGGGTAATCAGCAGGCCAAAAGTCATTGGCCCCGAATAAGCAGCGGAAGTGACAGAGGGAATGAAACTGGCCTTGGCACGCACCAGCACACCTATATTTGGCCCGACAGTGGAAACGTGGCTATTGACCACCTCTACACATTTAAAATTAACAAACAAAGAGAAGAGGCTGTTGTAACTGGTTCATTTTTACATTCATGAATCGCATTCAATGTGTTAGCTCTCTACTGTATGTTGATAGCAAATCCTATATACATGGAATACCCAGATGACATACTTCATTGGCCAAATTTTGCAGTATCCAGCCATAGCACACAGCGCTGACTGTATCCTAAAATCCATTGTGACTTGACCTTTCATTTACAGTGTGACAAAAGAACTGTTTCAACTTTTTCTTGCCTTTTTTCATTATTACATATTTTAATTGACAAATTATTTGATTGGACAGCCAAGAGTTGTCATGGTGGCCAGGGGGTGACCATTGTAACTTTCGGGGGCACACACACACGCACACACACAGTACTCACATAGTGGAAATAATTGGGTCACTCTGTTTGTGTTGGACATCCAATATTTTCAGAAAACAAAGCTTAAGCACCAAGGATTTAAGTTACCATAGCATGTGTCAGTTACATGAACTGCTAAGTTTATTTCCAAACAAACAAAAAAACAACACTGCAATTAGATATAGCAGGCATCAATACATGGATTTGAAAAATATATATATTTTTTTAGTGCCCATCAATATTATAAACTTATCCTAGGTAGATTTAATACAACATAATTCTACGGTTCTGGTGAGAACTGGCAAAATGTTTCACAAACCCATCCATGTTGAGGGAGCGTGCCCTCCTTGACTCGAAACTGAGAATTCCGAGGTGACTTAACCTGTCATCAGTCATTGTTGTCCAAAGGTGGGTTTTAATCATATTTAAAGCTGAGAAGCTTCTCTCACAACAAGCAGTTCTGACTGGTGTAACAAGAGAAATCTTACAAAACCGAAATAGCTCATGGAAGACCTCTTTATAAGGGTCTAGAAACACAACAAAGTCAAGGAGTGTAGACGGTCTGTCACTTCCACTTTTCTCTCTCCTATCAAGAAGCCGCTTGGTTTGATGAACATCATGTTCGAGGTCCTCTAAATCTGACTCAAATATCTGAGCAAAGGCAAGCAGAGGCTCCTCATTCAAGAATGTTGTATTCTTTGGGTTGGGAAGACTGATCCCCTTGCATTATCTCACAATTCCTCTTTGAAAAACGCCTCTGCAGTTCAGTTGTAAGACTGTCAAGTACCTGATAATCCTTTAGCTACCTTTGGATGCTCTCGCCATCTTTTGGTCACTATTTTTCTGTCCTACAGTGCTCATCATCAATGAGTCACACAATCTTACGCTTGTTTTAGGTTGTCTTTTACACACTGTTTGTACACTTATTTTGCAGTGCTCTACAATCTCTTCAACCTCTTTCCATAGTTCTCCAAAGAAACCCTCATTTCTGTAGCTCTTTAATGTGTCTGTAAGGGCACCTACTAGAGCCACAGCTTTGCTAGGTCAAGAGAGCTTGATTGGAGCATGTTAGAAAGATATTTGGTATCACCATGCACTTTACAGAATGTAAACAAAAGCCCAATGAAATGTACATCTATCTGAGAAAGAATGCCCCTTTCCTCCACTGATCTATCACCACTATTTTCAAGTGCAATATCCAGAACTGCTGGAAGTCTTTCCCTCAGATTACAGCATGCCATGTATCTGCATGCCCAACTTAAATCCATAAATCTCTGTAATTACCTGGGCTGCTGATGTGGATACAGCTCCTTCTGATTGGCAAGCCACTTGAGATGAACAGATGAGCCTGATACAAAGTTATAAAGCTTCTGCAGGAGAGCAAAAAAGTTAACTGCCTCAGGCACTGATTTTACAGCATCGACAAGAACCAAATTCAAACAATGTGCATTACAGTGCACATAAAATGTTAATCTTGCACTGTTTTTAATCTGCGTAGACACACCAGAATGTGTCTACTCCACTCATGACAGATGCACCGTCATAGCCTTGCCCCACAAGATAATTTGTTAAGTCCAGGCTATGTTTTTCAAGGCAATCTATTATCATTATTGTGAGGCCTGCTGCATCTAAGCTTTCAGCGGACTGAAAGTGTAAACATTTTTGTGGATGACTCATTGTAATAGTGCCTCACAACTAAAGAGATCTTTTCTTTTTTCTTTAAATCTTTGGTTTCATCTACAATTATACTAAAAACTTCACTTTCATTTACTTCGCTGATTATTTCACTTTGCACCATCTCCACTAAGCCCTCAAGAACTTTGTTCTGGATTTAGTGGCTTGTGTACCACATACATTGCCACATGCATTCATCCTTTTCTTAATGAGAGGGTCATGCTTTGCTGTTTCTTCTAAGATTGTCCAAAAATTGCCCTTGTTGTCAGAGTCATAAGACTCTCGATGTCCTCTCTGTGCTATATTTTGAGTGGCAGATAATAGTAGCACATCAGCAATTGTTTTAATGTGAGTACATTTTTCCTCCACTTTCTTTTTCCGATCCTCATTTATGAGATCTAACATTGATGAGTTGCTGTCAATAGCTCTTTTATGCTGATTCCAGGCATACATCGCATTGATATGATGCTCTGCCTTTGAATGGAGCTTAAACCCAAAATCTTTAAACAGCGCTATTTTCCAGTTACAAAATCCTGAGATGTGAAGGCAGATTCAGGTGTATTGGGCAGAGAAAAATGCCTACAGGCAAAACAATAAGCTGAATCTTGACTTGCAGAATATTTAAGCCATGAATTGTGAACTGTTGAAAGCCCTTTTCCTAGTACCACACTGAGTTTTGGGAAATGTTTTCAAACATGGCTTTACAGGACCCTCTTCTCTGGATCTAGAGACGTCTGAAAAGCAAAATAAATAATATTATAATTATATAATGTTAAATAATGTGTCTTATCTCTATGGAAATGTATAATTAACTGATCCATAAGATTAGATTCTAATAGCTGATAACTAAACTGTATAGTTTAAAGTAGAGGTCTGGCCTACCACTGGGTCTTTTGGATCAGCAAATCTGGTGCTTGATGCAGTTGGGAGGGGCTCAATGAAATCTCCTGGCAGCTCTGGCTCACTGTCTTGCACAGAACCAGAGAACTCTGTGTCATCCCTTGATACATCTATTTATAACACAAGAACAATTAGTGTATAATCGCAGTATAAATGCCATTCCAAACCTGTATGACCTTCTTCTGCAGAACACAAAAGAAGATATTTTGAAGCATGTTTGTAACCAAACAGTTTTAGTTCCCATCAACTTCCATAGTATGGAAAAAATACAATGGAAGTCGATGGGAACCCAAATCTATTTGGTTACCAACATGATTCAAAATATCTTCTTTTGTGTCTGCAGAAGAAGATCATACAGGTTTGGAATGACATGAGGGAGAGTAAATGATTATTTTCCTAATTTTCCAAATTGTACATTAAAATCAACTACCAGTCAAATCCAGGGCATGGTGAGTGACTCTAACCAATTTGGCTCGGTTGCTAGGGAGAGTAGAGTTACATGGGGTAACCTCCTCGTGGTCACGATTAGGGGTTCCTGCTCTCAATGGGGCACGTGGTAAATTGTGCTTGGTTTGCAGAGAATAACATGAGCCTCCACATGTGGAGTCTCCGTGGTGTCATGCACGACGAGCCAAGTTATAAGATGCACGGATTGACTGTCTCAGAAGCGGAGGCAACTTGTCCTCAACCACCCGGATTGAGGTGAGTAACCGCACCACCACGAGGACCTAGTAATTAGTGGGAATTGGGCATTCCAAATTGGGAGAAAAGGAGATAAAAAACAAAACTAAAACAAAGCAGACAGATGCAATGTGATCGTGATGTTTTTCCTCCCTCCGTTTCACTGTTTTTTAATTTACTTTGGTTCGTTTTAGAAGACTCAAAAATGAACATCCTTTTAGAACAGTATTTTCGGTTGGCAGTAAAGCATGGGAAAAACATGGTTTCATTTTGGTTGAAAGAAATGACACATTGTTTTGTTTATCATATCGCAATTCAAATCGTAATCACAATTTTTTTTTGAAAATATCGTAATTAAATTTTTTTTCCAAATCATTCAGCCGTAAAGTGTGTAAAACTTCACACTAGTGACTAATGCTAGGGGCTGTAGCCTTTAGCCTCTTTGTTAGCGAGCCCGCCTCCCATGCTGGAGACCCCGGTTCAAATCCTGCTCGGAGAGGGTCAAGCAGGACCTGTTACACTTGTGGCAAATGTTGTCACATTCTGCATAGTCTTACAAATCTTGTGCCAAATGTAATATAAACTATATTTTTAAAGTCATCATCACAGTAGGTGATCACCCAAGAGGTATGCACCTTTGAATTGGATTGATCCTGGAATGTCTCAATTTCAAGCAATATGGCATGTCATGGTAATGCCCTTGCTGAGAATAAAGAAAGTTAGCATAATTGTAATCTTATTATATTTTGGAAATTTGAAGCAGGGTTTGTTATTAAAAACCATACAAATCAACCTGAAGAATCCCCTGTGGACTCATTCAATGGATGAGTGAGTTCTGACAAGATTCGGACCGTGTGACTGTGTAATAGGATATGTTATATACATATAAAAACATCACTTTGTCAGTGTTTATATTAATTAATTTCAGTGATGTATAACTTTCTGCAGCCCTTTGAGTTTCCAGTCTCCATATGAACTCATCATGCAAGTACTATTTCTCGTATTTTTAAAGGGATAATCGGTTTGACGTTTTGAGGTTGTGGGTTACCAAGCTGTTGGAACAGCTTTGAATAGCCTGTTTTGGATTCAAATCTTATGTGATTACTGGATGGGTTTACTGGAAAATGTTTCTTTAAATGATCACTCCATCTTTGAGGTCTGGAAGACAGACAGTTTGCTGGGGAGAAGCTTTGTTATTGCAAACAGTCACTTTCTCTGTAATCCATTAGCCTGACTGTGTGTACCAGCACTGTGGAGGAGTATTGACTTACAGCACATTGGAAATTTATCGTCCATACAGGACTACACAAAATAGCAAATCACACCCACAAATCCTTGCTTTCTTCTTTGTTTCCTTTTTCTCTTTTTTTCCTGACACATTAATTTACTGTTCTGTTCTGTTCTGAGTGGACACTTTTTTAGTGTTATTTTTGCCAAATAATTATACAGTACAGGAAAGTATGCAAATTGTGTTTACAGACAAGAACAGCCAGTCTTTAAGAGCTACAAGATAAGTCTAGTTATCAAGTCTATTACTGGAGTTAAAGATATATATATATACTCATTTAAAAACAATACGTTTGGATATGTTATTGTTTCTGCTGAAAATACTTTGATGTAATAACTTGATAGTGTTTACTAGTCCTAAAAAAGACTGCGTTGCTATGGTGAAGTTTCAGAATCAATACATTTTTATAGGCCAGATACACTTGTGTTGCTTTCAGTCTGGCTGCAGTGGCAACTTATTGACCCCATTTTAACCTGGTATTGTCCATTGTTACATCTGTATTGGGTGATTTGATCACAAATTTGATCACAAATGGAAAGTGCTAAATACAGGTGTAAACAGGGTCCATGCGACAGAAGTTGGATTTAAAACACTCTTGCCTCAAAATCCCCAATATAGAGGCCCCAATATACAGTGCATTCAGTAAGTATTCAGACCCCTTCATTTTTTCACATTTTGATATGTTGCAGCCTTATGCTAAAATGATTTAAATATATATATATTTTTTTCACATCAGTCTACACTCCATACCCCATAATGTCAAAGCAAAAACCTGATTTTTGATAACTTTGCAAATGTATTAAAAAGAAAAAACTGAAATATCACATTGACATACACTAACGGTCAAAAGTTTTGAAGCACTTACTCATTCTTTATTAGAATTTTTTCACATTTTAGAATAATAGTAAAGTCATTAAAACTATGGAATAACATAAATGGAACTATGGGAATTATGTTGTAACTAAACAAAATCAAAAATAAATCAAAACTGTGTTATATTTTAGCATCTTCAAAGTTGACACCCTTTGCCTAGAATTTGCAGAATGTGCACATGTACTCAACATTTTCTCAACCAACTTTTTGAGGTATCACCCTGGGATGCCTTTTAAATAGTATTTAAGGAAATCACATCTATGCTGGGCACTTATTGGCTGCTTTTCTTTATTATATGGTCCAAGTCATCAATTTAAAGTTTGATTTTATAATGAAATAAATATGGTGGCACAATTATATTTTTTTCATTTAACATTTAAATATAAGCCTTCAGATTAAAAAGATTTTTAAGATTCATGAGAACCATATCAGTCAAGTGTTTCAAAACTTTTGTCCAGTAGTGTAAGTATTCAGACCCTTTGCTATGACACTTGAAATTTAACTCAGGTGCATCTCATTTCTCTGGATCATCTTTGAGATGTTTCTACACTTTGATTGGAGTCCACCTGTGGAAAATTCAATTGATTAGACATGATTTGGAAAGGCACACACCTGTCTATATTAGGTCTCGCAGCTGAAAAGGCATATCAGAGCAAAAACCAAGCCATGATGTCAAAGAAACTACCTGCAGAGCTCAGATACAGGAATGTGCCAAGGCACAGATCTGGGGAAGGCTACAAAAACAGCCTGCGACTGAAGGTTCCCAAGAGCACAGTTTCCTCAATAATTCATAAATAGAAGAAGTGTGGAACAACCAGAACTCTCCCTAGAGCTGACCGCCCGGCGTAACAAAGCAGTCGTGGGAGAAGGGCCTTGGTAAGAGAGGTGACCAAGAACCCGATGGTCACTCTGATTGAGCTCCAGAGATCATGCGTGGGCTGTATGGTAGAGTGGCCAGACAGAAGCCTCTTCTCAGTGCAAGACACATGAAACCTGCTTGGAATTTGCAAAAAAGCACCTAAAGGACTCTCAGGCTGTGAGAAACAAGATTCTCTGGTCTGATGAAACGAAGACTGAACTGTTTGGCCTCAATTGCAAGTGTAGTTTCAGGCATCGCTCCTCACCTGCACAATATCATCCCAACGGTGAATCATGTTGGTGGTAGCATCATGCTGTGGGGGTGTTTTTCAGTGGCAGGCACTGGGAGACTGGTCAAGGTTGAAGAAAAGCTGAATGCAGCAAAATATAGAGATATCCTTAATGAAAACCTGGTCCAGAGCACTCAGGACCTCAGATTGGGCCGAAGGTTCACCTTCCAACAGGACAATGACCCTATGCCCACTGCCAAGACAACGCAAGTGAATGTGAATATCCTTGAGTGGCCCAGCCAAAGCCTGGACTTGAACTCAATCCAACAACTCTGGAGAGACCTGAAAATGACTGTCCAAATGACCTTACAGAGCTTTAGAGGATCTGCAGTGAAGAATGACAGAAAATCTCCAAATACAGGTGTGCAAAGCTTGTCGCATCATATCCAAGAAGACTTGAGACTGTAATCGCTGCCAAATGTGCTACAAAAAAGTACTGAGTTAAGGGTCTGAATACTTATTGCCAATGTGATACATTTGCAAAGTTATCAAAAATCTGTTTTTTGCTTTGTCTTTATGGGGTATGGAGTGTTGATTGATGTGAATTTAAGGCAGTTTAGCATAAGGATGCAACATAACAACAAAATGTTAAAAAAATGAAGGGGTCTGAATACTTTCGGAATGCACTGTATATTTGTGAGCAAATATTTTTTTATTTTTTACTCTCATACAGCGACACACAGCGACATATACACACACACACACACACATATATATATATATATATATATATATATATATATATATATATGAAAGAATAAGAAATTTTATAAATTACACATTTATAAAGTGGAGTGTGTTTGTAATAAAATATAAAAAAGTGGTGGGTACTTGGTGTAATAAAGAAAAGAAAATTAAGCTTACTCAATATGAGTGCTATTTGAATATGAACAACCATTGTAAAGCCGATTATGTGTTACAATGGTAATAGTAATTCTGAAATGAATATAAACTAGGATGTGTTTAAAGTCTTATTGCTTGGTGCATTGATATTAACAAATAGATTTATAGAGAGTACAAATGTGTAAATTAGTATTAACTATGGCCTAATCAGAATCTACCTAACGACCAACCTGTACAAGCTATACTTTAAAGTAAAAAAATCAATGAGAAGTCACAAAGAAGATTCACTAAGAAGATTCTGAAGATACAGAATGGGACCACTCCATCTAACTTGAAAGAAGCAGAAAGCTGTTTCATGCTGAAGTAGAAGTACTCCTTGAGATCAATAGATTCAGAGCAATCTCTCTCCTCAGCATGAAAGGCAAGATCTTCTTCTCAGTAATGACTCAAAGAATGACCTCATGACTGAGCCAGGGTATATTGACACCTCAATTCTGAAGAATATTATCCCAGGATGCTTGGAACAGACGCTGTTGCACGTTGGCATTCTTAACCAGATGATCTTGGACGCCAAAGTAAATAAAGGTGACCTTGCAGTAGGCTGACTCAATCTGTCCAATCGATCTACTAAACGGGTCAATCCCACATGACCTAATCTTTGTAGCATTGGACTGTAACTGTCATCACATCCAGGGAATGGTCATCCCTGACTTCAGAAAGATCAGTTTTGTTTGCTTGGACAGTTTCAAACACAATGGCATGATTTGTAAAAGGGAATACTAACAGACTACATAATTAGGGCTGGGCAATATGACGATGTAATCAGATATCGATGATGTCTTACAAAGATTCTGATGGCGATTGCGAACAGATGATACGACAATATCGGGAAGTGGCAAAACCATGGATCTGGGAAGTCGGCAAAAATATTAAAAAGTGGCCAGGGTGTGAAACTAGCAAAATAGGACGAGGCTGAATCCAGTTCACAAGCTTCTCGTCCAAATGTATTTCATGCACTGTTGATTTTCCTCATCTACCCGCAACAGGCGGGCAACCTGTAAGACATCTCAGAGTGACACATGACAAGAAATGCTGTTAAGTCACAAAGACATGCGCTTGAAGAAATATACGTTGTTATATTTTTAAGAACTAACGACAGAAAAGCCATCATTGCTTGTGTCTGATTCACTGTTTGTTCAGAGGCATGTAGCACAAGCCAGTCTCATGGAACAAACGCATGTAAAGAGTTTAATTCATCTGAAAACTGTTTGCAAGAATAATGTCATCTATGAGAATGCTGCAAATTATCTCAGATCATCTTGGGAGGTGCTGTGAGTTTAATGCGCATTATTTCCTTACGTTTGTCATGCATTGTGGATTTACATTTGTAATTTGTAATATAAACATATTGTAATATATAAAATAACCATTTAATCATGTATTATTAAATAATTAAGGTCATGGCTATTTTAATAAAATATATTTATATACTGATTTTTATATATATATATATATATATCAGTTTTTAACATTTAAATAGTATTTTGTACTTGTCTTCAAATCTTTAACCTGTCACAAGTGACTGTTATCTCCCACCCGCTCTCTGACTGCAGTTGGTGAGACAGACACACACATTGCTCCTGCATTGAACTCTTGTTCTCGGTAACAGAACTGGTGTTGAGTTGAGCTTTTTCATTAGAGCTGAGCTGAACGAGCATAATAATGACAGGCCCCAGGGCTCTGCCTGCCCGCAAGCCTAATCACTCAACTGGCACCAGCCACACTGTTTCCCCCACGTAATTAAAACAGAGACAGAACAGAACCGTGAAGCAACACTAGCCTTCCACTGCCTAATGAGACACCGATCTGCCTATTGAGTGCATTAAACATTTAGTGTGTCTGAAGAACACATTTTGACTTGCATTCTCAAGAAGATGAGAAATTAGACAGTTTATTTTTTGTTTTTGTTTTCACTGTATAAACTTGAGCTTTTATACAAATGCAAAATCTTAATTTTCTCAGAAAATTAATTAAGTACTTTATAAAAAGTACATATGACAATGGAATGTTTGATATTGTAAAGCAAAAATTTAGGCTGAATAAATGTCTTTTTAGCAAGTTTTTAGCAAGTTCACTCAGCGGCCATCTTTGGAACGCTCCCTGGCAGCTGTTTTTCTATGTAAACAAGCGGCATGCCAGTGCAGCTCCTATCTACTTGAATGGGTTAGGTTAAGATTATGATCAATTAACATATTTCAAATCAGCAGTAAAATCTGACTACACTGGTAAATTGTGCTTCTTTAGCTCAGATTACACTGAAAACGTATAATGTTTAGCTAATGTTCATGCACATTCTTGAATTGATTGACAGGTGATGTCTGTATCTAAAAGGTGACTGGCTCTTTTACCTGTAAGGCGGGACTTCCCTTCTACATCGGTTGCAATTTTGCAATGGGTGAAAGGTGCCTCAGGTGGTTCAGATGGTTAGGATTAGGGTGGGGCAGTGTTAGGGTATCTGCTGCCTGCCAGGAACAAACAGAGGCACCTTTGTACAATGAGCTTCCAATTTCTCCCATTCATTTTAATAGAAGTGACCCTCTATTTCTGCTAAATAGTTTCTGGTAGAAAGCAATTTTTTAACTTCTGCTATACTGAGTACACAAATTCTTCCTTTTTTTCGGAAAATGCTTAAGATCTTTAGAAAAACCTATATAGTGAATGCATGATATTGTAATTACTTTGGGTAGAACTAGTTATTTTATGTAAATTCTATATAACCCATTAAAATGTAATGCAAACAGTCTGAAAAAAAAAAAATTTAAAAATAAAATTGACGTTTTATTAAAAAAAACTAAACATGTGGCTACATTCAGTATCTGTGACTTTCAAACATTCAAACTGAATCTAACATAAAACAAAGTCAATCTGAGTAAACACAAAACAGAGTTACTTAATCCCCAGATTTATTAAGCAGCATTCATAATGTGGTTCAGCGGGACTAGACACACCCAGACCTGATTACTGCCAGCGCTGTTCAATCAAATCAACACCTAAATACAACCTTTTCAGCAGCATGAAGTTGGCTAAAAGGTCTCTCCCAGTAGTGCAATATGCCAAGGTCAAAGGATACATCAGTCTGGGAAGGGTTACAAAGCTATTTAAAAAACTCTGGGACTACAAAAAAACCACAATGAGAGCCATTATCTCCAAATGGAGAAAACTTGGCACAGTAGCAAACATTCCCAGAAGTGGCCAACCTTCACAAATTCCTCTAAGACCACAGTGACAACTCATCCAGGAAGTCACAAAAAATCCAAGGACAACATCCAAAGAGCTGCAGGCCTCTCTCACATCAATAAAGGTCTCTGTTCACGACTCCACTATCAGAAAGACACTGGCCAAAAATGCCATCCATGGAAGAGTGGCAAGGTGAAAAAACTGCTTACCCAGAAGAACATTAAGGCTCGTCGGAATTTCGCAAAAACACAAATTGACGATCCTCAAACATTTTGGGAGAATGTTCTGTGGACAGTCGAAGTGGAACTGTTTGGAAGACAGGGGTCCTGTAAAATCTGGTGTACAGTAAATAAAACACATAATTCCACAAAAAGAGCATCATACCTACATCAAGCATGGTGGTGGTATTGTAATGATGTAGGGATGTTTTGCTGCTTCAGGGACAGGGCAACTTGCAATAATTGAAGAAGAACATGAATTCTGCTCTCAACTAGAAAATCCTAAAGGAGGACGTCTAGTCATCAGTCCGTGAGTTGAACTGGATTATGCAGCAAGCAATGATCCAAAGCATAGGAGTCAGTCCACCTATTAATGGCCCAAAAGAAGCAAAACCCAACTGAGATGCAACACCTAAAGCATAGAGATGCATGAGGCAGGACCTTAAACAGGCAGCTCATGTTTAAAAAGCCTCCAATGTGGCTGAACTAAAGCAGTTTTACGAAGAAGAGTGGGCCAAAATTCCACTACAGTGTTGTGAAAGACTGACCTCCAGTTATCAGAAGCATTTGGTTGCAGTTGTTGTTGCTACTACGGGTGGCACAACCAGCTATTAAGTTTAAGGGGCAGTTAATTTTTCACTTGGGTGATATAGGTGTTGGATAACTTTTTTGCTTCAATAAAAAGAAAAATTATATTTGAAAACTGCATTTTGTGTTTGCTCAGGTTGCCTTTGTTTTATGTTATATCTCCTTTGAATATCTAAAGCAATTTAGTATACACGAAATCAGGAAGGGGCAAATACTTTTTCACAGCACTGTTTATGTAACCTACATACAAAGCTGTTTCTCTTTTCATGAGAGCATTTACCTTTATTTTCTTGCCACACTCCATATAATAATGTGACTTGCAAGGAATACTGTATAATGTGTCAGACAATTTTTGATCTATAGATTAAATGTATAAATATTGATGCAAAAGATACAAACCAAGATATAAAATAAGCATAATACAAAACGTAATTTTCGTAATAGAGTTAAAAGAAAAAATGGAGCAAATCTGTTAAAAATAGATTGATTTTGTGACGTAGTTTGACTGTTATTGTTACATAATTATAAAGTATTGCTTTTAAAGCTCTAAAAAGTACCATTTTCTGTTATTCTGAAATTGTTTGATAAATGGAGGACTCAAACATATATCATAGTAATAGTAAACACAGAGAGAGGTCAGGCTATCTTTTGTTGAGATATTGAATATTGACTTTAGCCACAATGTTACTGAACTGGAGGATAAGAGAGTGTCTTTGTTTCCATAGCAACACAATAGAAAACTTTCCTCTTTTTCCAAAAGTGCACAGCCTCATGTTTTTATTGTTCTGAGATGGAGGCAAATGAACTGTACCTAATTTTAAACAGTGTGCTTTTCTGTATACTTGATTGGTGTTCTAACCTTAATTTACCTTAACGACTCCTAAGGTGTCTTTAATCATTGTATTTAGCAGATTGCCAAAATTCAAGAGAGATGTAATTTAAAAAGACTGTTGATCTCTTTGTCAGGTGATATGCTGCATTGGTGAAGCACTTTAAAAGAATATTTTTGGTTCAATACAAGTTAAAGTCAATCGGCAACATTAGTGGCATAATGTTGATTACCACAAAAAAATTTTTTGACTCGTCCCTCAAATGCAAAACTCGGTGTTGCAGTAAGTCACTTACAATGGAAGTGAATTTGGCCAATTTTTGGAGGGATTAAAAGCAGGAATTTGAAGCTTGTAATATTATAAAAGCACTAATTACTATTAATTCTTCTGTTAAAACTTGTGTATAATTTGAGCTGTAAAGTTGTTTAAATTATTATTTTTACTGTCATTTTAGGGTTTGTTGGCATTACATTGTCATGGCAACGAAGTTGTAAAATTGACTAATACTTTATACCGAAAATATTACTAAGTAATTTTAACTAAAATCATGTTTACGTGCATATTGTTAATTTCTTTTGGCTATAATTTTGATACATGTGTATTCCAATGCTTACGGATTGCTCCCATTCATTTCCAATGTAAGTGCCTCACTGAAACCAATATTTGTGCTTTTTTAAAGAAAAGAAGAGACATATTCAAATAAATATTTGTGATAATCAACATTATGCCACAAATGCTGCTGATCGAGCTTAACTTGTTTTGAAATCAGAATATTCATTTAGATGGCAGATTTTATGACATGCTTGTGTGGAGCTGGTAATAATGTCTAATATTTAGAACCTGAAAATGGTTTAAAAACAATTTTGATTTGATCCATGATTTGTATTACATATACTGTATGCTTCTTTTTGTAGTAGTTGTTCCAGGCCTTAAAATATCCACATTCATTGTAAAAAAAACACAAAAACAAAAATAAATAAAGAAAATAAAGAAATAATTGCAGTCAGGATACTCTTAAAAAAAATCATCTATTGTTTTGGAATAGAGAAAATAATATAGTGCCCAATATATATATATTTATATATATATATATTTTACCCCAAAATTCTGTGTTTTAAAATGTAATTAATTTTTTATCATCAAAAACTGTCTAATCAAACACATTTACATGCAGACTAATTATTTAATTAAATCTACACTTTTTGTGGTTTGATAATCAGGACATACCACTATTTTAATTTGATTAATTGTGCATTCATGAGACAGTGAAAGAGAGAGCGAGAGAGAGAGAGAGAGAGAGAGAGAGAGAGAGAGAGAGAGAGAGAGAGAGCTAATGACTCTCATGTAGAGTGCTACTGTTTGCATGCAACTAATCATGAATGGGATGGCAATTTTGTCACAGGCTGGATTGGCACTGATGTTGTCGGCAGCTTGCCTAAGATTGATTAGACACATCAAGGGAGCCACTGTTCCAGAGGGAGTGAGACAGAGTGAAATATGGATTTGTCTTTATGCTTACACAGTTGAAGTCTGAAGTTTACATAAACAGCTAAATACGTTTAAACTCAGTTTTCCCAATTCCTTATATTTAATAATAGTATAATAGTAATAGGATAATAGTAGAGAGTATAATTTTATTTCTTTCACCACATTCCCAGTGGGTCAGAAGTCTACTTACACTTTGTTAGTATTTGGTAGCATTGCCTTTTAAATTGCTTAACTTCAGTCAAACATTTTGGGTAACCTTCCATAATCTTCTCACAATAAGTTGCTGGAATTTTGGCCCATTCCTCCAGACAGAACTGGTATAACTGTGTCAGGTTTGTAGGCCTCCTTGCTCGTACTTGCTTTTTCAGTTCTATCCACAAAATTTCTACCGGACTGAAGTCAGGGCTTTGTGATGGACACTCCAAAACCTTGACTTTGTTGTCCTTAAGCCACTTTGCCACAGCTTTGGAGGTATGCTTGACCCATTTGTAGGTATGCTAGTCCCATTTGCAACTGAGCTTTAACTTTCTGGCTGATGACTTGAGATGTTGCTTCAATATATCCACATAATTTTCCTTCTACAAAGTATATATATATATATATATATATATATATACACACACAAAGCATAAAATACATCCACAAAGTGCACCAGTCCATACTGCAGCAAAGTACCCCCACATCATGATGCTGCCACCCCCATGTTTCACGGTTGGGATAACGTTCTTTGGCTTCACACTTCAATTTCCTCTAAACATAACAATGGTAATTATGGCCAAACAGTTACATTTTTGTTTCATTAGACTAACGGACATTTCTCAAAAAAATAATATATTTGTCCCCATGTGTCCTTGCGAACTGTACTCTGGCATTTTTATGGTGGCTTTGGAGCAGTGGCTTCTTACTTGCTGAGAAGCCTTTCAGGTTATGTTGATATAGGACTCTTATAACTGTGGATATAGATCCTTGTCTGCCTGTTTCCTCCAGCATCTTTACAAGGTCCTTTGCTGTTGTTCTCTGATTGATTTGCACTTTTTGCACCAAACTACATTCATTCCTAGGAGATAGAATGCATCTCCTTCCTGAGAGGTTTAATGGCTGCATGGTCCCATGGTGTTTATATTTGGGTACTATTGTTTGTACAAATGAACATGGTACCTTCAGGCATTTGGAAATTTCTCCCAATGATGAACCAAACTTATGGAGGTCCACAATTTTTTTCTGAGGTCTTGGGAAAGAGACACTGAGTTTTTAGGTAGGCCTTAAAATACCACAGGTACACCTCCAATTCAGTGCACCGCCTATCAGAAGCTAATTTTCTAAAGTCTTTACATCATTGTCTGGAATTATTGAAGCTGTTAAAAGCACATTTAAACTAGACCCACTGGAATTGTGATATAGTCAATTAAAAGTGAAACAATCTGCTAACAATTGTTGGAAAAATTACTCATGTCATGCACAAAGTAGATGTCCTAAACAACTTGCCAAAACTATAGTTTGCTAATGTAAAATCTGTGGAGTGGTTAAAAAATTTGCTTTAATGACTTCAACCTAAGTGTATGTAAACTTCTGACTTCATCTGTACCTCTTCATTTGTTTCCATTGCAGCCCCTGGTCTCTGAGCCCCCAGAACAACAGTGGCCAAACATGATCAATTACTGATGTTTCTGCTGCTGCACATTAAATATCAGATCCATCTAGGGTGTTAGCTTGATGTTTTGAATGTGAGAACAAGTGATTAATTAATGTCATAGTTGATAGATGGCATGTTCGTGAAAATGATTGTGCTGAGGATGAGGCAAAATGAGAAATACAAGATAATGTTTTGATTTTAAATGGGTCCTTTTCATGTTTATTCTGTTTACAATAACAGTATCAATTACAATACGTTACATGGTGAAAGGAACTATTGTTTGTTCGTACTTGTACCAACACTATATATTTCTGTTACCAGCATGGTTTTAGAGGTTTTGGATGGTTTAGATGTTGATTCTACATGGATTAATTCTATGTTAGAATTAGCCTTTTCTTTGTTATTTGTCTCTGCAAAGCTGCTTGGAAACAATGTGTATTGTCACAAGCGCTATATAAATATTTTTGAGCTCATTGTCGAGAACCAAATCTGGGTAACATGGAATGAAGCCATAAAAATTAAGGTCACAATGTCAGTGCCACGTGACATACATTTGGTTGTACGACCATTGAAAATGGGTAAAATTTTACAATTTACATATGGAGCCATATTGAGAGTTGCATATTTCCGGGATTTAACCATATAGGACTAAAAGGAATGTTTGTTCTAAATTAGAGACTGCATGAATATTAAGACATTTAATACTTCTGAAGTAATAGGCATTCCAACTTTGAAAAAACGATTTTTTTGAACTCACCACCAACAATGGGTGCTGGAGTTAACTAATTTTCATAATAGACTAGCCTATCTCTGTGAAAAATTAAATCATTATGCTGCCACTTTTCTAAGGTCGTTTAAATAATTAATAATTGGCAAAAATGTTCATTTTGAACCCCCTCCACAAAAGAATTAATAATAAGTATAATATAATATAAATATAATATAATAATAATAAATAACTAAGTACATTTTGATCCATGGCATTTCATGTTTTGACTTTCATCATCATCATCATTTATGTTTATCTTATGAAAGTATAAAAAACAAAACTAAAACAAGCAAACAAAAAAAATCAACCTCAAGTTTCTGAAATTGTATTAATTTGACAAGGAATAACCCTATTCGAATGCTAGTTTACCATGAGCTTATCGTTCTGTTAAAATGAGTGATTAACTTGTAGATCTGGTTTTGATTCAATAATGAATGACAGATCAGACTCTAGTGTCATTTCACTCGCACATTCTCTCCATTATGTGCTTCAGAGCGCAGACATATCGTCATCATTCACAAATTTCAATGCTTGAGCTATCAAACAGAGCGATGTTTAATGCCTGCTCTTTGTGTGGAGAACATCCCATTGAGTTGCTTTGATCCCACGGAATGTGAATTACAGTAATCACAAATCAAAAATGCACTCTTCACCAGCCAAATATTGACTGTGTTGCTCTGGTTGTGAAGGACGGGATGTAATTGTGTCAATCTTGCTTGCATGTCTCAATGAGGGATATTTTGAGTGACAGCTTAATTCAGCCAACACTGCTATTGTCATCGCAACAGTGTTTGGAGCACAAAGCCAAGGCGGGACGCGTTAGTCACTGCGGGACACTTACCGACAAATAAGTACCTCGGTCAGGCATTTATTGTCCCCTGACAAACACTGACACTGATTTAAAGCTGTTCTTGCAGGCTAGAATAAATGATTTTAAAATGTAATTTAGTGTTCAAAATCCAGGGGAGACTTTGCCAGTTGGGACCTTAAGTATATGAGGTATGTTGGACATCTCTTAATAAGACATCAATCAATTGCAGTGAATTTATACATCAATCATAAAAACTAGAGAACACTTGTGGGTCATTCATAAACTAACAATGGCTGTTCACATAGCAGCAGAATATAATTGTTCATACAGAGACTATAAAAGTTATTGTTGTTTCTATCCACCATTTTTTCTCACATTACTTTGCCAAATATGAAGAAATCGATCACTTGAATTGCATATGACTGTTCTCTCGAAGTGTTCATGGAAGCGTGTGCTCTTTTCTGTTAACTTTGCAGGCCTACTGTGTTTCAAAGTTTTCCTTTCAGGAAAAACATAGTGTTTGTTATCTTAAAACTTTTATGATGCCTATTGCAAAGTATAATTTCTCTAGGGAAATTGTAACATAAGAGATTATTAGAAGTAGGGATATACCATACAAAACTGCAGTTTAAAAATCGACTTGTTTGTTGTTTTCCATAACAGAATGTCAGCTAATCTGGGCCCCATTTCCCAAAAACAATTGATCTTGGTTGTAAAGAGCATTTTCTACAAGTGATTTTAAGAACAATTCTTATTTTGATATGCTTTTCCAAAGCGACACTTAACGCAAATGCACAAGGATGTGCTTTAAGTGCTACTTAACCGAGTCGCTGTCCATATTTGAAGTGCTGAAATGTGAAAGTGTTGTGTCGCTTGTCATTGTAACGTCATTCTATTTGTGCATAGTCGAGTCAGATTTATTTGTATAGCACTGTTCACAACAGTTGTTGTTTCAAAGCAGCTGTCCATGAAATTATGCTGTAACAGAAAATTAATGAATATAATGCCAATATTAGTTATTAATGTTTGAACTTTTAGTGGTTAAGATTAGTAAATTAAGTAAGTGTTGTGGGTCAATGATTAAACAAAATGATTTCGTATGAACAATAAGTTTTAGTGTTAAATTCCTTGAAGTAATCCCGAATAAACTGAGGAAATACAAGTAGATGCATTGTCCTTTGATTTTGTCTGATGACGGCTTTTGTTAGTGGTTAATTAATTTTCTTTGTAGACAACTTTGTAGTGTTGTCCCTCCTTTGACCAAGCTGATATTGATATCATTCAGTGAGGAGCATCACAGTCTAGCTGGAAGCTTATGGCATGTCATTTTGGTGAGCTCCATTCTAAGCCCATGCTTTAGATAGTGGCTCATGAAGAATCCCATGTCTTTGAGTTTGCATCAATTCATCCTCTGTGAAGTCTGTCTTAGTAGACTGAAGTGAAGTCTGGCTGGCACATGCTGCAGTTGGTCATCATCACTCAGTGACACAGTGAGAATCGGACATCGGGCATGACCAGAGATGGATCTGTCAGGCACTGGTAACCTTGGGATATAATTTAGCGGAATTGAGGAGCAGGAAATTTCTAACCATCCACTCTTTGATATCATTTTGTAACAGGTAAAGGATAGGCAAGGAGGAGGCGGGAAGCAGCTGAAGAGTAAACATAACATTTAATGACAAAAAAACAACATAAATCATAAACTAACAGACATACGTGAAATGCAGCCTTGTTTATCTCTTTGTCTCTCTCTCTCTCTCTCTCTCTCTCTCCCTCTCTCTCACTCTCACTCTCTCTAACTGGTGTCTCCAGCTGCCCCTAATCTTGCTCTCCTGCTGATCAGCTGATTCAGCAATGGCCGTGCTTCATCGCTGCCCGGTCACGCCCTCCTCCTCGTCACACATTTATACACTGTTCATTTTGAATATTGTAAAATTTTGTCTGGTTTCGAAGAAAAATTAAGTTGGGTATAGTCGACATAAGTGAAAACTAATTCCATGGTTCCTGATAATGTCTCCCAGGGGAGCATATATAGGGAGCCCTTAAACTGATCCCTGTGGCACTCCATACTTAACTTTAATTTGGTCTGACAGCTCCTCATTTACACAGACAAAATGGTAGTGGTCAGAGAGATAGGACCTACAGTAAACCAAGCTAATGCCTGTCCACAAATAATAATTATATCCCAAACTATTAATCCCAACATAATTCTCAAGCCTATCCAAGAGAATGTCATGATCTATGGTGTTGAAGGCAGCACTATGATCTAAAAGCACTAAAAGAGAAATGCAGGCATGATCAGATGATAAGAGCAAGTCATTTGTAACTCTGATAAGTGCAGTCTCTGTACTATGATGGGGCCTAAAATGTTACTGTTAAATGTATGTTACTTCCGATCTAAAATTGGAGTGATGTGAATCTTAACTAAAGAAGTTTACAGATCATTTACTTATTTTCGTTTTGTAAGATATTTATTTAATTCTGAGAATATTGCTTTCATATTGCAGACGTGTTACACTTTTCTCAAAGTATTTTCTGCTTATTTATTTATTAAAAGATTTTATATAAAATGAAAAGAAGAAAACATATTGAAAGTGCTTGAGTAGAGTGATAACTGGGCACAAATGTTGCTACGGTGGGGCAAATGCGGAGCAGGTTTCTTTCGGGTGCGAGAGAGGAGCGGAATATCTCATCCTGTCGTAATAGCAGTCACACTATATGGCAACGATGCTAAATTTCAGACACTGCCAGTACTTCGTCGGAGGCTGAAGATCATCTCAAAGGCTATTAATAGGCCATCTGTGAACATGTCACACTGAACGTTGTAAGATTGCCGATTTTGCCCTGCGACGAAAGAAATCCTTTAGGATTCCCGAAATTTGTCTCAGACGGCAGAATCGTGGCAAAAATCGTACAGTGTGCACCCGCCTTTAGTTGTGGATGGAGTTTTCAGATGGTCCCTTACACACCATTGGCGAATATCTAGAGAATATCCTAATAACCTAAATCTAACTTAATCCCACATTTAAAGTTAAGCCTATGTCTTTACAAAGTAGGCATATGTTTCAATTGTCTTATGAATGTATGATTATTTTTGTCATCTCATTTAAAATGCCTTTTTAAACTGGAGCAGCATCAAAGACAGGAGGTTTATGTGTAGGGTTATTATGTCTGATAAATCTGGCTACTTGATGAGACTGATAGCTTGGCTGCAATAAACGTGACAGGTTTTGGAGAATAATGGTAAAGAATTTAATATTAACTGCGATGAATTTATCTGAACAATAACAGCAGAGAACTTTTATTCTGTCTCACAGCATTGAGAAAGACGATGGTACAGGTTGACCAATCAGAAGAAAAAGGCGTTTCAGGACCAACCATATGTGCAAATCAAATATTCAAGCCATATATTATTGAAATCAAAATGCAGAGTGTCACAGATGATGTCACAGTGGATATTTTTTCAATTTCCTATTTTTAACTTGAGCATTAAATTTAAATTACTTTTCAATTACGATTTTGAACTCCTAATTGAATATGAAATGAACGAATGATATACAGATTAGATAAATATCATTGGAAAGGTCTCAATTAGGAGAATGCAATTACCACTTGCTTCACTCAGAGCCAAACTGTAGTGAGTATAAGTGTTTGAAATTCCCACTGACACATAAATAGTATACACAGGAGTGGCTTTTTGTATCGTTTTTCATTTTTACTTCCTGAAACATACATATAACATAGACAATAACACATAATTTACAGCAGACTATCCCAATTCAAACGAGCCCAAACACAACATAAATGATAAGTAGATCTTGAAATATTCCTTAAAGAGTGTACATGGAAAGACAATGCATGAAAGGGTGCTCAACTTACATTGTGTCAGTGTGTGTGCACATGTCCAAAGACTTTGTGTGTGCCAACAAAAATCCACATAAAGGATTGGGATGCTCCAGAACACTTAATATTTCTGTATTTTGTATTCTAATCCATGTCTGTCTATGTGTGGCCCTGCGATGGACTGGCGACCTGTCCAGGGTGTACCCTGCCTGTCGCCCAATGTTAGCTGGGATAGGCTCCAGCCCCCCCCCCCCCCCCCGCCGTGACCCTGTACACAGGATAAGCGGTTGACGATGGATGGATGGATGGATGTATTCTAATCCACTCATTTCCAGCGGCCGGTCATTTTCGACCCGGGAACACAACAAAAGTAACAAAGCTAAATAAAACCCAAAATTGTAAAGAAAATTATAAAAATTTTTTTTGTGTTTTCAGATATCATATGTGAACAAAGTCATGGAATTGTGACAGTAACAGACTCGAAGATGGTTGTGAAACCAAATGCAGGAATTTATTGGAACAAACACAGACATCAATTAGCAGGTGAGTGAAGAATGAGCAGATCGATTCAGGAACAGACAATAGTACTTGATGGTGGTTATTGTATTTGCAGGTTGAAGTATTATTTGGGCTGGAGAATCACACTAAGGGAAGGAGACACAGGAGTGGAGACTTGGAATAAACTTTGGAATATCGCTGGAGAGGAATCGTCGAGGGAGCACGCTGGAATGGCATCTGAAGAGTTAGGTAAGTAGAAGGCAAGTGAGTCTGCAAACTGCGATGATACCAGATGAAGAATGAAGGGAAAGTGGAGAGTTATATAGAGGAGCTGATTGACACGATGATTGGAGGCAGGTGAGGGTGATTAGTATTCCTATTTTAACTAAGGGTTAAATAGTGTAAAATATAATTTTGCAATTTGTAAAAATGCAATGCTTGTGACAAGACTAAAAAAAATTGACAAAAAAACACTATGCAAATACATTTGTCTGAAAGTATATGGCTGTGGAAGTGATTATTGAAAGAGGATAAATTTCAAGAAGCAACATTTCTGAAAATGTTGCACTGTGCAAACTGTAAGAGCTAAAGTACAATCAGGCTAATACATTAGCACCTCAAAAAAAAAAAAACAAGATAAAAGCTTGTAGAAATCACTAATCGACTAGTTGGTTGTTGTGAATGATCCTTTCTCGTAAAAACAATGCCTCAAACGTTTGTTGATTAACTGCTTTATGTTCTCCACTCAGGAGGCGTTAAGGTGAAATCGTGCAGTATCATTTCAGAGTTTACAGATTCTCTAGTCTCAGGCAGTGACCTTCACTTCATACCTTCAAACAGTACACACAAGACCTTGAGCTTCACACGCTTTCAGCAAATTAAAAGAAAAAACTGCTGCCTGCTTCTGATGTGAGCTACAGTTACTCCAGGGTCACATTTGATCAAAGCGCTCGCATTCACTAAAGAAAAATATTGAGTTTGGCTGCAAGCGCAACAGACGTTTTGTTTGTTTTTAGTGCAAAGCAACTTAATAGTGCAAAGTCTCTCTTAATCCTTTGAAATATTTGTGTTGCCTTTGCACAACTGAAATCACTTTCACAACTTTGATACACCATCAGTGAATCAGAGGGAAAGCAACTTTCAGTCTAAGAATCAATTATTGTCCTTCTGAGGCCTTCATTTCATTTTATTAATCTTACGGGCCTTTTTGAATCACAAATAACGAGAAACACGAGTCTACTTTAACAATATCCCCCCAAATGTTCTCCCAACTAACCTAACAGAGTTGTCTGTACAAATTTTTTTTTAATAAATTCTATTAATTCAAAAACTATTCATTTTTGTGTGGTGATGTTAAGAACTCGTGTTTTTTGTTTGTTGATTGCCACTGTTTGAGGTATGTTCATGTGCATGTATATACAAAATCTTTGCATTGCTTTGTCACTTTATATTAAGAGTAAAATGAAATGTGTAAGAATGATCACAACTTCCATGTGCTGCCAATTGATAGATTTTTGTTTAGTTTTCCAAGCTGGCAAGGATGTATTGACTGATTGAGACATTTTGCATTTTGTGAACAGTGATATTAAGATTAACTACACAAAGACATATTACTAGGAATAATTTATAAGGACAATTGCATCACGTTGCCTTGATTTGAGAACTTTTCTCAACATATTGCTTTTGTACTATCTTCTTTAAAAACCTGTTTATTAAAGCAGGTCAATTATGTGGTTTGTCAGTTATAATTCTATTCAGCTTGTGATTTTAAGGATTTTTCCTGGGCAGTTTAAATGGAACAAACTATCCTTTATAAGCTTTGAGGCCATAATTGTTGCATAATAAGTTGCAACTGATGTCAATAAACTAGGAGGCAAATTGCATTTGTATGCTTGCCATTGCTTACACAGTGACAAATTGAAACATTATTTTCTTAATTATTATTGTCTACAGTGTAAAATAAGCAAATAATAAGACTGATTTGTGTCTTGTCTCCTTGAGTCAAGATTCATTATTTGTAAAAGAATAGTTTTACAGTGAGCTGATTTGCTTTTGATGCCATATCTCAGCATCCTTATTGCAATTAATGGCTAAATTTGATGTAATATTCTGTTCAATCACAGATGACTCAAAAGCATGAAGTGAGCAGTGAAGGGCAATATTACAACTACAGACAGCACCATCTTCAAACACCACACACTTCCCATCTTCAGCTGTGATCCTATTTGTCCCATTAGAAATATGTTTGTTAAAATGCTTGTTAGTTAGTTGTTACCTGTAATCCATCCATCCATCCATCCATCCATCCAGTGTAGAAAAACCTGAAAGTACCAAAATGTTCAGGCTGTGTGAAAATTAACATTTTCTGGTTAATTATGATTCAATGTTAACTTTTAATGATAGTGATCGAAAATGATATTCTCATTAATAATTTAGCTTAATAATTTATTTATTTTAATTGGGGTACATCTTTTATCATCCATAAGTGTCTTTGTAAATACAGACCATCCACAAATTGACACTGCTATAATAATATTTTAATATATGGAATGTTATAACTGTATTATGAATGTTTTTTTCCCCCCAGTTTCCTCAAGTAATGAGCTCTCTATTAATATGAACTGCAATTCTTGGAATGCCGCTTGTCCAATCAGATTAGATGACTGTAATTAACTGTTGAATAAACATAAGTACTGTATATAATCAATAATCAGTCAACATCAAGGTTGGTGAAGCAGACAATGTGTATTATCTTCTCTCTCCACTTTCTGTCATGGCCTGCCTTACCGTTTGGCCCATTGAGTTTGCAAGCTGTTTATTGTTTGGCCTTTCATGCTGCACAATCTTATCGATCATTATTTCACCGGCTGGGCACTGCTCATCGCCGCGGTTCAGTATGAGTTCATCAGAGATTCGAAGCATAACAGTGACATATGATCATTTCATTACTGGCTAGCACTTCTTGTCTTGTTCCTGGAGTCAAAGAAAAACAGATGTATTTAAAGGGATACACAAAAGGAATGGTCACCATTCATTTTCATTGTTTAGAAAAAAAAAGAAAGCAATGAAAGTGAATAGTAAATGAGGCTAACATTTTGCCATCTCATTTTGTGCTTCACAGATGAAAGAAATCATATGGGTTTGGAACAATATAAGAGCAAATGACAGCATTTTCCTTTGTTTAATTTATCAAATTCAGAACAGTCTGATCTGAATGGAATCTGCAGTACATGCCCATATTAGTCAGTTTAGTTCTGGTCCAGATTTCACTGATGGCAGAGAGCCACAAACGTCAGACACCCCAAAGAGTCTGAGCTTGTTCCTTAGATTGGAGGTCTCTTCTTGCTCTATCGGCACAAAGTAAAGCTGTAGTTGGCACTGGAGGTCACTTGAGACCCCATCACAGAGGACAAAGGGGTGTGTGGTTTTGGCTGTATGCAATGGCCCCAACAAGTATCTAGATACTTTTTCACCTTAGTCACACTTAAATGTCTGAATACCATTGCATTAGAAGCAAAATATCAAACCAAGTAGCAGCAAACAAATTATGCTAGGCCTTTTCTTCGAATTTCAAGTGGTAGTTCGACCAAAAATTAAACGTCGATCATAATTTACTCACCCTCATGCCATCCCAGATGTATATGACTGTAACGTATGAAGGAGGTCAGGAGAGCAGGATCTAGGTGCAGCTTAATTTAATAGAAAAATAATCAAAGGACAAAACATGGTAAAGACTGGAACACAGCAAGACTAGGAACAGGAAACAAAACACAAACGATACATCAAACAGGAGCAAAACACAACAACTCACAAAGACTGGATAGATATCAGGACATTATTTACACAGGGGGAAATGAGGAAAAGAAACACAGGTGAGAACAATAGGGAACAGCTGGCAGTGATGAGGGCTGGGGATTATGGGAAGTGTAGTCCGGGAAAACAGATGACAGGGGCAAAACACAAGGCAAAACAACATTGAATTGTGAAAATGACTTTCTTTCTTCTGCAGAACACAAATTAACATTTTAGAAGAATATTTTAGCTCTGTAGGGCCTTACAGTGAAAGTAAATGGTGACCAGAACTTTGAAGCTCCAAAAATCACATAAAGTCACACAGTTTCTCACCCACACCTGTCATATCGCTTCAGAAGAAATTATTTTAGCCACTGGAGTCTTATTACTTGATGGCTTTGTGATTTATTTGGAGGTTCGAAGTTCTGGCCACCATTCACTTACATTGTATGGACCTACAGATTGAGATTATTCTTTTAAATATCTGCAGAAGAAAGAAAGTCATAAACATCTAGGAGGGGATGAGGGTGAGAAAATGATGAACTATCTAGTGTGAGCTATCCTTTGATTAACTTTTCAGAGCCATTTTGCATTTACTTTGAACCAGCTGGTGCTAAGGTAACTTTTTAGTGGTTGTATGAAGTCAGTTTCCCTTGAGTTCACCCAGGTGTCCTTGCAGAGTAACAGCAGGTGTAATTTATAACATTAACAATGGGCATTTGATAACCGAAAAGTGTACACTATTTTCCACAGTGAACAGTGTCTCCACTTGTTTGCCACCAGTACAAAGTTCTTTTTTTGTGAAATACTTTGTGTGGCAGGGCGGAGGGCAGGGCTGGGTCGTGATTTTGCACACCCGACCCTAATCAGGCTAATCAAGTCTCCGAGAGGGATAAGGGAGTGGAGACTGGAGACTGCAGTGCGAAAGAAAACGAGATTCACGGTTCAGTTTATTATTAAAATATTATTTATATTGTCAAGCCAGTTCTCGCCTCCTCCTTTCCATTAATCCCTTTACACTTTGCTTAAAGTATATTTGTGCTATATGTCTTTAAGATAAATGCCACTTGCTTTGAAATTTTGTTATATAATACAAACCATACAGATTTTTTTAGGGTTGCTTTTTTTGTTTTGTTGCTTTTTTAGCCTGTGTAGTCTGATTACAAATTGATTAGTTACTTTACTGTATTACTTTTTAAGTAATAAAAATTGTTACACGTTACAGTTTACATTCTTGTAATCCGTTTACAGTTACTGACTTTCAATTTAGTTAATGATTTTAGAATTACATGTAATCCAAGTAATGTAGATGATAAAAAGCAATTAAGTATTTTTAAAACATAAATAATGTTTATAGGTACATCTGTGTTTCTGTGACAGCTGAAGGCCATGCATCTCTTAACGAGTCATTTTAAGAGAGAAACACTTAGTGTTGTGTGTGTGACTTGCATCTTGTCTTCTGTGAAATGTGTTTTGTAAAGTAATTAGTAATGTGATGTATTGTATGAATTTACTTTTTTATGACACAGTAATGGGATTACAATTTTAGAGAAGTAATTAGTAACTTTTAGTACATTGCCCAACACAGCATGTTTGTGTTTGTGTCCTTACCAGCCATTGCCTCTGCTTTTGCTTAGGTCATAGCAGAGGTGTCAACGTGTGTTTGTATGTGTGTGTGTGTGTGTGTGTGTGTGTGTGTGTGTGTGTGTTTATGGGTGTATCTTCAGCAGCACTGCTCTGCTCCAGTTGGGGTCACAGCAGAGGTTATTTGGAAGGTTTGATTTGTCAGTAGATAAATGATAGCCCCACATCTTGGAAATTTCGGCAAATAAATAACACACGATGGTTCATACATCATCGGCTTCCCTGCAATCTGCCAACGGGGGGGGGGGGGGTAAATTCTTATTATAACCTTGGGGAAGCACAGCTCATATTATGGAGAGAGGCAGCCATGAATTCCAGGGGAGAACGCTGTTCTTTGTCAAGTGTGGCACGTAAAAAAAGCCAGACTATGGTCGTGTCATTAAGTCAGGCTGGCTGCTTGATCTATGGTGGAGGTTGTTTGTTTTGTGACAGACTTGCTGTCACTAAAGCGTGTTGAGCGGCTTCCTGCTGGAAGACTTCCTCCCACCTCACTGAAATATCAATGGAACAAGGGTTTTCTCATAACAATCCATCATACCCTGAAATAGTGTGGTTGATTATAATTATTTGCTGTCAATTGCCAAGGTATTGTATTATTGCAAGACAAAACCCCTCGGTCATTACACATTCAAATTAATTACAAGAGTAATAAAAAGAATATATGTAATTTCAAGAAAGTGTGACCTAATATTTGTATTTGCCTTATTCAGTAACTAAAATAGTGACCCAATGATATCTGTGTAAATGATGCTATAAGTATACTGTATTTAAAGAACATACAGTAGAACTAGGCATTATACTGTAGATATCTATTTAAAGCATGTTATTGAAAAACACTATATCTAGATATGACTTTTTAAAGAAGATTTTAGTTGTTTGTGCCTGAGCAAAACACGGCGCAATGATGCCAGATTTTTCTGGGTGGATGCATAGGGGTTTTTTAGGGTGTTGCTTTGCAGATGCTAGGGTGTTTGGGTTGTATACTAAGGTCTTGTTCGGCAGTTAATTTGGTGTTCTGGGTATGGTGTCACTAGGATGTTCTTGATGCTACCGAGTCAGTGGCTACAGTGTTTTCGGTGGTTGCTAGGGTGTTGCTAGGGCATTGCTTGGCAGTTGCTAGGATGTTCTGGTTTGTTGCTAGGGGGTTGCTAAGCAGTTTCTTAGGTGTTCATGATGGTAAATAGGGCGCTGCTAGGTTCTATGTTGTTGCTAGAATGTTGCTAGGTGGTTGCTAGGTTGTTTGTCTTGGTTGCAAAAGCATAGCAAGCATCTTGCTTGGTTGTTTTTGGTGATTGTTAGATGGTTGTTAGGTTGTTTTTGGCGATTGCAAGGTGGTTGTTAGGTATTTTTGATGGTTGCTAGAGTATCGCTTAGTACACTGTTGCTTGATGCTTGTCTTGCATAGGCGGTTGCAAAATTGTTTCTCAGGTGTTACTGATGGTTGCTAGGGTGTTGCTACAGTTGATGATTGCTAGAGTGTTTGGTTACTATGGTGTTATTGGTGGTTGGTAGGGTAATCTGGATGGTTGCTAATTGTAATTGCTTGAGTGTTGCTAGGTATTTACATGGTTCTCTGTGTGGCTAGACAGTTGCTAGCGTGTTCTGGGTGGTTGCTAGGGTGTAACTTAGTATTACTCATATCTTATTCAATGATGTATAGCCCTGTGTGAATAAGTTTAATACACATTTTATGTAAGTTACTGCTTACAGCACATCATAAAAGACATCCCCAGGTCTAAAACACATCTGTGAATCCCATGTTACTGGAAATAACAAATACACTATATAATATGTTTTGCTGAACCTGGTAGGGACACTTGACTCATTATATTAGCCCTGGCAGTTATGGGATATGTGTTGTGCTTTCCTGAATCTGCCCTTAAATTTTCCTGGCTTTCGGTCCATGACAGACTGTTAAGAGCAACCTGGACCATGGTGTGAAGACAGCAGGAGAGAGAACAGACCTTTTACAGAAGCTTATTTTTGGCTAAATTTGTCTAAATGCACCAGCAAGGTCTATTCGAACCATAGAACCTCTATTAGGTCCAGCCAAACACCTTCAGACATTAAACTGACAAGGCATATGACCTGGAGATTAACTGTTATATTGAAGTTCTGTCAGTTAAATGTACTGAATGGAGACTGGGCTGAAAGAGGACCCATAAGTACCACAGGTATTCCGTATCATCAATGGTGTTCGACTATATTTTAAGACTTCTAAAGCCATACAACAGCTTTTATGTGAGCATAAAAGACAAAAAATAAAGGAGGATAGGATTTCAATGAAAAAATAAATTTAATTAATAAAAATAAATGTTTGGTCTGTTCTTCACACTGAGCTATGGTGTGGCATAAAAAAAACTGAAATATAGTTTAAAAGACAAGTGGACTACTTTTATTTGACTTTTTATGGTTCTTTTATGGCATTTTTGGTTCTTGTCGGCATCCACCCCATTAAATTTCATTTTATGAAATAGAGCAGGGTGAACTTTTTGCTATATTTGTTATTTTGTGTTTCGCAGAAGAATGTCTTGAGGGTGAGTAAATGATGACAGAATTTTCATTTTTGGGTGAACTATCCCTTCAATCTCAATGTTTGATTGACATATTACATATTAGTCATTACTGGAAATATCAAGTTGTCTTAATTAAATATTACTTGAAATGTCAGGTTTTGGGCTCATAACTCAAATATTTAAGTTCTAAATTAATAATAATTTATAATAATAAATTAAACGTATTTATCTTAAAAATCCATAGACTCAAGATTCATAACTTAAACTATTGAGCCTATGGTTAATACCCAGAATGCCTTGTGCTTGAGTTTTATAATTATGTTTCCTTGGTCAAAAGTAAAATATGGGGGCATTTAAAATGATGCTCTTAAGAATTCATAAAGTTTTTTTTTTTTATTGTTTTGAACATCAAGTTAATTGTACTTAATTGCATGCTTTTTGGAAATGCCATTAAGCAATTAAATTGAGGGAATGAGTTTACTCCATCAAACGAGTAGAGTAAACTTGTTTACAATTTATTTTACAGTATGTGTACTTTCAGTATACTTACGGTTTATTTACCCAAGAAAATACTGAGTAATATTAGGTAACTACATATACTTAATATAGGTTAAGGTTGGGGTTAGGTTTAGGGTTAGTACCTAGTAATTACTGGAGTTGTTGTAATTATATAGTGTGTAAATGTAGAACAGTACTGTAAAATAATGTGATATCATCAACTAATTAGGGTTTTCAGTGTGTTTTGTTGTTGTCTTTATGCATATGTATATTTCAACTTTCTACATGTGGAACAGGTGGGAAATCGATGGTGTAAACACTGTCTAATCATTCCATAGAGCTCCAGATAAAAAACTGAGATAGGGTTTCCTTTCGTTCATGCCATATAGTCTATCACATATATACTGCCTAATTGCTCAACTTACGCAAGTGAAATCTAATAAATCGAGCCCCGTGCAAATCTGAAGTCTGAAGGAACATAACAAGCAGCCAATTATTAAGCAATGAAATGTGATGTGCTTTCCTCGCCAGGCTCTGGCTTTAATCAAAAATCATTTAATTAAGTGGCAATTAAGTCAATAATGCTGAACAGAAAAAGGGATGATGGGAAGGAACAAGAAGTGTATAATTGGTTAATTCTAGATAAAATGTCTTTTAAATAAGTTAATTGTCAAATCAAATTCAGAACTACACTAATGGTCAAAAGTTTAGGGTCACTTACTTATTCTTTATTCTTATTATTTTTCACATTTAAGTATACTAAAGTCATCAGAACAATGGAAGAACAGAAATGGAACTATGGGAATTATGTTGTGACTAAAAAAAAATTCCAAAATAAATCAAAACTGTGTTATAATTCAACATCTTCAAGTATTCAAGTATTGGTGTTGTGAGACCTGCAGGGGGTGCTCTCCCTGTGGTCTGTGTGGGTCGTAACGCCCCAGTATAGTGACAGGGACACTATACTGTAAAAGAGCTCCGTCTTTCGGATGAGACGTTAAACCGAGGCCCTGACTCTCTGTGGTCATTAAAAATCCCAGGATGTCCTTCGAAAAAGTGTAGGGGTGTAACCCCGGTGTCCTGGACAAATTTGCCCCTTGGCCTCTGTCCATCATGGCCTCCTAATCATCCCTGTATACTGATTGGCTTCATCACTCTGTCTCCTCTCCACCAGTAAGCTGGTGTGTGGTGGGCGTACTGGCGCAATATGGCTGCCGTCGCATCATCCAAGTGGATGCTGCACATTGGTGGTGGTTGAGGAGATTCCCCCCTTCCTTGTAAAGCGCTTTGAGGTTACTGATAAAGCGCTATATAAATGTAACTAATTAATTAATTAATTAATTCACCCTTTGCCTAGAATTTGCAGACATGAACTCTTAACATTTTCTCAAGCAACTTCTTGAGGTACCACCCTGGGATGCTTTTTAAGCAGTATTGAAGGAGTTCCCATCTATGTTGGGCACTTATTGATTGCTTTTCTACAATATTTGGTCCAAGTGATCCATTTCAAAAAAAATTTTTTTTTAAATAAAATAAATTAATATGTTGGCACAATTATACATTTTTGTGTACAAAACTAATTAAAAACATTTAAGCATATGCCTTCAAATCAAAAGTTTTTTTAAGATCATGAGAAACATTTCAGTCAAGTGACCCCAAAATTTTGAATAGCAGTGCATATTAATTATACATACAAAACAAAAGGTGTACCATTAATTCAAGCATACAGTGCACAAACAATTGTGATAATCATTCTAAATAAGTTAAGCATTTCACAATCTGACATTTTTAATGAGCAAGGTGCAATTTAAAATCACTGGTACTCTGGAAGAAAATGTCTTATTTAGGGAACCAACAGCAAAGAGAAAAGTTTTTTGATTTATACAGAAATATAAAACAATGCACAGCCTCATTTAGTGTTTTCAGTCACTCTTGGCAAGCTGTATGGTTCTGGTATCACATCTTTGATGTTTTTGTGCGTAGACACACAAAATCTTTAACACTGTAACAGCATAGTCCTGATGTGTAAAATCCTTTTGACAGGTACCTGGTCTATATTGTTAGCTGATCCTTTGGGAAATTAAGTGACATGATTGGGATTGACTTGTTACACCTGCTGCACTCAAATCTGTTAAACTAGTGCATGAAAGTGCATGTTTTCTAATAGGTACAGTCAGGGGTGGCCCTGGATTTTACAACGAAACCTCAATGATTTATGGGGAAAATAATAAGTTATTTCAAAATCAACCTATTATTTCCCTTTAAGAGTACTTTAATTTTAATGTTCCTCTGACATAATCAAATCTCATTTGCCAACTATTATTGAAGCTTTTACAAATTAGGCATGCACTTTCCAGAAATGTGAGTATTACACACAGTAGTAAAGTTGTTTTGACACCACCAAAAACATACTGTTAGAAAATACAACAAAAAAAATACAAAGAGACAACTGTCAGGAGTGACATTGCTACAGTGTGTACATAAACGGAAAATGAGAAAGTCTTATGTGAAAATGTATGGCATTCAGTCATGGTTTTGTATGTCGGGTCTCTGAGACCCTCAAAAAAGTCATTCGTTTACTACAGTAGTTTTCAAGAAGGTCATTTGAAGCACGTTAATATGTAAAAATTTAGATTATTATTAAAAGTTGTAAAGTATCAACCTCAGTACTCAATGTTAATTATGTTTTAAGCTGTTTAAGGGGCCCCCAAAAGAACATTAGGGTTAAAGTGAAGAACAATTGATGGATGACAATGACAAATCATTGTTTGTTTTGCATTTAGAGTTTGTAAGACCTTAAAAATGAACATCTCGTAACCAGCACAAAAGAATTTCTGATGCCTAAAGAGAAACATAATCAGTTTTTTGGTCATGTTATAAAATTCACTTTGGCATTGAAACTGTCAATTAGCAAATGCCCAGCTCGGAAAGCCGTCATTCAGAAAACTATTACACCTTTCAACACTAAAACTATCCCTTGGTAATGAGGCACTCTGACTTATAAATTAGCACCTGTAACCTGAAGACATGTAGCCCTAGTGTCTGAAAAATTACCTTGATTGTGCACAGTACCGTGGCAATGTATCTTTGCACTGAGTTTATTGCATGGTTACCTTAGGCAATTAAATCAATAAATCTTAACTGCCAAGGGGCTGGCTCAGTGCTACGGGAAAATGAAAAGCTCATATTCAGTAAATAAAGGTCTTTTTGACACATTCTTTGAAGTATTATTTAGTGGGAGGGTCTGGCCAAAAAAAAAAAAAAAAAAAATGTTGCTATGTTGAAATGTTGTTATTTAATTATATTAAAGGTACATTATTTTACAGCTTGAAACACAGTATCCAGGCATTCCCGCACACGAAGAAGCTCGTAAATTAATACGACAAGCCTGAGCATGCAAATTTTCCCAGTGATGAATAAATAAGATGGCATTATTCATGTGCAATACTCTGTTATAAGGCCCAGTAACCACAATCTAATATAAATGAAAATATGTCATGTATATGCATGCTGGAATTTAGTTTATGAGGAAAATACTGTACATGCAATACACCAACAAAGCCACTGTATCATATGGCCTATTTTTCAGTTCACTGCTGTGTCCTGGAAAATATATTTGGGTTAAGGTTAAAATGGTTAATTTTAATATACAATGGTGTATAATTTTTAAAAATGATGCCAAGGAAAAAGACATAATATATATATATTTTTACAGTAATTCATAAATATATGCTTATATGCTTAAATATATGAGGAAAATTTCAGACAACATATGACTAAACACGTTGCTAGAATGCCATGTTTGTTCAGAAGTTTAAGACACGGGCACATGTCAGTTTCTCTGACATTTATGACCATTTATGTGATGGAAAACCAAAATTCAGCCTTGTTTGGGTCAGAAACACCTTGAAACCTTTTTAATTTGGCTCATACCATTTTTATTCACATTTTATTCATTTTTTAAAACAGACATTAAACATTTAAAAACAACATAACTACATCTCAATTTTGTTCATTACGTTTGACAGTTTTATTATAAAATAAACATACAATAGCCAAAAAAAGTAGAATAAAAAAATTGCTGGACTTGTGCAACACATTTGAAATACAAAGCTAACCAGGCAGAAAGGTTTTTTCTTTTTTTCTTTTTTTGGATGCATATGGCATTTTAAAATGAATTCGTACAACTATACAATGTATAAATCCAAAGCATTGCAGGTTACCTGCTCTGTACAAAAAAACAAAGAAAACAAAACAAACAAAAAACTAACTTCTACAGCATGCCAGAACATTGAAATCTTCTGTCATTGCAATTAATGTGTACAACTTTGTCCATCCTTACAGTCAGTACCATCGTAAGAAAAAAGCTATTTACTTAAAGTAAAAATCCTGCTCTTTCTTGACGTCAAACCAACATTCTTTTAGGCAATAGGTAGCATTGAGGCATTTCTATAAAGTGAGAGTTTCACAGAAATGTTTTTGACTGGTTTAAATATGTCTATAACATACTATATAACAATACTGACTTCTCTGAAATTGAGTATTAATCAAACCCAACTTTGATTATTATGACGTTACTTTGTAGAAAGAGTCATGCTGCATTAAAACTTGTAAGAAACGTTATTCTTCGCCATGATTCCCCCCCACAGAAATCTGTTTTGCATATTTCATTGAAGTGAAACCTTGAAAATTGACTTAAATAACAGTTAAATGGCTGCCTTTCTAAATCCACAAGGAATGGAAATGCTATCATTTCCTATAAGGCTCACTCAAGATGAACTGCTCTTTGGGATTTTGCTCCAATTTCAGTTTTAGATTTGCTCTGGCACATTTACGTCATTTCAAATACATTATGCCACCATTGAACTTTAATACCATAAATTGCCTTTCATTTGGTTACTTTAATGGCTTCTAACAATCCACCTTAATTAAGAAGTATTGCCTTGTTGAGTAAATACCTTTCTTGTATAAGAAATCCATTGTAGCGTCACTCATCTATACATTCGGATTCAAAAACGTCTAGGTTATAGATGTAACCTCCGTTCCCTGATGGAGGGAACGAGACGTTGTGTTGAAGATGCGACACTAGGGGTCTCTCTTGAGAGCCTTTCGCATCTCTGATCTATGAGAAAACGCCAATGAGAACTTGGCAGACAGAATTTGCATGTCCGCCCCCAGACATACAGGTATAAATGGAGGGAAATGTGTCTGTTTCATTCAGGATTTTTCTGAGGAGCCGACAATGAGGTTCGACTGCAACAGGTAACAGAGGAACAGTTTTTGTGAATCGCAGCTCGCTGCTCACACAACCAGTTGGCTCCGAAGAAAATTTCTGAATGAAACAGACGCATTTCCCTCCATTTATACCCGTATGTCCGGGGGCGGAACATGCAAATTCTGTCTACCAATTTCTCATTGGCCTTTTCTCAAAGATCAGAGATGCGAAAGGCTCTCAAGAGAGACCTCTAGTGTTGCTTCTTCGACACAACGTCAAAGTGAGCAACAGACGGGGAACCCAGAACATGATTCTCCAGGTGGTAATTTAACTGATAATGGGATTTTGTAGCAGAAAGGCTGACTCATATGTCATGATAGGAATGAGATATGTTGCTTATCTTCATAGATTCAAAGCTTTGGATGGGTAGCCTTGATGTGATTACAATCTCAAAAAGGACAAATCATGGTGCACGACTCTAAACTGTACAGAGAAAGACAAACTGGACAGAACAAGACTCTAAATAACTGCTCTTTGATTCTCTACAGTTTACACTGGTAACAAGGCATTTGCAACAAGGTATTTATAAAGGAAATCTCTGATGAAGTTAGAAACTGACTTTGTAACGTGTGCAATTAAATACAATGATATTGTTGTCCACAGACAGTAGACAAGTTTGATAAACCTGTCACAGGATACTCAAAAATATGAATACGTTTCAATTATATAACCAGAGAAGTGCTCACATTTAATACGAGTCCTTTTTATGTATTGTGTTCCATAGCGACATTGCCAGTCCTTTTAAATGTACCGTGGTAAACAGCGTCTGTTAATCAGCGTGGGAATTGAAAGATCTTTAATTGACTGACATGATATGTTTTTTTTTGTTTCAGTAACAAAGTCTTATTTGCATGTTTAATTTGCAGAGCAAATAGAATGCTTCCAGCTGAGCCTACTTTAATTGGAGATTGTTCTTCCTGATAGGGTATTTTCATGGTAGTACAGCTCATTGAGAAGCACAAAGAATCAAAGGGATTTAATCTACCTCAAAAAGACAGCAGGGTAAATGCTAAATACATTTTCATTCACATTTAAAAACCACCTACAAGCTTTGTCAATAGCAGAGGTCAGAATGGTATGGTTGCAAATGCAATTGTTAAAAACACTGTAAACATGTCTTTGCAAATGCACGAGTTGTGTTTATAGGCCCGAATGGCTGATGTAAGCAATGTTTTTCTGAGACACCAGGTTTGATTCATGTTGTTATAGTACAATACAGTTTTTAAATAAATGTATAGTATGTGCTGCCATATGTAATAGAGGTCAACCGATAGTGGATTTTGCCAATACTGATAAATAATGTTGTGGGTAAAACAATTAATCGGCTGATAGTTTTAAAAAACGATTTTATATAATGTCAAAAAAAATATCTATAAATCTTACTATGATGGGCACAGACAAAGCGTCCTAAATAAATAAAATCCCAGATGCAGTTTATTGTACAGTCAAAATCCCCAAAATAACCAGAAAAAATTAACAATAGTATAAACAAGCCTGAAACACACTGGGGGCAATTATTTTGAAATTATGAATAAACTATCGGCAACTATCACCATAGATTTTAGTAGTACAATTTCAGTAGTGATATTTCCAAAAAGCAACTATCGGCACCGATTAATCGGTAAAACCAGTATATCAGTCTACCTCTAATATGTAATAATTGTTTTTTTTAAATAATACAAAATCTATTTCCAACGCTTGATCATATTACATGTCCCAGTATTACTTCTATGGACAACCTGAATTGTTAAATAATTTAAGCAGTGAAATAAGATGGTTGTTCTAACTAAATCCATTGTTGTTCTTAATGCAATCTTAGATCATTTTAAGTAGTTAAAGTAAATATTTACTTGCCCTCTACTGGCCTGTATTTGACGCACACACAATGCCCTTTATAATTAAAGCATTATTTCCAATTAAACATCAGCTTTCCTTGAATATGCCAATACTATCTTAGGCAAATTATAATTTGGCATATATATTGTGTTATTGCATTTTAACGTCCACACAAGGGCCTTCTAAACCATTTTAATGATTGCATCAATGTTTCCACCTCTGATCTGTACATTGTACAAAACCAATTCCTAGCAACACAAGTAAATTAAATGTGTAATGGTACTGCACCAAATTTATTTTTCCACTTGCTCTTTCAACATATCACCCTTTATTTTCAAGTCAAAAATAGCTTGTATAAAGTCAGAAAAAGGCTCCAGAATGCATATCTGTTTTGTTTCATTTCAAGACAAACGGGAGGTGCATCTAATAGGCAGAACAGGTTGTTTACTTCACTGCTAGAGTTAGTCAGTGCTGCTTGTTTCTGATGAAATGCCAGAGGGGCACAGATTTCTTTGCCAGACTGGCATAACTCAAACAAGCACGGCAGCAGATGCCGGAAAAGCAACACAAATTAAAAAAACTGACTCCATAAAAGTAAGATAACAGCTGGTAAAATTGTAGTGGGAAGGCTAATTTGATTTTTGCATAAAGATACTTTTTGCCATTGGATCAAAGTATGTTAAAAATGGCTTCCAAAAAACTTTTTCTTTATGCTAAATTTGTGTATAAGTTACTTTTTTGAATATTACTCTATGTATTGTGTGTTGTTAGTTATGATTGATGTGCTACAGTGTTTAGTTCAGTAAGCACTTCTTGCTATGTTATGAGAAAATTGTCTGGAAACAACCATAATGAAGAACGCATATAGAAAATCAGCTGTACAATATGTTAAGATTTTAAATTTATGTAATTCACTTTTCAGTCATTTTCTATCATCATCAGAGCAGAAAAATAGACTTGTCACAAAGTTGAACGTTAAAGCCAATATAGATTACACAAACGCCATTTTACAAAATAAAATAAATAAACAGTCATGTTATGAAAACAGAAAAATTGGATATACCAATATGGTATGGAAAATCATTCAGATCCATTGTCATTCTTAAATATAGACTCTAATACATTTCCATTAGATACACAGGCACTTTTGAATAATCTTTGTGAAATGTCTATTTCACGCATACATCCCTGCTGTCTCTCGCTCACATACTGACATTCACATGATAGATTGACACATATATGAAGCTATATATTACACTGCCATTGTAAATCTGTACACGCACACATGCACACACACACATTCTCATATACCTACATGTATGAACAGACCAGCAAGGAGAAAATGCTTGTATCTTGCCGATAGGTTATCAACAATTTCTCATATTTAACATTAAATGTATCAGTAAAGAGTTTATGCATGGAAAACTATCTTTTGAATAAAAATGGCTTGTGATTTCATCACAATATTCAATCGCATAGGTCAAAAAATGTTGACCTCTTTTGTTCAGGAGTTTCTCTGGACATAGAAAAATGTAGTTATGAGTTTGAAGTACAAGAATTAATAAACTCTCTATAGATAACAATTTTAATGTTAAACACTACCAATACAGCACTAAAGATGCTGAAATAAAAAAAAAAAAAAAAATCAAATGAAATAAAAATCAAATTTACAAAACACATTGATTCCTCATAGTGCTCATGACATAGTTCTCTCAGTTCTACCGACTACCTCTTTGCATTAACATGCAAGATTGAACAAACACCAAACGGTTAAAGTAGCTGTCATATACAACACAGTCATTATGGTACATATTGGAAAACAAAATCTTTAAGATACTCTGATACCCTCTAGCAGAGATATCAATCTGTCATATGTGCATATGTATAAGTTAATTGCACAGGGAAATCTCCCATCAGCTACTGCAAACTTGAGATTGTGCTCAGAGAATGCAGCTTTGGAGTGATGCCAACAAGGCTATCATACTTCTCACACTGATACCAGCTGTCATAGTGCTGTAAAATAGAAAGACAGTGACATTTGAGAAAATGCTATACCTTTGACTACCATAACCGTCCCTTACAGTCATTACAAAAGCCTTGACAGATTAGTAGAATTTCAAATGGATACATACGGATCTGGAGAACGGTTGCATATATGCCATTGAGATGAGTATGAGCTCTAAATAACTCATTTAATCTGCTTAAAAATGTACCCTAATTTTTGAGCATCAAAATCACGCAAGGCAAAGGCACGAAACATATTCTACACAAGCACATTAACATAAATGTACACAAGCGTGAATAATGAGTTGGTGTGTTCCGAAATGCGTGCGCAATTCATAATGCAACCAAAGCAAGTATGCGTTGTTTAATGCCACAAACATCTACTCCCTTGAGTGCTGGCAGACTAAGAGGGATAGCAAAACTAGTCTAATAGGTTTTTGGGAAAACCTAGAATCAAATAAAATCGCTTTAAACAGCACTATTCACAATATTACATAATTTAACTTAAGTAACATAATCATTGTGAATATATAGTGAATATTTGTTGCCTATATGTGTCAGCCTTATTCTCTACTTCTATTTTAAGTCCTCTAGAGGTCTAACAATGATCAATTTGATTTGTTCAATGCGTTATTGTCAATTTTGCTTAGTTTTATATTGCTAACAATGTTTACAGTACAGTCAGGGCCACTGATAAGGGGGGACAACTGGACCTTTTGTCCCGGCGCCCCGGTTTGATGGAAAGAAAGGCTATTCCATATTGAAGAGCGCATCTAAACGCATTCAGCAGGAGACATAGATATAAGCACGGAGTCAGTGTGCAACAATGAAAGACAATGGGGTAGCGCATGTTGATGGGATAATTGTCAATTTGATTTGTTCAATTTAAAAAAGAGTTGCGCTTTTGTACTTGTGTGACGTATGTTTCTGGCCTAACTTGCCTTACATAGCAAATTTGATTTGCTTGGTGTCTAGCCCACAACACAGATGCAACTAGCTTGACAAGTTTCTTTAAACTTTGTTAACTAGCCCACTGCTACCATTGCACTTTCTGTCCTTGTAACAGATGCATAAGTTTGGACTCTTAAAACTATATTATGATGCAACACTGCTCCTTCCTTCCAGGTCCGCAGGTCTGTGACATTCTGCAACAGAGCGCAAGATGTTCCTGATGCATTCCTTACAGGAATCAAAGCTGGAACCAGGACACAGCACCCTCTCAGGTATAACTCACAGTTCTTAGGCTTGCTATTGGTTAACTGCCGACGCCCCTCAGGGTTCCAGAGGGTTGGAGATGGCAAAGATGGTGGAGGTAGTGATGATCGGTGGGGAAGAGGGTGTGAGAGAGAAGAACAGAGAGAGAGAGAGAGAGAGAGAGAGAGAGAGAGAGAGCACAGTGGAAGTGCCAGCACTATAACAAATGGGCCTCCAGCCGAAGCCAGTGCAATCCTTGGCGTATGTAGCGTACCAGTTCTGTCATGCTGCTGTGCTGCGTCAACATTTCCATTACTGAGTCCAGCTCCTGAAAGAACTCTGTCAAAACCAACGAGATGTAGAAGAGAGAAAGAGACTTTGTGAACATAGGAGTTACATAGGAGGCTCTTGGGTTGCACTGAAAATCTAAGAAAAAAATAAAATGAGATTTGTTTTAAGTTTAGACTGAAGATAATTGACTTAAGGATCTGATGACATCACTGACACCTTCTAATGACTGCGGTACTTAAAAAAAAGGATGAATATAGAGTCATGTACACACCCCAGGAACCTACATTACAGCTGATCCTGTAATAATTATCCAATCTTGCTATCATTCTGACCAAAGCTTGTGCCCAACCAATTTCAAACTGCATCCAGTACAAGGAAAGATACCGAGGAGGGGAATTTGAGAGAGGTGGAGGAGACCGCATGCAACATGCTGGGCCTCTGAGTGTTTTAATTAACCTTCTCCAGAGGAAACAACAAGCCACATTACATCTCAAATGTAATTAGCATAGTGGCTTTTCAATTTCTCTGGTGGTCCGTATCAAATGTTGAGTCAGTGCTAAATGCTGCAAGTGCAAAAGAGGTATTTCTTATATAATACAAACATATATGACAGAGAAGATGAATTATATTTAACTGCAAGTGGGAGAATTGTTTGAACTGGAATTAATCTAACTAAGCAATTCTATTGCTCATTAGTTCAAGAGACTCCATTAAAACATTTGTCTTAAAGGAATATTCCAGGTACAATACAAGTTAAGCTCAATCGACAGCATTTGTGGTACAATATTGATTATCACAAAAATTTATTTTTACTCATCCCTCCTGGGTTACTGAGAGGCACTTAGAATGGAAGTGAATGGGGGCCAATTTACCAACATTAAAATACTCTCTATTTCAAAAGTATAGCCACAAGACATGAAGGATATGTGTGTTAACATGATTTTAGTGTGATAAAATCACTTACTAACCTTTCCTGTGTTAAGTTATAGCCAGTTTTACAACTTCGTTTATATGATGATGTAATGTCAACAAACCCTAAAATGCTAATATGACTGTAAAATGACGATTTAAACGGCTTTACAGCTCAAATAATATGCAAGTTAACAGAAGAATTTGTGTTTTTTAATTTTTTAAGTGCTTTTTTAAAATTAAGCTTCACATTTGTTTAAAGCCTCCAAAAGTTGGCCCATTCACTTCAATTGTAAGTGCCTCAATGTAACCTCGATTTTTGCCTTTTTTTTTCTTTTTAAGAAAAGGAGTGACAAGTCTAAATAAATGTTTGTGGTAATCAACATTATGCCACAAATGCTGTCGATTGAGATTATATTGTATTGGGCCAAGAACATTCCTTTAACACAAATCTCCTACAAGGAAGAAATGTACAACAATTTCTTTATGAAACTTATAGGCCAAATAAAATTGCTTTAGTCCGTGATATTTACAGTGTTGCAGAATTGTATATCGACAGCACAATCCCTGGCAATATATCATGAATATTCAATATATCACTCAGTTCTACTGTTTACTTCCACTTTAAGGCCTCTAGTAGCCTCAAAATGATAAATTTGATTGGTTACATTTTAAAAAAGGAGGGTCAACATACTGTACAGTGTTCCAACCTTAAATAGCACTGAGCTAAAAACACAATACTGACACCATCTTACCTTGACTTTCCTGGGCCAACTTATCAGCGGTTTCCCAGTGTTCGTAACAGCGCAGGATGTTGTTGGTGATGTTGACGTGACTGGCTGCCATGTGGTGGATGCGTTGGGGAATGGCCACACTTCCAGAGGCAGATGAGGAAGAGGACGAGCCCATCACTCCAGCACTGCTGCTGACGGAACTGACGGGGGATGGACTCAGGGACATGGGAGACGGTGTACCAGTACTCCTGGATGGAGATAGATGAGGAATTAAAATCAGCTCATGAATAAAGCAATTAAATGTATGGATATGGCAACAGCTTGACTGTATCAAAAAACTTTGAAGGTATATGTAGACAAAGCTGACATCAACCTGTAGTATCAAAACCTCAGTAAAGATAAAAAGACAGAATTCCAAAACACGTATTAGCAATTATTATTTATTTGCTGATTTGAGAAAGATGACGTCGTGAATGGCCGCCTCGGTGTGGAGCTCTCCAATTCTGTTGTTGTTTTTGTTTGTTTGTCCTGTGTTTAGTAATCTTTTTCCAATCAGTTTTACCAGGGAGGAACTGCTGAACATTCGCCAGCATATACCAGACAATCTTTTCCCGGTCTTTGACTATACAAACGCTTTGCTGGACATTTTAGTCAGGGGCGCTGCTGTGCTGCTCAAGAGACGCAGGTGAGGGAGATGAGCTGGAATGCTAGTCAAGCTCCATCAGCGCAGCTTTCGAACAGCGCTGCTGAGTATTCATCTAGCAAATCTCCGCTCTCTTCCTAACAAAATGTACAAACTACATCTCAACCATACAAACAATGACTTTTCAACCTCTGCTGACTTGTGCTTCACAGAAACCTGGCTGAGTGAAGCCATTCCGGACAGTGTGTTACATCTGCCGGGCTTTCAGCTGTTCAGAGCGGATCACATCGGGATTTAATGGGGTAAACAAGAGGCGGTGGAACATGCATTTACATCAGTGAAGGTTGGTGTACAGATGTAACAACTTTAAAGAAAATGTGCTGTCCTAATTTGGAAGCGCTCTTTATTAACTGTAAGCCTTTCTACTTGCCGCGGGAGTTTTCCTCATTTATTCTGGTGAGTGTTTATATCTTGCCACACGAGTGTGTGAACACAGCTCTGCAACAGCTTTCTGATCAAATCACAGACACAGAAAAACAATACCCAGACTCAGTTATTATTATTCTTGTGGATTTTAACAAAGCAAACCTCACACGTGAACTGCCCAAATACAAACAGCACATTACAGTCCCAACCAGAGACAGAAATATACTGGTTCATTGCTACACAACAATAAATTATGCGTATTGCTCTGTCCCTAGAGCAGATTTGTGACTCTCTGATCATTGTCTGGTTCAACATCTTCCAACCTACAGGTAGAAATTAGAATCTGCTATGCCTGTAATAAGTACTGTAAAGAGATGGACCAATGAAGCAGAGCTGGAACTTCAAGCCTGCATTGACTGCACTGATTGGAGTGTTTTTGAGGCAATCACCAATCTGGATGAGCACACAGATACCATTACATCATGGGGCGGCTTTGGCTCAGGTGGTAGGGCGGGTCAGCCACTAATCGCAGGGTTGGCAGATTCCCCGCCCACATGACTCCACATGCCGAAGTGTCCTTGGGCAAGACACTGAACCCCAAGTTGCTCCCAATGGCAGGCTAGCACCTTGCATGGCACCTCTGCCATCATTGGTGTGTGTGAGTGTGTGAGAGTGTGTGTGTGTGTGTGTGTGTGTGTGTGTGTGTGTGTGTGTGTGTGAATGGGTGAATGGGACACAGTGTAAAGCACTTTGGTAACCACTAAGGTTAAAAAAGGCGCTATATAAGTACAGACCATTTACCATATTTACCATCATATATCAGTTTCTGTGAGGATATGTGCATTCCTACTTGGACTTATTTAATATACAACAACGACAAACCATGGTTTACAGCAGAACTCGGGTAGTTTCGTCAGGCCAAAGAGGGTGCTTACAGAGGTGGGGATAAAGACAGGCCAGGAACAAACTGAAAAAGAAAATCAGTGTGGCTAAAATAAGATACTCTGAGAAGCTCAAAAACAAGGTTTCAGCTAACGACCATGCACCAGTGTGGAGTGGCATGAAACAATTACAAATTACAGGAATCCTGCCCCCAACACTGTAGAGGACCAACATCTGGCTGATGACTTGAATGTTTTCTACTGTAGATTTGAAAGGCCCAATCTCACACCCCACACCCGCTCTGACCTTCACTTCACACAAACACCAGCACCTCCTGCAACCCCCCCTCCTCTCCCCTCTTGCTACTCAACCTGCACTTAAGATCTGTGAAGAAGAGGTGTGCCGTGTCTTCTGAAAACAAAAGACAAGGAAAGCACAGGGCCCAGATGGCTTATAGAGCAAACAGGTCTGTGGAGTATGTAGTCAACATGGGACTGCATCATATCCTGCAACATTTTGACTGACCAGGGACATATGCAAGGAACCTTTTTGTGGACTTCAGTTCAGCTTTCAACACCATCATCCCAGCTATTCTCCAGACTAAATTGCACCAACTCTCTGTTCCCACATCCATCTGTCAGTGGATTACCAGCTTTCTGACAGACAGGCAGCAGCTAGTGAGACAAGGGAAATTCCCATCCAGCACCTGTACAATCAGCACAGGTGCCCCACAGGGATGCATGCTCTCCCAACTACTCTTCTCCCTTTATACAAATGATTACACCGCCAAATACCCATCTGTCAAGCTCCTGAAGTTTGCAGATGACACCACTGTCATCAGCCTCATCAGCCTAATCCAAGATGACGATGAGTCTATACAGAAGGGAGGTTGAACAGCTGGCTGTCTGGTGCAGTCAAAACAACCTGGAGCTGAACATGCTCAAAATCGTGGCGATAATTGTGGACTTTAAGAGGAACACACTAACACTGACCCCTCACTATTCTAAACAGCACTGTGACAGCAGTGGAGTCAGTCGGGTTCCTGGACACTACCATCTCACACGACATGAAGTGGGTGACCCACATTGACTCTATTGTGAAAAAGGCCCAGCAGAGGTTGTACTTCCTTTACCATTTGAGGAAGTGCAACCTGCCACAGGTGCTGCTGATACAGTTCTACTCAGCAGTCATCGAGTCTGTCCTCTGCACTTCAGTAACTATCTGGTTTGGTGCAGCAACGAAATCAGATATCAGAAGACTACAGAGGACAGTTCGAACTGCTGAGAGGATTATTGGTTGCCACCTGCCCTCCCTTCAAGAACTGTACACTTCCAGAGTGAGGAAAAAGGCTGGAAAAATCACTCTTGACCACACTCACCCTGTCAACTACCTTTTTGAACTCTTGCCTTCTGACTGATGCTACAGAGCTCTGAGCACCAGAACCGTCAGGCACAAGAACAGTTTTTTCCCTCAGGCTATCCATCTCATGAACAGTTAAAACTGCCCCATTGAGCAAAAATGATGTGCAATTCACAGTTTAGTCTTTTATATTGTGTATTCTATATATACTTTATTTTCTGTAAAATGTTTCTTATTCTATTTCTATTTATTATTATTTTTATTTTATTTTTTTACTTATTTTTTCCTTATCTCAGTCTTGTTGCTGTATTGTATTGTTGTGCACTGGAAACACCTGTCACTAAGATGTGTATGTGTCCTTATATGTGTAAGCATACCTGGCAATAAAGCTGATTCTGATTATTAAGTATTAGATTGACTTCCTGGCCCCACCCTAAGTGAAATCTCCAAAATCCAGCTCAACATAGCAGTATATTTAACATCAAATATATTCTGATTGGTGGTGATTTTGTTGTGTCACAGTTTCACTTTCAGTGATGACAGAATAATTACTTGACATTTGAAACTTATCACATCATTACCGCTTGAATGTTCAGCATGGTTATATTTAATGTATACGTTCAGTACAATATTCTAGCATTTGGGTTATCAGTACAGGTTGTGTGTGGTAATATGTCAAAGACCAAAGAGACTTAAACAAAGCCCTTTTGCTTAATGTTTACCCAACAAATCTTTTTTTCAATTTTGTAATCTGTACAGTACATTATCAACAGTAACCTGTAGCCTTCCAGCTGCAAAATCACAGACACTGTTTCCCCTCCAGACATCTATCAGCACATATTGTTTTTAGCCTCTTTAGTGCTACAACCAAATCGGGCTCTATGGTCTGTAATCCACTGATAAATGAAAATGCACTCAACTCTTGGCTGGCTAAATTATGCACCCTGTCAAAAGCAAGGCCCATTCTTAGTGGGTTTCAGGGCTTTGCTAAAATAAACTCCATTAAAGGGAGGACACCACAGTAAAAAAGGCGAATAAGATTCATGATGGTAAAGAATGAGATTGAGGATGGATGTGTTGATTGCAGCTACTGTAGTACAGGTATGGGTGGAATAGAACAGTGATTCCCAACCAGGGAATTTGGCCAGGTTCCAGGGGGTACTTGGAATGATTTAGATTTGAGAGTTGTTTATTTATAATTTTGGGTTTACTGGGTGTTGAAATGTTTAAGATAAGGCTCAGATTGCCTTATGGTACATACAGATGAAGTCAGAAGTTTACATACACCATAGCCAAATACATTTCAACTTAGTTTTTCAATATTCCTTACATTTAATCATTCCCTGTTTTAGGTCAGTTAGGATCACTACTTTATTTAAAAAATGTGAAATGTCAGAATAATAGTAGAGAGAATTATTTATTTCAGCTTTTATTTCTTTGATCACATTCCCAGTGGGTCAGAAGTTTACATACACTTTGTTAGTATTTGGTAGCATTGCCTATAAATTATTTAACTTGGATCAAACATTTTGGGTAGACTTCCATAAGCTTCTCAAAATAAGTTGCTGGAATTTTGACCCACTTGTGACCGAGCGTCCTGGCTGATGTCTTGAGATGTTGCTTCAATATGTAATCAGTACACCTCCTATCAGAAGCTAGTTGTATATAGGATTTACATAATTTTCTGGAATTTTTGAAGCTGCTTAAAGGCACAGTTAACTTAGTGTATGTAAAGTTTACATACACTAAGATAACTGTGCCTTTAAGCAGCTTCAAAAATTCCAGAAAATTATGTGACCCACTGGAATTGTGATAAAGTCAATTAAAAGTGAAACAATCTGCTAACAATTGTTGGAAAAATTACTTGTGTCATGTACAAAGTAGATGTCCTAAACGACTTGCCAAAACTATAGTTTGCGTATATAACTATAGTTATAGTTAGAACTATGTTCAGTGGAGTGGTTAGAAAATGAGTTTTAATGACTTCAGCCTAAGTGGATGTAAACGTCTGACTTCAACTGTATAATATTGCAACTGTATTATATTGCATATGATTATGTCAATGTAATTACAGCTTAAAAGCAGAATTAAATTATGACTATAAAGCAGACATTACAAGACAAAATTAAAGAAATGTATGATTAATTTACTTTTCTGTTTAGGAAAGAAAACTAAATAATATGTACAAGTTATTATAAAGTAACAAACAATTATTCTGTATTTCTCAGTCTGCTTTAAAATCCATGGGGTATTTAAACTCTAAACTCAAAACAAATCTGCAATAATAAAATAATACACAGGGCGGCTGTAGCTCAGGTGGTAGAGTGGGTTGGCCACTAATCACAGGGTTGGCAGTTTGATTTCTCGCCCACATGACTCCACATGCCGAAGTGCCCTTGGGCAAGACACTGAGTGCAGACCATTTAACATATACAGTAATAATAACATTAATCAAATATTAAATACTTAGTCTTCCATATGTAACCAACACTATGTGGATGTGTTTTTTTTTACCACAAAATAAATCATTAGTTATAATGTCCATGGCTTAAAAATTTTACATTTAGCTTGTCAGGTCAAATAGTTTTATTATTGTGTGGCCTACATATCATTTTACATATTATTATGTCATTGTTACATAAAGCATATTATTATGACTTAAAAGCATAAAATAAAATGTAAATTAAATGATGACTATAAAGTAGAAATGATGACGTACAATATTAAGGCTGTCGATTGATTAAAACCACTAATGATAAATGAATAATTAATGTAATTATTTTATTCCCTTTCCATTTCAGAAATAAAACAAAATACTATGTGTAAGTTGTTAAAAAATAACAAACACAGATTCTGTATAAAGTCCCTTTCCATTTAGTAAAGAAAACAAAATAATATAAGTCGTTATGCAATAACATGGTAAATGTAAATCTGAAAACAAATCTGCAGTAATTAAATAATATAACATGACCCATATTTTAAGGATTTTGTATTTCATATGTAATAATTTTGCAGATGTTTTTACCACAAATTAAATCATTACACATAATTAATGGTCGTTGTAATACTATGTGATAATAGAAGTTATACCCATTATAATAAGAGTTAAAAGGAACATATTTATTGTTTGTTGTTGATAAAATACTTGAGCCTTATTAATGGAGCTGGTTGGGAAATACTGGAATAGAAGAATGCTATTGCTAACATAAAAGCTACAGGGGCCAGGCCGGTGAGGCTAATTGCTTTTCACATTCAGATTGGCAGTCGAAAGTCGGGCATAGGCAGTGTCCAGCTAGTGGCCAAATCAGAAACACACACACACACACACACACACACACACTAAATAAAACAGCACCTCTCACACTAGATTGCCCCTTTGACACTCTGTTGCCATGGAGCTGACATGAAAGGGACGCTGTGTTCCTAAAGTTCACCTCTCCATGTCTTTTCATTGATACAAAGCAACCATTACTGAGATTTCATATCTCACACTCTAGTTCTTTCTTACTTGACAGCTGGAGAAAAATTAAAGAGAAAGTTATCCCAAAATTAAAATTCAGTAATCATTTAATTCCAATCCTGTATGATTTTCTTTCTTCTGTACAACACAAAAGGCACATTTTTACAGAATATCTGGGCCAATCCTTTCCATATAATAAAGTTAATGATGATTAGGGCTGTCAAGTTCCAAAATGACACAAAGCACCTTAAAAGTATCACAAAAGCAGACCATCTGACTCATGCATTATATTATCAAGTTTTTTGAAGTCGTATGATAGTTATATGTGAGGAACAGACTGAAATTTAAGTGGGCTGTTGAACTGGAGAACTGAATTAGACAGTTTCAATTGTATCAACCATTGAAAGATTGAAGAAAAAAAAGATTTCTTCACAAATTGGACATTGTGAATGATTCATTAACTATCTCATGAACTCCCATAATTGCATCTAATGACATATTTTGGTCTATTCCTCAAACAAAGCTACTGCATGGCTTTTTGAGCTCCCCAGTCCTCATTCACCTATATTATATAGAAAAGAGTGACCAGGAAAATCTTCAAAAATATAACTCTTGTGTCCTATGTAAGAAAGAATGTCAAACAGGTTTGGAACATCATGTGGGTGCGTAAATGATGACATACCGAAATTCTCTTTTTTAGATTAACTATCCCTGTAAAGAGGGGTGTTCTGAAGCAAGATGGAATCATTTCATAAGCAGACATAAGCATAAATCTAAATGGACGAGAAAAAGAAAATACACATACTTTCCATTAGCTCCCCACGGCGAAGGTGCTTGGGAACTTTTTGCAGAATTCTGGAAAAAAAAAATGAACATAGAGATCATTATTCATTCAAAAACAGCATATATTTGCCAACAGCAAATAGCTGCTTCTGATGAAAATGTTCAAACACTATTAATCATAATGAGCCTACAATTTAACAATGTACACATAAGTGATGATACTAATTTGGACACTAACCAAAATAATTAATTGCATTAAATAATTGCATGCAAATTTAATGAGAACATGCTATTCAAACAAATATGAAGTCAATTTAGATGAGCCGAAGACTAGCATCATTTCTCATTTGTGCTGAATGTAAAATGAAGCCTGGAGTCTTACCTTGAAATACTCCAACAGTGAGCGCGAATACTTCATTGCGTGATCTTTCTTCAGTTTGAACATTCGCAAGTACAGAAGTGACAAACAGCGATTGCTAATAAAAGAAAAACAATCATTATGGTTCTATCAAGGCCCAGTTCATGTATATTAATATTAAAAGACGCAGCTAAAACTATTAACGTAGCATCATAAGTTTTCATAAGGCAATAAACAGCGACCGCCAAATAGTATTTGAGCACTTAAGCCACACTTAAATGAATTTAGTTGCATTAGATAACAATATATCAAACCAAGTGGCATCTGCAAACAAATTATGTGACATTTTCTCAGAACTAAATAATTTTATTTTTTGCCATTTCCCCCAATTGCTTTAAACGTTCACTGAAACTTGAAATGTGCCTGGTTTGATATTTTGTAAGCTAATCAATAGATTTCATACATTTAAAGTGCTGTTTAAGTGTCAAAATACTTTAAGTCTTGTTAATAACAAGATCAACAACAACACTATAATCATAACAAGCCATCACAACTATGCATCAATATGAACACTGGGGAAAACGCAGCCAGTCTCATAGGGTGATTGACCTTTCAACAGTATGTTTGCGAGACACCAGATGCTTTGGACATATGCTCTGCCCCATGAAACCAAAACTAGCTTCCCCACATTTCTGATGCAACCTGACCACTGAAGTCATATTAATATATAAACAGTGTCTGCCCATTTTAGAAACCAGGTCAGGGTCTTGGGTATAAAACATGTCCCTTTATCAGAGGTCCCTTTATGTAAAGGTTATACTGGCCTAATATCTGAAGTCAGAAAATGAACAGGTTTCTACAGCTCTCTTAAATGTATTTAACATCAACAAAACTGTATTATGTCGTCAACCCAGGTTCATAAATCATAAATGCGGCAGTCTTTGAAAATCCCTTTCGGCTGCTAGATGGCTTTCATTAACAAGCCAGATAGACTGGCAGCTGAATTCCAATCTGCACTGATGATTGTCATCCCGCTATAAGCGCAAAACTAACCTTGACATTCAAAATAAACAAGCGGCAGCGGCGTGACAGGCAGGCAGAGAACGGGCAGCTTTTATCTGGGCAAGAATATGCTTCCACTGTCACCATGTGGAAATCTTTCATTATCCCGTAATAGCTTAATGAAATACAGGAATAATGATCCACTCTAAGCTGATTAAGTGCTTTAGCAGTGTTTTAAAGCTTCCTCCCAGATACGGATGATTGTCGACGAGCGATGGCTGAGAGGAGATTTAACCGGCTGCTAGAGCAAAGAGCTGGATTTAGCTTTTGATGGTTTTGGGGGAATGGTGGTGAAGTTTTATATACCACCCTTGACGCCTTTGTAGATTGGCCTAGTATGTACAGCATTTCTTAGAAATAACCACATCAGTTGGGTTGTCTAAGTAAATCATGGCAAAAGGCAACACTTGTTCAGTTTCATTCTCCATACATGTTGTGTTCTATTAGCACAGTAAATGCAAATTAATTCTTGAAAGTCAAATTCCCTCAAATACGCACTGCACTAGTCTCATGGAATCAGTTGATGTGTAATTGAAATAAAGTCTGGCCCACATTGCAGACAATTCTGGCTAAGATCCGCCACTTTAGGTCCAAACATAACGCAAGTACGGGAGTGCAGATGCTTCTAGTTAGACATGGTCGATTTCCTGCATTTTTGCATTCTAGGATGTGTTTGTAATTCATAACAAATGCACATTGCATTCTCAATGTTGCCGTAAGGGGTGCTATAGTGGACATGGCAGAGCAATAGTTTTAAGAGAATATTGCTGAGCAGGTAAAATTAAAATCAACATATTTATAGCAATTTACAGTACTGTGCAAAAGTCTTAAGGTGTTTCACAGAAACATTTGTCATAAGATGGTTATTTATATCTTCAGCTTTAGTGTGTCATTATCACAAATAAATGTTAGACTCCCAAACATCACTTTTGCAAATAGAAAAGATTAGAATAGAAGAACAGCGAGCCCTGCAACAGATGTCATGACCCCAACAAAGCCCCCCACTGAACATCGAGTCAGTCTGAGATTACATAAAGAGACAGAAGTAATTGAGACAGCCGAAATAGATAGAAGAACTGTGGCAAATTCTCCAAGAAGCTTGGAACATCCTATCTGCCAACAACTAAGAACAACTGTGTCCAGGTGTACCTATGAGAATTGGTGCTGTTTTAAAGGCAAAGGTGGTCACACCGAATATTGATTTAGCTTCTATATCTTTACTGGACTTTGTATGGCGTTAAGTGATAAAGGAAAACTATTTACAGTATGTCATTATTTTTGGAGACATCCTCACTATGCAACATGTTTCACAAGTGCCTAAAACTTTTGCACAGTATTGTACCTGAAAAATAACACACACATTGCAATGGCACAGACTTTTGGAGGCTCTCTGTCACCTTCTTGAGTACTCAGGTTTGTTACCACCACAGTATCACGTTAAGCCTGTTCAAGCGGACAGTGCATTATTCGTCATACTTAAACGGCTAGTTCACCCAAAAATACAAATCTCTCATCATGATATCCCAGGTGTGTATAAACCCATTTGAAGAAAATGGGTTTCTTAGCTTCGTAGGTCCTAAAAATGCAAGTGGATGGTGATCTGACTTTTGAAATTTCAAAAAGAACAGATAGTCAGCATAAACATCATCCATATGAAGCCAGCTGTTAAATTAACGTCTTCTCAAGTGACACGGTTGCTTTTGTTGTGAAAAAAATAAAAAATATATATATTTAAGTACTTTTAAATCATAAACAATCGCTTCCGGTCAGCAGCGGTATGCACGTGTGACGTAATCATGTCGGAAGAGCAGCGCTGTTTACAACTGAGTAGGAGGAATGCTGAACAGAAGCTTTGTTGGTTTTGGTTTAGATCTGTATTTGTATCTGTTTCTTTACTCACAATGGTGTGTTTGTGTGCTTATCCTGGATGTCTCAACCGAGAGAAGAACGTGAGATTACGTCAGTAACATGGCAACGCGAATACGCTACACGAGAGACCATGTGAACTCTGCCCTCTCTTAAAGCTTACAGGAAGTGATGATTTAGTCACAAAATACTGAAATATTTATATATTTCACACCAAAAACAATCGTATCACTTTAGAAGACATTAATTTAACCACTGGAGTTATATGGTTGCTGACTGTCTGTAATTTTTAGAGCTACAAATGTCAGATCACCATCCACTTGCATTTAATGGACCTACTGAGCTGAGATATCTTTCTATTTTTCTTCAAATGTGTTCTGCTGAAGAAAGAAAGTAATACACACCTGGGATATCGTGAGAATGAGTAAATTATGAATTAACATTTTTGGGTGAACTATAGTTAACTTGCGTAAACAATGTTTTTGGCCTTAGACAGGAAAAGCCTGTCTGAGCAACAAGTGACCAACCACAATTAGTTTTTTTGCATGATGATTAAGAGAGCCAGTAAATCTGACATAACTCTGGTCGCTGTCACTCATGCTGATTTAAATCGCCAACTCTCTTTGAAAATGAATGACTTCAGGTCCCTTTGTTGCTGCATATCATTGTCTTTGTGAACACCTAACACTGAACTGCAAGAATTCTATAAAATCAAATATGGATAATGCTCATGATGAGGCATCTGTTCAGACAAACTTACCACAGTACAGCAAGCTTCTTCTCTGCTATTGTGGCGGAATGACTGGTGAAGTTCTTTAATCTCATCGCGTACCTGAAAGTACACAAGATAGACTGTAATGGTAGAAAAATATTAGCCTATGTTATGTTGATAATTCTGCTTATTATTGGGCCTGTGTAGCTCATGGTAATATTAATACTTTTCTGTTTGATTTTTAAGGACGTTTTTGCTTACTGTTACTTAATTTTCATACTTTGTTCACCACTTGATGTCTAATGTAAAATCTAGGACCTGAAGCAAAAACCAGTTGAGAACAACTGGTCAAAGCGACGAACCACAATTATCATTGACACCATCCCTGCATTCCAAATAGGATGAACTATGCCTCTGGGGGGGCACTTCAAAGGGAGAACAATCATGATAGTCATGCTGTAAGATGGCTTCAAACTGAATGTCCAATAAAAATAATTTAAAAAGTGAGTTTCGAATGCCCCACACCGTTCACCCTGCAATGCTCTTAAAGTGGAAGGATAAAGTCTTCAAAGGGAATTGAGCATAGGGATGACCACTTATGAATGGAACACACTCCATATTTAAATCAGGCCAAGTTTCAGAACAAAGCAAGGAATTTCAAGGCCCATCTATTTTCATTGCGTCTGATGCCAATAAAATGGTGTCTCTTACTGGTAAGAACTGCTCAGTAGTTCATCTTTTGAATTTCAATTATAAAACGAACAATGGTCCTCCATGAGGGAGGGATACTCACCTGATGAGCTCTACAGTTTCTGAGTACATTGTGTAGGGGGACTTGGCCTCTAATGGGTCTCGTTCCATGGCGTTGCCGCATTCGATGAACGAGAGTGCACCATCGGCGTAATTCACAGCTTTTCCAAACTTGTCCATCTGTGAAGCAATTAATTCATCAAAATAGCATTAGAGGCTGAGAGAATTATAGTAATTAAGTTAATTTTCAAAGCTTCAAAACTTTTGTAAACAGCTCATAAATTTGTATAGTAAAATAGATATAATCTTTGCGGAAAATACAACAATTAGGCAGAGGTTATTCTCCGCACTGGGCTTTTATGAAGCTCTGTGAGTCACAGCATTATTTGGTCTAGCATCATTTATTTGCAGATGTCATTTATTTTGATATTTTTTTACCTGATGCAAAGACATTCATAGAGATTTAAGTGTGCTAAAACTTAAGAGGCAACTGTACTTTCAACTTCATGACATGTTTATGAATCAGGACAGTTTATTTTGTGTGACAAAGAATTATGAGGGGTTGTTTTACTGTACATTTTGTCTTTTCCAAATAGCATTGTATTTTTCATCCTGACTAATCGGCACAGCCTCATAAAGGCTAACTTTAAGTCTTATGTCTCATTTCTCAAAAACAAACTAATCAATAGTAATAAAACATTACGCCTACCCACAAAAAACCTGACTGCATCCTACTCCTCAGACAAGCACAAACAATAAGCGCACATCTCATCTCCATAGGAGTGTAAAATAGATTTACTGACCATTTGCCTCATGGCACCTCTGGAGATGAGTCCATACAAGTCGAGCGGATACCCGAGATTCATTACACGCCTGCCTCTATGCCCTTGTAACTGTGGCAATCAATTCCCTTTACTTTGTATTCATGACTAGGCCTATACATCGTCATACCGATTTATGACAGAAGGGATGTAACTTGCGATAATGGACAATGTTTCCAGATATAATTGCCTAGATCCAATTATTTGGGGGTCGGGAGTCTGTTTTGTAAATCTTGCACAAAGCTTCGGCTTTATGAATGCTAAGGGCAGACACAAGGGCTCTTTCCCGGCTAAACTGGAAAGTCTTCAATTATAAAAGGTGAGCTTTTACTTGGCTTGCTAATGGTTCTCTGTTGCACGAATGGTTATGCATCCATATAGTTAAGAGCAGTACAGCAGAGATTTTTCAGCTGTACAGCAGAGAGTTAGCTGAGTGCTAACTTCCCATAGGAAAGAAAAATTACAAAAGATGTCTCTTTAATATCTCACTTAGACTTCAATGAGAGCAGATGGAAAGCAAATAGAGGTTTTTGCAAATGTCTCCTTTTTTCAGATGTTTCCCCTGAGCAAATGTCACATGTTTCATTTCACATGTTTCTCCTCAAGAGTGACATCTCAACAACATCACATTTGCATACCAAATTTTCAGGGTGTCCACACATTTTGACCAATGAATTTGCAAGTGTTTCCAGTTGATTGTACTTACTGGATAAATCCTTTTATAGAGATTGCACTCACAAAGAGCAGTATATAATCAATTAGACATTTTTTAGTTAAGCAAAACTATGAATAATGATAATAATGATGAATATTATTATATATAGAGTTCCCACACATGATGACCATGAATTATTTCCATAATTATTTTAAAACCCTGTATATACAGTAAAACGTATATATTTATATTTATGAATCTTCTCAATAATTTACCAAATGCAAAAAGATCTTACGGTTTTATTACTTCTATTTGTGTTTTCATGTATAAAAAGTTTTGTGCATGTAAATTTATTATGTACATATCTTGAGGCTTACCAATGCATCGGCCTTGTGCTTAAGCTTCTTGGCTTCTTGCATGTAGTAATCTGCATTGTGAACACTGTAAGGATATAAAGTGTGAATTAAAGGTTAACATAAACCTGATGTACCTTGGTGTCCATGATAAATTTGTTCTTCATGTACATTGCATTGCACATAGAGTATACAGTAAATTAATTTAAAACTGATATATCTGCAAAACATTTAAACATATACACTCCATGTCACGTTATACTATACAATCTAAGTACATATGCTGATTATTCTCTAATGTTGCACATATAAGTATCACATGGCTGTTACATACATGTTATTAAATGTGAGTTTAGGTCTCCTGGGTTCAATGTGCTCCATGGACAGTGCAGAAGGGATTGACCAGAGGCCTGTGTCCGATTGGCCATTGCCATGGAAAACACTGGATGGCTTACTGTGATTATCTTCCTCCTGTAACAGGAAAAGTACAGTACATTGCAATGATCATGATCCTTTAACAACTCAAATAATCCTGAATGATCCATTCATTCTTCATGTATTCTGCATTTACCCAGTGTTTTAATTTTTAGGGCCATTTAGTTGGATGGAGTTTGGATGATCGGCACATAGGAGCAATTTTTTTTGTCTTCAGTGCTATTTTGAAATCCTTTCAAGGTAATTAGTTTAGCAAAAACACAATAAATGTGGTGAAAGCCTCAAGTAAGGAAAACAGTATTTCATGGTGAAAGTAAACTATTCTAAAGGATTTTTTGGACAAGAATTCAAACTTGCTTCTAGTAACATTAACAGATAATAATAATAACTCAACATCTGTTAACTGAGTAGTGCTTGCCCATTCAAACCTTACTCGCTTTGTGCCACCCACCCATCCATCCATCCATCCATCCATCCATCCCTCCCTCCCTCCCTCCCTCCCTCCCTCCCTCCCATGGACATGCATGCTTGAAAGACTCACAGAGTTGGTCTTGGCATGGGCGAAGGATTTCTTCTCTACTTTGCGGTGCTTGTGTGATGATGATGATGATGATGAGGTGGAGGCAGGTTTTGTTCGGGTGGAGGGCAGTAAGCTGGGGCCAGTGGAAGTGCTTCCCTCCTGACTGATGGAACTGCATTCACTGCTCCTCCTCTGGCGGCCCACCAGCTCGTCTGACAGTGGCGACAATAGAGGCGGTAACAGCTTTTCCTTCCTCTTACGAGGCTGTTTCTTCAATGAACTTTGCAGAAGAAACAAAAGAAATGTTAAAGGTCTCTGTCTGAGCACTTGAAGGACACTTCAAACCTCTACAGTGCTGGCCAACAAGTCTTCTGTTGATCAAAGAGCACTTAGACAAAGAAAAAAATCTGTCAGGCCAATGCAACTGAACATTGTTCAAATGTCAAACAGCATCAAGGAATACACGAGTGAACCATTTGAAGAAACTGCAAAAGGCTTAGAAATGGATAAAGTCAATCGTAGACTGTTGCTGTATGTCCAGTTCTGGGACTTAATGTAGTAGACTAAGGGGCCGTTCACACTGAATGTGTTTTTTCTCTCTGTCTACTTATGTTGCATCTCAGCATGACACTAAACCCTAATTAAAGAGAAAAGCTTTTCACAGTTATGTATATTATTTTATACCTGTCCCCAGCCTATTATTTTGTTAATAATATTTGATACTCTATTGTACTATATTTCTTTCATATTTTGACAGTTGGGCATTTAAGACAAATCAAAATGTTCTGGTCCTATTGTTTTTTTTTTCTAGAGCAATATAGGAAAGACAAAAAAAAAAGCAAATTGGAGAGAAGGTGGCACGTGCATAAACTTGTCATGGACCAGTTACATATTGAAGTGCTTACATGTCTAAACTTAACCTTAACCAAAAAAAATTCACTGAGACAGCAGCATATCTTTGCCTTGGTTTATTGGGCTGAAAATATGCTATAAAACATGAGTCTCATCAGTTAACAACACTAAATAAAAGGCTTCTTTGCTTTTCTAATTCAATTAAAAGGGTGAATGCAGGGTGTGAGCTTTAGGGCTGTCTGAAATGAGCTGATTTAAAACACACCGAGCAGGTGATAACACTAAATAGCCCAGAGTGCTAAACACTTCCAGTAATAGACCTTAGCAAAGGCTAATATTTTAGCGTAGTGCTGCTGATCTTATTTTCAAGATCCTCTGCTGTTACTCCTGTCGCAGTGCGTTGGGCACTCAGGCGAACAGTAAGAGCATACGACCCCTGTCACATGTGTCTTTGACAGGCTTTAGCCTGCCCTGACACAAATTGAATATCTAAAATTAGCAGTAGCCGCTGTGCTGGTGTCAGAGTTAAATTACTTTAATGCATTGGGACAAAGGAGACAGTCGAGTTTGGAGGGTGACCTGCTGCTCCCTCTCCGATAGCGAATTGCTAAGCTGAGCTGGCAAATCTCTGCGCTGTGTGCTTTCGTGCACATGTGGTGAAAACGTCAGGGGACACTGGTAGCATATGTTAAAGTAAAGTAAAACACTGCAGGTTCTATGTAAGCAGTATTTCAGTGGATTCAATGATGAGACGTACAGAAATTCACAGTAAAACACGAATTCAATGTCAACTGGTTTCCTGGTCTAAGCTGGTTTAAGCTGGTCTCCCAGCCTGACCAACTGACAAGTTCTCACTTTTTATACCAATTAATTTCCATGACCTTTCCAGGTGTTTTTGATTACTGGATAAACAATTTAGATTCAGACCAATTTGCTAATGAGTCATTCAGACCATTTTGTGAACTGTTTTAATGAATTAATTGCAAGGAATCAACTCAAAAGAATGATTCACTCTAGAAATCTGATATCACTATGGCTTGTGATCAATATCTTGAAAATATTTGAAAAAAAAAAAAAAAAAATAGTAAAATATAGTTTCTGATATATATGAAATAAATATTTTTTTTCCCCAGGCCTGGACAAGACCATTTTACACCCAAACACAAATTAAAAATGTTCTTATATTTCCAGGTTTGCCATATCTGTTGGGGTCATTGTCTGTGACGACCCCCCCCCTAAAACCAGCACATCATCTTGGCTGGTTAAATGTGATTTTTTTAATCAGGGCTTACTCATTTAATATAAATTTTCATGCAATCTAACAAGAATCTTTGTTAAGTGGTAAAATGCACAAGACACGTTGAGAAAAACAAAAGTTGTAGCTAACTACTTGTTTAGGTTTTTTGACAAGAGCTCTCAGTAGCACGTGATAATGTAAGCAACATGTCATGAGTTGGTATTGAATACTCACTCTTTTGTGCTGGGGACCTTGTGGTTATGTATGGGTGAGATACAAGGAGGAAGTAGCATTGCATCTTTGTCAATCCGAAGCTTCTTGCCTCCACTTATATCGTCACAGTGCTCAGACTGCAGAGAGAATAAAGTTTACAAACACAATCCTCAATTTAATATATAATTTTGCTTGGCAGGATGAATACCAGTTTTGAAACATACAAGACTTATACCTGGCATCCTTTATAACCCAGGGACTCCATTACTATATTTAATCTGTTTTTTAGAAAACCAAACCTCGAAACAGGATATCACTGAAGTGACATTGCAACCCTCAAGTGCATTTTTTACTTTCTAGCTCTAAGGAACACATTCACAGTCATAGCTGTTAATTGAGTTGTTGGTAACCAAGTAGATGTTACATATCTGGGCTGATAACTAAAAGGTTGTAGATTCAAGCACTGCAAGTGGTGATCCATGAGTTGTCATCAATGTGCCCAAGCAAAACTGGTAAAATGTGTTTTGTTTTAAAAGGAAGAACATCATGTTGCACATTTGGTCACAAGACATGATGAGAACCAATGTAGTTTGATGTTATTAATGTAGCCTATATTAGATTTAAACACTTTAATCATATAATTTGATTTGAGAGTGGAGTCAAATTTCATTCAGTTTATTGCATGAAGCGAATTGTGTCACCTCAGATCACTTGGAATATAGTGCATCATATTGAGTAGTATAAATTACTTTTACTGTGGTTTTATAGTGGGGGTTTTTTGTGTCCATTTTGTCTTAACTTGATTGTTCAGAGTCACTATTTACTTTCACACTGGCAAATAAACCATTTGTGACTTTTTAAAACATGTTCCACAGAAGAAAGGAAATATTTTGGGTTTGGGAGCTAAATTAGGGAGACTACTGTAAATAATGACAGAATTTTAATTTGACAGAATTTTAGGAGAACAGTCCATGATTTGAACATGACATTGGACATTAGTGACTTGGTTGACTTGCTGGTTAGTGTAGTACAGTCGTTAAAGTTCTGGTCTGGTAATGAATTGTAGGTTTCACCCCTATAAGGTGCAATCCATGAGCTATAACAGTTTTGCCCTTGAGAAAGGTAATTAACCTCAAATTAAAGGGAACTGCCCCTGCAATACGTGTACTGTAAGTGTACTGTAAGCCCCTGCTAAATTGCTACTTAAAATAATAATTGCCTGATAATATTGCTATTGCGACACTTGAAAAATGTTGAGAACACTGAACACCTGCCTTGTGTTTCCTCTTTGATTTACTTGGGTTTTTCTCTGCAGGGATTGAGGCAGGTGACTGTTGCCGCCTGTGTCTGACACTGACCTCCCGACACTCAGCCTTGGTCGGGGGAGGCTCAGGGGGATCATGCCCCGGGATCCGTGACAGAAAGCTGAGTTCAATCTTAACCCAAAGTGACTTGATGTCCTCAAAGTCTCTAAGTGGTGATAAAAGTTCATTCTGTACAATGGGGATTGGGGAAAAGAGGGGCTCTTCAAGGAGATCTGATGCACCTGGGTCAGGAATGGAGGTGCAGCTTGTGCTGGTAAGGCTACTAACACTCAGGATATTGCTGTTGCAATCCTTAGATTTCAAGCTTAGTGTGTTGGGACCCGGGCAGGGAAGCTGGACCTTGGAGAGCTCTTCAGGGTCCGAGTGACACTCGGATGAAGACGACTCAGTCTCGATGAACTCCTTGGACTTGGGGATGATCTTGTTGGGTCCTCTGTGCTTCTTCTTATCTGGAACTGGTGTGATGTTGGTCTGTGCAGCATTTGTTGTAGTTGTCCGAGGTTCTTTTCTAGGAGCTGTCTTGACTCCAGGGCCCTTGCCTCTAGGTTTGGGTGGTTCTAAAGGTGGAGGCTCTTTTTCCTTTGGAGTCGAACTTGAGTTTCCTGGTCTGGGCCAGTTGTGCTCCTCACTGCTAGAAGATCGCTCCACCTTTTTGGGCTGTTTCTTGCCAGTGCTTCTCCTGGGTGGCGCTAGCTCCACTGAGGCTGGTGATTTCACCTTGGTGCTTTTGCTGTCTTGAGCTTTCTGACACGTCTTGGGTTTGGCTTTCTCGCGGATGGGACTAAGCAAAGCTCGCTCCTTGGTGTCTGCTGGTGCCAGTGCTGTGCTGGGCTTGCTCTTGCTGGAGCTCTGGTTCTCAGAGGCTTGGCTTTCATCCAGTTGAGTGTTGTTAAGCCCATGACTGTCTGGCTGTGTGCTAATTAGTGCTTTATTGTGGGGATTAACTTTGTTTAGCCACTTATCTAGTTGCCACTTGTTTGTCGATGGAGGTTCAGGCTGGTGAAAGAAGAAAACAAATGTTAGTTGAGTTGTACTGTGCTATTACACAGATCTTAAGGCTAGGGTATACTTCATTTATCTTCATGTCATGGCTTGCTGTGCACAGTGCACATTACGCAGATTTGTCATCAGCATAGTACGCACAAACTTTTTTGATAAAGTCAACAGCATTCGCATGTGCCACTGACAAGTGATGTGCGGGACTAGTCGACTAGATGATTCTGTTGGTGCTAGTCGACACTGGAATTACAAGTCGGTTAATATTTTCCCCCCATTAAACTTTTACATTTTTTTACACATTTACGTTTAACTTTATATTTTTACAGAGGTTGCACTTAAATTACTGTCATACTAATGTTACACATTTTAATATAATTCATAATACAAATATTATTTAAAAAAGAGGATATTTGTAACAGATACAAAGTTTCATTGTGACTCAGGCTGCACGTGCTTCTTCCCTCTCTCACGCGCATGCTGGAAAATGTCCTCTAGCTAGACAAGCAAACCCAGCAAAGTAGCTATAGAATCACTTCGGTGGTGGTGCGGGAAATGTAAGCCCAGCGTAGTTCTAGCGGGAAGACTAGCAGCTGTACATCATCGTACCATTAGCTAGGTAACTCCAAGCCAATCACATGTAAGCCATTGTTTTATAATTCTGCTCACAATCTATCACATTGCTGTTTCAGTGTGCTAACACGGCAAACACCACCACCTCACTCCCACCAGTTGAGTCCCGTCCTGCATGGGGGTAGGCTCCTCACCCCTGCCTCCTGTCTCCGGCAGGATCTGATGGTTCTGAGTGCAACAACTTTGGACTGCCAAATGGGGCTTACACCAAAGAGAGACATTATATTACTGTTTTATATTCATCAAATAAATGTAATCTAAAACTTTCCTCAAATCTGCTTGCCTTCCTGATAGAAGTGGATTTCCGAAATGTTGGCATGAAATTCAGATTTTTTCACATTTGAGTCTTCTCTGAATCTGTGTTGGCTTGTAAGTTATTTTCCCACTGAGCTGGCCTTTTCAAGCGTAGGATAGCTGCCTCAGGTGACAATGTAGACATGTTAATTTTGCCCATCAAATGTATGCTTTTAATGAAGTAGCTTAGAAAATTACTGTATTAGACAATGAATGGCATTTTTTTAAACTGCTGATCAAGAATGCTATTTTCAATGAGGTACCGACTGCTTAACAGATTAAAATATATTTTATTCTGTGTGCACGTCATGTTTAGAATACATTAGGTTTATTGTAGGCTACATCACAGGCCTATATTCTCTATCCTATATATATTTAATTTATTTTAATTTTTTTTACATCGTAACTGTTATTAGTTAATATTTTTACTGAACAGCTGTCATATTAAACCAATGACTAATGCACGACTTCACGTCATGAAATACACGCAACTTTTCTGCTTATTTTTTCTCTCTCGTAGATTTGGTTTAGCCTACCTGTTAATTATTTCAACAATGTCCTGACTGTTTTATTATAATAAGTAACTTTTACTTGGTGAATTCCATTTAGAACAGGCTAGTAGTGTTGCGCTATTGGTCCTGCACGATTAATTCAATTGTTTTCAATAAATATACCTGTATTCACTACAGGTGAATGCTTGTCATGTTCTATATTTTATGTACAATGATGATAATGCAAGGAAAGCACGTCGTGGATACATTTTCATTGGAATTTAGCATCGGATTTGGAATAGATTAAGTATTTTAAATGGGTTGCATAAACACTTTTTTGACTGTTTTCTGCAGGTTGGTTTCTTTTTCTAAGTTTTTTTGTTTAAACTTATTCGTTCCACACATCCCTACCTCTGATGCACAAAGATTAACAGTGTTAACACATTCAAACTTTTCGAAGTATTACAGATAATTGTTTTGTGCATACATCATTAGTTTTTGTAACTAGTGTTCCCTTTCAAAAAGCTACACTTATGATGCTGCACTGAGTTAGCCCTTTGGGAACAACTTTAGGTGTGACCAGCTGTGAATATGTGTGCAACACGTCAATTAACAATTTATAGCCTCTGCCGGTGACATCACTGGAGCAGGGCTATATATAGATGCGTCAGAGGTGCATCGTCAGATCTTTTGCCCTCAGATCACTCTGTGTGTGTGTGTGTGCTTCATGAGCCTGTCAGAAACTTTTCTACTTTCCTCTGCTAGGAGTTAGATTTTGTTAGGCAGTGTGCAGATACCTTTCTCCTCTTGAAAATGACTGAAAGACAGAGCAAACTGTGTGTGTTCCCTTGTCTACACACGATGGCTGAGAGGGACACACATCAGTTTTGCTTTATATGTTTGGGGGAAGAGCATGCTGCTCTCGCATTGGGGCGGGGCGGATGCGACCATTGCGATATGCTCTCGGTCAAAATGCTTCGTGCTCGTCTCACTTACTTCCGAGAGTCGGCGCACACACTTCAATCGTGGGGCTCTCGTATGGATCTGGCTGAGGAGCGAGATACGGGTCCATCCCTATCGCTCGCTCTCTCCCCAGACCCAGCTGGTCCTTCCTGTGATCCTGAAGCACGCTCCGGCGCCTCTTCGGTTCATGAGGGGGACCTTGAATCTCTTGAGTTTGCAGACTTTGAGTTACCCACCTCCGAGCATTCCGGGCATGATAATAAATCATCGGAGGAATTACTCGAGGTGATTACTCGTGCAGTGGCCAGGCTTCAATTAGACTGGCCAAGCAAACAAGAGACCCCCAAACGCTCTAAGTTGGAGGACAGATTTCTGTCTGGTGGCCAGGGGAAGGGAACGCCTCATCAGTAACTTCCCTTCTTTGATGACCTCCATGACGAGCTCTCTCGTTCATGGGGAAACCTTATGCTTCCCGTGTCTACGTGCCCTCAACGTCAATATATTCGACTATCGTGGGTGCTGAGACACGGGGGTATTTGGTGATGCCGCCGATTGAAGATACTCTTGTGGGTTATCTCTCACCGGGTTCGGCATCATCGTTAAAAAGACCCTCTCTCCCCACAAAGCCATGCAGGACTACCTCCACGCTAGTAGGGAAGGCTTATCAGGCAGCGGGTCAGGCTGGTGCTGCCCTGCACACTATGGCAGTGTTACAGGCATACCAGGCTGAACTGCTGAAGGACCTGAGTGCAGGTAGGAGGCTTTCTCCGAGCTTCGTCGAACCAGGGATCTTTCTCTCCGTGCGACCAAGCAGAAGGCCTGTGCCATTGGCCGGTCTATGTCTGCTTTGGTGAGCACGGAGAGACACTTATGGCTCAACCTATTGGGCATCAGAGATAAGGACAAAGTATTCCTTCTTGATGGTCCGGTTTTGCCTTCTGGCTTATTTGGGGGACGCTATGAATATAGTTATCACCAGGTTCCAGGAGGCGAAAACACACGAGGAAGCATTCAGGCAGTTTCTTCCTTGCCACAGTGCGGTCAAGCTTTACCAGTAAGTATCAGGGCTCACTCTACCAGAGGGGTCATTTCCTCTGAAGCCTTGGCTTGGCAGAGGTGTCCCTCTGCAGCATGTTTGTGATGCGGCAGGCTGGTCCTCTCCGCACACATTCATTAGATTATATAGTTTGGATATTCATGCCACTCCGGGCCCTTATGTTCTTGAGTCAACATCACAAGCTCATGTCTGAGACCTCTTGCTCTCTTGTGAGCACACTAGAGAACCGTAAGGGGTCCAGACATCCACAGTGCGGCGGCGTGGGTATTCACGCTCCCAAAGCGCTAACTCAGCACAGCATCATAAGAGTAGCTTTTTGAAAGGGAATGTCTCGGGTTACTTGACTGTAACCCTTGTTCCCTGATAAAAGCGGAACGAGATGCTGCGCTTCATTGCCGCACTGGGATGCCCCAGGACTGCTCTTCAGACAAAATACCTGACGATGCACCTGTGATGCATCCATTTATAGCCCTGCTACAGGTGCATCCAATGATGTCACCGGCAGAGGCTATAAATTCCGGCCAAAGTTCACTGACGTGTTGCGCACATAATCACAGCTGGTCACACCTAAAGTTGTTCCCAAAGCGCTAACTCAGCGCCGCATCTCGTTCCGCTTTTATCAGGGAACAATGGTTACAGTCAAGTAACCCGAGACGTTTTACCAATATTATTTTTCAATGACATATGCCAAAATCATATCTGAAGAGCAGGGTGGTGGATAGTCAATGTAATGCTTATATACACATCATGGAATTTAATGACAGCAATTGAGATGTACACACATTTGCTGAAAATAACATATTTTGAACAATGTATCCTCAAAATTCACAGAAAATTGTAAACTAATGAATTTTAAGACATTAACAAGGCTGTCAGTAGTGTTTGGTACTAAAACAAGGGGGAGGAAACTAATAAAAATGGCCAATAATCAGTCGATTATTTGACCGAGGCAATATATATTAGTCAATCAATGTTTTAAACCACTTGTAATTGGTAGGTAAGAAAATGCTAAATGTTTAAATGCATTGAATCATGTAGGGCTATACAAAGTTAATATATACATGTCCCAAACCCAAATTTCTAATGATGCATATCAGCACAGCAATCATCTGTCTCTGGTGTTGATTCAAGAGAAGCATGCTGATTCAGTCATATGACTTTCATAGACCAATGAGCTGGCACAATGATGAAAAGGCCATTAAGAAAGGAAGTCGTAAAACTTGTGAATAACAGAGGAAATGCACTGTGTATTGTCCTGATGACTGCTCACAATTCTTACTGCGGAGGCAATGTTTTCAACAGCCTTATTATCCCGTATGTTTTGTACCATTATGTTCCCAGACACACGTAAATCTTTCACGCCAAACCATAAATGCAGTCTTGAATGATCTCCTAAATGATAGCAAATCATTCAGAACAAAAAGCCATGGAAAGAAATGGACTTCCAGATTAACCATTAGAATCATAGGGTAAAAAAATAACTTAAGCGCACTTTTGTATAACACCTGATGGTACGTTTTGAGACAAAAGCTGATCTTGTACTTTATTTAACTTCAAAACCACATTCAGTCTGTCATTTACACCAACATGTAAACTACCAAATTTTCACATTGAAAGTACCAGCACAGAAATTAACTATTGTGTGTGACGAAATTGACAGGCCACCCAATGTTTCGCCACTGAAGCATCAGGGTGGAGGACTGCCGTTTAAAAGAGAATGAAACGGTTCTCAGAACAGCAGAACACTTGCAGTGCTAAGAGACAGATTCCTATTGGCCATCACAGGCAGAGAGCAAAGCTATACACACAGAAGGGGCGATGAGAACCGAGAAATGTTTACTCTAATGTAATGCTCTTAGGGAGCCCCGGGCAGGCTACGGTAGGACAACTTTAAAGCTGCCAATTAATCCTTTGAGGAGATCCTTTCAATAACCCAGGCCCCCCAAACCCATGCTGAGAAAAATTCTCTGAGAGAGGGAATGCTGCCTTAGTCTCTTTTTCCCTATAGCTTAAAGAGACTTATTCACATTCATTTCTGTTCTTTTAAAATCTCTGGATATTGGGCCTGACATTAATTATTTGAGAGAAATAATTGCATAAGTTGGGAGTCATTGAACTTCAAGGCTCAAATTTCAGAAGGTGAGCAAAACAACACACAACCGTAAACAACATCAATAAGATAGACTGAAAGATTTTTATGGGTGTATCTTACAAAACCAGTCGTGTCAGGGACATAATTCACTCCAAGATCAGAAGAAACATAGGAAATTATACTTGAATAATAAATATTAAGACTACATCTAAGACCATTAAACTTTTTTGCATTGTGACATTATTTTCAGGACAATTAAACACATTTTGCTACCAGTTCTCATTACCGCATTAACACAGGTTAAGAACAAATATGAACAAATACTACAATCATGTATAAACACTTTGCAATTTAAATAATATATTTTATTTTTGCATTATAGTAAAATAGTGATAACACAAAAATCTCAACAACAACCAAAAAACAAAAACAAACAAACAAACAAACAAACAAACAAGCGTAATGGTCCTACTGAAAAAACAAAAACAAAAAAACCTGGCTTTGTGCAAATTGTCTTTTGATTTTGGGATGAAATGTGACTCAGACATGTAATGCAGTTTACAAAAGGTTAATGGATCAGTTTAGAGTGGATGTGTTAGATATTAGAAATGATGTTCATTACCTCTGGTGTGGTGGCACGGGATGCCCGATTGCACTCACTGTCACTGGAGCTGCTCTCGCTGTCCGAGTCAGACTCAGAGCTGCTCTCTGATTCGCTGGAGCTCCCTGAGGCGCCGCTGGAGTGACTGGCTGGCTCGCTGTTCCTCAGTGTTGCTCCAGGGAGGCTTTAGGCAAGAGAACAGACAAGAGCATTATTCACCTAATATCACTGCACACGTCTAACCACACAAATGTGCCATTGACAGCAGAGATGTACATACTGTAAGAGATATTTTATTAATGCACATTGAGTGCTATGATTGAAACCATCAGGAGAAACTGGGCCAACACATTCAACAGCCAATCCTTTGATACAGTGTACTACTAGAAAAACCTGTAACTATGACCTGCCCATTACAGTTAAAGGAATAGTTCACCCAAAAATGAAAATTCTCTCATCATTTACTCACCCTCATGCCATTCAAGGTGTGTTTGACTGTCTTTCTTCAGCATAACACAAATGAAGATATTTAGAAGAATATTTCAGCTCTGTTGGTCCATAAAATGCAAGTGAATGGGTGCCAAAATTTTGAAGCTCCAAAAAGTACATAAAGCCATCATAAAAATAATCCATACAATTTCTGTGGTTTAATTAATGTCTTCTGAAGCAAAAAGCTGTATGTAAGAAATCGATCAAAATATAAATCTTTTATTTTTTATAAAAATGTTCGCTTCCGGCCAGCTTGAGGTTTGTACGTTGATGAGGGTGGATTTCAAACTGCATCTTGCATGATGTAAGCACGTAAGCCTCCTCTGAATAGATATTTATATTTAGACCCCTTATTAGCAGCTGTTTCTATGGACTGTGGTACTTTTTGGACACAAAATGAGTTTATGATGTGGTCTAAGCATGGAGCTTGATCTGAGGCATCTCCTCCACTTGCATTCAAAAATTGCAAACTTGCCAACGCGTTTGACCTCGACCCTCGTTAATTTTGTAGCAAAAAGTTTTAAATATTGATCTGTTTCTTACAAACCTAGCGTTTCACTTCAGAACATTTAAGTAATACACTGGAGTTGAACAAATTACTTTTATGATGGCTATATGTGCTTTTTGGAGCTTCAAAAATGTGGCACCCATTCAATTGAGCTGAAATATTCTCCTAAAAATCTTAATTTGTGTTCAGAAAAAGAAAGAAAGTCATAAACCTCTGGGATGGCATGAGGGTGAGTAATTATGAGAGAATTTTCATATTTGGTGAACTAATCCTTTAAAGGTATAGTTTATCCATCATTTACACACCCGTACGACATTCTTTCTTCCATAGAACACAAAAGGATTTATTAAGCAGAATGTCAGCCTTAGACAGCATTTACTATAATTGCATCTCCTTCTGTGTTCCACAAAAGCAAGAAAGTCATACAAGTTAGAAATGACATCAGTGAACAATGACAGACTTTTCATTTTTGGGTGATATAGCATTCATCTAATAGCTTCATTGTAGTTTGCTATTGTTTATTAGTAGTTTGTAATGAAAATTTACATTTAGCAGACAGCTAACTACTTTTTTGTGTAGTTAGCTCAGTAGCTTGTAGTGTACATTTATGTTTATATTTAGTAATTTAATAGACATGAAGCTAACTACTGTTTTGTGTAGTTAGCTTACTATCTTGTAGTGTACATTTGTTTACATTAATTTAGTCATTTAGCAGACATGTAGCTAACTACCTTTTGTGCAGTTAGCTTACTATCTTGTAGTGTACATTTGTTTACATTAATTTAGTCATTTAGCAGACATGTAGCTAACTACCTTTTGTGCAGTTAGCTTACTATCTTGTAGTGTACATTTGTTTACAGTAATTTAGTCATTTAGCAGACATGTAGCTAACTACCTTTTGTGCAGTTAGCTTACTATCTTGTAGTGTACATTTGTTTACATTAATTTAGTCATTTAGCAGACATGTAGCTAACTACCTTTTGTGCAGTTAGCTTAGTATCTTGTAGTGTACATTTGTTTACATTAATTTAGTCATTTAGCAGACATGTAGCTAACTACCTTTTGTGCAGTTAGCTTATATCTTGTAGTGTACATTTGTTTACATTAATTTAATCATTTAGCAGACATGTAGCTAACTACCTTTTGCGTAGTTAGCTTAGTAGCTTGTAGCATACATCACATTTATGTCATTTAGCAGACAGCTAACGACTCTTTTGTGCGGTTAACTTAGTAGCTTGTACATATATATTTATTTAATTTAGCAGAACTATATTATGATGTTACTAACTACTTTTTAAAAAGTGAAGCTTGAATGTAGTTGAACCACTTTACATTTTGAATAGCTTGTAGCTTGTTAAGCTCTGGTTTTAAAATAGCTTCCCCACCATTGAAGACAGAAATAACATTTTCATGTTAAATACTACTTGCCAAATTAAAAAGTGAAAAAGAAAATAAGATTGCTTTGATATTTTTAGCATTGTTTTTTATTTAGATATAATTTAGTTCTTGCTGCTGCAGTGAACAAACTAACAACAAGACAATTTTTCCAGTTGATGACAGAAGATATTACTTTGAGAGAGCTAGACTGAAAGATATTAACAGATAGCTAGAGACAAAATGACCACAGAATGAGGCTTTGTTTACTTCTCCACCTACGTGGCTTTTACTTTGCTCAGTCTGTATTATCAGTCATGCTCAGCATTATTCATGAGTTCATGAAAGGCCACAGCGCTCTAATCCAATAAGCAATTCTCTCCTCAGAGCATCCTCAGGCATGGCCATCCAAGACTGTTCTACATGGAGTCAGACATGCCAGAAGAAGGTAAATTAAATTCCTTTCCAAAGGTCAGACCAGGCTGCTTTATGTTGACACTTCATTATCGATGATGTTATGACAAGAAAGGTGTTCTACAGCTCTAGCAGAAAGACATGGAAAGCATTAACCAGGAAATAGGTATTTGTCCCTGAGAAGAAGAAAAATAAACTATGACATAAGCTGTGTACAAAATTGGTCACTTGTGCACTCATCACTGTATGTCGAAAACCCAAAAAGTGTGCGACAGTGGCCATATGCAAACAAAGTGTCATATGCAATCAATGGCAAACTTTTTACAGAATAAACCTCACTATTCACAATTTTTTTGCAATTACCAACTGATCCCAAAGTGATTTTTAATGGAAGTATGAAGTCATGTTACCTATGGGCATGTTCTACTAACATTTGACAATCAGAATGTGTCCAAATACCTTTTGTCCTCATTTTAACTGTATAAATGTGTGTATATATATATATATATATATATATATATATATATATATATCTCACAGGTAGTGTGAATAACTCTATAAAATTCAAGAAAATAAAATACCTTCTAGAATGGCCACAAAGCTCCAGAAAACACAAAAGGCTTGAAATCTACATTTCTTTCGAAACACAGAGCTCTGTGACCTTTGTCTATGCAATTATCACTGATTTATGTGATACACACATACAAAACTAAAGGAAAAAAGCAAAAGAATATTCAATCTCAATCTCTCTCAATCTTTTTGGTTTTAATAGGGCTGACCTTTGTTTAACTGCCATAGAAACTCATGAGACAGATGAGAGAAAGGATAGTCCAAAAATAAATGAATAAATGGCTCACCCACCTTTTACCACAGATGATACTGTTTATCTTTAAACACAGAATGTGTAATACAACACGGTCCCCAATTAGGCCCCCTTTCTAGAAAATGTTAAATATTCTAAAATATGTTAATATAAACTCTTGGTATCTGGGTATTTTGGTTATTTTGTTTACTCGAGTACTCGAGGGGCAATGACATGTACAGTACATAACTTTATATATAATAACATGTCTGACAAACGTATTTGGCTGCTGAATTGCGTCTTGTTTATCCAGTAGATCGTCTATTCATTATTATGGGCTGTAATAAAATAATCTGTTACAAAATGTCAAAAGATTGCATATTCAAAATAATCAGTCGAGATCAGTTGAATGCCACATTGTTGAATTAAAGTACCAATTTCCTTTCAAAACTACATTATTCCAAACTTTTGGCCACCAGTGTATATAAATATATCAGGTTTGTATTGCTTATAAAGTGACTTATTATCATTATTCATAATTAACTATATCAATGTCCCCAAACAGACTGGATAGAAAGGCTTTGGGAATAGTTTTCTCCTTGAACATGGAGTTACAGCAGCCCCTCGGCTAATCAACCAGAGTTGGGCCCCTGGGACTGAAAGAACTGGGTAAATTAAACCAACAATTTACTCTATAAATCTAATTGGCAAAGATAACATATATCTGCTTTAGTAAGGATGTATGTATGGCAAGCGTAAAACAAGAATTAAGTGACAACAATTATAATGACATTTATTAGAAGTATAAAGTAAAAAAATGCCCAATACAATGTCATAATCAACCTGACTGAGTCATTGTTTTTATATTTTAATTGTTCAAAAGTGTGAATATTTAAATGCATGAATTATAAAGATAAATAGTATAGTAGCATCACATTAGCATACTGTATTAGCATTCATTTGCAGCCTATCTTGAAACACTCAAGGCACAAAACACTTCAATAATTAAATTCAAAATGTCTTAAGTGCTATCTACACATGATACAGACTTGCACAAGTAGATTTCTTAAATTCAACATAAGTAATGGCATGTGAGAGCTGTCAAGGCTCTCGTTAACTTTCAGTAAGTGCAGAATTTGCATGAGCCTACCAGTTTATTATCAGATTTTCTGGCATTAATGCACTGTCAATACATGGTGCTATTACCAACCAAAAGGAACTCCAGGCATATGCAAAGCATCTTAAACAACTCCAGTAGATAAATAATTAACACAGCAATATTTAAAACCATTTAGACTTTAAACATTCAATGTTTTAGAGTAAAGTGATTTTCCAGGTGCTAAACAGGGGAGGATATCAAAACCTCACGTACGTGCAGACTAAGATACACACTTAAGATACAAACTGACATGTAAAGCGACCGACCACAGTTTATTTGATTATTTTGTGGTATTTAGGAGAGGGAATTCTCTAAAAGTTGATACCACAATAACAGAGTGGTGTGAAAAACACTCAAATTTGAATAATGATGCAGCAGTATGTGAATGGACTGGGTGGCCCGTGGGTTGCTGCCTAATGCTGAGATCAGAAACACACTAGCACATACACACATAAACCCTGATCTATCACTACAACATGTTGAAGCTATAGGGACCCTCTAATAATGATTAGTGTTTTTCTTCTCTGTATTTACACTGATACAGTGACTTCAGATCAGTGTTACAGATAGTCACAACCTGGTGGTCTGTTTAATGGGACAAATCACAGATGGATAGTGATTAGAATGGAGGGGGGTCAAGTAACACTAGTGTCTGTCACAAACAAGCTGGTTGAGGTGACCTATTAAAACCAGATCCAGATATTCACACCAGGCACAAAGGACCACAAGTAAATTGAGTCAAACGATACAAGCTTAGACCAAGGAGGTTTAACATAATGGTTCTCAACTGATGGTTGAGACCCAAAAATGGGTTGCATGTCTGTCCTGATATGGTCACGGAGAGTAGGGACAATCACAACTAACCAAGATAATTGTGCATAGTTAGGATAGCAAAATAAATAGGTTTCAACTTTTAAAAGGGAGCAGAAAAGCATCCCTTATCTTTTGTTATTGATGCTGAAAGGCATGTTGGAACCACAAGAATGTGCAACGTCCCAAGCCTGTCATTAGAGACAATCCTGTCAGTGAGCTGTGAGATCAGACAAAAAAATAAAATAAAAATGCCACTGGTAACGTATCTTCTATATTATAATAAAATTGCCTATACTGAAAATGAGGAATCTTTTGGCCCACACAAGGGGCTGTTCATACGGAATCCATTATTGCATCAGCTTTTCTTTGTATTTGGAAGTAAACATGAGCCAGGCAGTGATCTTTGACCACTGAGTGTTTTCACTGTCTGGCAAAATGAATGGCAAGTTTTTGAGATGCTTTGTCAAGTTAAAAGCCAGTCTGGCCTCCAAATTTATGTAAGCATTGCAAAGTTTTTGCAAAACTGAAATTACTCATTACATGTTTGGCTGCTGTTTCCAACTGAAATGTCCAGCAGGGTGCACCAAAACTTTGAAAATTAGTGAAATGATGCTGTGATCAGTCATGGTTTTTAATGTGAATTTTTAGATGGAGGTTTTAATAAGTAAAACGTACCTCTCTAACCTAAAACTTTACCCTAAACCTAACCAATAGTGTCCGTTGTCACGATTCATCGTTGTCTGCCCTGTGTTCTCCCCTGTCATCTGTTCCCCATGGACTACACTTCCCATCATCCCTTACTCTGATCACCTCCAGCTGTTTCCCATTGTTCCTCACCTGTGTTTCATTTCATCATTACCCTTTGTGTATTTAAACCCTGTTGTTGGTTCATTCGTTGTCAGTTGTTAGATGTATTCATGTCGTGTTCCAAGCCCTGTTCATGGTTTCCTGTGTTTTTGTTGTTTTTTTTGTCATTAAAGCTGCATTTAGATTATCTCTCCTCGTCTGTCTCGTTACAGAAAAAGATGACAGGGGAGAAAACAGGGCAGACAACGGTGAATCCTGACATCCGTAAAGATAAATGAGAGTTTTAAAACAGACATCCTTACCCTTAACCAAAACCTTACCATAAACAATAGTGTTTTTATAATGCAAATTTGAAATAAAATGAAATAAAGATTTAAATTTATTGAAGCAACCTTGTCATTTCAAGTCACTTCTAAGCCACTTTCTCTTTTGTGCGTCTTTGGCTGGTATCGAGTCAAAAGTCCTTTTCTGCATATCGCGGCGCTGTTTTGTGGTACATTCTTCAAAACGCGCGGCTCATTTAAGCTTATCGCGGACCATTCGGTCCGTTTTGCGGCCACTCGGTTCTCCCGATGGACAGTACACCCCTGATCATCCCCAAAGTGCGTCAGTGTTGGGTAGCACTACTTTTAAAAGTAACTTGTTAGAATATTGCATTACTCCTTAAAAAAGTAACTTAAATAAATGTACATTTTTATGGAAAGTGTTATGTTACGTTTGCGTTATTTTTGCATTACTTTTTTCTCCCAGCCACTTTCTCTTCTGCAGTGCTATGCAATCCATCTCTTCTGCTATGCTATGCAATCCATACAAATAAACCATGCAGTGCATACTAGAGCATTATTTGTCATGTTAGCTACTGTACAACACTCATGTCAAAACAACATTTAGAAAGTAGGTCTTCATGTTTATAATAAAGAATCATTAACACGAATATACATGATTTGTTTTTCCATCAACATGGCAGCCAATATGAATAATGAAGTAACTATTGTCTTAGCTAATGCAGCAAAGTCCAACACTTGAACATCATATATGTTACCATGTGCTGTGCCCATCGACAATGTCAGATCTTTTTCAAAAGTCAGGATAAATTTCAGTGGGGAATGCCAGCCAAACATGTTCAAGGAATGTGTCTGACAATAAAATAATATTTTCACTTAAGTCATCTTAGTGCACGCTTGTTTTGAGTTGATCCACGGTGCGTTGAGACGCCACTGGTTCATCGCATACAACTTCAAAGGCGCATGTTGATACAACTTGAATGGAATCATTTTTAATGCTAGCAAAATTTCATAAAAATTGTTTGTTTTATGAATCAAACTACAAACTACAAAACTGTAGAATCTTATTAGAAACTAACACATTTTCTCTGCGTACACAATCAATGTAGAACGTTGTTACGGGGAGCTGTAACACGGAGCTTTTCGGCTGCATAAGTCAGTGAATTGAGAGAGTATTTCACCCTGTGTATCATGTCATGGCCATTGGAATACTAGTCTTATAATCCCTCTACCTAAACACATTTACTGATTTTTTAATGCAGTGTATTAACGCATGAATAAATCATGTTTCGCTCAACCGAATGTTGACCTCATATTACACAAAAATTTGCTAAATGTGATTGGCAGATCTTCTTGGTTGGTCTTTCCAATTTCTCCCATTCTTTTTAATAGAAGTAACTCGTCTCTGCTAAACAGTCTCTGGCCTCACACTCTATAGAACAATAATGCCCATCATGCACTATGTATCCTCCCCAAAAGTTTGCAAGCTTCACACACTCCATAGGGACTCGAGCGAGCGAGCATCAACCAAAACAATGACGTAACGTACAAAGAGATTGAACGTGATTCACGACATCTTGTTAACAGATGAGGTAGCTTAATTCAAATGACACAGTTATGATTGTATTACTACAAACATTGAGACTATATTATATTTGACTCTCCAGTTCTGGAACAGGGCTAAAACAAAGTGTGGATATCTGACTATGCGAGACTGTAAGTAATCACTTTTCTTTGCATGATACATTGACTGCATTTATATGATAGCCTATGTAGGCGTTAGCAAGCTAGCCAGCTTTCTCAATAGCTGTTAGCTAAATTTGGTGGATGAAGACAGTAGCTGTTTATAAAATAGACTGTACATTATAAATATGTTGACACAATTCAGTATTGATGTGATTCCATCACAACTGTTTTTCACTTTCGACTTCTTGAAATGTCTATGTTAACATATCACACATTTCACATGTGAGTCTCATGTATTTATTTATAGCCTTAACCTGAGCACAATGTTTAATTCCTGACCAAAAATGATATCACGTCAGAGCTCATCTATCCACCACATTTATGTCTACATCAGCGATTAAGGTAATACTGGTAAGACTTTATTCAAGAAAAAAAAAGTTAAAATGCTCTATAAAGGTTTAAATGCTCAATAGAGTATTCATCTATAAGGCATATTTATCCTTCTGTAAAACGATGAAACTGAAATATGCTCTGTTGTTGTCCTCTTTAAAACTGGGCTAAATTTGAAAATATTAAGTGATTTTAAATTCTGGTAAGGCACTTTATAAATTGAACATTATTATTATTATTATTTAACTAAATAATGGTGTGCTATCGTAAAAAATCCTGATAGATTTACGGGACTTTCACCTGCTTGTAGTCTATGTAGATTTTATTTTATTTTAATCCTTGAATTTGTATTTATTATTCACTGCAAAATGTATGCTTGACATTTCAAATTTTTCTTGAAACCTCCTGCCTTCAAAATAATTTTGTTGTACAAGAACAGACAAACTAAAATTCAGTATCATGCAAATATTAATATCTGAAATACCAGGAGAAACCAGAGTTAACAACATATTCCACAGTTAATGCAGCCTACAAATTCAGCTTCATCTGGTAAGAAAATAAAGAATAAAATAATATTTGATAAAATAATATTTGTATAATAATAGACTATTATTATGAAAAAGCATATAAAAGTCATATTTTCTTAATAGAAACTATAAATGTAACACAGTTTTGACGCACTTTCGGTTTAAAAACCCACCCACACCCAGTTCTATCTGAATACAAATACAGATAATTTAGTCATATGAACAGATACAGATACAAATATAGATATTGGCTTTGCTGAACACCACTAGAATCTACCAACAGTGGTTAACTGCCCATGCTAACCGGCCAAACCTTGAGACCTCAGTAAAGGCTGCCCTCGCTCTTGAGCATCAATTTTGTTTGTAGATCGTAATTATTTACAAGTCTATCAAAGTCGAGACATCTTCAAGAACCCTGAGCAAGTTCACATTATTATTCTTGCTATATCTTTTCCATGTCACATTTCCAAGGGCAGAACTGTCAGCTTTTTCTTTTCTTTTTCAACCTCTCCTTCAATGAAGTTTATTGGTTAATTATAGATGAATGAATTCTGCGGTTGCCCGAGCAGGCAGAGACTGAGCCTTGACTCAGAAGCTGATGTTTGATTTCATTCCCTTTAGAAATTTAGCTGGGGCTGTTTCAGACATTGAGTCTGGACCGCAACCTGTTGATACTGCCAGTCGGGAGAATTTAAAGTGTGAATTTATGATATCCATCAAAAAGTTATATTTCAAAAGTTCAAACTAATTTGAGTATGCGAGGTCTCGGCGCAAAATATGATTATCTATTTGCAAGTGAATCCAAGAAAGAGGATGAACTATGAAATGAAGGAGAGAAAGATAGAGAGATTTCATTTACAAGTAATCAGCCCACTGCTTCATAAATGATCTTCTGCATGCAGGGCATACATTATTTTATTAAATCACCTCGAAGAATAACTTGCCAAATATCTTTAAAACAATGACTGTGACTTCCCTTTGCCTTTAAATCCATTAAAGCTTTATTTGATTAAATCATTGGCCTGTTCACATAAGGAAAACATTATAGATCCTGTGACACTGTTTCAATACAACATTTCTACATTTGAGATGAGATTTTACATTTGAGAAGGACACAGTGAGAGTATTTAGATGCTTGATGGTTGGTTTCCCAAGCTCATATTAATTCAGTCCTTCATTAAAATGTTTTGTAAAATAGAGTTAAAACTGAATCTTTGAAATGTAGTCCAAAATAACAAAAATTCCACCAAAGGCAACTAGCTGTCTATGATTAAAACACATGACAGGTGTCAAATGCATTTGTCTACCCTAATTTGAGATACTTGAGCATCACAAGTTTTATGTTTTATTTTTTTAATCTTGAAACGCACAACATTTTCTGAAACCGTAATTTAGATTACTTTGCTAAAAGATTTTTGCCTGGCAAACAATAAAACGGGTGAAAAAATATCTTAGACTTACACTGAAGGAAGGACTCAAGCCAAATCTAGTGACCAGAATAGCTAAAAGATTTGGGGTGGGCTTTTTTGACTTGGGCCAGTAAGCAACCAAATAGAAACAACCCGGTTCACTCTAGCAACGCGCCAAAAATCCTCAAAGACCATCTTTGCAATTGCATAGCAACACCCTGGCAACCACCCACAACACCCAAGCATCATGGAAGTGATGTTTGCATGGGCTATAGCACCACTCACTTTTTTTTTTTCAGAAAAGATGCACTTGCGTACAATGTCACCTGGTATCATTACTACAGCCCCTACAGTCTGTGGATACACATTTGAAGACATTTAAGTAATGGAGATGGGTCAGATTCAACACTGCATCTGCAGACGTCTTTGGCTTTGTTTTGGCAATGTAACCATATGGTACATTCATTAACTAAAGTGGCTGTTTGCCTTGAATGATTAGCAGTATGCACTCTCTTTAAGTAGGACACATTCTCTTAACTCTCTGTGCTGGTGTCTGGTAACATTTACATGCCGTATACATGCTACAGTAGAAACGTTTTTCAGACTGCTTGCTAATAGTGGTATTTAAGGCAAGCATAACTATTCCTATTGCTCATTCTTGGGGCTATACTTATTAAAAGTATAAAACATCCCACACTGTTTGTGCTACAACCATGATTTATTGTGCGTTTTGCTGAGGAAATGTGTTATTACTTCTCTAAACATTTAAATTTATGAAATTTGCCTGGCAGATCCCATCTGTCTTGGGGCAAGAATATTATAGCAACTTGGGGGTGGAAACTTTTCACTTGGGCCTGTAAGTAACCACCTAACAATGCCCTATCAATCAACCAGAACACCCAAGCATCGGTCTGACAACCACCCAGAATTGTGGCTCTAAGTAGGCAAGCACCATTTTAAGAAATTTAAGTCTATTTTTAGCATACATTAAATGCCATGGTATTCTTGTTTTGGTAACAAAAGCATAAATTGCCAGGTTATATGAAACAAGTTAAAAACTTAGCCTACAGTATAAACTTGGAACATGACTAAATGCAAAGTATAGTAATCTTTACATAAAGTACTCTGAGTGACATTGCATAGATAACCTAAATGCTTTAACCAAATGAAAAATATTTTTAAACTCCATATGTGGCTTTTTTTAAATGCCAAAGTCTCGCAGAAAAGCCCTGAAGGTTCCAGCTGGAGATATTTCTCACATAATTATGCTCTACTTGTTTGGAGTTTTTTTTTTCTTCCTCAAATAGAGCAGGTCTGCAGCCATTGCGAAGGGTGTTACACAATCCCAGGCCTCTTTTTAGCCTGTGTTTTGAGAGGGTGAACAGAGCAAATCCCACCGCCTTTTACAGCTTTTCCCATGCCACAAAGCCAAAAAAGATTTATCAAAGCTAGCAAGTAAAGTCAAAAGAAAGTTAAATGTCAAAGATAATAGTAGATTTAAAGGACATATTACGCACACATGCAGTTATGAGGTGGCTGTTCTGTTAAAGGCCTGTAAGCAACTAGAACACAGAAATAACTTTTGACATTTTCGTTTCTTGCTGAGGAGCATACGTATCTTTTGCATCCTTACTGCTTTGAGCAGTAGTGGTTGTAGGGACTGGAGGCAGAAAAATTATAAGGAGAATAATACTATGGCCCTGCATTCCACACCAGAAATTCCTCAACGTCATAAATTAAAGACTGAGCTCTGCTAATGGCAAACAAACGAGCCAGATGCCTGAAAAGAGTCATTTAAAAGCTGCTGTGATGAGTGTCAACCATCCTAAGAACAAAGATAATTCTGTGGATGCAACGAGACCCATTCTTGTTCATGTACCCCCACACTTAATGGACATCACATGACTGGCCATTCATTGAGGGCCTAAGTCTCCAGAAATCCAAGAGAAGCTCCTTTGTTACATTCATTCATTCAATCAGTAACACACGAAACTAATGCTCTGCTCATACCTTCAAATGTATAAGTGAACTTTCCAAGTGTATACACATATCAGGACATCTCATCTTAATCCAGGAGCTTTGACACAATCGGACAACTTACTTTACTGTAATTTTATCCTGTACATAATCTACCAAAGTGCCTAGAACAGTCATTCAAGGTTTAACCTGATAATATACCCTGACAATCATGTTTCTCATAACGTGTAATGTATTATCCATGTTGTAAAAACAATGAATTAACCATTATGATTTATAATCAGGTATTTTCATGTTTTGTAACTTGCATGTTGAATATTCATGAAAGTATGTCATGTTTAGTATGTAAATGTTTGTCTGTTTATGTAGAGAATGTTAATGTAAACAGATGTTGTGTCCAATTTCATTGTATAAAATGAATGAATAGAATATTGACTTTTTCAAGCAGGAATTTATAAGAAAAAATCTACTAAATCTACTTCAGAAGGAGGGACAGAGAGCTGATCACATGGTATCTGAAAACACTTCTGATTGGCTCAAGGCACCTTTTGGGTGTGGCCAACCTCAACTTAGCAAAACCTCCCCACCAAGGAAGAACTTCTCTCTATCTTCTGCATGCTCTTGCATCCTCCTCTCTTCTTTTCCCTCATGGCTCTTAGCCGTTCTTCGGCTGGTTTCGCATCGGCACCCCTTCTGCACAATTTAGAGTTCAGAAAAACTCGGAATGAAAAGTTTAGAGTTAGCCATTCTCTTCTCTGTGCTATGACTCACCAATGTGACGGGGAGTCGCTAGTCTCCATTGCTGGAGGCCTTGCTTCAAAGCCTGCCACATCATTCCAATCCACGATCTTAACAGAGTTCCAAAACATAGACGGGACAACAAAACTTTCTACAAAGAGCCAAAGAACCAAAGCAATGCAAGGAAACGCAAGTACATCTTTAACTGTAAGAGTAACCTGATTGTAAATCAAGTTAGATTAAATTAAGTATCGATGGTTCTCAAGGCATTGTCTATAAACTCCATAAAGTTCAATTTCTTTGTACAGATAATTTCATTCACCTTCTGTTACAGCTAACTCACCAACCTGTTGTTTATGTTTGTCTATATGTGTTAGTTAGTTACATATTTTAGATTAGCAATAGTCTTGTTTGTATTTTGAAATAATTTGGCTGTGTTATATTTTGATCAATTGAAAAGATCTGCGCTCCGAAGCTTGAACCATATCTAAACATATTTGAGATATTATTTTCAATAGCCACGAAAATAGTATTGCTCTAAAGAGATAACCACTGTGTTACACCAACTCTGCGTGCCCGAGTGATTAGACGTAATTCTTTCAATACGTGAATTAATCAAAATACCCTTATTAAGATAATTCCTTACATATTAATTGTGATCGGATACAACAAGCCTGTTGTATTACATTTAAAATGGTGGAGAATCTTAATTCAAATTTCTAATCCTAATCTAATTCTAATCCGATCATTTGCCATTCATATTTCTTATAATGGCAGTCAAATGCGGCTAATTACATTATACAATTTTCTACGTATTATTGTTGGAAATATGCAAAGTCGCTAATTTTCCTACATAATTTTCCAACATGCAGACAGTTTAATTTAATTCCTAACACACACAAATTTCCTTATTTCCTTACATATTATTGGTGAAGGTATGCAGGCACTTGAATCAATACCATGTACATGTACGTATACAAATTTCCCTACATGGCGATACCCCCCCCTTCAGCACCCCCCTACCCCCAAACAACCAAACAACAGGGGGGCATGGGGCTCCCATGCATAAATCCGCCCCTGGTTTTGAGGTAAAGGAAGAAAACCTCATGTAAATGTATTAAACAGCTTTTAGCTAAGGCCATAAACATCTTTTGAATAAACCAATTGACACCAGTAGATTTTTGCTTGTGGAGTCGCTTGATATTCCCTCACAATGACACACAATTACAAACACATCGAATAACTGGAGCTTGATTTGATTTGATATGCTGCTTTTGAGAGACAAAATGCCATTGTTGACACAGTAAACAACAAATTAATATGTGAAAGGATTTCTGAATGTGCTTTGCCCTCCTGATTCCCAAAACACATCCCAAACTCTACCAGAGTTAACTTCACACTGTGTGTGTGTGTTTGTGTGTGCATGTGCAATTAACAAAGTAGTTGAGAAATGAATGAGCCGAGGAGGGAAAATGAGAGAATAGAGATGCAGGATGTTAATAGATTACAGCTGAAGGAGAAAAGCATAAATGAATTAAGATGCAAACAAAGCGGCACACATTAAGCACTGGTTGACTATGATTAATATGTGATGGCCCCACACTACTGAGAAAAGAAACTCTGGACAAGAGAGATTAAAGGAGCCATTAAGAAAAAAGTGTAATAATATTCTGCTAATTACACAAATCTGTTATTGAAAACAGAGCTTTTCCCCTTGATGATGCATTTGTATGGATTACTTGTTATAAGGTACATCATCAGGTAACACACTGTGGTTCTACGTGTGAAAATGTATATAAATAAACAAAACAAATAAGCAAAAGACTAAATAAATAAAAAAAAAATTGTTAAGTCCTTCACAAACGTGTGTGATTGATATTATACCATATTACCACTGATAACATTAAACATAACTTTGGTAACATTTGGAAATAGTGCATTAAAAGTATTTATAATGCCTTGTGTATTAACATAATTTAATCTTTCAAAAATACTTGAAACCATGACAATAAAACTACTGTGTCACATGTGCTTTAATGTGTGAAATAGCGAAACATAAATAAACGAAACATTATTGGTAACACTTTACTTTAAGGATCAGTAATAAATGACTAATAACTGCATTTGTAAGTGGCTATTTATGGACTTGTATGCCATTATAAGCTATTTATAAAGCCTTTATTGGCCGTTTTCTTATTTTTGTCTTACAGCCCCTTTATACATGTTTCTGTCCTAACAATTAACTTATTAGCTAAACATAAAGATACTAATAGCTATTGTGCAAATACACACTTCATAGGTTCTCAATACACTGTGTAAATATGTAGCTTATAAGTATGAAGTAAATATAGAATGGGCATCTCAACAGACATTAAAAGTAGCAGAAAATGCACTATGATGTTACACAATTTTTTCTAGTAGTTGATCTATACTAACAATTATTTATAACTGAAACATTCACTGAATTTATTCAAGGGTAACAAGCACATTTCTCACTAATAAAGGCATATTAAGGCAATATTACTTCAGAGTATGTTCCCTGTTCTAAAGTAAACATTTGTTGTTTTCCAATAAGAAAAGAGACATTAAATATTGCTGTGAAGAATTCAGTCTTTATTGTTTTATGGTTCAACAAGAGAACAAACTTCAGGTGAGACATGTTGAATAATCACAGTCAATTGCCAAATAATTTATGGACAAATTAGTTTTTAACACAAATGATAATGGTCACAGAATAAACTGAACATTTGCATTTTTCACATCATACCCAGTGGGCCATTTTTATGTTTGTCACCATGCCAGTAAGTCAACTCGATTACTTTTAAGTGGTCTTTGAGCATTCTTTCTGTGTGGTTCCCCCTAAATCTCCACTCTGTTGCTTTGCACACTCCCCAGAATCTCTCAATGTTTTGTGTGTGAGCACCTGTCCGAGGACCAACAAAAAACTCTGTGTTTCCCAGTTAGTTGGTTATATCCAGCATCACTGAGACAGTTATAGGCTCTCCACCTATCTGAGACAACAGTGCTTCCTTGCCTAACATGCTTCTGGAGAACTGGCATGAGGTGTTGAGCCGAACGCTGACTGACAACTCTCAGAATGGGTCTTCTGCTCTCCTCTTTGACTCCAAGCCTTCCAAACACCCATGACCTCCTGTTGCTCCATCTTCCTCGATTGTACTAAAAATCATTTATCTTTACCATAAAGTGTGACCAGATTTAATTGAAAATATATTACCTTTCTTTTGTGGTCAAATTTGTCAATCAAAACAATTTTGTGTCTTTTTCCAATTTTCAGGTCACCTCTTCTCTTCATTCATTTAATTGCAGATGATAAGCAAGTTTAGTCAGTGTGGAAGAGCTTCCAGTGATGCCTTCCTGTAGCACGTCCACTTGCCACAACCTGTGTCCTTGTGAAAATCTACAGTTTAAAAGCAAACACATAGGATACATAGGATAATACATCAGGATCATAACACATTTCTCAATACTCAATTCAATATCAATGAAGATATGATATTATCTGCTTGGGTAATATACTACAAAATAGTTTCCTCTCAACACAACTACAATAATTATCACAGAATTACAAATAGTTATTATAACATTATTAAAACAACCCTCATTAAGTAACAAACACAGGATGATATATTCTTACCTGTAAATGAAATGCATCCATGTCTGGGGGTTGAGATGAGACTTGGAAAATACTGAGCCACTTCGGATGCTCTTGCTATAAGATTTCCTGTGGCATTTACCTCGGCACACCCTAGCCGAGGATAACAGAATTAAAATAAGCATGCTAGCTTCACAACACAAAAACTATTTAAAAATGTAATACTTTCAAAGCAAATGCATAGTTTAAAGACGATATACTGAATTAAGAACACTGAATTAGAAAGCAAATTATATTTAATAACAGTGTTTCCTGTAGTATTACATACTCTGAATCAAGTCTGAATCAGCATGTTTGAATCTTTGAGTTTTAATAACTTTTAATTATTCTAACATTAAACTGAAATTTCATTTAAAAATAAATTTAATACACTACATATAATATAATGTATTATATACATATAATAATATAATATACTAAATATTATATGATATAAAAAATAATATATAATATAGGCTATTGCTCCAATTACAATGACATTACAATACATTACATTGTAAACAATCATGCCAATAATGTACTAAAGTAGGACACTTTGACATTGTAAATTGAAACAGAAAGAAAGAAAGAGAGGCTCACCCACTGAATTTGGTTAGAAACACAGTTGAATAATAATGAGCTTGGAATAATATAACTTTTCTTACCATGCAGCTTCCTTTTTGTTGTAGAAGCCCTTGAATTTCATGATGTGGTGGCATGATGGGCAATACATGTATAGCAATACATTTTTTGGTCGTATTCGCTGATGGTCTGAAAAATATTCTCAGCAGAAAATCATAATTTGAAGCAATGCCGCTTCACTGCGCAACTATCCTGATGCGGAAACAGGGTTCGACACAACATCAGTATTATGAAGCGCATTTAAATATTGCGGGTGATCTTGACCCGCACCGTGCACACACTTCCTGTCAAATCAGACTCAGCAATCAATCAGTCGAGCAGGATTTCACCAAGAACTGACAGATGAGCTTCAAGGACTTGAAAAAGAAACTCTCCGCACAACCAACGATCAAAATGGTTTGTTTTTCATGGTTAAATGTCAGCTTTGTTATTGTTTGTTTTAAAGATATTTTACGTCCATATAGTGTTTAAATTATATTGCTAGTCTACATATCCTTAACTAATGATAGCTTGCTAGCATCTAATCTTTGCAACCAAGAGCGCCAAAAATATGTATCGTTTGTTTAGTTAAAAAGATTTTATTTATTTATTTGAGATATTTAGGTATAAAACATTTAGTGGTCCTGGCGTTTTAATAACCAAGTTGTTATGTATTTGATAACAAACACTCAGCCTGTCATCACAAAATAAGCAGGGTGATTAGAATCAAGCAGATTGTACATTATTAAATACTTGCATTGATTTAAAATTATGCATGAATAATGAGACAGTAGACTGATATAAGAGATGTAAAACAACAAGAGTATTCCATAGTATAAGAGTAAGATTTACTAATATTTTATACTGTATTTGATGGTCTAAACTTAGCAAAAAGGACTGTTTGACAGTTGTATATGTGTTACAGTAACTTGCCAACCCACTGGCAATTAAAATTTGAATAAGACAAAACTTTATTGCTTAAGTGGTATATTTACAAATACAGTTAATGTCTCCTACACCCTACATGACTTTCAAAAAATCTACCTATTTGCTTACCTGATTGTCCAAGAGAATTGGCAATTTCTCTCCAACTCTTCTCTTTCAGTTCAGATGAAACATCAAATAGGCACTGGTGCTCCTGCCAATGTTCCACAAATTTTTCCTCCATTTATTCGATCCAATGAGATTTTCTTGATACCGCAGCCATGCTAGTTGATGTTCTGTTGCAGGAACATCAGGAATATTCCCACTGAAACTTCCCAAACCCCGTTTCTTGCTCTCACATTGGCTCATCAACACTGCAGTCGTATTCAGTCACATTGCGCGATTTGGAATCGCAGACGGGTCCAGATATTTAACATTCTAGATATCTCGCTGACATCGGCGACGCGTCGGTGCTTCTCTCAGATTGCGTCTTTGATAATTCATACATTTGGTTTGTCGCTCATGGGAGTGAGCTCTGATATGCCTATGATTTCAGACTTTTGACGGCGATCTCCACAAAACTGTCACCGAGTGAAAATCGGCCTAAAATCGTGTAGTGTAAACTTGGCATAAGTTGGACAGTGAAAACGTTTGAATTTTCTTTCTTTTTTTCCTTTTTTTTAACTTTTGTCAGTAAATTAAACATCCAAGAGAATAATCAAATCACATATTTTTTTTATTGCATTTTACAAAATATCCCAACTTTTCTGGGGTTATGAGGTAATAGGGATAATAAAAATAACGTAAATTCCTGTGACCCTTTATACAGCCAATGCGCAAGTTGAAGCAACAACACAAGCAGCAGGAGTCCATTCCGGAGAGCTCCAAAGATGCAAAACCTAATGATCTGGAGGAAAATAAAACTTCTTTACCAAGTTGCAGCAGCCAGGGTTCTGATACTAGTATATTGTCATTTTGTCTATGTCACAAAGAGCAATTAACTACTTGTATTTGTGTCCAGTATTAATTGTTAGCTTACTAATATTCCTTTTGGATATTTTGTTTCTAGGCATTTTTTCCATGAAAATTAAGATAGAATTTCTGGAAGAGTGGCAAGAAAAAATTATCGGAGAGCTAGAAAATGAACGTGATTTTTTCAGAGAACAGTTTCTTGGGAAAGCCAAATGACAAGTATAATAATATGGTTAGAATAATAATATGATGTTCCATGCTGTGTGTGCAACATTTATTACATACAAGCAATTTACAGTTTATTACAGAGTTTTTAAACTTCTGGCATTTTCATTGAATTCACTTGTATGTCTGCTGAGTGCTATTAGCTTTGGTTAACAGCTTTAGTTATTTTTCAGCACTGGCTCATTGTGACAACATTACTCTGCCCATGCTTTTGCAAAACGTGTCAAACCTGACTGTAGGTACATTTATGCATTCTGGCATGTAAAATTTGAAGTTTCCAAGTGATATGTGCACTAGAGGTGCAACTGAGCATTTAATTTGCTTTCAAAACAAATCATGAGTACAATAGTGATTCCAACTTTGTAAACACTTATTTTTCCCTCTATAGACCTTATCCAGATCAACGCCGTGACAGGTATGAAAGCGAGGCTGGAGGGATAGGCTTACCATATTTTCAGTGTCATCCGCTGTAAAAAAGCTGTTAAGCAACAAAGCTTTGTTGTCTGGAAATTGTTTTGTCACCTGAAATCTCTTGGAAAGATATTTTTGCAGTGTTTCATCAAAAAACACTTTAAAAACAATACAGCTCACAGAAGAGACGTGCGTCTATCCCTCACAGCCTCGCTGTCATTCCTATTAAAATTAAAGACGGCTTTACTCAGAGTAAGGCCTATAACGTGCTGGTGTTTTATGATATCTAAACTCTTTTACTGTACATGTCGTTGGAAAGAGGGCACATTTTGACACTTCTATCACTCAGCCAGCGGTGTGTATGCTGTTGACATGCTTCAGTCAGCTTATGTAATAGTGAGCACGTAGGGATTGTGTGCAAATCAGATATAGCCCTGGAAAAATGCCCTATGTTATGGAAACGCCCACCAATCAGGGATTGGCCATTATTGTATTGCTTGGAATTATTTGCAGGGAACATTATAGGTTAGATTTCCAATCACATTGTGACATTTTCACCATGAGTCTAGGACAATAATTTCAAATGGAAACTGTAGTGAATTGAACCTAGATACATGTTTGACACATTTTGCAATAGCATACACAGTCACATTTATAAATGTGTAATCTCTAAAATTCAAAAGTTCTGTTACTTTTCTGATTCGTAAAGTGTCATCCAGCCAATGATTAGCTACTGATTCTAAATAATTCCAATTTATTGTCTAAGGCAGTGTTTCCCAAAAATTTTTCTGCCATGGCACACTTTTTTATACTAAAAAATTCTATGGCACACCACTATCCCACATAGGCTAACCATCGTCAATATTTTTCCTTTTCAAGAACTTGTCCATGTTTTCTGTCTGTCTTAGTAGCACGTTTATTGTAATGTTTGAAATTCAGCTATGCAAAAAAAACAAAAAAAAAAAACAAACTACAACCTATGCTGTGTGAGGTCACATGTGGCTAGAGCGCTAAATGGGTAATGAAAAAAACAACAAATTGCTTCTTTTCTAATTTGTAGATTTGTTCTTGCAATGTCACAACAAATTACAGGGATGAAAACTTATAAGGGGCGAAAAAGGTAAGACAATCACTGGTCCATGAAATGTATTTCTGGGGATATTTTGTTATTAAAGAATAAGTTAAAAGCAATTCCAGCTATTTTAGTGATTCGAGTTTATTCAATTGTGCAGAATTAGCTGCAAAATAAAGGGTATTTTGGTGAGGCTTGATTCTGTTTTACAAATTTGTTCAATTTTATTAACTGATTAGTTCAGTGACCCCTTCTGGAAATGTCACTAGGTGGCGACAAATGAGCGTCTTATGTGCTATGAGTGAGTCAGTGAATCATTTTGAGTCGTTCATGACCGAAATCTACCAAGAGACTTTATAGTGTTAAAGCGTTAAAAGAACAAAGCACATCTATAGTCTTCCTTCAGGCTGAGCATTATTTTTCATCCACAAAGACAACAATAATACTCTAACAATAGAGAGTTTCAATAGCATCCTTACCTTCTCCTTTATTAAAACTTGCATGGCTACAAATCTACTGACTTCAGTATAAGAATTATAAACACAAAGCAGATCTATGGTATCATTTTCCTACAGTAGCCAATTTAAACTGCTGAGCGTGGCTTTTATCAGAAAATACCACAATAATAGACATAGACAATCATTTTGAGTTTCAATAATGTTCCCTCGTCATTGAAAAGTGCATTTCACAGGAGTTGAGTCGAGGCGTCAACGCTCCGTTCAGCGCCAGCGTCATGCGCCACATCGCCCTCCACATGACAAGAGTTGCAGAAAGCATCACAGTTATAAATAATTTGTTAGTATTGAACAACAACTAGAAAAACTGTGCTTTTGTTTAACATCATAGTGCTTTTTCTGCTAATTTAAATGTCTGTTAAAATGCCCATTATATATTTATATCTACACAGTGTACTGACACATAAAGTGTGTATTTTGCACAATACAAGCTATTAGTATCTTTTATTTTTAGCTAATAAGTTCATTGTTAGGACAGAAACAAGAGTAAAGGGGCTGTAAGACAAAAATATCTACCCTTTTATCACTGATTACATACATTATGTGTGGAGTGGTGGTGGCGTAGTGGGATAAAGCACATAACTGTTAATCAGAAGGTCGCTGGTTCGATCCCCACAGCCACCACCATTGTGTCCTTGAGCAAGGCACTTAACTCCAGGTTTCTCCGGGCGGATTGTCCCTGTAATAAGGGCACTGTAAGTCACTTTGTATAAAAGCGTCTGCCAAATGCATAACTGTAAATGTAAATGTTATATCTTGTCAAAAATACTAAAGTAAAAAATAACCCGTCATACACATGTCTAGGTCACATTTCACCCTAGGGTCATTTCTGCGTGGGCATGCTGCATGGAGGCATGAGGACTGCAGACGTGGTGAGGGCAATAAATTGCAATGTCCATACTGTGAGACGCCAAAGACAGCACTACAGGGAGACAGGAAGGACAGCTGATCATCCTCGCAGTGGCAGATCACGTGTAACAACACCTGCACAGGATCGGTACATCCGAATATCACACCTGCTGGACAGGTACAGGATGGCAACAACAACTGCCCGAGTTACACCAGGAATGCACAATCCCTCCATCAGTGCTCAGACTGTCCGCAATAGTCTGAGAGAGGATGGACTCAGGGCTTGTAGGCCTGTTGTAAGGCAGGTCCTTACCAAACATCACTAGAAATAATGGCGCCTATGGGCACAAACCCACCTTAGCTGGACAAGACAGGACTGGCAAAAATTGCTCTTCAGTGTCGAGTCGCGGTTTTGTCTCACCAGGGGTGATGGTCGGACTTGCGTTTATCATCAAAGGAATGAGCGTTATACCGAGACCTGTACTCTGGAGCGGGATTTATTTGGAGGTGGAGGGTCTGTCATGGTCTGGGGAGGTGTGTCACTTGCATACAAATGGGTGTGAGCTTGTTGTCATGGCAGGCCATCTCAATGCTTTGTGTTACAGGGAAGACATCCTCCTCCCCCATGTGGTACCCTTCCTGCAGGCTCATCCTGACAAGACCCTCCAGCATGACAATGCAACCAGCCATACTGCTCGTTCTGTGCGTGAATTCCTGCAAGACAGGAATGGCAGTGTTCTTCCATGGCCAGCGAAGAGCCCGGATCTCAATCCCATTGAGCACGTCTGGGATCTGTTGGATCGGAGGGTGAGGGTTAGCGCAATTCCCCCCAGAAATGACCGGGAACTTGCAAGTGCCTTGGTGGAAGAGTGAGGTAACATTTCACAATAAGAACTGGCACATCTGGTGCAGTCCATGAGGAGGAGATGCACTGTAGTACTTAATGTAGCTGGTGGCCACACCAGATATTGACTGGATGGTGTGGCTATCCTTATGAGGACAACTAAAATTGATTTTAGTTGTACTAAAATCTAAAATTGATTTTAGTTGTACTAAAAATAGTCAGGTACCAGGTACTATCCACAGTGGAACCCCAAAAGTTTGAAATAACATTGTTTAGTATGTTTTTTAAGTGATTTGAATGATGGGGACATTAGAAATGTCCTCATAAACCACATTTATAGCATAATACACTTGGAATTACCAGTTTGTAACCTAAAAAAAATTCCTCGTAAACCACCCAAACCTGCCCCCCCAACACACACACACACACTGCTCAGCTGGGACCAGTAGAGCCCCAATTGCTGACACACTCATTCTAAGTGCTGTTGGAAATCTAATGAAGCAGCAATTTGCACATTGTTGCTCATGGGACCTCTATATTCAGCCTTATAAAAAACCTCTGGCACGGAGGCAGAGATATGTCCTCGCTAAAATACTCTTTCAATGATAATGTTAGTGCTCTGCTAGCTTTTATACACCATCAGATGTTAATTGAAGCTTCACCTCACTTTAAAATCAATGGAATGCCCAGCTGTGTGAAAAAGTCTGTGAAAATAACTAATTAATCCCTGTTTGTTGTGATATATGAAAACCAGCTCTGGGAAAACTAGCCTTGATAATATTCACACATCGCCTTGAAAGTCTGTTCCTGGATCAATCAAAGTCTATCAGTACAAGGTCTTTTAACAGCATTTGTGGCAATAATTTCAAATTCTGCGCGGTATACTCCTCAGCACTATTAGCAGTACCACTGTCATTGCTCATTTCTGTTGCTCCTGGGCATTTGTATTGGCCTTCTGCATATGCTGCTGTATGCAGACATTCCAAATTGCCCAAAACACACTTATTTCTGAAAGTCTATAAGACAACTGGGGATGGGGGGGTGGGGGGGTGGGTGGGGTTGATAAAAAGTGGGATCAGTTAATGAAAAATTCATTCAACAAAACTTGATAGGTGCAGGCAGGGAGTGGAGAGAGAAACGTACATTGAAGGGGAGAGAGAATTGGTGCTGAAAACACATCAATAAATGTGTTGAAAATCTGAAATGTGCAGTGCTTCAGTGAGAAAGAAAGCCAATTGGAGGCATTCAGAAAGTCTAATTACCTCAACAGAACACCAGCCAGCGTAACATACACTGGGGCGAACTCACTCAACAGTAGCAGCATTTTTGCGCTCTGTATTTCAGTGCAAAAAACCTGATTCGTACACACTAATCACCCACAACCCAGTTTAACCAATGCTAAATGCACCGAAATAGCACTGTGGCATATTTAAATTATGTGATTGGGTCATTCCAGAGCTTCACCAGAGATCCCATCTGAAAATGTTTGTAATTTATCTTTTTTTTTTTTTACTGGTGAAAGATAAACAATACATTATTATGAAAGACAACATATTAAATGCCATGGATTAAGTTTTCCATTATTAAATTGTCAAAATGACAATTTTTGCGATTTTGGAGAAAAACTACAGGTCACAAATATAACCTTTTTTAATTTTTAGGCCAATATTTAAATTTTTAACATTTATTTTTTATTCTAATTTATTTGTATCCTGAGATAGGTTGGTCTATTACTAAAATCAGTCGACTTTAGCACCAATTTTTTAATTATACTGCGATAATAAATTGGGGGGAAAAAAAAATTGTGTGTTGTTTTTTTCATAGTTGGAGTGCATACAGTATAACTTCAAAATTATTAAATATATCTTAATATCCATTAGATTTTGGTTCAGAACAAACTTTATTTTTAGATCTTGATTTTTCAGGCCCTATGCGGTTAAAAACTAAAATGAGATATGAGGTTCTCAATGTGGCTCCATGCGAAAATAGATAAAACTCCTGTTTTCAGTGGTATAAAATCAAATGTGGGTCACATGATATAAAGCTAGCTCTTCTAGTCCAACAAAACAAATGTCTGAAGTTAATATAATGTGGAAACTAGAAATGTACCTTCATGTACTTTATTTATTCAGTGCAAACACATCTCCTCTCTAAGCAAATTGGGTTTAGATTGTGCTTTATTCACAAAACTCAGCACTATTTGCTTGACATAATTAACTTTTTGAAATTACGTCCACAAAAAGCAAGTTTAACCTGTTGATACACACCCCCTATTTGAGCACAAACCATGAAAATGGCATACCTAAACTTAAATGGTTGTATTTACTGGACCCTTTGGAGTATGGCCACAGTTGTAGTATCTTTTGAAATAAATATGTTGTTATTTTTTAAAGTTAGAGAAGCTGAAGTTAATATTAATGGAAATATTTTGTGCTGAACATGTTTTTATAATCTAAAAAACAATAATAAAAGTGTCAAGACAACCCGGAAACACAATGTTCTCAACGCCACAAGTCTAAAGAAGTTATGTTTCAATTTGAAGATGATCTCACAAAAAATGAGGTTCCTGCAAGCTTTTTTTGCTGTAAAATCACTGGTGGTGTACAGAGTAAAATTAATGCTCCGCCTTTCAAGATGGCACAAAATCTGACCGCACTTCCTGGCTATTATGAATAAAACTACACCGCATTTTTAAAAATAGACTTTGGAGACAGGCTCATTTTGTTTACAGGACTCTAATATATAAGATCATACACAGTTTTACAACATGAATGCTGCTCAGATTGCATAGTTTGTTGAAGAACGATGACAAAGGGTAATTCTTTCAGGCGAGATCTCATGAAACAATGGAGAACATATCAATCTTTCTCAGATTAATCACTTTTATGGACAAAAAGTGCTATTGGATGTTTTTCAATGAGCGCTTGTCATGGACAATTGACCAAAGTGGATTCATCTGGCGATCGTGATTTCACAATAAAGGTATGAAGTCCAGTTTTGATATTGCATGTTTTCATTTGTACTCCTGGCTCAAATAACTAAACTGCTGTTTCTGGAGCATTGCTATCATGAAACAGAGATCGCATATCAATGTTGAACTCTTAGACCTTTGAAAAGATGTATAATTTGTTAACATTAATTACATTTATAGAAGGTAAATTCTATATTAAATGTAAACAGAGTGACGTCACTCCCGAGTGCGAGCGATTGAGAAGCAACTGGTTAAGAGAGATTTTTATGTCGATTTTCTGTTTTCAGGGCAGCAATAATTCATCAACTGATGATCAAATGATAAAGAGAAGCGTTATAACTGGCCATACATCCACATGCATGGTGTAGTTGAGTGCATTTTTGGTGGTTTAGGTGTCTGGATCACAGTTGTGGAGAGATGCTGTCCAGGCCCAGTAATGTACCTGTATGCCAGATTGCAGTCTGCTGCATTCTCCACAACCTAGCACTCAAACACAGCAAAAAATTTTGGGGTGTGTTTTTATGCAGTTACCTAATTATTTCACTATTAAATCAGAGGCTAAAACAACGCAGACAACATATGCAAATAAACATGATATAAGGTACTGCAATTTATTGTTTTTGAATTCCCCCCACTAACTCCAACTGAGAGAAGTGTATGTGTTGCAATATAGCCTCCAGCTGTTGTTGTTCTGATGCCCAAGTCATCTTAGCCCTGTGTTAAAAAGAATCCATTGATGTGGGGCTAAGCCGAAAAAGCACATTTAATGCACCTTAATTTGGAATGACAGCCATGCACCCTATTAGCAAACATTTCAACTATGATTATGACTTCAGCTTCAATGTGTGAATGCCAATGAATATGTCATCCTCTCCATTGGCCCTTTGTTTTTAGCTTGATGGACTAATAATACACTCGAGTGTAAATGATGCATCGGGCAGTGAAACGTTCCTTCAATATAATTTCTACTCTTTGTACTATAATTTAGTACTCTTAAACTATTATTGGGGTTGTATGTAGAGATAAAAAAAAAAACAAAAAAAACAAAAGTATGTAAGCAATAATTTGCTGACTTGGACTCTTCTCTTTCATTTTTCCCCTCATATCAGGGGAATTACTGATATGGGAATGAAATGCTTGTTAAATGTTCCCAAAACTACCAAGCAGACAAAGAAACTCCTGAGATCAATTATTATAAAGGTAAAGAACATGGAGGTTGCACTCTCTGTGTTGCTACTCGAGATGTTCTAGTTGCCTATAGAGTGCATTTTTATGTAGTGGTCTTTTGAGGTGCAAAAATCAGTTTACTTGGTGATTCCAAATACTTCCAAGAAACTGATTGGGTGACCTCACAAAATCTTTAAAGAATATATTTTGGTCATATTTCACCCCAAATCAAGCATTTAGATTTTGCTGCATTATGACAGTATTTTCATGAATATTAAGCACCTCAATTTTACACCAATAGATCAGTTTATTTACTTTTATTGATCATGAGTAATATTCATTCATGATATTTGTATACGGCCTTTAATTTGTGCTTTTATATTATATATATATATATATATATATATATATATATATATATATATATATATATATATATATAGTGATTAGATTGATTTATTTTGAAATGAATTGTGACATGGCATGTTTTCGTGAGATTCACACAATCACAAAGATATTTCAATCAGCTGTTATCAAATGGCTTCTAATCCACCTCCTACAATGCCTGTTGCATTTGGATGTTAGCCTAGAACAGATTTCAAATTTTTACGCATGGATCCCTTTTCAAAAAAATACATAACGGTGCATGAGCTTACACAGACAACATCACATAGAGGTCAACACAACCTATTTCCTAGCTTCATCAAAACAACCACTGTGCTGTGTAACACCAACACGACAATGGCAAGATATTGCACTGCACATGGAAGCACTAATGTATTCAAGCTGGATAATAGTCTCGGCTCCAATAAATTTGATTGTGTGTACAGTGTTGACTGGCTCCACATGTATGCCGTCCTGCAGGTACAGTAACAACCGCGCCACTCTCTCAATTGGCCACCCACGGGGAGATACAGCGCTAACGTCTGCCCTGTGCTCCAACAAAAGCTGTAACACAGCAGTTATTACAATACCAATGCACATTAGCGCTAACCTGCACTAACCTGACCCAGGCATCTGAGCTGCAACATGCCGCTGTCACTAATCGCTAATGAAGCTCAATTACCATCACAGACGCCTTTGTGGCAGAACATCTATTCAGAGCTAACACTACCTGTTCCCCACTAGCATCTGGATGCTGTCCAAGCAGAATTAGCAGCTAACCTGCAGTGCTAATAATAATGGCAGATTTTTTAAATTGCTAATGAATGTGATTTAATGACTTAGCCAGAATAATCTTTAGGAATGTAACTAAATATATTTGAATATATTATTTAGTACGTGAATTATATAGTGTAGAACATATTACTACTGTACATTTAAAAACAAGCCTAATTTAAACAATAAAGTCTAATATATACAATATACAATTATCAGTTTCTCTAGATTTACTATTTATAGGTGTGTGTTTGAGTAAAATGGACATTTATGTTTTAGTCTATAAAGTACTGCCAACATCTCTCACAAATTCCAAATAAAAATATTTACATTTAGAGCATTTATTTGCAGGAAATGACAACTGGTCAAAATATCAAAAAAGATGCAGTGTTTTCAGACCCTGAATAGTGCAAAGAACACAAGTTCATAAATCAATATTTGGTGGAATAACTCTGATTTTCACAAAAATCCTGAAGCAGATCGGCTTTGTTTGATGACTTGTGTCCATCCATCTTCCTCTTGATCACATTCCAGATGTTGTCAATGGGGTTCAGGTCTGGAGATTGGGATGGCCATGACAGGGTCTTGAGCCGGTGGTCCTCCATCCACACCTTGATTGACCTGGCTGTGTGGCATGGGGCATTGTCCTGCTGAAAAAACCTGATCCCAGCCTTGCTGAAGCACCTCCAGATCATCACCGATCCTCCAACTGGTTGTCTAATGGTTAGACGGAGATCTGGAGAGGCCTACAAGCCACAGTGAAATTTGGTGGAGCATTGGTGATAATCTTGGGGTGCTTCAGCAAGGCTGGTAACGGGCAGATTATTTTGTGAAGGACGCATGAATCAAGCAACGCATGTTATACTGGAAGAAAACTTGCTTCCTTCTGCTCTGACAATGTTCCCCAACTCTGAGGATTGATTTAACAAGCAGGACAGTGCTCACCAGATCAAGACCCTGTCATGGCCAGCCCAATCTCCAGACCTGAACCCCATTTAAAACCACTGGAATGTGATCAAGAAGAAGACTGATGGCCACAAGCCAACAAAACAAAGCCAAGTAACATAAATTCACCCAACAGCAATGTGAGAGACTGGCAGAGACTGGCATGCCAAGACGCATGAAAGCTGTGATTCCCCTAAATATTGATTTCTGAACTCTTCTGAACATTAGTATTGTGTTGTTTAAAATTTAATATGAACTTGTTTTCTTTGCATTATTCGAGGTCTGAATTTTTTTGGTTGTTGTTGTTGTTGTTGTTGTTATTTTGACCAGTTGTCATTTTCTGCAAAAAATGCTCTAAATGGAAATATTTTTATTTGGAATTTGGGAGAAATGTTGTCAATACTTTATAGAATAAAACAAAAATGTTCATTTTACTCAAACACACACCTATAAATAGTAAATCCATTTTGCAGTGGTCTCTTAACTTTTTCCAGAGCTGAATATATATATATATATACACTGGATGTCAATGGAAAGCCCTTCAAAGCATAAAGGTTTTTGTGTGTCTGTGTGACTACACACTCTCTCACTGAATGCTCTTTTGTGTTCTCAGCTCTAGAAGTTCCACTCTGTTCTTTTGCCTACGTTATCAAAGTTTCCCTGTGCATTTGTAGCTGCCACAGCTGATGCCTCATGCTTCTTATCAAAACTGTTTGATTGACAACTAAAGAGCAGAGAGAGGGATTATGGGAGAAATGAGTACCCAGAGGGGCAGCTTATGGAATCCCAGTCAAACCTGCTGGATATTGACAAGCTCGTCACTATTAAGTATGTACAAAACCCTATGTGCTTGAGCTGAGCCACTGGCACATGAAGTTATTTGTCAAAGACAGATGGAGAAGCATAAACACAACCGAGTGCCGGGCAGTCGGCGAAGAGCAGTCGCCCACGCAAAATGCAAATAGTGACATATAGATATTGCCTGAAAGAAGAATAATTGTTGATTGGTTGCATTTTACTTATATGCAACAAGAGCAATTAATGATATACATTGCACATGCACATTAAACCTAAAAAAAACATTTATTTTCCTGGCAAAAGTGTAATAAAAAAATAAAAGCATGCAAAAACCCAACAGAGAAACACAAATGTGTATTCACACTATGCTTCATTATTTTCTTAAAAAAAAAAAGAAGGTAATGTGATCTGTAAATTTACCAAGGTTTTACAAGAAAAACAGACATGTAAGATTCACATTAAAATGACAAATTACACAATATTTAGTCCCTGAGGAGGTATTAAAATATGGCTACGAGATATGAAATGTATTTCTTCCGTCCAGCTGTTGTTATATACATGTGTATATATATATATATATTTTTTTTCTGCTGGAGCACCACCTGAGTCTTCTCTCATCTACCAGTGATGTTTGACTCATCTTCCCGCATCTACTACCTGTGCAGATATCAACAGCGCAACTGGGTTATAGGTTGCCAGGTTGAGGTCACAAATTGGTTGAAATTTGTATGATGTGTCGATTGTGTGAGTTGGATGCGTTTCATATAAGATCTGGCAACTGGACAACCTTGGAATAATATATTGATGTGTTAAATCATATAACGAGGTTTAGGCCATACAAATTACGGAAGTTTCCTGGAAGAAATAACAAAACGGGAGGGGGGCGGGAGATGGGTGTGAAATACGTGAGACTCTCCCGGGAAAAACGGGAGTGTTGACAGATATGTGTGCTGTATATCACATTTGACTGCAGGATTCCAGTGAAATGTCCAGCTGGGGGCACCAAAAGCAAATAAAATGGTGTCGTAGTCAGTTTTAAGGTGATTTTTAGATTTTTAAATCTAAACCTAAAACTTTTACCTGAACCTAATCATTAGGTTTTTTAAATATATAAAAAAGACATACTTACCTTATCAATGCCTAAATCTAACCATTACTGTTTTAAATGCAGAAGCGAAAAGAAAAAGCACACTTCCTGAACCAACCACATCAGTTCGTGCCACTTCTGTGACTCTGTAAGGTCATGAGAGCTTGAGGCGATGATGTTCTTGAATCACGGTCTTCCGACTCATGGTTCAACACCCTATCAGGTGAGCTACCGCGCAAGCTATCTGTCTTAGAATAAGTATATATATGTAGGTGAGTCTATAATAAAAGTATTAAAACAATATGTTTTTCAAAAGATGTGCTTAAGTTAAAGTGTGTCGATATCATAAAATAGCAGGTTCTGAGTAAAACATAAGTATTTATGAGGTCATAATCCGCTATTTAAGTCATGACTTGAGTAAAATTTAATAAAACACACAGTTGTTATAGTGCCTCCAGTGTTCATTTATCCTGGAAACAGCAGAGAATTTTACCTGGAGACACGTTTAACAAGTTTTGCAAAAATGTACAGTTTATAGAGTCACATTTTCACTATGAGACCAGATTGCAAGATCCTCACCTTAATTGATTCTTACCCTTTATTATACTCAATATAATAAATTTAGCATTTAGGGCATATGAACTCTTGTAACTTAATTGCAACATTGTAAATTACAGACCTCTTAAAATATTTAACAAACCTAATAAGTATTCCACAGTTAATTTTAACATCTTAAAATGTTTTTTTTTTTTTTTATAACTTAAAATATAGACAATGTTTTTTACTAGAGTACTTAATGGTGTATAGAAACATTTTCCACCGTCAATGTAAACTAAGAATGATGAATAGCAATCTATTGCTGCCACAGACAGTGCACCATATGTGTGTGTGTTTATATAGACAAGAGTCTTGCACGTCTGATTGATATAGCACATTAAATTGAATGGTGGGTGTTCTGACTTCACCTCTTCATACTGATATATATGGTGTCATTTACCAGAAACTATCTGCTTTTACAAAAATACAGTCTCCTTTAAAGTTTCTGCCTAAGACATGTTCTTAATGCTCAACCAACACTGATCTCTCCAACACTGACAGCTAATGATGTTTGATCGTGTCTCCTTATTCATTTCTATCCTGCATTGTAAATATTGCTTTTTTTATTTCTCATTTATATTTGTAGATTTGTGTCTAAAAGAGATCCAATTGATCAATCTCACACTCTCTCTCTCTCTCTCTCTCTCCCCCTCCATCCACCCAACCTTCCATCCATCCATCCATCCATCCATCCATCCATCCATCTATCTATCTATCTATCTATCTATCTATCTATCTATCTATCTATCTATCTATCTATCTATCTATCTATCTATCTATCTATCTATCTATCTATCTATCTATCTATCAAACATGTCACTTACAGTATATTTCTATACTGTACATTTACGTACATATACGGTATTGTGACAGGGCGGGAGGTGGGGCCGGGTCATGATTCTACACACCTGGCCCCTTATCAGGCTAATTAAGTCTCCAAGAGGGATATTAGCCGACTGCGGATGGTGGCGCGCGAGAGAGAGAGAGAGTGTTTACGGGCAGCTATCCGACTTATGTGTGTGTTTGTGTCTTTTCGTTTAAGTTCTCATTAAAATATAATTTATATTGTACATAATTAAAAATGTGTTTCTTTTGATTTTAAAGCATAATCGAATTGTGCCTACTCCTTTCCATGAATCCCTTTACAGGTATCTATAACATTCTTTACGTGAAATGGAGCACTCTCTTCAAAAGCAAAAACTATATTCCCAGACATTTTCCGATCTGTCCCTGTACAACCTATTTCCAAAGACAAATCCTCAGTTGATGCTTACTCATTCCTTATCTGCAGAAGTTCACCACTTAAATGGAACCTCCTCACTCTTAAAAAAGACCCGTCAAATTGAGATCTCACTCAACACATTTATGGGGTGTATAGAGGGAGCAAAGCAAGATTTATGCTAGAGCGTTGTGCTTTAAGGGGTTCTGACAGGCCCATGTAGATTGAGATGAATTATTAAACCATGGCATCATAGAGGTAAACAAAGAGTGATACATTGTAAAACATTCTGCTGACTGGGCCATACATTAGAGGAAGTACTAAGGCTGGATTGTATGGTGAGTAATGTGTGTGAGAGAGAAAGATATGGAGTAATGACTTTAAAATTAACCCTTGTGTTTTTATTTGACACACATCAAAATCCTATGAAAATTACTATAAACAATTTTTCAACATAATACCTCCAACTTTGGTTTCTACACCATTTAAGGAACAGCCAGATGTCAGCAGGAAGTGTTACCATGAATTTGATGCCAAAAGATTTTGAAAATAAGACATTACCACAGTTATTGTATTATATAGTGCATGAATCATTATAGAACCAGTATAATATAAAAGCACTGTAATATAAAATTACTCATACCGTGATTAAATTTGTCAGACCATTCACCCTAATCTTCAACACACATGCATGCATACGCACACAAACCCTCACACATCAGCCCAGCACAGTCGGAACAGTCTGATTCTGACAACATAAATGCTAGCCGTGATGTTTTGATTTAATAAGCATAAAGAGAATTAGGAGGTGTGCGTTTATTTAAACGTCTGTTTCGAATTCTGCAGCAGTATTTGCGCAGTAATTTTCAAAGGGCACTTTAAGTCCACAGTTGAGTCGAAGAGATTAAAACTTTTTATTACTTATAATAAACAAGCTCATACTTGACTATACAAATGCTCAACTGTTATAGAGGTTGTGACCCGGCCGCATCAGTGAATTATTTAATTTCTTTATTTCCTCTCAGGAAAATAATTTTGACATTATTCTGACATTAACATATCATGTCCACGAGGCAGTGCATAGGTCAAAAAAATGGGGATATCTGAACCATTACGAGCATTCCTCCTGCATACCATTTGCAGTTTTAATGAGTTTGGTCTTTTGCAGAGCCTCCAAGGCATTATGTAGATTATAATCCAAACAAAGATTTTCTCAGAGTTCTGTTAAGCATATCTGCTGGGATAAATGCCAAGCCATTTCTGAAGAGCATAACATAGTACAAATAAAGTTCTAACTTGTTGCCACAGTAAAGCATTATCAGAGCTATTAAATCAATGAGTGATTTCATGATTCACAGAAAGTCCAAAGCACACAGGCAACTAAGGAGAAAATGAAAAAAAAGTGGCCTGGTAAAGACTCTTTGATCTGCACCTGTTCAAATTCATTGGTCTGTTTCCACCCATGTGTTCATTTCTTACAGAAGTCTAAAACACTTGTACCACGGTAAAGGGTTTCGTCTTGTGAAACATGCTCAGATTTTACTTTCAATTGAAGAACAAAGCATATCCATAAATGTTTAGACAAATAAAAATGCCCAATCTAAAAACCTGATCTGCCTGAGGGTTACATATATCTGCAACAATATAAAACATGATATTGTCAAACAGTAATGAGAATTATAAAGTTAAGTGAAGTTAAAAAGTGAACACTTGTTATACTAAATATCAGCATGGATGTTGCAAAACTGTCAGCTAAAGGAGGTCAGGGTCAAGTAGAGACACAGGTGTTTTAAATGGCATATTCCCAACACAGGACAATTTGACTGGAAACTTACTGCATGACAGATATAGACAATATTTTGTGTCAGTGTGTGTATTTGACTACTTTGATGGGCTTGAATTACATTTATATCAATATCCAAGACTGCAGGGCACAGTGCTGAACTCTAGCCCAGCTGTGAGTGCGATTCGGCTGCCAAGCAGCGAGCAGCAATTACCCCAAACGTGCCAAGAGCACATCAGCACACTGACAGATTCAATGTGAGCAGAAAAATGAAATAAAAATATGTTAAATGGGCACTCCTCACTAACACACATCCATTTGAACTGACCTTAGGACAGCATAATTGGCCACAGACTTTCCCTCACCGAAAACATTCAGTCCCACTTTCGATCAACCTGTTTTGTTCAGGTAAGAAGAGAGAGTGTTAATCAAAGCACTCGAACACGTCTTTGATTCATACATCTCAAAGACAATGTTGGGTTTCCATGTTTTATGGGGACTTTCCATAGACATATTTTTATACTGTATAAACTTTATATTCTATCCCCTGAACCAAACCCTCACAGAAAACGTTATGCATTTTTACATTTTCAAAAAACTGATTTATAAGCTGTTTTCCTCATGGGGACCAACAAATTGTCCCCACAACATCAATGGATATTACTATACTTATGGGGACATTTGGTCCCCACAAAGTGATAAATACCTGCACACACACACACACACACACACACACACACACACACACACACACACACACACACACACACACACACACATTATATATATACTGTATATTTATATATTATAGTATATTTATCAGTCACGACCACTACCGCCAAATAAATACTTGACTTGAATACTTTTATTTACTTATAGACAATTAAAGCAATCTGTTGGTTTGGTGGTATGGGTCTCTTCTGGAAAACTGTCTGCCAATCCATGCAGATAGTTCCACAAATGTTAGCTGATATTCTAATAGATTCTGTCAAAACAAATGATAACTCATCTACTAAAATCATGGCTTCTGTTCTGTTTATACCTCATATAAGTTCTGTTTATAGCTCATATGCACTCACTGCATATATTTCAGTAATATGTAATTTGGTTTGAGTGATGTTACAGAATTAAGACGAGCGAGCATCTGTTATAATTGATGGATAATCCTTGGCAAAAACAAGCAGTTTGTGCAAAGACTGAACAGTTTGTTCTTTGATTTTGGAAGCAGCGTCCACCACCTGCTCTTTTTGGACTTAGTTGATTTATCAACTGTAACTTTCATTGGTTTTGGAAATTTGTCTGTAGTTCACTCCAGCTTCCATAGTTTGAGAGGTGATCCGTCTTTTGATTTTTTTCTGAATTCTGACACACAAATCAATCTAATGTTAAAAAAATATTGGTAGGAGAGCTTATAAAGTGTTTGATGCTACTGATCTAACAGTGTAGGAAGTTTTAGTGCAGGGTTGCATCATTAGCTGTTGAAGAGTTGCCCAGATACAAGCAAGCAGTAATCTGTTATTTACGTTGTGCAATTTATTGTTGAGTCTGAATGATAGTCATGAAAAATTTCCATGCTTCAAGAGAACATAAATAATTGTTTTAAACTTGGAAAATAAAGATGAGAAGAACAAAACTTGCTTTCCCATGCAAAACTCACCTCCACAATGCTAGGGTGCTTTTGGTGGTTTGCCAGGGTAATGTTATGTGCTGAGACTGGAGAGTTTTTAAGGTTGTTTTTAATTGCTATGTGGTTTCTAAGCTGTTCTGTGTGGTTACTAGGGTCTTCTGGATGCTTGCTTACTGACCCAACTCAAAACAGCCCAACAACCACTTGTCTGATATTCTGGTCCTTATATGTTGCCTTTATTGAAAGTTTTTCCCTATTGAATCGTCCATCAGTTGAAAATCATAAGTCTGATCACTTAGAAAAGTAAAAGCATACCTCTCCTCAACAAGTCACGAGAATTGAGGTATCATTCATGCCAATTGCACACACATTGTGGGGCAAGTTATTTGCTGAAGTGTAAAATTTAGGGTTAGGGCTTTGCTGAAATCACCAACCCAATGTCTTCAAACGGGCCAAGACTATTCAACTGTCAAAAATGTTTTCAATTAAAATGTAAGCAAACCCATACAAGGCCTTTAATCTGATTTTATGTTCTTTTTAATCTTAATCTAATTTGAAATTTCAGACAAAGCTTTGTAAAGCCAACATCAAAGTTTGTCTTGACAAATCTAGTTTATCTTGATGTGAGTTGTGTCAGCGAAGCTAGTGAAACAAGAAAATTCCCTCATTCTTTAAGGGGTCAGACATCTCTCCAGTTAAGTGCACCTCTTCTCTGCTTGATGTAAAGAATCTGGCTTTGACTTTCAAGACAGGTACTGAGAGATGACATGATGCAAAGACGATGTTGAAACATAACACCCTCCAGACAGTGTCTGTTTCCATGCTTGCAGACACAGTCTTCTTTATCCTCTTTATTTCTGTTTCTGTCTCCGAGTCATATTTTCTGACTTGCTTTCATTGGTATTTAACTGCCTCTCAAAGTATTTCCTGTCAGAGTCAAGATGGGTGTTTCGTGTCACAGTGGCTCTGAAAACAGATGTTGCCTTTAAATTCTGTCAAGCTCCCAGCAAACATCTCAAATCAGCTCATATGTACAGCATAAATCTACTGTATCTCAACCCCTTAGTGTGTATCCCCTCAAAACAAGCTCTTATCTTTGATTGTGACATTGAGAGGACACAATTAGCATAAAAATGAATATTGCCTAATGCTGGGAAGCCAGATGACCCAATTGGCTGAGACCTTGCTACCTGCAGCTGGAATATGCAGTCAAGAGATTAAACTGCAGTTATTGGTTCCTTGTCAGTGAGGAACCTCTGCATAGCCTATTACAAGCTAATGCATGAAATAGCTAAGAGGGCCCTCCATTGAGTAAAGTAATTAAATGTGGCTGGCTGCCACACAAGACCTCCAGTGCCCTGGTCAGGTAGAGTAATTACTATTCCTCTTTCTCTGTGTTTGATAAAAGACGACTATCTCTCTTTACCCTGGAAGTTATCTGTGTATGAGCTGAAAAGAATGAATATCTCTCCTTTTCAATATTAGACCCATGTAGAACCTAGTTGATCCATAACATTAGCATAAATCTCGTAGGTTCTTATTGATAGTACGGGAAGATTTTTTTTAGGTCGAACGTACAGGTATATCAAATTGAATGATCTGTGGACAGATGCATGTCCTCAAAATGAATCAATGGCTGAATGGTCATTACTGAAAGGGTTTTGTATCAAACATTTTCAGTTGTTGAACAAATCAGCTAACATACGGTAAGATTCTACTATAGAGCGTCACAACTGCTCTCTTACAAAATCTTACTTTGATCATACCTTGATGTCTACTGCCTACAGAGACAGCTGCCTTCTAATGAGTTAGCATGTTGCTAAGCTAAACACAAAAATCTATAGTACAAACAAATATTGGGTGCATTTTTTTTTCGACACTTTTTGAAAAGCCACCCAGAACTAATTTAGAACGCTCTACATAGGCAATTTTGTTCATCACACAAATAGCATTCCTTGTACAAAATGTACATGTTTGCATGTTGCTAGGCAATAACAAGGAATAGAAAACAATAATAAAGGAATTAGAACGCTACTGACCCTGAAGCATTTCCGATATCATTATGGATTCTTTAAATAAGGCTATGAGTCAAAATATTTTCTCAAAGAACATGACCTGAAATGACTTACGTGTTGTTGACACTAAGCATCTACACGAGAGAGACGAAGAAATGGTATCGTAGTTTGGATGTTCATAAATATTTCATCTGAAAATTGGGAATCCATATCAAACTATTTCTTATCAACACTTTTCCATATTGAATGAAATGTGTTGCTTTCGATTCATCCAACATCTTGCAGTGAATTTGAACTTGACATATATTGGTCAAAATAACATTTTTTAGAAGGCAACAATTACGCTGACTACTTTTCTCAACAGCCTACGAGTCGAGACTGGTATTAAAATACCTTAAAATGCTGTCTAGATTGGCAGCTCTCTACATTTAGGAACTGGGCTAATATGTCACTTTTTTTTGTGCTTTACTGTACCAGCCGTTTTCTCTAATGTATGCACCAAAATGTGGCCTCTTGAAATACAGGGGCAGTTTCTGCAGTAAGGCATTAAAACACATTGGTTGGAACGAGCGGCGTTGATGGCGATACGGCAGCTGACATGATACATAGCACAGTGAGGTGAGCAGACTTGAATAATGATTATGGAGAAAATAGAGGTAAAGGGAGGGGTCTTTTTTTGCCGCTTCCATCTGCCTCTCTTTTTCTGCCGACAAGAGAAGCGCCTGATGTATTTGCTGCTTGGCTGCTCACAGAGATTGCTATCAGCCAAGACTCGTCTGTGGAGGTAAACTCAATACGCATATTTTCACCTTCCAACCTTCATAACATTTACTTTCAAGCCCTCCGATTTGGCTTGTGTGTGTGTGTGTACGCATGTGCATGCGCGTGTGAATTTTTAGAGTTCTAATAGAGTGTGATTTAAAAGCGTGACCACCTGCCGTGGCCTTACAGAGATGCAAAACAAATGTAATGCAAGATGAACCAATCAATAGAGGTGTGATGTGAAAGCCAGGACCTCAATTTGTGAATGTGTTTTTGATAAAGAAAAGACCATAAAAGCGAAGCCAATCTCACTTTGCATGCAATTGTATGCTCAAAATGAATGTTGATGCTTCTGGCACTTTTGAAATGTCCAGATGGCATTTTGAGAAACATTTAAATTTGCTCCATGTAACAGACATGATAATTAATTTGATTGACATAATAAAACATCAGCTATGTGCAACATTTCAATTCTCACTTCATTTGCCCTGTCAACACAACATTTTGACAAATGGCAGATGGTGTTTTACTGTAAGCAGAGTATATATATATATATATATATATATATATATATATATATATATATATATATGAGGTACTGTACTGTATGTATGTATGAAGTACTGTATTTTCCATTGAATTGTGGAAAAGTGACTAAACTGTGAAACATACCGTTTCCATGACATAAAATTACTCATACTGTGATTTATGATTTTGGTCATAATGCCCACCTCTGAATAACACAAATAGCTTGCACAGCAATATGTTGGTTTGACATAGCAATAAGCTGTTTGAAACCAATAAAAACCAGGCATGACTTCTTCACACAAGCCAACATCATGTGTCAAAGGCACAAGCAGTATAAAATCTGCCCATGCTGTCTCATGCTGCTGCTGCAAGCCTGGCTCTCGAACAGTTTGACCTGTGATGGGAGTGAGATTTGTCCAAACAGACTGAGGGAACAGCATGGTAGCATTTGAGGGGTTACATCTCCAGCACAGAGGCTAACAACAGGCTGCAGCTCTAGGGACAAACAAGACCTTTAGATAACTGTAGCTTTAAAGAGACTCCATCCATGAGATAAACTGTGTGAAAAGAAATGGTACAAAGGTGGAAAGAAAAGAGCAGCGATGTGTGCAAGTGTGCGACTAAGTGGAGGAGACTGGAGGATTTAAAAAAAAAAAATTAAGCTAAGGGAAATCATTTCTGGAATACGGGATTCTTATCAAAGTGTGTCACAGTGGTAGACTAAACAGCGGATAAACAGTGAGCCCAACGTCAAGTGAAACAAAACAAAGTAACAAAGAGGCAAACTCCTCACGGTAGCCCCCTAAATCAAACTGACAGGTATTGAGCCGAGTTACTATTTTTAAAAGGCATTTTCAAAGGCATAGCAAGACAGAAAGTTTATCAAATGCAAGGTTGTATTAAGTTATGCAGGCAACACTCTCACAACATAAAGCAATATACCACATATGATTTAATACGCCAATTAGTTCATGTCCACTTTTGTGCTTTGTGTGCCTCAATAAAGCGGTCAACTTTTGCAAACCGCCTGCCCTTTTATATCAGAGCAGTATTATTCTAAAGTCAACATGGAATTGCATAAACAACTCATTTTACTTTTCTAATGCAATGTATTGCTGAGTAAAACAGGATATGCAACAAGAAAAAAGACATACTGATAAGAAGTACGCAGAAATGTGTATTGACTTTGTAATCAGAATTTGTAATAGTAATAAGTAATAAGTACTGAATTTACAAAGTCAAAAGTCAAATTGTGTTCTCTCTAGAAGTGGTGGTTCTCTAGAAGTCTTGCATGTTGGTCTCAAACACCTGGTTTAAACCCCTTTTGAATTAGAATAATTTGTGTTTAATCAAACCTCACTGGCATACATGAAGACAGCAGATTTGTACTGAAATGGGTTATGGGTTGTCACATAATCATAATGTGACAACATGTCATACATTTATCAATTACAATATTTAGTGGCCAAAACAAAATGCTAACATTTATTTGAAATGCTAACATTTATTTGAATTGAAAACAGTTAAGAATAGTTCTGTTGTCACTATCAAACAATTCTGACACCCTGGCAACCAGTATACACCATGAGATCACCACACACATTTGTCTGAATTACAGCATGTCTGAAAGTGTAAATTCACAAATGCCTAGAATTGCATCACCCTCCAGTTGCTGCAATGTCAGGCTTCGAGGGGTGAGCAAGAGCTCATTTATTAGAGTGGTAGTGTATTTTTCATTTAGTTTGTGCCTCAGTCAAAAAAAGAAAAAAAAAGGCCCTGATTCTAGGAATGATCATCTTATCGGCAATCACAGATTTATTGGCCAATCTAGAACTATGGACGATTGATCGGTGCATCCCTAACAGGCTTTTATTAACCATACTGTAAATCTCTCAGAAGTGGTCATTGTATCAACCCTGTACCTTGTTACATGAACTGATTTCTAGGCTGCCTTGTGCAGACTTTGGAATTTGCCAATTAGATTGGATAATGCTTGTCATTTTTGCGTGCAATTTGCCTCAGACAGTCAGTGAATGGACTCTGGGCAATCCGTGGGCATGCTATATATGACCATGACTATCTACGATTATTTTGAGACACACTTTAGGTTTATATCTTGTGGTGTGTTGCATATTAAGTATGATGACATACAGAATGCAAGGTGTGACTGCAAAACAAGCTCCTTTAGTAAGAAAGACTTGTTATTCTGGCTGAGATACAGCCAGAGAAAATAATTACACTAATAGAATGACCAGTTATATTCAGAATCTGTCTGGCATTTTAGCTCAGATTTGAACCACACAGTGCCTGCTTCTGGATTAGCTCTTGCTTCCAGGCTTTCCCAGCCCTGGGGACTACCAGTCTCAGGACTGTGTGAAAAGCATGCAGGCAGTCATACAGCCGGCTTGCAGCAGTATGGAGCCCAGGACTGAACTGTAGGTTATGTTGTAATGGGCACATTCCACTGTTAGGACTGGAGCTGCCGGAATTGGGCCAAACTCTTATGTAAAAAGTTATTTAAAAAAAAATAGGTCCAGCTGCAAAATATGATTGGATAAGCCATGTTCAAAGCTGTACTTTTAAATAAAATATCCTTAAAATATCTGTTATGCTTTCAGGACATTGAAGATTTTTAGAATGTTGTGAAATCAACAGATTGCCAGATGTTTATTGTTTACATAAAGTATAATGCATAACATGCAGGTAATATATGCAAGTACTTACACTGACATGTTGAGCAAGTGCTTAAATGGTATCTTTAAGAATAGCAGCATTTCAGTGAGTTCATATTAACGAGAGTTCATTTGAATGGCTTCTTTAATGCATCCATGCTTTGTGTAAGTAGAAATACATTTTATCAAGTTTCTATTTGTGTTGTTTTTGACTGTAAAGAGCAGAAAGGATATTAAAAGGGGCATTACTCAATGGCAAATGGATTACATGGATCACGTCTTTGGACACACATTACACGGATCGAGTCAAACCAAAATTTTACTCTCAACATGTAGTGTAAGGGTCTCAGTGCTGAACATTTTGCCACTATTCTACTCAATTACATGTTAATAAAATCTGAAAATTTAACCGCCAGTGGCTAATTACAGACATTTTTAGTCACATAGTGCAAAAATAGATCATATTTGGAACACACTAGCAATGCTCTTGCAACCAACCCAAATAACTTAGCAAACACATAACAGCACTTTGGCAATCACCCATAACACCCTTGCATCATGGCAGCAAGTTTAACACAGACAAGCACCACTTCAATTTTCTTCAGAAATTGATTATTATTAATAAAGCATTGTATTATTTATTAAATATTTGTGAATTTCACAATACTGATAGTGTCCCCACAGAGCAATAACTCTTGGCTGCTTCTATTTGCACTACAAAACATTAAAAACTTCCTGAATAAATCAACTCACTGCACTCTACACCACTATTACAGCAATCATGCCTGAACACCTAGCCAAACCACCACCCACAATCCCTCTTTCCTGAAGCAGCCCAGCTCTCACTTCACTAACTGCAGCCAGGACGACCCCTTGCCCCTCATTCCGGGAGCCCGAAGCTTTGGCTCTCAACCCCACACACCCACTACTGTGGGAACGGCAGCACACCAGAACCGCTTTCAGCAACTCCATTCCCAGACTCCCTCTGTGGGAACACGGCTGTAGGGCATACTTTCTCTCTGCCTTCTTAATGAGGCCCCATTTGCACCTCCTGCTCAAAATCCAAAGCCATCAGGACCACCATTGCAGATGGAGAGCTAGAACGCTGTGGAGGTGTGTCCTTGACTAAAGCTACTGGATGGATGTGATCCCAGGAGAAGATTGCAAGGGAAATAATTATGTTGTAAAATATTCTAAAGTACATACTGGATCAGGCTGGTGGAAGTCTACAAATGAGCATGTTTTTTATAGACAATAGGAAATGGCATTTGCAACTTAGTTATTTTCTGTAGGGTAAAGTTTTTCTCATGACAAGTCGTAATAGTAGTATGAGATGGCAAAATCATAAGAAATCGTATGGGTTGGCTTGTACAAAAACATTTGACTTTTACTCCAATTAAAAAACAAACAAACAATTTTATAACAATTTATCCTATGTTTAACCAGTAACCCTAACCATATTTGTGTTGCATGAATACATATGGAATGAGTAACCACATTTGTTCATTGAAGTTTTCTTTCTTGCGTTCTTTTTTCTTTTATTTTTCTCCCTAATTTGGAATGCCCAATTCCCAATGTGCTCATGGTGTCATAGTGATTTGCCTCAATCCGGGTGGTGGAGGACAAATCTCAATTGCCTCTGTGTCTTAGACCATAAATCTGAACATCTTATCAAGTGGCATGTTGAGATCACATTATAGCGACCACAAGGAGGTTACCCCATGTGACTCTACCCTCCCAAGCATCCGGGCCAATTTGGTTGATTACGAGACCTGGCTGGAGTCACTTAGCACACCCTGTATTCATGACTCCATGGGTGGTAGTCAGCGTCTTTACTCGCTGAGGTACCCAGGCCCCCCCGATGTTTCTTTCTTAAAATAAATTGTTGGATAGGAGGCTAGCTAACATTTGATGCCTATATTGTATCGTGTTGAAATACTGTTTGTTCATTGGTTAGTTTATATGGGAATAAAAGTTATACCTTTTTGTACGAGCTAAGTCATACCACATCTTACAGTTTCACCATTTTGTACAAATTATTACGGTTTCACTATGTTGTATTTTTCTGTGCAAAACAGAATATCAATAATAATAATTAAAGGGAAAGAGTGTCAGACAGGTGTTTAATCCATTTGTGTCAAAACAACTCTCAGAAAGATTTAGAATGTTAATATGGGTATGACATGTTTATAGGATATTGGTCTTAGCTGACTAGGTCTGCTACGCTGTTGCTGCTGCAGAGCAAGTGTGTAGACTAGCTACTGCTAGAAAATACACAGACGTACTGAGTTAGCATTAACAATTAGACAAAACATAAGACATGTGGAAACAGAAAGTGGAGCTGGGGTGGGGGCGGTTTTCAGAGAAAAACTCTTGCAGCATGCTGCAATGAAACCGGCTAGTCTGCAAAAATGAGCAATTTAAATGTTAGACAAAGAGCGAGTAGTAAGTTGATATGCTACCCGATTACATGTCAAATGACCAATCAGCTTAGACCATGCAATCCAATTGGCTTAACATGTCACATATGAGCGAGCCAATTGGCTGACAGATAACAAGTTCAAAGATCCCATCAGCTTGCGCCACATAGAGTTGCATGGCTGAACTTTGGTCATTTTGTCCATTAGGATTTGATTGTTTCATGAAAAGTAAGCTATGATATGATTGATTAATGTTATTTGTCTCTGCCTGTAAGCCCTTCATTACATCAAGAGAAAATATATTTTTTTTGCACAGTCAGTTGGTAATTTTTGCAAATCAACACCAACAGTGTGATCAAGAGCCTTGTATCACTCTGAAGGGCATTATTGTGCAATAATGACTGAATAAGTGTACATTATCCGGTTCATTACTCAGCTACTTAACAAGTAAATCAATAAAATGGAAATAAAAAGTTGATTTGAGCTGAAATGATTTTATTACAGTATGACAGGAAAAAGAGAGATCAGAGTGATCTAGCAAAGACATTCTAGCACAGCAATGACGGAAATCGGTTGCCTGGAATCACAGTCAATTATACAATTTAGCTGTCATTATACAAGATATCTGACTGCAGAATGTCACAATTAACCAATCAGCATCCTAACAAACAGCAAAAGTATTCCAGACAGATGTATAATAAATACCAATATTCCATTCTCTCATTCTCCCGCTGCTAACATTCACAATGCTTTATGCAAGCGATTACTTCTTGAGCTCTGTCTCTACAAACAACCTGCTGTTTACCCAACAGCCACACCACCACCACCAGCAGCAGCACAGAATAAGAAATGAATTGGACTTGATTAGTCACTTACTTGAGAGGAGTGCTCCTGGGCTTGGGCTTCTCTGTGGCCTGTGAATAAGAAAACAACAGCCCACCAGATTAGAGGTCGATATCTTAAACAGAGAGCAAGGAAGCACACAGAAAACAGCCAGACAAAGCAAAAGAGGAAGATCACAATATTTGAGTGTTTCCTTGTTTTACCCTCTCTGTCTCACTTGTGTGAGAGGGGTTACTCTGAGAGTACAGCTAAGCAGGTCTAGAAACAGTAGATGAATGTTGCTTGGGGAAAATAAGTATTGATTGTCAAGGCTGTGGATTCCATATTACAGTGATTGTTCGAGTTCACTCACATGCTCATGTAGCTCATAAATATACTCTTTAGTCTTCTGATTTTAAAGTAGCAATAAAACAAATACAGTCATTAATCATTATTACCCCTGACACCTCATCATGACATCATCATGTGGGTCATAATCACTGATAAGTTGAGTTTACTCAAAACAATTTAGTTAATGGTGTCTCTCAAAACTTGTGTTATCAAGTTCACCTAATGTGGTATTCACATAGAGTAAACTTTACCATTTATGTCAACTAGATGAAAGTAGACTTAACTCAGATTTGTTATTTAAATATCATTGTTTCTATTCAATAATTTCAATTAAATCAGCTCAATTAGAAAATTATGACTGAATCTGTTACATGTTAACTAAATTTGATTCCCCACAGAAGTACACATAAAACGAAACACTCGGCCATGCGAAAGACTACACATATGAACAGGGTACAATGCCACCAAAAGGGACAACTATTTACTATAAAATAACATAAACAATTCTAAAAAGAGCAAAAACCTCTAGGAATTCAAAACAGCTATTTAAATGCCCGCATAAGTTCCTTTTGATCAAACAAACGTGATTAAGTTATTCAAGTACAAGTGCTTATATTCCCCAAAGTTAATTCTTAATTCTGTTCTTTATCTTATGAGTTATAATAATTTATATAATCTTAATTTTATGGATGTTTAAGCCAAATAAGTTCAGTGAGCATAGGTATTTGAGTTAAAATTCCCAAACTTGAGATTTCAAGTAATGTTAATCAGATCTTGATTGTTTTAGTGATGACAATTCATTATTTCAGATGTTTTTGTTGTTTCTAATTTGTATTATTTTAAAGGATGATTAACATTAGATTGACATGTAATACAATATATATTTTTTTTTATATAAAATAAAAAATACTGTAATAGCTTTTTTTTTTATTATTAAAATCAGCATAATTCAAAGGCATGATCAAATCATGATGCATAAGTACTTTACAATTTAAATTATATGTCTTTTTTTTTCGCAATACAGTACTGAGGTTGTTACATGCAAAAAAAAAAACCTTAATGGTGACAAAATAGTCTTTATTCTTCATTTTAGGATCAAATATGGCCCTATCTTGACAGGTGTGTGATTCGTGAGATTCACCTTACGAAAAAAGAACTGTTGTGGTACCATGGTACAGTGATGGTATCATAAGGTAAAACATGGTATGTTGATATATACATTGTTATGAAGTATTTTCATATTAAAAAAATACTCCAAGGTGCTTCAAAGAAAACCAACATATAACCATGTTACATTTGCATTTATGTCATTTAAACTTGTTGAGCATTAGATAACACATGACCGTTTAGATAAATTCATGATCCACAGATGATAAACTGTCAACAAAATGATGCTTTTATTTCATTTTCTCTGACTCAGGAAACATCAGTAATATAGTCATGTCTCTCTTCAAATAAATCCCTTCTTAACTGGAATTTTTAAAGGTAATTCTCCCATTTGCAACCTTACCTATAAAAAACCCTCACTCAATGAAAATCATTTTCTAAGCTAATTTGCACATGCTTCTCTTTAACAGCTAGCAGTTTATTAGGTCTGGTCTGTAAGCTTGTGTCACAGTGATGCCGTCAATGAACAAGTGCTTTTCCAACACATACTGGTTGCTATCAGAATCCAATCTCTCATGGTGAATCGGGATCTACTGAGATATCAACCTCTGCGGGAAAACACACTGCTGGGCTACTGCTACCTGGCCAGCCACAGTGGCACAGATGCAGGTTTTGGCTTCTGTTGATGCTCATTGATGCACTTTACTTTGCTTAAATGAGTTCACATTTACTATATAGTGTGCTGTTCAAACTTGAACATAATGTTGACATATTATACATCTGTAATAATTTGTCAACATTATTAACTCTTTTTTGACTACTGTAGACTCTATAGAAAATGTGAACTCATTTAAGAAAAGTGACGTCAGTTTTGGGGGGGAGGCATGCACATCAACAGGTTAATGCTGCGCCAGTGCGCCCATTGATCTGTGTACAGTCCATTTATCATTCAGGGAGGGAGCCAGTGATCTTCACAGTGTATTAGATGAAACAACTCAGATCATCTGTCAGAGGCACTGTTATTGCTGTTTCCCTCTCAGTAGGGAATTTGGGCTCATGTTGCTAGGCAATGTGGTTGGGGGCCATTGCTATCGGCGGTGGTATGTGTAGGTAAACTCACTTGCAGCCTGGGATGCACATACATATGTATACATACAAAAACACGTTAGCGAACTGCAATGAATGTCACATTTCCTCCGTTAAGTGTACAAGGTGGATTTGGGCACTTGTTATAAGGGTTGTGGGAAATGGAGGAAGTATGGAATAAGTAACAAAATTTGTTCAATTACATTTCCTTACTTAAAAAAGAGATAGATAAGAGGCCAACTAAAATTTAATGCCTGTATCATCGCTTTGAAATTCTGTTTGTTGATTGGTTGGTCTCTGTGGAAATAAAAGACATTCTTTTTTGTCGTACGATATGTTATGATTTTGCCATCTCATGCAAATTATTAAAAACTGTCATGAGACCATGTTGAAAGTCCCTAAAACTTGGTGTGTGTGTGTGTATGTTAAAAGCCAAAGTCTACTTATGATCTTTTAAAAATCAAAGTATTGCTAACTAATTAATATGGCACTTTTTGGAAGTTACATTTTAGGTTTGGGAAGAAAAATAAAACTAATGGTACTCAATGTTCTAGTCTCCTGTTATGTAAGGTTCTGTTTGTGCTCGGGTCGTAACAGGCCAAAGCATGGGGGAAATGAAGACACAGCTTTATGTGGGCACTGTGAGATTACACATGCTGCTTTCTCTCAATCCACCCCCTCAAACACACACAACACATATGCACGCTACTGCATTTGAGTGTGAAACATGTTCATTATCCCTCCTCCACTGTTACTCTCATGCTGGTCAAATATAACACAAAAACAGATGGTTGGGGTATGACTGTATGTGTGACAAATGATTCAAAGCATACTGTGTATTGGCATATGTACAGTGCATACAGTATATATATATACATATGTACAGTGCATACAGTATATATATATACATATGTACAGTGCATACAGTATATACATATATATATATGAACAGTACATAGAGTATATATTCTGTTAATGCCTGTTCTTCTGTAAAGCTGCTTTGAAATGATGTGTGTTGTGAAAGTTGCTATACAAATAAAAATTACTTGAATTGAGTATATGGTAGTACATGTTCAAAGTTGTGTGTGTGGTGTGTCATATTCAGGAAAAATATCAGGATCATTCTAAATGTTTTTAAATAAAATATTAGCTCCTAGCAGACATAATCTTTCACCATCATTTTGTTTCTTCTAAAATCAGCCAGATGTAAAAAAAAAAAAAAAAAAAAAAAATATATATATATATATATGTGCTGACACACTTTGGGGCCGATCAGGGGTGGACTGGCCAGTGGGAGAACCAAGCGGGCTGGTGGGTCGGCTGCAAAACGTGCCGAATGGGCCGCTATAAGCAAAAATGTGCTACCGCATTACACAGAACGGAACACAAAAATTTGTGCCGCGATCTGCAGAAATGGACTACGACCCCCCCCCCCCCCCACACACATAGAGATGCAGCTGTAATTGCTAAACATTATTATATTGCAACAATCTGTCTCCACTTGGTCGAGATAAAATCAAGCATAAACAATATTTATATATTGGTTCTAGCTTGGTTTATTTACCTGTTCGGTGTCTTCTTCATCACTGCTGATTTTCAGGTCATCCTCCAGCATTCTGCAAAAGTGAACATAAACTTTTAATGACAGAGAATGCCAAATAATAATAATAATAATAACAACAAAAAAAATATTTAATTTATTTAATTTACATAGTTATTTAAGAGAAAAAGAGATTCATATTTCTCATCCTCCATAAAGGGATATTTCACCAACAAATAATTTTTTGATTAACTATCTGTTAAAAATAAGCCAAATGGTTCTTCCAAAAAAAAAAAAAAGTAAATAAAAGGGTTTAACCTACTTGTAACATCCTTTAGACAGACAGTCAGACAGACAGACATAGATAGATATATAGAGTTCTGCAATCTAACATATAAAGTATCAATGCTATACAGTGTAAAAGGAAAGTAAAGAACACAATGTAATTTGCCAAGCAGTTATAGAGACCAGTGACATCATCCAGAGCACTTGTTGACCCATATGTCAGTATGCACACTCTCTCAAGGCCTGCTTGCCACCAGAACACACCACAGCCATGAAATAAAGACAAACAGACAAATGTTCCCTTAAATGAAAACAATAAAAGGCCTTTATAAGAACAAAATGTGTTTATGGTTTAGTTTTCTATGACCTAAGCTGTCGTGCAGGACTGTAGATCGAGGAGAACTTTGAACAAAATTACCAGTCATTACACTGCATAATATCTAGCAGATGTTCAGAAAGACCTCCTTAAGAAACCAGGTGCTGAATGTGTACTGCCTCAAAAGAACATTTTGAGCTAAAAGACAATATGCAGGCAGGTTTGTATAAAGTATGTTGTTGTATGTAGCCTATCTGTCTGTATATAATAGAGCATGTAACATTTTCTCTCCCACAGAGATACATTTGATTAAAACCTCAGATCAAAATAGCAGATAATACACAGGAGCAAGGAATAGCAAGGATGAATAACATGGACTGAAGGATTCTGAGATGCTGCATAGTTATCTTCAAATCAATCCTCAAGTCAAGACAAACAGAAGTATGTGGAATACTGATGTTTGATTCAACACATGATGTCTGATGGCTCATTCACACAAACAATTATCAAATGTTGGCCAACTTACTGTACAAGAAAGCACCCTAATACAAACACCAATCATTGTAACTTACGTAACACCAAAAAGCGAGCTGAGCTGATGTTTACACTTTGCTAAATTAACCTTGAAACCACAGGATGTGTAGGACATAGACTTGTAGTTCTTACAGTAAAGTAAAAAAAAAAATCTATCCACATTGTCAGACAGTGTGCAGCATTTACCCACGTTTACAATGATCTTGACAGGGAATGAACCATATAGAACTTAAGCGCCATCTTTGATTTTTGATGGGAATGACAATGAGGCTGTGAGGGATAGACTTACCATTTCTTCAATGGTACAAACGATGTAAAGCTGTATAAAGATCCTAGATCACACCTGACTCATGTTGTCTGGAGTTCTTTGTATACTGAATGTTCTTGGACAGATATTTGATCTATGTTTTTACCAAGGAATGATCCAAAAACACTTTAAACTGCAGTATAGACAGTTTTTGTTAATACACAAGAGGTACTGATTCAATTCCATGGTCGTTCTTAAAGCCTTAGGATGTTTTTGTTATATTTCGCTATTATTCTGCAACGTGTCCAGTAAATGTTTGTTCATGAGCTTAGATTTTCATTGTTCATCATTATTTTTTACAACATTCCCTTTTGACGTAGTACATCATTATGCAGCTTTTGAGACCGATGCACTTGCAATCAGAACAGCAAATAATTGACCACTTTGGTACACTATTAGTGGCCTCATTCTACTTTCGAAACTCACATTATCAAAGTACTGATTATAATAAGTTTACTGATTATACAGTATGTGACCCATATTGCTAATTAGTAAACAAACTCATTTGTTCTGTCACTTCGGGATATGTATCGGTATACTGTGTTTTCATGTGCAATTTCCATTATTTTATCATATATTCTGAATGGATTTATAGCCAATAGAATGGTTAAAGATTTAACTCAGGAAGTCAATGACAGCAGGGAGGCCAATCATATAAAAACTTCCATTGTACATTGTTAAGGGAACAGCTTGTTGCTTGCATGTGCCATTGTACAATAACAGTCATGTAGAGAAGATGGAAGGTGCTACTGAGGATGTCTGAGTGCTTGGAGTAGGCTTCTTGATCAAGTTATTGATTCCTTCAGCTTTCCCTGCATTGATTTTGCTGTCCTAATACATGACATAACACTATACACATGCAAAGACTGTAGTGTCCTGTGTACACCAAAAGACCTGAGCCTCCTCAGAAAAATAGTTACAAAATTCACAATAATGTGTTCTCACTTACAAATGACTACATGGTTTAAACTTAAACCAACAACATATTCAGGACAGAATCTAAATTAAATGCAAGTTAATGAAGTAGAGGCAAGGCCAAGAAAAACAAGTAACTGATGACAATCTCTAAACATTGTAACCATTTGCACATGAAATGAGAAAAAACGAGCTGGTGTGCTTTTCTTCAGTGTCACCCCTCATTATGATAAGGTTTCCTTGGGTGAGAATGATTCAAAATGCTTATGAACCAAATTTGTTCCAGAATTTTGGTGTGCACCTAAGCCAAGTACTTCATGCTTTGTTTCGGTTTTCCTCCCATGTAAGCAATCTGTTTGCATATATGCATATTTTCCCAGTTTGTTACTAAGAAACCACTGCCACTCGAGATTAGTACACAATGGATGAGATGAGATTACAACTGTGAAATTATACTTTTTTCTATTTTTATTAATTAATCACACAGTTTTCTGTGATTAATCACAATTAAATGATGGTACATGAAACATTACAACATACATTAAAAAATCATCATAAATATATTTACTTTATACTTTGCAAGAAATTGGTTAGTCAGCTTTTATTTCAATTATTTGAATATGTACATGCTAAAATTGTCTTTTTTTCTTCTTTTTTTAATTACAAATGTGTTATACAACTGTATACATGCCATAAAATCAGTGGTCATATTATAATTACAATTTGGTCAAAATCTTCTGCTGTTTTCCAGTACACTTTTTTTTAAGAATGGGATCAATAAGGCATATTCAATTCATATTACTCTTTATTGGCAAGAGGAACTTAAGTGTACATTGCCAATGCATTATACATACAAATATAAAACATTAAATGCTTTAGTTTAATTTGGGAGGGAGGGTAGATTCACATGGGGTAACCTCCTCGTGGTCACGATTAACGGTTATCGCTCTCAATGAGGCACGTGGTAAGTTGTGCATGTATTGCGGAGAGTAGCATGAGCCTCCACATGCGGAGTCTCCGCGGTGTCATGCACAATGAGCCACGTGATAAGATGTGCAGATTTATGGTCTCAGAAACGGAGGCAACTGAGACTTGTCCTCCGCCACCCGGACTGAGGTGAGTAACCGTGCAACCACGAGGACCTGCTAAGTAGTGGGGATTGGGCATTCCAAATTGGGAGAAAGGGAAAAAAATATTATTTTCTTTGGCTGCCGTTCAGTCTTTACAACATTTTCGGGCAATGCAAAGAGATACAGCAGCTTGCCCGTTTCTCTCGCAGGTGAAGTCTTAATTGTCTGTACATTAAAACTGCACCTGTGTTTATTATGCCTGGGACATCCATTGCATGTAATGAAAGACGTGCACATATGTACATTGTACAAATGTGTCTAGGTTTGTTCCTGTACATTTTTGTTAAACAAAGCATATTAATTGCAGATATTTGTGTTTCATTGTTAATAATCACATCCCCTTTGAAAAAAAATTATGGGATTTTAATTTTCAGAACCTTAGTGCTGAGCTCTATGGAACACCTTTCCTAAAAATGCAACATGATTCAAGCCATCCTTCATATCTGCGTCACTGTAAACGCTGACGTTTAATAATTATGGTTAGGAATTAACCCTAACCATAAGTATGAGCAATAGTAAAAGTAATGCTTGACTCAGCAAGCACCTCAAACAAATAAACTAGCGAGAATAACACCTTGAGAACAGGTTTCAAAACAACACTTCAAAGAGGTGAAATCTGTGTTGTCGAGATCAATATCGATTACAAATGATAAATGGCTAAAGAAAACTCCCCACCTGAAGGAAGACAATTATATTCTGCTTTCAATTTTACAAATCAAAAGCACACACAACTAAGTATTAAAACGGGGTACGATTTAAAATCAAGCTCAAATTGGTGTGTCTTTTTTGCTATGCTCAGGTTTGGGGATACACAGATATTCGGGCAGAGCAGACAGATGTTTTGGAGGGCGGAAAGGGCAACCACTGAGAGTAGAATATAAAGGAGAGCAGGAGGAGACCTGTGCCACATCAGCAGCTGGGCCCTGGCCGAAGTCTCAAGGGTTGACTCAGGGCAGCGCGCCAGCGATGCTCCCCTAATTGTCAAGTGGAACACTCGCTGGTCATTACTAAAGTTCTGCAAGTTGTGCTTTGGTAATCAATGAAATTGTGAATAGGCAGAGCTAAACTAAGGGTAAATTCTTGGGAGATTTAAGTGCATTGACAGAAATGCCAATTATTATCACAAAAGCCTTGTAGGGAAGTTCAATTTGATTCCAAGTTTATGTGCACACAATAATCACTAAGTAGCTTTCATGAGAATGAGGTCTAGACGGTCAGCAAGAAGAAGGTGGCCATAAATAAACCTCTTGTGCCCTGAGAGATATTGCATGACCTGTTTCTGTTTTAACAAGAAATTTCAAGGATGTCTATACATACATATATGATTATATACACAGAGAAATAGAAGTATTTCTCAAATAGCTGTCCTCGTCTTGACATATAATGTGAACGAGCTGATTGGTTAACAGGTAACACGTTCAAATAGCCTATCAGCTTGCACCATTCAGAGTTTCATTCCTGAACTGAGACTCAGTTTATTCATGACGTCTCCCAGTAAAATAAGTCCTCCAATTCGTCTATTCTCTCAGCAGCCTTTTCATGGATGTAAGCTGCACTTAACACTGCCTCCATCCCCAGCTCTATCTCTTGTCTGATTGCTCTTTGCCTTTAGTTATTTTAACATTTGTCTTGCTAATCTGTGCTCTGAGGAATTCCAGACAGCTAATCTATTGTATGTCTATCTTCAATGTGTTATTGTTCTGTGTTCTCTATTACCTAATTTGTTAAATATTTAAAGTGTGGATTTAATGTACAGTATGTTTATGCAAGATAAAAATGTAATTATGTTGTAATCTTATTGCGCTGGATCTGTTCTGTTAGCCCTGGGAGTTTTGATTTGTTGATCTCCCTGCTCTGTCCATATTGCCAACACCAACAAATTGTTTCAAATGTCCACAAAAGTTATACATTTGACAGAAGTGATCCTTAATGAATTATCTATAAACATTTACGGTTTAAGAGAAAAGATGAGAGCATTGTTAAAAAGTATTTTTCATAAATACTCAACTTTCTTACATTATTCTTTTTTTTTCTTTTCTCCTCAATTTGGAATTCCCAATGCGCTCCAAGTCCTCGTGGTGGTGTGGCGGAGGGCGAATCTCAGTTGCCTTCTTGTCCGAGACGTCAATCCGTGCACCTTATCACGAGGCTTGTTAAGCGCGTTACCGTGGAGATGTAGCACATGTGGAGGCTTCACGCTATTCTCCGTGGCATCCAAGCACAACTCACCACATGCCCCACTGAGAGCGAGATCCACACATTATAGCAACTATGAGGAGGTTACCCCATGTGGCTCTACCCTCCCTAGCAACTGTGCATTCTGGTTGCTTAGGAGACAGTCACTCAGCATGCCCTGGATTCAAACTCGCAACTCCAGGGGTGGTAGTCAGCGTCAATACTCTCTGAGCTACCCAGGCCCCTCTTACATTAATCTTCAGAAGAATTTTGTTCTTAAGAAAGTTTTGTGAATCCGGCCCCTGGACATGTAGGACTCTTGTGGCTATCTTCAATTTATTTAGTTCATTTTAGACCATTTCTATGGGATTTTGGTCTGAAGACCTACCAACTGAGTTGTCTTTCTAAGAGAAAGTTTTTGTTTCTAAAATAGATCGTTCTAATACAAAATTGAGATGTTTTGGGTCACAACATTGCTGAAGAACAAGGAATGAACCAATAAGCCATCAGAAAACCATCATGCTTCTAATTCTGACAACAATGGTAATGCTAGTTGTGCTGAATGGACTGGGAAACAACTTAGTCAATAGTTCTGCAACCTTCAGATCATGATAATGATCTGCTTTGTCATAATGCTTTATACTAGTTTGACAGCTGGAAAGAGACATGAAGAATGGACACGAAAAACAAGACCAACATTTACGTTTGGAAAACGTATGGATGTAAGCTATTCTAGACATTTAACAATTACTTGACACCTCGTGCCTCCAGAATAATGTTCTTATACATGCACAAACTTCTATTTCATCAGATATTAATGTCAGAAATACAAAAAAACACATTCCACAGTTAATGTAGCCTACATACTAATAATAATAATAATAATAATAATAAGGAGTGGTGGTGGCGTGGTGGCTAGAGCACAGGGCTGCTAATCAGAAGGTCGCTGGTTCGAACCCCACGGCCACCACCATTGTACCCTTGAGCAAGGCACTTAACTCCAGGTTGCTCCGGGGGGATTGTCCCTGTAATAAGGGCTCTGTAAGTCGCTTTGGATAAAAGCGTCTGCCAAATGCATAAATGTAATAATTATTATTAGGCTATTATTATGAACAGGCACATACAAGTATTTTATTTATAGAAACTATAAATGTAATAGAGTACAAACAAATAACAAATGAGTGCTTCATTTAGTTTTGAAGCACTTCCAGTTTAAGCCCCACCCATATACGGCTCTATCTGAATACAAATACTGATAATTTTGCTATAGTAACTGATACAGATACAGATAAAGGCATCACTGCATACCCCCATTACTCAGTATTTTTGCTTTCCTTTTGTTTTATTTCTTATTATAAGCAGAAGCCAGGAATTTCACTTGGCATGTAATTGTATCTTGTTCTAATCTTTGTTTAAATATTTTTACTGTATAACAAGACATAATACTGATTAAGAAATATATATTTTTTGCAGTGTAATCACCATCAACAATGAGTGGGATAGACTCCACCCACTATTCTATTTAGTCATTGAATAATATGGATTTTCAATGTTTGATTCTTAAATTATAACATTTGGTGTCCTCTAATCCTGAATATGTGTTTACATCCTTGGGGAAAGGGTTTCCATTAGCGCCGGTCTTCTCAAACAAATATGTCTTTGCCAAAACTACATGGATGTACATGCATACTTACAGTACATATAATATTTGAATGTAAATACTGTAGTACATTAGCAACTATGATTCTCTTTAACTCTAACAATAACGTATGCATTACCAGGTCTTTAAATGTGTTTAAGTAAAAGTGCACCTAACCTTTGACTGGTTCATTGAATATGGCAACCAATCCATTCCTTGACCTTCTTCTTGTCACACTGGTATCATTCATCAGGACAGCTTGTCATGTAATGACTGTTTTCTGATCCAGTTGTTCTGGCACAGCCTTTGTCATTCCACCGAGTAACACACCTTTATAATAACCCCTGCCTCCCCCAATTTTTCCACACCCCCTCCCTCCCTATAACTACTTTTATTAAATGTGTCTCTGGTTATTTTTTTCCAGCGACCACCGTAGGTGCCAAATTGCCATTTAAGAGTGTCCCTCTGGGTTCTCTCCTCTTGTTGTTTTCTGATGGTGACAGTCTCCTTTGTTGAGGAGAGCTTTCCCTTAGCCCACTTAGATCAGTGCTTTGACAGCTCCACAATAGAAGCCTTTTCTCCAGCAAGCTGCCAGACAACCAGTAAGGGGGGAGGAGGGGAAGCACTCATAAGAGCAATCGGGTGTGCGGGTAACGTCAACATTACCACGATGGAAATTTATATTCAGAGGCAAACAGTGGGTGGGAATCAGATCTAGGGAAGTACAGTATAGCATAGCTATTAGTATACATCAGCACTCTAAGTGGACAAAAAGAGTGCCAGTACTCCCCTGGTTTGTAAATGCATATGTTATTTAATACAGTCAAGACATTTATTTAATTTGGCATTAAAATGTCTTGATAGCTCTAAAATATAACATTGGCCCTTGTATTTGCTTGCAGAGGGAATCTGTGGTATATTCATGACATCAAGATTTTAAGATTTTTAGGAATCTTGTTTGTGGCAGATGTCAGCATGTCTGTAATATCTGAATGGATGGTGAGTACTGGCTCACTTTGAGCAATGTTATATACTGTATTTATGAATATTGCTCCTAACAGAGTGCAATAAATGTACATTTATGACAGGATTTTATATTGACTTTGAGGGCTGTGTAGTTGTTTATTGAACAATAAACATAATTTCTCCACTCTTACACAAACAATGACCCCTATATGTTAGCTTTATGGCGTTGCACCTTGTTTAAAGTGCCAAACTGTTAATACACTAAGAGTGAAGCACAAAAATGGGACAATTCTTTGACATTGAATCCAGTATATTTGCTTTTCCTTTCGAGGCCTGATGGAAGAGTGATCCATCTATTCCTGAGACTCCCTGAGGAACCACGTCCTGGTAAAGCTGTTACTGTAGACACTTGGAAATGAAGCCAAGAAGCCCCAGCGGCATTTACGTCATCATTTCAATCACACGCGAGTACATGGAAATGCACTTGGACTTGTGCGCCAGTAAATAAACACAATGTGTGTTTTCTCAGGAGGCAAGAGCCTCGCACACTGCCCTGAGACTCAGTAACGCTCCAGTTCTGTCAACACAACACACGTCTCGAAAGCAACTCAAGAGAGATGATCCCAAACGCTCCTAATGCTACAACTGCAACAATGGCAGTTCTTGCTTATAAAAGTACCATGGTATTTTAGCTGTGACCATACAACTTTTAAAGTTTTCAAAATTAGTTTGTTCAGAGAAAAATCTCTGTGAGATTTTAATAACAATTATTACACGGAGTCAAAATTCACTTGAGGAATTGTTGCAGTCTTGGCTGCAGTCCTCCCTGTTGAACAACAAGCACAAACGAATGAAACACGTTGAGAATAAACAGGCAGAAAAAAAAACATTTGAGGATGGAAAAGTGCACAAAGCAGTGGGAAATGCGATGAAAACACCCGTCTCCTCACGGCTCTACACCCAAGGAAAACTTTGATTGCTCGGGAGGGCTGCTTCCACCTCCAGTCTGTCCCATTCATCCTCACGCAACCTCTCTCTGTCCAGCGGGTTATTTACCTTGGCCCACAGCCATTTACGACTCAGATTCAGAGCTGACTAGAGTGTCACATCAAGAGTCTATGTTAATGTTTTTGATGAATAAGCTTGGTCCCTTTGTGCCCTCTATTCTCTCCTCAAGAGCAGGGATTCTGTTGTCTGTGTTTATCTTCAGCACTGAGGGAATGTCATAGTCTTTCAGAAGTGCTGTCTAAAAGGGATAAAAGACACTCCTCACAAGCCATGAATTTAAATTTATGCTTGGACATCAAGACATCAGGAGTGCTTGATATGGAAAAATCTTAGGAAAAAATGTAGGGCGCCTTTTCCTATGCCGTTTACTATGTGTAATAAAAATGGATTTTGGTTTCAAAATAACATGGTATGGTAAACATAACATGAAGGTAAATGTTATTGCTCAAAGGCTGCACAATTACATAATAATATTAACTTTATGTCAAAGCCCAATTAGCAAATGTATAAATTATTAATCATAAAGTAGCTAAACGAGTTCTCACTTACGTTTCATTAACTTTGTCTCAGATGTCTCTCTAAAAATCATTTAATAATAAATAAATAAAATAGCACAGATAATCAGATCCTTGGCATTCCAGCTGTCAGTTTGTCCAGATACTCAGGTGACATTTCACCCTACGATTCCTGTAGCACTTGCCATAGATGTGGCTGTCTTGCAGGGCACTTCTCATGCACCTTACAGTCTAAGCTGATCCCAAAAAAGCTCAGTGGGGTTATGATCCATAACACTCTTTTCCCATTATCTGTTGTCCAATGTCTGTTTCTTTGCCCACTCTAACCCTTTTTTTCTGTTTAAAGAGTGGTTTTTCTTAGCAATTCATCCCATGAGGCCTGCACCCCTGAGTATTCTATTTACTGTTGCACAAGAAACAGGTGTTGAGCGGGTAGAATTCAATGAAGCTGTCAGCTGAGGACATGTGAGACATCTATTTCTCAAACTAGAGACATTAGTTGTACATCAGTTGGGCCTTCAACATCTCTTTCTTTCCTAGTTAGAGCCAGTTGTCCTTTGTCTTTGAAGACTGTAGTGTACACCTTTGTAAGAAATCTTCAGATTTTTGGCCATTTCAAGCATTGTTTAGCCTTCATTCATCAAAACAATGATTGACTGATGAGTTTCTAGAGAAAGCTGTTTCTTTTTTTGCCATTTTTGACCTAATATTGACCTTAAGACATGCCTTATGCACATCTATTGCATACTGTGGCAACTCAAAAACAAAAACAAAGACAATGTTAAGATTTATTTAATTAATCAAATAACTTTCAGCAGTGCTTGATATAATGGCAAGTGATTTTCTAGTACCAAATTAGCAATTTAGCATGATTTCTCAGGAATAAGGTGTTGGAATGATGGCTGTTGGAAATGGGGTCTGTCTAGATTTGACCAAAATAATATATATATATATGATTCCAAATAATTTTTTTAGAATGTTGAATATGAGAATATCTAATCTACCAGTAGAGGCTATCCTTGGCTTCTATCCCCCATCTGTGTTTGACACCAGGCAGTATTCTCTGGTGTGCTATCACAAACTGTGGGAAAAGCAGCAGTTGAGTGTGACTAATATCAGACTCAGAGTAAATTACACTGCTGATCAACGCCACTCTCAAGGAGGTTACAAAATGTCCATTCTGCCGAAGAAAAGTGCCCTTTTACGACTCCTCACCACGGTAAACTTCAAATTAAACCCCCTGTACTATCCGCCTAATGGATGATTGTGGCTCAAATGGGAGAGATTCAAGCGCTAAAGGTTTATAAGATGGCATATTTGAATCATTCGCGTAAGTCTTGAAATATTATGGCACTGTGAGGAATATTGCTTCTCAAAGGTTGTTAATACTTGAGAGAAGTAACGACACATACTTAATGGTGTTATACAATGTTAACAGCGTTACACAATCTTAAAAAACTCACATGTGAATCCATGAGATGATCTGATTGGTGGATGAGAAAAGCATTACTTGTTTGCAAAAAATTTAACTCTGCTCTGGTCAAATTGCCAACAATCTCTGTCACTCATACAACACAGATCGGCTCTCTTATTGAAAATGTTATTCTGGTTGCTTTATCGCAGAGAATCACTGAACACCCCTTAACTCTGCAGCCCCAACATGAGATTGAAGGGGGCGTACAAACAATTGTAATGCCATTTTGACAAGTATCATCCAGCAAACTTTAGTTTTAAGTACCACAACAACCAGGCATGCATTTTAAACAGCTATGAATGTTCACAGATAAGACATTCAACAATACAAAAACAAAAGTAAAATATTTGTCAAAAAGCCCATTTGTCAGTAACTATTTAAGCTTTACATGCTATTTATTTCTGCATTCTCAACAAAATGTTCAAACTAATTTCATACACTCAGCTCATGAGGACAAAGCCAAGTATTGATAGAAATGTTCTTGGCCCGAGGGCTGTATCCCTAAACATGTGGACTGGTTAAATAATTTACGACCCCTCACATTTCTGGCAAGCAATTGAGAGGAATAAAAGCCTAGCAATATTGAGGAGAAAAAGAATAATGGATCAACGCAAAAAGACTAGACATAGACGGACAGCATGCAGTAAACATGAAGAGCTGTGCTCAAGACTCGCTCTGAGTCTTTAGGCTTGGATTGAAGAGAAAATGACATATCAAAGTCTGGGGCCAGATCGGCAGATAGTAACTGACTTTAAGTGGGTTCCACTACACTTAAACAATACAGCATTCCTGCAGCTATTGTTTGCAGTATCACCCCATCTCTGCCTCTCCAAATCAACACACACAAACAGCTACAGACTCATTAGTTAGACTTTGTTATTTCTGTTTAGAAACAGGACTTTTAACCGATACTAACAGCAATGATTTTGGCACAACTACACAGTTAACTCATATTGTTTTTCCCCTTTTCATAGAAATTGTCCTCATTAATTTAGGAAGCGAAGTGGAAAAAATTACAACTTTCTAGCAGTTTCACTTTTATGGCCAAATTGAGCACCACTTTTTAATGGTGATTGCTAAGGCAGACATCACAATTACTATTGACCATACTTTGGAGCAGTGGTTTGTTCAAATCTCTGACCCAGTCTGGTCTCATAGAATCACGTTGCTATACCTACATTGTGGCAAAATGGGTTTTACATGGCTCGTTGTATGTATTGTGGCACTCTCCAGCTGATTTAAACACTAGAGGCGCTACAACAACAAAGACTTTTATTCCCTTTCAGAGAAATCACGAGTACAAGAGCAGATCATCAGTTCCTAAACACTTACTTTTCACCCTGTTCCTCACACAATGCTATCTTAAGACATCAAAACACTTTTACTATAGCAATTGCAAGAGGTTTTAATCTTTGTATTACACACCTGACTTTATTTATTATTGTTCAAGTGTGATCAGATTGCACAGAAAGCTCAACTGATAAAGCGTTGCTCTTGCAAAGTGAAGGACCTGGGTACAAGTCCTGAAGAGAACACAAGCCGACACACGTGGTGAAAGAGTCATAGAAGTGACACAAAATGAAGTAGCTGCATTAGCAATTGTGTTTTTCACTTCACATTTTCTTTTTATGATACTATCGGTTAGGTTTAGGTTGAAGGTTTAGGGCAGGGAATACGTGTAAAAAAAAAACACTTAATATAATTTTGCAAAAATGTTGCAACAGTCATATAATTTTCATGAGATCAGGCTGCCCTGACCCCAAGTATGAACAATAATAAAAGTGATGCTGGCCGTAACAACTAGTTTTAAAATTTGGTATGTAACTTCTTTAAAATCTAGCCTTGATGCTAAATAATCAAGCTCTTCTTTTTACTGCATAATGAAATGTGGAATGTAATGCTTTGTTTACAATACACCTGACAAAATATCAGGCAAATTTACACCAGATATGAATGCATTGTATTTAGAAAAAATGCTAAGGACTCCATCAAGTGTTTGAATTGCATCCTCTTCACTCAGTGTCAAACTGCAAGCACCCATTCAAAAGTTCTAAAATATGTCTAAGGAAAGGGTTAAAGTGAAGGGCCGCCAGTTGTAATGTTTGTTTGTGAAGACCGCCTTTTTCCCTGAGCTGGGAATTGGCCAGGCTTGGCTCAATGGGACATGTTTTACAGAAGAACAAAACAAAGACTATGACGGCACTCTCTCTCTCTCCTTCACCATCTTTTTCTTTCACTCCTTCTGGTCTCTCTCTCTCTCTCTCTCTCTGTCTCCACCATGGGGGACTCCCTCAAATAATTAATCAAATGAATACTCACGACTTCTGTGGTATTGACTTGGTTGCAGGCTTGTTGCTGGGAACATTGCAGAGTTCTGCGAAAAAATTGTGCATGGAAAAATTAGAAAACAGGTGACTGCACATGTCCACGTACTATCATACTATCAAAATATGATTTGAATCATTCATTTATGATTTTCTTTTGTTATTGAATATTAGACGTTTATTACTTTTGCTGGTATTGCTTGACACTGAAGGTCGAATTCACTAAACAGCTGCATCACTTTTGTGTGTAGTACTTTAGCACAATACATGCAAATTTGTTGTTTGCAGTTATGTGATATACATAGGTCTAAATCATTTAGTAAATCAGGAGTTAAAACAATGCAGACAGCATGTGCACATAAACACTGCTATCAGTGCCATTCTTTCTTAGTGAACCCCCCCCCCCCCCCCCCCCACCTAGAATTATAAATCAAGAACCAAAATTTTCCTTACTTCCATTGTATCCTGAGGTCACATGCTGTGAATCCTGTAACAGAGAGAGGGAACAATAAATATAGTGTAAGACAACAACAAAAACCACTTATTAAACATAATTAAAAGATCAGATAAAAAAACTATATTAGATGCATTAATTCAAACAGAGCAGCTACAGATGGAAAATAGCTCTGCTGATAGCTTTAATTGATTTTATACTAAAACAATTAGAGCAGGCACACAAATCACACTTCAGTGAGTGAGCGCTGCAGAGGAGGGACGTCTGCGCTCATGGATGACACCAGTACATCGTTATTTATGGACTCAGTTTATTATTAGCAATGTCAACCAAGCCAACTTATGAGACTCAGACCATGTCCTATTAAGAGGCAAATAAAGAGCCACAGCAAAGCCCACTGCAAATACACACAATGAAGGAAATTGTAACAATTTGCAGCAAAAAAAAATTCAGGCCTGTTTTTACAAAACCCTCATGGTATATTCTCACAGGCACAAATACATGTGATGAAATAACCTGAAATAGCTTGTTTTGTAATACGAAAGGACAGGCTCAGAATCAGAATAACAGGCTAAAAAGAGTTTCCATAACTATCAAAAGTAACATGGGCAGCACTTTGCCTCAAAACACCTGAAAGGTAAATGACATTTGACATCATGCTAATGACATTGTTTATCCGTCCAACATTTCTCGGCATCTCAGAACACCTAACAGATTATTAAAGGAACATTAGGAAAGCAGCCCAAAGTCATTTATGCGAATATTATGATGGCTTTGTCACCGTTGGTAACATTCTGAATAATGGACATTTTATCAATGTAAATAAGTAAATAAATAAATAAACAAATAAATAAATACCATTTTACAATAAGGTTAAATTTGTTAACTGTGAATTGGGTGTCTTGAAAAACAATGAACAATATATTTTTTACAACATTTTTTAATTTTAGTTAATGTTAGTAAATCAAAATACAATTGTTCATTATTAGTTCAGATTAGTTTATAATGCATTAACTAATGTTAACAAATGCAACTTTTGATTTTAGTTATTTATTTATTTTTATTGAACAATACACACAAATTAAGAAGACATATCAGCTTATACAAAGTAAGAGAGCAATGATAGGTTTAATCAATAGGTTAATTTAGTGTGATATAATAGCAATCATTACTATTAATTACATTTTTCTGATGTTGTGGAGAGAGGAAAAAGATATAGATATAAACTCACCGAGTGATAGATAGATAGATAGATAGATAGATAGACAGACAGACAGACAGACAGACAGACAGATAGATAGATAGATAGATAGATAGACAGACAGACAGATAGATAGATAGATATCAAGACAATTTGAAACAATCATAGTAATAATAATAATAGATATAGTAGTGGTAGTAGTAGTAGTAGTAATAATAATAATAATAGTAGTATTAGTAGTAATAGTAGTAATAATAATAATAGATATAGTAGTGGTAGTAGTAATAATAATAATAATAATAATAATAGTAGTAGTAGTAGTAGTAATAGTAGTAATAATAATAACAATAATAGGCCTAATAGTAGTATTAATAACAATAATAATAACATAGTAGTAATAATAATAATAATAATAATAATAATAATAATAATAATATAATCTAAGCTTTATGAGATTTTAGACCAGTCAATAAAATTATTGCAGATATACACAACTTTCTAGGTCTGGGAGCCGCTCCACTACTGCCCATGAGCACAACCAATAGACCCCCCCCCCCCTGAAATAGACACCAATCCCACCTCCGATCCACCCAGCCCCTCCCTCCCTGCTGCCAGCAAATCCCAATCCCCGTACCAGCGGTTAAGACTCTGTGCTCTGCTGTGTCTTCCTCCAAAAAGGATCCTGGGGTACCATGACAGGCATCTCCAAACCAAGCTCACCTGGTCTGGTTGTGACATTGTTTGGTTGCCCTTTTTAGATTGTAATCTGTGGCTCCAGTTACTGGTGTGCACCAGTTAGCTCCTCAGCCAGAGACACCACATTCAACCCAGATAGCACTCCGACACAGTTACGTTAAATGACAGAAGGGACCGCCGGCAGAGGGAGGGGACAGGCAAAAATAGATTTCAAAACTTTTGATTTTAAAAATGTATTAGCATATTGTGGCAGGGATCGGAGGGCTTGGCCGGGTCATGACGATACACACCCGGTCCCGAATCAGGCTAATCAAGCCTCCGAGAGGGATTAAGGCTGATGGCAGACGGTGGTGCGACGAGAGAGAGAGAGATCATTTACGGACATGTCCGTCATGTGTGTGTGTTTGTCTTTTAAGTTTATCATTAAAATATGATTTATATTGTCAAGCCGGTTCTCGCCTCCTCCTTGCCCATGAACTACGTTACACATATGTTGACATTAACATTAACTATGATTAATAAATGCTGTAAAATATATTTACTAATGTTTTTAACTAAACTTGAAATGGAATCTTATATTACCAAAATATAAATACAATATAAATTAATTAATTAAGTCGGACATCGAAACAACCAAGAGGGACAACCGTATGTAAACTTTAATATTAGATGTACAGTATGTTCATATTTGGCAATAGATTAGATTTATGTATGGGATTAAACAGTTCAAGTTGAATTGATTGCAGAAGTTCATACAGACGAAGAACAAAGAAATTAGGAAAATCAAGTGCTGCCTTGCAAGCATTGTAATTCGCTTTTTATGTCATGATCCTCTGTATTAGCTCTGTAATGTTGACAATTGTCCATTTTGTAAGTTTAAGAGAGAGAGAGAGAGAGAGAGAGAGAGAAAAAGCTCACCTTTGAAGGGATGGGAAACTTGGTCTGTTCAGCTTTGCCTGGTGTGTGTATGGCAGTGAGAGGTGGAGGCCAGGAGTGTGTCATCTCCTACAGGAGGACAACATTCGCGTGGGTTACAATAAGAAAAAACACACAAACAGACACATACTGTATATTTCTATATGTCTATATATTTCATACTTTAGTAAGAGTAAACATTCTTTCATTTCACACAAATGAAAACAAAACTTTGTGGAATGGAAGATCAGTCCATTCATGATGTTGTAAATATGTATTTTTTTAAATATTTAATATACTTTCCATAACCCTAAACCTAACTATCCCAGCTTAATATGCAGAGACAACTCTAAATAAACAAAATGTACATGAATAACTCTCGATCTACACACTGTGGCTCTGTGGCACTATCAAACATTTCTCTATCAGTTTGAGCATCCCGACCAGCCCGGCACAGCGACATTGTCTCAGCCAATGGATTGAGTTTAAGGCGGGACTATTTGGGTGAGAGAATCAGACCAATGGAAATCAGGGAGGTGTTCACGAAAACTTTTAGGAATCAATCATTCTTTTTGCAATTATGTTTGGTGTAACTTTAACCCCTGAAAACCAAAACACACACACTCCTTACACTCAAAGTCAATCTGTTGCAACACTTTTTTGTTCTCAACTGCATGCATTAACACCACAGTACAACAATTAGCATATGTCACTATTAAACCCATATTGTGCATCTTCTTGCTTTAAAACATGAGCAATTTACATTAAGTAGTCAATGATTTGCAGAGTTTCCCCTCTTCTCAGGTTGAAACAAACTCATTTGTAACATTTAAGCACAGATTCAAATCAAAGACAAAATGTACAATAATAAATGATTCAGAAGCAGCCAACAGAGCAGTCACGTGAATTCAGATGAGCCAACTTTAAACAGGCAGACGAATATCAACATGTAGCTTGTAGGAAACGTGATCAAAGGACAAATGTCTTGTTCAGTTATCAACAGTGACGCCAAGGATGAAAGAAGTAAATGATCAAGATAAGCTCTCAGAAGAGAATTTTATTTATTAAGCTTTCTTTCAAGAAAACAAAATTCTTGCCTAATGACATCACGTGCAGGAATACAGCAACATTTCTGGGGCATGTGTGCTTCACTCTCTCGCCCAAGAAAACCTACAGTACTGTATGTCATTACATCCCAGAAAAATGCACACAAAATCCATTCATTTCTCAGAGCTTCAGTAGGGGCGAGCCATGGCAGTGAAGCTTTGAGTTGCAAATGAAATGTATTAAAAGCAGCGGAGCGTTGCTCCTGGAGCCAAACAAGGTTATCCAAACACAAGAAGGACAGATCAGAGGCTGTTTACTCTTGCAGTGCCTAGACAACTCTGCTATACATCCCACATGGATTCATGTTTAGATGGGAAACATTGCATTTGGTCAACCTTCACTCTACCTACAAAATTAGCAAACAATAAGATTCATATGACATATACTAAATGTGAGTTATCATTTTATTTTCAATGTAGGCTTATAACATTCTCTTATCCACTTACTTTTATGTGGTCATTGTTTCACCAGCAATGATTCAGTGGCCTTAACCTCATGCAACCCCACGTCCTTCTGTGTGGACAGTGCATTTTGTCTTCGCTATATGCTATACATAATTTAATTTAAACCAACTGATCTCAGTTCAGGACACTCTGGGCTGTCAGTAAAGGGTTAAACTTTTGAGTCATGTGACAAAACATCATACCTCAGATCTCAGCGGAGTTTGTCTTTGGGAGAATGGCAACTAAACTTAATCTGGTAATAAACTTAGTTACGTTTTACATTGAAACCTATTTACATCAAAAGATTAGAGTCTCTGGTTTCATCTGATATGCCATTTTTAATATTTGAGCGATTTAAGGCGAAATGGCATGCTGTTGAACACAATGACCACTGAAGTGGACTACAGGGCTATTTTCCCCTAAGAAATCCAATATTTACGGTGCATTATCACATTGAGAATCAATGAGTACATCCAAAAACTGCAAAAGGCTCTATATGGAGTTAGGATGAAAATGAGGTGCATTTCGAACTGTTCTAAGACCAGTGCAGACAGACATCACTCAAGAGGTTAAGTCATTCGCTAAATAGGAAGCAAGTGAGCATCCTATACCTTTCCAACATGATAACATGGGAAGTCGGCATGCTGTTTCCGAAAGTTACAGTACCCTAGGAACCTAGGATGGCATGACTGGTAGTGCGTTGCGTCTGTTGCATGGGAGACCACGGTTCAATCCCCAATAAAATGAGGAAGTAATCACGTTTGTATAAACAATCACTAGCGTGATAAGGAGGTTGCATTTTTATCCCTAACCTTGCATTTTGTCTCTACTAATGTATAGGGTTAGATTAGGTTTTGGTTGGGGGGTAGATTATATAAAATAAGCATTTCTGTTCAGCTTTTTATAATGGCTTCTGGTGACCTCACCTGTATAAAAATGGATGTCACACTTGTTTATATGCTCTGAAACACTTACCGCTTTAGCCTCTGGAGGCAGTGTTTTCAAATTCAGTCAACGTATACCGATTTCAGCTAACAAAAAATTAGCACACACTTGCCGAATTTTATGCGAGATCAGGCTGACCTTTCCTATGCAGGCAAGTGCATTCACTCCTAATATCCAAAGAAAATTTCAGTTTCAGGCCGCAGATGAAGTTTGGACCACTCAACATTGCTGGCAAACATAGGACAATGGTAATCAGTACATATATTCAGAATTTATTATGCTACATTTAATTTTAACGTGGTTTGCAGAGACTGGATAATACTGGCTATAAAATTTTTTGATTACTAATTGGTAAAATCACTTGTTTGTTTGACTTTGCAAAGAGAGAATATCGAGATTTTGTTGCCAAAGTAGATAAAAACATTGTAACATAAAAGTCAAATCAAGTCAAATAATTTGTATATGTATAGATAATCTCTGTATTGTCTCAAAAACATGAATAGTCAATGATCCTGGAAACATCATAAACAATTTGATACAATTTTATTGACTTTCTATATTTTGGTATTATTTAAAAATTTGGAAAGTCATAAGCATTCGTGTTTTATATATAATATCAATCAATGAGTCAAAGTGACTATATTACATGATATTGAAGCTTGTTTAACAAACGCATGCAGAAACAGGTGTATAAAACATGGTAAATGATACTCTCTTTTGATAATCATACACCTGTAGTACAAACGCTAGCATTGCAGCATTGTTTATCAATTGGGTTGCTAGGAGATGTCTCTGGTGACAGTCTAACACCTGCTAAGCCAAAGGGAGCATTGTGGTTTTGTTTCCTTACACATCATCTTCCGAGCATCTGGTAATGGATTATCTTTATGGCATATACATCCCACATCTGACTTGAATGGAACACAGCATCAGTCCCACTTTCCCTATATGAGAACTTCCATTTTTAGGAGAAATATTTGGCAAAAAATATCTAAATAATATATATATATATATTGCATGTTTATTAGGTGCTACTAGTTACAAATCAAAAAGAGAAATAGAAAATTCACACAGCAGTTATGGGTCTCAGGAGGTTAAAAAAAGAGATTTGGATACTTAACACCACTTAAGCATGTATTCATGTCACTGCATTAAATCTAATTTATCAAAACAAATGGCATTTATTTAAAAGACAGACCAAGCACACTTTACAAATTATTGAACAATACATATACTGTTCAAAATGAAGACAAGTATTTGGATGTTTTCTGGTTGTCAAAATGTGGCGGCAGGGCTATGGTCGAGCGTTCGTCCGGAGAGAAAGCGGTAAGGGTGCACACACCCGAGCCTTATAATGTCTAACACCTGTTTCTAATTGCAGTAAGCATTGGGGAGAGTGAAATAAAGGGACCATGCCAGAGGCAAGTGTGAGACTGTGTGTGAAACTGTGACCTAATGAGTCTTGTGCTGAAAAGAAATCTTTAGTTTATTTAATTAAAAGTCATCCCTTTGAGTTGAAGAACCCAGTTCCCCGTGTCCTCCTTTCCTTCCCTACGTCAAGTCTTAACACAAACATTGTGTCCATATATATATTACGAACTACACCTGCTAGGACAATTATGAGAACTTGAGGGGTACCAACTTCATGCATCCACTAAAAATCACCTTTACACAAGTTGGACAAAAGTTATTTTAAAATGACTGAGAAAAACTTTCCATTTAGAATAAAACAGATTCCACTTAGTTTCATATTTTGTTATTTTCTTGCAATGATGTTCATACATTTTACTGTAAGTTTGGCTTAAGTGAGCAAATACTTTTTGGAGCTACTGTCCATAATCATAATTGATGTCCTATTGGTTTTCAGTTGGACCTCCTATCCGTTACTTGTTCTCAGCTGCTATCATCATGCTGCAGGCAGTTGTTCTGTTTCAACTCTAAAGTTGCAAATTTGTTCAACTTGTCTTAGTTCAAAACTGTTAATGACCCTTCATTTATTCAAGGCAAATTTATGCATGAGCCCAGATCAGAATCATGCCATTTCTGCAGTCTGCTGTTTGGAGCGGAGCACTTTTTTTTCCCCCATGTTGGCTTTATAAATATTGGCCTGTCCTTTTTCTCCATGGAGGAGAATCACTCTATTCTTGGACTGTCCTGAGGAAGAAGATAAATGGGGCGACAGGCCTGTGATCCTGTATCTACTGCCTTTCAGAAGTGCAGGGGTTTGTGCTACTGGATGTGGTCATAGGTCTGGGAAGTCTTGACTTCAAGCCTTTAAATAATTTTCTGACCTAGTTAGAGAGCTTTTGGACAAGCAAAAATGACTGTTATGTCAACAATTAATTTATGATAAACAGACAATAATATTTTTTCATGCTGGGAACCTAAGCTCCATCAGAGAACTGTGGACATACCACTATTACAGTTTATCTGTAAATATACAAAGGATTACTGTAATGGAGACAAAAAATATCACTGTGATTGTACAGCGCAATGCTACATTAAAATTTAAATTACAGTAATTTCCAGGTCCTGTTCACACTGTGAAGTCACACTACACAGGTTTCACTTTAGTGCAATAATAATGGTAACTATGGCAGTGATATTCCAATATCTTGCATAATATGATCTCAGCTAAAAAGAGTGTAAATACTTCAAATTTTAACTGATATTTCACAACCAAGAAGTGCATGCTGTATTTTCTGTATTCTTTATACATCATTCACGTTCATGGTTTCACCCATGTGACAGATTCATCTGTGAAACCTACATTCGATAAAATGAGTCTGTCTATAAATCACCATCTTTAAAGTTATAAATTCAACCATTTCCCTTGCCCATTTTTCTATACAGTTACTGTTGGTTATATTCCATTTGAATACATGTACGTGCTTTAAGCACATGAAGTTCATAAATAATTTTAATAAATGCCAGAAAAAGCAAAACTGAGTGCAATAACTTTACTAAATAAATATAATTCTCCCTATAGCTATAGCTTAAAATCTGTACCATGAAATGAAATGGACCATTTTTGCATTTGATTACAGCAGTTTAGCTTCTCAGCATGACAAAAGAATATTTTCTGTGTTTAATTACTCCACAAAAGAAATGATTACTGATGCAAACATGATTTATTACTAATGTTCTTTTTTATACCTAAAATTATTACCAATTACTCATTACGATATCACAAGGATTCTGAAGTGGATTTTCCCACGTCATGGATACAGCGGAATGTAGATTGAATCCTGTGAGACATTCATGAGTCACATGTGAGTCAACATCAGTGGAGCTCAAGTGTTAGGGTCCTCTGAGCAAACCCACCATGCTCTCCAACAGACAGATGTACTCCGGGTTGCCCTGGCAACATGTTCTGCCTCTTTCATCATTGAGAGAATACAGGATATGCTAACAGATTCAGTTGACTGCACCTCATTTACAGTGATGTCTGCACTATCATGTCTTTACTAAATGCTTTGAGAAATGTAATAGGCAACACTTGCTATAAAGCATGTATATATAATAATGAACTGTAATGTATTATTGCAATTCATTACATTAAATAGCATTGGTAAACAATGCACCTTATAATTAGTTGTATGTTTTTGTAAATCACTGTAACCACAGCTATAATACACTGTAAAGACTGTAATGCAATAAATGACATCATCAACTTACATTTGTTGTATCACGTGCTAATGCATTTTTCAATGCATTCTAATCTTTAGAGTTAAACAATGAATAGGTAGAATGTACAAATGTGACTACAAATATTTATGGAAATATTTACATTGCATTATATATATGAGCTACAAAAAGACTATTAAAGTATAAGACATGCTGCTCTCATCAAACAGTAAAGAGCTACTATGAATGAGATATTTATCCGAGTAGACATCCCAGACTTATTGCCATTTATTTTACTAACAAGACAGAATATAATAGTTTTACTTGAAAAATTAGGAAACAAATTTAAAATCCTGGCTGGCTTTTAAGACTCACAATGTGTTTCAGAGATTCTAAGAATAAAACACTGAGAAGGTTCCAAAAGGGTCAGATTCACACAATACTATGAAAAGCGACAAGTTTCTTTTTTAATCTCCTCACCCTTTTAAAAATACATTCATAAAAGTACATTCTGGAACAATAGGCCCATCAGTCACAATGTAATGGGCTTCTCTTTTTAAAGACGGAGCTTTATTCTCTTGACAGTGAATTGCCATTGTGTGTAAAACGGCGCTGAGCAGGTGACCAGACGCAATTAGTGTACTAGAAAGAGAGAATGTGCATCTAACTCACCCGCAGAATTTCCTCCACACAATTGGAGTCATTGGTCAGGCTGACCTGTGGAGACATGGATAAGAAATATCTCATTAAAAAATGTCTACAATTAACACATGACAAAAAAGATAGAGTGAGAGAGAGAAGGCAACTTGAAATGAAACCATCAATGACTTCATGTATTCACTTTGTGGGAAGATAACTAAAGGGCTTTAACAATTTTCAGAAAAGAGTACAATAGCTCTATTCCAAAAGCTAGTGAGCTATCTTGTCCTATCCTAACTGACATAGAACCTCAAAGTGACTGATTCAGAATGTTCTACACAGGCTGCAATACCGCACACATGACTACTCTAACAAGGCGATGCTTTAACATGCAGTAAAATACACACCTGACACAAATATTGACTAAAATAATACCTTTACAGTTAGATTGAAGAATTTTTATTGATACTTTTTGGCATTAAATAAAGTATATTTACAATCAATATTTCCATTGGCTCATCTGCCTTCTTGGAATTCTTTTACCAAACTCCTCTAAATTCATTCAGTGATGTTCATGCAACGCTGCCTTAGAATTTGGCCAAAACGAGGTGTCTTAGAAGGCAGCATCATAAGGTCCCTACAACCATTTGGTACAGCCTATGATGCCTTTTTAGGCAGCTCAATATTTTTTGGAACAAAGCTACCGTTGCTTCCTTGAGCTGAAATGTCTATTCTCAACAGAAAGTCACAGAATCCACCTGTGAAGATTGATTAGTTGGGAGGTGACATCATAATTGAGTGTCTCAGAAGTGGATGCTCTTAAATAATGGAGGCCCACGGTTCTTACACCAACGCTTCTCAAACGCAGGCTGGGAATTGGAAAATCGCCAACTTGCATCTGAGCATCATAATGCATGGAAATGTCAGCGAGTAAGCATGTAACCACAATGATTCACCAACACTTAACAGACAGAAGATGAGAATAATAATTAAGGGCTAGCAAGTCCCCTGATGATTAATAGTCCACAATTGGCACAACATAAGAGATCAAAAGAATGATTATAATTGCAAATTCATTGCATATTAAACAATGGAGGTCCTCTAGAATTAACAAATGTTTCATCTGCTAAAGAGCTGAGCATTAGGGTTTGCCATCAAATATCAAAGAACACAGAGGTTGACTATAAAAATGTAGCTTGCAAAGTTAAACTCAATTCACTATAATATGAATTCAGATGCATTGATTCGACAAAGAAAGCAATCTTCGTTAATATCCAATGACCACAAAGGTTTACATATATTTATATCCAGACAAAAAAACCCTTCTACTTTCAATTCTGACTCTTTTTTCAGAATTATACTCAATGCATGTAAGCAAACACAAATGCTTGAATTGCAAGCACAATCCTGTTGTACATACGCAATGAAGCTAGAACCAACTGCGTTCACATACTTGGATAGAGTATGTTTCGGGCCTTTCACTTTTGCTCCAAAATTCAGGATATTATTTGCCAATATGCACACAAAGAATTACCTATCACTATCGCTAGGTTTACTGAATCCACCCTTGTTCATATTACTCAAAAATACATGTAACCAATTGAACAATTTAACTGAGTTGTTTCAATGAATAAAAGTTTATTTAAGTCAGTACATATAGAAATAAAAGAGGCTTATTTGAGTTACACTGAGATGTCTAATTTTATTGGGTTTACCCAATTCAATTAGGTCATTTGATAGTAAATTTAAGATAAGATAACTAATTTCAAACATATGGAACCAATGCCAACTATTGATTCAAATACAGCCAAATAATTGTTTTGGAATGCAGGATCAAATAATTTTTTAGGTAATTCATAAAAAACCCAACCTCTCTACCACTGTCTTGATGGTGACATCACCTCACTCCAGGCACTGGATGAGGCTAACTCACACTGTAAATGTCAGCTGACTCCAGGGTAAACTCATTTCACATGTGAGTGCCAAGCCACCGTATGCTTGCTTCATTCTGACTGGTGTGCAAACAAAGAGTAAAGCTAGCACAGAAACATAACAGTCTTATCTGTAATGTTCCTTAGGGCATCCTCGTCGATTCTTGAAATCATCACATGATCTGACCAACTGTACAAATAGACTAGAAAACTTGATGTTATGGTTGCTAGGGTGTTTCTAGGGTGTTCTGAGTGGTTACTCTCAAGCTCAAGAGAGCCTACCCTGAAGTCTCTATGATTTAATATACAGTATATGGCAGTCTATGTTATATTTTTGTCTCTTTTTTTTATTGAGCACCAGGCAACAATTCATTCTATTCACTTAAAGTAATAGCACATCTTAACAAGCAGCACAATCTGAGACATTATTAATGAACGAAGCACAGTCATCTTGGGACAAGTAGGCTAATTTTGGAATATTTAAGGTAAGGGGTTTAGAAAAAAAAAACACATTTTATTAAAAAAAAAGAATTTAATCACTGAATAAAAAAGTCATGATTTTTCAGTTTAAAGCTGAAAATACATTCTTCTATTCCATCTTAATATATAGAGTTACTAAAAGTAAGCCATTTGTACATTCTCACTGGGGTGATACCCTCAACTGGACCTTTTTTGTACCTCTAGTAAACTTTTTTTTACTCGTTTTGGGATCATAACTGTACCCTAAGGACCTATTGTATACCTTTAAATACATTATGTGTTTTATTTATCTGGGAACACACACGCACACACACACACACACACACACACACACACACACACACACACACACACACACACACACACACACACACACACACACACACACACACACACACACACACACAGCCTTTCTGTCTTCTTAAGAGTACAAATATATATCCAAAACAAGGGTACCCTCCCAATGACAGCCTTGTACCTTAAACAGTACTTTTTTTGTGAGTGTGTAAACACATTTTCTTTTGTACTATAAAAATTGTTTATTGTGAGTGACTTGTCCAGCACAATACAACAACATTGATTCAACCAATAGCGTGAGTTTGGGGTGGGTCTATGTGCCTCTTTGATCTACAGCATTTTCATAAAAACAAAGTTTATTTTTCCAATTCCATTCAGTGGTGCAGAAATTACACACTTCAGCTTTGAATCAACTTAACAATTGTTAATATGTTTTAATAAAATTTAAAATTCAACAGCATCAGAAACGTTAAAGTCAACATGAATTAAATAAACTGGGCTATAAACATGTAGAACATACAATCTTTCAGACACATTCGCCAAAAGCCTTCTGTGTTGTAGTCATCTTTCAAGCAAAAAAACCCCAAAAACCCAAGACACACAACATCCCTTAAGATGACACCCTGGCCAGCTGTGTTGGTCAGGGCATTTGTAAACACAGCTCACAGACATAAACTTCCTGTTTGCTTAAGGCCAGCACATAATATCCTGTTCCCATAGAAACAAAATGTTGGAGCTCAGCCGCTCTAATAAGATGTAGCTTTACCATTGTCCTCCTTTGCTCTGATATTAAGAGTGTGGTGTAGAGAGCCCATTCCTCTGACATGGGAGTTCATTTCACCATTACCTGTGGTGAACCCCATTTCGATTTCAGTCGTGACACTAAAAGGAGCTTTGCTGTGCGTTCTGAATGCAAACTCATTCTTACTGCCTATGGGCTGACAGAAAATGTCATTGATATGAAGAGGTTCTCATTCCCCCTGTTAAATTGTTTATCCCAGAGACAGTCTTGTTTCTGTTGAAGTACAGCTTGACATTACACTTGCTCTTATCCAAATTCCACCAATTTTCAAACCTTACAAAAGTTACAGTAGAATTAATTTAATGGACGCGCACAATAGGTTGTATATTATAAGTGTTTGTGAAAGCAATTTAGGATTGCAAATTGCTTTTATAATGATGTAATGTGTATATTTAGAGGCACGCAGAGAAGTGAAAGTCAGCCCCGGACCACATATTCCCCAACTCTATTCAAGGAAATGGCAGGAAAAGGGACCGTCCAGCTGTGATCTTATTTCCAGTTTTCAGCAGGGAACCTCTCAGCACTCACGGATACAGTCTGATCGAATGGGTTTTCAAATGATTTCTCTGTGACAGGCAATATCCCATAGCGATCAAAAAAGGCTTCTCAGGTTACGATTATTGTAATGTAATATATCGCTATGCCAAAAAAGCAGCAGACACCAGAAATGTATGAATTATTTGGAAAATCAAATAGTTTCATTACTTTGTGTTTTTAGAAAGCAAATTATTATTACATAGTTTATAAAGACACAGCAGGTAGTTAAAGCAGTTTGAAATCAACATTCAAAATACAGGGCAAGACTTTATAATAAGGTTCTTTACATCATATCTATTCATTAGCAAAACGCATTACTGTAAGTATCAATAATTTATAATTTTTTTAATTAGTTTTAATTTTAATAGATTTTAACATATTAATATTTGTTAATGTATAAATATACTATAGTTCTTTGTTAGTTCATGTTAGTTCATAGTGCATTAACTTGTGTTATTACACAGCTTTCTGGGATACTCTATTCTGATTGGTCAATGGCGCCACCCAGCAGTCAAATATTGCTCAGTAACAACCGCACCTCCAGGATTAAGACGTATCAGACCGCGCATCCGGGTTCTGCGAGCCGTCCCTCCTGCTTCTCGGCTCACTCTGCGATCTCTACAGTTTAGCTAATGAAATAATTTCAACTCAAATCAATGTTTCATGTGCATTTAGTTGTTTTGTAAAAGGCTGAATAATGAGGAGTCAGATGGTCATTTTCACAAAATAAACACCAATAGAACTCTGACGCAAACTGCAGGTTGATATCAGCTGTTTAGCGATTTCTTTCGTCTCAAATTACATAATTTCAGTGCAAATCAATGTCATATGTCCATGCATTTATTCATTTATTTGGCCAGTAGCCATGTAATAAGTGTAATAATGTACAGTCAGCTGGTTTTTATTGCAAAATAAACACCTTCATGGTGATAAAAGACCACTCTGCTTCGCATCGGGGTCCTAGTATTAGTAGATGTACACGTAGAATGTATAAATCTACTAATGTAGAAGTATTAGCATTAATCAAGATAAATAAATGCACTTAAAGTACAGTTCATTGATAGTTGATGTTAACTCTTGTGCTAACTAATGTTACATTTTGATTGTTGATATTAAAGGCAGATCCTGTAAGGTCTTGCACTTTTTTTTCTTTTTTTTTTACATTCACTTATAAACGGGCCTGCAGTGTGACCAATGAATTTTTAAAAGTACAAATATTCCATGAATTTGCTCAATTAATGCAAAGACATACAATTTGCATGCATCACATGGTAATGATAAAACAATTCGCAAAATGCTGTTTGAAACTGCAGGGCATCACAGAACAAAATATTTTTATGTCATCTACCAACATTTAGGTCTTAAAACTGAATCTGCTGTATCTCAACTTCATCTGTTAAGTTTGGAAGTTAAACGTAGTATGAATGTACATGATGATTTGCATGAATAAATTCAAATGTGAAAATTGGATGTAGCTACATCTCCTTCAAATCTGTTAAAAGCACTTTAAAGCAAATCTCAAGCTTAGGAAACAGAACAATGTGTGAATAAACTAGTGATCTATTCAGCGTTGCCAGCTTTAATCACCATGATCAGTTCAGTGCATCTTTTTTTTCCACCAAATTTAGCATGGTGTCTTTCTGTCTTCCCATGGAAAGAAACTAACTTTTTAATTGGTAGATACAGAGATCACTGGAAGTGTCACTAATTTCGGCGAATTTCTTTTTTCGGCTCTGCTGCGGCGAACGGAGGAGGTGTCAGTCACGTCGTTCTGCACAACCATGGAATCTTTTCAGCGAGAGAGAGAGCAGACCGATTCCTTTTAATTATTCGAGTATCCGGGGGAATAACACGGTGACAATTACTGGGGCAGGAGCACGCCTTTTCTCTAAAATAGCTGCTCAGAGAGTGCCTGTGCATCAGCTACAGATAAGATGTATTAGTCTTTTTCTTAAAGAGGGCAGGGGAAAAAGTGCAATATTGACGTGGGGAACTGCTCTGAAGCACTCTGCCGCTCTCAAACAGTGTTTAAGATATGGAAGAGTGGCTATGAGAGTAAATAGACAGATTTGAAAGATGAAATGAGAGTAGCTGAAAGACAGGCCGAGTCCATCTAAGCACTTGATGGTGGATTGAGGAATAAACAAGGAAAGGCAGATGATAGATGGCAGGGAAAAGGGACACAGTGGCAGCATGAGCACCCCCATGAATATACTTATAGCTCGATACAGATGAGTGGGCAGATGAGATGATAGAGGAAAGCATCTTTTTTTCCATAAAATGAAAGTGAATGTGACCGAGGCTAACATGCTGTCTAACACCTTTTGTGTTCCACAGATGAAAGAAAGTCATATGGGTTTGGAACAAAAAGAGGCTAAATAATCGCAGAATTTTCTTTTTTGGTGAACCATCCCTGGAAGAATCAAAATAATAAGACCACGGTGATCATGAGATCTTAACCGTGCTCTGTAACCACTGATAATCTAAGAGAGAATGCCATCACAAAGAAGCGTTGAGGGGAAAAAGAAATGCATAAAATAAAATCTCCCGTAAAGTAAGGAGGAGGGGATTTGTTTTCCACACAAATGGAGACGCGTGTCTCTCGGAGGCTGTCAGAGACTCTTTGAACTGTCATGTGTAATGGAGTCTTTGAGCTCAGAAGCAAGAGAGCGAGAGAGACAAAGAAACAGAGAAAGCAGGTTCACGCTCTCTGGCTTCTCGCCCTCGCTTCGACCTGTCCTATCATACATGATTTAAAGTGACCAGACCAAATGTAGTTGTAAAGGAGGCACATGCACAATGGGTACGCCATGAGGGGAACCTCTAGATGTGTTGACAAAACCAGTTCTATACTTGAATAATGTAATGCAATCTCTTTCAAGTTTCTTCAAGGGCCTCTGCTGCTAGAAGACAGCCTCGAGAAACCCATTCGATATTCACATCTCTCGACAGCAAATCCCTTTTGTAGACACCTTGATGTCTGCCATTCGACACAAAAGTACACTACAAGGCTTGACATTTAAACAGAATTGAAGTCTGAATGATTGAATACATTGATTACCAAAAATGCAGGACTCTCATGACCACATTCAGCCTTAAACTTTAAAAAAGGACTAATTTAAAGGAATATTCCTGGTTCAATACAAGTTCAGTTCAATCGACAGCATTTGTGGCATACTTTTAATTACCACAAAAAATTATTTGGACCTCCTTTTCTTTAAAAAAAAAAAAAAAGCACAAATCTGGGTTACAGTGAGGCACAATGGAAGTGAATGCGGCCAATTCGTTAATGTTAAAATACTCACTGTTTCAAAAGTATAGCCGCAAGACATAAACAATATGTGATTTTACAATGATTTTAGTGCCACGTACTAACCTTTTCTATGTGAAGTTATATCCAGTTATACATCTTTGTTGCCACGATTTGTTGCCTAACACCATAAACCCTTGAGCCCTAAAACAACTGATTTAAACAACTTTACAGCTCAAATAATACATGTGTTAACAGAAGTAAGCGCTTTTATAAAATTATGAGCTTTGTATTTATGGCTCCAAATAATTGCCCATTCAATTGACAAGTCAAAATATTTTTTGTGGTAATCTACACTACGCCACAAATGCTGTCGATTGAGCTTATTTTGTATTGAATCCAGAATATTCCTTTAACTGTTAACATTCCTTAAACGAGTCAACATGAAATGGTACTCGTAACCCATTCCAAAATGTGTCATCAAACTCACCATCGAGACCATTTCGACTTATCCCCGTGACAATGCTTCTATTGTTATTTGCTATTATTGCCATAAAAATGAGTATCTTTACGTTAATTGGTTTTAAATTACAGCATTAACTATTGGTAAGATTTTATAAAGGCTGAATTATCATAGAAAAAATATATTTCCTTGCAAAGAAAAAGAACATCTCCACAAGGAATTTCTTTAAGAGCCATGTTAATGTGGCAAAAATCTGTTGAAGTAAGCATCTGCTTTCAGTGGCATTCAATATAGTCAACTACATTTTCTAATGTGAGTGGTGCTTAACTAGTTGGTTGTTAGGGTGTTCTGGGTGGTTGATAGATGGTTGTTAGGGACTTCTGGGTGATTGCTACATAGCTGTTAAGGTGTTTGATGTGGATGCTTGGGTGTTCTTAGTGGTTGCTAGGTTGTTCAGGATGGTTGATAGGAGGGTGTTCAGGGTGGCTGCTAGGTGGTTGTTAGGGTATTCTGGGTGGTTGCTTCATGGTTGTTAGGGTGTTTGGGTGGTTGCTAGATTATTCTGGAGGGCTGCTAGGTAGGTGTATGGGTGTTCTGGGTTGTTACTAGGTGGTTGTTAGGTTATTCTAGGTGGCTGATAGGGTGCCTGGGTGGTTGCTTGGAGATTGTTATGGTATTCTGGGTGTTTGCTAGGTGGTGGATGTTAGGGTGTGTTGGGTGGTTGCAAGGGTATTCTGGGTGGTTGAAAGAGTGGTTCTTAGAGTTTTCTGGGTGGTTGCTAAGTGGTTGTTATGGTATTCTGGGTTTTTGCTAGATTGTGGTTGTTAGGATGTTTTAGGTGGATGCTAGGTTGTTGTTAGGGTGTGTTGGGTGGTTGCAAGGTTATTCTGGGTGATTGAAAGAAGGTTGTTTGGGGTGGTTGCTAGGTGGTTGTTCGGGAGTTCTGGTGGTTGATATGTGGTTGTTTGGGTGTCTGGGGTGGTTGCTAAGTGACTGTTAGGGTAATTGGGGTGGTTGCTATGTAGATGTTAGGGTGTTTGGGGTGGTTACTAGGTGGTTGCTATGGTGTTCTGGTTTGTTGCAAGATGGTTGTTAGAGTGTTCTGGGTGGTGGTTGTCAGGGTGTTTGGGGTGGTTACTAGGTGGTTGCTAGGGTGTTCTAGGTGTGTTCTGGGTGAATGCTAGGTGGTTGTTAGGGAATTCTGTGTGGTTTCTAGATGGTTGCTAGCGAGCTGTTATGGTGTTTGGAGTGGTTGCTAGATTGTTGTTAGTTTGTTATCGGTGGTTGCAAGGTGGTTGTTAGATTGTTGTTAAGGTATTCTGTGTGGTTGTTATGTAGTGGTTGTTCAGGTGTTCTGTGTGGATTCTAGGTAACTGTCAGGGAGTTCTGGGTGGTTGATAGTGTATTCTGGGAGGTTGAAAGGAGGTTGTTAGAGTGCTAGGGGTGGTTGCAAGATGGTTGTTAGGGTGCTCTGGTGGTTGCTAGGGGGTTGTCATGGTGTTCAGGGTGTTTGCTAGATTGTTGTTAAGCTGTTATCGGTGGTTGCAAGGGTGTTTTGGGTGGTTTCTTGATTGTCAATAGGGTATTCTGGGTGGTTTCTAGGTGGACGATACGGTGCTCTAGGTGATTGCTAGGTGGTTGATAGGGTATTCTGGGTGGTTGCTAGATGGTTGATAGGGTGTTCTGGGTGGTTTCTAAGTGGTGTTTGTTAGGGTGTTCAGGGTCGTTGCTGGGGTATTCTGGGTGGTTGATAGAAGGTTGTAAGGATGCAAGTGGTGGTTGCTAGATAGTTGTTAGGGTGGTAACTAGTGGGTTGTCATGGTGTTCAGGGTGGTAGCTAGAGTTTTGTTTGGCTGTTATCGGTGGTGGCAAGGTGGTTGTTAGGGTGTGTTGGGTGGTTGCTAGATTGTTGTTAGGGTGGTTGCTAGGTAGTTGTTAGGGTGTTCAGGGTTGTTGCTAAATTGTTTCTAGTGTGTTCTGGGTTGTTGCCAGAATGGTTGTTAGGGTGTTCTGTATTGTTGCTAGATGGTTCTTGGGGTACTCTGGGTGGCTGCTAGTGGGTTGTCATGGTGTTCAGTGTGGTTGCTAGATTTTTGTTAGGGTGTTATCGGTGGTTGCAAGGTGGTTGTTAGGGTGTGTCGGGAGGTTGCTAGAATTTTGTTCGGGTTTTATGGGTGGTTGCTAGGTGGTTGTTAGGGCCCAGATCTAAAGATCCCACCACCTGCTGAAAAAAGCAATCAAGCCTAAGCTACTTTTTAAATGTAAATAACGACATCTGCGGTCTCCTTGGCGTGGTCATGATTTGAAGCTCGATTGCACAACCACTTGAGCTGTATGGATTAACTTTATGCAGCCTTAATGTCCTTTTTGAGATTATAAGTGTTGGACCAATTGACTTGCATTGTATGGACAAAACCTCTTATTTCCATCAAAATATATTTGTTTGTGTTCCATGGAAGAAAGAAACTCATATGAATTTAAGATGGCATAAAGGTAAGAAGATTATGAGAGAATTATCATTTTTGGGTGAACTATTCCTTTAACCCTTATACCTAAGTATCAGTGATGATAATAGAGATGGTGGCCTTGGATGTCTAATAACTTTTTGGTATTTCTGCACAAATAAACCTTAAAACATTGGCATCAGATATTTTTCAAGAACGCAGTCAGGGGAAGAAGGCAAATGTAACCTTTTAGGTATGTAGCTCTGGGCGATTCTACAGTCTTTGTATGAACTCTGTTGCATTTTGTATGCATGTGTGCGACTGTCTTCGCTGCTCAATTGATCTGGTCTGCCTGGGTCTTGTGCATTGGGAAGTTGCTGGAGCTGCAGATGTTAACATGCGCTGACAGTTTGGCATCCTCCCACTGAGTGTTGTACGATCCCCTGCCACCAGTGCTTAGTCTGACACTAGCCCTGAGGCTAAACATCAGCTCTAGACTCCAGGGAGGCGTGTCTACACAGTGGTAGGCCCCAAGGAACTGGGCCCTCTGCTGTGACCTATAGCACACGTTACCATATCGCTGGAACAGCAACTCAAGCAGCAATAGGTTAGCAGATTACATGTATTGAGAGTATTACGCACGCTGAGATGATAACGATAGTGTGCTATTTGATGAATCATCTCGCAAGGCTGTTATCAAGACTGATCTGACACAATTCAATTACACAAACAATACTTTAGGGAAGGCATGATATAAAGCGTAACTCAGAACTGCTAAAAATAAATGTTCTGTTCTGTAGACTAAATGCAGATCTTGATGAATACATTTAGAAAAAAAAAAAAAACTTCAAGGCTCTGGGCTCCAATACTGGAGAAGCTGCTTTGAAACTGCTTGGCGAGCTATACAAGTTACTCATAATTTAAAGTAGTTCAACTACATTCAAACCTTGTAAAAAATAGTTAGGTACAGATTAAGCTATTAATAAAAAGTAGCTAACTACAATAAATCTGTTTTTAGGGCAACAATAAAGGCCTATAAATGTTTATATATTAGGGATGGGCACGAGTACTCTAGGACACGGGTACTCGGATGTGGCAGCAATGATTGATCATGAAAAGGATGATCGATAGTGACCACGCATGATGTGACTTTTTACTTAATTCAAAATTCAGTGACAATTACCTAACAACTAAACACAAACGTGTCTTAAGAGGGCGCTTATTTTTAATTTTGAGATTGATTACATTGTGACTTTGAGGGGTGCATTGATTTTCAGAGACTTCTCATGGCAAACAAATGTACTTTGACTCGTTAATGATAACAATATTTTATTTAATAAAAGTGAAAGATTGTCAATGAATAATCCTCCCTGCCCTGCATGACGTAATACACACTTGCACACTTACACACATGAATGAAGATTTCCACTCGAGTTTCCAAGTTAGATATCCTATATAAAGTGTCATTCCGTTGCACTTTCCTCAGTTGAAGTGGTAAATGGTCTGCACTTACATAGCGTTTTTTTTAACCTTAACAGTTTTCAAAGCACTTTACACTGTGACTCATTCAGCCATTCACACACACACACACACACACACACACACAAACACTCACACACTAATGAAGGCAGACCTGCCATGCAAGGCAGCTAGCCTGCCATTGGGAGCAACTTGGGCATGTGGAGTCATGTGGGCCAGGAATCGAACTGCCAACCCTGTGATTAGTGGCCAACCCGCTCTACCACCTGAGCCACAGCCGCCCAAAGGTGGAAAGGTGGAAATTCAGACTCTCCGAGTTGAATGGAAAGCTTCGTGTATCAGAGCAACAACAATACAGATCAATGCAATTGCTCATTGGTTTTGAAACCCGGGTGCGTGGCAGAAGTGTTAAAGCACGTTTGTTTAGTTTCTCCAAAATGCTGCTAGGCTGACCAGACTGCACGAGTCCCTCAGACTGCAGCCCCTGACACACCAAACACCTTTTCCACTATAGCCACCTCTCAGCGGAACAAAGAAGCTTAATTAGCATGCAGATCACAACATCCCTCAGATGTCTGCAGAGGTGTGACGGCCTGAGAAAACAAGGACTGGATAGAAATGGATTCCCAGGACACTGTCCAAATATGACCGTCCAGGCATAAAGTAGGCCTGATTGGGAGTGTCACCCAAAAGGGAACTGTGTATTCCAACCAGAATTGAGATTATTAATCTGAGCTCACAAATCATTCTGCATGCTACTCATGATGCCCCCCAGCAACATAGCCGAGCAGACAGGATGTAGTTAGTAGTCTAGCTAGTTCCCTTCAGTGGAAATGAATATGGTTGAGGCCTTGCGATAAAAAATAAAAGGAGAGAGAGAGCGAGAGAGGGCGGGAAGAGAAAATTAAGGACGTGAACGAGATTAATTAAAGCACATCATCTCCACTAAATCTACCTTTGTTAGTAGACAAAGTGGCTGGAATAAATCACTTCTGGCTAAGGCATGCACAGTGTTAGTGTAATGTGTAATAAAGAATTTAGATTTTTCCAGCAGACAAGGGTTGAAATATCTAATGGACCAGTCTTTAGCAAAGCAATCTTCAACCACCTGTGTAAATGCATGGTTTAGTTAAAGAACAGTTTAAGACAGCTGCTATAGATAATCTTTATAATCGATTGCCCTAACTCTGTTAGCATAGAGTGATACCACGCAATATGACTTTTCCCACTTATTACACAGCTACTAACCAAATAAATAAATGCATAGACATAAAATATTGATTTGCATTGAAATTACATAACTTACAAAACTTGAAAAAGAAATAAATACATGCACATGAAACATTGATTTGAGTTGAAAGTATTATTATTCAATTTTTTTTGTTTGTTTGTTTCTCCCCTTTTCTCCCCAATTTGGAATGCCCAATTCGCAATGCTCTCTAAATCCTCTGGGTGGCGGAGGGCATATCTCAACTCACCACACGCACCACCGAGAGCGAGAACCACACATTATAGCGACCACGAGGAGGTTACCCCATGTGACTACCCTCAAGAGACCTGGCAGGAGTCAGAAATAATTTTATTAACTTGCTTGTAGAGATTGCAGAGTGACACGGAAAGTAGGAAAGATTATTCTCAATCTGGGCATTGAGACATTTTATACTGTATGTCTCAATGCCCAGACATGCGGTTGTAACTCATATATATCAGACCGCTAGATGGTGCCATTGGCCAATCAGAATCGAGTATTCCAGAGAGCCGTGTAATAAACAATGTTAACGAATACACTTATTGTAAAGTCTTATTGTCAAATTTAACTAAACCAGAAAAATAAAATAATAGCTTCCTAAACACTACCTAAAGCCATTGGTCAGGACAAACATATAGACCTGCCCGAAACTCACACCATTGATTGAACCAATGTTGCTATGATAAAATGCAGCAGCACAGCCAGTGTTTACATTATTTGAAAATACTAATAGTTGATATTGTGATTGCATTATTGGAACAACTCATTTAAATAATTATTCCATCATAGGAAATACTCTTGTGTACCCTCAGCTGTCAAAGGCCTTTGTTTTTTAGCAGTCCCATTGGCATTATGCGTAAAGCCAGTACTTACTTGGAAGATCTCAAAAGTCGTTAGTGATCTAAAATGCCCTCATTGAAGGAGGTTTTGAGGAAGGTTAATGAACTTTTTACAATCAGATTACAAAATGTCATAGTTCTATACTGACATATTTTTTGACAATATTTTTCCCCACTCTTTACCATAATTTAAAGGTGCTCAGGTATCTTTGTTCTGTTTGGGCAGATACAGGCATTGCACCTACTTTACCTTGTCATTTCTGGTCCCAACCGACTAAACAAAAGTCCACATATAATAGCATTATCTTACAGCCTCACCATATGGTGCTAGATAACCATTTTACAATTGTCCCATCAAATCTACCTCAATTTCACAGACATCATATTTCCAGTTCTTGTAATTCAAGTCATTATAGTTCAAATTGAAATGTAAAAATTTTAAATTTTGCTACTTTAAACAAACACAGCTCAATAAGTCTGTCTCATATAACATTTATACTCTTTCTCACACACAGTAATTACCAGTTGAGTGTCCTGTGTGCAATCAGATGTATTCTGTCTGGCACCTGCTCTTCGCACTCGTGTGTTTGTTTCTGGCACTAAACACAGCGCTCCAAATCCACGGCCTGAAAGGTCATTCAAATGGTGACACATTGGTCTTAGCTCTTTATGAACCCCTTTATTTTCCAGCCTTACAAAAACTCTTCTGTGGCTTTTCTCCTTGGGTTTTTATTTTAAAGGTCTCTCTCTGTACCTTGACCTCTGTGCGTTGCCTGCCGCAACAGCTAATTAGCTAAAACAGTATGTTTCGCTTGCATTCCAATTACGCAGTAGAACGTCAGCCTAAGTTCCCGCTCTTATCCTAATTATCTGTTACTAATTTAAATTTTGGCTGCGGCTCTGCTCTTGAACGATGTTAATGTAAGTGTTCCTGTCAGTCGGAGAGTAATTTGATTTAGAGTGCGTCTACGGTCTAATTAAATATGCTGTTTATGCGCAGTATGCAACTTTGGGCCGAAGCCATCTGCGTTTCATCACTTTGAGAGCTCAAGGGAGTGGGCGAAAGAGAAAGAGAGCATAATATAAAATTATTTAAGGACTTTCAGAAGAGAAGAGCCATGTAACCTTTAAATATGGTGTTACTGTAATACCGAGCACACGCTCTTTGTAAGTCAAAAATTTTAATATTTCATGAAGGAAAAAGCCAAAAAGAAAAAAAGTGTAGTAGTGACCCACTACTGTCTGTCAGTATCTATATACGTAGATTAAAAATGTCAATGAATGTCAAAATGTCAATCTCCACATACTGAGAAATCATCTCAAGAAAATGAAATTGGAGTTTTCCCATCAAAAATTCCTGCTACGATGCCAGGGTTTTGTGGAGAGTTGTCAGGCATTGCTAAATGACTGCGAGGGTGATCTGGGTGGTTGCTAGTGTGTTGCTAGGTGGTATAGAGGGTGTTTGGGGTGCTAGCCAGGTGATGCCCTACTGGCCCAAGTCAAAAGAGCCCAGAGCTTAGAAAAGTAATAGCACCTTTGTTGAGAACAAATGTTAAATACCAAAAAAAAAATACAAATAAATAATAATAATAACAATACATTTTTTAGTTTGCTCAAATAGTAATGTGATGTTTGCTTTAAAAAGTTCCACTAATTAGTTACGTTAGTTACAGATACGTTAACTGAAAAAAACAAAAAACTAGGATTGTATTCTAAGTGTTCTTTATTGCAGTAGGTTGTTGAGTCACACTGTATTCAGGCTAATGAATAAATCTAAAGCCATAATTTTATGATAAAAAAAGTCATAATTTGCTTTCTGTTTTCTCCACACCAAACACACATAAATTGTGCTCATCCAAAATAAAATGTACCCCACAAAAAAACATGTGGTTACATGTGCTCAGTACTAGATGGCGCATACAGGATTTTTACACCAATAAAACATTCAGCGATTCAACATGCCAGACAAATACATTCCATCAAGAACACAAGTTAATGTAAGACCACCAGCACATACACACATTCATCTACAGGGACAAACACACACGCCGAGTGCTCATTTGCACCCAGTCTCTCGCTAGTGACTCAGTGGCAGGCGGTGAGTGTGTGTATGTGTGTGTGTCTCGTGTCTCTCGGGGCATTTCCTTCACATGATTTGTCAGTTGCCTCGTCTCTCCTTACTGATGGTTCCTCAGGCCCATTAATATTCATCTGTGTGCGAGCAGAGAAAGACACACAAGCACACACACACAAGGTGCTCCACATTACTGAGTCCTCATTTATTCATATTGTGGACTACAGTTTGATATCTAAGCTTTCCTGTACACACCACGAGGTTTAGATATAAGATTGAGTGCTCGCAGAGGTATGATGTTGTTAAAGTAACATAGCACAATTGATCAGGTGAATCTCAAAAGAAATGTCCCCTCAAAATTAAAAGACCACAATAAGAATTTTTTTATTTACTTTTGTGTAAATGAATGATTTACCTTATATTATTACTGTTTTATTTTTTTATGTAAAATTTGAAATACATTTTTGATCTTTGACCAAGATGTAAAAAATTTGATCTTTTTCAAATTAATAGACTAATAGATTTATAATAGATTAATAAATAAATAGATGTATTTATTTATTGCATTACAGTAGATAATTAGCACCCCCGGGCCTGATTTTCTTTATACAGTATACTTTTTTATTGTCATCTTTTTTTATTATGGGGTAAAATATGTCCAAGAGTCCATGTTCTTGACAGTTTTCGTGATTTTCATGCATTCGCTTGCAAAGCTAGGGTGAGTTACAGTACATGCCAAAGTTTAATATTTAAGGTATTAAACTTCAGTCATTCACCTGAAAAGCAAGGCAATATTTTCTTTGTGGACTGTTGATGGTTGCAAAACAGACTTGTTTTATACCACAGCAACACACAAATGCACACACAAACATTGACCTGTGAATCAACCCTCGCTCTGTTCCCATTTTAGCTTGGATAGGGTCTTCATTCTTGGCCAGGCCACTCATATTGGAAAAGCAATAACAAGAGGGATTAGAGAATCAACATTTTTTGAAGAAACACTTCAACAACAGTGTGGCAGGCTGCCATATGGAGGCAGGGCAGAGATAAGCCCCAGCGGAGAGGAGAATTGTGCTGCTAGCTCCACTGAAACAAGCAGGACCGCCTCGAACTTCAACACAAAATAATGTCAGCTCATCGTAAATCAATGCTCAAAAGCAATGCCTTATGGATTTCACAGTTCAGCATTTGACCTTTGGCTGCCTCCATCCTGTACTGTTCTGACTTTCACAGGGTTTCCAAAATAGAGGAAGGGCAGTTTCTGGTGTCAATTGATTGTTACGAATTGGCATATCCATGTGATCTCATTAGTATTCGTAAGTAAAGTGTGGTTCTATGAAACATCCTATTTTGTATGTTTGCATAGACACTATCAACTTATTGACAACATCTGAAACTTATACCCTTTTACATTTGAACAACTTTACAGGCGTAAAAAAGTACAAGTGGGTACAAATGTTTCTATTTATATATTTATATATATATATATATATTGATGATAATGGGATGATTATGATAATGTATGTGTAAACGGTATGTTCAAATATCTCAAATTAAGCACAAGATAACACTGGCAATGGTATGAAACAACTTGTTTTTGATGTGGACAAGAGATAAAATTATAAAAACTTAAATTTTCTTTGTCATTTAGCAATTTTGCATTTCATCGCCTACAAATTTTATGTTACTGTTTCACAAGGGACCAAATATGGGACAGAAGTGGAACATGACAAACCAACTGTAGTTTCATTCTTACAATTTAAGGAAAGTAACACATTACGTATTTTTGCGTTATTTTTCCATGAAATGTGTCTCCATTTATCTAAAAGTCAGTTGGCTGAGGTCAGAGCCATAACCGCAATATACATTGAGGCGGACAAGTCCCCTCCAATAATCAGATACGGCCAGATTGTCCCCCTCAATAATTGATATACTTGGTGCTGTTCTTTTGCAGTCCATTATGCATTGCCGTCTAGTTGTCATTAAGTCGTTGCAGTAATAACACAAAGGCTTAATCTTTAACGTGCTCAGTAGTCTAACACTGCTCGTCAATGTAATTTGAGATAGCCAATCAAATCGGTGAAGGCGGGAGTCGCGGGACTCAAGTTTAAGAAGATAAGCGGAAACCTCATGGATTATTCCAGCACAGCACATCAGCAAGCAGTTCATGTTAAGAGTGTTAGTGTCTTGTAAGATGAAAGTATATAACTAACCATGCAAAATGTGACCACTGTTTTATTATAAAAATGTTTTTAAAAAAACCAACCGAAAGTAATTTCCAAGGTTGTAAACTATACACCATTTGGCGAAACCGGTGTTTTGAATGGAAAATATGTCATGTACAGAACATGATGAAATGTCATTCATAATTGTGTAAAATTAAAAAAAGTACCTGGTTTAAAAAACTACTTACGTATCAAAAAGTTAATGTAAATACTGCACATTCAAATCAGTTCATATTATAAAATGTGACCCATTTATGTTGTTATTTTGGAAGCTATATAATTGAGTGTCATATAGGTAATATACAATAAGTGATAGTTCAGTATAACAAGTATATCTGAGTCGCAGGTGAATAAGGACAGGATATTTTATTCAGAAATCTATAGCTTATATGGAAATGAATGTATTTGTGCTTATTTTCTCTACACAACTGAATACAATACACATCACAACAGGACAAATTATTATTATTATTTTTTTTTTTTACAATATTTTGGCCAAAATATTGGATGTCCAGACTAATATGGGAAACTTGGCAACCCTGTTGTGTAAATACATGTAAAAATAATGATGCTGATATCTTGTACCTGCATTGAGGTTGATGATAACATGCATATTTCAGATGCATATGTAAAAGCAGAATTTTATTTGCACTATTCAGAAATGAGCTGTGTTGTGAACAGTTTCCTCTGCTGAAAATGTCATGGTGAACCAATGTTGACCATTCGTTAACCTTTTCACTCATATTTGTATGTTGTTACTGAGTATGAGCCAGACAACTGTTAAATGCAAAAGGAAGTGTGAGACCAAAAGGATATTAGAGCTAACTTAAAATACTGTATACAATAGAACATAAATCATCCTAAATACTGCTTAGATCTACTGACATTTAGCAAGCTTATATGTGCCAGGAGCTAATGAAATGGACAAACTTGAGATGCTTTTCATATGTATGATATTCAAAGAAGAGGATCACACAAACACCAACATAAAATTCAAATGATGTAACACGAAGTTGCTCAACTGCTGATTGGTCTGAATAGTATATCTGAGTGTGAAACCTGTGGCTGAAGCTGTGTGAAGAAAAACATGAAGAGACATCACTATAACAAATCTGACACGTACAATACCAGGCTCCATTTCTCGGATGTCCAGCCAATGTAAGCGCAGTGTCGTTCTAGCGGGAAGACTAGCAGCTGTACATCATGCACCGTTGGCTGGGTAATTCCCAGCCAATCACATGTAAGCCGTTGCTTTATAATTCTGCTCACAACCTATCACATTGCTGTTTCAGTGTGCTAACACGGCAACCTCCACCACCCCACCACCACCAGTTGAGAACCATCCTGCACATGGGTAGTCTCCTCACCCCTGCCTCCAGATGGGGCCTAAGCCAAAGAGACATTACTTTTCCGTTTTATATTCATCAAATAAATGCCATCTTAAATTTCACTCAAGTCTGTGAGTTTTCTTGATAGAACAACACTTCCATATAGCACCAGACATAGAGAGAGAGTTAGAGAGTGAGTATTTCCAAACAAGAGAGTACAAGAGTAATTTAGTAGTTACTAAGCCACTGGACTGAGAGCTGTGCTTAAATATTATTACTGCTGCAGCAAATCTAGTTTGGCTCTGTGCTGATGCTGTGGCTTTAATGCCCTACATGTGGCCCAGATGTACTTGATGCTGATGAGGAAGCCCTACCCTGCCACTGTGAGGGCCTATGTTTATTATATCAGCTGTATTTGCTTCACACATAGCTCAGTGCTTGAGATGGATTTGGTGAATTGCACTTGGAAGGCCTGGGCAGCATCCAAATTCCTGTATTTAGAGTGTGCACTAAATTTGGTGAAAATCATACTTTTCAACAATTGATGATGTACATTTAATAGGTACAGTATGTAGGAGTGTATAATTTGATAGTTCACATTAAATACTTTCATGCATTAATGTGAACTACCAATTTAAACTACACTTCTGACATTTGCTTAGGGATTTTCTTCTTCCACACAAATTTAGGCATCTAATCTGTCCTGCACAGTTTTTGCTATGGACATGAATGATGGCTCAAATCATGTGGCTTATTAAAAAGATTTGCAAAGACTATTAAAAGTGATCCGGTGTAAGATGTTAGCCTGCCTGGCAAAAAAATGGGTGAAAAATAAAATGAAGAACGAAGTATAAATTGGTAGTTCATGTTAAATACGTTCAGGAAATTGACAGGTCCTGTCATATTATTTTACTGTACACAGCATTTTGCTAATTCTTTTATAATTAATATGTATGCAGTATCTATGATATCAATGCTTAAGTTTGTGATTTCTGTGCCACTAGCATCACCAAACAAATTGCAAAACTAATCAGTTTGCAAATAGACAAACATATTTCCACACAAACTCATGCCTTTGGTTGAGCAAATGTTGCTGTTTCGGGAGAGTGGACTTAATGGACCTGTTATGCATGAACTACCCAAATACTGTACATACAAACTACATCCGGTGTGTTGGTATTAACCTTTTACCCACAAGTTCTTAGACCTATGACATACTAATCACTACCTTAACAACACTTTACTTGGGTGTTAAACACCTACAATTTAAGCATGAGGAACAACTTTCTTCCAACATAAGGCACTGGACATTTTTTTGGGGGCGATACTGTGTCCGCTGGTTGCACACTGACATATCTCAGCAGATGCAATAGGTCATCTGGGTAATGGTTGTGTACTCAAATGTATCATTATACTGACTTTAGAATCATTATTATTTTATGCACTGGTTTTTGCTTACTGAAGGTCTGGAGTTGCAGAAAAAGACCACTCTGTCTCTGCCCCTAAAATGTTATTCTAAATGATATGTAGTCTGTTATATTTTCCTCTTGTGCACAGGTTTGTATGTTCGCTTGAAAAGCTCTGAAATGTTTGCATGAGGGTTTACTTTATGTGTCAGTTAAGAAAGAATGAGTGACTTTGCATCCCATGTGCAAGAATTGGAATTTAGCTGGAGGCAACTTAACTCACAAAACAAACATTTCCTTTACTGCACACCTCACCATTGCACACAATGACCTACCTCATCTCTTATTCTGTCCGAATTATTTTCTTGTTTACCATCACTGGGAATCCTGAATTTAGAATCAGAATCAGAATGAGCTTTATTGCCAAGAGTTCTTTTTTTTTTGGTGATAGGAAACAAGTGCACACAGAACATTAAAGTGAGTCATAGAATATAAAACAAGGTAAGAGTATAAATAGACACAAATAATAGGACATATAACAGAATGGCGTATGCACGTGTGCAAGTGGTAAGGTATTTGCAAGGTTGGGGTATTTACAGTTATTGAATTAAATATGTGAATTTACATATGTACATGAGTATGTATTTACATTATTGCACTATGGGGGCGTCCTGATGCAGTTTAATTATTCATGAGGAAAATGACCTGAGGGTAAACGCTGTTCTTGTGCCTGGATATCCTGGTACTTAGTGCTCTGTAAAGCTGGTCAGAGGGCAACTGTTCAAAGAGGGAGTGGGCAGGGTTTGTGGGGTCCAAAGTGATTCTACCTGCACATTTACTCACTCTGAAGATGCACAGGTCTTGGAGGGTAGGCAGGGGGACACCAATAATCCTCTCAGCAGTCCTGATTGTCCGTAGTAGTTTCCTTCTGTCTTATTGGGTGGCTGAACCAAACCAGACAGTTATAGATGTACAAAGGACAGACTCAATGATGGCCGAGTAGAACTGTGTCAGCAGCTCCTGTGGAAGGTTGAAATTCCTCAGCTGGCGAAGGAAGTACAACCTCTACTGAGCCTTCTTCACAATGGAGTCTATGTGTGTCCCCCACTTCAGGTCTTGAGATATGGGCCCAGGAACCTGAATGACTCCATTGCTGCAACAGTGCTGTTCAGGATGGTGAGGAGGGCTTGCAGTTCCAGCTCTGCTTCATTGGTACATCTCTTTACAGTCCTTTCTACAGGCTTAGCTGATTTTATTTTATGCTTTTAGGTCAGGAGAGGATGAACCAGACAGTTATCAGAGAGTCCTAAAGCTGCACATGGACAGAGTGATATGCATCCTTTACAGTGGTGTAGTAGTGGTCCAATACATTTCTTTCTCTGCTGGGACATGTGATATGTTGTTTGTATTTTGGCAGTTCACGTGTGAGGTTAGCGTTATTAAAATCTTCCAGAATAATAATAAGTTAGTCCGGGTGTTGTTGCTCTATGTCTGTGATGTGATCAGCCAGCTGTAGCAATGCTGCATTCACACATGCTTGTTGCAGGATATAAACACTCCAGAATAAACGAGGAAAACTCCCATGGGAAGTAGAAAGGATTACAGTTGATGAAGAGCACCTCTAAATTAGGACAGCACATATTTTTCAACACTGTTACATGTTTGCACCAACTTACTATGATGTACTGTAAAAGCATGTTCCACTGCGATGTGATCCGCTCTGAACCGCTGAAACCCCGGAAGATGTAACACGCTGTTCGGGATGGCTTCACTCAGCCAGGTTTCCGTGAAACACAGAGCAGCGGAGTTAGAATAGACTTTATTTGTTTGAGTGAGCAGAAGCATTTTGCCCGTTTTGTTGGCGAGGGAGTGGACATTTGGCAGATGAATACTCAGCAGCAGAGTCCTAAAGCTGCTTGAAGAAGCTTCACAAGCTTACCAGCTCGCTTCCCTCATGTGTGTCTTCTAGATCGCTTGCAGAGCACTGCAGCGACTCCAACTAAGATGTCGAATATAACGTACTAATAATCAAACACCGGCAAAAAATGATCAGGTATGCTCTGACAAATATTCAGCAGTTCATCCCTGGTGAAACTAATTGGAAAAGAGTGACAAAAATAACAAAAACACTAGAGAGCTCCAAACCGAAGCAGTCATCTGCGGCACCACCTTTAAGATGTTATTATAAAATTCTCTCTAGCTATCAGTGCAGCACTGCTAGAGTATCTGTAGTTCAACTGGAGTTCTTGTAGCTGGTGCAAGCAACGCTAAGGTCATAAGTTTAATTACAGGAGAACACACACGCTGATAAATTGTATCCTGTGAATGCACTGATAATAGTGTGCTAAATGAATAAATGTAATGTTAATGCTTCCAGTGCAAAATGGGTGATGTCAACCTGTTACAGAAAAAGTGACACTAGCACCATATAACTTACTATATGTGACAAGGCAGATAAGGATTTGATTTAACATCCAATTAAAAGGCATAAATGAAAAATTACTTCAAATAAGCCTTTTATTTTCTTTAATCAGTCTTCAATTCAAGACTTCCCCGGGCCTGCTCAACCAAAAATATAGGAATCATGAATTTTGATTAAAAAATCTAAGCCCGCTCTTGGTTGACACCAATTTTTTCTCTCTTATTTTTGTTACATGGTTTGATAGAAATTTAATAAATCCATGAGCTCCTGCCAGCTCAATTTATCATCCCTTTTCCACAAGACTGGCCCATAATGCCCACACGGCAAATTACGAGGGAGCCAACTAACCAAAACTTAGTGAGATTGAAGAACTATAATCACCACCACTGAAGCATATAATTGCAATAGAATACAGCTAGATGAAATATTAGCCTTTATTCTAATGTGTGACTTTATGTGTTTGGTTAAAGCAAAGGGTAACTTTCTAATTCAGATGTCACTGATAGGTAGGGTACTGTCAGAATTGGGTTAAGGCACTTTTTTTTCTCTGAAAAGTTTCTTATAAAAAATTATATATATTTTTTTATGGTGACTGCTTGAATCACTGCTTGTCTGGCAGACATCTCTGCCTGGATGAAGGAACACCACCTGCAACTCAACCCAGCCAAGAACAAACTCCTTGTCTTTCCAGCCAACCCTGCTGTTGAACACAACATCACTGTGCAGATGGGTACAACAACAGTATCACCTTCCGAGACAGTCAGAAATCTAGGGGTAACCAACAATAACAAGCTAATTTTCACAGACCACATCTCAAAGTCTGCAAGATCATGTAGATTTACACTCTACAATATCAGGAAGATAAGTCCTTTCCTCTCTGAACATGCCACACAACTGCTTGTTCAGTCACTTGTCATAACTAGACTGGACTACTGTAACTCTCTCATTGCAGGCCTCCCTGCATGCGGAATCAGACCCCTGCAAATGATCCAGAATGCAGCAGCATGTCTGGACTTTAATGAACCAAAGAAAGCACATGTTACATCACTCTTTGTCTCTCTCCACTAGCTGCCGGATGATGCACGTATCAAATTCAAGGCTCTGATGCTGGCATACAAAACAGTCACAGGGTCTGCTCCAGCATACCTAAAATAATTTCTGCAGAGCTACACGCCCACCAGAAGCCAGTGGTCGGCTAAGGAACATCTCCTTGTTGTACCAACACAAAGAGGCACCAAAATACTTTCCAGGACTTTCATCTTACCACGTTGGTGGAATGACCTTCCCAACTCCATACAAGAAGCTGAATCACTCTTTGTCTTCAAAAAACTTCTTAAAACACAAAATCTTTCCATGAGTACTTAACCAGTCACAAAAAAAAAAAAAAATCTTGTTGCACTTTAATCTGTTTTGAATACTATTCTGATGCTAGTGAAAATTTTTAGTATGGCCCTTTTTGTACCACTGATTCGCTTATGCTTGTCACTTTGGATAAAAGCATCTGCAAATGAATAAATGTAAATGTAATGTAATGTAAATATATAAGAAATAAATATAGGTCTACAAATTTATAATGGGTAAAAATACATGATATGTTACTTACTTTCCATATTTCCAGATTCACTTGTAAAAATAAAAAAATAATTCTTGTAAAATTTAATTGACAGTTCCCTTTTTTTTGTATTTATATATATATATATATATATATATATATATATTATAAAGGCACTTTTGAAACAGAAAAACAAAAAGATAAGGTTAGAGTGCGTAAAGAAACAGATATTGGACAACAGATAATTGGATTGATAATATGGGATCAGCTAGACTGTAAGGTGCGTGAGAAGTGCCCGACAAGACAGCCACACCTATGGCATGTGCTACAGGAAGTGTGGGGTGAAATGTCACCCGAGTATCTGGACAAACTGACAGCTGGAATACCAATGATCTGCAAAGCTGTCATTGCTGCAGCAGGATTTTCTGATGAGAACTCTTTGAAGTTTAAGTTTCTTTCTTTCTTTCTTTCTTTCTTTCTTTCTTTCTTTCTTTCTGTCTGTCTGTCTGTCTGTCTATCTATCTATCTATCTATCTATCTATCTATCTATCTATCTATCTATCTATCTATCTATCTATCTATCTATCTATCCTTTTGATCACTTTTCATCTGTGTTCTCACGCCCTGAATGCAGAACAAGCATGAAGCGTACAGTAGTTCAAGGAGAGAAATGTGTAAATACTGGAGATGGCAGGAGTCATTTTTCAAATGGACAGCGTGGAGCCCACCCCCTATTTGCCGTGGGTGACATTCCTGTGATTGGATGCACAAACTGTCCGACAGCATATGCCTGTCATGACATTTCCACGGCGACCCGGGCTCCACTGATGGGCAAAGGCTGGTGGGGAAAAAAGACAGCTTTGAGCATACTGTGACAGAACCTCCCCCTCAACTACCCTCTCTGTCTGTGCTGAATCCATTAGGAACCCCTTTTTTCACGTCTCTTTTCCTCTTCTTTGTCTACTCAGGCACATGAAATGGCCACCAACCTCACAGCCAGGCCAATAACAGGCTTTTGATTAATTCAGTGCTATTCATTGGGGACATATTTGGCATGCTGGCTAGATTATATATTTTGTTTTTCTTCTTTATTTTTTTGTTGGTACAATATAACATTTTTCCTCTTATGAGAATTTATGCAAATGTAGCGAGCTGGCTACAACCGTAATTATGCTCTGATTTATAAAATAGTCGCTGACCATTTTGCCATGAAAGGTTGCAGTTTTTACTCTCTTTACTTACTTGAGGAATTCAGGATTCCTGATTGCTCTAAACAAACTGCCAAATCCACAAAGCAACAAACACTCAAAATAACAGAATAGAATAGAATGGGGGGGGGGGTATTAATCTGAATATTGGGGGGGGTGGCATATTTCTCATTCTAAAGAGAATTTTGGATGACAAATCAGGCTAAATATCCTTCGAGAGGGATAAAGGCCGACCAAAGAGAGATAGCGAGAGAGAGATTTACCGACACATTTGTGTGGTTGACTTTTTGTTTTATATTAAATGATTATTTATATTGTCAAGCCGGTTCTCACCTCCTCCTTTCCATTAATCCCTTTACATATATATATATATATATATATATATATATATATATAATTTAAACATCTACTGTATATAGAGTATATTATATAAAATATTGATTTGTGTTGAAATTATGTAATTATGTGAGGAGAAATTAATCACTGAACAGCTGAAATCCACCTCCGGTTTGCGTTGAGATCTTTTGGTGTTAATTTTGTGAAAAAGATAATCTCACTCCTCATTATCCAGACTATTACTAGACTAATTGCCAAATAAATAAATAAATGCACATGAAAAATTTATTTGATGGCTTGCAGTACCCGAATGAGCGGTCTAATATGTGGATGTGCGGTTGTTACTGAGCAATATCAGACCACTAGATGGTGCCATTGAGTTGAGTATATAATCGAGTATTCCAGAGAGCCATGCAATATATATATGACATTTTATTGACAGGCTTCGTGAGAATCTCCCTAATGGCCTCCAGGTCATATTGGAGTCATTTGTTCTTATTTAGTTTCTTTTTCTCTCTCCCCTTTTTTTCAAACACTCATGACATTCAGCATATGTGGTATATGGTTTATTTATGGAGTCAGCTGCACCGTAAAATGTTGTCATTAGCAATCAAAAGCTCAGTGTAAGCACATGGCATTATAATGGACTTTCATATATCTACCTGTGAGCTTGTCAGTAAAGATGATTTAAATGTCTGTCATGTTTAACTGCATGAATAATAACATCTGTTCCGCAGGAGCCTGTAATTGTTCCCATATTAAAAATGCTGACCCCTGCTTTCACTCCCCTTCAAATCTTTGCCTCTCTCTAGGGATCACAGGCTTCGAGAGAGAGAGAGTGTGTGTGTGTGTGTGTGTGTGTGTGTGTGTGTGTGTGTGTGTGTGTGTGTGATTCTCTCACTCTGACGGGCACAGTGCACTAATGAAACTCTAGGAAGTATGCTCTATGGCTCAGAGGGATTATCACGTCTACATCAGTCATGTCGCCTAACACACACTGGACACACACTACACTGTGAAGTGTGTGAAAACACAGACCAATTGTCATGTTCACTGACACACACACTCTGACTGCTTTATACCATTCAAACAGAGTGAGATTATTTACACGATGATCAGTTCATTCTACAAACAAACTCACTCAGTTACTGTGCAACTTCTACAGCTGAAATCCCATTGGTCTAAAATCCTGCTCCTCATAACTGTATATTAACATTGAATATCTTCTGATAGGCTGTGATATATAGCATCTAATGTGAACTGACAAATTGCTCCTTACTTTGGTCTTTGTTTAATCAGTTCCGACAATGTAATGCAAATGTCTTCTCTCATGAACGCGCGGACGGCCGTTACCGGAAGCCAGTGATTATAGTTTATAAAGTTATAAAAATGTGGATATTTTTCTTACAAAACTGCATCTATTTATTAACCTTTATTGACCCTATTATTGACCCCTTTATTTTGGGTGAACTATCCCTTTAAATTAAATCATGTTTGCACAACTTAGCAATTTTGATCCTTGTCTTTCTGAAGATATTTCACAAATTCTCTTTAATTCTCACTGGTAATAGAATGAAAATTAATTCGTGGTCAATTTTATTCTATTTCAGTTAGTTCTAGAGTCAAATTGTCAAATGAAATTGTATTTTATTTTACTTTTAGTTTTCAGTTAAAAAACATTTTCATTTCACATAATTTTAGTTTTCTTTAACAGCCTGGAAGTTCTCGTTTTTCATCTTCTGTTCTTCTTGGCAGTAACCGACACCATCGGTATCTGCCAAAGTGGGAGTAAACCAAATCTTAGCCTTGACGGTAGATGTGACAGACAGGATAGGGTGGCCGGTCTCGCCGATATTAAGTAGCATTGATCTGGTTGTATAAACTCGCCTGGGTTCAGCGACTCGCAACTCGCCGCCGTTGGCCCTCAGGGTCAAGCGTCACCTCATCAACCGCTAAGTCACCTTCCCTCTGTACAATCTCTTGTTTCAGCTGCCATGCCGCCTTTTCCCTCCATCAATATTACAGTACAGTCTCATCTCCATTAACGACACTACCTGGCCTCACTGCTCACGGTTCAAGTGCTTCCTATTGTACCCAAAACAGCACATCCAATAAATGGCTATAACCCCATTTGACAGTCATTTTCATTGCATGGAAAAATTATGCAATGAAATTGGATGGTGACTGAGGCTGTCTGTCCATATCATCTTGGCTAACATCTCCATTTTTTGTTTCATGGAGGAAAGAAAGTCATACAGGTTCAGTAAATAATAACAGAATTTTTCTGTGAATTTCCCCTTTAAGTACACCCAAGAAAGGCTTTGTTCTGGTGCAAATTCTGATTCCCAGAAGATCAGACAATGCTTTCTTGTTTGTTATTTCTATATCCATTTCCTCAAGCGCGTCATTGGACAAGCAACAACTACAAAGGATTTACCGGGAGGGTGATTGGGGTGTACGGGGTGCTCGGTGTAGAATTTATTCTGTGATCAGATAGTATACTGTGGGCTGGGGTCTCAAAGGGTGAGTATTGATGGGTCTAGTTCCTTTAGTCCTACAAGTGCTTTGACCTGGCAATTCCTTTCGCAACCTGTTGCTTAATCCTATGCTGGCGAAGGAAAGCCAGCCATTACCACTTGGGTGTCGAGGGAGTAAGACTGCATCACAGACATTCCATTACTTTCTTTCTTACACAACATCAAAGACGAATGTGAAATTTTTGTAGAAAGTGTACATTTAGGAGATCTTCGGTCTATGTACATACATATGATTAATGTGTGCACATTAACTATTAAATATGAAAGGCTTTTAAACATCTAAGGACTTTGTAAGTGGGAGATTAAGCTGCTGTGTGATTTCTATTTGTAACTAGCATGTAGTCTCTGTTATATTCTGGTCCGTAAATACTGCAGGTCACTCTTCCAAAATAAGTCTATAGATTTTGTCCATCAATAAGTAATGGCTCACCTCTTACTAAAAAGCGGCATCATTCATATTCTTAGCACAAATGATACTGGAAGTTTAATAGTAGGTTTAGGGATTTAGGGAAACTCTGTTTACAAGCAATAGCGACATAGCGGACCAGTATGGTTCCGGAAACATTGTTTCAATTGCGGAATTGATTATTAATGTTAAGTTATAAACCTTTAAAAACAGACATACTGCGCCATACAGCTCTGAGGTTGTTAATGGATGATACATGCAATCGTCTGCGTTATTTCAACTGTGGCAAAAGATCCACTTTCATAACGTGCTGCGAATGATGCAACCAATTTGGTTTTACTACACTCTCAAACTACTTGTTTGCATATATGTGAATATTTTGCACTGTCCTTAAAATATATTGATTGCATATTTATAATCAACAAATTTAGATTAATAATTTTTTGTTTTTCCATTTTGTTTTTATATTTAATTACATCATTAAAATGCTTCATGGGATTGTAGTTCATTCCCTCATTATAGACATTAAGTGCACAGTCTTGTGGCTTTGTCTTTTTGTCTAATGTTTAAAATAAAAATTTTCATTAAATTTAATTTGTAATGTTATGATTCACACTGGAGCTGTTTAGTTTAGTTTGTGGCTTAGAATTCTCTTATGAAGTTCTTAATAAAATTCCTATGGAAAAAACAAATCATTTGAAAAATACTTCCAAGACCAGGATGACTGAAAAAGTGGGCGGCACTGCTGTACTCAGAGGTAGTGCTAGAATAAAACGATTTTTCCGTCACTCTGACAGACAGGGTTTTATTTTCAGAGAAATTTCCATCATGGTCTATTTTCATCAGTCATACTTGTTTTCATTTCATAAATACTGGGGATAAATCCAGGGGCGTAGCATCCATTATAATGGCATATACATGACAGATGATATATAATATATTTTTGACTCCCCAAGCATGAGTCTGGTGAAACCAAGGCATTCTAGGGTGAAAGATATCCCTGTCAATCAACCGCTGTGCTAAAACAAGATGTTTGAACTTTGCAGGTTATGAGTGACTTAAAAAGAAATAAAAATATAACTGAAATAATTGCCCGGTCTGAAAATTTGAAAAAGCACATATATTCAAGACTTTACAGACCTTCAATGTGCCTGATTACAACTTAAAGTGGCACAGATTGGAAGCATGCACATTTAAAGCTCAGTTAAAACAGGTGCTGCACTAAAATAGCAGAGAATTCTGCTTTAAATGTCATGTTTTGCATAAAACCTAAATGCAAGTAAAATTGGCAGAAAAAGTGTTAGAAAAAAAAACTTTATTATCATACAGTAACAAACTGACATTATGATTGTTGTATGCAGTCATGAATTTAGAGACACTCCCCTTGAAATCGATATCCGAGCAGAAGTTGTCTAAAGAGACTTATATTACAATCAGGTGTAAAGTGTTAAAATGTGTCTTTAAATGGCGATGTCACCTGTCAACTTGTGATCAGATCACCCAAAACACATTTTAATACCAGGCAATAAACAGAGCACACATGGGAGTGTGTGTGAGAGAGAAAGTGAAGTCAAAAATGATGCACTAGGTATAAATGATTTTCTTGTTTCTTTTTATCTGTCAAAATGACAGAAATCACTTAATTAATATTCTGTCAATGTTCCAAAAAATCTGCAAATAATGGAGAGTTTTCGGGTAGCCCAACCCCTGGTTACACTCAACAGAGATGTTTTCCTTAGAAAGAGCCCAAAAAAACATGATTTACCACAAAATGAAGAACGCAGTCATATTTTTACATGTTTAAGTTTTTATGTTATGATTTTGAATGCAATTTGATTAGAAAAACATTGCCATGTGTGGTCAGGTTGGAAACACAAGCACCAATGTGGTGTTTGTCTATGACAGAATCCAGTAACGTGATCTGTGGAAATTGAAACTCTGGCTCTTTTTCTTTCCGTAGATAATCTGTGTCTGAAACAAAATGATGGCATTCCAGAGCCAGCAACAAAAGTCCTGGAGGTAAAGAAAACCAATCCCTTCTTTTCCCAACCCGCCTAATTCTGCCCACCCACCCTAGCCTGCTCTGCCAGCTTCTATCCCACCTGAGGTAACTAGGCAGCCATGTGGACACTATGAAATTGCATTTTAACCAGCTTATGGGGGCTTTTGAGTCACAGAAACTCAAAATGTAAATTACTTTGCATCTATAAACACATATTGGCCCAAAAATATTCCCCCAAATGTTGTCTCAACTAGTCAAATGGAGTGGTCTAAACGAAAATTTCATATTGAACAGTTTTGCTGATGTGTGAGTTCCCAGCATTCATTGCAACATTAATTAATTATGTGGTTAGTGTTATAGTCAAAGGTTTTGCTGTTTTCTGACTTTATTTATGTTATTTTGTTGCCAATGTAGGTTAATAGTTGTGTGGTGATGTTAGGAGCTCATCTTTTAACTTGAGGTTTGTTGATAGTCACCATTATTAAAGTCTGTGTTATAGGGTTGAGGTCTATTGTGTGTCTATGTCAAACTATATTACATACTGCCTTGCAAGACAAAAACTCTCTCTTCAGAGGCAAAGATTGCAGGTAACTTCATATAAAAGTAATTTAAATGGCGGCAAAATTTAAGTTCTCATATTACGAGTTGTTAGTTGGCTAACTAGAAATGAGTAGTTCTAATTTTGAAGCAGTCCAGGCCTATTGTCTTGTGTTAGCTCACATTTGAGAGAAACTTTAAATGATGCCTGACATTGTCCTTAACTTTTCAGACTGATGTCACCAAGAGATGTCAAAGTGTGTCCGTGATTCTGACGTAAGCGGCTGTGATTTGTTTACTGATGAAATAGGTCCTGTGTTATTTCAGTCTGCCAAGGGGTGGTTCCAGCCGGCCACTGCTGTCAGAGTTGTCATTTTCCACCCGGGGACCAATGCTTCTGCCACAGTCTCCTCGGGGACACATGACCTGACCTCCTACTGTAGCAGAAAAAACTCCCTGTGCAAACTCCCCTGAGGCTAGTGTCTGCAGGGCCGTGGGATATGAGCGCCTGTCCTCACTACATGCAATGTTGATACTCCCATGAATAGTTTAAGACTACTGCACAATGCATCAAATACAAAATCGAGATTCAGGGTTCCCACACCTTGTGACCAATGAATTTCAATGACTTTTCAATAATTTTTCCAGTCGCTTGGATTAATAGATAATAGGCCTGGGTAGCTCAGCGAGTAAAGACGCAGACTAAAACTCCTGGAGTCATGGGTTCGAATCCAGGGTGTGCTGAGTGACTCCAGCCAGGTCTCCTACAAAACCAAATTGGCCTGGTTGCTAGGGAGGGTAGAGTCACATGGGGTAACCTACTCGTGGTCGCTATAATGTGGATCTCACTCTCAGTGGGGCATGTTGTGTGTGGATGCGGTAATACACTCAACAAGCCATGTGATAGATGCACGGATTGACGGTCTCAGGCACGGAGGCAACTTGGATTCGTCCTCTGCCACCCAGATTGAGTCACTACACCACCATGGGAACCTAGAGTACATTGGGAATTGGGCATTCCAAATTGGTGAGAAAAATGTATGTTCACTTTAGAAATTTCCATGACTTTTTCATAACTCATTTCCATTGTCGGAAAATCCAGTTTTTAAAATTCAATTTCCATGATTGGGGAAACCCTGGAGATTAATACAGAGGGCCACATTACTTAAAATTATTAAATCAAAATGTATATTAGGACGTAATTAAAATATAAAAACTATAAAATCAATAAATTGTTCATAAAATAAATCAATAAATGTCCCTTGTATTTCATTTTAGCACTAGTTTGTGTCCATTTTCATTTTTAGCATTATCTTTGGGTTGATTTTTCATTTAAGCATGAATTTAACAACGTCCTAAATATGCAGCTTTTATGATGCTGAATACCAGTGAGATGCTCCAAACGTGTTCGTCTCAGGCACGCACATGTACATAGAGCGACAAATAAAAAATAGCGCAGATGGGATGCAAGAACGCAAACTGAGAACTGGACACACTGATGAACTCAATGCAAAAAAGATTGCCATCAACTGTAGGTTTTTCAGTAATATGAGAATAAAACAAACAATACATTTTAGCCACTTTGTATTGCCTAATCAATGCTTTATTCATCTACCACAATAATGCAATATATTTCAAACTTAATTTCAATCCATATTTTATGTTTATAATGGTCCTTCATAGTAGGCTATATTTATTTTTTAATTATTATGCATTATATATCTGAATTATCTTTATTTGGTGGCCTTTCTCAGCAAATAATGATGCATGTGATTAATTGCAATTCATTTGATTACTTAATCATCATGCCATGTAATGAATTTGATTACAAATTTTAACTGATTGACAGCCCTAGTTTTGTATGACTTCATTATGTAATTAAATGGTCTGCACTTATATAGCACTTTTTGAACCTTAGCGGATTTCAAAGTGTTTTACACTGTGACTCATTCAACCATTCTCTCACACACACACACACACACACACACACACACACACACACACACACACACACACACACACACACACACACTTGCCATGCAAGGTACTAGCCTGCCATTGGGAGCAACTTGGGGTTCAGTGTCTTGACAGAGGACATTTTGGCTTGTGGAGTCATGTGGGCCAGGAATCGAACCGCCAACCCTGCGATTAGTGGACCCTGCTCTACCGCCTGAGCCACAGCCACCCCATAATAATGAATGATTATTTACTTTAGCCATGCGTAGATTACAATTACAACTGCCACAAATAATAATAACTAATCATGAAATGTGTCGATTAGTGAAGTCTACTCTCATTGGGACTTATTCATGAAATACAATCAGAACAAATTTGTGAGTAAATTGTTAGTAAAACGATATTGCGTAATTTCTCCCACTCAATAAAATTTGAAAATATATAAATATACGTAAGAACTTCCACACAAATTTGTTCTTTTCATGATTTATCAATAAGGCTCAACATTTAAAAAAAATACAATAAAAAAATGTATCATTGTAATCAATCACATACATGTTTGTTGCATGCTTTCTTTGTATAATTTATTACAATAAATTATAGTTTTAATGAGAGTTCAATTAAAGTATTTATTTATTTGAAGCTGAGGGCCAATGTGAAGTTTACCATTCAGATATCGTTTTGTCTTAATTTACTGGATGTGTCGCCTACATAAATAATATGGCACGCATGGTATATGCTCCACACATAATAAGTATTTTAATATAATTTATATAGATACAAATTAATCACAATTTCAAAAATCAAGGGAAATATTCAACAAAAATTTTATCATAATCGAACAGCCCTTATACACAAACACATTTACATGACTCAAACAACCCTGTAGCAGGGGGTATCTTAATACTTTATCGTTAATTACCTGGGATAACCGGTAAACAATCATCTTCTAATGTACAAAGAGTCAAATGAGTGACTTTTACCTGACCAAAAAAATGTAATAATAAATAAATAAACCCATAACCTTGAAACAATTTCTGGTGCCAGGCAAGCATTCATCAAGCCTTCGTTGATTAGCTAATGCAATTTACATGTGGATCTTAATTCGGCTGTTATCTCTGGACCGGGTTGCGCGGGACTAATCAGCATGCAGCGAAGAACGCCGCGCTACACGCCGCAGCTAATGGATGAGTGTGTCATTTTATATTCCAACCATCATTAAAGAGCTGAGTACATCCACACATTATCTCTAAGCTCCATAAACACAGGCCACAAAACACATTGCCTGAGAGAGCAAACAACATGCTGTAACTCAAAATGTCTATACGCTCTCAGAGCCAAGCTATGCTGATTGTGTTAATTAATGTCAGCTCACATAATAGATATAATATAACTTAGCCAAGTATGATAGTATATTAGACATTTGCATTGAGTTGCAAAGGCTTGAAAACTAAACAAATCCTACAAGCTCTACATGGTTACAAATAACTGCAAAAATGATATCTAACAATGCACTGTGTCATCACTACCATGAAAAGTTGAAAACTATTGAAATTTCACAGCTACAATATAAAAGCGATGCATTAACAGTAGATACCACCAAATTCAAGATATAACTCGGCAACTGTAACTCCTGCGAACCTACTGTTTCAATGTGACAGCTAATTTTGATTTTGGTTCTCCAATGGTGTATATGTCTAGATGTTGCATAATTAAATGTGTTTTAAGTGGATTATTTATGTGCACAGCATCCAGAATTCAGCCACAAGACCTCTAGCAGTTGTGTGTGAGGAGGGGCAGTGAAAATGCTATATGTCACTATCCCAGCGGGAGCCGAAACCACCCTAGACAAAGCTTTCACCTCAGGGCACGGGCTCGAGCTATGAGGTCAGCAGTTCAACACATGGCAACCTGTTCCATGCCACAACCTGACACTGTATGGTTTCTGTGTTTATTTTTGTGTGCAGATGAGCCATGTGGTCTTTCATTCCACTGAATCACCCCTAATGCAACAGTATCATCAAATTCCTAGGCGATTTATTTATTTTTTTGTCCTGTTTTCCAATAGAAATGTTTAAACATCCTTAAACAAAAACCTCAGGATATTTTTTTCTTTTTCTTAAAAAAGTTGACATAAAAAAATGTTGTTTAAAACAAGATAATTGGAACATGGTAATGTATAGCAGGGTAAACTTCTATAGCATTGAATATTTTTTTTGCATTCCTATTTGGTCCAATAACAAAAGTAAAAATCCACTATAAGAAGAAGAAAAAATAAGAGAGAAGCATGCCAAAATGACTGTATTAGTAACCCCATCGCTGCACTGATAACTAGTTTCTTATTTTTTAAGGAATACCAGGGTAATATAACACAAAATATAAAGATAAAATTGTACATTAAATAATACTAACAACAACAAAAACAACAATTTGTTTGCTTTTTTAATTTATTTAGACTCATCCCTCCTCTTCTTTAAAAAAAGCAAAAATGGAGGTTACAGTGAGGCTCATATAATGGAAGTGTATGGGGCCAATTTTTGGAGGGTTTAAAGGCAGAAATGTGAAGCTTATAATTTTATAAAAGCACTTACATTAATTCTTCTATTAAACATCGTATTATTTGAGCTGTCAAGTTGTTAAAATGTTAAATGACAGTAATTTTAGTGTTTGTTGACATTACATCATCATGGCAATGAAGCTGTAAAATTGGCTATAACTTTATATAGAAAAGGTTTGTAAGTGATTTTATCACACTAAAATCATGTTTACATGCATATTGTTTATGTATTTTGGTTATACTTTTGAAATGGTGAGTATTGTAATGTCTACGGATTGGCCCCCATTCACTTCCATTGTAAGTGCCTCACTGTATCCTAGATTTGTGCTTTTTTTAAAGAAAAGCCGGGGCAAGTAAAAAAATTGTATTTATTTTTTTATTGTGGTAATCAACATTATGCCACAAATGCTGTCGAATGATCTTAAATTGATGAACCTAGAAAATTCCTTTAATTATGAGATTTTTTTTTTTTCTCTTTGGACCTTGACAGCAGTGATCAATATGGATTTGAGATCTGAAGCTCTTAAGACGAGAGAGAAAAAAGCAGGCCATGTAAACTCATGCAAATCCAGCCTAATAATCTCCAATTAAAGTATTGAGAGAGAGAGAGAGAGAGAGAGAGAGAGCCAGTAAGCACTGAGTGTTGTAGGCCTATAGAACAGCAGCGTACATCAGAGAGCAGATGTCATGGACCTTGGCTAAAGGTGTTTGTGTACAACAGATGAGCCAGAGCCATGCGCTCAGAGATCAAGGTTTTCAGATGAGCAGTAACATGGTAATTAGTGTCATCAATCACATTTGTGCCACAGGGAGCCAGCGGACGCTGGACTTGCGTCTCGAATAAACAGAAGTCGGTTTGCCTGAGACATCAACCAGCTGGTTGTGCATCAAGCTGACTTTGGAATCATCGCTCGTGCACTTTTTAATGACACCAAGTTCCTCCAAGGACTGTGATGTACAACACATCCTGCACACATTCTGCATCCTCATCATAGCCATTATTAGAAGTCTCAACGGTGGTGGCGGAAGTGTTCGAGCTGATGTGTGCACTAGAGTGGATGCTTGCTCAAGCATGCAGCTCAGCAATTGTATTTTTAGTAACAGTTTTTAAAATCCATTAAATGAAATTTAAATTTAATTGGCCATGCACTACAGTATGTGGATTAGGTTCCTTTTACATTTCCAGGTTTGGAACATTTAATGAGGTAAATAAGAGATGTTAGGAAAAGTCATTTTTGCATTCCCAATTGCTCTAACAGCAAATGGAAAAAAATCAGCTATTGCATTTTACGACTTTCAAAAAAAAGAAAAAAAAAAGAGAATAATTCAAAGAATAATTATATACATTATATACATTCAATAATAATAATAATAATAATAATAATAATAAAGAAAATGCACATTAAAAACGTAAATTTACTAAATTTTGGTATTAGCCACCCAGAGACTCAACCATAGATATTGATGATGTATTTAACAACTTGAATATGACTTTAGGAAGCCCACAATTAGCCTAGTTTCCATCCACCTTTTGCAATATTTTGTGAAGTGAAAATGCGAAAAATAAAATTGCGACATTTGCCGCCTTCTGCTCGTTTCCATTCAAATGGCCTTTTATCGATAAAAAGGGTGTGCGTGATGACATCAGGACATCCATCGATGTGTATATGCTGTGTGCATAGCTATTAAAGACAAAAAAATAATGCGGTGTTATGTCAGGGTTTACATACTATGATACATTCCTAATATTCAATATTTTGAACAATCAAAATCTAATCAAAAGCATCGCCATCACAACTGCATTATGTCCCGCATATTTCTCCAGCAACTTTTAACGACCAACTGAACTTGATCTAAAATGTATTTTAGCTTCAAAATGTAAATGTATAATATAGGTCTAAAATAAATTTGGTTTCCGTTTGGTAATTTATTTCTTTAATTTAATGCTTTTTTTGTTTGGTAATTTATTTCATTTAATACAGGGGATTTTGCCGGCATTTTTTCAAAAGTAGACTAAACAATAATTTAATAGATTTGGGCTAAAAGTGTTAAAAAACATCTTTGTGCACAGAAATTATATGATTTATGTTTTGTGGGCTAATTCCGTGACTGCTGTCTATTATTTTGAATGATGTGGAAAAGAAACTTAATAAATAAACGGATGGATACTGCGAGTAAATTAATCGCAAACAGTAGCCATTCATTTGTTCAACGTGCACGAGATATTTGTGTTGGCACTCCTGGAAGTGTCACGTTTGCAGATCGGCTCTATATGCCATAAAGATCAATCCATAATCACGTACAATAAATTGGCTTTCAATACAGTTGTCATGATTAACACAGGCTAACGATTGGGGAAAACTCTGTCATGTGACACTACATTTTTGCGTTAATGGCAATTTTATCGACAAAAAGTCTTTCCAAACCATTTTTTCACGGCATTTGATGTATCAATATGAGTTAAACGGAAAAATATTATGTCGACATTTGTGTCATTTTAGCGATAATGTGCATTTCCATCAGCTTTATTTTGATGCGCTAAAACGTTTTCGCAAAAAATCCTTGGATGGAAACATAGTTAATAACATAAATATATATATTTTATTGTGATTTTTTAGTGTGAATTTTGTTCAAAAATCTTTGAAAACCTATAGCAAAATCTTGATTTTTAAGCATTTTTTGAGGTGACTGTGATTAGCAAGTTTTGACTTTCAATAGGTAATTTATCTCCAACCAAGACTGTTGTTGTGATACAGTTCAGAGTGTCAGCTTTTGTGTGTGTGTGTGTGTGTGTGTATGTGTGTATATATATATATATATATATATTAATTATTTGGACAATGGTCCATAAATTGAAACTTCATTTATTATATGTAATGAGATGTACAATAATAGCATACAAATTCCCAAAGGTAACATTCCCAACATTGATTATTAATTTCATCTTTTGTTTCAGGAAATACCCATATATTTTGCATATGATACAATTTTTCTGGGTACATCTTTAAAAACTTCTTCAACACCAGTTTGATGAATTTCTTTGAATTTCATTCATGTTCATTTTACTTCTTTAATGGTGAAGTGTGTGATTTCTTCACCACTACCGTTACCAAATGGAATTAAAATAAATAATGGCAGGTTTCCTGAACACTCCCTCTGTCTCCCATAGGTTGTTCAAACAAATATTCCCGCCCCATCTCATGCCACTGGTTGAGCCAATGTTACTGTGTCGGCCTAGTCTGGATGCTGACACAAACAGAGTGTTTTTATACTGTAGTACCACAGACCCACAGTTGTGGAAGTCATCCTACTATACAAATGGATTACATATAGCTGTCTCTGCATATTGACTTTCAAATTCATATGAGAATTCTGCATCCTGTTTGCTACCTCAATTCACATTCATTTCAAATTCAAGAATTAAATTGGATTCTGAATGCTGCACAACCCATGGAGTACGATCTTTGATAACACAATGTTATCATCATCATCATCATCATCATCATCATTACCATCACTTGAGTGCAAATAATTTGGATTAGCACACCAACAATGTACATTTCCATGTGGTATGTTTGTGATTTTGTTGTTTGCTGTGCTGGAAGCCTATCTTTTGGTAAATCAAGGATAAACAAGATCAAAGGTGGTCGAGTTTGTATGCTAGAACCACAGGGGGTGTTTGCACCAAGAAAAACAGATCTGATCTTGCTATGTAGAAAGATAGATTGGGCTGGTAGGGTGCTGGTCACATGACCATTTCTCTTACGGTGAGGAATCAGACAGAAAGAGAGAGTGAGACAGATACACCATCACACAGAAACTCATACGTTAGTTTCCATTCCTCATGTGCAGGTTGATATACCATTACACCACATGCTGCACATGGCCACTCCATGAAAAAGGGACAGACCAGAGACAACACACTAGTTTTTTGGAGCCGATTTCTATGTGGCTTGGACACCTCTTTATTATATATTCACTGATTTAAAAACTGCTTTCAACAGCCCCCAGATGTGAAAAATACTCAAAATTCTGTGTTGCCACTTCTGTATTAAATTTGCATATCTGGTCATGCTCCGCTTGACACACTTGCAAAATTGCACAGTGGGTATTTTATTACAAGGCACTGCAGATATTCAACAACAGCACAGAACATCCAAAATAAATAAAAAATACTAAGGACCCACCAGTAGGCAGTATTATGTATTGTTTTGTAATGCCTACAGCACTGGTGCTTTTTCCATAAGCTCAACATCATGGAGAGGGTCGACTTGTGGGGATATGGGACAAATAATTGGGATTTCAGGGTTTTTTCAGGCATTTAATTGACTGGCCTGAAAGCTTAAACAACTTAGTAATTGGTATTCCTAGATTCATTTTAATTTTACACCAGCCCAACATTGTGTTAGCAATCTTAGCGTATCTGTTGTATACTACGGGTGTTAGCGCACATCTGGAGCGAACATTCGTGCCGAATAGCAAGCTGACAAAGCGAGGCTTTTTTACTGCGTGTGTATCTAGTTTCTTTTTTCTTCTCTTGCCGATGAAATGCCCTAACCAATAAAATATGATCTTTGGATTATGTGTCAGAAGCTGTTGCAGTTACCAAAACCAGTGCAACAGGTGGCGTTTAAGCACAGAAAGGACTTAAGGACTTATGCAAGGATAATATTTGTTGACTTCGGTTCAGTTTGTAACACAATCAACCCCACTCTCCTATGGACTAAATTAATCCAGCTCTCTGTTCCTGCCTCTATCTGTCAGTGGATCACCAGCTTTCTGACAGACAGGCAGCAGCTAGTGAGAATGGGGAAATGAACATGTACAATCAGCACTGGTGCCCCCCAGGGATGTGTACTCTCCCCACTAATCTTCTCCCTGTACACAAATGACCGCATTGCCAAGGACACCTCTGTTATGCTCCTGAAGTTTGCAGACAACAATAATGTCATCAGCCACATCCAGGATGACGATGAGTCTGCATACAGAAGAGAAGCTGAACAGCTGGCTGTCTGGTGCAGCCAACACAACCAAGAGCTGAACATGCTTAAAACAGTGGAGATGACAGTGGACTTTAGGAGGAACACCCCAATATTGGCACCGCTCACCATTCAGAACAGCACCGTGGCAGCAGTAGAGTCATTCAGGTACCTGTGAACTACCATCTCACAGGACCTGAAGTGGGAGACCCACATAGACTCAGTTTTGAAAAAGGCCCAGTGGAGGTTGTCAACAGCAGAACTGAAATAGTTTCTAGAATTGTCTTGAATATTTCCTTCTCATTGAGAAAATAAACAACAAATTCTTTATCACTGCTCCGTTTACTTTTTTCTTTCGATCTGCTTGCTAGATAACTCCTTAACTTCTTCTAATCCATGATGGTCAGAGGGCAGACAAACTGAAGGGTGCTTTTGGCCAACTACCATACTGGGGTAAAATTGCTTGTCGATTAGCGCCACCTATTGTAAAGTCATGAATTTATTTACTGCAATCATTCGTGTCGTTGTCTATGTGAAAGGGCCATTCGTCAGCAATTCGCCACTCATAATCGTGTCGCCTTTGGGTGTGAAAAGAGCTGGTAAGTTTGAAATCAAGCATAAATACATCGAAATGGAAAGCTGAAAGTACAAATAGACCCACCTGTATGTAATTCCCATTGATCAATGGATGTCACCTACCAGAGCACATTGTAACAAAAGGAAAAATAAATCAACTTTGGGTTGGATGATGGAGCTATTTTCACAAACCCTTGTGTTCTGAAATGCAAGTCCTAGCAATGCACCATTCCCATTAAAATTGTAGACTCTAGACCAGTGGTTCAGGCCCAGATTTTACATTGACATCTATATTTTATGTAATATTACCATGAAATGCATAGGCCAAACAATTGACTAAATTTTTAATACAACACAAGTTAAATAAGACATTTTTTTACATGCATAAACAACAGCAGATAAGTGATTTACCATCCTAACACACTTAACAAACACTGGGCCAAACATTGTACATGCCAAAGTAGCCATATTGCCAAGTGACAGAGCTGGAATGCTTAGACCCGGTCATGCCAAGTGACAGATGAATTTGCATCAAATTATGGTAGAGTCTGATTGGACACACAGTCTATTCAAAAGATATGGGAAGTGTTTTCTCCTCCCTTTTAAAACTAAATAGCAGCATATTTATTTTTTGCTATCCCAAATATTACGATTAGTTGCACTTTAATAATGGTTTTCCCATGGTGTCCACAACCTGCATCCTATTTTTTGGATCACAACCCTGCAGTTGAAAACCACTGCTCTAGTCTGCAAGCACTTTAATAGCCCTTTAACATGAAGGTAACTGGAAACCATCTAGCCTAGTTTTAAACAATATGATAATCCATTAAAGAAACCATATGATTTCTGGTCTGAGGCTGCTGTCTCTGTAATAAATATACATCTCTGGTGATATTATCCATCATGACGGTTTTGTGGCTCATGCTGTCATACGACAGAGACAAATGCATCTGAGATAATGCAGCTCTGACCTTAAGCTGTGTTGTGGGGGAAGAACATATGGGTCCTCTACATGAAGATCATGTGTTTTTACCATGCCTTGATGCAATTACACCATTCTATCTATGATCTAATGGTGCTGACTCGTCATTCTGCATGCATTTATAGCGGCTAAAATAAACACAAAAACCTGGACTAATGGAGAGGGGGAAAGCAGTCATTTGATAGATCATTGTTATGAGGGTCCAACTTAGGCTCGACATGGTCCCAGCAGCCCTCTACCTCCCAGCCATGATGAACTCATGCAGAGATGGGCTAATTTAATAAGCAAATGTGCTGCGGTTTCTCTTAAAGAAGTCAGTTTCATTGAGCACATTTAGTAACCCGTAACCACAAATTGTGAGCAGCTGATGGAAACCAAATGCAGAGGAAAAGATATACCTAATAATTTATACCTAAAAGAACTGCATGCCTGTCGGCAATGGATACATGCAAAACGCAGAACATTTGATATGGTCTGTTTAAAACATAAACAGGCACAGTTTGATTTAAAATTTTCATTACGAAGGTGATTTACTGAGGTAATGATTTCCGACAGCATAAAAAAAAATAAAAAATTGCACCTGAGCACTATTGTAAGTACTGGATGATATATACAGTATATATACACTACAGTATATATACACTGGTGGGCAAAAGTTTGGACTTATGTATAGATGTTGCTATTATGGAAAGAAATTGGTACTCTATTCAACAAACTAGCATTCAAATGATCAACCTGTATAGTCAGAACATTCATTTTGAAAAAAATTACTATTACAGAGGTGTCACTGCCAGCCACCTGGACGTTTAGGAATGGCCGCTGTCCACGAGGGGCGGAGGGGCTAGCTAATGGCCGACAGATCGAGGAGGGCATTCCATTCACCAGGGGTTGGAGGACTTGCTCCGGTCTGTCCGGGGAGGAGCGGCTGTCTTCTCCAAGAGCGTGGAGGAGAGGTTGAAGACCAGGCGATGACTTGACGGGGAACCAGCAAGCAATTTTTTTTCTCACTCTATCTATCTCTCTCTCACTGTCGCTCCGCCTTGCCCTTTCCCTCCCCTATTTCACTCCCCTTGTCTCTCTCCCAGGTCTCGAAATGTGGGGAAAGCCTGATGGCAGGAGAGGCCAGAAAGGTAATGCCCCCCCCACCCCCACCCCCTCCCCATATGTCATGCCGGGGGTTCCCGGGGGAGGGAGGAGTGTGATATTTATAATATTTGACTCCGTATACTTCTTTTCCTGTCAAAACGATGGGTGCACCCAGCCGGCCCCCAATCGGGCTAATCAGCCAATGAGAGGGATGAGGCCGAGCCGGATGCGGCAGTTTGGATGAGAGAGAGCCATACGCAGCTGCATTGTGTGTATATGTTTGTGTGTTTTTAAGTTATAAAACTGTTCAGCTAGTTCAGCTCCTCCTTGCCCATTTGAAATCTTGTTACAAATATGTAACACTAAAACTTTATTAGAATTTTTGAAACAAAGCCTTCCACAGTATAAAGATAGATATTCACTGAAATAGCACCAATTCAAGTAACATTTCCCAAAGTCTTAATGGGAGGATGACTAATTGAAAGAACTAGTCCCCATAGGCTGCATATTTATTGCATTGCACATTAAATCTCTTAAATTCCAAACCTCCACAATATTAATCGGCCGGTAGACTGTGGCAATCCACTTTGCTACAGCAATCGTAAAGCTGCAGTCATGATTCGTGTTAGGGAGACAATGCCAGCACAAAGTGCCATTTTGAACTCCACATGAAAAGCGCTTGCAGGCAATTCTGTGCTCATTCTGTGCTCATTCTGCGCTTTTGTGATGGGTAAGACTTGATGTGCTTCTGTGGGAATTATATTGAGCCTTACAGAAGCTGAAAAGTACTTGATTTCTGTCACAAGTCCCATCAGGGCAAAAGTTCTACCCTGTTCGAACCATTGTTTAAAACCCACATGGAGCTGAATAAATATACCAAATTGGTAAATGCATTAATCGTGATTAAGAAAAATACATGCATGCTTTAACACGTTCATTTTGACAGCTCTAATATACAGTATATATATATATATATATATATATATATATATATGCTATCCATGATCAGCAGAGAAAAATCCACCAATAATAGAAACGTGCCAAAAAAAAAAGCGATCGGACACTGCGAATGCACTGCGAGTTATAAAACATTGAGAACCCCTACAAAATACTTTTTTGTAAATATCTGAATATTTTGCATTTAAATGTGAAAATATTGTTTCTACACTTAAAGTTAAAAAACTTAAAATTAATAGTTTCATATATTTGCATAGTTTGAATTGATTTTAATTGATTACGCCATTCTCTCCGCTTCATGGTATTGTAGTACACAGTCTAGTGCACAGTTTTTCCTTTGCCTTTTGTCTAATTTCCAAATACGTTTTGCTTCAAATCAAAGTTTGTAATGTTGCGATTCACCTCCGAGCTGGTTGCTTTGGTTCATGACATAGAACTCTTTTATGGAGGATTTTATGAAATCCCTATGGAAGAAATGAATGGGAAATATACTTCTGAAACCAAGATGGCTGAAAAAGTGAGCGGGCACTATTGCACTCTATAGTATTTTGAACAATTGTTAGTGATTATTGTTGTGTGTCTATGTAGTTACTACGGTGTCCTGGGTTGTTGCTAGGGCTTAACTATGTGGTTGCTTACTGGCTCAAGTTATAAGAGCCTACTATACTGTATATTATATTGTGGCCTTTAGAAAAGGCTTGGGTCAATGTAAAGATATTGAAAGTTTTTAACCTCATCAAACATGTGAAAAATCTTAAGTCTGATCCCTTACAAAAATAATAACACAACAAGCTGCATGATCATAGGTATCATTCATGTCCATAGCACAAATGGTTACACACTAAAATTTAATACATCGGTTTTGAGCTAAATGACATTATACGCTGTATGATTTGATATATGAATCCCATTTACAAAATACCTGAGCATGGACCAAAAATAATACAATCAATTGTGAATATGATACATAATACTGACAGATATTATTACAGATTGTTCCAGATGTTTGGGCACAGATATTGTTTATGTATTCTTGTAAATTCTGGAAAAAATCTGTATATGCATTTGATTTTTTGGAAACACTAATGAACTAGGTTTCATATGAACGTGTTTTCTATTTATTTATTTTTTTTTATCATCGGATTGACAAGAAGCCAAGTAAAATTATGAATATTATGCAAATGATACCAGCTGTTACCTCTGATGGGAAAAAATCCTAATAATTAGGATCTCTCTCTCTCACTCTCTGTCAGTGTATATGCATTCTCTTATCTTCCCACTAATCCGCCTGGATGCGTGTGCAACACGTCTGTGAGGGGAAGCGGCGGCAGTAGCCTGGCCTGATTAGCGTCCGGACGAGAGTATGGTTGCGCTCGCTTCAGCTCAAGCTTCTAATGATGCTAGCAATGTGTGTACGTTGGCTGAATAGAACTCATTAACTCGCGTTTACAGAGTGCTAGTTCCCCATCTGAGGAAGCTGCTTGGTCCCTGTGTAGTCGTTAGTGTCAGGCCGAACAATGTTTTCAAGGTCAAACTGCAGGCGCTGAGGGGAGCCAGTTCGTGTCAGGGGACCGCACATCATCGCACAAACCTGGTCTCTGCATACAGATGACTGAATGCCCTGTGTTTTTGTCCTCTTTAAGAAAGTATCTACACTTTTAGATAAATAAATGTAATAATTTATGCCACAGCTTCTGGAGGAAAGAAAACTGGAGCATTTTTAAGAGAAGGTAATATCCATCCATCCATCCATCGTCAACCGCTTATCCTGTGTACAGGGTCGCGGGGGGCTGGAGCCTATCCCAGCTAACATTGGGCTAAAGGCAGGGTACACCCTGGACAGGTCGCCAGTCCATCGCAGGGCCGAGAAGGTAATATACAAAGAATAAATAAAAAAGGTTTTTTTTTAGCCAGGATGTTGCTATGCTGTTCCTACTGTGTTCATGCTTTTATGTGGTTGCTAGGGTGTTCTTGGTGGTTGCATACAGGGAAAGGTCAAAAGAGTCCACCACCAAGTCTCTGTGAGTCTCGCTCTCAAGTCTCCTTTGCAAGCAAAAAATTAATTAACGTAACTTACAGTATAATAATAACATGTATAACATACAATATGTTTGATTTTAAGATTTAAGCTGTGTGGCTGAGGCAGACTGGTGGAGCACATTGTTTTATGTGTATTACCAATATTACTAACTATATCAAAGCATGCAGAGCAAAGAGTGCCATTAATGAACCCAAATTAATTTTGAAGCAATATTAAACAAAGGCTAATGAGAACAGCCCATCAAGCATGACTGGGATAAAATGCAAGAGAGAGGGATGGAGAGAGAGAGAGAGAGAGAGAGAGAGAGAGAGAGAGAGAGGGTGACATAATTCTGAGCTCTGAGCAACTAAATGTTGTCAGCAATGATCACTTCTCCTTGGGCCCACCTACAAATTCACTTCTGCTTTAGCTGAAACGACATCAATTCTACTATGTAAATGTGCTTTTTAACAATCTCCTCTGATCGAAGTACCTTTCTGTATCCATTTGAGTCATATTAGAAGTCTTTAGCACAGAGCTTGCCGTGAGCGCAAAGGGCACATGTAATGACACACCGAGATGTTGAGGATCAGCATTTTTGGTCAGATGGGGTTTCTTGCCATTGGCTTATTAGTTAAGACACAGACGGCTAAACAAACACCCTAGACTTTCAAGAAACATATTTCAGAGGCCTTGTGTATGTCGTAAAAATGATTTATTCACATCTCAGTAACATAATTACCACTTGTACCAAGATGGCATCTGATTATTTCATCTGGTAATTAAACTGAATATGGTAATAATCATTGATATGATGGGATTACATGAAGAGATGGAAGAAATGGAGACAACTTGAATAGATAGATAGAACTGTAGCAAATTCTCCAATAAGCTTGGAACATCCTATCTGCCAACAACCAAGAAAACTGTGTCCAGGTGTACCTATGATAACTGGTGCTGTTTTGAAGGCAAAGGTTACCAGACCAAATATTGATTTAGCTTGATTTATGTTTACTGCACCTTGTATGATGTTAATTGATAAATGAAAACTATTTATGTCATTATATCTGTGTACAGTTATTTCTAGTATAACAACATTGTTGTCAAGACAATGACAAATGAATGATGGTTAACATGGGAAGTAATTTGTTTCACACTAAGTTCATGCTGAAAAGAGATTTTAGCCAAAATTCATGTTAACAACCTCAGTTTTTGCATTTTATTAAATAATATGAGTTCAGATTATTTTCTGTGTTAATCAACTTTATGCCACAAATGCTGTCAATTGAACCCAAAACATTCCTTTGATATCAGACTGTGATGTACAAAAGAAATGCTGAAATTAAATGAACGCTTAATTTATAACACGCAATGAACACGTACACACTACAAAGTTTCAGGAGTGACAACAGCATTTAAATGCGGGAATAAATCTCCTAAATCATCATTCCATGTGTGAACAGAACACAGGACTGACTCCTGCAATTGCGATGATTGATTAGAGTAGCCATAGCAACGCTGTAGCGTCTTTTGACTGTGAAACATGAATGCCATCAGGTTAACTCATTTTGTGTTCATCTCATCTGTTTACAGAACAGGATTAAGCACTAAAAGGTGAACTGACAATTGAATTTAGCAACACTGTGTACGTGGCTGTTGGTAGGGGTTTGGAACTGACACATGGGGTAGATAATACAATGACCAATGCCAATAATCTTAAAATGTACAAATATAAGCAGCTATATTGATATATCACAAATCTAGAAATTAATATCTGGACATTATGTACCACAAACACAAACTTTGCAAGAACACTACTTCTATAACAATGTCTTCCCGAAGATTGAATCTGAAAAACACACCATATAAAAACTACAGAGTCTACATGTATCCTTACTTCAGTGCCAAAGATGATATATTTAAGAAGCTGTAATGGACTGCTGCCATGAGCAAATACATCGGTACATAAATATTTTGAATAAGCTGTTTCTCATATGCATCTTATTTCAAACACATATCATTGCCTCCAAGATATACACTTTAAGAAATATGTACCCAGATCATTCCCAAACCATTCATCATTATACTGTAATACAACATTGGGCTGTCTACACTAAAGCCCAACACACAGGATCCCAGCACTAGATGAGTCAGTATGGCTCAGGATGCTTTTTGGGGGAGGTGGCTTCTTGCTTTGTGAGTCTTGGCAGCCCGTTGTAATCAAATGTTCCTGGAAATGACTTTCTGTCCTGTGTGATGGGGCCAAGCTCTGTGAGATAAAGACCTCTCTGCCTGTTACGGCAAACACTGTTTTAATAACCTAGCTTGGCCAGAGAAAACTTGAGCCATTGTCTTTGATAGACGCCACTGCAGGAGTACTAAAACCAACCATGCTTTATTCTAAAGGACAAATTTACTTTATATGGTTCTATTAATGTTTTAAAATGCTAGATTTTAATAATTGTTTGCCACTAACTAAGAGAAAACTCACCGTAGAGGCGAACAGTTCACAATGATGTCTGCCATACGCCTGTGTTATGAATTGTGGTCTAACTATTTTTGGAATGCAACAAAGCAGGAAACCATGCTTGTACAGCTAAACTGTCTGCATTCGTGTACTTGCATAAAGAATGTTTCAGCCATTACTCTTACAGTGATTGTTGTCATAGCGTCCACCCCTATGATACAATAGTAACTGCTATTTACAAAGGTCAGCAAGGGTTTTAAAATGATATGTTAACATGCAAAGTTATATCATAAGCAGCTGAGATTTTCATGTGATCTTACAATGATCGTACAATCTATTTGCACAGATCTTGGATCAGAAGTCGGGGAAACACAGGGACTACATTGACATGCAGCAGACGCCGTCTTCTCCATTATATCTGATAAAAAGAACATCAGAATGGAGACTGCAGCTTGTTGAGAACTCATCTGCCAGACTCCTGACCCAGACTTCAGCCCTCAACACCATGACATCATTCACACCAGTTACCCACTCAGATTGTTCAGGTTGATCATACCAAGAATCCTTTATAATGGAAGATAATTATGGGTGTCTTGTGTGGATCATATTTCTCATGAGACTGTTATCACCTAGGCCAGAAAACACAATACACTGAAAAAGATAATTTCCTTCCAGTAAAAATATGTAAACATCCTTAAAACAAAATACATTTACTTGAGAAGCAAAACTGTATACAATAACTAATGAGACTTCTATTTCTCTATCTATCTATCTATCTATCTATCTATCTATCTATCTATCTATCTATCTATCTATCTATCTATCTATCTATCAATCTATCAATCTATCTATCTATCTATACAAACACACCAATCAGCCACAACATTAAAACCACCTGCCTAATATTGTGTAGGTCCCCCTCTTGCCGCCCAAACTGCTGAGATGCTATTCTTCTCACCACAAACGTAGAGAGCATTTATCAGAGTTACCGTAGACTTTCTCAGTTTGAACCAGTCTGGCCATTCTCTGTTGACCTTTCTCATCAACAAGGTGTTTCCATCTGCAGAACTGCCGCTCACTGGATGTTTTTTGCTTTTGGCACCATTCTGAGTAAATTCTAGAGAATGTTTTGTGTGAAAATCCCAGGAGATCAGCAGTTGCACAAATACTCACACCAGCCCGTCCGGCACCAACAATCTTCCATGCAATCAGCCAAACGTGTGGCAGAAGTGCAGTGCATAAAATCAATCAGGTACATAGATTCAGGTCAGAAGCTTCAGTTAATGTTCACATCAACCATCAGAACAGGGAAAAAAAATGATCTCAGTGATTTGGAGCATGGCATAATTGTTGGTGTTGAAGTGAAGGCCTCAGGATATCACACAATTCATTGTCATAACAGCTTATATTTTATTAGTTTGAGCCTAAATTGTCTATAATTGAATATCAATATGAATACATTCACCTGTTTTATACAATGGTCTACTTTACGGAGCAAAAGATTATAAAAAAAAAAACAACATCAAGAATACCACTTTCTTACTGTAATCTTTATCATAATGTTGGATTATACATGCAGGAGATTTGAAACGACATGATTTGAATCTAGGATTTACACTTTTAATCCTGGAATTCCTCGGCATCATAAAGTAAAGGACCAAGCCTCAATTTCCTACTGAAGGCATGTCTTTGGACAATAAAATGGTCAAGACACTAAACAAATTAATTTAAAGCAAAAGGGTCATGAGTCGGAAAGGCCCCTCTGCACAACCTCCTGAACTTCCACACAGAGTTAAAGCAGACTTCTCCTTGAAAGGTTTCCAAAAGACCATCAGATTTCCACAACTTGAATACTAAGACATTTAATCTTAATCCAGGAACATTTTACACAAAGTCACAATACTTTACCAAATTAACCTTCTAAAATGTACAGAATGCATTTAAATCCATGATTTGTTCAAGACCTAGTCTTGCTGGGTAATTCTGAAATTGCTTTGAACTGTGGTAACTTGTATAACTGACAAATTAATGATTATAGACTGATATACCTCTTTAAAATGTGTGTAATATTTCATCCATGTTGTATAATCAATGAATTAATTTTCATGTTTTGTTACCTACATGCATAATATCCATGAAAAAAATGTCATGTTTAGTATGTATGCATTCGATGGCGTATGCAGAGCAAGCTGATGACAATGAATATCATGTCTCTTGTACCATTCTCAAGATATAAATGTTCATGATAAAATATGCAATATTTTTGAGTGGGAGATTTGTAAGAATCTGAAACAAAGGACCATATATCAACTGTCGGAAAAGACAGCCCAGTTGACCATGTGACTTCTGATTGCCGCAGGACACCTTTGGGGATGCGGCCAATTTCAGTTCAAATGTTCGTCACTCTCTACGGTTCACACACCCATGAGAAGGCCTCGCTTCAAAGCCAACCTCATCATTCATACAGACAATAACTATACGATCTTATAGAGGTCCAAAACATAGACGGAACGAACATTCGACACATGTTTTGCAACACAAAGAATGCAAGGAATCACCCCAAAGACACGCAAGTACATCTCCAATATTGTGCTCAAAGTGCTGGTGTATTAATTAAATAATTTGGGTAATCCGATAGCAAATGAATGTAGACTCAAAGAAGGATAAATGGTTCTTAAGGTATTGTCAACAGATTCCATAAAGATCATTTTCACTGTACTGATCATTTATTTCACATTCTGTTACTCTTTTCACCAACCCGTCTCATGTATATATGTGTTAGATTAGATTTATGTTTAGAATAGTAAAAGTTTGTCTCTATTCAAAGATGATTGACTGTGGTATATTTTGATAAATAATCTCATCCCTAATTCTAAAAGATTTCGCTTCAAAGCTGTACCTAAATACGTGTGATATTATTTTCAATAAGCCATGAGAATAATATCACTCCAATAAGTGAATTAATCATTAAAGCTAATTCCTTACGTAGGAATTGTGAGCTGATACAACTAGAAGTTGTATTACGATTTCAATGGTGGAGAATAAACTAGTTATTTGACATTTATCTAATTTATAATGGTTGTCGAACGCAACTAATTCCATTATACAATTCATTACCTTATGATGTACAATAAAGACAGATTAATTTAGTTCATAGCTCACATATTTCAAGACCCTAAATTCCCTTCTAAATGTTGCATACCAAATATCCTACAATAATTACAGTGTGTAAATATGACTGAATAAAAAGGAAAACCCAGCCAAAAAAATCATACTCTCTCTCAGCATGTTCAGTGCATTTATCATTTAATCTATCCCAACATGGCATAATATCTTCATAATAGTATTGTCTTCGAGAAGCTGAGTGATAATACTATTAGTCATATAAAGCCTGGGTAATACTGGGTGCAATAACCGTTTTTGGATGGATCAATAGTCTTATCTGTCTGTCGAAGTCTCATACACTGGCAAAAAAATAAAAAACCTGGGCAGCTCCTTCACTGTGAGCACCAGCATGCTAGACACTAATCAATACACCAGGCGATAACAGAATGCTTCCAAAGCCATTTAGTACAATCTTATCACTCCGCTGAGCGCTCAACTTGTCAAAATATTTTGTGGTGGGGTGGCGCAAGGAACATTTCATGCCTATCAGGAGCAAGCTTCTTTCAACCCAAAGTATGGCAGTTTTTGGAGTTTCTCTTTTACCAGAGCAGAGATGTGTGGCACTAATACAGTTAAGCTAGAAAGGCACTACAAAGCTATTGTGACATTTATTGATTAGTGTTAAGAGTCGATTCATTTGAGCGAATCAGTTAGTTCAGACAGTTCATTTGTTTAAGACATCGCTTGGCATTTTCTTATTTTTGCAGTGAAATCAGTATTTAAAAACTGCTGTTTATCATTATTTAAATATTAAGTCAAAATGTACTCTTAATACACAGTCATGTTATTATTGTGAACGATTCAATGGTGCAAATTATTCCAAAGGAAGAAATGTTTGTCTTCACAATCTTTCATCAAAATGTAATAACTTGCTCCGCCTCTGAAACTATTTTTTTTCCGTCTTACATCACCAAGGTCTGATATTTTAACTCCTCCCCTACAACAACCTGTCATCAATACAACCTTTCACGATCCAATCAAATCCTGATAGATAAATCCTCATTAAATATATTGTTTCATGCTCAAATACATCACATTGCAGAAGTAAAATGGGATGCGAACAGCGTTTCATTTTGATTTAAAGTTAGAAAGGTCCCACAAAGCAATTTTGATGGCTACTGACAAATAGCAAACTTAGCAAACTGTTTCAATCAGAGGATTTGTTACAATAAAATGAATAAAATGTAGAATTGGCAATGATTGCAATGAAATGTCTATATTTAATGTGTCATATTTTTCATTGTTTTTGGTTTTGTCAGAACAATTCTTATGTGAATGTGTATTACCACTGACAATATTTCCTATTTAAAAAAAAAAAAACTAAAAACTAAAGAAAATTCTGTCTATTTCTGAGCACAATAAAATACCATTTGCTCATATGACAACAAAGGAAAACCTGCTAGGATGTACAATCAGGAAAAGCTTTTACACAATTCAACACCTCAGCCAGAGCGAACTTGGATAAATAAGCCTGAAGAGCTGTGGAATAATGAGTAGCCAGCACAACAGAGTACAGGTGACGAGAGCCGCTTCTAAAGATTCCACTTCTTTTAACAAACTAAAGCTACACAAGGCAGACTACAAAAAAAATCAAATCAATGTCCTTGAAGATGTTTTCTTTTCTCCCAAGAGCCATCTTGAAAGAGCAGCTCTACACACTCTCTCTCTGTCTCTCATTCTATTTCAATCTTGCTAGCCCTGTTTTGTTAACTCTCTGTTTTCCCACATTTTATTATTATTTTATTCCCTTATGCATCACTCTCTTTTCACTCTCAGGCAGTGACTCATCTGTCAGGGAATGATGGTGTAGACCCATGTGGGGCCCACCCTACAGGGGGTCTTCTCTCTCTATGTCTGCCCCTCTCTGAAATAACAACATCCATCTCCATTTTCCTGCTAGCGGACCAGTCTGAGGGCACACTCAGAGCAATTAAAATTCCCCAGGTTTTTGCTTTTGCCACATGCTTAACTGTACGCTGCGAACGCACCATATGCTTCAAGATGGGCGATAGTGCAATTTGGAGACCAATAGCCATCGACATCCCCATGGAACAAAGAGGAAGAACAGCTGGATGCCTTGCCATGGTTGGATAGCAGCAAGTCAACCTGTTCAATCATATGTCACTCTTGTTTACCGAACCTTATCTTATTCGGTTAGTCTGCTTAATGTGGATTAAGCCCAAAGGTAAGAGCGATGGGAATATCAACCAACTGCTCAAACAAACTCAAGGCAAAGTTATGAGGTGTTTTTCAAATTCAGCACTGGAAATATATGAAAATGACTTCTCACAAGATAGCATCTCAAATATAAAGTGCAGGAATTCGAGTTTAGGCTGGTCTTTGCTGGTCTTCCAGCCTGGCCAATTTGATCTTGAGCTTTAATAGCTGGGACCAAATCTGGTCTTAATTGGTTTAAGATGGTCTCTCAGCCTGGCAAAGCTAGTCTTATCTGGTTTAATATGGTCCCCAGCATAGCCAAGCGTGTCTTAAGATGACCTAGCTGGCATTCCAGCCTGTTCAAGCTGGTCTTAGCCAGTTTAAGAGGGTATCTCTGCCTGGCTAAGCTTGTCGCTCATCCTGGTCAGCTTAAAGCTGGTCTTCCAACAAGGCCAAGTTGGCTTTAGCTGGTTTAAGTTAGTCTTAGCTGATCTCCGATTCTGGCCACGGTGGTCTGGAGATGGCCTATCTGGTCTTGCAGTCTTTTCAAGCTAGCCTTAGATGGATTTATGCTGGTCTCCCAACCTAGACAAGCTGGTCTTGAGCTGGTCTAGCTGGACTCCCAGCTTTTTTAATCTAGTATTAACTGGTTTAATATGGTCTAAAAGCCAGGGCAAGCTGGTCTTAGCTGGTTTAAGCAGTGATCTTAGCCTGGTTTTAACTGGCCTCCTAGCCAGGTCAAGCTGGTCTTAGCTGATTTTGACTGGTCTCTCTGCCAGGCTAAGCATGTTGCTCAGCCTGGTCAAACTGAACGTAGCAGTTTAAACTGGTCTTAGCTGGTCTCCCTGCATAACCAAGCTGGTCTTAACTGGTTTAAGCTGGTCTAGCTGGTCTTCCAGTCTTTTCAAGCAAGCCTTAGCTGGTTTAATCTCCCAAAAGAATGCCCAAAACCCCTTTAAAAGCAGGAAAGATTCATGGCCATGACATAGTTAAGGCTTAATGGCTATTGTAAATATGGACAAGTGAACAGGAAATATGTCAACACGGGATCGAAAACTGCGCTCGTCAAGACATTCCATTTTTAAGGAGCCAAACATAAACCTAAAGCTTAAGAACAGAACTATAAGTCCACCACATTGCATTATCTTTAATCTAGGACCTCCAAATGGTTAAACTGTATTTGATGATATCCTCTGTCCTAAAGGACCATTCTGGGCTATGAAGTGCAGTCATTTCTCTCTATGGGATGCCATGGGATCAAATCCTCCCTTTGGCAGCCATTCAAAAGAAGGGGATAGCACTGGATGGCTTGTAAAAAGCTTCAGCGTGGCTCATGTATCACGCCCCAAGTGAGGTCAACAGGACTCTACTCTAAGTGTCAGCCAAACAGAAGGGATGAAGTTAACATTGCCGGTGATAAAGCTCCCATGTCTTCACCTCTGGAGGGTTAATTCAGAACGCATGGGCCCTTGTACTGCGAAAGAAATGTAGATGTGTCTACATGCTCAGGAACATAAACCTTGTAGATACTGTAGCAAAAAATTTACAAAACAGACTTGGCAACAGTTCACACGAACCAGGCACTGAGAAAATGAAAATTCTGTTAGCAGGTTTATCATAACATTCACCAAAGTTAAAATACACATTCAAATCCTCTATGAAGAATTATTGTGCCTTAGAGCAAGATACAAATAAATCATCACAACAGCTTTACAAAAGACCACTAAACTTCTCTATTATGAATAGATATATACTTAATGAAAAGTTTTATGAAAGTTGCAAAATACATTTATTTGGCATGTTTCCATTATATCACTAATTATATATTTTTTTTAACCAACTCATCTTGAGTGACTCCAGTGGTTTCCTCTTGTGTTTCCAAAAATGTTGCAGAGTAATATCATACTGTGTAGATCTGTAGCAACTTGTAAAGTCAGATAAAATCATGTCTTAATCCTTCAGTAAGGGCATGTTGGGAAACAACCTTACCTTCTAACTGAACAAAGTGTATTATTTGACACACAACTACAATTTTGATTCTGAAAAAGTAATTGGCTACAACTGGGAAATATAAGCATACACACCCATGAAATGAGCCTAATTTGTTCTACTTGTGTTCATTAATACAGATGTTCCAATCAGCTTTAATGACTATTTCCAGAATTGTTATCTCCTCTCCAAGAAGAGCAAATATCAACGTACTTTAGCAACCTGAGCACAGGCAAATCGCTGAGGTCAGAATTTCCCTTCATTCAAAACAGTAAAGCTACAAAGAAATTGATCTTTAAACACGGCAACAACAAGACCTCCTCACAGAATAGTTAGGTGTGCAGGAAAGCCTGAGGCTGCTTAGCTGATTATTAATGAACTTACTCCATTATGTCAACCAGTCTTTCTGCCAGGTTTCAATGCAAAACAGACCTAGCCAGGGGAACGTCAACCTAGCAAAGCGTTATCTGCCAGCTATGCCTGTCCAACAACATGGATGCCCTTTTGAGAAAGTGCAGGGGCATAGGAATGATCTGGAATTTAATATTAATGCTCATGAATATTAATTAGGTTGCATAACATTACAATAGCATGTGTATCTATGTACACTGCCATGTAAATGCTGTCTTAATTAGCGCAATTTATCATTTGTATTTTACTGTAGTAACAGTTGTAATTCAGTGCCATGTAGGCATAATGGGTTAGTTCACCCATTAACTCACCCTCATATTGTTCCAAACCTAGGGCCCCTAAGGACTGATCTCCTTTTGCGGTACATGGAAGAAGAATGTATTACGGATCTGGAACTACATGAGTGTGTAAATGTTGAGAGAGTTTTCATTTTGGGGTGAACTATATCTTTAACTTTGTGTCATATGTCTGCTTGGATGTATGTTAAATGTTCCTTCATGTTTCCTGAAAAAACCTAATGTCATTTAGTACATCACGTGCAATGTATACAAATGGCAATATACCTGACTTTGACTGCCCAGTAATCTTTGATGAAAAGCAGTGGGCTCTTGCTATAGTAGATTACTACTTGAGCGATGTACTTCTTTATTCAATCCAATGCAAAAGTGACTGGTTGTTGAAGGCCTCTGCAATTTCTTTGCATCGAGGTGAAACTCATAAAATATAATGTATAATTCCTTAAAAGTTCTAGATGTCAGTGGGACATGTCCCTCCATTTATAATGGCTGCTGTGCCCCTGAGTAAAGGCTGAAACATACTCTACAGAAGTACATGAACGCAGACACTTTTAATTAAGTAAGCTTGACATTTTTGAGTTGTGGCGTTCCAAATGTATCTGACCACAATTCATAACACAACACAAGTACACATTGCATTCTCAATGTTGCAGCAAGGGGCAATTAAGTAGACATGCCAACTACGGTCATGGAGGAGTAACAGTTTTGAATGTAACTCTATCGCCCCATTAAGTACTGACGTTTGCTGCCGCCACAGTAATGCAAGAGTGCACGACCAGACAGCTGGTTTGCCAAGTGCTCACTTTTGCATACACGTACTTATGAAAAGAATGTTTCTTGCCGAAGAGAAAAATGGTCACACTCACCTCCCCGGATTGTGGCAGTGTCAGCTTTGGAAGTTTGCCCTTTGTCACGGCTGTGCTGCTTTTACAGTCCAGCAGACCTCCAAATGGCAAGCTGTTGTACCCTTCCACCAGTTCCACTGGGGGCTTGAGCTCTGGGGAATCGTTGGGGACCTGGTCCTGGCCATCCATGGGCCTGACATAGGCAGTGGGTTTTTGCTGCACAGCGGTGCTGGGTTTACAATGGAGGCCTTGAGGGAAGGTTGGCGTTGAGAGGCCACTAGGAAGCAGGGACGTAGAGGCCATTGGTGAATTGGATCCATGGGAGCAAGTGTCCTGCTCAATGGGAGACTTTCCAAGTCCAAGCTCGGCTGAGGCTGGTCCTTTGCTGGATGGTGCCTGCTTCCTGTTGGAGTTTGTCAAAGTTGTAGATCCAGTAGGATTGGGACTTGAGTCCTCTTCGTCTTGATCGTGTCTGCTAGAGGTCTGTTCATGACTAGAGTGCTTCCCCCGGGTGACTGTTTGAGCAGTCTGGGTGCCATCTGAACAGTGAACCCCTCGGGACCAGTCTGAGGAGCGTGACTTTTTGTTGCTTGGATGCCCATGTACAACGCTAGATGCCGACAGTGTGTTAGCAGGAGGTGGGGGCATGGAAGTGCTGTGGCTTCCAGGTTGGGAGGGGGCAGCTCGGCTCCGCTGAGCCTCAGGGAAAAAGCCAGGCTGGTCGGGTTTCTCCACGGGAGTCTGGGGAACAGAGTTCTTAGGAATGCCCACAAGGTGACTCTGGTTGGAATGGCTGGTCAGGAGCTCCTTCATCTCATCGTAATTTCCGAGTGTGTTTTGGACCCGGTTGGCCAGGGCATCACCTTTGTTAGTCTAAAATGAAGGACAAATAAATATGGAACATTTGTATTACTACCGAGAGACTATCAGTTTCTTTCCATTATGACCTTATGGAAAGAGTTATTCAACAAAATTAATGACAAACTTCTTTTAAAATGAGAAACTATAAACTTTAGTGTTTATAAATTGTTACAAAATTTGTGGGTTTATATTTTAAAGTCAAAATTATTCATGATAAAACTACCCACAACACTCTAAATACTGCATATTTAAAACATTTCTTTTACAACAGTTAATTCTGGTCAAATAATTTGAAGGACAAGCACTAGAATATTTTCACTAGTTTTATTATTGGTATATGTTCACTTGATAGAGTTTGCAACATTGTAACCAACCTATTCTTGTTGTTTTGTTTTTGCTTTGTTTTTTCACTGGCCAATTGTTTTTCTGTGTTGGAAATGATGGTAATGAAAATGACTTTCTGAAAATCTTTGAAATATAATGGCAGGCTTCTACGTATTTATGTATTCCAAATACACACAATTAAACAATATTTTCACACTTTTTACATGATATGGTGCACTAACTTTTTTTTTTTTTTTTTTACATTTGAATAGTTTAATATTGAAAGGATGGGTCTAAGACAAGGCTAAATCAACAACAACAACAACAATAATAATAATAATAATAATAATAATAATAAAAACAATACATAAAAGGCATTTCAAAAATTCAGTTTTAATGTCACCTTCATATAAAAAAAGATAAAAAAAGATAAAATCTGTTAGTTTTATTAAAAATAAACCCCAGAGAAATTAAATTGCCTGAAGTTGCAGAACCACCCATTTAAAACTGTAAATATTTAGCGCTCCATAGAAGTTGCAAGCACATTATAGCATATGGAACATGAGGATGAGAGAACAGGGTATGAAAGCACACCAAGCGTGGTATATGTGTTAACTAAAAAAAAACATTACAAATTTGTAAGTGTTTGTTCAAGTATTGAACCTCTCCCAGTATGGACAGATGTGAAGACTGCATTTGCCACTATAAAGAGACAAGGTTTTATCATGAATTTTAGCTGACTAGAGTGTTGTTATGAGATGCATGCCAACTCTGCATTTGATGTCAATATTTATGAAACATGGCAACGTGTGATCACAAGAATATTTAGAATCAATTTGGTGTTTGTATGCCATTGCTATTCGTGCTTGTGCACTGATCTACAAAAAAATTATGTTAGCAAACAGCTTCTTGATTTGGGGCGGGCATAAAGATACAGTATTCTCCTCTCTGGAAAAGAGTGTCCAAAGCTAGACTACTTTTGCTAACAACAAAAGTCCCTTTTCTAATATTTTTTTTCTTTTAGGCTGTGCAGCACATCATTAATTGCACAGCGTTCTTCAAAATCGAAGCATGCAAGCCCACCCCCCAATGATTATTTGCATAATAAGCAACATTCTTCTTAACACTCAGGCCTTTACTCTAGTATTGATCTTTGCATTTACATCCTTCTCTTTATTCAAAGGCTCATAAATACCAGCACCCTCATTTTAAAGCATCTGAATGTTGATGTACTCTAAATACACTAATGTGTGTGTGCTTCACTCTGTACACTGACACAGTTAAAGGGGTCATGAAATGCTCTTTATTATATATTTTTATTATCTTCCCTGAGGTCCACTAATAATGTTTGTGAAGTTTTTTCCCCACCAAAACAGCCATAAATTAGTAATATATTATAATTTTACACCATGTTTTTTTTGTTGTTGTTTTTTTTGCTCTCTGTCTAAATTCTTGGTTTTGGCCTCAGCTCCTCCTTTAAACGTCATTGCAAATGCCCACTGTTCTGAATGGCTAACATTGTGCAACCCCTCAAATACAGCCATATTTGAAATTCAATCAGAAGAAAATGAACAACCAACAACCACAATATTATAAAACTACATTTTAGGGTTAACACATATAACACATTGCATTCGAATATATGAAACTGTTCATCTCAAGCACAACTGGATGCGTAAAAAGCAATAGAAACCATTAAAATCAATGATGCTGTCTACCATGGAAGTGTCTATTGCAGTAAACAGTAAACAGATCTTGATTTTGCGATGGCGCTACTACTGCCAAAATCAACACAAATAAATGGTTTAGTGTTGATGCGCCCGGTGTAGACAGCCTCAAGCCATTGCGTCTGGTTGCGTCAACGGACGCGCCCAGTGTAGACTAGATTTCAGCACCATAAACTATCAAACAGTCATGACATTTGAAATATTCATGAATGGAACTGTTTACTTACGTTTTTGATCGGGTCCAAAAGTGTTTTTAACTGCCCCACCCTTCAATGACAATTCCTTTGCAAAGCTTGAATAGTTTTATGACTGGTTCACAAGCAATCCATGCTGAAATACACTGAAGTCACATTCACATGATGCCCTATTATAGTCCAAAGCACAACGAAGACGCACACACCCAGTTTCCAGTATCATCCTGTACTGAGGTGCACATCTTAGAAATGCATCAAAATGGTTAAAGACGTCCATTTAGTGTGTGTTTAAATACACCAACAATTAAAATAGCACAGATGGTCGAAAGAACAGTATGTTGAACAGTTTGTGTGCACAACAACAAGTGGCAGCAGCTCAATGTAAACGAATGGCTTAAAACTGAGTTGTAATTTGACACCACGTCTTTTAAAAGTGACGCCAGAGATACGACAACAGTCAAAGAGGTCTGTGTAGTCCATGCTTATATATAAAAATAATTCAAAATAGTCCAGATAGGTCCCATTTGGTGTCTAGAAATAGTTAGACCACACTAGGCCAAACTGTTTGCCCTGCTGTCTCTTTCTCTCTCTGTGTTTACGATCTAAGCCCCAGGGCCAGTGGGCGGGGCCAAGGGTGCAATGTTGCTGTAGAGGCAGACATGAATTAATGAGTACCCCTAGTGACGGAGGGAAGTTGCGGAAGTAGAGAACAAGGTGTTTTGTCAGCTTGGTTTCAATAAATGCTTTTATTGCACTGGGGATTAAGTTTTGAGTTCTGAAATCTACAGTAGTGTGGCAGGGTGGAGGGCGGGGCCGGCTCGTGACTCGACACACACGGTCCCGTATCAGGCTAATCAAGCCGCTGAGAGGGATAAAGGCTGATCGCAGAGGGTGGTGTGGGAGAGAGAGATCCTTACGGACATGGCCGTCGTCTTTTGTGTTTGTCTTTTGAGTTTCTCATTAAACCTTTATTTACACGTTAAGCCGGTCTCTCGCCTCTTCCTTGCCTGTGAGCATGAACTTCTTTACAAGTAGTTTTTAATTCGATTTTTTTACAAGTCTAAAAAGTTTAAAAGACTTTAAAGTCTACGTTAATCTAAGAAAGCAAATGTAGAAAGATAAATCTATTAGCCTTCTCCATTAATGTCACATGTTATTGTGACATTAATAACACAGCTGCCCCTCTTAAATGGAAATGCATCATTTATGGCTTTCAACATATAAACAGTCAATAAACAAATAATGTTAAATGATGCACATCCAGCATATCACATGCAAGGCTATTATAGTCGTGATAGAATTATGTGCTGGGCAGTTAACACATTACCCTTGTGCACAACCACGGACCCAATTCTAGATCTTTTCAGCCTAACATCAAAACTGACCTCTGACATCTTACCTGGTAAAGCATGAACACTAATGTCAGCAATAAAGTCATCTTGACTAAACGGTTGTTGTTTGGAGATTTATTGTAATTTCATTTTCTACAATGGAACATTTACATAGGTAGCATCAATCTGGTAATGACAGGAGTTAAAAGTGATGTGTGTAATGTTTTCAGTGTTTAAATAGTTTATTCTTTCCCAGTTTAATATGCAGAGACAACTAACAATAAGCCATAAGATTGATTTCCACGAAAAGTTTAACTACTAGGACTTTGTGAAACTTTCAAAACCTTACTCTTTTTGTTTGATCAGCCTGCTTAGCCTGACACAGCAACATTGCTTCAAATAAATATAAGTATAAGTTAAACTATAAGGGACACTCAATAATGAAAATCATTATTTTTGCTATTTCATTTGGTGTAGCTAATGGCACAGAAATTATACACTTAAGCTTCTTAAAATAGCTGTAAGATGCCTCCTCATAAACACAAATGAACGAAGGCAGAAAAGAGCATGCTAACCTGCATAATTAGACCCTATTAAATAGTTGGATTAGCAACATGTTCTTTCCCCTTGTTGACATATTTTCTATTGAATCAGGAAGTTATGGTGGACAAGTGTTCTTTTATGCAGTTTTTTATTTTAGTTATAATTTATTGTCTGTGACGAAAATGTCCTTTAAATTTAGTTAATATTTCATCATGTCATATTCATTCATTTTAGTAAATTTGACATATTTATGACTAGAGTGGCATTTAATTTTTGTCAACAAAAATAACTTACTACATATATATTAGTTTACGTATGTTAGTATAAATATATTTAGTTGACGATAACATAAAAAATAAATAAAACAAATAAATAAACTTACAAACCATTATTAAAACATATATTTAAACAAGCCAACATCAAACATATTAAACATTAATTATTTAATGGGTTTTATTGTATATTTTATTAATTCATGTTTAATATGTAAGATTAAATGAGAAAACCGGAACTCCTGAACTAATAGCATATAATGAATTTACTGCAGTATTAGCTACTTTTTAGAAGTAACTCTTCTGTAACTTCCTTTCGAGTTTAAACGGATTAGGATTTTTTGATAGATTTAGCGTGTTTTTTATTTTTTTGTACCCTTTTCTCCCAATTTGGAATGCCCAATTCCCACTACTTAGCAGGTCCTTGTGGTAGCGTGGTTTCTTGCCTCAATCCGGGTGGCGAAGGACAAGTCTCAGTTGCCTCCGCTCCGCGCATTTTATCACGTGGCTCGTTGTGCATGACACCCCGGAGACTCAAAGCATGTGGAGACTCATGCTACTCTCTGCAATCCACACGCAACTTACCACACGCCCCATTGAGAGCGAGAACCCCTAACTGTGACCACTAGGAGGTTACCCCATGTGACTCTACCCACCCTAGCAACTGGGCCAATTTGGTTGCCTGGCTGGAGTCACTCAGCATGCCCTGGATTCAAACTTGCAACTTCAGGGGTGGTAGTCAGCATCAATACTCACTGAGATACACAGGCCCTGATGTAGCATGTTTTTAAGGAAACTGCATACTAACAACTCAAGTTACGAATTCTGTCTAGAGTGTAATTTAGTTCAAGTTCACCTGTTCATTCGCACCATTGTGCAGATGTACTTTGTGATATCGCATTTATATTGTGGATATGGCTGAATTATCATATATATGTATAGGATGTTTTTAAGTGAAGTAAATAATTAACCCTTTAGTGAAGTTCAATGCACAGATGACAACACTTTGCATACACGCTCGTGTGAACAACACGACTCGTCAAAATGTTTTAAATTTTCTTTCACTGAAAGACTGCAAGTTTTAAATCATATATCTGCTAAATATTGATTGATTTTTATCAACTTTTAGGAGTAGACTTGTATACAGGTGACCTTAAAGCTAACGGATGGCCTAAAAGCCATACAAGTCCAGTTTAGATTTAATGGGATCTTTAATTAAATGCTTTGGTGCCTCAATATCCATTTGAGCCCCCTATACTCCTCTAATGCTTTTCTCTACATGCCCGCTCTACAGGTGACGTGAGTGTGATTCTCGAGGCAGCACTTGGATGGGAATGTGGGTCAGCGTGGCTCTGCTCTAGTGTTTTAAGAGTGAGAGATCTGAATGGGGCACTCTTGAGAGAGAGGAGCATGTGAACCTCCCAGACAAGGTGAAGGAAAATCCATCTGGGGCTCACACAAAGAGCTGTTGTGTGAACTCCACCACTCGACTGAGGCATGAGAACGCTGGACCGCATCCAGACACACATTCTACACAGTAGCTACAGCTAGGGGGAAGGTGAGAAAGAGAGAAAAACTGCCATTTGAAATGTTAATTGCTGACATTTTACGTTGCTTAAAATTATGAATAAGCCCTTTATGAGTGATTTATTACGTACTCATTTATAGGTTAAAACTTTACATAGCTAATTAACATGTTTATTGGAATAAATCAACACTATAACATGTCTAGATTTACAGAAGTGATTTCAGGATTTACTAAGTTACAAAATAAATCCTTTGACTGTCACATTATCAGTTCCCTGTAAAAATTAGAAGACATTTCTCAGCAAATGTATTAAATGAAGAATAAATATATAGTTTAAGTCTCTTGTTTTTCTCCTGACTTTTTTAAGTAATTTCTCTTACTGTGGTAAGATTTGCAGATAGAATGTCTGCAATAAACATTCATTGATTTCAATATGAACTCAAACAATTCTCATCAATTCTACCAAAACCAAATAATCTGTGCTGTTCCATACATTAATGTATAGCTCTACAATCTTACTCTATGTCCACAATTAGTCCTAAGGAATTATAGATCTTAAAGTAGATACTTGAATGAAACATTTCCGAGAACTCCATTAAGTCTCCTAAACTAAGAAAAGGGCAACTTCTATGCAATAAATATTCTTGATCTTGTAAGAGCTATCACACTCTAAAAGTGTCAGGGAATCAAACATAATACATCATATACAAATGTGCTATTATTCATGTTTTGGTTAAAGTGTTTAGAGTGTAATTAGGTAGTTAAATGATCTCATACACTTTTTGATGTTGATTATCAGCACTCAAAAGTCTAAAGGAATAGCAGAGACTTCTTAATTGTCCAGAAGCGACATCTTGGGAAAAAAGAGCAGCCTTATGGGGCTTTTCCACTGTATGGTACAACTCGACTCAACTCAACTCTGCCTGCTTTTTTGGGGTTTTCCACTGTGGATAGTACCTGGTACCTTTTTTAGTACCACCTCGGTCGAGGTTCCAAGCCGAGCCAAGCAGATACTAAATGTGACGTCAAAATCCGGCAGATCACTGATTGGTCAGGGAGAATCGTGTACAAACAGCAATAACAGTATCATTTGTTCAAGCGACTTTCGAATTGTGAAAAAAGAACCTGTGCGCAAAACCACGTGGTCAATAAACGAGGTGCAGACGGTCCACTTGTTAGTGATGAGCGAAACAAAAAAGTCTCTCAGGAAGTGTCTTAGCTGTTGGCCACACATGGCTACCACCAGACCTACCAACAGTGTAGGGAAAAGGTAAAAAAGCTTAAAAGTGACTACAGAATCATCAAGGAAAAGTCAAAGTCATTCGACCAAATGGACGCTATCTAAACCGGCGAGCAATGGGAGGGAGAGTGCCTTGGATTCAGCCACAATGGAGGATGGTACGTTTTGTTACGTTTACTCTATACTCTGCTTGAAAGCTTCACTTTATTTAGTTGACCAGCTTCTGGAAGCTTGCTTCTAAAACAATCAGGCCAATTTAACTGTTACACTTGTGTAAAATCACCATGCAACAACTGCTTTATGCAGCACAATTAGCTAGTAGCTAACAGCTAGCGGGTGTGTTATTGTTTTGGTAAGTTTGTGTTGTGTTTAAGATGATAGTAGATGGCAGTAGAGGCGGCGCAACTATGACGATCAGCCAACAATCCCACCCACGTTGATGTGGTACTAAACTGCAGTGGAAATCCAAGCTCAGAAAAGTAAAGCGAGTAGAGTTGAGGTGAGTCGATCCGTAACGTGCAGTAGAAAACTTTCATTATTCTGCCTCCTGTGGACTTCTTTACTTCAACACAAGCAGAGATTACCTACTTTGACATACTTAAGTTCTTCAGTGACAGCTGTCTCTTTAAAACACAGTCTTGATAAATGCTAGTAATTACTCATAAGGACTTAATTCTTCAAATTGTGAAATATGGCCCTGTGGCAGAGAAAAATCAGGTCAGAATTTGAAAATTTCAATAGGTTTCGAAAAGGCAAAAGAAAGGATAGCTGCATTCCATGAAATCTTGGCAGATATACATGGATGTCTGTATGAGGTTTTGTATTCTAACTGTGTGTTTGTTTGTTTGTTTGTTTGTTTAGGTGGTACCAGTAGTGTAAATACAGTTTAATGGGGTCATATTAAAAATACACTATGTGTTCTAGTGATGGGGGCATGTGGGGTTTGGGCGCTACCACTTTGTGCAGGATATGCACGCTTACAATGAAAGTCTTTGTTTTCTCTCTCAATTGCCAGCCTTTTCCAACTTCACCCAAGAACTCTCAGTATTTCAAAGAATTCTCCCAAATGGATGTTAACAAGAGGCTCAATAAAAACATTGGAATGCTTACAAAAACTAATCAGATGCATTTAGGGAAAATCAGTCCTGTTTCGTACTGACATGCTATGTGAAAGCCATTTCATGAATGACTTTAATGTAATGAGTAAAGTATAGTTGCATTTTCTAATATGAACATCTATAAGAATACAGCCGATAAAAGCTTATAATTGATGATGATGAAGTTCACTGTGGTTTTGCACTCATTTCTTAATTAGAAACAGAAAAAAAAACTGTTGCCAAGTGATCATGCTGGCGAAAACAGGGCAGCCATAACAACAATTCCCACAGAGTAGAACTAGATACACAATCGAGCACAACAACTTCTAACCACTCCTGAGACCAAGACATAAGACTGATTTTATTAAATCCAGTACAAACTGTTGTACACAATGCAGATCTAACCATAAATAAATTACTTGGGTGGCATAATGAAAAAAAAACAACACTCACAGAAACAAGGCATTGTGGGAGCATGCACAGGTAGATATGTCTGTTCCCTCATTAAGGCATTTGACTCAGCAGTTGCTTGTGGTTTTGGCGAGAAAAAAAAAACAACAAGGAGAGAAGTCGCTCCATGACTGTGATGGTAAAAAACTCTTGGACCGACTCCAGTGCTCTGACCTTGGCTGCCTGTAAATCTTTTTAAAACAGCCTTGCACTGAGAGATCATGTCCAACAGGAGCAAAAGGCCACAATGGGACATTGGGGGGAAGTTGATGTGGGAAACATGCACCAGGGGTGGTGGGGGCACTCGAGCTATGGTGATATAGTACCACTGAAACTGCTTTGAAGGTGCCAAGTGATCTGGGAACCAGTAAATTAGTCCCAAATAGCTGTTAACGGCACAGTTCCATTAAACAGGATTTAGGGGGATTAGCTAATAGCAGCATTAGATGAGTGGTTGGGGGTGTTGGGGAGAGGCAAAGAGTGGTCGGCATTGGAATATAAAAAGAAGCGCTCATATCCTAGCCCTTGCAGAGAGGTTTTATATGGACTTACAGTTTGAAAAAAAACTCTACGGTTTTGATGTACAAATATTTACAGTAGCATAATTGTGAGTTTTGTCAATTATGGCCACTTTTGACCGCAAGGACTTTTAACTCTCACAATTTTGGCCATGAAAGGAATGTTCCGGGTTCAACACAAGTTAAGCTTAAAATCGACTGTGTTAGTGGCATAATATTGATTACCACAAAAAGAAAATAGACTCATCCCTAGTAAAATAATGCAAAAATAAAGTAACATATACAGTGGAAGTGAATGGGGCCAGTTCATAAATGTTAAAATATACACTGTTTCGTTATAAAATAAGTATAGCCACAAGACGTAAATATTATACTGTATGTGTTAACATGAAGTTAGTGTGATAAGATTGCTTAATAGATACAGTATAAACAATATTACAACATTGTTATAACAATAGTATTGACAACAAAACCCAGATAAATCCTGTAATCTGGTAAAGGTTGGAATGCCGTAAATCTCTTATTTTATCATATTAAATCATGTTTACACATATAGTTTATACATCTTGCATACGATACTCTGGAAATAGTGTAGGACGAATTCACAAATAAATTGTGCAACTTTTGTATGTGCATGGCATTTCTGTGCAAAAACATCATAGTGTCTTATTCACTAAACACGCATGATCTAGTTTAAGCTGATGCAATCAGTGCTGAAATTCAATTGTACATGCCTAACAGAAATTAGCTTTTTTTTAAAAACGTGGGGTGAGTCAAACTAATTTTGGTGGTAATCAACATGTCAAAAATGCTGTTGATTGCACTTTACTTGTATTGAACACAGATTTATTTTTTTTTTTTAACAATTTTCAACAGTGGACATACATACATTACATGTATGAAGTTTGTCATGAACTACTGTCATCTCAAATCACAATAATTTTGTGGTTGAAATTACATTATAATAATTTTGGGAAGATGCCTTTGTCTTGCTATGCCTAATTTCATAGTACACAAATAATATTTTGACACATTTTGCATAATTTGACTAAAATTACAGTTTGATCAGAAATTATGCACAATAAAAATATTCTGTTAAAATCATTGTTTTCTTTCCACACCATGTGTCTTATTTTTCACTGCAGTCAATCAGCTGATATTGTTGCATGTAACTACATTATTACATGACAGATCAGAATCTGCCATGGCTGGTTAAAAACAAATGATGTGTCCAAGCCTTCATTAGTAATTAAAAAATGTCACTTCAGAAATAGAATCATGGCTTGTGCTGTTTCTAACAAGTCATTGGATAAACAAGGATAGACGGATGGATGTGTGTGTGTGTGTGTGTGTGTGTGAGAGAGAGAGAGAGAGAGACCTGTTGCCACACCCAAACAAAGATGCTGTCAGCTTCCTGAAGTTCAGCTTTCTCAGTGGAAAATAGACATCCAAGCAGGGGTATTCCTCCCTATTTCACGGTATTCGGTGCGCAAGAGTCATTCACTACAGAAACAACGATGTCCTCTGCCATTTTAAACAGTATGTATCCAATGTAAAAACTCTGATAAAAGGTAAGCACCTTGAGTCTGTTGTGTCTCTCAGCTGTGATGAGCCTTAATCCTTATGTTGTCAGTTTAAAGCTATTTTCTAGCTTTGGTAATGTATTAGTAATACGAGCGATCATGGAGCGCTGTTCTATGTCAACAGTGACTAACAGATTCACTTTATGTCACCAACTGGCTCATATTACACACAAAAATGATCTTTTGCCACCACCTGCTGGCTAGCATAAGTCATTTCTAAAATAAAGACAGTAACTCCTAAAAGATCGGCACTGCTCTTACACTTTAGTTTATAACAGCATGAACACAAACGGAGTGATACACACACAGTGAAGCATCCGAGTGCTGATGGTGTCAGTCTCTCGTCCAATCAGATTCGAGGACTGGAACTAACTGTGGTATATATATATATATATATATATATATATATATATATATATATATATATATATGAAGATAATTGATATTGAAGCACATGGTGTATGTATTCTTTGAAAAAGTGAGTCTAGGACAATGGGGAAGTTGTAAATCTACAGTACATACCCTTAATGCATTTAAAAAGTTAAAAATATATAATGAAGGCCTGGAAAAGGAGTTTTAATGTGACCATCAATTAACAAAAAGAAAAAAGTCAAAATCGAATAGTTTATTAAAAATCAACTATTAGACATAAAACTGCCCATAATTGAATAAACACCCATTAACTATTCACTTGTTTATGAGCTGAATGTCTAATATTTGGACTTTCACTCACATTTAAAGAGCATAGTCATATTCGGTTTTACTTTTCTTGTTAATCTTTCAGATGCTGAGCGTCTTCAATGGTAAGATGCTCTCACAAAGGGGCTGTCTGGATCCTTCATTGTGATGTGCTTCAGTGTGCACTTTGAGCTCCAAATCTCTCTCACGTTTTACAGGACACAGTGTGGCTCACTGAATGAGTCAGCTTCAAAGCACAGCACATCATTCAGAGTGACGCAACCGCACAGCTGTGAAGAGGAATGCTGGGAGAGCACATTCCTGTGGACCACGAACAATTACATTCTCTATATGCAAACTCACTCAGAAATGGTCTGAACCCATATTTATCAAGTTTTCAGTGATGTCTACATGTACAGAGGTTTTAAAAATGATTTGCATATTTAAGCTCCACTTGTGAATATGAATAAATGACATTGCAATAGATAACAAAATGTCAAACCAAGTGGCATCTGCAAAGAAATGATGCTAGCAATATTCTCAGAATAAACTGGTCTTTTCTGATGCATTTTTGCAATGTCTTTTTACCAGCTGGTCTCAAAGTGATTTTAGTGGATGTACAAAATCTGTTCCCAACAAGTAGAATAGCCACAGGTGTGGTTCAAGTCATTAAAGGGATAGTTCACCCAAAGATGAAAATTCTGTCATCATATACTCACCCACATTTAGTTACTAAACCTGTGTAACTTTATTTCATTGAACAACAAAGGAGATGGTGACCGTGGCTGTAAAGAAAGATTTTTAAGGCGGAATTTTCAATGAATAAAAATGTAAATTTTTATTACACTGCAATGCAAGTAAATCACTTGCATATGAAACCAAATTTCATGCTATGCGACTAGAAATGTCTGTAATTAAGACACTGGCAGTAAATGTTCAGATTTTACTCACCAGTGATTGAGTAGTATATTGGCTAAGAATTTCAGCATCCCCTGATTGCGTGTTGAGAGTAAAAGTTTGATAAGACTCTGTGTAATGTGTGTCCAAGGATGAGATCCATGCAATTAATTTGTCATTGAATAGTGTACCTTTAATACCCTTTCTGTACTTTACATTCAGTTGTTAATCAAAAACAGACAAGCACAGATTAGTTAAGATGCCATTAGAGTCCTCTCTCTGTAAAATACGTGCTCATTTACAGATGCTCTTTACAGAACTGCCGGTTTTCTTAAAGAGACAGTACCCCCTTTTTAGCAAGTGCTCTACAAATCGATGTATGATATTTGAAAATAGTGTCAATTATGCATTAAACAATAACTATTTAACAAAACATAATATATGCGATACAATATCATATTTATTGATGGACTACATGGATTTGTACATTTTTAAAAAGCTAAAATGTGACTAAAATCATAAAAAATATCATTGCCAAGTTAGAAGGTTCACTGTATAATTAACAGCAGCATTAGCTGGGAGAAAATGTATTTCATTTGTAAGCAAAATGGACATTATAACTGGAAAATACCCATTTAAATTGATATTGAAGAGCTTGTAAATTGGAATGGACACCTAGCCCTATTTAAAACAACATCAGAGTGAGATAATGATGACATAATTTCCATTCATAGTTTGGCTTAAGCGTCCAAATTCCTTTAATAGCCTACTGTACTTAAACGAATTACAAAATTATTAGATAAAACTATCTTCCCTAGTGAACATGAAATGACAGCCTCACCTTGGAGCCCAATCTCCTTTACTTCCAGGGAGATTTTCATTACCACAAACACCTTGTGCTTGCTCACTGGGGATTTCGTCATGACACCCTGTAAAGCTGCTTTGGGACCATTTTCATTCAATCTGGTAACAGAAGTAACAAAAGCTTGGAGTCTAATTTGCCCTTTACCTGATGTCACCCTCAAAAATATTTCAGAAACCAGAGACTCTCACATTAAATCTCTGCACACAGTGTCTGGTCGACGTCAGCAGCGACCCAGTTTCAGCTTTATACATCAGTGGTTGAAGATTTTTTTAAGTGGAGAGCTCTGATGTTCAGGCGACTAATTTAAGAGGTTAAGAGCAAGACGCCTGCACCCAGATGAAGTTAAATGGCATGTGTAGAGATGATTAGAGAGAGAGAGAGAGAGAGAGAGAGAAAGAGAAACTGCAGAGCAGATGTTAAAGGGACAGTTCACCCCAAAAAAATAAAAATCTTGTCATTCATTCATCCTCATGTTGCTCCAAACCAGAATTTTTTTTTTTTCATGGAACACAAAAGGAGATGCTAGGCAGAAGGTTTGTCTCAGTCACCATTCATTTTCATTGCAACTTTTGTTCTCCATACAATGAAAAAGAATGGTGACTGAGGATGTTATTCTGCCTAGCATCTCCTTTTATGTTCCACCAAAGAAAGAAAGCCATACAGGTTTCAAACAATATCAAGTCAATGAAGAAATAATTGTAATTTTTGGGTGAACTATCTCCTTAAGAAGAAGAAAAAATGTAAAACTAGAAGGAGGGTAAAGAGCGTGCCTTGTCTTGGGAGGACTGTAATTAGCATTCAGAAAATTAGGCAAAAAAAGGTCTTTCTTCAACTGCTGCTCTGTGGGAAGTCACAAGACAAATTCCAGGCCCCTCCTCAAAACGGCATTTCATGCTTCAAAGCTACAGTTTATTGATGGGGTATTATGTTTGAACACCATTTATGATGGAATTAGCTCTTCTAGTAAACTAAACTCGGATGTTCCCAATGGTACATCGTGAAACACAAGCTCATAATTCATTTTATAAATCTGCATCAATTATCATGGATCCTTTGACAGACATAAAATATACAAGTTGATATGTTATATTCCACCCAAGAGCATGTTAAGTATTCCACTCAATCAAGCTTGTGCATTCCATATGTGGAAAATGTTGCCGTTGTTTAACTGCCAAACTCTAAGCGATGCTGTCATTCCAACTAGAAGAACTAGAAGTAATTGCAATTAAAAGAAAATTTCTTGTCCTCAGATGGATTAAATCCAAAGCAATAAAATGTTGACATAACCTGTCACAACACATCTCGTCATAGCTGTTTACATAAATCACACAGATGGAACAATTATAACTGATGTGTGTGATTATGATAATGTATATTGGTAACGTACTTTCTCCTGTACCAGCTTTATATACTGTACAGAGACAACTATAAGTATGCCATTTGTATGTTGAGTTTCCCAAAATGTAGAAACTGTGGCTCTGTGGCGTTTTCAAATCAAATTGAGCGTTGAGACCAGCCAGACCCAGCAACATTAGCTCAACCAATGCTGTGAGTTTGGAGTGGGACCGTCGTTGTATTTTTTTTATTATTATTTCTGTATGGTGTTGTTATTGGCACATGCATCACCTCTGAGGCATGAGTAACTGGTGGGAAAATTTAGAGATGTGATGAGGGGTAGTCCTTCATACTCTGAATACAGACTGAATGTAGAGGCATATGGGAGATTGATCCTGGTCTCTTGGCCCGTGAGGACCTCAGGCCCTCTGTAATGACAATGCTTCACTTTCTCTGTGATGGTCTGTCCTTTCCTAACAGCTAGCTAGGATAGAGATAAGAAGGAAGGGCGACCTTACCACTTATTGCTGCAATGAAAGTGATGTTCGTAGTGTGAGGACATCTAAGAAAGTGCTTGGTGAGGAGTTTAGTGCATCTTAACACACACTGAAAGAAGTGGTAATGTGCATTTGTTACTATACCACAAGGATCAATTTCTACTTGATCTAATGCAAACCAATTTGTAAGGTAAGCTAGATTAAATAACATGTTTGAATTGAATAAAACCAGTTTAGATGAAACCAGATTTTTTTTTCCTGTTATGTGCTGCTCAAATAAGATGTGTTAATGTGTCCATCTATGCTGTTTTTTTAACATGCTTGTAACACGCTTTAAACATGCTTTAAAATGGGAAAGGAGGAGGCAGGAACCGGACGAACCAAAAAGTAATATTTTAATGAAAACTTGAAACATAAAGACAAAACACAAACACACACGGCAGATGCGTGTGCCTCTCTCTCTTTCTCTCTCGAACTCCCGGATTCGGCTGTCTTTATCCCTCTCGTGGGAACATTAGCCCGATTGGGGGCTGGGCGTGCATAGTCCCGGCCTGGCCCTGCCCTCCTACTCATCACAACACTTTAGATGGACATCTTTGACAGATGTGATGCTTCATACTGTTTGTTTTGTTTGTTTTTCACCATGAGTGGCAAGTTTTTTAAGGTGATATGTCAAATTAAAAATCATTCTGTTAAAATTGTGGCCTCGGGGAAGACCCAGGACTAGGTGGAGAGATTACATCTCCACACTGGCCTGGGAACGCCTCGGGGTCCCCCAGTCAGAGCTGGTTAATGTGGCTCAGGACAGGGAAGTTTGGGGCCCCCTGCTGGAGCTGCTGCACCCGCGACCCGACTTAGGATAAGCGGTTGAAGATGGATGGATGGATGGATGGATGGATGGATGGAAAATTGTGCCAAAAGACCTATGCATTCAGTTCTGGTCTTGCTGTTTTTGAACACAATAACACATCCTGTGTTGTGTGTGATGTTAGATGTTCAAAAGTTCTTAAAGTCAACATGAAATGAAAATGAACTCTATTTACTTTCTTAAAGGAATACTTTGGGTTCGATACAAATTCAATCAACAGCATTTGTGGCATAATGCTGATCACCGTGCACACACACACACACACACACACAGACACACACAAAATAATAATAATAATTTGGACTTGTATAAAGTGTTTCTGTAAAAAAAGAAGAAACAAAAATCAAGGTTACTGTGATGCATTGACTGTACAAGGGAAGTGAAGGGGGTCATTTTTATAGGGTTTAAAAGGCAAAAAAATTTGAATCTTATAATTTTATAAAAGCACTTACATTTAAAATGTGTGTATTATTTGAGCTGTAAAGCTGTTAAAATTGTTTTTACAGTCATTATAGGGTTTTAGGGTTTGCTGTTACATCGTCATGACAACAAACTTGTAAAATTGGTGTGACGACGAGGAGGGCGGGGCCAAGCCGTGACTACGCACGCCTGGCCCTTGTTCAGGCTAATCAGTCGAGGAGAAGGATAAATGCAGCGGAATGCAGCAGTTCAGTAGAGAGAGAGCCTAACTGGGGGTCGGGCGTGTGCGTAGTCACGGCCCATCACAACTGGATATAACTTTAAATAGAAAATGCTAGAGAGCAATTTTATCACACTAAATTTATGTTACCACACATATTGCTTGCATCTTGAGGCTATAGTCTTGAAACAGTAAGTATTTTAAAGCTTTCAGATTCGCCTCATTCACTTCCATTATAAGTGCCTCAGATTTTTGCTTCTCTCGAAGAAAAGTATGAAGGTTTGTGGTAATCAACATTATGCCACAAATGCTGTCGATTGAGCTTAACTTGTATTGAACCTTTACAGTGTAGAATATTTAACTTAGAATTACTTTGCAATACAAAATCTTCCATTTTTTATTTAACTTACCTAACTCTAAACCAAAAAGAAGTAATGAGTATTGAACTATCTAAAAAAGTTACATAACCCCTGGTGGTATGAGTTCCGTTGACCCAATTCCACTGAAACCTTAGTGGGGTAGGTGTTGAGTAAATATTGGATGTAAAGAGATCAACTCAGCATCCTTTTACTGGAGTGATGCCCTGCTTCAGATGCTATGACTGGCCCTCTTGGCAGCCCCCTTACCTTGTATGGCTCGCCAAACAGATTAAATCCAGTTGAGAACAAGTCTTCATCTTGCTGCACTTCCTGCGTCCTTCTCTCCCATTCCTTCTTTTTCAGTGCTGAGCGATCCTGCTCATAATGACTGTAGAGAAAAAGAGAGAAAGTATGACTAGAAATCAACGTCAAAAAAGCCCTGCCTGTACGAGATTCAAGGGAAGCCCTTATCTGTCTAATAGTCCCGAGCTGACACTAAACAGATGAGGAGAGCGTGGCAGAGATAAAGTAACTGGATTGGTGCACAGATGCTTTGCCGGAACAGACAGGAGACTGCCAGGAAGAGGCAGCTCTGTTTGAAATGCTGTAAGATGGGCGGCAGCCTCAGGGGGAGTTTATTTAGATTTGAAGGACCTCGTATGGCAATCAGTGCAGGGGATTGTTACAGGAAAATCAAGCTTGTTTTAAACAAAGGCAAATGTCATAACGCGGTAGCTGACAATCCCAAAATCAGTGCGTGGAGCAAATGATTTCACAAACGAAAACACTGAGGGACTCTGTCAGCATTGTATTTTTCTTTTCATTCATAAAAAGGTCAAGTGTGTAATTTCTGCGCCACTAGCCACACCAAACTAAATTGTGAACATATTGACTGATTCTCAAACACTCGTCCTGTCTTCCATCGGTCGGATTAACATACAATCCCACCCGAAATTCACTCCATTGTTGGGACAATATTGCTGTGTCGGGCTAATGGGGATGCTCAGACAAACAGAGCAATGTTTTGATAGCGCCACAGAGCCAGTGTTAACACTTTTCAAGGGAACCAACCAAGGGATTACTTAATCCATCGCTTTTAAAAATTAACTATGGTTCAAATACATATATATATATATATATATATATATATATATATATATATATATATATGAATGTTATAAAATATTGATACATAGATTATTGACCATTATTGTATGTTATTTTTATTTTCTTGATACCTTTTTGAGGCATCGACATTTCAATATAAGCAGACATTTGTATTAAAAGCCTAATTTGTGTTCTTTCCAATACACCGTCAGTTTGCATCTGTTAAATGTAGTCTATTGTAATAGCTTTTGGAGACCACAAGGGGGTGAAATAACATTCCTTGTACTTAAAAGGGATAGTTCACCCAAAAATGAAAATTCTCTCATCATTTAATCACCCTCATGTCATCCCAGATCTGTATTACATTCTTTCTTCTGCAGAACACAAATTATGACTTTTAGAAGAATATTTCAGCTTTGTAGGTCCATACAGTGCAAATGGGTGGGGCCAGCAAATGCATGCCAACATTTTTACGCTCCAAAAAGCGCATAAAGGTAGCATAAAAGTAATCCATACGACACCAGTATTTTAATCCATATCTTCAGAAGTAATATGATCGGTGTGTAATATGATAATATGATATTTAAGTCCTTTTTTGCAAGAAATACTTCTCCCTGCCCATTAGGTGGTGATATACATGAAGAATGTGAATCACCAAAATTACAAGAAGAATGTGAAAGTTAAAGTGGAGATTGACTAAGCAAGTCATGAAGCAAGTTATGTCTCTGTATTTATGGGCTCCATTCAAGCTGTCAAACCACAAAAAGTCATACTTGTAACTGAGAATCGGTGGCGGCGCTCTGCGTACCTTCATAGAAAATAATTGTTTCTTATTTTAGAACGCACCATGTTGTCTGCCAGATGTGTCCGGTGTGCGACCACCTTTAAGTTGCCCTACAGTTCACACTTCACCAAAGTTGTGTTGAGAAATTTTGTGATTCCTATGGTTTCACTACAAACACCATATTTTCAACTCTGGTTTCTGTAGTAAAACTATGGTTAATTTTAAAGGAATGGATAAAGACATTGTGAAAATCATTGAGAGGGAACCCAAAATAATTGCAAGGGAACATAAAACTATTAATATCTAAAAACCTCATCACTTATCTCTTACACTTCACAATTTAAAATGACTATTATTTTCACATTTTGGTCATGAAATTGTTGCTTTCTTCTAATGTCAGCACTGCTAAGACCTGAGATACCTCAAACACATTTCATCAACCCCTGCTAATAGGACACTTCCCAGAGCAACAGCGAGGGAAGTGATGGATAGCACGGCATTCCAGAGTGTTGGTATCAGTCCGCCTTCAATCGGCCTTTGCTTCCCTTCGAAGCACACCTCGGGGTCCCGTGGCTTCTGCCGCAGCATTTAATCCATCACCAAATTATTCCAGAAGGCAGGAGATGAAACGGTGCAAGAAAAACGAGGCCTGGTCCGGGGTTGACAGGTGCTTCTTCCGAGAGGGGTCGAGGAAGAAATAAGCGACAAAGAAAAGTGGGAATAAACACAGCTACGAGAGAGTGACGGCCCATCCCTGGCCAGAATGACAGCAAGATGTCAGTTATCTTTATGTCAGAGCATTGGGCACACCTGAAACAGCCATCTGACAGCATGATAGATCAAATTTACAGCTGTCAGTGGCAGAGCCTTCCAGGCACTTGACTCCCCTGACACTACATTAGCCTCGAAATGCAGAGCGCTGTGTTAGGCATTGATGGGTTGGCTTAGTCCATTAAGAAACTAAAGGAAGTATGGCGAGGTGCAAATAGCCCCTAGTTATGGCTGCTACAGTGCAAGACAAGTTAACAATGTGAAGACAATTGCTTGTACAGACATATGAGTGTACTCATCTCATAGTGAGAAAAAAACACTTTCATTGAAACCTGTACATATTGTATACTCTTAATTAATAAAATTAACTAAATAAATGTATTTGAAAGCACATTATAATCCATTATAACTTTTCATAATTGTTGTAACTATAGCTTTATGCAGTATGATACTTACCTTGGATTATAATGGGTACTCCTTGAAAGAGTACAGTGCATTATAACATATGATACAATATTATATGTTCATGTTTAAATCCATTATATGCTTTAAAGTTGTAACTGTGAATAGGTAAGAATTATAATGAACTATAATTAGTGGTGTATGCTACTGTAAGGCAAATATTGCTATTAATGCATATATTTAGGTCTAGGGGGGTTTTCAAACCCCTAACCTAAATAATTAAACTTGAATAAATGTGCTATTATTTTCTATGCAAACAGACTTAATTATTTTTGGTATTAAACTATTTAACTATTAAACAGGCATAAATCCCATGCAATTACAATGAAGGAGGGACCCAAGCAATATCTAGGGACTAGAATATCATGGATGTGCTCTTTTGACTTTTTGACCAACTAGCAAATACTATAAAACATTTTAAACACCTTAGCAACCAAATAGCAATCACATAGCAATGCAATGGCAACCACCCAAAACACCTCAGCATTGTGCCTGTGACTTTTGCACAAGCAAGCAACTTTCACTTTTTCTTCAAAAAATGTCAAAATCTAGTTGTGGTAATTATGTTTATTATAAGGTATTCTTCATGCATTATTAAGAATATCCTTCTTAAATATGCATTATATACATACACAGACTTTACAAAAAGGTGTTACCAAACATTTGTCGTTGCCATATGTTGAGTCTAATCCATATGTTGAAAAAACTTTGCAGTGTCTTGGCATTTTTGTAATGCTATGTTATTGGTGTTGTTGAAGATTATGTTTTGAAAAATGTGGCATTGGCATTTTTTCCATTACATTCTTTCCTATCATATTCCCATACACCACCTCTCCCCTGCCTCTTCCAAACACCTCTGGAAAAATAGGGGGGGAAATGAACAGCGATATCTATGGTAAAGCGAATTAATTTAATCTTAGCCGAGCTGAGCTGCATTTGAAAGATAACCAAATAGACCGCCTACATCTCTCTCTCTCTCTCTCTCTCTCTCTCTCTCTCTCTCTCTCTCTCTCTCTCTCTCTCTCTCTCTCTCTCCTCATCCACCTCAGCATGTAGCCCCTTGTAAAGGCCTCCCATAGAGAAATAATGTAATAAACAGCCAAAGAGTGCCACTGTTATTAGAATGAAGCAGCCGCAACAATAGTGGGCCTGATTTCTGATTTAAGAGTCAATTATTAATTTGAAGCACTAGCTAATTAAAAGTACAGCAAAGCGTTTAGCCTCTTGTTACAATTATTTTGGAGGATTGTAATTATGTGGAGCTGCTTATCTCTGGCATTAAGGCAGTGACAGAGGAGGTGGAGATTTACTCTCATTTATTTCATGATTTCTAAGCATTGGGACGAGATTGATGCGAAAAAGATAGTGGCCGTTAATCAGGAAAATTCTGGGGTTGTCGGAGGGGGACAGTCTGGCCTAAGGGAAACCTAAGCAATGTTGGGAATAGTCCATTTTCATTTTTTCTCCTTTTGTTTTTCCTGCTCTGCATTTTTTGGGAAGTTAACTTTTACAGAGTTATCATAAATATAGTTTACTTTAAATTTGTTTCAAAAATTGATACCCCACAGAGAAAAGGTCACTGCTATTGTGCCTTACAATTGTGCCAATAACTGGTCACTTATCGAATCATGATACAAAAATAAGATTCAAATTTAGCATTATGTAAAACAACAAGCATGATTGAAATTAAACATCATTTTTGGTTAACACTTTTTAAGATACTCTGAATATGATACACAGATCTTTGACTAAAACATCTGAGAAGCTACTGTAGTAACAAAACCTCGTCCTAACTAGGCACATCATGTCAAATTTCGAGTGTCAAGTAATTTTTCTGTTTGGACTGAAAGTGAAATAGACAAAGGGAAGTCAAAGCCAATTGAAACATATGTCTTGTTTAAAGTCAACAAAATTTTCCTCATATGCTTTCTTAATACATTTTCCTAGGCTTATTGTGAATGATTCATTAGTGCATGTTATTCCAAAGAAAATAAACTTGCAAGCTTTCATCAAAATGTAATAACTTGCACCACCTAATTTTATTATAATTTTTTCTTCTGCTCAACTACATTCTGGTATGCAACATCCACTTTTCATGTTCCAATCAATTCCAAATGGATAAAATCCTACCCTACAATTATATATATATATTTTTTTTTTATGTCGAATGTTCTGTTTCACTTGTCACATTACAAAAGTAAAATGTGGGCAGGATGACCCAGCACAATGCAAAAACAAAATTAAATAAATAAAAATAGAGAAGAAGCAATATAGTCAAAAATATTTTGTTGACAACAATGCAGTTGATGGTCATGGCTGGAATGGACCAAAAAAAAAACCTCAAGAGATGTGATTTGACTAAGACATGGGGCCATATTTTAAGACAGCTACGGATTCAAAGCACAGTCAAGTTTACCTTTGCACAGCGAAATTCCATTGGTGAAGAAGGTGTGGGTGAACCTTGAGCTCGTGTGAAAGCAGCAAAAAACAAATTGTGCCGCAAGGGGAAATTTTTTTGCCACTGGAAGTCCATTGGGCATCACGCTGATTCTCACTGAGCTGACTGTATTTTGCCCGCGGAATTTCGCCATGTGAAGGTAAGTGTGACCATGTCTTTAGCGCAGTATTATGCGATACAAAGCCCAAAGTTAGTGGGTATGGCCATGAAATTTGATCGCGAACTAGACTTTGCACTGAGAATAGATGTTGTTCTCAGACGTCTCAAGTTCAATTACTTATTTCTCAAAATAAAGCAAATTAGGCCTGCAAACAGACATACATATGTACATAGTTCATGTTTAATTTTAATTTTACATAAATAATATTATTTTGGGAATCTGTGCAACCCAAGTAATGTACTTAATAGCAATTAGCTTAACTGAAAGTCAGGAACTGCCATCTGATTACAAAATTTTTAAATGTAATGTGTTACTCTACTTAAAAAAATCAAATAAGTAACTACATTACAGTAACTGGTAACTGTGTAATCCGATTACACCCAACACTACCCAACAGATTGCGCTAACATCCCTCCCAGGCCCAGCTGCATGTTGCCCAGGCACGTAAATTGCACTTAGATTTAGGGTTAAAATGGGTTAAGACGTAGCACACTGTCATAGCGCATAGCCCTGCTCCTCACTCAATAGTTGTTATTACGAAAATACAAATGTAGAATGGTATGGCCCATGGTGTTAGGCTACAAAAATCACTGCTCCGTGACAAATGTATTCACCCTCATAACTGAGAACTCAGTTCCACAATGGTGCAAATTTAGAATTCCCAGCAACTAGTAGAAATGACCACACAGACCAGAGTGTTGTCTTCAGGAAAGCGAAAGGCAGTGGTGGTAGCTGCAAAGGACTCTCTCAGATTAATGAGCACTGCTGATAGTAATTGCTAGGTGTCAGGTTATCACCCTAGCCACTGACACCACTTCCCCCCCAGGACTCTTTCCCTTTCCTCAAGGAGCCCATTGTTTGTGCACACATTAGCAGCGGCTCAGTGGGATAGCTCAGGTGCTGACTGCACAATGGAGGCCAAAACACACTTCACCTTTCTCAATCCGCCATTGTCGCTAACGTTTGAGGGTGTTTTTCCTTCAGGGCAGCACTGATTAGTAATAGACTGTTCTCAATGTCTAAAAGGCATTAAGACCGCCTGCTGCAATCCAGTGATGTGACTTTGTTGCATTTAGGTATGATTTACACATAAAGCTACCAACGTAATTACTGTAGCACACAGGTGCTAATTTATGCTACTTAAAATGTGTTAATAGCAAATACTTCAGCCACGCTTAAATATGTCTTTTGCATTATATAACAAACCATCAAGCCAAGTTAGATTTACTTTGAAAAATGAAAGCACAACCACCGTTTTCAATCAAAACTTTTATTATAGTTATTATTTGTAAAAAAAAAAAAAACTGAATCCATTTTTGGTGCAAAATTAGGGCAAAATATGTTTGAAAACTTTCTGGTTGTCAAATGTTGATGGAACATGACTGATAGGACACCTGCGTGAACTTGTGGGGAACTGACTTCATACAGTACATCCTCTAAAAATCACTTTGGGACCAGCTGGGTAAAAGTTATTACAAAAATGCCTCAGAAAAGGAAAAGTTAGTTCTGAGAACAAGGCCTCTTGGTTTGATGTTTTGTTTCTTATGCAATGAACTTCATACTTTTTAAAGTGTCAGTAAGTGTCCAAGTGCTTTTTGGGGCCATTGAAAATAAGATCTTATGCATTTTCATACAACAGCTGCAACGTCTTACGTACGATTCCCTCCAGTGAATCATAAAAGAATCAGAACGTCTCAGTGATCCATAATAAATATAATGCTTCATTTTTTAAATTGCCTCATTTGTTTAATTGCCTTTGTCACACAGTCTTGTGCTGCCTCTAACTCATTCTATCTTCTTTTATCCTGCCGCTCTTTCAACTAGAAATACAAGGGATCCATGATTAACTGCGTCAGCCAATTAGAAAGCATGTCTGCAGTCTGAAATGTCATGTCATGAATATTGCAGGTGTGCCAGCACATTTCCAGAATTTGACCCAATTTAGCAAACAGACCTCGGCGTGCACTGTAACATCAGTGTCCACAAACATCACGAGCACTGACAGTCACAGTGAGGATTACACCAGAGATAAACCGCTAGCCCCAGTGCATCGAAACCCACAAAACAAATGTACATTTTCCATGTCATCAAACTGTAAAAACTGATCTGGGCGCAGTAATATTCAACACTGAATTCGGCAGACTGCATAATCGAGAGAGGAAATTATGGCAGCTGCATGTCGATTATCCTTTAATGGGCACCGACTTCAAATTAATGTCTTCTTCATGTTCCATATTTCACATTCATATTGAGAGGATTTTACCACAATTACGATGTAATTGCAGATCTGCGGCTGAAGTTAACAGCATACAGGGTGCGCTTCAGAAGCTAAATCTAATCTAAGTCTATTTTAAATTGCTGTGGATGGTAATTTGTCGTAAGATTGGCCCTCCATATGGTTTAACATCAAGTGCATTACGAAAGGAAAAAAGGAAACAAAAGAAAAACAACAGAATGTGTTTTAAAAACTGATGAAATACACAAAGAAACAAACCAATAAATAAATTAGGGTTGCATCAACGTGTGTGCCGATAGCAATATCCAAAAGTTTTGAACAAAATCTGCCAATAAAGATACCGATATTTTGGTGGTTCTGCTTTTTATGATACCTTGTTTCAAATCACTGATAATTAATTGCACAACTTAGAAAGAAATGTAAATATCAACTTACTTATCAATGTCTCTACATGTCTTCCATGGTTCACAATAAATTATCTTGGTTATACACAAAACACTAAAACAAAAAGCACAATATTAACTCACTTTTTAATATTTACATTCTTAACTCAAATTCTGAATAGCCTCCTGTCTGGCTTACATTATTTTTTTGAAAGTTCTTAACATATTAACTAAATTCTGAATGATGACATGATCACACGGAAGTCGGCATGTTGTATTCAAGAGTTTCGTCACCCTAGGATCAGCCACATTTTGCTGACTCACCATCAAGCACCATCTCCTATCAGACATGATGCGTCAGTAGCATGGGAGACCCGGGTTTTAATCCGACGTCAAAACCAGAAAGCAAACGCGTTTTTATAATCAGTGATGAACGCATTTCAGAGGTTGCATTTTTCCCTCAAACATTACAATGTTACTCCACTGATGGTTAGTTTAACTATTAGGGATTGGTTTCGGGGTGTATGATTTATGATATATGCACTTCTCTTCACTGTATAACAGCCTGCACAGCTCAAAACAACTCGTTTTTGGCGCCCCTCTGTGGACAGAACAACTGGAAAATGGAGCTCACCACTTTGGCCACTTGGGGCAGTATTTCGAATTTTGGTAAGCCCGGGACGATTTTATCTTAAGAAAAGTCGACCTACTGTTTCCGATTTCACTGTGAGATCAGTCTGATGATGAAGATTGTGCCTTTTAATTAGACGCAGCCTCCACTTTAGATTTAACAAACTCGTCGTCAAATTCATTGCAGTGTTGAACTTTAAGGTGATCAATTAAATCAATCGAACTGTAGTTTCGCCTCATGAAGTGCAAAGCTTACAAATGGCAACTTTGCTGCCATTGATTCACCCTATTCAAAGTAATTCTACACAAAAGATCATTTCTTTCACACAGCAAGATCTGTATTGGCCAATTGTCCAACATATTTTTATGCACCCTTTTGAATGACAGGAAATAATCTGCCTTGGTCAACAATGGTTTTTAAACAAACAGCCGATGTCTGATAGCACATGTAATTAGATGGAATCATGGAGCACTACTTCAGAAAACCACAGCATTCTACAACATTATAGCATTTTGAAATTAAGTTACCCATTGTATTTATCTAAAACCCTTTTTGATAAATAGTTTTGTAATGAAAGATGTTACAAAAAAAAAAAAAACATATAAACTAGCTGGCCCAAATACAATCATAAGATTGAGAAGCATTTAATATGAAAAAACAAAATCTTATATAATTAAATTTTTCATTCCTTTGAACTCGTTTTGGCACTCATTAATCAGTAGTTGATTTTACACACTCCCCTCTGAGGCTGCTGTGCTTTTCAGAACAAGACACCAAAACAGCTTTATACCAAACAACATCTTCCAATCATCGACCGGCAGCACGGCATTGTGTTCAGTCTGAGAGCTTTTAAATGCAGCACAATTTCAAAGCGAATCCACTTGACGAGAAATTAAGGTCCACTGGCTTGTCTTTAATCATGCTATGTTCAACGTTACATGGCAGTAAAATTTTGCTAATAGACTGCAAATTACATTGACTTCACACTGCAGATGTAATTACTTTTATGCTTTCAGTGAGAGACCATGCAGTTTAGGAAGAAAAGTGTGATTTTTTTTTTATGGAAGTGAATATCATGAAAACTGTCCAGCTCACATTTCACATTAAAATTAAAAGAACAAGATAAGAAATGATGTTTTGCATTGTGAATTTAAGCCTATTTTTATGACACTATGACTAAAAAGCACTGTCCACCTGTAAGAGGCATGACAGCCCATGCCCCGCCTGCATAGTTCGGATAATTACCCTGACATATGTGGATATGAAACATGACAGGAACACAAAATGGGTAATTAACTATTTGATCACCCCGTTTTATTAATTTCCCCATTGTCAGATTAATCGAAGTATAGTCCCATACGTCTCTCTCTCATTTCACATCTCCTACTTGATATACCCTGTGGAAAACAATACTTATTTTAGTATCTAATGTATGTCATCTTTTGGCTTTAGGGCTCCAGGTTTCTGTGTAACATATGTCACATACAGGCTCAGAAGCGCTTAAATGTTTTTCTGGCAGCACGCTAAAGTTGAAATGTATGTTGTCTCTCTGGTGGGTGGAGGAGTTCACCTCCGTTATGCTGACACGGACGTTGGCGTCCCCACGTGTAAATAAACACGTCTGTCAAAGCTGCTAAAACAAATGTGGTTTTAGTCACGTCTAGACAACCACAATGACTTCATAAGCCATATTCTTCCACACGTGTCTAGTCAAGCTAGATTTGTGTTCTGCACACAAGAGGAAGCAGAGCCAGAGCCACCTAACACTATTCCGTAGTTTCCGTTGTCCACTGTTTCTTAAGTTTCTTTGGATAACAAGCAAAACTGCTACAATGTCTGGTGGCACTTCCACATAATAAGATGGAAGTATAATTATATGGGTATAAAAGAAAAACTGTTGAAAAATGTTTGGGTTCACCCCATAATCAAAAGAAAAAATGAAGAAATCATATTTTGCATTAAGAAAATGAAATCTATTTTTAAGACCATTAAGTTAAGATTTTTACATTGTGATATTAATTTCAATGCAAATAGGTACATCCAAGCCATCTCTAATATCAATCTCATCTCAAAACTGTGGCCTACTCAAGCGTGGGCCGGGGTGGGCTCAAATTAGTCCCAGACCCACCCAGAATATTAGAGATTATTCTTTGACTTTAAAAATGTATTTATTAAATAGTTAAAAAAAAAAAATGCATAAATTCCGATTTCTGAAAGTGTGAAAGAAATTATTGAATGCGCTGCTTCTCTGTTGTTAAGTGGAAATGTTTTTTTTTTTTTTTTTTTTTTTTTAATTGGGCGAAAACTGGCTCATCCATTTTTGTTGAGGCCCACCCAACAGTATTTTCCTGGCTACCCCCTTGTCTTAAAATCTAATTCTGTTTACTCTAATGTAATGGAAAAAGAATATATATATATATATATAAAAAAAGTTTAAATTTTAATTACTGAAATTGTAAAACAATTTTATATATAAATTAAATTGTAAAGTGCATTTGTCAAATACAATTTTAAGTAACCTATATATTTGTTAATTTAAGTTTTATATAAAATTGTACCATTTATTTTCTTACAAAAAAATTTAATTTTTTTGTAAGATTGTAAGAATATATATATATATATATATATATATATATATATATATATATATATATATATTCTTTGTTCTGATTTAATATGATTTAGACTTTCTTCATCGGATTCATGGCAAACATAGAAACATTTGAGCCAACAAAATCAAATATATTTTAGTTTTGTGATTTCTATAAATAACTAAAATAAAAAGGATGTGCAGACAGAAATGGAGAGCAATGAATCGAGCAAGAGAGAGAGAGAGAGAGAGAGAGAGAGAGAGAGAAAGAGAGAGAGAGAGAGAGAGAGAGAGAGAGAGAGAGAGAGAGAAGAGAGAGAGTAGTAGTAGTAGTAGTAGTAGTGGTGGGTTAAGTAAGAAAAGACACTTTGATCTGTGATTCCAGCACACAGAGTATAGAAATAAAACCCCAGGCCCTTCCATCCCTATTTATGTTATGTGCAAAAATAAAGCAAGTGCAAATTTAGAATTAACTTCAAAAAATAATGAACTTCAGGGACCCCTGCAATTCAAACATGTGAAATATGTGTCTGATTGCTTTCGGTTGCAGGAATAGTTACACTGCCTCGAATTTCATTTCGTCACATTGGTGATTTAATTATTTGACATACGCTAGAGGGTTTAAGAATAATTTCAATTACAAAAAAGTATTTGATGTAGAATAGACATAGTTGGAGTAAAATTTACATTTAAAAATGCTATCATCAATTGCCTAAACTTTTGAATATATTCGATTACATCATTTGGACGATTTTAATATCTCTTTTGATATATTATGATCAAACTTCCCTCATAAAAACACAGTCCACAACTAGAATATAATCCCAATCCCATATACTACACAATGCTACAATACTATATTCTTTTAGCAGTAATGAAAAGGGGGATGTGCTTAATTGTCATTAAAATAATATCACAAACAAATCAGAATGGTCCTAAATGTGTGCATAATTTCCTTTAAACAATATAAGAATGTAAAAGTATTTCTTAAATTTGATTTTGGGGTGAGACATGAACAGGAGATGTTTTTGACAGGTTTTAAGATTCAACCAATTAGAGGAAAAATAGTAGGCCTGTAAAAAAAAGAACCAAAAACGTGAAAGAATGATTGAGACATCCAGAGACCTGCAAGAACAGGAGGTATTTTAGCTCAAAGACAAAAAAAAATGACAACACCATAAATAATTGATCAATTGTCACACATTATACATACATTTCTGAATGTATACAGTGAAATTATTTTCCCTGTATAAACAGCTAAACTGGGGTCAGAGTGCAGGGTCAGCCATGATACAGTGCACCTGGAGCAGATAGGGTCAAGGGCCTTGCTCAAAAGCCAACAGAGGTGTTGGCAGTGTTGGGGCTTGAACCCCAGACCTTCTGGTCAGTAACCCAGAGCCTTAACCGCTGAGCCACCACTGCCCCTGATACAAAGATCTTGTCTGATACTTGTCGTACTGACATTATAAGGGACACTGTTTAACTCTCATTACACACCACACATGACGCAGACCCATGCAATCCCAATGCTGTAAGTGTGGAGATGCAAACATTCTAAATAATATAACATCATCAAAAGCAGTGATTACATTAATGCCTTACGAAACACAAATGTATTCACTGACAAACTGACATTTTTGGCATTCACTCCACCCATATATGTAAACCACTAAAAGAAAAAGAAAGTACCTATTTTTTGACGAATATAAGATTGAAGTGCTTGGCACTTGGCACCCAATACACTCTAGGTTTGGGTGTTCACTGTCGCGGCGCCGTTTTGTGGTCCGTTCTGCATAACGCAGCGGCTCATTTTAGCTTGTCGTGGTCCATTCGGCATTCCATTTCGTGGCTAACCCACCGGACCGCTCAGTTCTCCCGATGGCCAGTCCACCCCTGATCGGCCCCAAAGTGCGTCGGCCCACCGGGAAAATGCTCGGTATGCCAGATTACCAATCCAGCCCTGCTTCCAACACCCTAGAAACCACTCAGAACTCCCCAGTAGCAAATACTGTGTAAGTTGTTTGGCCATTGTGGTGAAAATTTTTTCTTTTTTAATAAGTATTTTGAAAAAATATTTCAAGATATATTCTCTGAAAAAAGTCTTAATCTTGTTTTAAGGATGTTTCAAAGCATTTTTTTTTATTTACTGAAAAACTAAATAAAAATACAGATTGAGAAAATTATTTTTGCCGTGTAAAACTTTTTGACTCTTTGCCCAAATTAAAAACAATAATTAAAAAACCCAAACTAAAGAAATTTGAAACTCCAGCAGGATTCTTCTGTGCTATGTTGCGTTGTGGTCACATTCTCTCTAACATAACATCTCCCCTATTCCCTTCTCCGGTGAAATTCATCCTTACCCCGTGCCACATGCAAGAGAGCGCATTTACAGGAAGAGGGAGAGTGCCTTGCAAAAGCAGATAGCAGTGAGGTTTCCGAGGGCAGCATGCCAACCGCTCTCGCTCCCTTTCTCTCCTTTCGTCCTTTAATAAAAACGTCTCCTGAGAGGGGCCGAGCACCACAGGAGGATATTGCCTCACACATCAGCAGGGGCCACCGCCTCTCTCTTATTAGTCTCCAGTCTCCCGTCCCTTCACATAAATATGCCAAGAAGCTCCATCCATTTATCATTCTCAGTGTCAGCGTGCGGCAAAATCACACACATTACAACCTTGCTTTGTAGTGGCAAGACCCAGACCCGTGCATTATCACTGACGTGATCAAAGGAGGCTTGTTTATTTATTAAATGAACACTAATGCAGTTCAAGAGCCACAATTATGTTTTGTTTAGTTTTTTTATCCATATTGAATTTGGAAAGAGACATTCTTGCATTCCAATCAAAATTCTGATGCTCTCTTGAACACAAGTGTCATTGTAAAGTGTCTGTTGAATTACGCTGGAATTACACTCTAATATGCCAAATGCAGAAATTAGGAAATATAATTGAAATATTTGACCCTAGCTAAGCACAAAATAAAATGTAGCGTAAAACAAATAAAAAATAAACAATTGGCAGCAGTGTGCTGCTTTTGCTGTGAGCACCATTCAGATAATCTTAGCATGTGGTAATCCATTGCATCAACTTGATACAGTACTTAAATGTTAATAAAACTGATAGTCAATAGCCTTTAAAAATATATTTTTTTAGTTATTTTTTTAAATTTCTGAACTTATCTTTTTTATTATAGTTCAGATGGCCTCAATTTTTTAACTGTTCAATGAACAAGGTCATTCAAAATCAATGCACCCCACCTGCGCTTCCCCCCGGATGTTTTTGAGAACACTCGCAATGTCTTGAAACAGATGGACTGTGAATTGAAATTTTCATACACTTGTTTACTCTGTTTACATACAGTATACAGTACATACTGCAATGTCCTTATAGTGAGGTGATGCAGGAGAACAGGCCGTGAAGCACATGACATTTACTTTGGATGGGAAAACATACAAAATTTGTCTAAGAAGAGAAAGAGTGGTTTTAATGAGAAGAAATCCCCGGTAGACTGTCTAAATGAGTCTATAAAGTCTGTGCTGTCAGCCTCAATCAAAGCATTTAAGATGACATTGTACAAACATTGCCTCTTTGTCATGCATTCAGTCGCAAATCCCACAGTCTCACTTCTACTCAACTGAAGTAGAATATTTAATTCCCCTTTAATCCAAACTTTGATTTCAATCAAAGTTTTAAAGGGTTAGATCACCCAAAAATGTCAAATCTGTAATCATTCACTCACCCTCATGTCATTCCAATACCTTTTCTGGACATCCCCAGTCCTCATTCACTTTCATTATATAAAAAAGAGTGGCCAGGATATTCTCAGAAAATTCACCTTTTGTGTTCCACATAAGAAAGAAAGTCATATGGCTTTGAAACGGCATGAGGGTGAGTATGAAGACAGAATTTTAATTTTAGGACGAACTATTCCTTTAAGCTGGTAAATGTAAGTGCAGCTTTGTTCTAGTGGGAAGACTAGCAGGTGTACATCATTACACCATTAGCTAGGTAACCCCTAGCCAATCACATGTAACCCATTGCTTTATAAGTCTGCTCACAATCTATTACATTGCTGTTTCAGTGCGCTAACACAGCAACCTCCACCACCCAACCACCACCAGTTGAGTCCCATCATGTACGGTAGTTGGCTCCTCGCCCCTGCCTCCTATCTCCGGCAAGGTTATGACGGTTCCGAGTACAACAACTTCGGACCACCAGACAGGGCTTTCGCCAAGAGATACATTACTTTTCTGTTTTATAATCATCAAATAAATGTCATCTTATTTCACTCAGTCTACGGGTCTTCCTGATTGAAATAAAGTTACTTCAACCTAAATTATTTTGACACCAAAATTTTAGTTGGCTAAAACACAGCAATGGTCATTTTTCATAACATTTACAGCTAAAACTGACAAATTCTCAAAATGTGTCCTGACTTAAATCTAATACCATCAGATTAGAGAGTTTAGGGTGAAGCCTTCGCTGTCTAACGGCAACTTTTTCCACCTGTTGGAGCCAAGCTCTTTCTCCACTGTAATGACCTGCCTAGCCACATTGAAAACCATGTTGGTTGGTAAAAAAAAGCTCTATTATATTCTTAGAATTCCCCACAGAAACAAGTACTGGGGAGCTAATGTTCTCTGTAGTGAACAAAATTCATTCAATCCTGAATCCCACACCAGATCCTTCAAGCTATTAAGCCTTGAACCTGCTGTTCATTTTTAAAACGGCTAGATTTTAGAAAATGCCATATGCTTTTAGTTGTGGTTTACGATAGTTATTCAAATATGTAATGTGCTACTACCAACAATACCATAAAATAGACTGTAAAAAAAACCTTGAAAGTAAAGACCCACAGACTTATAAAGTGAATGAAGACAAATACAGTTTTGTTTCTTTAAATCTGCATTATGTAATTTTGTGCTCTCTAGCGTCATCTGTGGTTGAAATGTTAAATTGCAAGCAATATGCGGAAGAACACGTTACGCCCATCGTGTTTCGACACTGCTGCTCTGGCTGATGAATCTCATGATTTGAGCTTACCTGGACATCGCCTGTTTGTGATAATGACTGGAAGATATTCAGATCCGTGCTATTTTCATGTTGATGTAATTATAAGATTAAACATTTAAAAATGAAATATGACTTGCTTTGATGAAGATAAACAACAATCTTAATTACATCTTTTGAATGAATGAACTGTACACTTTTCTGAAACTACACTCAAAGTGCTTTTACAGAGAGAACAGGGGACTCTCTTAAATCCTCAAATGATCATAATTTTAATATGATCATTCAAGTGTTTTATTGACTGTTAATGTTTGTATTGTTGTCATGTTTATTCTGTTGGTTCCTGTTTTTCATGTCTCTTATTTTGAAAAGTTCATGTCATGTGATGTCCTGTTTTCCCTCCATGTACATGTGTCTTGTTTTCACTGGTTCATTGTTTGATTACTTTGTTTTTAGTTCTAGTTTTCCATTGGTTTTAGGTTATTAGTCTTGTTTAGTGTTCTGTTTGATCATTGGTTTATGTTCCCCCATGTCTGTGTATTTAAGCCCTCATGTTTGCCATTGTCTGGTGTCTAGTATTGATGTTTGTTTGTGTAATTGTTCAAGTCAAGTCAAGTCAAGTCAAGTCCATGTTTATGTTTTGTTCAAGTCAAGTTTAGTCAAGTTCATGGTTATGTTTTGTTTTGATTCACATTTTTAGTCAGGGTTTTTGGATATTACATTTTGGAATAAACTGCACATGGGTTCTTCAATTCATCGTGTGTCATTGCCATTGCCAGAAACAAAACGTTACAATTGTATTATACATTCCAATTTAAGATGTGAAACTTGTGATCCTGCTGATTCGATTTCAATGTAAGTCTTCAACTAAATCAATGATGAAAACATTGTTGACAAAGTTTTTTTGATTTCGTCAATGATAACAAAGATGAAAAAAGCTCACCATGAAGATTATTAAATGACATTTTATGCTTTTTTTAAAAGCATACTGTTGATGAAAATATGATGATAAAAGTTATACAGCATTATATAAACAGAAGAAGAAACATCTTGATAATCTGTCAATAGAAGAAGATATTAGATATGGATTAATTTAATCCATTAATCCAGTGTGTTGGGCATTTCTCCACTTGAGATGCTTGAGTTGAACTTGCTTTAAAAAAGGGTAAATACCTCAATCAGACTGTACTGTGTGATTGTGACTGACTGAACTGAACAGCGTCCTCAGCCGGAACATGTGACAGTCAGCACTTTTTCCCTGTGTTTACGGACATGACATCATGATGCAAAGAGGAAAGACATAAGCCAGCGATTCCCCACCAAATCCAACCCGACAGCTCATTATTAGCTCAAGTATTTTTATAGGCTTACCGAAATGAATTGGGGTAAGGTAGGACATTGTTTTGAACACTGATTGTTTATGTACTTAATCAATAATGGCAATTTGTTCATTTTTCACCAATAAATCTTACACAGTGCAGCTTTAAGCACTTACGTATGTCTATCTTAATAAAAAAAAGAAATTCCCACTTAATGAATGGATTTGGTTTTATCTCACATTAATTAACTGATTGAAGGAGACATCTTCAATGATGACAAGTGCAGGACTTTGAAATCTCTCAAGTCAGCTCTGTATAATCACTAATGTCACTTCACAGGGGTTTTAGTGTTTGAAATGGGGGACTAAATGTTCCTATTCTCAAAGGGCAAAAAAGTAGACAATGGTTTGAATAACTAATTAGAGCAAGTGGCAGAAGAGCAGGGGAGGTTGATGGAACTACTTGCACAGTCCAATCAGTATGCAATAACCAGTTTCTAAACATACCTGGAAAGGGGCACTGACCCTGAATACCCACTAATAGGTCAATTCCAGCTCTAATAGACTAAGCTAATATGCAATACTGCTCCTTTGAGAAGAGTCTTAAACCCCTATCTTATATGTCAAACTCTTTAAGCCCATTTATAGAGATGGATTTCAGACCGCTCTACCTACCTTGTATAAACTACAAACTTAATCCAAAATGGCTATTTCTATTGAATAAAAAAAACTTGCATATAAAATGCAATACATTTTTAGGATAAAATTATTAAATAAATACAGTAAATAAATAAATGAATAAATTAGTGTCAAACTACAGTACATGGCACACTTTAGAGTCACTAAATCACTAAATTTATCTTATTTTCTCCATGTAACACAGTGCAAACAATTGTGTTCTGTAATGGTATTACACTAGCTGGGAGAAAATTAATTAAAAGTAAATATGGTCCAATTCCCAGCCAAAGGGACACTAGCGACCATATTTACACTAGTATCTCATATTGCAGCACAATATGGTTATTTTTGCAGTAATGTCTTGTGTTAACACACAAATTGGCCATGCCTGCATTAATTTGACAGTAAAAATCTGATTACAGTGTTTTATTGTAATATATATATATTCTGTTGAATCTTTTAAAATACTTGTAAATACTGCTAGAAGAGACACAGGAATATAGAGAGGTATAGTATATGCGATGAAAGAGGAGGAAAGGAGGGATGATTGGTTGCATGATTATCAGATCAGATAGAGTCAATATGTAGTCCTGGGGAGTGGCTCTGATAAAGCTTCCCTTCTCTCAGGTGCTGGTCTGCAGTAAGGCCAGCAGTGCTTAAAGGTTATGGTGCTGTGGCAAGTTACAGCTCCAGACCCCGCTTCTGCCTGAGAGCAGCCAACGGCCTGCCAAATCCTTTGACCCCCAGGGCCTCCAGTGCCAAAACTTGATACTGTCACTAATCTTCGGATAATGACTCTCTAGTCACTTCATTGAAGGACAGGAAAGAGTCAGTTGACTGTGGATTTCACAAATGGAATGGCAACAGCACATAGCGTGAAAGCACAAAATGGTGAATTTGGTAAATCACCGCTGTTATCTTGAAGGAACCTTTGAGTAGCCTTGGTTTTTTCGTACCTGTTTTGTTAAGTAGCAAGATACACTGATTTGCCTTTTAGATTTTTCATCCAGCACAGCAACTCAGAGGACAGATTTGTTCTTGTCTCAATTGACAAAGAATCAAGCACTGAAGCATTCCTTTGGTATGATCAAAATTGATCTACATAAGTAGAACAGTTTAGAGCAAATCTGCATGTCTGCCTGTGAATAACTCAAAAGACTGCATGAAATGTGCTGACAAGCGCAGTTTCTTTTCCAGTGTTGATTTAGTTCCTATTAAAACAAGAAAAATTGGGCAGGACATATCTAAGGACTTCAGTTACATCTCATCCATGGACCTGCTATCTAGTTGGTTGCAAGTGGTATTAGGAGGAGGGATATTGTCATTCTAGAGAGCATTTGATTGGTTAGAAATCTGTGTAGTGCAGGCTGAGTCATCAAATTTCCATTAAGAGAAAGATTGTACATTTTAAATATGACACTTGCATCACCCGCGGGTCAGTATCTGCTAAAAGGGAATTTTGTCAATGTTTAGGAGTATACTAGCAATTAGGTGACTTCAAAACTAACAAACACGAACTAAAACCACAACACTTTGATTTGTTGAGTCTTTAATGTCTCTGAACTTACAAGACAAGATTTGTTCTGTGTAATAGAGTATGATCATGCTAACAAAAGACCATCAGTATGACTTACTAACGGTTAATGAGTCCTATGACAGGGTGGAGGGCGGGGTCGGGCCGTGATTTTACTCACCCGGTCCCTTATCAGGCTAATTTAGCCTCCGAGAGTTATAAAGGCCGAATGCGGATGGTGGTGCGAGAGAGAGATCGTTTACGGGCAGATGACTGTCGTGTGTTTGTGCTCTTGTTTAAGTTTTTCATAAAAATATTATTTATATTGTCATGCCGGTTCTCGCCTCCTCCTTTCCATTTAACTACTTTACAAGTCCCTTTCCCAGACCCCACAATCGTTCCATCTCTTTCAAACAAAGAGATCAAAAAAGATCAAATATTAAACACAATACCCTTGTTTCATACTAATGACTCTAGCAGGACCGTGTTCCCATCCCTTCATCCCCAAATAAAAAATGGTCAGTCGGACATCATGCTCCTTTTTCCACATGTGGCATTTTACTGTTAGCACTGAATGTTACACAGTTTATTACCCAAGCCTGCTTAACAGTATTGTTCTATTGTGCTATTAACACATGCTTTGTTGGCAGCCAACTTTTGTTTCTTCCACCCTTTGTCTTTTTTTAAAGTTATTTTTCTTCTGTGACCTTTCGAAGCTGTGTTCATGCTACAGTAACCGTCTATCTGGCAACACACACAAAGCGTGCGACTTTGTAGGAAACTGGAGAAGCTGTCAGTTTAGAGGGTAATGTCCACCTCATGGGGTAAGGAAAGCTGTTGAAGAGGAAAGTATGTGTCAACACTGGGATTTTGAAGTTGAATTCTCGTGCAGGCTCCGCAAAAATGCTTGCTGTAGCCACATTGGATCCATTTGGCACCGAGCGGTCTTTAAGATTTCTTGGCTCACGCACCCCTCTTTAAAAAGACAATGAGAGTGGGCGAATGGGAAACCTTTCACACAGACATGCATTATTAATGACAGTGGGTAAACTGATTGGATTATTTTTTATTCATTTGCCCCAATAGAGCTGGAAGATACTGAATCTGAAGTAAGGGGTTATATTTAAATCATTTGACCAACTAGCAAAAAAACTAAAAACCCAAACCCTAATGTTAAAACTGAAGTAATAAATATTACGGGATTAGGTTTACTGCTACTGTTGTTCATGACTGTGATATAAAATAAGGAATAGTTCACCCAAAAATTAAAATTTGCTGATAATTTACTTTTTTTAAAAAAACTTTTTTTCTTCATCAAAACAGAATTTAAGATTTTTAGGATTTCATTTCAGGCCTCCTCTTTTAAACAATGCAAGTGAATGTACCCATTTTTTGACGGTCCAAAAGTCATATTTAGGGTGCATCAAAATAATCCACACGACTCCATTCGACAAATAAAGTTCTACTGAACCCAAAAGATTGATTATTTTTAGAAACAAATCAATACATCAATACATATACTTTTTAACTACAAATATTCGCTTCCGTACATCTCTGTGAAGTGTGTTCATGAGAGGGATGATGTAAGATCATTGTAATGTCACGTGGAGGAGGAGGCAGAAAGCGCGTCATTTTTTACAAGAGGAGCGCTGTACAAATGCTTAATTGTCTTTGCTGTAGATTTGTATTTGTATAAGCGTATTGTTAAAAATGGTCATTTTACGCGTGTATCCAAGATGCTTCAACCTTCAGAAACCCCAAAGAAAATGCACAGCTGGAAAAATATCAGTGATTGCCTATACATGATCATGAGCGATTGAAGCTCTGGCTCATCATGCTGAACCTGGATATCAGTACACCCCTACATTCTTTCAAATATTGGAGGGTGTGCAGTGAACATTTTACTCCTGAGGATTCCGGACCATCGAAAGAAACAAAGGGTCGACATCTGAATTCATCGGCTGTGCCAGTGCTGTTTTTCCATCGAACTCAGGTATGTGTGAAAACGTTGTCATTTTCATGCCTCCCTCAGGCTCTGCACCTCCCTCAGCGCTCCGTTCCTCATCACTCGATTTCTAATTCACCGCATCTGCACTCAATTCACTCGCTCATCACTGCCTGCATAAATAAGCTTGTGAAGCTTCTTTTCCGTGTGATATCACCTGTACCATTGATCTCACTGTGTAAACCCTGTAAATCCTGTGAATCTCAGTAAATGCTCTCGCTCATGGTTTCACTAACTACAACTTGTGTGGCTTGAATTCCTAACCGTGATATAGCATACATATTTCTGCTAAAGAAAAAGCACAAGTAGATAACACAAAGGCATTGCTCCAAAATAAAGGCTGGTTATTTACTGCAGTAATGTTTTTTTTTTTAAGGTAAGATATTCAAAACATTTAATTAACTTTTACGCCAAATATATAGTATTCTGCAATTAATACTACAAACATATTGGCATTTTGATTTATGATTATCAGTGCATTCTTAAAGGGTTTTGGAAAGCAAGAATTTATTATCGAGTGTGCTCAACTCTGTAAATACTCTGTAAATATTCTAATTGTACAAATCCAAACTCGAACTCATTAACAAAGATAAGCAAGAGAAACCAGATTTCGTTAGAGACAAGGCAAATGCAATATTTTTGTTGGTTCAGTTTATTAATGAGTGTGTGTGTGTGTGTGTGTGTGTATGTATGTATATATATATATATATTAGGGCTGCCCCCTAATAGTCGACCAACCGTTAGTCAACGAGAAGAGTCTTGGTAATTTTTTTTAAAAACCACCATAGGAAACCGATAAACTGCTGGTTGGACGCTAGGTACGCTATGGACGCTATGGGGTAATTTTCATTAAAGGGTTAGTTCATGCAAAAATTAAAATGATCCCATAATCACCCTCAAGACATCTGTGTATATGACTTTCTTCTTTCAGCCAAACACAATCGAGTTATATTAAAACATATTCTGGCTCTTCCAAGCATTATAATGGGAATGAATGGTACCTTTGATTTGAAGCCCAAAAAAGCGCTTCCATCCATCAAAAAAGTAATCCATATGGCTCCAGGGGGTTAATAAAGGCCTTCTGAAGTGAAGCAATGAGTTTTTGTAAGAAACATATCCATATTTATAACTTTATAAACAATAATTACTGGCTTCCAGTAACGGCCGTCCGCACGTTCACAAGAGTGTTGAGTTCCGGCGTATGATGTAGGCGTGGCGTAAGCTCCGGTGAGAAGCGACGACTCACCGGAGCTTACGCTACGCCTACATCATACGCCAGAACTCAACTCTCTTGTGAACGCTTTTTTGATGGATGGATGTGCTTTTTTGCGCCAAAAAGGTGCAATTAAAATGTGTGTTGTTCAATTTTTTTAAAGATGGGTTTACAACAGAGGGTGAAGGACAAAATCTCTCTGGCAATGAACCTGCTGCATCTGTGCATTCTCAACCAGTCGGGAATTTCGTTGTCCAGGAAAATACATCTTGTGTGAATAAATATTATATTATAGTATTTTGTTTCCACCTTCACGACATTATAAATAAACAAATATATATATATATATATATATATATATATATATATATATATATATATATATATATTAGTAACCTCCTTTCCATTTACCATCAGGTATGCAGACGGAAAATTACTTAAAAAAATGAAGACATAAAAACAATTATAAATGCAAAAATAATAATTATAATGATGATGATAGTAATCACTGAAATGTGAATCATTGTTTTTCGAAGTGAACATGTTTTTTGTATTATTTTATGTTTTAATCTATAGGCTGCAGAGTTGGTCGCGATGAACTGCTCTGTGGAAATAAAGTGAACTGAACTCAAAGCACCTCCTGAGCTGAGATGTCTGAGGTCATTTGCAGTATTCTCATAGATGATACTATCCTTGCAAAACAAAATTTTTTAATAAAAAATCAGAAGACAGAAACAAAGAAAGAGTAAGAACCATTTACATGCGCATGTTCCACAAGACTGCACGCCTCCGTATGAACACCATGTCATACATGTGCATAGACAGCTTTTCTGTCATGTGTTCTTTAAAATATAATAAATTGTGTTTCTTCAAGCACGTGTCTCTGTCTCTACGGGCATATTATTTGTAATATTATGTTGATAATAATAATAGCCTAATAATAATAATAATAATAAGAAGAAGAAGAATAATTGAATACATGGGAAATCGAGCCAAATATCATCTTGACATGGTCAAAAACATCAGCTATTGGTGATCACTCTGATCATCGTCGATCCTGAGATCAACCCTAATGTGCATTTCTCTCTATAAATTAACAAAATGTTCAGACCGCTTTTGCAGGTGTTCGTGCGTGCGCTTGTAAAATTTACATTTTTAAGTCTCGTTATTATGGTTTAGTATTTTTCTATAATGTAGAACAGTGTTAGCAATGTTACTAATAACACTCTTTCTCAGTCCTGGAACTCAAACCATTTTCAAATATATATATATATATATATATATATATATATATATATATATATATATATATATATACAGCATATATAATATATATACTGTATACTGTACATTAAAATGAATAGGCATTCATTATGGTTTCCTAAAGTGAATGGCAACACAAGGGAGACCCTGAGGTGAGCAACATGAATGTGACTAATCAGTTAAGACTCATATAAACACATACACCTAACACTGTCTTTATAAAAACACCAATAGAGAAAGAGAAAGCGAGAGGGAGTGATCACGATAAGACAGAAAGACAACGGACATTCACTTTATCAGGGCTGAGTGAATACAAATAAGAGATTAGAATTATGGGTGAAACCCTCCAACTTCAACTGCACAGGAACTGATAATCCACCACAAAGTGCTTGCAATAAAACTGTGTGTTTGTTGTGGGGTATTTGTACGTGCATGTGTATCAGTTCAGGACTACGCTAACACATTTATTACACCACACCATTACCAAAATGATGTGTATATGCCAGATAATGTTAGCTTGTGTCACTTATAGTAAAGTCACTTTAATAACAAAAAAACAGTTGTCTAGATTGTTCTGAGATCAATGTGTAGTTCCAAATGTACATTCCAAATATTTGGCCAAAATGGGTCTTTTAAAAGAACAAACCTTTAAGTTTAAATATTTGATTGTTGTTGTTCCTATTGATATGTGTGTTTGAAAGTCAGCTAAAGCTGTCACCTGTTTAACGTGGATGTAGTACCCTGTGTCAGGTGGCTAATTTATCAGCCTTCAAACAAGTTAAAACTAATGTTCAGGACTCAATAAAAGTTACTTAAACAAAGAATATCCCTTTAACATACATAAATATGCACGCACAAACACAATAATGTCTAAATTTGACGTCAAATCTGGTGTTTGTCAAACCTCTCCTTGCAAGTAGCATTGTTATGTCAAGCTTTAAATTTTTTAGTCGCTAAAACACTCGATCGTTCATTACAAGCGGAAACTGGAATGCGGTTAATAACGGGATTTCAGGCAAATCGGATGGTCTCGAGTGGAGCCCTTGGACTCGCGCTCATCACTGTCAATGAATGGGCAAGAACATGAAGTGAGACAAGATGTAGAAGCAAAGCAAACAAGCCCTCACTGGAGCTTAAGTGTCAAGCAGGAAATGGTGGGAGGGTGATGGAGTGCGCATGGATAAAAGTGAGACAGTTAAGGAAGCAAAGAAGGGTAAAGGTGGTAAGATAAATGAGCCCTTTGTTTGTATTCATTCACATTTTTAGGGGGGTGACATGATATTGTTTCTGTACTCAAATTAATAGGGCATCACCAAAGTCATCATCTATCAAACTGTCTGTCTCAAAATGCTCAAAATACATTCAAATATTTGAAAACAGAAAATGTGTATTAACAATAAACAAGCTCTGTGGGTTTTGGAACAGACATAAGGAGATGCTATTGTTTTATTAATCAGCACAGTTGTTGGTCTTTGCCGATAATCTAAAATATCAAGCAATTTATCAGCTTTGCCAATACATCTCAAGGGCCCTATGATTTATGCGTAGCAGAAAATATGGAAGGAACTGCAGAGTCAAGTCATAAAAACAGATTTAACTATAAAACGCAAATTGTCGCAGAAAAAAAAAAAATAATTCTATGAATTAATTTAATTAGACAGTTTTTAATGATAAAATGTAATTCAAATTTAAAACCTGGAATTCAAAGAAAATAAAACGGAAAACACGGAATTTGGGAAACAAATTAAAAATGGAATAAAAAGAAAATGGATTTCATAGGCCCCTACATCTCCATCTCATTTTGTCACAATAATTCTCACATAACACGAGAACATATCAAATGTGTCTTATTTCAGGCAAATTCTTAGAACTGCACAAACAAGAGACACTAATTTTTATTAGAAATGTTGTGTGAATCAATGCTCCTCCTCCCCACCACCAATCTAACTCCCCCTCCAAGATAATAACAAAAAAATTAATAATGAAATCAAAAAATGAAAAAGGAGAAGGGAGGAAAAATAGAAGATAATACAATTCCAGTCTCCTGCTGCATTAACTCTTCCTGAGGTTACCATAGCAACGGGCTTCAGGCCCAGACATGGTGATTGGGGGGGGTTTAGGCCAGATGAGAGAAAGAGAAAGAGAGAGAGAGAGAGAGAGAGAGAGAGAGAGGCCAGATGAGAGAAAGAGAGAGAGAGAGAGAGAGAGAGAGAGAGAGAGAGAGAGAGAGAGAGAGAGAGAGAGAGAGAGAGAGAGTGAGAGAGAGAGAGAGAGAGAGAGAGAGAGAGAATGCTGGTGTTGTAGCACAAATCCAAGGCCAATCAAACCACTCACGGCACTGAAAGGGTTACCCCATCAAATGCTGCTCCGCATGCTGATGAGCACAGTCAGACAAACCTTCAAAGACAGCAGAGAAAACCCTTTCCCTTTACAAGAAATTGATTTAATCACTCAAAAATGAGGCATGCAGGAAAGGCGTTTGGTGAAATGATGATCTCATTTTAGAATCCCATCTGAGATTCTCATAAACAAATATTAGCTTATAAACATAAATCCTCCTATAAATCATTCTTGATGCATATTAAGCTGTTTTGTTTTGAAATTGCAGAAATTCTGGTGTCCCATCAAATACTCAAAAAGCAAACAAAATAAAGCAAACTTATAGACAACGTTCAGCCTTTTTTGTACTTTAAAGAAATGTTCCGGGTTAAATGCAAATTATTTTTTTTACAATGTTGTCTTTTTGAAAGATAAAACATACATGGGGTGAATTCACAAAAAAAGTTGTGCCACTTTTGCACGTTATTTCAGCACAAAAAACCTGCATCTTATTCACTAACCACCCTCAATCGTCTTTGACATTCCTTTTTGTGCAAACACGCCTTCTTTCTATGTAAATTAGGTTAATTATAGATTGTGCTTCATTTACAAACCCCTATCCAATTTGCCTGGTGCAATTTACATCGCGCTGAAACACATTTTATTTAAAAGAGATTCTTGTGGATATTTTCTATCATTGATGGCAGCAGTAGTTTAGCCATTTATGATATATTGAGATGATTTTCACATTTTGATGATTTGTCATGTTAAAGAGATGATTGGTGTCTAAATCCCAGTAGTCAGTGATGCTGGTCAGTCCAAAGTGTGTCAGATAATGGTGGTTTACTGCATATATTTCTGTATTTAATTCTTCTGACTTACCCCTTAAACTTAGACATCACAATTATTTAATGGTAATAGAGAACATGACACACAGTAGTAAATAATCATTGTGCTAGCTAAACATCTGTCTTTTCCCCTTGCGTTCTGCAAAGTCCTTATTACAAAGCATAGTTTTGTAGTAATTCAAAAATCACAAACTTCCAATTTGATAATCAAATCCCAAAACTGTTATAAGCACCAACTCATATTTAGCATTGCAGCTGGTTTCTTTTCTGTGAGAATGCCAAAAGATATTTTAAACAAAACGAAAATAATCCCTCAGTCTGTTGACTAAAATGTCATACTTTTTAAAACATGCCAATCTCATTATTAAGCCAGGCACATTACAACATTCCTCCTTAAATTCTTTCACTCTGACCGCTTTCCAAAAATTCCCAATTGGTTTTGAACAGGAAATTCTGATGAATGAGCAGGCACCAGAGATATGCTAATCCCAGAATCCACTTTATGAGCGTATTTGTGCACATAAAGTATCCACCGTACAAGCATGTTTTCTACAGTACCGAAAAAATCTCATGCTAGCATGACTGTAAAGCGTACATTGATATGTTAACCAACATTGGGGGGGGTTTCCGCAAGATGGATTGCACTTGGCGTCAATTAAATACTACTTTTCTTTAGCTAACTATACATCATTATCAATAATCACAGTTACTCCAAGAGAAAAGCTAAAATATACAGTGCAGCATTAAAGGGAGAGTTGTTTAATGATATGTTAGGCAGACTTTTTGTCTCAGTCACCATTTACATTCATTGGATGGATTAAAAATGAAATAAAAGTGAATAGTGACTGAGGGTAACATTTCTCTTTTATGATCCATGCAAGAATGAAAGTCATACAGATTCGGAACAACCTGGGGGTGACAAATGACACATTTTTAGGTGAACTGTCCCTTTAAATAATAAAAAATGGCTTAGGCTACTGTAAATATAATCAGATCCATGAGTCTCCCAGAGAAAGGTAACTCGTTGCATCCAGGCACAGAAAAAGGCTTTGTGATGCTGAAAGAAGTGAGACTGAGGTGTTGACTGGGCAGGTCAGAGCAGATGCACTGCCAGCCAGTTGACAACCATCAGCACAGCAGCATCAGTTACTAAGCCAATAGGTCAAAGGTAATTTGCAACCGAATCTGTCTCTAGGGACTAATGAGGTAATATGCCACAATCCAGAGCAATGGAGCTCTCTTTACCTGTGAAACACACACACTCAAACACACAGTGACAAAGGTTTAGGCCTCAGGGGCTCAAAGGGTCTATTTGTAATTAATTGGCATCAGAGGACAGTAAAAATGCTTCGGTTTGATTATATTGGCCACAGGAGGAGGGAGAACTAGAGATGATGGAATTAGATTTCTGCAGGATAATCACAGCATGTGCATTTTTTTCCCGTTGATAACGATGCACCTCAGTAATTACATGTTGTACAACCGGCAAGGTCCTCCAATAAAAAAATATATAAATAAAACAAACTATATATATTTTTTATATTATTGTGCTGCCCATTAAGATGCCTTCCCCTGACAAATTCTAAGGCAGCATTGCATGTATCTCTCGTAAAAAAGGCAATTACAGAATCCATTGCTACGAGTGAAAAAATTCATCCAAGACAGCAGACGAAGGGATAGAAATGTTGATTATAAAAATGCTTCTTATCATTTGTTTAACAGTGAAAATTAGGTGAAACAACTGACTATTCTACAATATATTTGTGTGTGCTACAGGTATGTACAGTATGTTTATAAATGTCCAATCTACTTGATTGAGGAAAGACCAAAATCTCCAAAATTGCTGGTCAAGATTACAATCAAATAACATATTTCATATCAGCAGTAAAATCGGACAACAACTTTATCATTAAATGTGATTCCTTACATTAGATCACACTAAAATTGCTATTTTTCAGGCTGATTCAGCTAATGCGCATGCAGATTATCAAGTCGACCCACAGGTGATGTCTGTCTTTAAAACATGATTGGCTCATTTACCTGTAAGGCTGAACTCCCTTTATAAGTGCTCCATCTCTGGCTAAATAGTCTCTGGTCGAGTCCCCCGTGTGTTTTGTATGAGTAGCGCAATTTGTTTGATGCAAAAGTTGATCAGTTAGGATGCTGACTTAAGATAACTTTGTAGGCAGGCAGCTGGCAATGTTTTAGAACAGAGCCATTCTGTGAAAAGCTTCTAAAGATGCTTCAGAAACGATAATAAAAATGACTATCTACAAATCAAAGTGATCTAATTTTAAGTCTAAATTGCAAGAAGGGGAGGAAATGATCTTCCACCTTGATTTTAGAGATAACATGCTGAGTCAAGTCACCAAAGTGATTGTAATTTGGCAGCCTGGGAGGAAAAAGTTTGTACCCCCCTGGCTCAGTCCCACTGCCTCTCCACCTCTCCAGCTGGGTCTCATTTCCCCTAGACACAGAAGGGGCTGAAATGAACACGGAGCTGACATCAAGGTGATTTTCTTACAATCCTGTTCAGGAACTAAAACCAAGCTAGAGACAAATCTAGAGTGATTCATTGTTGGGTGAACTATGTCTTTAACTAGTCTGACTAGCACTAAGCAATCTGATCTAACATTTTCCTGCCATGCTGAGGTAAAGGTATATCAACATCCTGGCATCGCACACACTATACGAGTCAACCACATTCCACCAAATTCCCTTAGATCTGCCACAATTGACCAGGTTTAATGTTTGTTGACATGCTATGTCCTACCCTATTTATAGCCTCCGGTAATTCCGCCGTGCTCGCGAATGAACAGCTGCAGGCCCATACAGACCCAAGATGGAAAAATTGCCAGCCATAGAACGAGCAGAGCCTGTTTCACAGCTGCATGAACCACCTGCCTGGCACAGGTCTTGGACGAAGGGCTGGGGTTACTTGAAGTCCTCGGACAGGACAATAAATGTGGTCCCATATGACCTCCAGAAGACGTTTTAGCAGAAAGAATGCTTTAAATTAATTAATCTTGTGACAGTTAGACACTTACCCTCAGATTGACCAAGGCTGAAACTGTTGTGCATAATCCTAGCGGTATAGATAAATACATACTTTAGAAGTCAATTAATTTATCAGGGGCATCAATATCTATCCAGACTAGGCATTTTAAAAGTATCAGATCTTTGTAGCCAAGTCAATACTAAAAATAATGTAACAATACCAGTTGTTCTACAGCAGAGGTATTCAATTAAAGTTCCAAGAGGTCCAATCTCTAGATTTCCTACCCAGCAAAGGTCCGGACTATAATTTATATGGTGTTAGTTGTCAGTATAGCTATAAAATGACATAAGGAATGCTCATTTTTTGAAACAGTAGGCATAATTGTACATTTCTTAGTTGGCAGTAATAGTACTTTGTAAAAGACGAGAAAAAAAAACCTTATCAAAGTCAATACAGGTAAGGATTAGGACATTGGGGCACAAGACTCAAAGCCAAAGTAGTGTGGTTTGGGAGATCTTCTACCAAAAGATTAAAATATTTCAATGAGTTCATCAATCGAGAGCACTTTGCTATAAATACTAACAGATAAAATCAACTGTTCATTCTGAAGCTGAATGACAACAGTTCAGTATTTGTGTTTGAAAATGTTTAGATACTCAAGGGGCATAGGTGGCTGAGAGAACATTTTGAAAATGTAAAAGTCTGAATGGACCATTTTTATATTTTCCTTAAAATGAAAATCTAGCAATAAAAAAAATGTAAAAGTACAATAGTGAAGCATAAAAATACTGTTAGCTAAAAACGTTCTCATGAGAACTCCACTATGCTAGTAAAATCACATTTATGGTTGTTTTCTCTTGCCATTTATGCAAGAGATGATCTTTGATTAATTTTCACAAAAATAATCTGTTTGTGAAAGGTCGAAACATGCCGATTAAAAGCAAATTTTAAAACGTTAGAGTTTGTCACAAACCTGGTTTATCTGAACGGTCGGATTATCGGTGCTATCTTCACCCGAGTGCTTGCGCTGTACACAACAACGTTGTTATGTTGCACTGATCACTTGAAGTATAGAAATGGTGAGATGGGGCAGCAAAAATCAAGATGTCATGTGGTCCAGATGGAACCAAGCCGAGGTGGACCGCTGTTCTACAGTATAAAGTCAACAGTCCATAACTCAATACAACTTGGGGAATTTTTTTATCATATTGGTATCAACTACAGAAATACTGGCAATGTGACAACTCTAATTCAGACTACAAATTCGTCCTTTTTTTTTATTCAGAAATGTATCATAGTTGAGATAATCTGCAGTTGGGGCACAGTAGGGTACGTAACCTCCACCCCCCAAAAATGTAAACCCATCCATATTAGCGATATCTTATCACAGCAGTCTCCAACCCTTTGTGGTGACAATGCTTCCTCTAATAGGTTCTCTATTGACCACAAAGGCCTGACTGTAGACCCCATCATCTTTTTGATTTTGTTAGAGCAGTGAGTGTTCTCCAATGGACACCCCCATACCTCCCGTCACCCATTATACATTATGCATTATGCATGCTGAGCACTTGTGTTTTGCAGATCTAAAATCTCCCCTTGAATGGGGAGGCTTTTTTAAAAAGCCAAACAAGTGTGACAGTTCGTCCTTTGAGTGTGTCTGGAAACATTATTTGTTCATTTGTTCTGTTTTTCTTTTTTCCCCTTTCTTTTATGTCCGCCCAGAAGCAAACTATTTGCATGGCCTATTTAAATGTTCCATCATTTATTTCCATGTTACATGATCATTGTGTTATAAAGGCTTATAAAAACTCCCAGCCACAAAGACTTCAAATGAGCACAACTTTTCATGTTTACGAGCCGGAATATAAGACAAAGTTGACTCGCTTGTTGAGCTATTGTAGGGGGTAAATATTTGATTCAAAGCTAAGCTCTATTGTGTTGTCAAGGCATTCAAGAAATGTCAGCAAAAAGTTTAAGTTGATCATAGGGACCATTGGCAATGGTTTCTACGATCTATTTTGGCTTACGATGCTTTTGGGAAACATAGCCCTGTCCATTAGCATTTGCATTGATCTCAATGGATGTTGCTCTGCTGGCGCATAGAGCCCTGGAGGTATGCAACCTGCAAACTGCCATCTTTGCTCGTGGGCACTCAGTTCCAAAAACATGTATTTTTTAGCCAATCACCAGAGGTGTAAATGCGACATGACTAATAATCTGGAGCCACAGCAAGAGAAAAAAAAAATGCGTTGACAATGCTGAATAGCTGATGGCACCAGAAAAACGTGCACAGTCCCAAGCCCTACACTAGCTATACACTAACTATGCTGAGTAGTGAAGTTAACGGCAGCAAACAAGGAAAAATATCTTTCAATTTTTTTAAGTGTTTGAGAGCCCTCAAAATAAACTACATAGGTAAAATTTGTGAGGACAAAGTTTAGAGAATTCAAAGAATTCACAAACATTCAATTTTAGAATTTTAGCTAATTTGAACATTCTGTCAGTGTCTATGGGAATGGGAATGTTTGACATTTTGAACGTCCACTATGGGAAAACCATAGGTCTGATCAGTTAAAATAGTCATAGCACACTAAGTCAGAACAGTCTGAAGGTATTTTTTCAAGTTTGGTGGATGTTGCTTGAAAGTTCTAGGAGGATTTACCGTCAGATAGTCTCGATTTAGGGATTCTGAAGTCTCTTTGTCAAGCCAACATACTTTAATAAATACTAAAACATCTACTGTACTATAATGAAACATTTGTAATTTATATGTTAATTCCAAAACATTTTATTTCATCAGAATTCATTCTACTTTTAAATAGCTGTCAATAGGGAACTCTTTTCAATGACAAAAATGGTATAATTCCAGCACGTACCAACAGGAGCTAACTGCTGAAGCTAACCAGGCAAAACCTGACCCCTTGGTTAACCACAAGTATTTACTGAAGCAAAGCAAGAGGCATCTCCCCATCAATGTCAGCTGTTAAAAGCAGCAAATAAACCCTCATATTGATTCTTCATGGGAGCAACATTGACATTCAAATTAAATGTGCTGTTCAATCCAGGTTTTAACTACACAGGAATGGTTTCGTATCTGTGCTCTTATTCCAGAAAATTGGCTGAGCGCCTAAATTGTAATTTTAGAGGCATCATACAGTACACACAGGCTACAAAATCCCCTCTCTGCTCAGGAAAAAAAATTCCACAGTCAATTCATGTAATTAATTAACAAGGATATCATTATAATAGGAGTTACTGCGGAGGGAAATGGCATAAATAATAATTGTTCCGCAGTCTTTTTATTTCAAAAACACATTTTATATTATTTAATAGGCACTGATACATTCCTCCTCACATTAACATCATAAAATAAAAGACATGCATATCACAATATAAACACTATTATTGAGATGTGGGCCTCTGCGTTTGATGACAATGGATTTAATGAGTGACATTATAACCACATTCATCTAAAATTACTGCCTCTGTGAATTCAAGATGCAGGGTTTGCCATGGCGATATGTCGCACGGAATGTGATTCGCTTGGGTGTGGGGAATATTTCATGACAAAGGAGGGATGCAGTCTATTAAAACAATACATACAAAACCTGTCTAAGCAAGAGCCAATATGCCCTGTCATTCTCTATATTGGAATGAGATAGATGGCTGTTTATAAAGGCTTTGTTTGTGTATGTGCGGTGTCTATGTCTACAGCCGCCTTTTGCACAATTTGTTCTATATGAAAGCCTTAGTTTTGTTCATAAAGTGCCGTGACAAGAGGCAGATTCTCGTGTGCTTCTTGACAGCGAGAGTGTGTCAAAGAGAGGTGGACCTCCCAAGCTCACAAGCAAACGCAACCCATTTCCCACCCCCATGGCTGGGAGAGCAATATGAGTGCCATTGACCCCCCCCCCCCCCCCAACACACACGCACACAAACCTCTGCACGGTGGAGTTTAGATTACATCAGCGCTCACTCTCACGCCAACTGCCTCCAGTTGTGACTAATTGTTTGCTGTGATAAAGGGCTGCGAGCTGCTGAAGTGCATTAGATGCCAATAGCAGTAATATATAGAGCATTTAATGGCAACATAAAGAGAATTTTGTATCCATGATTTGATACAGATTTTATATACTACCTCCCTCATGCACACACTCCTCCACCCCCTATATTTATGTTACAGGACAGATGATTGCACTCTTGAGATCCTGACCTATAAAATAAATAAATAAATACCTAAGCAGCATTAGCATACAAAAAGTAGGCAGCTACATTATTTTGCCTTCTGTTTAGTTGCTGACTATATACAGGAATCCAAATCGGTCACTTATAAGGTTCTATTTAAGTTAGAGTGCTCTCAATCCCTCTTCCTTACTGTCTAATAATTCCATGTACCCTCTTTAGTGTAATAAATAATAAAAAGGCAAAAACCCACCCCTTTGTTCTCACAGACACCTGGTGCACCTTTAACTCTCACTCAAACATCTGCAAGGAGGAACAGAAAAAACGCACAATTACTGCAAGCGCCTCTAGACAACAATCTGGCTATGAGCCTTCACCATTATCACAGCCGTCTGTTTGTGCTTTGTTCCGATGAGTGTCACTTGCATGTGTAACTCAGTGGTGTATTTGAATAAAAAGGTGAACTATTCATTGAGCAAAACCAATGTGTTTGTATTTTAAATGCTACTAAGGTATTTGCATTCTATGTCTGCTAACCTTTCATCCTTGGCCTGTGGCCAGTGGCTATTCTGAAGCATCTACCCATGTCTCATCCCACGGACCACCAACAGACTGAACATCTGATGCGTAAAGCACATAAAAATAGCAAGAGCTTATTTCAAACTGCAAGCTAGAATCTGATTGGCAGGCTTTATGCAAATTCCTGATAGCAGAGTGCACATGCTATCAGTCCACCAGCATTTTTGAAGGGGTAAATAATGTTGGTCTTGCCAATGTTTGTAAGGCTTTTGGCATTGAATGTTTGGAAGATTTTCGTAGAGGCTCGCAGGCACATTATCATCTGAAATGTAATACAGTGGACTGTAACGCTATGGTCTTATAAATAGAGACTAATAGTAATAACAAAAATTGTAGCTGAGTATAATTTAGCAAATGCTACATATGGTCGATTTTACACTTCGCTCTCCTTCTAACAAAATATGAAAAGATTGATTTTGGAACACTTACTTTGGAAGCCTTGTGACTAGAAACCACAACAAACCAAGCTTGTATTTATATCTTTGCTCACTACAAGAAGACGGCTGAATGATTTGAGGCTTGATTTGGAGGTTTGGTGGCCCCAGCTAAGGGGCTCAGCTTCAATTGAAAACAAACAGAACAATGTGGTTTGGGATATAAGAGAAAACTATAATTTCAGGCTCTTTCAAAACAGCTCTGATGCCAAAAGAAGTACCACCATACTTTACCCATGACTTCACATTACACTATAAGCCCATTCAAAAACCACTTTACATACATGGAATTTTTGACTTGTGCCCATAGCATGTTTATCAATCTTACATCAAACAATAGAAGTTGCATAGGTGCTGTTATGCTGCCTTTGTCATGTCGGAATGATTTTTTATTTTTTACAATTTTAGCACATATTAAAGCAACACAATGTCAAAAACTTTTTCAGCTATCTTGGTTACAGAAGGATAACATAAATGGCTACAATAAAAAAATACCTACAGTATACACACACACATGCTGTGTTTCCATGTTTTATGGGTACTTTCCATAGACATAATGGTTTTTATTCTGTACTAACTATATATATTATATCCCCTAACCCTAAACCTTTCCCTCACAGAAAACTTTCTGCATCTTTCTGCATTTTTACATTTTCAAAAAACATAATTTAGTATGATTTATAAGCTGTTTTCCTCATGGGGACCAACAAAATGTCACCACAAAGTCAAACATTTTGGGCTTTACCATCCTTATGGGGACATTTGGTCCCCACAAAGTGATAAATACACACTCTCTCTCACACACACACACACACACACACACACACACACACATAAATAGGACAAAAATACAAAGGTACAAGACTGTACTTAAAGGCTTTCATGAGGGAGTGAATTACAATCTCATGAAAAATTGTACATGATGCAATTCAATTAAAATTGATTTAAAATATAAAACAATTTAAGATACAGAAGTATAGTTATTAATTATAAGTAGAGAAACAATATGTTTAAGGTTATTGCATATAGAAATATAGAAGTAGTTTAAGAGTGTAGGGAGACACTCGATTGTGTAATTCACAGTGAGTCATGGGACTGGGCGGACACTACAGAGTTTGTTTGCCATGCTGTGTCTGCCCGGATTCTCTGATTGGTGGATATTTCCCTGCAGGATCATGAGTAGTGTAATTATTCACCACAAATTCTGCTATAATGTGACATTTTTTAAAATGTTGAAACAAAAAAGTTGAAATAATATGGACTGATGACTTCAGTAGAAGTCTGTCTTTAAAGTTTTCTAGGGTTATTGTTAAAAATCTAATTTATGGGATTTTTACTAGACTGTTGCACACTTTTGAATATTAAATTTGCAATTTACTTTCCATTCAGTTTGCACACATTTTAAACTTTCATGAAGAATAGTGCCAGCCAATTGCACTCAGGTATCCACTTTGTGAAAAAGAGAAAAATTAATTGAGAAAATTTGAAATTGTCCAAGACATCTATATTATTCATGCAACAAAATTAAAATCACAATTACGACTTCCGAACTTGTAAGTAGGAACTTCCCAGGATGACTTGAAGGCAGCATTAAATGTGGCCCTATAGTATCATAGTATGCCAGACTACCATTGGAACCCCCAACCCCCACCCCCGTACTTGGTCATGGCTGCCAGGGTACCCTTATCTCCATCCACAGAGCCTGTGCTATCTGCAACCCCTCCATTTCCAACCCACTGTGGATGCACCAAAGTTGGTGGTATGGGACACAGACTCCAGCTCACAGAGCGGTGTGAGGCTTGGCATTCCTGCAAAGCTCAGATACCATTCAGAACACTTATTCAGGAGGACTGCCACAGGAAACAGGCCTTCACATGGGACAGACAGGCCCACCGCAGCTAAACACATCCAGGCACACTTCAACATCCTCCCAGTACCACATCATCAAGTCAGGGTCTTAATAATATAACATGTCTTTTGCAAAACGATTGTGTCTTCACCCAAAGAGTCACTGGCATGTCATTCCAAACCAGTATGATTTTCTTTCCTCCGTGGAACACAAAAGGAGTTCATAAAATTTATTCACGCTAGTGCCATCTTTGATTTTTAATGTGAATGACAACAAGGCTGTGAGGGATAGACTTACCATCACTTTAATGGCACAAAAGGTATAAAGTGGATTTTTTTGATTTTCCACATCTCATGTTGTCTGGAGTTCTATGTATACTGAATGTTCTTGGACAGATATTTTTTTATCAATGTTTTGTTCGTGGAGCGATCCAAAAACACTAAACTGCAGTAAAGCACATTGAAGAGACTGTAAGTATATCCCTCACAGCCTCGCTGTCATTCCCATTAAAAATCAAATATGGCGCCTAGTGTGAATAAGGTCTAAAGGGTGAATGACAGTCTCAATCACTATTCACATTTATTGCATGTTATTCCATAAAATGAAAGTGAATGGTGACTGAGGCTGTCATTTTGCCTAACATAATTTGCATTCCAGAGAAAACAGAAAGTCATGTGGGTAGAAAACAAATGAGGGTGATTACATGATTTGGGTGTACTATCCCTTTAATACCGTAATGGAGTTTTTCATTGTTGGACTGCAGATAAAGCTACTTGATATCAGCAAACTATTTATGCTTATGAATCTTTAGTGTATCTGACTGAGCAGTTTAACCCAAATAAATCGGTTTTGAGTGGATTTATGTCAGAGTGATCACGATAGACTGCAATAAATTCACTTAGCTCATACATGAGGTGGAGCACTGCTGCCTTTTCTGGTATTTGCACTATTGAGAATCCCTCAAAATAACTTGACTGCTGATCAATCTGACAGTACATACGAAGCAAATGTTGTCTTGGTTAATATGTTCTTACGATTACATGTCAATACTCAAAGGTGTATTGCAGGAGTGGGTGGTATGGCTAAAATCAGGCTGCAAAAATTTGCCAATATATGCACACCTGTGAGCGCGCATCATCTGAATTCTATATTAATGCAGTGAAACTTAATCACTTCCCGATATCATATTTTTTTAGTTGCTTTGCAGATATATAATGATATACACGCCATGATATAGCATAATCTCTACCGGTTGAAACTGTTCTACTATTGCATGGTATTTACCATCATAACGTCCAAGTGGACAGAATGACATTTGCAGTTTCATATTGACTTCTATGTTGTCTGGTTTCTTGGGCATCAATCTACAACTGCCGACTGTGCCTCATATGGCCTTAATGATAATGTACAGTGTTAAATGGCAGCATAAGCTTAGCTCGGTTCAATCAATACTATTGAGAACCAACACGCACACACATTGCCTTTTTGTCCTGTGGACTCTTTCTCTAAAGATTTCTTCACCTATAGAGCATATGTCTGTAGTTGTTTGTTTCCTCTTACTCAGCCTCTCTTGTCAATATCATTGTTCATTTCAGCTCTTTTGTACTTTTCATGGATTTTTATGCAATGATTCTACAACAAAGGTTAATTAAACCAAAATACAAATTAACTATTTTTTCCAATCAAATGCATTTTCATGTACCAAATTAACTTTGCTTGATGAGGGGTCATCGGTTATTTGCTGGGCAAGACCTCATCAATGACAGTAAGCTCATTTGGAGAAACAAATCTCCTGAGACAAAACTAGATAGTCTGATGTCTTCTAGCCTGTTGCATTGATGTTAGAAAGATCTCAACCAAAGTTTTAAGCTCAAATTAATTACCATTCCAATTTTAGTCTATCCTACGGATGGGTCCATTAGTGAAGTCAACTTGTGAGTTTGTCTAGATTGTTTAGCTTTAAATCTGGACTATGTAAGATTTTTTGGTGAAAAATGAACAAATTGCCTTTATTGATTAAGTACATAAACAACCAGTGTTCAAAACAATGTCCTACCTTACCCCAATTCATTTCGGTAAGCCTATAAAAATACTTAGTTTTTTGAGCTGTCGGGTTGGATTTGGTGGGGAATCGCTGGCTTATGTCTTTCCTCTTTGCATCATGATGTCATGTCCATAAAAACAGGAAAGTAGTGTCGGCTGTCATGTGTTTCGGCTGAGGACGCTGTTCAGTTCAGTCAGTCACAATCACACAGTACAGGATGGCATCGCTGGATGGATGTTTATCTGTTATCCATGTGGCGCAGTTGTTTACCTGCTATAGTGCTTGGAATTGGATATAGTATGTTGTCTGGTAGGGGTAATGCTTTTATGAATCGAACATTACTCGTGTGTTTACAGATCCATTGTCAGGGGAAGTTACTGTATGACTTCTGAAATTGACTTCTTGTACATATTATTTTCATGTTTATATTTTATCCCTATTATTGCTCATTTTATGTATTTAGTTTACAGTGTGATTAGTCCTATAGTTTCACTTGCTTTATCAACTGCATGTTAATTTTTTCAGTTTTTCGTTTCAGTCACAGTTTTAGTCTTTTGACAAAACTGTCCTTTAAAAATAGTCAATACTTCATCATGTTATATTCATTAAGTGTAATCAGTTTTAAAAAAATGACAACATTTTAGTTAACGATAATACAATTTTTACTTGATTACTTGATGAAAAGGGTCAAACTGTAACAGACCAAACTTTAAGTGAAATATTTAGAAAAAATATGTATAAGCATTTTCTAATGTAAACATATCTCAAACATACAGTAGAATTGTACATAGGCCTACTGTTCTTGCTGTGAAAATCCTGAGCTGCTGAAATACTAATGAATAGACTGAAGTATTAGCTACTTTTTAGAAGTTAGCCTAAGTTATTAATTGTCCATGAAAGGATATTACATTGCGTGTAGCGCGTTCTTATGGAAACAGTGTATTCACAAAGCAAGTTACGCAGCGAATATAATGATAATTCTGCGTAGTGCATCATTTAATTCAAGTTTAGATGTTCATTCATTTCGATGTCAGATGTAAGTTGTTCCATAAATGTTGTGGCTATATTGATGAATCTCATGTATAAATAAGATGCGTCTGAATGAGGTATTTACCCCGTTTTAAAGTGGTACATTTTTCTGGTGTTAGCAAGTTCAACTCACGCATCTCAAGTGGAGAAATGCCCAACACACTGGATTAATGGATTAAATGAATCCATATCTAATAATCAAGATGTTTCTTCTTCTGTTTATATCTTGCTGTATAACTGTTATTGTCATATTTTCATTAACAGTATGCTTTAATAAAGTAATTTAATAATCTTCATGATGAGCCATTTTCGTCTCGTATTCGTTATCGTTGACGAAATCAAAAATCCTTTTGTCAACAAACATTTTCGTCATTGATTTAGTTGCCAAGATTAATAATGAAGACTTACATTTGAATTCGAATCAGCAGGATCACAAGTTTCACCTATTAAATTGGTAAGTATAATACAATACAAACATTAACAGTCAATAAAACACTTGAATAATAGTATTAAAATATACTGGTAACTGGTGGGGATTGAGGAGAGTCCACAGTTCTCTCTGTAAAAGCACTTTGAGTGTAGTTTCAGAAAAGTGTATAATTCATTAAAAAGATGTAATTAAGAGTGTTGTTTATCTTCATCAAAGCAAGTGATATTTCATTTTTAAATGTTTAATCTTATAATATAATTATATCAACATGAAAATAGCACGAAACTGAATATCCAGGCGATGTCCAGGTAACCTCAAATTATGAGATTCATCAGCCAGAGCAGCAGTGTCGAAACACGATGGGCGTAACGTGTTCTTCCGCATATTGCTTGCAATTTAACATTTCAACCACAGATATCGCTAGAGAGCACAAAATTACATAATGCAGCTTTAAAGAAGTGTGTCCTTTTTCCTATCCAAACTATCTCTTAATTGTATATTTAAACTTAATAATACAATCTACATTTAATTGTTGGTCTATGTATTGTACACACATGCAGTCTGACATCTTTGGCTTTTATGTCTAAGTTTTTTTTCAGCTTCTCAAGTTTTAAACTAAATTGTCAAAATGTGTATTCGGCCTTTGGAACAACATGGAAAATAATTATGATACAATTTTCATTTTGGGCTGAACTATCCGTTTAAGACTGCATAGATGACTAGTCCTTCAGACAGCCAAACTGAATTGTCTATTTTGAAAACATTTTGTACATCCCTAGTCTCCACCGTGTAGCCCTTGACAAAAACATTCCCCTGTCAGCTATTCAATGTGCACTACCGAGGCAGTTTGCATTTAATTAAACAAGATTAAAATCACAGTCCATTGGGAAATAAAAAACTCAAGAGTTCTGTAGGCTTTCCAGAACGTTCGTAATCTGTAGGCGTCACAGAGAAGAAAGTTCTGAAACTTCAGATGAATCCAAGGTTACCAAAGTGGTTTTAAGTGACTATTTTCTCTGTTTTTGTGGCCTCCAAATGAGCTTCTGTATCTTTATGGAAATGGAATTTTGAGGTAATGAGATTTATGAATTTTGTGATAGCCATTTGTGCTTTTTTTTGTTGGTGTGGATGGTGATTATAGTATACATTATTACACCACCACCCACTCCCTGCGCTCTCTTTGTGGTTAACTGCTTTTGATAACAAATGAATTAATGAAGCTTTACAGGACAGTCAAATTGGATGAGCAAGTGTGGGAGAGAAAGACGTTGAAATAGAGAGAATGATGAGAGAGAGAGAGAGAGAGAGAGAGAGAAGTTGGCCGATTACAACTTAATGGTGTCAGAATAATGCTAATTTCGCCACAGACTTTCCCTCAGACTGCGCTAATGGCTTCATTACACTTCCACTATACAGTATAGCCCACAAAAGACAATGGGTCTCATTCACTAGTAATAGCATGCAAGTTGCATACTCATGTGCAAAAACTACAAATTTCAGATGGATTCACAATAGGTGCAAAATAAATTTGTTCATACCCTCATTATAATTTTGATAACTTCAGTTTATTGTAAAAGCTCGTAGGTAGTTATAGGTATAATATAGGCTCAAACGATATCCATTTTCGCATATCCTCCGCTTTAAAGCCATTCTTCATTCTATGCAAATGTGTCTTTATACTTACTAAAGATGTGCACTCGACTGAGAGCAGGCATAGCACGATTTTTAAATAAAACCAAGAATGCCACTATAAAACCAAAATAAACAACTTTTATATGCATAGACTACAAGTAATTGGATAAAAAAAAAATCATAAAAAAACATTTAGATGAAAAGTACTGTAAATCTGACAAACTGTGTGCCAATTTTTTCACGCTTTCATTTTTTCCAATTATTTTTGCGTTTCATCAGAATGCAATGCTAAAACTTTCAGAATTTTTATGGGAAAAATAATAAAAAAATGGTAATGTAAAAAGCTTGGTAGCCTTATCATATACACTGATAAATTATATTTTATTTAGACTATACATGTATTTAAAAAAATGCTTTTTAGAAGTAAAAAGTATGATTTCCTTTAGAGTTAATGGTGGTCATTTATATGTTTATCAAGACAATACTTTTACAATAAACTTTTGCTAAAATTACAGTGAAAAACAATATTTCCCAGAGTGACCGATCACATTCGATAATATTCTATTGAAATATTTATGTTTACCACCTGTGTCGCAATGCTTGTTTATATTAAAATGACATCATTTGATTATCTATACGGTACAACAATTATATATATCTCTGAGATATATATTATATCTCAGCTCTGGAAAAAATTAAGAGACAACTGCAAAATGATCAGTTTCTCTGGATTTACCATTTATAGGTGTGTGTTTGAGTAAAATGAACATTTTTGTTTTATTCTATAAATTATTGACAACATCTCTCCCAAATTCCAAATAAAAATATTGTCATTTAGAGCATTTATTTGCAGGAAATGACAACTGGTCAAAATAAAATAAAACAAGTATTTCTAGAACTTATGCTGCCAGAAACAACACAATACTATTTTTTAACTTAGGAAGTGTTCAGAAATCAATATTTGGCGAAATAACCCTGATCTTCAATCACAGCTTTCATGTGTCTTGGCGTGCTCTCTTTCACATTGCGGTTGGGTGACTTTATGCCACTCCTTGGCTTTGTTTGATGGCTTGTGGCCATCCATCATCTTCTTGATCACATTCCAGATGTTTTCAATGGGGTTCAGGTCTGGAGATTTGGATGGCCATGAAAAGGTCATGAGCCGGTGGTCCTCCATCCACACTTTGATTGACCTGGCTGTGTGGCATAGGGCATTGTCCTGCTAGAAAAACCAATCCTCAGAGTTGGGGAACATTATCAGAGCAGAAGGAAGCAAGTTTTCCTCCTGTATAACCTTGTATGTGGCTTTATTCATGCACCTTCACAAAGACAAATCTGCCCGATTCCAGCCTTACTGAAGCACCCCATGATCATCACCAATGCTCCACCAAATTTCACAGTGGGTGTAACCAACTTCTTGAGGTATCACCCTGGGATGCTTTTTAAACAGTTTTGAAGGAGTTCCCATCTATGTTGGGCTGCTTTTCTTTATTATATGGTCCAAGTCGTCAATTTCAAAAACTTTTTATATATATATACATTTTAGTTTTGTAATGAAATAAATTAATATGTTGGCACAATTATATTTTTTTGTCTACAAAACTAATTTCAAACATTTAAGCATATGCCTTCAAATCAAAAGATTTTTAAGATCATGAGAAACATTTCAGTCAAGTGTTTCAAAAGTTTTGACCGATAGTATATACATTTATATATATAGTTTAATCATACATTTTGTTCCAGACCCTTTCTGAGATAAGACACTGATTCTTAGCCTCAGTCACCATTCACATTAATTTTATTTTTTTTATGCAATGAAAGTGAATAGTGACTGAAGCTGCAAGCCACTAACATTCTGCCTGACATCTCCTTTTGTACTCCAGAGAAGTCGCCAGGTGTAAACAGGGCCAGAGAGAGAGGGAGAGAGGGAGAGAGAGAGAGAGAGAGAGAGAGAGAGAGAGAGAGAGAGAGAGAAAGGGAGAGAGAGGATTTGGCAGATTACGATTTAACAGTGGCAGAATAATGGTAATTTTGCGTCACTCTCTTTTCCGCTGGATTGTGCTAATGGCTTCATTAACACTACTACTACCAGGCTGCCCACAGAGGACAATGTCACATCGATCTTTGTCACATCACAATAAAAGCAGCTAAACACAACTGGCCTATCAGTCCAGGGGCTGAAGGACCAAGAAATGAACAGAGGAAAAATCAATAGCGAAATATCAATGCGGGTAAAGCTGCAAAACATCAAGCTTCTTGGACGACAAGCAGGTCCCCGCGAATGGAGAAAGTGGCGAATTGATCTCTAACAGGTATGTTGCTCACACTTTGGGTAATAACTCAATGCCACGGTGGAGGAGGAACAGCACGCTGGGAAAAACAGCAACGAGTCATAAATCAGGGGAGCCAGGCTCTATTGCCGTCAGCGCTGAATTGATGACGTTTTCCTCTGCCATCTAGATCATTCCTCTGTTGACTTCTGAAGCCTTGGCTTCCTGTGTCTGCTGGTTTATGGGGCATTTTAGCATGATTTCCCTGCAGTGCTTCTGTAACTAAAAGGTTTTATTTTTCAGGTAATATGAGGGAAAGCCCTCAGGGGAATTATCTAAATATTGAAAATAAGATATAATGTTGACACTTTACAATAAGGTTGTATACACCGATCAGCCACAACATTAAAACCACCTGCCTAATATTGTGTCCCCTTGTTCTGCCAAATCAGAACCAACCCACATATCAGAATAGCATTCTGAGATGCTATTCTTCTCACCAAAATTGTACAGAACAGTTATCTGAGTTAATGTAGACTTGGTCAGTTGAACCAGTCTGGCCATTCTCTGCTGACCTCTCTCATCAACAAGGCATTTCCATCCACAGAACTGCCGCTCACTGGTTTTATTTTGGCACCTTTCTGAGTACATTCTAGAGACTGTTGTGTGTGAAAATACCAGGAGATTAGCAGTTACAGAAATACTCAAACCAGCCCATCTCACGACACGTCTTAAAATGTATCATTTGAATGAACATAGTTTAATTCAACAAGCTAATTACTGACATATCAAATGTCTGTAATTCCATTGATGAGATTAACACCACATTCTGGACTTGTATTCAGTGCAGCAGGAAACATCTTATCTCAAGAGATCCTCCCAAAAACCAGACAATTAGTTTTTTTCCTGTTGATAAATTAAATTAAAAAAGCATCTGATAAGTGTAAAGCTTTCAGAAAAGGTAGGACTGAACTATTGAATTATTGTCCAGCTGTTTAATGATATTTAGTTATGTTGCATATTGGATAATAAAATAATTTGTCACCTGGAATATTTTTTAGCATTGACATGTCCAATATATAGTGCAATAACAGACAGAAATGTTAAACCAATGCAAAAAGCTTTATATTAATGTTATTTGGTTATATTCATTAATATTTTGCAATATTTTACAAATGGTTTCATTTTTATTTCGTGTTCAAAGACACACTTTTTAAAGTTTGAACTACAATAAACTCGTAATTTATGCATAATTTGCGTGCACCCCTTCCCCGCTCTCATACTACCATATAACACCAATCAGTGGCGGTGATTTGCCCTTAACCACTGTTGTGGTATAAAACTGCCAATGTAACAGCCCTAGCAAGAACTGCTCATATTGTCTTCATATAATGTAAAAATCTAGTTGCTAATTTAAAAAAAATATATATTTTACTGTTTCTTTACTTCAATCATTGCTAAATACAACTCCGATTAGCAACCCTGACACCCTGAAAACCACAACACTCTAGCATTTTGTCTATGACTAGCATGGGTAAGCACTGCCCACAGTTTTGCATTTTGCCCACAAAAATCCAGTTTTTTACTGTTTCTTTACTGTAATCTCCAAGTGGTGCAAAACCATCATAAAAATTCATATCAACCAGTTATAAAATTCTGGTCAGTTGTTAGGCTACATATTGAGGCACACTCAATAAACAACTTTCTAGAAGATGACAACCTATCTCCAACAGTAAAACAACTTTTCCACACTTTTACTCGCAGGGAAAAAATCCAAAAGAAAAATGGCTTGATTAAAGCAAGTTTGAAGGCAGACGTGATAGATGTAACCAAGAGGGTGCCAATTCACATAAAAACTGTCCTTCGCACCTTGGCAAGAATCACAGCAAACACATTCCTTAAGAAACTCTCTGAGAAATGAGAAATTCAGATTTTTTTTTTCGTTGATAGAATGATTTGTGTCAATGATGGTTTCCGAGTTGTGAAGAAAACACTGCTATTATCGTTGTTATTATGCAAAAGTCGACAATAACTCAGCTCAGCGCAACAATGAAGGTGTCAGTGCGTCAAACCAGTTCATTGCAGTTTATTTATGCATGAATATGCATTCCGATACTCCTGCAGCATCTGACACATTCTCGTACCTGAGTGTGAAAACACCTGGCACTCAATGCCATCACACAGACATAGAGAAACATTATGTTTGAAGCTCTTGAAGGAACCGTCCTATAAATGTCTTCTGCGTAACACATAATCTAAACTGACTAAATAGAGATGTTTTGACAGAAGTGTGATGAAATAAAAATTTATAAGAGAGAACGACAAACAGAGGCAATCATTAAACCAATACACTAAAAAGCACTTTGAAGGGGTGGCACATTATTTGTTTGGTTTTGACTGAATGAAAAGTAATAAATGAAAAAATAACGGCTGATCCTGAATGGATTTATTAGGTTGTTTCTATCAATAACTGTATCTATTTTTATCTATATCTATAAAGCCCCCCCCCCCCCCCCCCCCACCCTCCCCTCCCAATTGAGGTAAGATATTTGGCTATTACAATAAAATCAAACAAAGACATCAAAAAGAGGCCTTTGTGAACAGTACTGAATGAGGTACTATAGGCTGCTTTTTCTTCATTATCCTGACAGACTCACCTATTTTAATTCACTTTTTAATTAAAATGTTCATTTTGTAAAGAAATTCATAAGCAGGCACAATGCTATTTGTCTACAAAACTATTTCAAGCGTTTAAGCATAAGGCTTTAGACCAAAAAGATCGAGAGAAACATAAATTTAGTCATGTTCATCCAAGCTTTAGACTGGTAGCATTATTTCAGAACTTCTTCTCTTTGATAGGATTTGTCGCATTACATTGGTGCCCCTTTTGTTACAAGTGGCCCTTACCAGCTCTTCGAGTTTCTCACAGGGAGATAGTCTTCCATTTAAAGCATTTTAGCTTCAATTCATTTTCTTATCACCGCTTTTCTCTCACTGATAAAGATGTGTGTTCCTTTCGGATCTTTATCAAACAATAAAAGCCGGGGGACTTTCAGAGCACTGGAGCAGCTCGAATGACAACACTGTTAGTCATTTTATTGGTCACTTTTAGCACAAAATGTGAATGAGCCATGTTTAATGGGACAGATTAGCATGCGGTGTAAAAAATAGGTGGACAGTTGATTGGATGTGACTGACGGAGTGCCATTTGGATGTGATTGTTGGCAGACCTGTTTGCTCTTTAGCAGCTTTGTGGCTCCCTATGACTGTTTGTCTCCATATAAACAAGGTTCCATTTTTCCATGCTGAAGCCAGAAAATGGCCACTGTTTGTCCAACCAGACTTTTTTCAACAAACATCATACACGCACAGTTAAATCTTGACATAAACACATATTAACACAGGAATTGGCTTCTCTCCCTTAAAGAAGACAGCATGTACCCCTTCCAATTGTAAAGTCAAATGGACTTTGAATGCAACTTCCAACAAATGCATTATTTGTATCTCTGATAACAGGTGCACAATTATTAATAAAAAAGTGTTTATTTGTCTAAAACTCTGTGGTAGAAATCATCCATTCACATGCACCTTTCAGAGGACAATTGCTTAAAACTGAAAATAGTATCACTTTACAATGAAGTTCTGTACGTTTACATTGCAGTATGACTATTACAGTTAATATGAACTATAAACAATTGAACATTAATTTTAAAGAATCGTTTAAAGCTAATTAAAAGATATCAATGAATTTGAACATTATTTTAACACAAAAAGTTAGAAACGTCAAAATTATTTTATGACTATATTCAACAACATTTATAAATTAACGTTGTTAGAAGACATTTTACCATTACATTGCATTAGTTGATGCATTAGGTATCATTAACTAATGTTAACATATAGTACCTTATTTTAAAGTGTTACCTTGAAAATTGTGGCATCATCTATCCATGTTGCTCGAAACTTGTTGACCTTTTTTGACGTAGGACCCAAAAAGAGTTGCCAAATGTCAAAGCTGCTCTTTTCCATACAATGAAAACGCATGGTGATCGTTGGGCTTCAATTTCAGCAGCAGTTTTGTTTGATCGATCGATCTATCGATCTATCTATCTATCTATGTAATCTTCTATCTTAGGGGCCGCTCATTTTGAATGTGTTATTGCGCTAAAAAAGTTAGACACAGCGCAAAGAATATACCAGAATACAAGTGTCCGAACATGGGCTTTTAACCATCTTGACATGTCTAAAAACATCTTGCTCCAGCACGAGATGCTGATAAAAAGCATGACGTGGTACAATGGTCAAAGAAATTCTTCTAGCGCATGTTACACAGAAAAAAACATGGGAGAAACCACGCACTGAGGCTATTAAAAATGTCTACTTTGCCAGTCATTGTTAAAAATGCTCAACCCAGAACAAAACTCAAAGAATAGACATCTAGAAAGTCATGAATAGAGTCCTTCAAAATTCAGTATTTAAATGTGTTTACAGTGAATACTGGTCAGACAGTCGTGTATGCTGCACCACATCTGATGTGCCGTGAGCTACAACAGTTGATTTTATCTTCAAATCAGAAAAGGGGCAATAAGCACTGAGTGTGCATCTCACTTTCTGGAAGAGGGAACATTCAAATATTGCTCAATCAAGACCGCCGTTAATATGAGGACTCTAAAAAGAATTTGCAATTTCCTTTGACTTACATCAAGTCAAAGCAAAAGGTCAGTCTAAAAGACAAACTGATTCATCTTTCGGAAAGAAATGAGATTGAAAAAAAGTGCTCTACAGATACCGGCGTGCCTGTATTGAATCATCATATTTGTCATAGAGTTCTTTCAATGGAAGCAGTGACCTTTGAGGTAGTGGAGTAAATTGCTTTGTGGCATAAAGGTAAGCTGGAAGCTTGAAGCATGAAGCTTGATTAACCTGAAGATCTCCGGATGTAATCCAGACAATTAGGCCTTGCTCAGACTGCCACAAAAACTCAAGATTTTTTGCATATCCAGATTGTATCCAGATGAGCATTTGATAGTCTTGACAGCAAAAAAAAAACACATGAAATCTGATTTTTCCGAATCTGATTCAAACCACAATTGGAGGTGGTTTCAAATGCGATTGAAATCAGATTTTTTTCAGATGCGTCTCAGTACGGATGCTCTGGCTGCTCAATTTGGGTTTCAAATGGCCTTTTGCATCGCCCTTAATGTGGCACACAACTATCACGTAAAAAATCGGTGACTGAAGCACGGAACATCACAAAATTTACCAGTCTCCGGAGGAGTTCCGTACCGCGACTGGACAGGGCGCATATTTGGAGAGTGAGATGATATACCTTTTTTCCCACATCTGTTTTGAAAGCATCGACACATGGTTACGCCTACTTCATTACCAAAGTAACCCATGCAGATAGGTTGGTTATGTCTGAACGTGCAAATCTGATTTGAATCTAATTGATCACTTGCAATTAAGTGCGCACAGTCTGCCTGTAAAGATCTGATTTGAGAAAAAAATCTGATTTGCCTCTTGTCTGAATATAGCCTTAGGCAGCTGCAGAAGTCTAGAGACATTCATTATGCATCTACTGTTACTGTCTATTGTATCTGTTTCTTGATTAATTTGGTGTCCATTTGATAAATGCCTCAATCTCTGATGTCTTCTTTAATACTGGAAGCAAAGCCATAACATTGTATTGATAAAACTAATCTTCTCAGTTCTTCAAAGTCTTCCCATGTAAGACTCAATAAGGAAAACGAATTTAAACATCCTAAATGTGCTTAACATAATAATTAAACTGGTGCAATTTAACTTTATATTTCTTTCTTTATTTAAGTAAGTTTTCATCAATAGCAATAGCCAAAAAACTCCCCAAAAATTCAGTATTTTTCTGCATCACTGATGTTTGAGTCAATACAATCTTGACACGCATGTTGCTTCTGTCTAAACAAAATGGTCAAGGCTAATTGAAGCAGATATTTAAAGCATTTGAATTCACACAGCCATTAACGCTGTCCTTATTGGGTCTATTGTAATTAGTGCCCAGTTAATAACTTCTTTAGCGCTGGACAGCCATCTAGAGACCCTAACAGGCCTGCGGTTGATGATTTCCCCACAGACAGCTTTTCAACATAGGCCCTTGTGTCACTTGAACTATTCTGTGCTAGAACAATTGGCATTTAATGCCCTGTGGTACATCGCCACCACTATAAATCAAGAGTGTGCCAACTTTAGGTAAATTAGCAATGTATAAGGCTGGGTGTGCGTTTCATTTAGTTCTCAATCAAATCAGATTAGTTAAAAATGGGATTTCTGATATTAACATTTTGCTAACCACATTGAGAGAATTTTAAGTGTGCAATTGCAAATATGATTAAAAATGATCTAATCTTCACCTAGATATCAATACTAGACATCAAATGGCATTCACAATGCATGTAACTGCAATAATATAATATAATTTATACTGAAAAATTGTAGGTTGGAATTTCGTTGGATTGTGACAAATGGGCTATAATAATATTAGAGGTGTTTGCTAAAAAACATCATGATTGTTATAAAAATTTTGTGCATAATTTGTCTGGCACTTTTTGTGCATTCAACATTATTGATAACTCAAATAGTGTGGCTTGTTGAGGAGAGGTGAGCTATGACTTTTTGAAGCAACTAGACTACCAATTTATACCTGGTGGACAATGAAATGGTTGAAAAATCTCACAGACTACATTGAAGGAAGGTATGAAAAAAACATAGGCTGTTTCTGAATGTGCATTCTTATGTGTTCTTACGTTCTCGTGGACTCCTTCAATGTCAGCATCCACTGCCAAAGTTAAATTCCAATACTCAAAAATGTAAGTACAGAGAATGCATAAAATTACCTAGATGTGTTATTAATCAGGACGAATATCGAGGATGCATCAGATGCTGACTTGTGGGCAAGAACCTATTTGAAGTCCCAGAAGTCATGGCGCCACTAAGGTGGCAGGCGAAGAACATTTGTTGAGTTTTCCCTTAAGAGTTTCCCAATGTAATCTTTGCGATTCGTGAAAGTCTGACGGCTCGCGAGAGTCAACATTTGTTGTTTTGTTGGGCATCATTTTAATGAAATAATTAAAATATGGAGGAAACAATTGTTAACAGACTTTTTTCTTTGAACGTTCGAGTTCTTCCAAGATAGCTTGGCAAGACTGGTCTTCAAAAGAGCGCAAGTCTGCTCTCTGCATTCCTAAGGAATTTGGTGGGCTCCTTTGACTTGGGCCAGTAAACACCCAACTAGCAATCACCTAGAACACCCTAGCAATGCCCTAGCAACCAACCAGAATACCTTAGGAATCCCAAACACTTCCCTCGTCCATTGTTCTGGGAAACACATAGTCCTGCCCAAAACTCAAACCATTGCTTGAACTAATGTTGCTGTGTCTGGCTGGTCGGGATACTCACAAAGAGTTTTGATAGTGCTATAACCAACCTATTCTTATGTGCTGCATAGTTGTCTCTCTCTGCATATTAAGCTTGGTATTTTAACCTTAAAAAATTACACACTTTGGCTGTAGCTTCATTGGAAGGAAAACTTGTAATTTGTTTAAAGTCATATTTGTGTCCAGAGATCCTTAGCCTTGGAACACAAATTCACAGTTCTGCCGACTGCCATCCCACCAGTGAAACTTGTTAATTGCGTGCAAAACCCAGGGGCAGAAGGGTGGCAAGCCATTACCTTTTGTCCCTCCACATAACCTGACTGTTGTGCCAACCTTCTCGCTTTATCATGCCACGGCATTTGGCTTTCTTTTTGCAGGTGGCAAAATGAGGCCGCAGGCACTGCGCTTGGCAACCTCCTCTCAAAAACAGCATGCCAACTGCTGCGCCTTCTCAATTGTGTGGCAGCCGCAGAGATGCGGTGGGCAGAGCCTGGCTTGGCTGCCTTTTCAAGCCAGGCACAAATGAGATTGGCACCCATCGCAGCTCCTCGAGTAAGCTGTGTGATATATCGTCCCCAGCTGCGGTCAAGGTGGAGGCAGGGAGGCAGGGGTAGCTAGGAAATGTGGTAGATCCGTGCCTCGATGGAGAATGTTCAATTCCTGTGACTTAACAGCATGGGAGCGAGTACAGAGAAACGGCACAAAATGTGCCACAGAGTGGATACAACGCACACCATAATAAACTGAAAGTGTTGTTTCACAGCATAACAGAACGTTTAGTTTACAACACCCTCACAACATCGTGTCCCCAGATTCAGAATGACTGAATTTAACTAAATAAATGCTTCAATTAAGGTGGTATGAATTTTGTGTTTGTTACAAGGGCTATATCTCATAGCCCTTGTAACAAACTATATAAATAAAAATATTATTTAACATCAGTAAACTGGACAACATTAGATTACAATAACAAAACAAATTTTTAAGAGTTAGATCAGGTAGCTCGTTAAGATAACAAAAAATGGAAATATCAGAATTTTTTTGCTATAGCTTTATAGTAAACAGATGAAAACAATAAATCCACACTGGTCTAATCAATGTACATTTTAACCAAAAGTTGAACTGTGTTCTCAGGACATAGCATTTGTCAGTTAGGGGCAAGTTGTCACATGGGGCAAGTTAATGTGTTTTAAATGTTATCATTTTACACAATTCATGAATTACAATTTTTGATGGGTTGTTTCATTTATTTCTATTTTTTATTTTTTTTCTGTTTGCATTTTGCTAAAAAGCCTATAATAGGCCGCATAATGGCAGGTTTCATTGTGACAATTTACCCCATTTAGTGTGACAAAATGCCCCACCATTAAGACAATTTTGTTGTCACAAAAGGTCAGTCTGGGTTCAATGACATATATATATTTTTTCATGGGCAATAACTGGAAATGTTCAAAAAAACTTTTGTAGCCAAAATGGTATTGTACAGTATATGCATATATAAATATATATAATATTTCCTGGAGTAAAAAGTGTGACAACTCCCCTGAAAACTTTGATTTTTTTGTAACTTCTTCCATCTGTTTTAATCAAGGTGTACTCTTCTGCGCTTTATAAACTGTGGCCTAGGCCTTTTGCGATTATTAAATAACCGCCTGACCATTTGAGACAACTGTGATTATTGGACATTCAAATTCCAGTCACATTTTAATGACCAAATAAGGGAATTTTAAGCTAATATAGAGTATAAATGCTATGAACGGCACATTTGAACACCAAGTCTGAGCATCACTGAGCCGCTCCGCAGAGGTCAACAAGTTCCTGTCCTGAAAAGCGCGTCAAGCATTCTGATGCATGCACTGCCAGCAAAGGCTTACACCAAACTCCCTCGAAAATACAACTGAAAAGTATAAACTTTGATAGTGAATCCAGAGGATTCCGGTTTCACTTTAAACGATCGTGTAATGGCAAATGTTCCTTGTTCATACTCGCTGTTTTAATGACACGCAGTGACAGAGGAAGAGACGCACGCTTGCATGCTTAGATGTATAAAATGTATTTAAAAAATATATGAGTTCAAAAAATAAGTGTAAATGTAAAATTGGCCAAAACAAAGTTGACCAAAATGAGAGACACATTTGAATTATTTAGAAATAATTTGATATTTATTAAATTTTTCATGTCATTTATACATTTTTAAAGCCTTAAAAGGAAATCATAGTTTATCACAATTTGATATATGTATTTGAATATGTAAAAATTACTTATTATGGTGTATTATGCACACATGAAGAAAAAAGCACTCCTTAAAAAATATGACAATTTAAATGACAATTAATCGTGAAAGCCTCAAATGAAACAATTAATCGTCACAGCCCTAAAACAGATAATTAATCATCATAATCGCAATTATTTGTTTGGCAATTAATCGTCAGCCCAATTTTATAATCGTGACAGCCCTACTGTGGCCTGAGAAAACCGTTGATAAAATCATCCACCAAAATAGCTTCAGGGTTTTCCGAATACATATTCACAAAGAAAAAGCCTTATCAGTGTCCCCACATACAAAACAAATCCTCACAATCTAAAATAGTGTTAACGTCTAATTCAGTAATAGTATGAGGCTTTGCACATTTTAACTCCAGGATATAAAATGACTTATTGGGACAGGAATCCAAGCTGAGAAAGGCAGAGTAACAGAGAAAAAAGTAGCAACTGACTCATTGAATAATCCCTCCTGGTATTATTCTCAGGGCAGACATAAAGTACCATCAAATGAAAAGAAAGTCAAAATAAATGGCTGCACCTAATTACAAGGTCTTCTATTATCACTAAAGGCACAACCCTATAAAATATAGGCATTTAAGACTAATTAACCATAGCACTGGTTCCCTAATCCAAATTCATTGGTTATGACAAATAATGCACTCATATCACTAAATGTTTTGCTAAAAGAAGAGGAGAAAAACAGAGCACAGAGAGAGGAGCAATTATTGTCACAAAATTAGTGGAAAAAAACACACTCCAAAGCCAATTGACTCTGTAAAAGTGAAGGGCCAACATAATTGTGCTATTCATGTCAAGGCTGAGCCAGCACAAAAAAAGCATGTCCCAATATCCACAGTTAACCTTTGCCTACAAATAATGTGCTGTTCTCCACTGAACTCATTTTGCACCTCAGTGAATTTTGCACCACCTAATCTGACTTTTTTACATCCAACCCATGTTCTAGTCAAACCAACACACGGGAGATCAGATACAAATCAATATTGTTGAAGTACAGCCCTGGGCCTTCAGATAAGGCAGCAAGCGTTAAATACTAAGTCTTCTTGTAAATTATTCTGATCAAGTGCCTTCATCATCTGTGTACTTGAGTGGTGAAACATCTTGAGCTACAGAGTAGGACGGAAGCGATTAATCGACGTTATATGATCCGTTGTCGAATAGTCGTTTGATCTCATTTCACGTAACATGAGATCATATGAAACTCTAATGATGACGCGAGAGAGGAGCACAGCAGCTCGCGCCTGACTGAGGAGAGGAAGAAAACACATGTCCAGATGCACTCTGAACTTTCCAAACACCTTCAGGTGATGTAGATCACAAAATATAACGGAAAAATTTTAAATAAGGAAATACAGAAGCACCGTCATCGTGAAATAAAGCAAAGCCGGATCTGGCATTCCACTTAGGAAAAACCTGCATGTCAGAGCATCTAAAAAGCAAACAACCTGGCATTATATCTTTAATGCATTCTTTATTAAAGTTCAAATAATAAGGGAGTTATAAACTGCATAAATGGCAAACCCCCATAAACTGCAAAAATGGCATTATCTGTGCGGTCAGCGCCACGTCTATGAGTCGCGTGAAGGGGGAGAGATTGAAACTGCACCCGACTGAGGCACCCTCTAGCACGGGGAAGCCCGTCCCACGTGCGCATTTGATATAGCTAGATTAATAACGTGATGGATTGCTACGTATTGAATCATAATATACTGTAGCCTATGTGTCACGTGTCAATTTATTGTGAAGTAAATCGGTGATGCACAGCTCTATTAAGAAGATAGAGTGTGTTTTTGTGAGTTAAAGATGGATCAAAGTGAAAATAAAGGTGCAAGAGTGTAGTCTTAGCCCATTATACACTGTAACAATACTTTTGATCAGTCTTTTTTGGCTTGTTTTACAAAAATAATATCTAAAACTCCTTTAAAACAACGTACATTTACATTAGTAGTTATACTGAAGAAAAAATGTAATATTTCAATATTTTAAAATATCTAAAAACAGCCTAATATTTATACATTAACCAGAGAAACAACATATAAGATATTTAGACTTGCTTTTAGAGAATATGTGGAAAACAAGACAAAAACTCTTGATTGCAATAGTTTTTTTTTCCCCTTTGAATTCAGTGAATGTCATTGAGAGGTATTTTTAAAAGATTATTTTGTCCTCTTTATTGTTTTGCAAGAACGTTTAATATAGTTTAGAATAGTCGGTTAAGAGCTAATGATTAATCGTTGCAATAATCAACTGAATAGTCAAATAATCGTTCTAATAATCGTTAGATTAGTCGATTATCAAAATAATTGTTAGTTGCAGCCCTACTACAGACACATACAGTATGTCCAGTTCATCAGAATAATCTACAAAACATTTACTATGACCTGGATAACTGAGCAGCTTCACAAACAAGTTTTTGAGTCTTTGATATGCAGTAATATCTCTGGAAAGCATGGAACGTTCATCCATCCAAGATTCATCAAATCTACATTTTTAATACCCTTTTGGTTGGTTGATAGCCTATGTAAGCTCTTGCAGACACTAAAGGCGAAGCACTGCCTTTAAAAACTCAAACCACGCAAACTTATCACATAAAAATGGCTTTTTAAATACCCTCATAAATATTCACAGACTTAATGGGTAGCTCAGTGTTATGAATGTGGCAACAACAGACAAAATTGCCACCACTGCAGAAGTAATAAGCAACTAGCCCGTAGCTGCTCCTGGGAGGGAATATTTTTAATATCAGCACGGAGCAAAAAGATAACCTTTAACCTTAAGTTCTTTTTTTTGTAATCTATTTTTGTAGTGACTACATACGAAATAAAGAGCAAAATGTTGTATTGACTACGAAGACTCCTCACTTATGAGACAATAGACAGTGTACGCCAACATGTCAGCATGCCATCACTTGAGGGAATACAAAAAAACGATCCATATTTTACAAAGCGACTGCCAAGACGAAAGCACTGGCAGCTACAGCTTTTGAGTGGGGATCAGATGACTTCTATTCTCATTTATATTCTCGCAAGAAAAAAATGCAGCAGAAAATTGTGGCAGTGTTTTTCTTTTTTAAATAAAAGAAGAGAACTGACAGATTCCAAAAGGGAAAACACAGGATCGTTCTCCTTTAAAGAAATCTGTGGCAAAATCATTTGTCCTCCTAACAAGATAACAAACGAGGTAGCCAAAGGTAAAAAGAATATGTGGGTGCTCAAATCCATTTTCCACAAATTACAATGCTGTTGATACCAGCTCTATGATTTCACTTTATGTGCAGGACCAATAGCAAGAGGATAAAACAGGAGGAAGGAACTGAAAACATGTGGCAACAAAGAAAAAACCTTGTTTTACCCAACAAGAAACAACTAACCAGACATAGCCTGTATTAAGTCATCAATATAATGTATGTAGATCCCAATTTGTCATAGACCAAGTGATCAAGGATCAAATAAATGACAAGTGTTTTATTGTGTATTTCAGTTTTCCCCTCTACACTATGTTGCTTTGTATGGATTCATATATGCACTCCATACTTTACTCAGCCACATGGTGGAGATATAGAGTGTGTTTAAAATTCTGCAAAGATTTTGGGCAGACAATTATGTTCAGCTATTATTATAAAGACAAATCATGTCTTAAAGTACACAAACCCATAAATAAGATATCTAGCCCTGGCCAGCAGGGAACGCAATAGCTTGACAGCCCACATTATTAATAGTAATAAAATCCACCAAACTAATCCGCAATATTTCTGTTTGTATGATCAAGTTATTGATATTAACAAAAGAATCCAACCCACCACATTACAGGTAGTATTTCAAATGACATCTTCATAGGGCAAAAAAACTTTCTTACTACAGCTTAAAAAATATGCATGTTTAATGTGTCTGTGAATTTGTATAAAGAAGCAATAAAGGCATTATGCATAATTTCCAATTCTACTGTTAACACAAATCATATCTATATGTCCATTTAAGCATAATTCATTATACTAACAATAACACTAACAAAGTGAATTAGTAAATTAGATTACAAATTAGTTACACAGTAATTACATTTATATTACTCATTATTTGATATGTAATCACACTGAGCACTAATGTAAAACATGACAATTTGACTGATATATGACTTTTGCCTTATAATAATCTAATAAACAATTCAGTCTAATAATCTAATAATAATCTATAACAATAATTATTTATTATTATTATTATTATTATTTAAAGTAGGCTAATGAGCAAGAAGTGTTGGCTTATATTGCTCTTTTTTTCTTTTATGTTGTTTCACACAGAACAATTAAATTAATCACAACAATACCCAGTCCATCAATACAGAGCTTCTGTAATTAAAGCGTGTCCTAATTATAAATGCATCCTAATAAGCACAAGATCAGTGGGGGCATCACTGGAGACAGAACAAAGTCAGCACTACAAAACCCAGTGAGCTGCCTACCTAGACAGCATTTCAGAGCATCACGGGCGCGTTGTGAACACGCGTTCGGAACGCGTCTATGATGCCCAAAAATGCTGTGAAGGTTTGGAAACACGGCCGCTATCATGCGTCATAATGGACTTCACTCGTATTTCGGAATGTGACCACGTCAGATCGGCGTTTGAAACACCGGAGCGCTTGACAAAGACAATTCATTCATTAAACTGAACGCAAATCAAACATTAAGCATTGAGACGTACCATTGTTGCTCCAGCTCCCAGTCTCTGAAGAAGTCAAACTCGAATAGGTCCATGGTCGGTGTGTTTCAGTGAGGTGCCGGTGGCCGCGTCAGGAACTCTGGCTCTCTCCCTCACACTGCCTGCTGCTCTCTCCGCTCAGCCACACGCAGCCCAGCGGAAGGCGGAGTCAGGGCTCGCTGGAGGCGGTCACTCATCCCGAAGCAATCCGGCGCAGAACTTTGAATCAGAGCAGTTGCTTCACCTGTGTCCAACATACATCACCTGTAAAAACTGGAATTCTATTTAAATCTTATTTTATACGAATGAATACTCTTGTTATATGTGTGCCCTTCCTAAACCATGTATTACTATGATAATAACAACAACAACAACAACAATAATAATAATAATAATAATAATAAGGTAAACTAAAAATACTGCACAACTTTTTAAACTTTTTGCTTTTACATTTTAAGAAGTTTAACAGTGTCCAGAAGTCTATAAAATAAATGTATAGGATTATCACTAACATGCAAATGTATCATATTTTGTAACATCATTTAATACTGTTTTGGAATTATTAAATTAGCTTGTAATAAGATAATTTTGGTGTTAATCCATTTATTGTCATTTTTATTTTTGAATATTTTTATTTTCATTTTTAACTTGGTTAGCTACATTAGTCAACATGAACTAACAGTGAAAAATTCAACACTTGTCAATCTTGGTTAACGTTAATTTACCCTATATGCTAATGTTTGTTTAAAAATTAGAAGTATATGTTAAGTAAGGGATGAAGTACAGTCAGCTGGTTGTTTATCACAATATTAACCCCATCAGGACACCGTGGCGAAGCGGAGTGGTCTTGTATCAGCCTGAAGTAGCTCATTTTACGATAACAACCAGGTGACTTCATTATTCATCTTATTATATGGCTACTAAACAAATGAACATAAAATATTGATTTGCATTGGAATCATGTTATTATATATTTTAGAAAAAAATAATAATTGCTGAACAGCTGAAATCATATGAGTTCTGTTGGTGTGACTGTTCATTGTGCATCTTATTACAAGACTACATACTAAATAAATGAACAAACAAGATGAGTTACAATTATTTTATTAGCTTACTTTTAGAGATCGCACAATGATCCGAAAAGCAGGAGTGATGGCTCACAATACCTGGACGAGCAGTCTGATATGTGGATGTGCGGTTGTATACTTAGCAATATCAGACAGCTAGGTGGCGCCACCACCTAATGCATTATAACCTAACATGAACTTATAATAGGCAAAAAAATTAAAAATAATCACCATTAAGCAAGATTAATACATTCTATATAATATATTTGTTCATTGTTCATGATGCCTACAGTAATGCACAACATTATTGTAAATAAATGCATTTATATGTATGCATGGATGAAGACTTTGATACAAGACTAAGTGGCAATTTTGTATGGTGACCTTATTTTGATTATATAGCATGATTATATTCACTGTTTTGATTTACAGATTCTAAGAAATAGCCTACATAAGTCATCTTATGGTGTTTCACAGAAGTTCATGTGTCAGTAAAATGTCATATCAGCATGTTATTCTTTCAGTGTGATTTGTTTAAAACAATAGTGAGACATCTGACAATAAAACTGAATTTCCAACTAATCACATTTATTGCAGTTCTGAACAAAAAAATGTATATTGCATCAGTAATCATGTGTACCTTTTAATGCATTAGTAAGAAAATTGTAAACACAGTGCCTTTGCAAATTTCCCTGATAACATAATGGAAACATTACACAAAAGAATAGATTGTCAGGAATATGCCTCTTTGCATTATTTCTTGATACAAATGTTCAGCTCACATAATGAAAAATTGTGTTATTGGGAAAACAAGTCACAAGACAGACACACATGTTTATTGTTGACATTATAATGATTTGGCAAGAGCCATATGTTGATTATGGTCTGTTCGGTGCATAACAAAAACAAATTTCTCTATTTGCATAATTCGCCCAGGGATGCCCTCACACAATTAATTGCAGAGACTTCAAAACTGATATTAATCATACCTTAAAATAACACAGTGGGTGAGGTGAAATACATTTCTCAGGCAGAATGGCTTTCCGAATGTTATACGAGTGGATGCTTTACTGATGGATTTCACAACGGTCAGGAAGCACAGAGATGATGCAACGGTGTCTGACAATGGCTCATACTGATACAAAGCAGTCTATGCCCTTGCCACCTGCTCTTTACTAACAGACAGATGAAAGTGGAAAGGATGAGTGAGGCTATTACCGCCTTCTGCTCATAGTAATTAATACTGTAAGTAGCCTAATAATAAAGGGGCGAGACTATAGCTAGCTATCACACAACAAATTTGTCAGAAGGGCCATATCTCTGTAATTATGAGGTTCTGAGGAAAAGTCCAATTGCACAAATGTGTGTTTTCTTGGTTCTGTATGTAGCTTTCAAAAACATAGTTCAAACTACTCTTAAATTAGAATAGAGTTTGTGAATTCTAATTGAGTCCCAAGACCCAATTTGTTCCTTTTCTAACTTCAAAGCTGATTTTTTTTAGTAAGTAAAAAACCTGCATTCTACATTGGCTTTAAAAGCACACAATATCAGTTTTGCAAAATTTAATTAAAAGAGGTTTCTTCCATTGGTTTTATTAATGTATCAGGTTTTGACCACTCATTGAACATCCCACCCCAGTCGGGTCACAAATGCTAAAATGGTGGAAATTGCCTCTGGCAGTTGGTGTGATAAATGGCTTGAGAAATACTTCATCATAGGCCACATGACTGGCTCAGAATCCCTTTTAAAGTCATTAAGATGAATAAGAGAGTCATTACAGCTGTGCTGATACGGTCTAAAGGGGATCACCTCCTAATTATACCACTGTAATTTCTGAGTTAATTATCTGCTGCCCACTGTCCAATCCAAACTTTCATCTGTAGTCTTTACACAGTTGATCTTGTGCCCTTAAATTGGGAGTTTTGGATCGGGTGAGCTAAAAAAAAAAAAAAAAAAGTAATCAATATAGGAAGTATGGAAAATCTTTTGTTGCAGCGAACAAATATTTCTTGAAGTTATAAACATTCAATGGCCCCCAAAAGTATCTGGACACTTCAGCAATGATATTTAAATTTCATTCAATTTAACGATCTGAAACCAAGTGGCGTCTACAAACAAATGCTACCGGACCTTTTATCAGAACTAACTTAAGTTTTCTGAGCCAAAACTTTTTTTTAACCAAATGGTCACAAGGTCGATTTTAGTGGCTGTATGAAGTCAGTTCCCCTCAAGTTTATATAGGTGTCCTTGTTTTACTTTTTAAAAATTAAAAATCTGAATTTTAACTATTACATTAGCATTTTAAACCTTACAAACTTTTTAGAATAAATATTTTACTTTGAAATCTGTTTATGCTATCTAAAAAAAAAAAAAAAAAAAAAAAATCACTTGGCATGATATTTTATTATATATTTAAATGATATCATGCATTTTTAAGAGTGGCTCAATGTTAGTGTCTAAATACTTTTTTGGGCTACTGTTTGTTTATATAGTCTTGGTAATCTTAATGGGATTACTATATGCTAACCCCAACCCTATAATAGTACATTTATTATTATTATTATTAGTAGTAGTAGTAGTAGTAGTAGTAGCAGTAGTAGTAGTAGTAGTTTTAAAGCAATTAAAGTCTTTATTTAGTGTCTTCATAAATGATTTTTTCATAAAGAATAGTTTGTGATAGATTTCTGATTTATTCAACAGAACTTTGGTTGGCTTCATGTATCGGTTTCGGAACATACATAAATGATTCACTTTGTATCAAGCAATTGTCTCCAAGTTTTAAATCTTTCCATGTTTGCAACAAGATGAAAGCAACTTTTTAAGTAATAATTTAAAGGAATAGTTCACTTCCAAAAAAATTCTGCCATCAATTAATTCACCTCATGTTGTTCAAAAGCTATTATTTTCTTTCATTCTATGGAACACAAAATGGCAGATTGTGTAGAATGTCCAAGCTGCTCATTCACCAAACTAGTCTCATAGAATCACATTACTATAACATTTTTGCTAAATGAGTTTGACAGGCCTTGTTCTATGTACTGTATCGCTGCAGTTTTCTGCTAAAACAAACACTGGAGGAGCAACAACAAGTGTTTTTTGTAAAACTGCAGATTATGACATTATTGGTTAAAGGTTTAGGGAAGTAGGTTTGTTTTTTTAACCAAAACTCCATACAGAATTAACTTTAAAAACATAATCTTTTTTGGAAAACATTTAACTTGCTTTTAGCACCCCCTCAGTAGACATTTCACCTCGAAATGATGAATGAACCACATAACGACACCATAATGACAATGTTTTTTATGAAATTATTTTCATTATAAAGGCTAATTTTCCATGCAGCAACAACACTAGACAGTGACTGCTGGCTGATCCAGAAAGGACAAAAAAGCACCCTAAAATAACCCTAAATTTAATAACACTAGAGGTGCTACAACAAATGTGCGTATTATTCACTTTCACAAAAATCTAAAAATGGCTGATTATGACTAAACGTATCTTTTCGAACTATTACTCACACACTGCTATGTTATTATATTGAAACTCTTTTACTACAACGCATCATTTGAAAAACATTTTTAGAGCTTCTATTACAGACTCACCCACTTTTACACAACTATGATTAGCTTCCACGGTAGCACACCTGAGTGTTGGACTTTTGAAGTATGTAGTTCAACACCAGTCAAGCAATGGTGATTTAAAATCACTATTGTTTAGGTTTAGGTTCAGGTTTTAGGTTAGGGAGGTACGTTTTACTCATTAAAACCTCCATCTAATATTTACCTTAAAAACATTGTCTGATTACAGTACCATTTTACTCGCTTTTGGCACCCTCTGAAACTGTGGCCAAAAGTATAATAAGGCACGCAATTTCATTTTGCTAAAATGTTGCCACGTTCAGGTTATGTTTATGAGACCAGCCTGGTTGTTTGGTGTCATTGATGTATACTGAAGTGCCAAGCAAACAAGATTTAGCAGCTGTGGCAGAGGGCAAGGACTTAAACAAAAAAACAACTTAAGTTTTTATCTGTTTCCCACACAAAGCTATCATATCACTTCAGAAGACTTGGAAAATAGCCTAGGGACTGCTTTTATGCTGCGTTTTTCTCCTTTTTGGGGGCATGACATTCCATGGTCACTGCATGCTTTCACTGAATGAAAAAGAGCAGCATTAACATTCTTCGAAGCAATAAAGAATACGTTAGGAACAACATGAGGGTGAATAAATTACGACAGGGTTTTCAACAATAGGTACAACAACTCTGAAGTCAGTCAAACACATATTTTTTTTCTATGACTTCCCCTGTAACAATAACTCGGGCACTTTAGCATGAATCTCCTATGAGTTCATTGATAATTGGCAGGCGCACTGGCAGCAGGGCACTACCACATCAACAGCTCGACAGAACTCCTGCCCGCTGAGTGACAGATGTTAATTACCCCCTATGTAAACTGCTGCTATACGCTCAGCCTGAAACCATTTCCCTTTTTTTTCTCTGTCTCACACACGGTGTGATAATAGATTTAATCAAGAGCCTAGATTCAGTGAACAGTCAGGTTGAGCTGTATCGCCATTGATCTCAGTATATATAACTCAGATTTCCATTAGTGTAGTTGACTCAACTGATCCAGTTCAGTCACCATGGTCAAGAGACTTTTGTACGATTAAAACTTAAACATTCAAAAATCAGTTTTGGCCATTTCACATAATGTAAAATGTGTCAAAATAGGGACATGCTAGTATTATAGGTGAGGTGTGTAATTTATAAAAATAATTAATGGTTTTCCAAAAGATTTTCCCCATCTTCCCAACATGATAACACAGGAAGTCAGCATGTTGTTTCCAAGAGATCCAGTCCCCTAGGATTGGCCAAATTATGTCGACAAGCACCATATCCTACTGTATAAGACATTTTTGCATCGTCTCAATTGTGTTTATCTTGCCTTGCAGACTGATCTTACAGTGAAACTGGGAAATGTGGGTTGGCTTTTCTTTAGGAGAAATCAGTCTGTGCTTACAGAAATGCAAAACACTGCCCCCAGTGGCCAAAGTGCTAACTGTTGTTGGGCAAATGGGCAAGAGTGAGCTGTACTTTTCCCAAATGTAAAATTTTATAAACTGTACCCCCAACATAAAACTAAACCTAAACATCTGTTGAGTAAAATTGTAATGTTAGAGAGTAAAAAAATGCAACCTATGAATTGTTGTCGTCACTGATCATAACTGTGGCGTGGTTGAGCATCCTTCCAGGGAGAGGGGAATCGGTGAGGATTTATCCCTGGGTGATAATCAAGTCTAACAGTTGTTTCATATTGCAGTAATTCAGGATGAGCGATAAGAGGAGCCCAGGAGCTCATCGTCGTGCCTGCGATAGTGTTGATAACAGACTATTGAATGTTTATTGCACAGAATAAAGAGATTAACGTTACCTGAACCCCACTTCCTCATTCCAACAAAATCCAGTCCTGTTACACATACGTATGTGATTACTTCCTGGTTTCAATGCAGGATCTGAACCCAGGACTCCCACACTGTTGATGCAATATGCTTCTGGTGTCACCACATGGGAAGGTAAACTTACTGGCGCGACACAAAAATGTCTGATAAGAGATGGGGCTTGTCGGTGAGTCGACATAATGTGGTCGATCCTAGGGTACCAGAACTTTCGGAAACAACATGCCGACTTTCCATGTGATCATGTTGTCCCTTGAGGTACATCCAGAATGTTCGTTGTACCAGTGGCTTGGTAGACCCGGGTTCAGATCCTGCATTGAAAGCAGGAGGTAATCACGTTCAGCGACGAGCACATTTCGGAGGATGATTTTTCCCTCTGACATTACAAGTTTACTCCTCTGATGTTTAGGTTTAGGTTTGGGTTTGGGATTGGGGGCACAGTTTACAAAATATGCATTACTCTTCCCTTTATTACAGCCTGTACAGCTGTAAATCTGGAAATGTCACACGTGCCCATACGCCCAACAACACTTACCACTTTGGCCACTGGGGGCAGTGTTTTGATCTTAGGTAAACATAATTCATAATTCTCACTTGTTATGAGATTAGCCTGGTTTTCCAATGGTCCACCAAATAAAAAGTTCAACCCCAAAATGTCACCATTGGTTGAATGATGCTCTCTCAGGTAGGCGGGATACGCAAACAAACAGAGCAGTGTTTTGATAGCATCACAGAGCCACAGCATTCATTCGTTTGCACTGCATATGTTTTTGAATATTGTAAAATTCACACACATCAGTATAGATTGTTATTTTAGAAGGTAATTTCCCAACCTTTTGTCATATATTTTCCAAACAAAGGCTATAAACCTTTCATGGTTTGAATGGCGCTATTGTCATCTTCAGAACTCAAATGGAGAGTTTGATTGAACGAGTTCTTGAGTCATTTTCATCTATATTCCCAGTAGATTCTGCATTATCTTCTTCCTCTGCTTTCTTTCCCCTGCTTTTATAAGGGGGGGGATGCTCAAAACTAAAGTGCCTATGGCTAATTTCAGCAGCAAAAATCTCTTTGGCACTGATAGTTTTTTCAATACTCATTTGTGCTCTCGCAGCTATAATTGATTTGGAAAAAATGAAAGAGGGTGTTTTAGCTCATTGCTAAAAAAAAAAAAAAAAAAAATTACAGATGTGCCTTCCATGCAAATTTACATTTCATCACATAACATTTATGATTAATGTGCATTTAAAAGACAGAACATCAGCTTTTATTTAGTACTGAAGTTGTAATGCAAAATTCAAATTAAATAAAGCACCAATGATGCAATAACAAGGACACATACAATAGGTTCAAAAGAGCCCATCCCCAAATACGACAAGATATTCTGGTAGCTATATACAGCACACATCAGTGCAAATCCACTGGATTTATTTCATCCGAATTGACACCAAGACTGACATGCACTTCACATGCTATTCAAATTAGCTCAAATACTTAATAAAATCAGAATAATTCTTTCAAACGGGGTTTTGAGACAATAGGGGAATACTAACAACTGCCATGAGCATTGTGATGTCACCATGTCTGTGACATCCTGGTGTGCATGTGTGTTTGACAATGTGCATTATGAGTGTATACAGATGCAATCTCAACTCTACTGAGAAACATCAATTATTCGGCAGCAGTGTCAGTTTTGTATCTGCCAGCCTTTCATTCCAGGCACCATCTGTTTGTGCCGAGTGGAAGAAAGTTCCCTGGCAGAAATAATGACCAAATAGAAGCAGGTCTTTGAAGACAAGAATCAAAGAATTCCAGCTGCTGGATCGAGGGAATTGATAATGACAGTGTTTTTCGTAGGCCAGCAAGATTAATCATAGATGGAGGAGAGCGGGGATGGTGAGAAAGAAGAAAAGGGAGAGAAAAAAAACAAGGCCCACATTTCCACTGATCCTAATTTTTCTGGCGTTGACTGACTGCTGAGCTCTATAGGTGCTGGTATTTGGAACAGACTGAGAGAGAGCTCATTAAATTCTTCATCAGAGGAAAGAATCACAATGTTCTCCCTTTTCCTTTGACTTGATACTGAGAACACATCCAGAAGATGTAGAGAGGAAACGATAAAGGCCATGCTGCTTTAACTAGGCTTTCTGGTTGCAATGTTTCACTAGTATATGGGTAGTGTGATCTGTATGTCAGGAGCCGCAAGCAAGTCACTGTGTCATGATATTTTGCTTCAGGGCCATTTGAAATCACTGCACTATTGGAAATGCACTGGGGCTATTAGGTATGCATATTACAACATGTCTAAAAGAGCAATATGAATTAATATTCTATTCTGGGAAGCACACTATTTTGGTGACTATATAGGTATCGGCCAAATGTTAGTATTTTTTTTAACTACCCCTATTTGTCCAATTTGGCTGATAATGATAAGGAAAGCTGATATATCAGATATTTTCCCTACTTTCCAACTATGCCATGTTATTAAAAAATGTACTAAACCTTTATCATTCTTTTCTTTCATACATGAAATTAGGTTGATGACTGATGTTACTTAAACCATGTAAATTATAGATTGGAGATTTAAATGAGAACATAGAATTTTAAAAACAAGAAGAAAACAACAAAGATTAAATATATCATGATACTGGATACGGTCTACAAAAGTTATTATTGGCTATCACTATCTTCAAGCTTTCTTTATCGATGCATCCCTTATTCTGTTTTATTTGAGTGTAGTCTGGTTTTATCTCTAGTCTCGACTGATCTCTATTATATCACCTTATGTGTTAATAAAACATGAAAAAATAGCCAATATTGTGTTGATAAATAAATGTACATAAATAAACATGGCTGCCTCTTTTTTAACAGACAAAAAGTCCAATTACAGTAATACACATGTAATGGTAAACATCTCGTAGGTAGCTTTGCAGTGTGTAAACCTCACTCCCCTGGCCTCAAGAGGCCCACTAGAGACTGACACTAGAGGCAATAGCCTTTAGTTTCCTCGTTAACGTGTCTGCCTACCATGTCAGAGACGTTGGTTCAGATCCCATTCGGAGTGGGTCGAGCAGGACCTTTTACAGTGGTGCTGTGACCTGGATGGGAGTGAGGTTTAGGGGGGTAAGTGTAACGGTAGTCTGCTGTTATATATGCTGTGCAGTGTGTAAACATCACTCACCTTGGCGAATTTTGTCATCTGTTCAAGTGTACTGAGAAGTGTCGATCAAAATGGATTATGTGTGGGAGCACGGAAAATATTTTTCCCCAAGTGTTGATGGTCTAACAACCCCTTTACTACTTTTTTTTTTTACTCTAAAATGTTAGTTTTTCCTACACCCACAGAGGTAAATTTGACCTGGCAGATCACATTCAGACAGCTATGACACACTGCACAGTTTCATGATACAAGCATTTAATCGTTATACGTGTAATTCTGCTTAATTTTTAGGTTTCAACTTGTTAATAATTTGTGTTAAAATGTGTAGTTGACATTCAATTTCCAATAGCTTGTATTATTTCACATGCATGTTCATAACATAAAGAAAAGTACAATTGTACTTTTTAAAATTAATTTGTCACCCTACATTTTTTTAGAGGCTTAAATGTGATTTATTTGGTTGTAAATTTAATATAAAATAAAAAATTTACACTTTCACATGTATATGTGTGTGTGTGTATAGTTGCACCCTTCCCTGTCCTGGTATAACACTCAAAAAGACCACATCTCATGTAGATTTACACTCTACAATAACAGGAAGAGAAGACACTTCCTCTCTGAACATGCCACACAACTGCTTGTCATAACTAGACTGGACTACTGTAACTCTCTAATTGCAGGCCTTCCTCCATGTGCAATTAGACCCCTGCAGATGATCCAGAATGCAGAAGCACATCTGGTCTTTAATGAACCAAAGAGAGCATGTTACATCACTCTTTGTCTCTCTCCACTGGCTGCCGGTTGATGCTTGTATCAAATTCAAGGCTCTGATGCTGGCATACAGAACAGTCACAGGGTCTGCTCCAGCATACCTAAAATAATTTATGCAGAGCTACACGCCCACCAGAAGCTTGCAGTCAGCTAAGGAACATCGCCTTGTTGTACCAACACAAAGAGGCACCAAAACACTTTCCCAGACTTTCAGTTTCATCATACCACGTTGATGGAATGACCTTCCCAACTCCATTCGTGAAGCTGACTCACTCTCTGTCTTCAAAAAACTACTTGAAACACATCTTTTCCATGAGCACTTAACCAGTCCCAAAACAAATTATAATTATTGTTGCACTTTAATCTGTTTTGAATACTATTCTGATGCTAGTGAAACTTAGCATGGCACTTTTCATACCACTGTCTCCTTAAGATGATTCGCTTATGTTTTCCTCTTTTGTAAGAGGATAAAAGCATCTGCCAAATGAATAAACATAAATGTAATAATCTGCTTATCTTAATGATAACTTTATGGATGAATGACATGCATAAAAAGATGGCTTGAGGTCTCTTACAGAGATATTTCTAATATCCGCTAGATCAGAAGATCTGAGAAAAACTTTTCAAGATGGCTGTGTGCTAGTTTCTCTGGAGCATAAGGTCTATACTGTATAAATAATGTATTTTTTTTATTTACTTTTGATTTTGGGCTGAGATGTGACCTGGATATTTCGTAATATTTGCTCAAATGTTGATGAGAGCATATAGTCCAATCGATAATCCAGTCTCCAAGTCTAAGTAATGCTCTCCTTTGTCAGAGCTGATCTGATGGCAGAACTCCCTGAGCCATGAGTGGACAGACAGCGTGACCTTTTACTGAGCACAAGGGATAAAATAAACTGCTGTCAGCGGTAATGAGCCATCTGGACCTCTCATCCAGCCACTGTCCCACCTGAAGACCTCATCAATCTGCTCCACTGTTGTCTAGAGGTGAAGGTGGGAAACATCTAGCATACGCCACTCAAGCAGGTCTTTTTTTTTAACAATACTGAATGAGTAGGCAGGTGCACTGTGAATTATACTATGACCTATACGGTCCATAAAGGGTTGCAGAACCCTGTAGATAACAATTGTAGAATTTATCATTTTTAATTGTGATTGAAGGAATAGTTTACCCAAGTTTTGTATAAGGTATGTTTACCCAATGTACAGGTTAGGGTTGATTTGTTTGACGTTAACTGAACTCTTTATTGGTCCAGTGCTCCCTGCTAGAGTGGACAGGAACTATATTATTACTGCCAGAAGGGAACTTTTACTGAATGGGTGGCAGATTGGGTGGCTGTGGCTCAGTTGGTAGAGCAGGTCGGCCACTAATCCCAGGGTTGGTGGGTTGAATCCCGGCCCACACGACTCCACAAGCCGAAGTGTCCATGGGCAAGACACTGAAGCCCAAGTTGCTCCCAATGGCAGGCTAGTGCCTTGTACAGCTTATATATACAGCCCTTATACAGCTTAAGTCAATTCATATTTGCTATAGCTTTCCAACAGTGACAAAACCAAAATTAATATTAGACTGTGTTGAACTGAGAAAAAATTGTCATATTCTTCAAATACAAAATAACAGTTCATTTTGGGGTTCTATAATTGATAATATTAGCTGGAAGGATGTTTGGTAAATTCCCTTTAAATATTGTATTAATAATAAAGTAAAAGAAGTACACTTCAAAATGTTACATACCATCTACCCTGTTAAATCTTTAATCTTAAAATATACTAATACTGATGATTTATGTTGCTTTTGGCAAAGTGAGAAAGAGTTGTTGACTCATTTGTTTTTTTGATTGTAAAGTTGTCAAAAGATTTTGGGTTGAACTGGCAGAATTTAACTTTAAGTTAACATTAAAGGATGTTATTTTGTTCTATGAAAACAAAAGTAACTAAGACTTAAAATACATTGTAAACATTTTTATTTTAAATGGCAAAATGTTATATACATAAGCAAAAATATATTAATTCATCCCTTATGATTAAAGTGTTTTCTTTTGAATTTGACTGCTATATGTCCTCACAAAGAATGTTAAAAAACAAAAAGTCCAAAGCCTGTATAAAGGCTATGACATAATGTTCAATTCCTGTTACACTGTAAAATATATATATATATATATATATAAAATTTACATTACATTTATGCATTTGGCAGACACTTTTATCCAAAGCGACTTACAGTGCACTTATTACAGGGACAATCCCCCCACCTGGAGTTAAGTGCCTTGCTCAAGGGCACAATGGTGGTGGCCATGGGGTTCAAACCAGCGACCTTCTGATTAGCAGCCCTGTGCTCTAGCCACTACGCCACCACCACTCCATATATATATATATATATATATATATATATATATATATATATATATATATATATATATATATATATATATATATATATATATACACACACACACACACACACACACACACACACACACACACACACACCATATTAATGTGCTATGCAATGTTTGGTTCTATATGCTAATAAAAAAAGAAGAGCAATTAGGCCATAAACATACTAAATGCAAATGCTTAAGCAATGCATTGCAAGTGAGCACACAATCCCGTTATTTTCATAATGTGCATTCTTGCATTATGTTGTAGTAACAAAGAGGTCAAAATACTTGGAGGGGGATTTCTGTTAGCAATCCCATTCATCTCAATGACAGATGCTCGGCTGGCACATACAACCTCGGAATAACATGACCTCCTTGCTGGCATCTTTGAAACAATTTTTCTGATCCAATCTACTGAGCTGTAAATATGACTGATGACTCCTGGAACCACAGGAAAATGACGTCCTGAGAGTTCTGCAAAAAGAGCACTGGTAAAATACATTCTATCATATAAAAATAGAAAATACAATTGTGATTTATATGTTGCTTGCAAAAAATGGATTTCATCAAAATGATGGCTACTTTTGGATAGCCATCAATGGAGAAACAGGCTTTTTCTAATAATTGACTTTTTATCTCTTAATAACGATTCATAATCTCAAAAATACAACCTGGCAGTTATCTTACAATTATGTGTTACCAAAGTACTTTTTTTTCATGTGGCTTTCATACCGTTCACAATATATTAGGATGGAATACCGCTTAAAAATGCAATGTTGTTGCATGTGTTTTCAATAAACTTTAAATGTAGTTTGCGTGTTTAGACAACTAAACACCTTTGACCCTATTTACACCTGTACTTAACACTGTCCACTTAGATTGATTGTTAATTAAAAGGTGTAAACGGGCCTTAAAAGTCTTGAATACTTGTGTAAACCCAAATCAGCCACCATAAATTCTATACAGGCAGCAGTATAGAAGCAACTATAAAAGTAAACAAAACAATGTGCAGTCATGCTGTTCTCTCTCTGAGATATTTGTGGGCCAGGTAGGAGGATCACAAAAGGTCCACACGAACCAAACTAGAACAATGACAAAGCCAGTGAAGCAGCTCGTCACTTCTGTTTTCCTTTTTGCATTCTTGGGCGCTGTCAAATGCAGCTCTCTCTCTCTCTCTCTCTCACACACACACACACACACACACACACACACACACACACACACACACACCCCCCCCCCCTTGGAACCGTCGTTGTGCTCAGACTCCCTCCTCATGCTGAGTGATTCACTGCCACTACATACAACACTACTCTTCCAGAGTCTGGAAATAACATTTCCCAAATCCTGGCATGGATACTGCTGTGTCTGACAGCCACAGAGAAGAGAAAAGCAGAATAAAAGACAGGTGGGGATGGGTCTGACTTATGCGTAGACAAAGATACATTTAGTGGATGCTAATCCATGTGTTCAGTTTTTACAGTTATTGAGTCAACTTTCTCAAAAGAGCTGGTAAACCAAGAAGATCTTAGTGTGTATGCTATAAAACAATATACTTTATACTGTAATTGGACATGCAGTGGCATCCAAAAGTCTGAAACTACTTGTGAAAATACTTCTAATTTTGACTTTTAATGTAATGCATTACAAACATTTTCATTAAAAATTTAATTATCAGCATAACAAGTGAGGAAATCGGCATACATTTCATTATTTGAGCAAAGCAATTGAACTGGCATGGACTCCACATATTTGTGCAAAACCATCATATTGTGTGCTTCAGTGGAAACAATTAAATCTGGCTTTTGGCACAAATGAGTTAACCAGGTCAATGACACAAATTTGTTCCCATTTGATTAGTGCCCTACGAGTAATACTGAATCTTCAATATTTCTTATTAACCATTAAATGCATGTTTCCCCAAACATTATTACTTAACTCCTTTTACTTTTAGCTGGCAGACCTCATGGCGTTTTGCTCTGATATGCATTTTCAGCTGTGAGACCTTATTTAGACAGGTGTGCACCTTTTCAAATCATGTCCAGTCAATTGAATTTGCCAAAGTTGGACACCAATCAAAGTGTAGAAACATCTCAAAGATGATCCAGAGAAATGGGATGCACCTGAGCTAAATTTCAAGTGTCATAGCAAAGGGTCTGAATACCAATTTAAATGTGATTGTGGCAGCGGGGGCGTGGTCAAGCGCCCGTCCGAAGGGAAAAAGCGGTAAGGGCGCTTGCACCTGAGCTAAATTATGTCTAACACCTGTCTCTAATTTCAGTGAGTATGGGGAGAGCGGCATAAAAGGGCCACAACATCGCCAGTGAGGAGGGCAAGACACACACACACGCCAGTCTAGTGTTGGCAACCCAGCAAGCTGTCCACATTCGGAGTCTTTTGTTTGTATTCTCTGTAAAATACCTTGCTGGCACATTAAAGGCCCCTACCTGAGTGCAGAGAGAGCTGTCACCGTGTCCTTCTTTTCCCTTCATATATTGAACTCTTGTCACACTGGTGCCGAAACCCGGGAAAATCACCGAACATGGAAGGTCGTCCCGTAGATTCCTCCAAGCTGGCAGAAGTCCTCCAGTCCCTCGCGGCATTACATCAGAACCACCAACAGTCTCTGCTTGAGCTCCGAGAGGACCAAGACCGGCGGTTCTTTGAGATCATGCGGGCTCAAGCAGAGGACCGGCACATCATCCGGAGCCTGCTCAGCCAGGAGGTCGCTCCCGCCACAGCCGCGACCCCGGACAATCGTTCCCCGTTGCCCCCGCCCACGTTACAGAAGATGGGGGCAACGGACGATCCGGAAGCATTCTTGGACTTGTTCGAACGGACCTCCGAAATTTGGGGTTGGCCGCGCGATCAATGGGCAGCCCGCCTTGTTCCTCTTTTGTCCGGGGAATCCCAACTCGCGGCTCAACAACTGCCCGCAACGAACCTCCTGGCCTACTCTGACTTAAGGAGAGCCATCATGCAACGGGTTGGTCGGAGTCCTGAGGAACATCGCCAACTCTTCCGAGCCATGAAACTGGAGAAAGCCGACCACCCGTTCGCGTTTGCCCAGCGGCTCCGTGATGCCTGCAGGAAATGGCTGCTAGTGGGGGACCGCGACGTCGAGGGACTGATCGATCAGGTGGTACTGGAACAGTTCATCCAACGATTGCCCAAGAAAACGGCGGAGTGGGTCCAGTGCCACCGCCCGGCGTCGCTGGAGGCGGCCGTTCAGCTCGCGGAGGACCACATGGCGGCGATCCCAAGGCCGGACGAGCCCTCTCTCTCTCTCTCTCCTCCCCCTCCCCCTGTGTTTTTTTCTACTCTCTCCCATCCCCCGCCCCCCTCTCGCTCTGTCTTCTCTCCAGGGCCCGTTCCTGCCCCACGCAGGCGAGGAGTCTGGCAGAGACCTTCTACGTCAGCTCACCCCCCCTCCACAACATTTAACCGCTCTCCCCCTCAGGTGGGAGCGTCCGCCGATGCAGGTACGGGGGTGGCGCCTGGGCCGGCCTGTTGGAGGTGCGTGGACCCGAGTCACCTCCGCGATCAGTGTCCGATGATGGAGGTGGGGACGGTGGTTCGGGTCTCCGATCCCCAGCATGCTGCCCCCGATCGGGCTGGAGCGTACCGGATTCCGGTAAGAATCCAGGGGGGTACACACCAAGCTTTGCTGGATACCGGTTGTAATCAGACCACCATCCATCAACGCTTGGTTCAACCCGGGGCTTTGAGCACAGCTAAGCGGGTAAGGGTGAGGTGTGTGCATGGGGATGTTCACAACTATCCGTTGGTGACCGTGCTGATCAAATTTCAAGGAAAAAAAACATAGAGTGGAGGCAGCGGTTAGTTCCCGCCTCACCCATCCTCTGATTTTGGGGACTGATTGGCCTGCATTTAAGAATCTATTAGGGAATATTTGTGAGAATGGGTCCTGCACTAAAATAGGGAGATGTGCAATGTGCGATGCTTTGGCAGGGGAGGCGGAGCCAGGTCCGTCCTCGGCTGCTCCAAATCGGGATCACGAGGAGAGGGGCGAGGCTTTCGCCCCTCCCCTTCGCAGGGAATTCCCTGACGAGGATTTCCCTTTGGAGAAGTCGCGGGACGAAACCCTTAAGCATGCCTTCGATCAGGTGAAAACGATTGATGGTCAGCGTCTTCGGCCAGACATCGTTCTCGCACATCCCTATTTTGCAATTATAAATGACCGGCTGTATAGAGTGACGCAGGACACTCAGACCAAAGGAAATGTAACACAGCTTTTGATTCCACGGAGCCGCCGGGAAATGTTATTCCAGGTGGCTCATTATAATCCCATGGCAGGTCATCTAGGGGAAAGGAAAACACTTCTCCGTCTAATCGCCCGTTTTTATTGGCCGGGCATTAGCGGTGACCTCCGCAGGTGGTGTGCGGCGTGCCGCGAATGCCAGCTGGTAAACCCACCGGCCACCCCAAAAGCGCCATTGCGCCCTCTTCCCTTGATCGAGGTCCCCTTCGAAAGAATTGGAATGGACCTCGTCGGGCCATTAGAACGGACAGCACGCGGACATCGCTTTGTGTTAGTCCTAGTGGATTACGCAACGCGATATCCGGAAGCAGTGCCATTAAGCAACATCTCAGCACGTAGTGTTGCTACGGCACTCTTCAAAATAATCTCCCGGGTGGGGATTCCAAAAGAAATCCTCACCGATCAAGGCACAACGTTTATGTCACGTACACTTCGCGAACTCTATGATCTGTTGGGTATTAAATCGATTCGCACTAGCGTGTATCATCCGCAGACAGATGGCCTAGTGGAACGTTTTAACAAAACCCTCAAAAACATGATTCGTAAGTTCGTGCACGAGGATGCTAAAAATTGGGACAGATGGCTCGACCCCCTGTTGTTTGCAGTGCGAGAGGTCCCGCAAGCCTCAACCGGCTTCTCTCTGTTTGAGCTGTTATATGGGCGACGCCCGCGTAGCGTCTTAGATGTTTTACGGGAGGGCTGGGAGGAAGGACCTTCGAATAGCAAAAACGAAATTCAATACGTTCTTGACCTCAGAGCAAAACTTCACGCTTTGGGAAAACTAACACAAGAAAATTTGCTCCGAGCCCAAGAACGTCAACGCCGGCTGTACGACAGGGGAGCACAGCTAAGGGAATTTGCACCGGGAGATAAAGTCCTTGTATTACTTCCCACATCGAGCTCCAAATTACTCGCCAAGTGCCAAGGGCCCTTCGAGGTCACACGACGAGTGGGGGATCTCGATTATGAAGTTAAACGAACCGATAGAGGGGACACACGTCAAATTTACCACCTCAACCTCCTTAAATTATGAAGGGAGGCGGTCCCTGTATCATTGACCACGGTGATTCCAGAGAGGGCGGAGCTCAGTCCGGAGGTAAATCCAAAACCTGATCTCAATGCCCCGGTCATTTGTGGAGACCACCTCTCCCCGTGCCAACGATCAGAGGTGGCCAGGTTGCAAAAGGAGTTTGCTGACGTGTTTTCTCCCCTACCGGGTCGCACGAACCTCATTGAGCACCACATCGAGACCGAGCCGGGGGTGGTCATTCGTAGCCACCCTTATCGCCTCCCCGAGCATAAAAAGAAAATTGTTCGGAACGAATTGGATGCCATGCTTGATATGGGCGTAATAGAAGAGTCCCACAGCGACTGGTCTAGCCCGGTCGTTCTTGTTCCCAAGAGTGACGGGTCAGTGCGATTCTGTGTGGACTATAGAAAAGTCAACGCGGTGTCTAAATTTGACGCGTACCCAATGCCCCGGGTTGATGAACTGCTCGATCGGTTAGGTACTGCTCGCTTTTATTCGACCCTAGATTTGACGAAGGGTTATTGGCAGATCCCCTTGACACCAATCTCCCGAGAAAAAACAGCCTTCACTACGCCGTTCGGATTACACCAATTCGTGACACTCCCGTTCGGTTTGTTCGGGGCCCCAGCCACGTTCCAGCGTCTGATGGACCGTGTCCTCCGCCCGCACTCCGCTTATGCCGCTGCCTACCTTTTTGATGATATTATTATCTATAGTAATGACTGGCAGCGGCATATACAACATCTGAGGGCGGTCCTGAAGTCGCTGCGGCGGGCGGGGCTCACGGCAAACCCTAAGAAGTGCGCGATTGGGCGTGTGGAGGTGCGGTATCTGGGGTTCCACTTGGGTCATGGCCAGGTGCGTCCCCAAATTGATAAGACCACGGCGATTGCGACTTGCCCTAGGCCCAAGACCAAAAAGGGGGTGAGGCAGTTCCTGGGGCTGGCTGGCTATTATAGGAGGTTCATCCCTAATTATTCGGACATCACCAGTCCGCTGACTGACCTCACTAAAAAGGGGGCTCCAGATCCGGTCCAGTGGTCGGAGCAGTGCCAACAGGCGTTCACACGAGTTAAAGCCACACTCTGTGGGGGGCCGCTTTTATATTCTCCTAATTTCTCTCTCCCTTTCCTATTACAGACGGACGCTTCAGACAGAGGGCTGGGGGCCGTACTCTCGCAGGTGGTGGAGGGGGAGGAGCGCCCCGTGCTGTACATTAGTAGAAAGCTCTCCTTAAGGGAGACTAAGTACAGCACCGTGGAGAAGCAATGTCTGGCCATCAAGTGGGCGGTCCTCACACTCCGCTACTACCTGCTGGGGCGGGCCTTCACTCTCTGCTCGGATCATGCCCCACTGCAGTGGCTCCACCGCATGAAGGATACTAACGCCCGGATCACCCGTTGGTATCTGGCTCTCCAGCCTTTTAAGTTCGAGGTGGTCCACAGACCGGGGGTGCAGATGGCTGTCGCCGACTTCCTTTCCAGAAATGGGGGGGGAGTGGTAGGCAGGCCGGATGACGCCCTGGCCTGAGTCGGGCGGTGGGGGTATGTGGCAGCGGGGGTGTGGTCAAGCACCCGTCCAAAGGGAGAAAGCGGTAAGGGCGCTTGCACCTGAGCTAAATTATGTCTAACACCTGTCTCTAATTTCAGTGAGTATGGGGAGAGCGGCATAAAAGGGCCACAACATCGCCAGTGAGGAGGGCAAGACACACACACACGCCAGTCTAGTGTTGGCAACCCAGCAAGCTGTCCACATTCGGAGTCTTTTGTTTGTATTCTCTGTAAAATACCTTGCTGGCACATTAAAGGCCCCTACCTGAGTGCAGAGAGAGCTGTCACCGTGTCCTTCTTTTCCCTTCATACATTGAACTCTTGTCACAGTGATATTTCAGTTTTTACTTTTTAATACATTTGCAAAGTTATCAAAAATCAGTTTTTTGCTTCGTCATTATGGGGTATGGATTGATGTTAAAAAAATAAATAATTTAAAGCATTTTAATTGCATTTACTATACACTATTGTACATGAAACTGGTGTTGAGTGGGTAGAATTCAATGAAGCTGTCAGCTGAGGACATGTGAGGTGTCCATTTCTCAAACTAGAAACTCTGATGTACTTATCCTCTTGTTTAGTTGTACATCTGGCCTTCCACATCTCTTTCTGTCCTTGTTAGAGACCAAAAGCATTTAATAACAAAATGTGGAAAAAATGGAGTCTGAATACTTTATGAATGCACTGTAGATATTTTCTCAGGCACTTATTTCAGTAGTGCACCCAAATGACAATAGCCAAGCATACTGTTGATGTGTTACACTTGCTAAAGTTTGCAGCCACATTGCCACTTCATCAAATAGCAATGTCAAATGTCAATTAATTCATACAATGAAACGTCAGCACCACTTTAAGTAAGAAACAGCATGTAATTCACTGTATGCAACATACACTTCTATAATTAAATATGCAAAAACAAAATCTTCAAAATATATTATACTGTAAATCAAATACTAATGACAACCTTAAATGAACCATGATTGAATGAAACTATTTTCAAAACACTGTAATTTAAGAGGACTCTAAAGTCCTTTGAATAGATACCTGATATGCTTTACATCCTGTCTCAAGTATCAGAGGTTTTTCAGTTTGTTAAACTGACTAGACAAGGTCATCAGTCACAAGAGTGTGACAGCTAAACCTGGCAGGTGGTCTTTGCCGTTTACTGAAGTGTTCAAAACCCAGCTTTCTATTAAACAAATTGCTACAAATATTGCTTGCATGCCAAATCTTTAAAACAGGCCTCATTCTTGAGTCCTCAGAACATTACCATCAAATGATCGCTCAGATGGAAATGAAATGATTAAACTCACTGATAATCCTTGAACAATTCATAACTGCACTTTGAGGTCTTTAACAAAGAATTATAGTGACAGAAGTCTTTCACAAGCTTCTGATAATGAAGCAGATGAATGTTAGAAGCAAGCTTAAAAGAACTCAACAATGCCAAGGCTACTGATCTCAAATACAAACGGTGGCCTACAGTGATGCACTACAAAAAATAGTTATATTTAAAAGTATCTGAAGTTTGTTAATAAATGACCATTTCCATTACCCTTATGACATTTAATTGAATCTAGCCATGTCTACGGCAACTATGGGCTACCTTACAGCGCACACGCATTAACGTACACACACACAGATGGCAAAAACTTTGTTATGTAACTGTGATTCACAACTATGCATTTAAAAGGCTGAACATGTGCTGTATATATACAGTGGAAGACATTTCATACTTGGTTTAGTGATTTAAAAAAAAGTCCCTAACCCTTAGTATGAGTACTAGTAAAAGTGATGGTTGCCTTGACAAGTCCCACTAATAATATAAACAACAGATTTTCTGCCACATAAATGTGTGTATGAGGACAAGGGCATTTAAGCATCGTTATTGTTACTCCTTCAGAGAGATAAGCTATCAGATCGCTCAGATGCACACAATGTGCTGCCTCATTAGGAGCAGAAGTCTTCATACTCATCAAAATGCATTAGGAGACAAGCATCTGACACAGGCATTAAAACAGCTCTTGAGCAAATTGAATTTGACTACACTGGTGAGGGGCCATCTTGCTCGCGGGAGCACTTTGCTTTTGTGTGCCATCGCTAGACTCCTCTCTCTATATCTAGATGTCAGCATGGCCCTCTGTTTGTCTGGAGAAAATGCAAAAATCAATAATTTAATTTCACTTTTCAATTAAGTGAACTAACATAGGTTCTTTGACCACAAATTCCTCCAAAGCCATCTGACTGGCTCCGCATGTCATGTATTATCTGGTATTAATGTAAAGCCCAGTAACATCGTTTGACTCCTGTTAATTAATAACATGTAGTAGATTAATGGGCTTTCCAATCTTTGTTTATCCGGTGATTTGTTTCAGGTTAACAGGGCTCAGCATTGCATACCATTATCAATTTAATTACCATTTCCAAAGACGTAGAAATTATTTTTACATCACGGATACAATGTATCGACTGGCGTACTGAGGTCAATCGTGTTACATTATTCAGTTAATAAATTTGAAGCAATGGTGAATGATATTAATAGCAATTATAAAGTGGTTATACTGGATGATATTTTTAGTCGAAAACATCAGAATGTAAAACTACATGGTCAATGAACTCTATTGTACAGCTTGCAAATTACATTGAAACGCAAACACAGCCAAACCACCATATGCATTGAGGGGACTATCATTGGGTGAGACTTTCCCCCCAAAATTCAGATTAGTGGTTATCCAATGGCCAATTCTTATATATATATATATATATATATATAGGCTTTGAGTATTTCTGGAACTGCTGATCTCTTGGGATTATCATGCACAACAGTCTTTAGAATGTCCTCCGAATGGTGCAAAAGCAAAAAACAAAGTGGGCGTCAGTTCTGTGGACGGAAATGCCTTGATGATGAGAGGTCAACAGAGAATGGCCAGACAGTCTACGGTAACACAGATAACCACTCCGTACAATTGTGACGAGAAGAAGTGCTATTCTGAAATGCAGGTTGGCGCTGTTTGGTGGCATGAGGGGGACCAACACAATATTAAGCAGGTGGCTTTAATGTTGTGGCTAATCGGTGTGTGTGTGTGTGTGTATAACCCATAAGGCCTGCACCCCTGAGTCGTCTTTACTGTTGTAAATGAAACTGGTGTTGAGCGGGTAGAATTCAATGAAGATGTCAGCTGAGGACATGTGAGGTGTCCATTTCTCAAACTAGAAACTCTGATGTACTTATCCTCTTGTTTAGTTGTACATCTGGCCTTTCACATCTCTTTCTGTCCTTGTTAGAGACAAAATATATATTTTTTTGACAATTATGTCCAGGGATGTAACAAAGTACATAGTGAAGCATGATATTGTAATTTAATTAATATAAAAGCAGAATTAGAATTTGATTTTTTTTCTATATCGAACCAATTAAAATGTTATTAGGGACATGCAAAATGCCTGATTCTGATAAATTCTTTACATTTCACACTTAATGGAGCTGAATCTATCAAACAAAATGCAAAAATTCAGTTTCTGGGATTTTCCCTGTTAATCGTTTCACAATTAGACATTGAGACCAAAAAAAAAAGGCAATGTTCCTATAGAATGAGCTTTCAAACTCTGTTGTGTCAATGTGAAAGACAATTTTGTGGTGGAAAACAGATAGCAAGCCTGTATTAAGCCTTGTAATTGGTATACGTCTCGTCACTGTCATGACTGCTATGTTGCTCGGAACCGCACACAAGACTTTCACCTACTGTTGCACTTGTGTGCATGGTAGTGTGACAATAAAGTGATTTGATTTGATATTAAACCAGGCTGATGACATAGGAGTGTGCGATTTGACAACACACTCCGTGTGTGGCCCCTGAAACCCACTCCACCACATGCAAGAGTCCGACATGGCTCCTACAAGCCAGAGGCAACAGAGAAATGAGTCATGGGGGACCCAGACAGAGAGAGAGAGAGAGAGGGGGGCTGGATGTTTTAAAATGAATGTGCAAGAGACAGACTGTACTTTAAAACTGCATATTTTTGTAAATAAATAAAAGATTATGCCAAACCACTTTCAACCAACATTTTTGTGTGTCCGTTTTACAATCTTGACTTGACAAAAAACAAAACAAATATAAATTTTCTTTTCTCCAGAAATAAAATTGTTCATCGAATAGATGCATTGCCTGATTGGCATTTTAATGTATTTTCATTAGATTGGTTATATTTTAAAACAAAGCATCCGGATCAGTACATGGATATTACTTTGGTATTTAGAATCTAAATATTTCTATAGAATCTATATTCCATACTGGAATTCCTTCCATTGTTAGAATCATTCAACACAACTTTACAATAGATTCAACTGATAAATGTACAGCATCTGCCATTATATATTAATTAAATGGTACTGCAGGCATAATTTTAAGTGTAGTCATTAATATCCCATGCATTTATTAATGACCGCACAGCGAGAGAGAGAGAGGAAACGAGAGTGAGGAACAGGTTCTTAAGTGTTGCTTCAAATGAACTAGACAACATGACAACAAAAGAGAGAGGAAGAGCGAGAGAGAACAGACCATTCCAGGTCAGTGTATGTGCTTTCTTGTGGTTAAGGGGAGGACAACTAGGTCAGTCTTGTGAATATATTCAGTGGATGATGGATTCCAGGGTAAGGGCTCCAACAGACTTTATTTGGGGTTGGAGGTAATTGGCCCGTTCCTCCTGCAAATAACACGGCGTGGCTACATTTCTGTCAGTTCTTGTGAAAATTCAATGATGCGGGACCAAAACAGACAACATTTTCCCCATGATGCACTGAGTGTGTTATAGACTGGAGAAGAAACAGTAAGATACAATTTCCAAAAGACTCCTCTTTATAGATGCTGCATTAATTACTTGCAAAATGCAGATCCACCTATGCTGTATGGAAAGAAACATGATTGCGATTTTGAAATGCTAAAATCTAATAACTAGTGGTGATTGAAAAGACAAGCATACTATGGTTATTAAAAGCCCTAACTCAAATGATTAAACTTTGGCACATAACCCATCCCACATGTGCTAGACATGAATGATGCCTCAAATCATGCAGCTTGTTGAGGGAAGGTGTGCTATTACTTTAATAAGCCATCAGACTTACAATTTATGCATGGTGGATGATAAAATGGGCAAAACAAACAAACAAACAAAAAAAAAAACACAGGAGAAACAGGAGAAATATGTAGGGACCAGAATATCATGAAGACTTGGATGTGGGCTCTTTTGATTTGGGCCAGTAAGCAAGTTCCTAGCAACCAGGAAGCACACAGAGCACCCTAATAACTGCAAAGCAAACAATTAGCAAACACGTACTGTATTGTTTATGATAAATACAAGACATGTCAGACTTCGAGAATAATTTATTACAAATCAAGCTCAACTGTCGTGCATGCTGTCAATTACAACAGAAAATCACTTCAACTTGTCAAACAAGGAAAGGTGTAGACAATGGAATTCTATTGAGCATCCATACAATGGATGCTAGTTGGTCAATAGAGCTTAACATGTACTAAAAGGAATGTTCCGGTTCAATACAAGTTAATCTAATCGACAGCATTTGAAGCATAATGTGGATTACCACAAAAAAGATTTCAATAATTAATTTCATCCCTAGTTTGTTTATATATATATATATATATATATATATATATATATATATATAAACATTATACATGTTAACATGATGGAAGTGTGATAAAATTAGGGATTAATTGGCTTTACAGCATTCATCAGATTACAGGGTTTACCAGTGTGACATCACCATTACAATGAAGATGTAAATTTAGATATGTCTGATGTTAATGCTTTCATATTTAATTTATGGTCTGGCCCTATTCACTTCTATTGTAAGCACCTTAGTAGGCATTTTTGCAATAATAATAAAAAAAATGAAATGAGTCAAATGTATATATAGATTTTTTTTTTTTTTTTGGTAAACAACATGCCACAAATGCAGTCAGTTGAGCTTAACTTACATTGATCCTGGAACATTCCTTTAACTCCAGAATAATCATTTAAGTGTGAGCTGAGGAGAGAAAACTGAATGCGATTTACTTAATTTATGGAAACACTGACCTGTCTATTTTTAAGTCAGTTCCAGAGGAATGATCCACAAACCTACAACAATGAAATCTCACATCTTAAAAAAAAAAGTGTCATTATGAAATATTGCAGACAAGCTGCAACACAAACAGTCAACACAATAGTATATGCAATTGCTATATTAAATACACTGATTTCCAACATTCATAATTTAAGGGTATTGTTGCAATGTCACAAAGGTGTTATTTTGTTCTATTCGGCACAGCCTGTGGAAGAGCTCCACCAAGTGGTGGAACAATAGAAACAGAAAAGACCACACAGCTGCAACTTAAAAATAATTTCAACCCATACCCCAGTTTGTAAAAACAAGCAAAGGAAATGTGTAGACAATGGAATTCTATGGAGCACCCATTCAACAGATGCTACAGGTCTGTCAACAGCCTAACATTTAATAAAGGAATATTCCAGGTTCCATACAAGCTCAATCGACAGCATTTGTAGTATAAAGTTGATTGCCACAAAAATATGTTTGAATCATCCCGAGAGAGAGAGAGAGAGAGAGAGAGAGAGAGAGAGGGGGGCTGGTTTGAGTATTTCAGTAACTGCTGATCTCCTGGGATTTTCACAAACAATCTCTAGAATTTACTCAAGAATGGTGCCAAAAACTACAAACTTCCAGTGAGTGGCAGTTCTGAGAATGGTTGGACTGGTTCGAACTGACAAAGTCTTCAGTAACGTTTTGTACAATTGTGGTGCGGTTTTGGCGGCACAAGGGGGACCAACACAATATTAGGCATTAATAATGTTGTGGCTAATCGGTGTATATATATAAAAACATACAGAATAACATGATTTAAGTGTGATAAAATCAGGGGTTAACTGGCATTACAGCATTTAAGTGGTGGAACAAAGAAAACAAAGACATACAGCTTCAAATAACACAAAATGGCATGAGGACAAATGACATCATCTTATGCAAAGAACACATTTTTACCTCTACAACAGCAAAGAGTGGTCAATTTAAAACCCACACGAGTTTGGTGGATTTTAGTCCACGTCTATTAGCTTCGAGGCCATCTATATGCATTTAAATAATACATTGAATTATCCCTGCGAATCGTCCAACCTAAAAGTTCCCGTTTCAATAGAAAATACATAAACGCAGAAAAGAAAACTGCACTCAAAGCGGATTCATGGAGTCTTTAATGTTGAGAGAACTTTGCTGATGTTAACATGCTACAGAGAGCTACTTAAATCTGCTGTCATACATAATGAAGGGTAGATTTATCACAACATATGGATCTGTAAAACTAATTCTCTTTGCGGAATAAAAACACTAAGATTGCAGAGGAAGATCAACCTTTATTTATTGAAACTGCTTGCATACAAAATATATTGCACTATAACCAAACAATGTCAACATAAAACCCAGTCTGTTCTGCTATTATGTACAAAGAAATTATTACCCAATGTGCAGTAACATACAAGGTCAGTCTACCTCAGTTCAGTATCTACAGTATTTCATGTTTTTTTTTTTTTTTTTTTTTTTTAATTACTTTCAGTTCTTTTTCAAATCATAACAGCCTACGACGTAAGAGATGGTTTTAAAATTTGTGATAATTTCATATACATTCCCAAAAATAAATAACTAGAAAAAAAAGTCTGTTTGGCAACATTTCAAAGATTCTGAACGTCATTTTTTTTTTTTCAACAGACTTCGGTGAACTGCGGCATCTTGCCAGTTTACTGCCCACCGCGGACTTGCAGGTTGTAAAAATACTGAGCGTAAACCATTTAAACACCTTATTTTGAAGTGAAAGCTAAATTTCAGGAGCCACAAGAAAGTGGTTTGTTTTTTTTCCTCACCCACAGAGCTGCAAATCCTCTGCCAGTCACAGGTTATTTCTATGATTAAAAAGTCTAACCTTTCACATTTGTTGTTTTGTATTTATCTTGATTTCAACAGTTTTCACAGGACAATGATCCAAGCAAATCACTTTGAAACTGGTGTATAAGCTTAACAGGTATAGCTGGTTATTTGCCAAGGTGACTAGTGAGAGCAGAACTAGAAAAAAAAAAGGTCATAACTGATTCTAAAAATGAATTGTTTCTTGTATAGTCCAACCATAAAAACTACCATGGTTACGGTCACAGTAGGTTTTGAAAAAATCATGGGTTCAGAACAGCATTGCGTCTTTCTCAAAATGTAAACTAAAGTGTAATGCACAAGCACTATTCAGATAAGACAAACGGTTTTCAAAAGTTAACATTGTATTCTCCTATCTTACCTTGAAGTGAATTCAGCTGAAAAAAGTACAGTAGACTCCAAATTAGCGGAGACATTTAAACTTCAGTTTAGTAATGTTGACAGCATACATGTGATTCACCTGCCGAGGAAGTCTTATCACATTCTAGTTTATTATAGGTTTAGAGATTATAAAGTACTTGCAGAGTAACACAACCATAAGTGCACATTTAAGTTCAAATCTAAAAAGAACAGCAACAATCTCCTAATGGATGACATAATATACAGTATGTAATCCCACAGATTATCATTTTCAGTCTATGATGAGCCATTGTTCGGACAGAGACAAAATGTTATAGATTTCTGATATAAGTGCTTCACACCTGATGCTGTAAATACAGCAGCAAAGATGGCAGTTTTCTGTGGCCAGCATAAATGGAAAATAAAGAGCATTTCCACCCTGTTTGTGACAAAAAAAAAAAAAAAAAGAAAGAAGCAAATTCACCTCATTTATTACAAAAAAGGTGTAAAAGTGAAATTATGGGAGGTAAAATAAACGTAAACCAAGGAAACTGCAATGCTACGTCTAAATATACACATATCTGTTCTATAAATGTAAAGATATGCTAAATTTCAAAATAAATTCATATTCGTGCCGCTTGTTATTGAATTAGCATCAGTGTTCAACTCAGGGTGGCTGATTACAACTTTTGACTTCCAAACATTTATACCATATGCAGGAATCTAGTTCAGTTAGGTTAATAACCTGTTCTACTCACAATTCATGGGAAAGAATAAATCGACTGACTTAATGGAATCTTTCCAGACATACAAAATGTTTGTGAAATACATGCAGCACAGAGAAAAAAAAACACCAAAGTTTTAATTGTCAGTTGGGATTGCAACAAATGTTGGTTAGATAGGTGTTGTGTCTTCCCTGATTTAAACATCCAAATTATGATACTATCCACAATAGTTAAAGGCACAGATCAGACAGGAGCATTTTTTTAACAAGTTTTACACTTTTTGTTATTTTTTGTTTGTTGTTTTTCTTCTTTATTTTCTCCTTTGTTTTTTGCTTATGATGTGGCAAAAACCTCACATCAGAATGGGCTTGAGTGATCAAGGACAACAAAGCACGCAGAAACAATGTATGCCATGAGATGTGGCATAAACTTGGGCCCAAGTGCTGGAGTGTTTCTTTCCCTTTTTTGGACATTATTGAAAACAAATTATTTGAAAATTTGTGTCATGATTCTTTTTTTCTTTATTTAAATCCATTTTTCCACAGCTTTTGTTAGTTTCATATGTAGTCATTTAGAAAGTCAATTAGAAAACGTGTAGCTTCTGCTCGGATTTTAGAGACCGATCTCTCTCATGAACATAGACTACAAAATTCAACACACCTTACACCAAGAGACCTGGTCTTTTTACCCCATGATCAATTACAAAGTGTGCTTTATGTCATGTCTCGCACCATCCCTACTGACCTGGTTCTCTTTGGCCTAATGTGTCTCTAATGAAGAAGCATCAAGAGCTGGGTGGGAGAATGGGCGGGGGGAGGGGCAATTTTTGTCTACGAAATCCCGTTCACAACAGCTTGGCTGTCTGGGCTATCATGCTTCTCTTTCTTCATCCCTCTTTCTTTTATGGGTCTCTGTCGGTTCCCTCCGCTGTCTGACGCTAGACCTTGGGACCCTCGGCTGGTGTGGACGCTCCTCTCGTTATTGCTGTCGATGCGGATCTAGTGAACAACAAAATGATTGGACAAGTGAGTAAATGATGAATGCTTAAGCTAAACACATGTTTGCATTGTATGTGAATGTTGCAAAATAAATCTTACCAAAATTTGAAAACCAGTACTGCAGTTACTGCCTCAAAGCATTTTCAATGTTTAAGCAAATGGCAATGGTTCTGAAACTATGGTGATTGAGTGCCCCCAGGTGGTACACACACACACACAACTCTGAAAATTCACAATACTAAAAAAAGGCTCCAGGCATCTTTTGCAAGAGTAGCAAATCTGAGGCAATCGGCCAAAAAAAAGGGTTTGGTCTCAAAACAAGCATCCAGATTTCATGAAGGCAAGCTTTCAGAATGGCCTTCTTTATTATTTATTGTGTATTCTTAGATGTGTATGTTCAGTTCTCAAGAGTGAAATTACAAGTCCTATAACAGAGGGTTAGCAAAGTGACTTTTTTTTGACAATTCTATAACAATAAGTGAAAATTATTAATCAATATTATCTTGTTTTGTTGTAATGTCATTTATCCAGCATAATGTGAGAAGCCATCTAACAGCGAAGGTCAGTAAGAAAACATTGAACTGTCACATGCCAGTAATACAATACCTGCAGCGAATCTTCTTGGGGTCTCAGTTTGGAGTCTCTAGAACTGCGGGAGCGGGACTCATTCCAGTGCATGTCTTCAGCTGATTTAGGACATAATTTTTTAAAAGACAATAAAAAAAATTAAAAAAGCAACAATGTGGGCACATTTCTTATTCTGTTGTATTGAAAATAATAAAATGAATACATGCACTGCTAAAACGGATATCTATTTCTAATATACTCTTAAAAGCAAAATTATAAAGATTTGCATTGTACATATTTTTTCTATAAATATATATTTATTTTAAAACAATTGTTAAGGACCATTAGAGAGGTAAAAATTACTTTTGTATCCTCCACCTCTTCCTCTCCCTCCACGGCCCCGTGGCCCTCCACCCCTTTTGCGTCCATCTGGGGCCCTTTTGGGGTAACCCATGGACTCCTCATCTGTGGGGGCCAGGGACCAGTCGCTGAGCTCATCTCTGTGGTCAGACTCAGTCTCTGATGCATTAGAGGCCTCAGAATTTGTGCCTAAGGCAAAAACAATCATTAGCGAATACTTTTATTTGACGCTTACATTTTCAATGGTTAAACAATTGATACAGTTATAGTTTTTATAGTCATATATTAAGATGTTGCTATATTAAAACACTACAATGCCACATTATTTTACGTTTTACATTGTGAATTTAATAGTCGTTTTAAAATGTACACTTCAAATCACATGACTATAACACGCTTCAAAAAAGTTGGAACAGTCAAGCATTTACCACTGTATGACCTCACCATTTCTTCTAGTATAACTTATTACGCGTTTGGGCACTGAAGACACAAGTATGTTAAGATTAGCAAGCAGAATTTTCCCTCCATTCATCCACAATGGAGGGCTTCAGCTGTGCAATTGTACAGGTCTTCGGTGTCATATTGTGCACTTCATAATGCATTACACTTTCTCTTTTTTGGAGACAGGTCAGGACTGCAGGCAGGCCTTTCTAGCACCCACAGTTATTGCTTATGCAGCCATACACATGAAATCTAGGCAGGATTTGGTTGGATGTTGTCCTGCTGGTAAATTTAGGGATGTCCCTGGAAAAAGACAGCATCAGGATGGCAGTCCGCGTTGCTCCAAAATTCATATGTACTGTATCTTTCTGCATTAATGGTGCCTTCACAGATGTGCAAGTGACCCACACCATGGGCAAGGAACACCCCCATACAATAACAGACACCCTTTTCCTCTTTGGCAAGAACACAATGGCTGTTATTTCCAAAAACTATTTGAAATGTGGACTCGCCAGACCAGAAAACATGATTCCACTGTTTTACTTTTCAACTCTGATGAGACCGAGCACAGAGAAGTCAGCGGTGCTTCTGGACAGTGTTGATGTATGGCTTCTGTTTTGCATAGTAAAGTCTTAACTTGCATCTGTGGATGCAGTAGTGAATTGTGTTGACTGACAAAGGTTTACTGAAGTACACCCGAGCCCAAGATATCCATGGAACCACATCCATGAAGAATTTCATTCAGGAATTAGGTGCCATCATAGTACAGAGACTGCACTTATCAGAGTTACAATTACTTGGTCTTATCATCTGATTGCGGCTGCATTTCTCCTAGTGCTTTTAGATCTTTGACTTCGACACCATAGTTCGTGACATTCTCTTGGATAGGCTTGAGAATGATGTTGGCATTTGTGGACAGGCATTAGCTTGGTTTAGGTCTTATCTCTCGGACCGCTATCACTTTGTCTGTGTAAACACAAAGTGAGGAACAACCAGATCAAAGTATGGAGTGCCACAGAGATCAGTTTTATGGCCTCTACTTTTCTCCCAATACAGTTGTGTTAAAACAAATAGCAGTGCAACATCAGTAACCTGATGAACCACTGTTATTAGTAGTAGTGATATTTATGCATTGCAAATAATTTACTTGTAGATGTAGAAGTGTAATAGAAAAACAACAGACCAAACTGTCATGACATGCTCGCTGCTTGTTCGAGTAATTGACTCATTCAATGAAAGAGGCGTGTTCAAAATAATAGCAGTGTGGAGTTTAATTAGAGAATTCATTCATTATGTGAAAAAACAGGTGTCATTAACGGTCCTTTATTAAGGAAGGGAAGCAAATGTTTCACACATTGTTCTAAAGTATATTTACTTATGAATTGCTAAGTAAAATGGTCCGTTCCAACATATTGATTGGCCCAAAGAGAAATGGCGTAACATTCTGTGGACTGATGAGTGAAAAATGGTTTGGTACAAAATCATGGTATGGGGATGTTTTCATACTACTGTGTTGGACAATTTATCGTATAACAGGATCATGGATCAGTTTGAATACATCAAAATACTTGAGATTATGTTGCCCAATGCCAAAGAGGAAATGCCCATGACCGCAGACACATGAGTGAGCAACATCTTGGTTCCAGACAAAAAAGGTTGAGGTAATGGAGTGGCCAGCTCATTCCCCTGAACTCCACCCCATTGAAAACTTGTGGGTTGACATTAAAAATGCAATTTCTAAAGCAAAACCTGAAAATTCACAGGAACTTTGGAATGTAGTTTGTTCATCCTGGACTGAAATACCCATTTCTAGGTGCTAGAAGAACAATGGTTATGCAACTATATATTGAGTTTGAAAAGAAAAATGTCAACACCGCAATTTTTTTTTTAACAGATTACTATTCCTTTTCTTCCTGTAAAAGAATAACACATACTTGATAAAATGTGTTAATGCTTTGATTTGGAATTTAATGTGTTTGAATGTTTCCACTCCATTTGAAATATGGAAATAAAAGCTATTAAAACATATTTGCACTTTATACACTTATTAATGCACTGCTATTTATTTGAACACAAATGTAAATGCTCTTCCTGGGAGACATTATCAGGGACCATGGAATAAGTTTTCAATGTTATGTTGAAGATACTCTTTACAGTTCTTCGAAACCTGATGAAATTTCACAATTTTCCAAATTAACAGAATGCATAAATGATATCAAAGAGCGGATGACTAGAAATTTCCATCAACTCAATTCCAATTAAACAGAAGTACTAATTATTGGAACAAAAACCTCAAAAAAAATAAAATGAGACGCTAAAATATAATCATACTCTTTATGGATATACCGTAATGTCAACTTCTACAGTAAAAAATGTAGGTGTTATATTTGATAATCTAACCTTTGAAAAACAAACTTCCAATATTTGTAGGACTGCATTCATCCACCTCAGAAATATTGCCAAGTTACGACAAATTCTCTCTCTTTCTGATGCCTTTGAAAAACAAACTTCCAATATTTGTAGGACTGCATTCATCCACCTCAGAAATATTGCCAAGTTACGACAAATTCTCTCTCTTTCTGATGCCGAAATACTATATCATGTGTTCATGAACTCAAGACTAGATTATTGTAATGCATTACTAGGTGGGTGTCCTGCAGGTTTAATAAACTTCAGTTGATTCAAAATGCAGCAGCTAGTGTACTAACTAGAACCAAGAAATTCGATCACATCAGCCCCATTATATCAGCGTTACATTGGCTACTTGATAAGTTTTGTATTAATTTAAAAACTTTGTTAATTACTTACAAAGCTTTGAATGGACTAGCTCCAAAGTAATTAAGTGACCTATCACGCTATAATCCATCAAGCTTACTACGCTCGCAAAACTACGGCCTGTTAACAATACAGAGAATATCAAAATTCACAAAATGAGGGAGATAATTTTCATATTTGGCTCCTAATCTATGAAAGTCTTCCTAGCAGTGTTCAGAACTCAGACACAATTACTCAGTTTAAAAGTCTAGACTACAGATTAATCTATTCAGCCAGTCATACAGCTAATTTATCGATCACTTTCTAGTTATGCTGCTTTAGCTACAGGTCTGCCGGACCCAAAAACACTTCTCTTATTCTTAAACCCTTCTTTAAAGTGAATGGCATCTACACCAATTTTTTTCTACTTTCCCTGCCTAAATATCAGGATTATATCCCAAGGTTACCAGAGCCATCCATCTCTGGTCCTGCCTGATGTCCAACTCCCACTGTCACTGAGTGATGACCAACTGCAGCATGTACCAGCCAGACTTCACTTCTCAGAGGATGAATTGATGCAAGCTTGTACATGGGATTTTTCCTGAGCCACTGTCTCATGCATGGGCTCAGGATGGAGTTCACCAAAAATTACCTGCCATAAGCTTCCAGCCGGACTTCAGTGTTCCACACTGAATGATAACTGTATCAACTTGGTCTAACGATGGACAACACTCTTAAAAAACAAATAAATAATAGAAATGAACTACACAGAAAATGAATTAACCACTTACAAAAGCCTTCATCTGCCAAAATCAAAAGGACAATGTAACTGTGTATTTCCTCAGTTAATTCGGGATGACTTCAAGACTAAAACATAGTTCATTCAAAATCAATTTGTTTAACCATTGACCCACAACACTTAGTTTACTAATTTTAACCACTAATAGCTCCAAACATAAATAACTAATATAGTAATTATATTCATTAATTTTCTGTTAAGGATCAGCTGCTTTGAAACGACGCCTGTTGTGAAAAGCGCTATAAAAATAAATGCGAGTTGAAGATTTCAGACAAATGACCGTTTTTAAGACAGTGACTTCTGAGGGATCAGAGATCATGGACATTCAGAAGTGGTTTCCAGCAGGACTACATCAAACCACATGCTGCCCAGAATACAAGTGCATTTCTGCGTAAACAGAGTGCAGGTGCTAGACAGGCCTGCGTGCAGTCCTGACCGGTCTCCAATTAAGAAAGCATGGTGCATTTTGAAGTGCAAAATATGGCAGTGAAGACCCTGTACAATTACACAGCTGAAGACCTGTGTAATGCATGAATGGGGGGAAATTCTGCTTGTTTTATTTGGCAAACTTGCGTCTTAAGGTCTAAAAGCTTAGTGTTGTTAGCAGTGGTAATGTTACACAGTGGTCAACACTCAACTGTTGCAATTATCTGATTTTAAATGAGCGCATACATATACACACACACACACAGTCAGTTGAAGTCAGTGGCTTACATCCTTAGCCAAATACATTTAAACTCTGTTTACATTTACAATGACATTTAATCTTAGAAATCATTCCCAGTCTTAGGTCAGTTAGGATCACTACTTTATTTTAAGAATGTGAAATGTCAGAATTATAGTAAAGAGAATGGTTTATTCAGCTTTTATTACTTTCATCACATTCCCAGTGGGTCAGATGTTAACATACACGTTGTTAGTATTTGGTAGCATTGCCTTTAAAATAGTTTAATTTGGGTCAAACTTTTTTGAGCAGTCTTCCACAAGCATCTCACAATAAGTTGCTGAAATTTTGGCCCATTCCTCCAGACAGAACCAGGAGTCAGGTTTGTAGGCCTCCTTGGTCACACATGCTTTTTCAGTTCTGCCCACAAATCGGATTGAGGTCAGGGCTATGTGATGGCTACTCCAATACCTCGTCTTTGTTGTCCTTAAGCCACTTTGTCACAACTTTGGAGGTATGCTTGGTAGAGTTTGATCGATATATCAGTTTTGCAGATTAAGCAGCACCGATAACAATTTGTGGAACTATTGGTTATCGGCAAAAATCCACACCGATAATTTCCCCCCTGTTGTTTCCAGTGCTGAAGCGGCTGGGAAGGGCGCACTGATGTTATACAGTATGAGAGTGCCCTCTAGAGGCGAAATAAAAACTATCACTGATGCCTCATTGTGTTTGTTTTGAGGTGATACTGCACACTGAGTGCAGCAAAACACGGCATGGAGCTGAACAATGCAGATTTTAAACACCAACATCTAAAAGGTTTAAAAAACATGGACACGTTCTTGAAAAGGAAAATTATCGACTATGCTTATGTGGGATAGTGGAGTGCCGTGGGATTTAAAAAAAGTCTGCTGTGAAAAAAAGGTTGGTAAACACTGACCTAAACCACAAATAATGTATCTGCAAAAAAAGCATCCAAAAGAAAACACAGCAGTATGTAAATTCTGCAATGCAATGTTACCAAGATAGCTGGGACCACATCAAACTTTTATCAGTACTTAGAAAGGAAGCATAAAGAGAGATAAGCAAAGTGTTATTGATGCTATCAAAGATAGCTAGCTAACATTAGAAATCTGACTCTTGCTGCATTCCATTCAACTTGGAAAGTTATTCTATTAAGACAGAGAAAAGTGAAGACTTGAGTATTGAATAATTGTTTGATAGATTCTGTACTTAATGATGATTTCTAGAGTTATGCATAAAACCTGATGTGATGCTTGCACGAAAAATTTACTGTATTAGTTTGATGGTAAAACTTGGAAAAGGAGGGTTCAATAAAGATGGTTAAGTTGATTTCAGCTCCTTAAGTGTTTGTTTGTATTTGTTTACTCATAGAAAACAAAAGGAAAATTCACAAATAAAATTCACCTCTGCAATGCCTTTTGACTATTTTATCAAGACATTTCTCATGGTTCACACACACACACAGCAAAATTTGTCTGTCACATAAGATGTTTCACAAAAGCATTTGTCATAAGATGGTTATTTATATCTTCAGATTTAGTGTGTCAATAGGAAATATAAACGTTAGACTCCCAAACAGAAGAAATGTGGTGAATTCTCCAAGAAGCTTGGAAAATCCTATCTGCCAACAACCATGAAAAACTGTGTCCATTGGTGCTGTTTTAAAGGCAAAGGTGGTCTTTATGTTTACTGGACTTCGTATGACATTAAGTGATAAATGAAAACTATTTGTCATTACTTTTGAAGGCATCCTCACATGCAACATTTTTCACAAGTGCCTAAAACTTTTGCCCAGTACTGTATATGGCAAGAAAAGAGGTGAATTAAGAGGAATCTTCATTTGTTTTCTGTGAGTGTTTTTATGGATGTAGATCTTTCAGAACAATGAGGAGTGCCTATGGTTTGCGTGTTCCACATTTTATTGTAAATGTGTCATGCAGTGTGGGACTCACACTGGTCTGGTCTTGGTCTCGTCCTGCCTTGATCTTGGCCTCAACTCAAAGTCTTGTCTCGGTCTAGATACACTCTGGTCTTGACTTGGTCTCGGTTTAGATGGTCTTGACTACAACACTTGTTAGAAGTTTACATACACCAAGTTAACTGTGCCTTTAATCAGCTTGGAAAATTCCAGCAAATGTCGTCCAGCCTTTAGACAATTAGCTTTTGATAGGAGGTGTACCTGTGGATGCATTTTAAGACATACATTCAAACTCGGTGCCTCTTTGCTTGACATCATAGGAAAATCAAAAGAAATCAGCCAAGACCTCAGATAACAAATTGTGGACCTCTGCAAGTTTGGTTCATTCTTGGAAGCAATATCCAAATGCCTTAAGGTACCACGTTCATCTGTACAAACAAAAGTACTCAAGTATAAACACCATGGGACCACGCAGTCAACATACCGCTCAGGAAGGAGTCACATTCGGACTCCTAGAGATGCAAGAAGTGCAAATCAATGCCAGAACAACAGCAAAGGACCTTTTGAAGATACTGAGGGGAAACAGGTAGACAAGTATTAATACTAGTGCTGCACGATTAATCATATCGCAATGTCAGCCTATGCGATTATATGACGGCAAATGCTGCGATTTTATTAAATAAGTGCATGTGTGGACGTGACAGCCCATTCTCTCTGAGAGCTGTATGCCAATTTTCTACACAGCAAATAAAAAGTTTAGGGAGTGGCACGTGTGGTCATGTGAGTTTCCGGTGTTCAGCGTGGAAATCAGGTGAAGATGGGTGCCGAGCAGACCGACACTGAACTGGTGGCCAGAAAAAAATAACACAAACACAGATCATGTCTTTATTTCATCAAAAATTAAAAGTTAATATAATATGGGAGCGTGGCATGTAAATAAGCTCAAACTCCAAACGGCCATAAAAAAAAACAGACTACAGTTTGCAAGTGCACATGCGGACAAGAACTTACTTTTATATTTCCTCTGGTCTGATGAAACAAAAATGTATCTGTTTGGCCATAATGACCATCGTTATGTTTGGAGGAAAAAGGGTGAGAACACATCCCAACCATGAAATATGGGGGTGGCAGCATCGTGTTGTGGGGTGCTTTGCTGCAGGAGGTACTGGTACACTTCACAAAATAGATGGCATCATGAGGAAGGAAAATAATGTGGATATATTGAAGCAACATCTAAAGAAATCAACCAGGAAGTTAAAGCTTGGTCACAAATCAGTCTACCAAATGGACAATGACCCAAAGCATACCTCCAAATCTGTGGCAAAATGGCTTAAGGACAACAAAGACAAGGTATTGGAGTGGCAATCACAAAGCCCTGACCGCAATCAGAATTTGTGGCAGAATTGAAAAAGCATGTGCGAGCAAGGAGGCCTACAAACCTGACTCAGTAACACCAGTTCTGTCTGGAGGAATGGGCCAAAATTTCAGCAACTTATTGTGAAGCTTGTGGAAGGCTACCTAAAACATTTGACCCAGGTTAAACAATTTAAAGGCAATGCTACCAAATACTAACAAAGTGTATGTAAACTTCTGACCCACTGAAATGTGATGAAAGTAATAAAAGCTGAATAAACCATTTACTATAATTCTGACATTTCACATTCTTAAAATAAAGTAGTGATCCTAACTGACCTAACACAGGGAATGTTTGACGAATAAATTTCATGAATTGTGAAATAGTTCAAATGTATTTGGCTAAGGTGTATGCAAAGATCTGACTTCAAATGAATGTATGTATACATATGTACATACGTATAATATATATAAGCAAGACTTTTAAAAGTCATTGCATAAGATAGCATTAGATAGTACTAAACCAAGTTACATTTAACAGATTTGGTTGTCAACATTAGTGGAAAATGTCCATAGTTTATGTTATGAACTACACATGTCATTACTCTACCAGGACATCTGTGTGTACTTAAGGAAATCTTACTACATATAGCCACAATAAATCACCTTGAGACCAATTAGTTACAAGTAATTGTAAAAATGGCTCAGACTGAAGAAAAGCTCAAGCATCATTTGTTTACAGTTGCCACCTGCTTTGATATTTTGGCATCTATTTCAATTACGTTTATACTGTATATGTTTTTAAATAGTGGCTTCAGTGTCCAAATACTTTTTTGGGTCAGTGCATATTTCTGTCATTTTGGGTCCACCATACCAGATGCCAGTGTTGGGCCCCGCCTCCCTCTCCCTCCACGACCGAAGGGTTTGACACCACCTCGCGACGGGCCCATTCCATTATCAGCGATGAAGGGTTTGTCTTTCTCAGGTCGTCCTGGCAGACCTCTGGGTCCTCCACCGATCTGTCTGAGCTGCTCATCGATCTGAAGTCTTTCCATCCGCAGCTGGTCTACCTCCTGAACATCAAAGAATTATAATCACCAGTCCAAAAGTCACTAATCGCAACTTGTTGAAAGGAAAAGAGCAACTGCGAAAATATCTCCTTTTGTGTTTGACGGAAGAAAGTCATATGTTTTTGGAAAGACAGAGGGGTGAGTAAATGATTACAATTCACACAATAAATGAAAACTCGCTCTTTAATTTCTGCATTCATGACTTTATTTGATGTGCACTGTAATTACACATCAACAAGAAGAAAAAGTAATCTGTACCTTTAGATAATTCAGATGATAATCCAGAAGAATGCGGGCATTTGAAATGCTTTCCTTCGTCCCCACAAACACAAATGGCACCATTCCCTGGAGATCCAATACCAGTACAAATGATAGTTTAAATAAAAAAAAAGGCAATTAACAGAATTAATTGCAAAGTTTTACATTTATGTCAACACCACAAAGAGGGATCTGGGCAAATTCTATAATATTAGTATGACACAATTATATAATGTCTTCCTTGATCAGGGTTCCCACTGTTTTCAAGCCACAATTTTCAAGGACATTTTATGCACCCAACAAGTGTAATATTACAGCAAAAACATGTGTCCATTTAAATCAAGCTTTTATTTTGCTGTTTCTGTGTGTTTTTGACAGAAGTTTCTTACCTCCCTATAAGCAGTATGCTCCGAGGCATATTGACATCATTAATCCCCGTAAAGCAGTAATTTAAACAAGTTCATAGTCTGTATGTGCTATGCACTTCAGAGTGCTTCTCTCTCTCTCTCTCTCTCTCTCTCTCTCTCTCTCTCTCTCTCTCTCTCTCTCTCTCTCTCTCTCTCTCTCTCTCTCTCTCTCTCTCTCTCTCTCTCTCTCTCTCTCTCTCTCTCTCTCTCTCCTCTCTCTCTCTCTCTCTCTCTCTCGCAGCGGGCTCTACACATTCATTTTGAAGCGCGCATCACTTGCAGATAATTTATCAAATAAAATTATTTTTTTGTTTGTTTAATTACATCACACTAGGATATATCACAATTTTAAATGTTCAAACATTCATTTTTTCAAATACAGAATGTCATATTCCATGACATTCTGCGGTTTATAGCTAATGCCATTTTTATGACTACATTCCATGTTTTCTGCATACTACATTTTGTAACCGCGGAATAAGCAGACTCCAATCGTTGAATTACTGAACATTAATTCACATTCTGAGATTTTAAAGCCAAATGAGAACACTACGAACCCAGTGTGAATTTGTATTTATTTTTTTAAATTAGTGGTCCGCCTGTCATCTTTGTCTAAAGTTTTTAACTCACAGGAATGCAAGCTCATGAGGGTCCAAAAAGTTGAGACAATCACTAATCCACGGACATATATTCTGGGGTTATTCATTTTAAAGAATAAGCTAAAAGAACCAATTTAAGCCATTTTAATGATTAAAGTATAGAAAATTATATACACAATTGTGTAGAATAAGCTGCAAAAATAAAGGGTAGTTTGGTGTGGCTTGCTTCCGTTTCACACATATGTTCAGATTCAATAACACCATGTAACACGTATTTTTCTTGTTTGGTTCCTGGATACGAAGTGTTATTTCCTAATCGTTTATGCCTCAAAAGTAAAGAAAATGGCTATTATTCCCCACAAACTTTGCTTTTCTGACCAAGACAGCGATATTTTGAAATTTACCTATTTTCTAGAACATTCCAGATAGATTCAGTGCCGAATAAACGGAGTAATTTACCCGAAAATTTAAATCGTAGTATAAATACAGGAGACTTAAGCCCACCAGTACAGTTCCAGCTGCCTAAGTGGATACATATCAAGACATTGCTGGATGCCTTGAAGTATGACTAGTATGGCTGGGAGGTCATAGGAGACTTCAAAATGGTGGCAATCCTGATTGGTCCTCCAAGACTGTTTTACCAAGTTTCTCTGCTATCTTTACTTTTGGGACAGCATCAAGGTGCACTACCACAGACAGGACTGGCCACAACAGACAGAGTTCTCTGTGGGGAGAAACAATGTCAATTGGGAGCCACTGTTGGACCCCTGGAAGGTGCCGATGACACCATTGGACATCAAATTGGGAGTTATGAAACAATTTGTCAGAGCTCTTGATAAGGAGACGGCAGCCTTAAAGTACCTTCAAGACTTCTTCCCTAAGCTGTCCGAGGCAAAGGTCAAAGCCGGTGTCTTCGTTGACCACAGTTAAAGAAGATCCTGGAGTGCAATGAATTCCCCAAGACACTCATTATTAAGGAGAAAGAAGCTTGGAACAGCTTTGTTGCAGTGATTCGGGGCTTCCTGGGCAATCACAAGGCCAAAAACTACGTGGAGCTGGTTGAGAACTACGGCACACTGGGCTGTAGGATGTCCTTCAAAATCCATATCCTTGATGCTCATCTTGATAAATTCAAGGAGAACACGGGAGTGTACTCTGAGGAGCAAGGCGAGTGCTTCCATCAGAATATACTGAACTTTGAACGCAGCTACCAAGGACAGTATAATAAGAACATGATGGGTGACTACATTTGGGGGCTGATTCGTGAAAGTGATTTACAGTATAATCGTAAATCTCGAAAATCTACTCACTTCTAAATCTTTTGAAGTCATTTTTCTATTATTTTAGTATTAATTCATGTTAATTTGGATTCACATGTTATTGTTTTTTTGTTTGTTTTTTTACTTTGTGAAAAGACACAAATGTCTCATTGGAAATAGCCACATTTCAAAATATCACTCTCCTGGTAACAAAATCAAAGTTTGTGGGGAATAATAGCCATTTTCTATACTTTTGAGGCATAAGCAATTTGGAAATAACACTTACTACCCAGGAACAAAAATTGTGTTACATAGTGTAATTGAATAGTTTAGTGACCCCTTCTGGAGGTGCCACTAGGTGGCAACAAATGAAAGTCTAATGTGCTATGAGCACATTTAATGTAGCTTTGTACTCTCAAAGATATAATTTGTGAGGCAAAACGTGTGTGAAAAGCACTTTGGTGTGAATTTGGAGCCGAGGTTGTGCTGAAGCATCACTTCATAGACTAAAATGCATTCGGCAGCACTGACACAAGTCATGTGACATCAGTCACTTATACATATTAATAGCTCTTCCGCCCTTTTCTCTCATTGATGAGCAAGGTAGACTCATTAGAATTAGTCCTTCTTTTACAGGAATTCAGAGGATGCATGAGGTGTATCCTACGTTGGCACTCACAACCCACAGTTCTTTGCTTCAATGGAAATGTCTAAAACAAATTATGCCAATTTGCCCGTAAATATGACGTTCAAACACAAGGAAAGCCTCCGGAGGCCAAATCCTTCCAAATGAGACACAGGCGTTGTTTCACAATGCGCAGCGCCAGCAACAAATGTGTATTTGACTCCTATTCAGAGTCAGATTATTACAGTGTTTTTGTGCTTGTAACGGAAACCTTGCTCGGTTAAATTGGTTAAATTAACATTTTCCAGGACAATTCCAGGTTTTCCAGGACACGTGGGAACCCTGTTCATTGAGTAAAAGGCAGTTATATATAAAGCTAGTTTTGCTTATCATTCTTAACACATCTAGATGGGATTACAATATTCTGAAATAAGCATTCCTCAACAGTCTACAATTATTAGTGAGCTGCAATACATTCCACTGGAATCACTATAAATTAATGCATTTCCCCACTTCTGCCACCCATAAATACAACAGTGGCTGTATTGAGCCAGACACACACAAACACACACGGACCTCCTCTAATGGTGATGGCATTTTATCATTTTCTGGTTCCACTCGAACTCTGACGACTCCTGATTTATCCACAACCTCTTGAATCAGCTTACCACTCTTGCCAATGACTTTGCCTGTAGGAGAAAATAATTTAAAGCCTAGTTTTCAGCATCATGGTGCAGTAAAGGAGATTCAGTCCATGAAGTGGTTAATTTTATTTGCCCTTACCAACTAAATTTTTAGGAACTTTTATAACATCTTCAGAAAATTCCAGGTAGCTCCTGGCCTTCCATACCGCTTCCTGGTCCTAGAATTAAAAAAAAAAAAAATCAAAAAATGTCAAATCATCTTAAACATTTGTGTTTTGGGCTTTCATATTCCCACTGGTGATATCAAAAGTACTAGTACTTTAAAGTTGATACTTTAAAAAAAAAAAAAAAGTTACTATACCAGTCTTTCTACATTGTCGGTACTACTTAACTCAATTTGGTTTCCAAGCGTGTTCACTGCGGTCAAGCAGTGTGCATCAATTAAAGTTCCCGCACCTTGACTCTTCCAGTCATTCATGATTTTCAATTAAGGATTTTTTTAAATCCTTGAACAGAGATTCACATAAAAGAGCAATTTCTAGGAGATTAAATATCCAGAAGAATGATATATAGATATAGATATATATAGATATATATATATATATATATATATATATATATATATATATATATATATATATATATATATATATATATATATACACTTTCACCACAGCAATTTTCATATCTTTTATACGAATAAGCATAAACTAATTTCCATGACTTTTCCAGGCCTTGACCAACTATTTGGGCTATACAGGGTAATCTATAAAAGCTGTAATATCTACAGTATACAAGCTGTTAGTGCAATCTTTTCTGACTAGTTGTAAATGAGTGGGTGAACGTGATAAGAGACGCTGGCTGTAACTTCAGCTGTCTGGTTACCTCTCCATAAATGTGAAACGTGCATGTCTCCTCATCTAGATCTATGGTGGTGACTCCAGGAATCTTTCGGGCTTGCTGGATGTTTGCCCCATGGGTGCCTATAGCCAGACCCATGAGGTCATCTCGAACCACAAACTGCTCGTGGAACCTTGAGGCCAGTTGGCGAGAGCTCTGGGAGACAAAAATTGGATAATTATCAATATCTGTAAAAACGGTCACATTTTCAAGAGCTTAACCAATACATACAAGCTGCCTAAGCATCTGTAAATAGAGTTTTGCACATCAGAGTATCAAATTTTGCCTAAACATGGATACACAACAGCTGTGCATTTGCTTGTATGATAAAGTAATACCCATTAGCACCTGTTAAATATAGACCGTCTCTAATGACACACCATATATGTATCCAGTAATGTGCTTCCTGACATTCTCCCCAGTAAGAAATCGATCAGTGAAGCTATGACATTTCTGACAGCTTTTTATTATTATTATTATTATTATTATTCTTCAATGCCATCATAGAGAAAAAATATTGTTATAGTTCAAGTTCACTCAAAACTAAGTTCTGTCATTATTTCCTTAACCTCATGTTTTTATGCATATGATATTCAATTTTTGATAAGGAAAAGTTAGGTGGTATTTTAAACTCTAGGCCCCAGCACACTTCATGTGATATCGAAGATCGAATGAGTGACATTGTTTAGAAAAACATTTGGCCCAAATGAAGGTGTTTGAGCTAGTTTCAGTGGTCCCTAACAGCTCGCCAGTGCCAACCTACAGGAAAAGTTCTTAACGGCAGTTAAGCACATTCTTACTGCCATTGGTCCATGTCATCGGGAGGTGTGGCCTGTACTACTTGTGTGCAGAGTAATTAGGTAGCTAGTACAAATTTACTTGCATCCGTACGATCGTTCACATAGAGACATTCTCCAAGGACATGACATGCAATTTTTTGTTTAAATCAACACAAGGAATCAAATACATTTAAATGCTCTTAAGTGCCCATTCACTTTGATAAATGTTAGTAAAAGTTTTTTGCACCAACTGTCAGTTTAATAATAAACTATAATTTCTCACACCATTTCTGGCCCTCCGTCTCAAACGATTCTTTAAACTTCAATGTAAACACCCACTGTTCTGATTGGCTAAAATCGTCCAGCCCCTCAAATTTTGCCATATTTGAAACTCAATCAGAAGAGAAAACAAGCTCTACGAAACATTATACAAGTACATTTCAGGGTTTACACAACGTAAATCTAAAACATTGCATCCGTATATATTACACTGCTCATTCAAGCACATTAGATTCAGCACCAATACTATCAAACTGTCATGACATATGAAATGTACATGAATGAAACCGTTTACTCAAGATTTTCAGTCAAGTCCAAGTGTTTTTAACTGCTCCATTCTTCTTCAATAACAGTTCTTTTGCAACACTTAAATAGTATTATGACTGGTTCACAAGCGGTCCATGCTGATATTAGCACATTGTCCACAGCAAAGTGAAAAATTGTCACGCATAGGTGAAACGCATCCAAATGGTCAAAAACGTCCAGCTAGTAATTGTTTACATGCACCAACAATTAAAAATAGCGCAGAAGGGCGCAAGAACAGCAAGCAGATTAGCTGAATGAAACCGAATGGCATCTCCGTTTCTGAATTGTAACTTGACACTATGTCTTTTAAAAGCAGCATGATAAACATGACAATGGACAAATACATCAGTGCAGGGTTAGGGTGCGATGTCAACTGAGAAATGTCTCGTGATATCACAAACACAGTTTTAAAAATTAGACATTTCAAACAGGTGGGAACTATAAATGCTCTTTTTAGACTGGGGAGGAAGTTGAGTTCTGAAATTTACAGTATGTTTTATAGTGGTTACCTCTTATACACTCACCGACCAATTCATGCTGTTATCTAATCAGCCAATCGTGTGGCAGCAGTGCATGTATAAGTAGGCATACATAAGGAAAGGAAAATGTGAGTTTTCCATTTCATGACCCCTTTAACCATCATATTAGTGGATGTTTTAAATGTCGTCTTCAGGGTCCTCATATTCAAATGTTTCTGAACTTCTTTTACCTCTACGCAAAGAATGAAGGAGAACTTCTCTGTAAGAGTGCAGTGGCCTTCATTGCATTTTTTTTTTTTTTTAAATCGGTCAATGGTGACTGAGGCTGTCATTCCACCTAACATTTCCTTTCGTGTTACACAGAAGAAGGAAAAAAAGTAATTTCGTGGAACCCAAGGGTGAGTAAAAATGACAGAATTAAAATGTTTGGGTGAATTATCCCTTTAAGACTATTAGAATGCATTAATAAAGTCTTTGCCATCTTGTTATAAATAAGTGGCGTGAACTTGGCACTAAACGCCAGGGGTGTCTACAACCATACCTCCAGTTGCCTGGTCGCTTCTTCATTCCGCAGCATCAGCGTCAGCTTTGTACGCAGACTCCTGAAGTGCATGTCACTCAACATAGATATTCGTTTTGCTGTAACCTCATTAATGGACTGAAAAAAAAAAAAAGAAGACAATTATCCGATTCATAGAAAAGTAAAAATACAAGCGTACATTTGTCCTCAAACTGATTTAAAACACTGCCACCTACCAAAATAACCAGCTGCTTTTCGTCAGCGTCGTAAGTGACGTAAAGCGCTCCAATCGCTTTTTTAAAATCTTTATGAGCAGAATCCTTTGCACACCTACAAAACAAATCAAAAGATACTGGATAAGTTATTGTAAAACACAAACAGACACATTTGTATGGTAGAGAATCAGCTGAAAAGTTGCAAGGACAAAAACATAAATAAATAAAATCGATTTAACAACTCTGTGAAGTTTTTACTTCATTTGGCTACTTACATTTGTCTAAGGTCTTCTGGAACGTCTAGTCTGGTTTTGAGAAAGGTGTTCTTTGAAGCTGGTTTGTTGGGGTTCACAGGTCGTAGCCTCTCTAATGTGACTATTTCATTTAGCGTCGCATCACAGGTTGCATATTCTATGACATAAAACTGTGAATGAAGGAAAATAAATTTTCATTAAAATATATATATATATATATAAAAAAAAAAAATATTCAACACACATCTTCATTCTAGCATACAAGTATTCTTTGAAGTAGTGCTTTAGGTCTCAGATTGTACTTCAGACATCAAGTGGCAACATAACAGTGTCCTAAAATTTTTATTATAAAAATGTCAATAAAACCACCCTTAAAAACAAATAATTTATTGATATTTATTTTACCTTACATAATTTTTTTAATTATTATTAGTTTTCAAGGATGGGCGCATGTCATACAACAATTCCATGTTGGCAGTTGCCTAAAGAGGCGGTCACACTACACTTTAAGCATGCAAAAAATGTTTTGGACAACGCAACAGACCAGAATGTTGTCATGTGAGAGACTTCTGGTTTAAATAATAAAAAAAACTAAATATGAAAATATACAATCTGCTCTCTTTCCTGCAGCAATAAAAACATGCAGCTTTGAAATATGTATTCAATGCGTTGAGCCAAGTGTTCAGCACATGACGTTTCGATCTACAATTTGTAACGCGTCTTCACCTCAAATGGATTCGCAGGTCAGAGTTCACCAAACCAGAACTTTCGTCCATAGCAAAATGCAATGTCTCTTCACAGGAGCTTGCATTTCCGGTCTCCCGCGTTTGAATAGGAGTCAGTGGAGCATGAAGTGTAGTGACCGTACATTAATTTGGCTAGCTACTACCAAGTGACAGATTAATTTGTGCCAAAATAACATAGAATTTCAGGTCTTTGCCATTAAAAACAAAAGACAAGGGAAGCATTTTCTCTTATTTTATAGAAAGGTCCAATTGTTGGTCTGTTTGATGGCTTTCTTTAGACAAGACCCTTGTTACCAAATTTTACCTCTCCTTTCACCATTCGAACTTTGGCTAACCACCAACCACATGGCTCCTTATCATTGGCCCTGGAGTACACCTGTGGAAAAGATGTACATAATAAACACTTTATGGTAGTATAAATTAAATATTGGTTTGATGTTTGGGTAAATCTCTTATAGGTCATACCTCCACTTCATCACTCTCATTTATCTCTTTCTGAAATCCAGTTGGAGGTGGAAACCGAACATCGTGGAAAGGAATCTGTCGCTCTGGTTGCCAACTGTGAAATGGAATAAAGAATGTTTTGATGCAAACACATTTTTGTTTGTTTAATTATTTTTGGCATGATCCTACATACTCCATAATATTATGCCAGAAAATATGTGTGACACCGTAAACATGCATTTGTTTGCTGAAGTTGGTACTCACTTGTTCTCAAAAGACACTGTGACCGTGCTTTCATGAACATCCTTAATAAGAGCCTGTAAGAGGAGACAAGTAATTATTATTTTATTGGCTCATTCTCAAAAACTAGTAAGCTGCCTACCCGGAGAGTCTAGATTCCATGTATCTTCAGAATTTAAGAGGAACAAAATTGCAATTGCTGGTTTAGAAAAACAGCTATAGGGTAGTGGGCATGAAATAGTTGTGAAAAGTTGACCTGTGGTGTGACATTCTACATTCCATCTAAACCCATTTTGCTCATTCAATAATAACAGCCAAATGTATGCAGCTTTTATGCCCTAATTCATTTGTTAAAATGCAGAGTCATATAAAATGTGACAAATGAAGGAAGAAAAGATGCTTAAAACGAGGTGAAAGCCTAACATATAAACTTTTCTTCATAGTATGATGAATACATTTTTACCCTAAAATGTTTATGTTAATAAATATGGACATAACTAATCATACAGTTTAAAACAATTAAGCAGTAATTATGTTTTTGATCATTGGGACTCTGGTTATCTACATGTAGATGCATGCTATTCGTGTATTTCACATGTAGTCTTTAAGTGACAGTGCTTTAAATCCTCCCTAATAATCCTCATAATCCAAATAGATGACATAGTAATTACATTTTTAACACAATTGTCACCAATAATCACTATCAGGGGGACTCACTATCACGCACAGACCTAGTAGAACCAAGTCAGAATATTGACACTGGTGTCAAGATATGCATTAATAATATACATTATATGAGATGATTGCGATGCATCTTTAAAGCCCATTACGTCTGATCTCGCATAAATGAGGCGAAGAGGCCTGGTGTAATAAAGCAGACTGGGCCTAGCGCACCACAACGAATGAAGATCTGCGTATATGGCGTATTGAATCGTATTTTTCCATCGATATTTGAATATTGCGGAGAGTTATGCATATACAGGAGGCGTATAGTATGAGATGTGACCCGCACCTTGTAGAAAGCTCCGCTCGCGCCTCGGACTTCCACCGCGAGCTCGTCCATGACGCCAGAAATCTAATACAAAACTGATCACAGCTGCAGTCAACTCAAGCTTTCTTTTACACAGAAGAGCGGTATTCTGCCAGGGCGTAATCGTTTACGAGCGCGTGCACCGATTATCGTGTTGGTTTTCGAGGAAATGAAAGCGAAACATTGATGTCTGGACGCTGTGCAGCAGCTGCCGTTACATTTATGTAAACACACAAGAGCCTCATTAGTTCCCCCCCCCGTCACGTGACAAGGATCCGCTTCGGTTCAGTCACGGATAGACACGCCCCCGTCACGTGACGCGCATCGGCTACGCTTCTTTTGCTCAATAATAAAGAAAACTTTGACAATTTAAGCATTTTATTTTTTTTATTTATTGTTATTTATTATTTTTCCAGAACTTAGCAATGGGGAAAGTTGGTCAGTATGTCAGATTTTTACTTCACCTGGCAACATTTTCACTCGCCAAACCATAAAAATAAATAAATAAATAAATAAATAATAATAATAATAATAAATAAATAAATAAATAATCTATGCATATATTTATACTTATATATGTATTAAATGGCAGAGAACAGAAAAATTTGTTTTCTTTAAAAAAAAATATGTAAAAAAATATTACAGTAACAAAAATAATGTTGCATTTGGCCTATAATTAACAAATTAATTGTTTAAGACATTATTATTATTGCCATTTTATATAATTTTCAACTCATTTTAACAGACTACTTCAAAGACTAAGTCATTCTCACAATTGTTCATTTATGTAAAAAATCAAAACATAAACAAACACAGGAATGTTAAAAAAATCACATGAAACCAAATATTTAAGTGTGCAAGAAATGTAAACAAATGTGAAAATAAACAAATGTAAGTCATTGTTGCTTTCAGACTTCTTTCCACAAAATATTGATACTTTATATTTGATATATATATATATATATATATATATATATATATATATATATATATATATATATATATATATATATATATATATCAAATATAAAGTATCAATATATATATATATATATATAAATATATATATATATATATATATATATATATATATATATATATATCTCAAATACAAAGTATCAATAGTTTAGGACACCCAGCTGGAGGTTCTCAGCACACCCTGTGATTCAAACTCGCTAACTCCAGGGGTGGTAGTCAGCGTCTTTACTCAGAACAACACAAGCCCCTTTACAGTGCTTTTCTGACACTGCTCAAAGCGATTTACACAGTGAACAGGGGACTCTCCTCAACCATCACAACATGGGGACAATGATCATTGAACAAAGACTTACTTGTGTCTGTTCCTCACACCAAGCCATCACATGGCTTTGGAAGACTTAGATATAGTGCATGAAAAATGCATACTTTTATGATAAAAAAGAGTTGCCCTGACATTCTGAAAATTCATTTCATTCAAATCATTTTCAAATTTAGCCTTGAGTAAAGTAATGAAATGAGTTGAATACACACCAGAGTGATGTTTAAAATATGGACTAAGGGTTACATTTTACATAAAATATCAAAGTGCATCTGTGAGAATATTATTAAGTAATTAATCACTCAATACTTCAACTAACTTTTCCTCTCCATCATTTGAGAGACCCATCTGACATGCTCCTCAATACAAAGGTCCCTGTCTTTGTCTATAAGAATGTTATCAATGCTGATCCTCCAGATTCTCTCAGCATTTTTTATTTTTTTGTACATTCTGTGAAAAAAAAGAAATAAAGTGCTGATAAATAGCCATCTTAGTCTGTTCTTATAACCATAATAATTGAACATAAATTCTAGAAAATACTCATTCATAATAATTTTGATTAAGCATGTGTATCTACACAGTAAAGTGCTTTTATGCAATTTGTATGCATTATTATGCAAGAGTTGCTTGATGCAATCTGGCATCTTTTTACTATAAAACTACGAGTTGGAGTTGTGTCATTCCTTATAAGTGATTGATATGACTGTGACCTATATATATATATATATATATATATATATATATATATATATATATATATATATATAATTTTAGTGTAATTAACAAACATGGTGATTACCCAGATTACCCCCAAGATGTTCTGCATTTCATTTCTCGCATTCAACCAGTTTCTATGTGTATCAATGCTGTTCTCATAGAGACTTTTGATTTTAAGATGAAGCAGATGATACAACATTTAAAAGTAAAATATAGCCTTTTATGTAATACATTCAGTAGCTTACTCACCTGAAATGTTTTCATTTATACACAGGTGTTCCACTATTTTAGTTGATCTGTCACAAACATCCATCAGTCTAAAACACAAGTTTAAACATCAGGCTAATAAATCAGTCCATAACAGCTGTAAGTAGAAATGGAAGACTTTCGACATCCTGATACAAAAGCTTCTGTCAGTAAAGGCAAGACCATATAAGCAAGCAAGCAAAACCTATATTTAACCCAACTGAATGGGTTGTATTTAAAATAACTCAACAATGTAACATAATGACCCAATATTGTAACCTACCTATTGGTTAAAAGAAAATAACCCGACATAATGACCCAATATGTATAACCCACCTATTGGATAAAATAATACTACTAATAATAATACAAATAACCCAACGTTTTTTATGTTATGTCATGTTATGTTCTAACCCATTCTGTTTTCAGTTGACCAATTTATGATCAAATGTTATGCTAAATAAATGTAATAATGCAAATAAATTATATCTTAAAGATGATATTAAACTCTACCTCTGTTATGGTAGCATGCATTGCACTTTATCCTCTACTACCACTGGATGTCAGTATTGTATAATGACTGTTTCATGTGCCAAGTCATAGAGGTAGAAAACTTACTGTATATTTCTCTTTAAATCACCTAAACCTGTGACAGCATGAGATTGTAAAAATATCAGGATACTCAATATTTTCCTCTTCAAAAATGAACGGGATGTCAAAACTGTTGAGCAACACTTATTTGAGCCAGAGTGATTGAGATTAAATCTGCAAGCACAATGGAAAAGGATCACAGAATCAACAAAAGCAACAGTATTTGTACTTTACATTTCATCACATTATTTTAAACACACACACACACACACACACACACACACACACACACACACACATCAACATCTGTTCATATACTGAACTCACTCACTCACACGCAACAGTCCACTTGTGATCACTGGGCACATAAGAACATGCAGTCTGACTGTGTCTGATCACATTACATTGAAGAAGAACGAGAATCAGAGGTTAGTGTGAGCGATACCCCCCTCAACTCCCTGCTGAAAAGGATAAGATCAGTTGTGTATGCTCTTGTCACTGGTGGTCTGGCAGGGTGGGCAGCACAGAGGTGTGAGAACTGAAACTCTCTGTACAGATAGCAGGTGGCCTGCCAGAGTGCATCAAGCAATCGTGCAGGTGCAAAGGTTTATTCAGGTCTCACACTGTTTGTGAAGGAAGCACAGAGTACATTCCATAAAGAACATGTGTATATCAACATCCCTTCAAATGAGGCGGAGAGAACAATTTACCCATTTTATTATTATTTTATTCAACTTAATTCAGGTCACCAGGAAATTATGCTCATCGATAAATGATCGTTACAATGTCATTATCATGGCCGTTGTAATAACCTGTTATTTTCCTATTAAACACCACAACAGCCATTTATCAGTGCATTTAAAAAAGTAGATTATGACAAGTTATACAACTGATGTTAAAGGAATGTTCTGGGTTCAATACAAATAAGCTCACACAACATTGGTCGCATAATATTGATTACCAAACGAAAAAAAAAAAAAAAAAAAAAATATATATATATATATATATATATATATATATATATATATATATATATATATATATATATAGACTCATCACTAGTTTATTTAAAATATAAAAATAAGCAAACATCACTATTACAGTACGGCACTTACAATGGAAATAAGTGGGGCCATTTCACAAGTATTGCCACAAGACTAACCATTTGTGTTGACATGATTTTAGTGTGATAAAATCAGGCATTTACCGGTGTAATGGAATTTACCAGATTACTTTAGCTGTGTCCCAAATGACACACTATACACTATGCACTCAGCCATGTAGTGTATGAATTTTCAAATGTGTATGAATTTTCAAATAGTGTATGAAATGCAACTCTTAACGATTTGTTAACTATATAATTAGATGCAGATGCTGGAATAATCTGAGAAGAACCTCAGAATTAATTTGCACGTGTCCCTGCCCATCAGTGCGTTACACGCACAATTTTGCCAAATCAAATTGTGCCTAGATTAAGTGCATGCTTGCACGAAAATATAAAAACTTTATGGTCCTGACCATGTCCTTTGAGTTTGCACTTTTGACTTATGCTCTTAAAATAGGGCCTTTTATATTAATCAATGTCATGCAACAAATGCTCTCGATTTAGTTTAACCCAGAATATTTGTTTCATTTCCATATGTCATATACTGTACTTCCATGTACTTTAAAATATACTTTATCAATATATGGCAATTTATATTATATTAATAAGTCTTTACACAAGTACTGTATATAATGCATCATAACCCGTAATCTGGGCAGCTCAAATTTGACTATAGCTATGTAGCGAATTGAATTTATTCAAAAAACATAATATCACACAAATAGTGAGTGAATAAATCACATTTGTTCAAAACAACAAAATGGTCACTTCCAGAGAAGTTGTAACCACTTATTAAAATACTCACGGTTTAGAACACATAGACTAAACACTCTAAATAACTTGCCTTATGGCTGGGAGTGACAGCGCGTCACTATGGTGTGCACAATGCCCTAGCATTCCAAGTAACGGAGTACAAATAATATGGATTATATTAATCAGATCGCAAAAAATCAAGTACTTGTAATTATATATGTCATGGTTACTTTTTTATGGATTGCACGGTTACATATTTATGAGGCAAAGGCAGTAAGTTGTTCATAATTTATTGATCCCTCTAATTCTTGTTTTCAGATATTTAACCTTTTTTATTATTATTCTAAAGCTGCCTACAGCCAATATGTGTTTGTTAAGTCTTCAAATGTTCTGGAATGGAGGGGGCTGGAATTGCACTTACAGACCAAACACTAGCCACCAGCCATAATTACACTAAAGATCAGAAACCAATTGCATTAGTGCTGTAAAGTTTAGCACTCTGCTTTAAACATGTACATGAATGCGCTTTTACTATAGCTTTTGAGATCGTTGATTGACAAATGTAACTGGTCTGGGCTGCGTTTCCCAAAAGCATTGTAAGCCTAAGTAGGTCATAGAAACCATTGGCACCAATGGTCTCTACATTCAAATTAAAGGTGCATTCATTAATTTGGGGCTAATTTAAAAAGTTATACACAATAACAAATTAATTGTGTTTTTTTGAAGAGTGGTGTACTAAATGGTGTACACTCACATGAGATGAAGACTGTACTCAGGGCTGGACTGGTAATCTGGCATACCGGGCATTTCCCCGGTGGGCCGACGCACTTTGGGGCTGATCAAGGGCGGACTGGCCATCGGGAGAACCGAGCGGGCTGGTGGGTCGGATGCAAAACGGCCAAATGGGCCACGATAAGCTAAAATGAGCTGCCGCGTTATGCAGAATGGACCACAAAACGGTGCCACGATATGCAGAAAAGGACAGCGAACACCCCCCGCTCAACTTTTGGGCAAGTTGCTATGTAAAATCAAGGGCTGATTTCACTTCCCAGTCCAGCCCTGACTGCACTCATAATAGTTTTCTATAAAAAGCGTTTTTGTTATATATGGTGTGGATCACCACCTTCAATCTGTTTTGCCATGTTGAAATGACATGACGCACCGTGTTTCACTAAACGTCGAAGAAGAAAATCCTCTCGCTCATTGGCTGCTTCAAAGTTGTTAAATGTGAATCTTATGTATGCCCTTGACCGTGTTCCTGCCTGTGCCCTTCGTGGATGTTTCTGTTGTGGTTATCTTGGTTTTCCCATCGTGGATGTTTCTTTTGTTCCTTATGTTTTTTGTTACTCTGTTCATCATTTGTGTTATCTCAATAAAAACTGCACGTAGATCCTCACTCCTCGTCTGCCCGTTCGTAACAGAAACAAAAAACACAGGGAACAAAAGAAACATCCACGATGGGAACATCCACGAAGGGCACAGGCAGGATCAAGGGCATACATAACATTCACATTTCAACAGACACAAGTGAAGACAATGACAGATAGATGGCAGTGATGAGGGCAGGGAATTATGGGAATTGAAGTCCGGGAGAGACGACAAGGGAGAAACACAAGGCAGACAACCAGGAATCGTGACATTGAGACAGATAATTGAGGTTTATTTCACACTAAGCTGTTCTCTAATAAAGGTAATAGCTGTCTTTAGAAATAACATGAAGCATAGACATTCTCAAAGATTATTGATACGAGGGACAATAATAATCTGTCCTTAAATATAGAAGTCTGTTTGCTTAAATTCTGACGTTTGATTTTAGGCAAAGCAATTATATTATAGTAGTAATAAATAACTTTAGAAATGACCTCAAACTCTGACATCTGAAAACTGACATTTTCCATATGCAAATGATATTCCTGTGCTGGAGGGGGCAGCAGAGATGATCATGCTGATCCACATGGATAGATGGCAGTACAGTGTCTAATGCTGCCTTCATGTGCTATTGGAATTATCCCACTTCCCACTTCTGAAATGGTAATTACCAGTATGTAGTGTTCACATGCTTTGTTGCCAGGTTCATTCATACATATTTCTTGAAGAACTTTTATTTTTGACAGCATAATACAGACCACTCAGTTAGCTTGCTGACGATAATGGAATTTTGGTCAAATACAAGCTATTTTCACAGTGTAAAAATGTACAACATGCATAGAGTGGTTGCTGATATACAGGGTTGGGGAGTAATGGAATACATGTAACTGATTACGTATTTAAAATACAAAATTTAAGTAATTGTATTCCACTTCAATTACAATTGAAATACTTGGTAATTAGACTACAGTTACATTCAAAAAGTATTTTGATTACTAAAGAGATTACTTTGCCTTATATTGTCATTTGCTTCATTTAATATTTAGTTCTTTCAGATGGAAAAATGTATACATATAAATGATGCGATCCAAAGTGCATTTGTACAGCAGTGAAACACTTTCTTATGATGTGTTACATTCATACGAGCAGACAGAGAAGTAAGTTTGAAGTAAGTTTGGAGCAGAAGAAATTGAAATAAACCTTGTGTAAATTGTCAGCTTTATGCTAAGCTAAAATGCTATTTCTAGCCATTTTACATGCACACGTTACCAGACACTATCATTTTTTTTATCAAGAAAATTCACATTAGATCATAATTTCTTTTTTCTAGTAAGACCTTTGATATTGGGGTAAAAATCATATTCTTGATAATAATTTTTGTATTGTTTTCCTGTAAAAATATCTAAAAATCCTTAAAACAAGATCAATTTGATTCATCTTGTTTTAGAAACAACACTGCATAAGATATTTAGGTTTTTTAGAGAATGCATTTTTAACATTTTAACAATTTTGTCTTACTGTTCTGGCAGAGATTTTATAGTCAAAACAAGTGAAACAATCTTGAAAAAAAGCCTCTGATGGCTTCATGATTTGTTAGTCCTTGTCGTGTTTCAAAGTAAAGTTTCATTTCTTTCTTGAATATTGAAAATTAAAATAAAAGCATTTTGAGATTGCATGAAAGCGACTTCTGTCCATGCTGTTTTTTCCATAATAAAAATAACATCTCTTGTCTGTATATTATTCTTTGTCCACGTAACATATCAAATACATGTCCAACATCAATCCAAATAATTTAACATAAATACATTCATATAATAAATGTAGAATTGCTTCTGTGCCAATATTACAAAATATGCAGGATTCAGAAAGACCATTTCTATATATTTTTAGAAAGTGGTTTGTTGGATAGATTAAATGCATCATTTTAAAGTACACTTCACTATTGTTGACAAAATATTTGCTATTGTATATCCAAATCAAATCCCAATGAATGTTCTCAAAGTGGTTATTCCATTAGTGTGTGCTATGAGAAGTTGCAGGGTAATGAATCATATGTCTTAAAAATCTGATATTACATTTGTATCCTTTATATTGATGCCATTTAACAGAACATCTGTCCGAACATCATTGTTACCTTGGAAATTGGATAACTGAGGAGGGAGTTTATCAACACTGATATCACATTTAAGAAGGAACTCTATCCTTGCTATCCTTACTGCCCATCCTTGAACTCCTGTGTTCATACATGCATGTTACCAGACGTAAGCCTTATATGTTCAATATGTGTGTTAGAAGATTACTTCATGCTCTTTCTCTGCCCTTGTATATGGTTTGTGCTTTGTGTGTCCAATATTCCAGTGAGAAACGAACATGCTTGAGCCCAAGTAAATACATTTTGGACTATTATATACTATTTGCCATGCCGATTACCCTTTGTGACAAATATGGGGTTTCAAATTAAACTGTCGCTACTGTTTCATCAAAAGAAAAGTTTCAAACCGATTCTGCAATAATTAAAAATCTTTCAGAGCTCTTTCCTAAATTGTGTTCAAAAACAAAACTTGATGTGGGTTTAGGCAAAATTTAACCTTTGAATGTTTCAGGCCCTCACCATCCTCCTATGTTCCAATATTCTCTAAAACGGGACACTGAGAAAGCTGCACAGGAAATTGTCAGCCATCTGCATACTGATGGCATTATAAAAGATGCTCGTCACCTACAAATTCACCAATGTGGCCTGTACAAAAACCTGATGGCAGTTATCGATTGACCATTGATTATACCGGACTAAATTCCGTTGCAAACCCAACAACTATTTTGAAAAACATTTCTCTCAATCATCGATATTTCAGTTCAGTTGACATAACCAATGCTTTCTGGTCATGTCCAATTAGATCACATCATTCCTCACACACCCCATCACTTTCTCTGTCTATTGGGTGAGACAAAATTAAATCTATCTCCAACCAAAGACGTGCCAAGTGGGAAACTGCCCTCACCAGCCTGCAACTGACCATCTTCGCTAACCACAAAACAAATCCTGCCTCTCTGATTGAAAATACGGGATCTTCACATGACTGTTCTGATAGTGTCTGTAGAGTAGAGGAGGGCAGGGCCCGGCTGGAACAACGCACACCAGGTCCCCAATCATCCTGATGGGGGCGCGAGGGATAAAGGTGGTTTGAGAGAGAAAGAGAATTACAGGCAGCTGCTCTGTGTGTTTATGTTTGTGTGTTTTCAGTTCAATGTATCATTAAACTAATATTTATGTTGCCAAGCCGGTTATCGCCTCCTCCTTTCCCTTAACCCCCTTACAGTGTCCTTTGTCAATGATGACACTATGTGCTCGATGAGCCATTGAAAGACTCGAAATTGTTGTTTGTTGATGGAAGCCGTTTCTATGAGGATGGCACACGATACATACAGTATAGATAGACAGTAGTTGAGGGGGAGTTGGGCAACATTCTTCATCTGAGGGGAGGTGGCGCCCAAGTAGCAGAGCTTTGCACCTTAAAGTCAGCCTTAAACATCACCTCTAATGAAATCAATTTAATCAATATTTTCACAGACAGCGCATGAGTCATTCACGTCATTCACATCTACAGCCCTGTGTGGAAGCGTCGTGGGTACCTAACCGCAGCTGGTACACCTATCAGTCACCATCCAGGGATCAAAGAGATCCTCGAAACTTGTGGTAAAATCAAACCAAATTGTGTTGCAGTTTGAAAAGTCACAGGTTACAGCACGTTCAGTGTCTCACTCGCAAAGGGAAATTCCATCGCTGACAAAGGTGCTAGACAAGCAGCAAACTCGCAGATCAAAGAAGTGGCTGCCATTTTTCCTGTTCACCCTGGTTGTACAGGCTCAGAGTCATTGTCCAAAATGTACAATCAAGAGGATGTGGGGGTTTGTCAAAAATTGACCGCCACATTGTCAGATAAAGGATTGTGGATTTTGAAAAATAAAGTCATTCCACCAATGGGATATTGAACTGAATTGATTTTTATTAAGGCTTGGCTCACCAAGGAGTAAATAAAACACAGGCAATGATCCAACAGACTTGGTTTTGGCTGACAAGATGAATTATGAAAAAGACATGTTGTCCAGGTGCTTAAACTGTTTGAAAACGAAGCCTTAATTTCGAAGACATCAAATTCCGATTGGCCATAGCCCTCATCCGAGGGGGGCATTCACACATTTGCAACTTGATTTTGTATCTTTACCTTGCGGCCATGGCTATAAGTATGTGTAGGTAACTGTGTGCCAGTTTTCTCGATGGGTTGAAGTCTTTCCTCTGTGAACCGCCACCACTGAGAAGTAGCAGAAATTATGTTGAGAGCAGGCCCGATGGGTCTGTTAAAAGACCTTTTGCAGGAGTATCTCAAATTATTGATAGGATTTCTCAGGAACATGCATTACACTGCCCTCAGCACTCAAAACATGAAATGTTTAATATATATGGAGTACAGTACATTACTTGAAGATGCAGAATCCAGTACAGGTAGGAAATAGGAGAAAGTAGGAATTTTCTGGCCAGTGTCCTCAAGTTATGATGGCCCTGCCCTTGTCCAGTGTTGTTGACAACTCATACATCCTTGCTTGTTGAAACTGAGCCAGGCTAGACTCAATGGATGCATTTAATGCAAACTAAAATATTCCTGCCTGGTCTGTAACCCTAAATCACAGACCCCGTCGATAATACAGCTTAATGCTGTTACAATGAGAACACTTCTTTCCCCCTGACATGTCAGCCGAGTAAAAGTGCCTTAGGGTGCTGATGTAATATCTCCCACTTTGAAAAGTTATGATGTTGTGAAAGGAAAAAAAAAGCAACTAACTTATAGGGAAGAGTCATTCCTTTGTATGTGTGTGGTTCTCTATCTATACCTATCTGAAAAACTTTAGGTACCAACTGATGCTCTCAGGGAGCTACAAGGAATTCCTTTGTCTAATTCGAATAGTCCAACAACTGACGTCCAATTCGTTGACCTGGAGAAACTACATGAATGATGTCCTCCTGAGCGATCCTGCAGTCCTAGCTGTTTAATTTGGCCAATCTATCCCGACACCATCACTGCCATCATTCTAGAATAAATCTGTCACCGTGGGAGGCTGGTACTTCCAGCACAGGTGCTTCTCTCCAGGCCCAGGACACCTCTTCTACATCGACAGATGCTGTGTTATACCCCCAGCACCCAAATGAGACATTCCAGCTCGTTGATGTTTTTGTGAAAAATGTCCTAATTATACTTGTGAAAACCAAAATATTATCTGGTACACTTTTTATTACTGCTTCCCTTATCAATTAAAAATATCAGTAAAATGAAGGTTCTCATCCTCCTCATCATTCTCGGAGCTACTATGCTAGCTCTACTGTGGCGTGGGGACGTGGTTGTGTGTCGGTCTGCGGGAGAGAGAGAGAGAGCGGTAAGGCTTGTCACCTGGTTTATAATCAACCCTAACACCTGTGCCCCAACAAAGATACTTTTTGGTGGAAACTGAATTATTATACTGCCCAAAGTAGTATCACAACTGTTATGTTTGTGCTAATGCTCCACACTCCACAGATAAGCCACTCTGACTCCAACCAAATCCGCTGACAGAGACTGAATCCAAGTGTATATGCTTATATGCCCAGGTCGTTCTTCAGCCGGAAGGCAATTGCACTGGACGACTAACGTATATAACCCATCGATTTGCTCTGATGAACATTGATATTGCTGTTAAAACAGTCTGTTCACCTTTGTGTGATCTTTTGTATATACATGACTCTCTTGATACTCTCATCCATGATAAGGTTAGAGAAATTATTGACATGCCCACACTTCTATCGGTCGATGTTAAAACAAGATTCACCGCACCTGTTTGTATTTGTCAACCTGATGATCACCTCTCCAGATGGATAGGTTATTCACATTGTAATTAAAAATATGTAACTTATGGGCAACTCAGGTGTCCAATGACCTCTTTTGGGAATTTATGGTTTAAAAGAAATGTCACTTATCTCCCCCTGTTAACTCCAACAGGATATAAGAATATCACTGTTCATCTAGATTCGATTATCCTCCCGAGAGATGTTAAATTCGGGGCATTGAAAGATCAATACTGGATTTGTGGAAGCTCTGTTTATGTATGGCTCCCACAATCCTGGTCAGGATGTTGCTATATAAGTGGTGTTATTACACCTCTCACATTTATTACATCTAATTTTGGACACATCCTAGAAAAATATTCACCCAAAGCTCAAAACAAGATTAAACCTAGACATGCGTTATACAGACCACATTTGAGAATTTCACCCGAAGTGAAAACTTTAGAAGGGATTTTCCCTTGGTATGGAACAGTCCATAATGCTTATCTGATTGACAATATTAGCCTTGAATTTGGAACTTTTGCAGAAAATGCAATTGAAGGATTTCATTTGATGACAGACAAAATTAAAAACCTTAGACTAGTTGCTCTGCAGAACAGATCCATCCTTGATTACCTCCTAGCTAAAGAAGGACGAGTATGTGCTATAGTTGGAGGACAGTAGTGTACATTCTTTCCTGATAATAAGACTGATGTTCAGCAACATATGATTGCCCTCAGATATGAAATTGACCACCACATGAAGGGTTCCTCTAGTGACAATGACCTTGATATATGTTCCTGAGAGGGTAAAACATTAGGAAATGCTGCCTGGAATACTTTAAAACAAACTGGGTCAGCAATTTCTTTAATGTTTGGTTTTGTATTTTTTCCTATATGCCGGTACTCGCATTGGTATGTATCTCTGTGCTAAGATGTTTAAGAAAAAAGGTGGTGCTTATGCACTTCCTGAAAATAGAATTCTGGATGGTCAAGAAGGAATAGTTTCAAAGAAAAAAGATAAGATAAGATTGGTGTGAGTATTATTAAATACTCAACTGATGTAAGTGGCTATCCTTACTATATTTTTATACTTTTGCTTATTGATATTATACAATCATATTCATATATACACATTTATGTACTCAATAATATATATATTATTATATACCTTGAGAAACTGGAACATGCATGAGCCCAAGTATATACATTTTGGACTTTTATTATATGAAATTGTTGCCCTTTTGACCTGATGAGGTTTCAGAGCTGGGAACCGAGAGAGCATGGTTTTTATAGCTGTTATTGTTCCAAGCAAAGTACCAGATGTGAGTCTGCACACACAGGATGCCTCTAAGACACCTGTGTCCATATTTTGCTGAGATCATGACATTTACGAGCTCTTGGCAAAGATATATGCGCAAGCTATTCTGCAACATATCCCTTCCACTTAACTGCAGTTTTTGCACTTCAATAGGTCATTAGAATATGACCTGACACCTTGAGTTACTACTTCAACCCGTGCAGAACTCGCTGTACCAAAAAAGGAAGTATTTTTTGGCAGAGTCTCAAGAGGGTATAAAGACCTTAACTAATCTTTGATTGTCAGACTAACATCTCAACCCTCTTGCTCTTTGCATCTGATCTCCAACGTTGAGGCCTCATCTTGACTCTCTGTACTTTAATTTTTTTTTCCATTTACTTTGTTCATTAGACAAAGACAAGACATTGTATTAATAGCTTTATTCCAGGATGTAGTCCTTGGATATATCCTTAAGATATATCTACTTAACATTTCAAAATCAAACATTTATTTTACTGTATTATTGCATTTACTCAGTATTCATTATTTTGTATAAATTTTTACAAATTAAAATGTGTTATTCCTTCTACAAATCATCTGATGTATTGAAGTAATTTCCATCTACTGGATCTCACTGCATCACGAGCATCGCAGCTTTCCCTACAGAAGTGAACACGGACACACACACTGCTATCCTTATGAGGACTCTCCATAGACATAATGATTTTTTATACTGTACGAACTATAGATTCTGTCTCCTTACCCTACCCCTAAACCTCACAAAAAACTTTATTGATTTTTACATTTTGAAAAAAATCATTTAGTATATTTTTAAGAGATTTGAATTATGAGGACACTAGAAATGTTCTCATAAACCAAATTTATAACATAATACCCTTGTAATTACCAGTTTGTAACCTAAAAAATGTCCTAGTAAACAACCCAAACCCACCCACCCACACACACTGAACTTCAAATGTCATTACTATTATATAACCAATTCAGAACGTCATCTTTACGTCCTCCTAATGTTGCAAGCTTACCCAGAATGGTCCAGTTTCATAATATGTAATATTTGAGTAATTCCAGGACTTACTCACAACGTAATGGCAGCGTCATGGGCCCATACTTTCATTACCATTAAATTACTAATTCACAACATTGACTTTACGTCCTCCTAATGTCCCAGTTCACCCAGAATGGTCCAGTTATGTAATATCTTCGGAATATTTGAGTCATTCTGTTACTTATTGACAACGTAACTGCAATGTCATATAACATGTAACTTAAATACCACTTCACCTTTCAATTCCAATTCCACTTTTTTACGTTCCCCTATGTGATAAAAAAACAAACAAACAAACAAACAAACAAAAAGTCCAGTCTCAACTCAGGAAATTTCATTTGTATGACAGATTTGTGTTGTAGCAATTTAATAATTGCTATCATTCAAGTGTTGTACAGTTTATTTGGATGATTGAGTGAGGACATGAAATCTTACAAAATCTGTCACTGTAAAACTAAATGTTTACATACTCATTAGTATTTCATGCATCATTTTCTTTTGTATCTGTTTACTTTACACTCTCAGATGATTCATTATTTTTACGTTAAATATTTTGAATCCTTTGCACATTATAAGAGCCTGCATGCAAATTCAAGTAAAAAATAAATAAAAATACAAGTGATTTGAATTAGATCTGTTGGGAGACATCCACAAAATGCGCATAAATCAAGTGCCTACATATTTAGCATACACAATAACAAATTGAAACCACAATAACTTTGCAATGTGTTATGATGACCAGAATTTGCTATTAAAATTTATAAAACGTGTCCAGTCGGAAAATAGAAAAAGAAAATCACTCTGAAGATAGAATGTGTTGCTTTTTGAAACGTTAAAACATATTTAACATGATACACATGTAAACAATTATCTTTTAATATAATGATGGAAGGTAAATACACAATACATACTGTAATATAACAGCACGCGCCGCCTCTTAACTCTTGCGTGCGTGAGAGTTCATCTGAACTGAGCACGCGCACAATGGAAATGCGTCTGACAGGACCGTTTGTTTTTCTGAGCAAAGACACTTTTTATTTCACCAAAAAATATAAAATAGTTTCAAGATATAAAAATAACATTAAAATATTTCTATATTTCTATAAAGCCGACATAATCTCGTCTGACAGCAGATAAACAGGACAACGCGTATTTCTGAGGCACTTTTTTTATTTTTATTTTTTTTACTTCTGCCTCGTTAGACAGGAGAGTTTATTTTTCTGAGGTAAAACCGTTACAGTCTATGGGTAAAACACATATTACTTCACCACAAATAAACGACTTTTATATATATATATATATATATATATATATATATATATATATATATATATATATATATATATATATATATAAAGTATTGAAATATTGTGTATAAAGGTGCATTGACCTTTGGAAAGATGCTACATATATAAAAAAAAATTTTTTACTAGCCATGGAGTTGCCATGGCAACCAGACCAAACCCAAACTGGAGAAGACAGCAGCTGCACCTCTGTCTCAACGTTCAACAACACATCAGATTGGTTTAGTAACATCAGGGCTGGAGTTGAGGGGGGCTGGGAGGGGATGCCATCCCCCTTGTTTCAAGAAATACCAAAATCCATCCCCCTTGTAAAAACACCATCTTCCCCTTTAGATTAATTATGTCATGTATTACTTAGAACTAATCATGCAAGTAAAATATTAAATTCTCTAAGTTTGATAAGTAACAGACTTTAACTTCAACATGTTTGGGGTTGCCAGATTTCAAGAGTTTAAATCATCCAAACAGATCTTTACACTTACACAGTTTGGAAATATTTTGCCAATGTGACACTTTTGTTTTGCAATCTGAAAACCATGAGCACGTGAGCTCTCTATCCACCGCACAAGGTGCCGGTTTTCTGAAAGCACTGGCAAGCAGGTGTGTCGGAGATTAGCCATGGGTTGAGTTCAAAAATTTTCAAAAGTTACGTAGACTTTGTAGCCAAGAGAACAGTACAAGGAAATAATTTGTCTTCCATTAAAAAGAAGAGAACAGAAGGTAAGATATGGATGAAGGTAAGATATGGATGACAGGTGTACATTTTCAGGGCTTCGCACATAAAACACTTTTGTGTGTAGAAAAAACTTTTTGCATCGCTGTTTGAGCATCCTGAGAAACATCCATTGTAGTTTGGTTATTGGAGTTAAAAAATTTGTATATTTCCAATTTAGTCAAATTCTCTTTAAAAGCTGAACATTTTGAAAATAGATGGCATAAATAGTGCAGAATAATCTTTTATTGTTATTTCTTAAAAAAAATAAGCAGAGTTACAATTGTGTTTTAAAATATGATTAATTTTAAACTCTTTTGTCCACCAAATCAAAGTAATGTGGCGTACACAACATGTAGGGTAGCATTTTGTGGTTTATGTTGACCATAACAATACGTAAATCAGAGCATACTGTAACGAATGAGGCTGGTATCCCTTCAGCCGACCACCAGAGGAAGCCCTCCCCCCCGAATAATGATAATGAACCGTTTCTTCTATGGTGACTTCCTGTTTATATCACACACACACACACACACACACTCACACACACACACACACACACACACACACACACATATATACAGTATGTATGTATATATATATATATATATATATATATATATAAAGCCATGCATTGCCATTGTTATTTTGTGAAGTATTGCCAGTTTCACAGCCTTACCATCATTGCCTGTTTATTGCCTACTAGTTATGACCATTGTGTCTGCTTTCTGGATTACCAATATTTGATTACTGTGTTACTCTTTTGGACTGATTACCTGTGTAACGACTACTTTGCCTGCTTCAACGATTACGTCTCATCCTTGTGCCTTGGAATTGTTTGCTGATTGTAATAAACTTTCTGCATATGGATTCTATACCTACGCCTCCATGTGGAGTCCCTTACACATACACCTTGAGACACTCAGCACTGATCATGATGTTTAAAAACAAACAAACTGATATTAATAATCAGAAATGTGAAAAGGCACATTTTGTTCAGGTTATGTTGTGTAACCCTGAGAATGTTTTTTTTATTTATTTATTTTTGTACATTTTTACTTAGAAAATATGACTGAAAACTTGATTTAAATTAATGAAGAAATTAAGAAGAAAATCATTTTATAAAATGTAAAAAAAAAAAAAAAAAGTTAGACCATCATCCCTCTTGAATTTTTTTTCTACAAATTGAACACTGAGTAACATTATTACCTTGTAGTTGAAGTTCTGTTAATTATTTCCATCTGATTATTTGGCAGCTTTAATCACCCGAAATGTCCTCTAACAATATGCCAAATATTTATAATGGAAGTATATTATCCATATAATATAAAGCTTTTATGTATGTAAATATAGTTGATGCTATGTGTTAAAATAAATGTATATACAATATAATGTAAATGTGTATCTATCTTTTAATTTTTTGCTTACTAATTAATTTAGCATTTCTGCTATAGTTTTATATAACTATTTGTTGAAAAAAATATGTGAAGTCATTAACAATTTATATATATATATATATATATATATATATATATATATATATATATATATATGCGATTCTGTGACAACAGGTCTCAATTTCTATTAATGTTGCATCTTTTCCTATGTTCTCTGTCAAAATGAATGAAATACATAAACTTTTAGTCTGCATTAGTTATTTACAAGCACAACTGTTTAAATGGCCTTTAATTGAATGTTGAGCAAATGACATAAGTTAGAATACTCCATGACCGCCCATAGAATAATCAATAAAAGCAAAAATTACCAACTGATTACCAACAAACTAATATTGATCCTCGACATTGCCACAGTGTTCCAAAATTACATTGTGGCTAAAATCCAGGAATTTCTCTTTTCCAGTTGTCACAATGTAATCAGTTATGTTGCACAATGAAAGTTTGGTCATCAAATTCCACATAATTTTTCAGTAATTTAATTACAGTTGCTTCTGATAAGTGTATATTTTGTTAAATACTGTAAAGACTATAGAACAATTCTATTTAAAACAATTGTGAATTTAAAATCTAAATTTAATGTCTAATGTTAAAATGTATGTATTCTAATTGAACACTGCCCCTTCAAATTCTTTGTCCAGTTCATGAATTATATATTTGATTTTATATGATTTTTTTGAAAGAATAAAAAAAAAAACAGTTAAATTTATATATTTGGCAGACGCTTTTATCCAAAGCGACTTACAGTGCACTTATTACAGGGACAATCCCCCCGGAGCAACCTGGAGTTAAGTGCCTTGCTCAAGGACACAATGGTGGTGGCTGTGGGGATCGAACCAGCAACCTTCTGATGACATGTTATGTGCCACAATGTCTATCGTGGTATTTTTCATGTGGTCAAGGTTGATAAGGGTTTTAGAAAGTAATAAGTAAAGCAATTACTTTTAAGACAGAGTAACTAGTACAGTAATCTAATTATGCTGTAGAAGATGTAATTAGTCGTTAGTAATTAATTACATTTTTAGAGTAACTTACCCAACACTGGTAGTGGCCACATAATTTGGTTAGCTGGGATTTTATACGCATCTTGCATTCTTAATAAAATTCAATAGGAACGTATTTAGTAAATGTGTTTCCATCATTGTTTATGCACATTTCTTCACATTAAATAAAAGATTATCCACCTTAAGCAAGTGTATAAAATTACGTATTTTGTTTAGATTTTATTAGCATCTCGGTGGTTCCATTCAGTTTTAATGCAATATCCCAAAATGTGCATACAAATACGTGGATGGAAACCCAGCTACAGACATCCCATTCTTAGTGTGCAGTGAACACTGCCAACATGATCTCTTGGGAAGTCGGCATGTTGTTTCCATAAGTTCCAGTACTCTAGGATTGGCAGCATTATGCTGACTCACTGACAAGCTCCATCTCCAATCAGACATTTGTGCATTAGCTCAATTGCTTTTACCTTCCCTTGTGGCATTGTGTCAGCAGCATGGGAGACCAGGTTTGCATCCTGCATTGGATAATCAGTGTTAAGGGTGATTCGGAGGTTGCATTTCTCTCCCTGACATTACATTTTTACTCCACTGATGGTTGGGTTTTATGTTTGGAGTTTCGGTTTGAGCATACAGCCTGTACAGCTGAAAACAACTCGAATTTGGCACCCCTAAATGGACATCACACCCGGAAAATGGAGCACACGCCTGCTCATACGGCCAACAATACTTACCTTCTGCATAGCCACTGGGGGCAGTGTTTTAAATGCCGTTAGCAGAGACCTATTTCATCTAAAAAAATAAATAAATTAGTTACCGATTTCTTTGTGAGATCTCTCTGACATTACAGAGGACTGAATCACAGCAATAGTTGCTTAGTTTGTCTTGTCAGGACTACGTATACAAGTCAGTTGTTAAGTTGATTTGACTAAATTTAAACCAGTAAAAAGCAGTGCTTGACAAAATCTCACCAGACAAAACTATTTGAGAAGTATTAGAAAAACAGGCTGAAATATTACATCTGTCTAACTGTCTACTCTAATGTCATGTTTAAACATGTTAGGTCTTTTGCACCGCTTTTTTAGGTTCAAACCCTCTAACAGAGAGCTAATGTTCATCTCTTCCTATTTCATCGCCAATACAATTGGAGGACTATCATCAAAGTATTTCGAGAAAAGATGCTGGATTAATTATCATTCGCACTTCTACTTCCAAACACGGTTGTGTTGACAGAGACCTGAGGACAAATAGAATGCTTCTAGGCTGGAGCAGAAATCGATGGACATGTTCTATTTTAGCTCACATGTCCATCAGTCGAACTGTGATGAGGGCAATATGGGGGCTAGATCTTGTCATTTTTTGCTTTGTTCTCTGTCTGAGTTGCTTCACAGAGCCTCCCTGCCACTGTCACAGGTGTTCTAGTGAATCTTGTGAAAGCCTGTCAGCAAATGTTATAGGAGCAGATACAAAACTCTGTTGGTGAGTCAAGGTGTCTCAGCGTAGGTAGGTGAAATTTCTCAAAACTATTTTCAGCCATTTTTTGAAGGTGAGCCATCTTCGAATGTGCTGGGGATCAATGTGGGCAGAGTGGATATCGATTTAGGAGGTTATTTTGCAGCAAATTTGTTTTTAAAAATTCTATATTTAGGCTATATTTGAAGTAGAGACTCACACAAATACATAGCCAACACCCAAAGCATTGCATACTATATGTACACAAACAATGTGAAAATGTAATAAAGAGAAAACAAGAGGCTTGCACACAACCTTCACTTTAACCTCTAAACTCTAAACATAAAAAGCTAGCTTGCACTATAAAAAATTCTCCAACTAAAACCATTTCAGTGTGCTCGTATCATATTCCATCTATGTAAGGAAAAAATATTTAAAGATGTTTATAGTATTGCACTTAAATGTATTATCTTGAGGTAAGGTTGCTTAAATGAGTGCTTGCCAAATAATGTTGCGATGTACTTGTTATTGCAGTATTGTATTTGCATTTAGTAATTGCATTTTAGTAGTTTAAATAGGAACACATAATGCACTGCAGCACATGATATACAATGTTCAGTATAGTTAAAGTTAGATTCAATTTGAAACAAAGTTGATTTCCACAAATAAATAAACAACATTAAATAAATAAATGCTGTTGATTGAGCTTAATTTGTATTGAACCTTTGTATTTAAACATTATGCCATGACATTCCATTTCATGAAATTCCATGATTCCATTTGAAGAAATTCCATGGCATTGATTGTTAAAAGGATGAAAATATTTACAGTAAATGCTGAATTCAAAAACACAGCTTTCAGCCATTTGGCCAAGAGCATGTGCAACACCTGTTAAGAGGAGAATTTAACGCTAACGAAAAGGTGACCTTGTGCCAGATGGTTAGTGCAGGCTACTAATGGATCATGTAGATGACTGTCAAATAAAAATCATAATTAACTTGAACAAACAATAAACAATCATTTTACAGCATTTATTAACCTTTGTTAATGTTAATTTAAACATTTACCAAAGCATTTTTAAAATCAAAAGTTTATGTTAGTATATTCACATTGGCTTATGCACTATGAACTCCACAACCTCTGGTGATGACAGCCGCTCCTCCCCGGGCAGACTGGAGCAAGTCTTCCGACCCCTGGCGGATGGAAGGGAACTCCTCCGCCCCTTGGAGTGACTCCACCATTCAAGGTGGCCGGCAGCGAGACCCTCTCTCCTTGCGGACAGTGGCCGTCCATCCACGTCCAGGCAGTCGGCAGCAACTCCTCCATCCCCCAGTGGATGGCTGTGGCTGCTCATTTGGGTTGGCTGGTAGTGGCGAGAATTCCACGACAGCGCATTCCTCCTCCTTCCCGGGCTTCAGCACCAAAATAACAAAGGTTAAGTTTTGGAAAGGAGGAGGCGGGAACCGGCTGAACCGTCAAAATAATGTGTAATGTACACAAAAACACACACACAGCACAAACACACACGTGGCAGCTGCATGTGGCTCTCTCTCTCCCGATCTGCCGCATTCGCTGCACTTATCCCGCTCCTCGTCCGATTAGCCTGATTGGGGCCTCTTCCTCATCACAGCTTCTCTCCTTTGAAAAGGATTAACAGCATATACTCATGAAAATAACCATAGTATAATCAACATTATCTGTCACTCCTGTCAAATATTTGCCACAATCTATTGTGTTTTTCTCCTGATCATATGTTGTTGTTTTTGTTTTGTTTTACAGCATGAAAAATGATATAATTTGAAATGTAAACAACATCTGTGATTTGAATACTCATACATTTTGAGTTGTGACTCAACATATCAGAAATAAGTGTTTAGACAATTTATTATAAATCTTTGCTGGGAATAAAACATAATGAAACGCAATTCCCAAGTATCAAAGAATTTAAGGAAAACTTTTTTTTTTCTTTTTTTTTTTTTATGACACGTGATTTCAAGGTCAATATTTGTATTCATGAAATAGATTTATTTGTACATTAACATTCCACTCTGTCCAAATGGTATTAGAAATTCTGAACTACCACACAAATGCATGAACCATTCCAGAATGACAGCTCTTTTCACTTACAGTTTTCACTGACACTATACAAACTTATAAAAAAAAGCTGACATATTACCTTCGGCAAAACATGAGCTTGCAAATATAAGCTAACATACATTTTAAGAGGCAGCCTTGTATGCATTTTGCCTTTGTCAGCTATTTTGATGAATGCTATACTTGAGGATATCCAGAATGAATACATTATTGATGGCATCATTGATTTATAATTCAAATGAACAGTATATTTTGAGGGAAACAAACCTGTATGCTTTGCTGCCCATGTTTTGCAAGCGGCAGCCTGGAGCCAAATCAATTACAAAGCGGTAGACATTACATATGATAGAGATTAGGCTACTGCAGTGGAACATAGTGCTGGACCATTTGCCATATATACATATATTGATAGTGAAAATTCAATTACAGACAAGAACACCAAGTCTACGTTATACTTAGGGATGCAATGAGTCTGTGGGCACAGATTTCAGTGGAAAGTTTTCAGAAGCAAAATTCAGTGTGATCAGTCTGGTCCATTTCATGCTTAAAAAGTACACCAAATTATCAACTGTATAATATCATAAAATATATGTGATTTCGATTTTCCTGTAAAATGGTTGATTTCATCACAATTCACTTATTTTATCACAATACACTTGTACTTTTTAATGGCTGTCTATAAAAAAGATTGTTTTTGCCCCTACAATGGTGTAGTTACGGCATCTACCCGCAAAGGCTAATTAGACCGTACCAGCCAACCAAACCTTGGTGCCTTGGAATGTTCTAACAAAGCAACACTATAAGCAGAGGTCAGATATACACTTGCTCTTCTCTCTCAAGGGAACATAGAATGCCTTGAAGACCTTGTTCGACCAGATGCCCTGACCCTGCAAGGTCACTTCTCAGCAGAGAAGAAATCATTAAAGCATATCCCAAGGTCAAATAAGATGGTCTTGATTGTCATGCTGAGCCATTCACTCGAGGATTGTTTAGATCAGTTTCCAACAACAGTTTTCCAACAGTCTGTCTCATCTGTCTGCTTTATTGGGCCGGTTTGGCAGCTGGCGGGCTGATAAAAATAGATTATGCATTGCAATATTTCAACTTATTGTGATTTTGTAAATGTACTTTTTCACAAGAGTGATCACTTAAATGATTCATATTCAGAATGTATTGTAATGTGGGTGAATTTGCTACATTTGAAGAAAAATACCTTAGCTCAGTTGGTCCTTAAAATGCAAGTGGATGGTGATAAGACTTTTGAAGCTCCAAAAATCACAGACAGTCAGCATAAACGTCATCCAAATGATTCCAGCGGTTTAACCAATGTCTTCAGAAGTGATATGATAGCTAAGGCTGAGAAACAGATCAATATTTAAGTCCTTTTTTAAATATAAATTTCAATCTTTGACCAGCCCTAACTAGTGGGTGGCTGAATGTGAAAGTTAACTTTCATACCAGAATATGGAAGAGAAAGTAAATGTTTAGATTTACAGTAAAAAAAAAGACTTTAATATTGATCTGTTTTTCACCCGCACCTATATCACTTCAGAAGATACTAATTTAACCACTCGAGTCTTATGGATTACTTTTATGCTGCCTTCATGCACATTTTGGTTCTTGTGAGTTCTGGTCACATTCACATGCACTGTGAGTTGAGATAATCTTCTAAAAATCTTTTTTTTCTGCAGAAGAAAGAAAGTCAAATACATCTGTGATGGTATGAGGGTGAGTAAATGATGACAGAATTTTCATTTTTGGGTGAACTATCCCTTTAAATGTTCCTACAAGTGGCAAGGTTATTTATCATCCTACTGAAGGTAAGTATCAAGATACTTTGAATAAAATGCACACACTAACAGTTGTGCTCAAAAGTTTAAAAAGAAGTTGAGAGATAATAAAACAAAGTAAAAAGCTAAAAAACAAAAAACGAAATGGTAACACTTTATAATCAATTTTCTTTGTTAACAACATTAGTAAACATGAAATAACAATACTTTTACAACATTTATTAATCTTGGTCAACATTAATTTCAACCTAAAACATTTTTTAAATTAAATGTTTACATTAAAAATTAGTGTTGGTTAGGTAATCTGATACTAGTTAATAATTAAATTACAAAAAATGTAATTAATATAATATTTTAGATTACACTTTTTAGGTAATATAATATAAATACTTTAAGATATGGAATCTTTTTCAATGGATTTAAGGCATTGTAAGGCAAAGAATGCATTGTGCAATTATATATTTATATTAGGGCTGTCAATCGATTAAAATTTTTAATCGAATTAATGACATGGTGTCCCGATTAATTAATCGCGATTAATCGCATATACAAATATTTGCTGAGAAAGCCCCTCATATAACAATAATTCAATATTTAATGATTATACATATTCATATCAATATATAATTATTCATAGTTATCTTTAAATATTAAAAATTATATATATATATATATATATATATATATATATATATATATATATATATATATATATATATATATATATATCAAATCAAATCACTTTATTGTCACACTACTGTGTACACGAGTGCAACAGCAGGTGAAATTCTTGTGTATATATATATATATATTCAGATAATTAAAATGCTTTACTTTCCTGTAGCAGAAGAGTTAATCATTGATAAGGCCTTCCAAAAAGCAGCTTTAGAATACAATGTATTGTTTACTACCATATTATTGATCATAAGTCAATCATTGGCACACAGTTCACAGCAATCATTTCACAAATGTATTTGTCAATCAGTTGGGAGATTTATTATGAGGGCTTATTTAAGGGCCCGTCAATTTACACCTACATCAGACGTCTCGGGTGTGTTGCATCATAAACATAAAATGTTTAGGTCACTATGTCAAATATAGTTTAATACTCAATTTTTAAACACATCTTGAGATCCCTTAGATCGCATTTGAGCTCCTTCAAGTGTTTTGAATGCAAGAACGTAACGCATGTTTGTGTTGTTGTGCCTACTGAAGTGTTTTCTTCACTGTACAAACTGTGCGTTGCTCATTTAGCTGAAATTTCACTTACTGCCCTCTGGAGTAAACAGGTGGTACTACAAGCTTGCATTTCTCAGGAATCTTCCTTATTATGGTCCGTGGGCATGCGATTAATTGAGTTAATTTTTTTAACGCGTTATTTTTTGGAAAATTAATGATTAACGTGTTAAATCGACATCCCTAATATATATATATATATATATATATATATATATATATATATATATATATATCCATCCATCCATCCATCCATCGTCAACCACTTATCCTGTGTGCAGGGTCGTGGGGATATATATATATATATTTATATATATATATATAAAAAAATTAATAATGTGATAAAAATACAATCATGTAATCCAAAAAAGTTACGGTAATCTGTTTATTCATACTTAAAATTTAAATGCTATCTAATTACAGGTACTTTATATTGTTCTATGGGATTTCATAATCTAGACTACACTGAACCAACATTAACAATGAACAATTGTATGTTTATAAATTAACATTAACCAAGATTACTAAATGCTGTTAAAAATATTGTTATTGTTAGTTCATTATACCTAATGCATTTACTAATGCTTACCTATTTCGTAAAGTGTTTCAAACATAACAGTTGCTGAATAACCAATATTTAATCATATTCCTCAAGACAAAATAATAAATTGTGAATACTGATGACTTATAGTGATGAAATACAATAAATACTACATATTGTAATAGTTGTGCCTGAGCTGTGAGTCCCTCAATTGTGGCAAAGTTGGATCTGAACATCAATGAACCACCAGGGAAGAACTCAACATCTGGCTAGTAGTAAATAAATTAAAAAAAGCTATTTTTGATCTCTTTTTTTTTCATATTTATTTTTATAAAAAAAAAATGTTTATATATATAATAATAAATATTTAGCAGATTCTGCTAGGGGTAAGACAATTTATGAGCAGAACTGTACTCAAAACCTCATAGTTTCCATGGCTCTCTGCAGTGCTTTGTCTAATATATTGAGTTTATTCTGGGACCACTGCGCAATTGCCTTACAATGAAACAACTATGCCACGAGGAGCAGCATTATCCTCAAGTCACTTGCTTTGTTTTTCTCAATCTGCCAATGGTGATACAGCACAACTGTAGCACTGCAGCATGCAGCCGTTAAACACATGGACTAATCAGTTTAGGATCATGAAAGCCAGTGCATTGATCAAAATGCTGTTGAAAGGTGAGCAGTGAGCTACTGCAATTGGGTGGTGGAGGGAGGTTTGGATGTTTGATGTATTTTTTGGTGGCTGTGGTTTATACTGTTCCTAGAGGATATCCAGGTTCATAAGATCAAGAAGGTATTTAAGGTTACTATAACTTTAATCCTCCATCATTACTGTAAACTCTCTTAGGCCTTTGGGGTGTGAAGGACTCTTGATGGTTCATTGGTCTAATTAAAATTGCTGGTTTAAAGTCTTCTGCTTCACGAATTGAAAGAGACTCAAAGTTTGATTATATAAAATTTGGTAGAATGTAATTTGTTATGCATCAATAGTGCTAAGGATATTAATAATTTAGACTTAATCTTGTGAAAATATCTAAGCAATATTATTACTGAATTTGCAGTTTATAAATCAGAAGGCAACAAGTACTGTACTTCTCATCATTCGCCCTATGTATGAACTGTATATTTAGAATATATTTAGAAATTCTGAGGAAAATGTGCACTGCGTTTGTCCATGCAAAACTGACCATCATGAATTCTGAAAACGTCCCATGACACTTCTTATGCCTAGATATGGAGCCCCTCTAAGGGATCTCTGAGGCCCCACTGTGGGATCTCAGTGATTTTCTAGCATTTACACTCTTTTTAGGCTTTTTAGGGTTCTACATAGAACCCAAGGGTTCTTTACTCAGCTCCAAAGAACCCTTTATGCCATAATGTTTCTATTTACCAAAAAAAAAAAACTTGCGCAAAACGTTTTTAGGCTGACAATTGCTTAATGTGGATAAAGCTATGTGTAGGCCTATGTATAATTGACATTATTAATTTTTTTATTTATAAATAGTTTTAAACACCACACTACATTACTTTTGCAAATGCATTTCATATTTAGAAAAAAAAAAAACTACAATTTACTTCTTCAGCTTTTGGTTTGATTTAAAAAGGTCAGATGATCAAATCCAATCTCCCTTTCTCTTTAAGACGACTGTTTATCTCAGTATCAATTAGGGGTGTAAATATTAATCGATTTGTATCGATGCATCGATTATACAGCCGACGATTCAATGCATCGATACGTCCGCAAGTGTATCGATTAATGTGTTTATTTTGCCGCCTGTCTGTTCGCTCGGAGTTTACCACTCCGTCTCCGACATATGCGTACAACCTACTCCTAAGCTGCGGGTGGCGCTAACCTCATTATTATCTTCTACTTCACACGCGTTACTTACGTATGTTCACACACACATTGTTGAGTCTGAAAGAGCGATGGAACCGTCAGAGCGAGCTGGCAATGAAAGTCAAATGTTACATACACCAGTCGGCGTCAAGTCATGGGTGTGGAAGTATTTTGGCTACAGGAAAACAGATGGAGCAGTGGTAAAAGATGTTGCCGTTTGTAAAGAGAAAGACTGTCAGTGTGAGATAAGATACTGCGGCAATACGTCGAATCTATCCGCACACCTGAAAAGGCGCCATGGTATTGATGGCGACTCCGAGTGTAAAGAAAGAACACAGGCTTCCACGCCCGCCAAATCACTGACAACATTTTTTCCTTCCAAGTTGTCGAGCACTTCAAATCGAGCAAAAAACATCACCAAAGGCATTGCGTTTTTTATGTGCAAAGACATGAGGCCCTATTGCGTCGTAGAGAACGAAGGCTTTAGATAGCCTACCTGCTCAAAGTTCTTGAGCCGAGGTACAACATCCCCTCACGTCAACATTTCAGCGAGTCCTATATTTCGAACTTCTGCACCAAAGTACGTGATGAAGTTATTCAGGGTCTTATGAGTGCAGAGCGAGTACTTTTGATTCTTACTGCTTATGTCCTAGACTTTTGTTATTATTGCACTTTAACTGATTTTGTGTAGTAACTGTTCTATTTGCAGTTCATCTACTGCAGAGGATGTGTGACCATTACCTCTTAATAAGATGCAAATTATATTTTCAAAATGTAACCAATTTTGTATAAAAGAAACGTGCAGGATTGCACTTTATTGTAACTGTAGATGCAGTAACTTATATTTGCTGTTCTATTTGCAGTGCATTGAGCACAACTGCTATAGTGTAAAATAACATACACATTGTGAATACAATACTGTTTCTGTATTCTCAATAAAAGGCAAATAATTAATTTTTTTGTTGATTTATTTGAAAACTTAATAGATATCATGTAAAAATATCTAGTATTGAATCGTATCGAATCGTATCGCGGGGAATTCTAAAGTATCGAAAATAATCGAATCGTTGGCTTAAGAAATCGGTATCGTATCGAATCGTCATGAAGGCTCCGATTTACACCCCTAGTATCAATATACAGTCTATGGTCCCGTCTATTCTTAACTCATACTTCAACATCAGATGCATACAATTGTGTTTATCATGAACAGCAAATAACTACAGCGTGTAGTGCTGTTCCCCCCTCCTATCTACATAGCGAAAGGCGCATTTAAGCCCGCGCTCGCAGATGAAAACGCGAGAACATCCTATTTCAAATTTAAACGGTCACGGAAAGTCGGCTGAGCTGAAAGCTTGAGGACGACGTTACCCTGGTACATTTTTTGATAACTTTTAAGTAATTTTTATTTAATTCGACCTAACTCCTTGTCATTTATTACATTTTTATTTCAGAAAGCACAAAGAGCTGTTTGCACTATTCCTCGCCAGGGAGTAAGTATCTTCAAATTGAATCACTAAATCTCTTTTGTGGATTGACTAGTTATACTGATAACAGTTTATGTTATAATTGACTTTTCTTTGCACCTAGAAAACATGGGAAAATACGAAACAAGCTATCACAGCCAAACATTGAATTAAGCTGACTGCACTGATAAAGAGATTAATTGATCTCTATTCAAGACAATATCAAATGTCAAAGAGAGAATATTCAAACTTGTGAGTATTTGGTGTTTGTATTTTTATTATAATTTTCAAAAATATGATAATTATGGATTTTTTTAATTTTTTATTGAAGATGCCATATTCATTTCACCTGGGTTTTAGCAAAGACCTTCAACTAACTCAGAGTGCACGTCTGAATTATGGCCACCGACATCATCAGAAACAACACACTCTCACGCTAAAATTGTAAGGATTTCAATTACTTTTCTAAATTTGGCTAATTTGTATGATATCACGGGACTGCACTCGTTTGGTGTAGTGTGAGTGTGAATGGGTGAATGAGACAGTGTATAGCGCTTTGGTAACCTCTAAGGTTAAAAAAGGCACTATATAAGTGCAGACCATTTACTATTTTTAATTCCCACGACTTTCACTACAGCCAATGACGTAGATGGACATCGTTTCCATCTAATACGCAACGATTACTTGCTTCTGTCACACACAACAGATTCCTATCATGTTTAAACACTCTACGGATTGGTTAAATTTAGATAAGGAGTTTGGGTAAGGGCAAAATATGAATAAGCATGTCCTTAATGCATCGTGCATGGAACTCCGCTTATTTCCACATTACACATCCAGGAATTTGCACGTGATGAAATCGCAGGAGTTTATGTGAACAAAATCGTGCGAAATCACATGAAATAGTCACCTTGTAAATTATGTAGGCCTACGACTTTTCATGAGATCGGGTTGATCAGAACCATGAGAAGTGAAAGTCACTGGGGACATTTGACTTCAAAACAATGACATCAACAATGTTATTATTATTTATTTCCCATGATTTATTATTATTTTGCATTTCATCAAGGTTTTTATGATGCTAATGGTTCATTTCTGTTTTCAGTGGAATGCAGCATTACTGGTTTGATAATCTTCAGATAAAACACAACACTCCTCCACTTCTTGAAAGTTTTAAGATGTAATTTAGAGAGATACATATTTCTTTCAGTTTTTTATTTATTTACTATGCATACTGACAGCACATCTAATAAATTTACTCTTACTTTCAGGGATCAGCACATCCATCTTCAAACCTTATCTACACAGTGACAAGACTCCTCAGTGCAGAGAATCAGCATTAAACTGATGACATGGACGTGGATGAAGTGAGGTGAAGTTTTGTTTATTTGATATATCCAAAAGACCTCACTCAGTGTGCATCATTATAACATGCTGTAGAAAGACCCCCCAGTGGCAACAAAATAATTCTGTATTCTATAACAGATTTTCAGGTCATTTGTTTTATTGATTTATTTTTAGTTAGTTTTATTCACTTAGATTTGTGCATATGTATTAATGTCACTTATTGGTTATAATTTAAATTTATGGTTAATGTTAAATGATTTCACGTTAATTATTTTTATATAAATAATATTGCTACTATTTGGACTTCTAGCTTATTTTTACAAACCTGTGGATTTGTTAAAAAAAATCTTGTGTTATTGCTTATGTTGCTGTAAATACAAACTATTAAAAAATCCTTTCTGAATAATACTTAAATGTGTTTTATATGGTAATATCACTTTCTTAGTCATATAATATATAAACGAACAATGTATTTCACATATCCAAATCGTTATTCTGGTAACAAAACTAAAAACTTCATTTAAAAAAAACCAAACAAATACCAAATGTTGCAATATGTTGTGAACCCCTAAAAGGTTCTCTGTAGATCTTTTTTTTTTCCTGGCTCAAAGAACCCTTTAGGATTATTTTGATTGAACCCTTCAAAAATTGTTCTATACAGAACTGTAAAACAGATCATGGGCAAGGAAGAGGCGAGAAACCGGCTTAACATATAAACTTAAAGGTTTAATGAAGAACTCAAAAGACAAACACATAATAAGACGGACGTCCGTAATTGAGCTCTCTCTCCCGATCACCGTCCGCGAGTGGCCTTTATCCCTCTTGACGGCGTAATTAGCCTAATACGGGACCGCGCGTGCGTAATCACGCGCCGGTCCCGCCCTCCACCGTGCCACAAGAACATTTTAGGAGTTCCAAATATGAACCCTTTGGGGCTCCATATGGCACCTTTTCTTCTAACAGCACTTTTCCACTGCATGTTATGGTTTGACTCGCCTCAGCTCTACTCGCTTTACTTTTCTGAGCTTGCATTTTCACTGCAGTTTAGTGCCTCCTCAGCGTGGGTGAGAATATAGGCTGATCATCATAGTTGCACCGCCTCTACTGACGTGACATCATCTTAAACATGACACAATCTGACCAAAACAATAACCCAAACGCTAGCTGTTAGCTACTAGCTCATTATGCTGCATAAAGCGATTTTACACAAGTATAACAGTTAAATTGGCCTGATTGTTTTAGAAGCAATCTTCCAGTAGCTGGTCAACTAAATATAGTGAAGCTTTCAAGCAGAGTATAGAGTTAATTTAACAAAATGTACCATCCTCCATCATGGCTAGGGCACTCTTAACTCCATTGCTCGCCAGTTCAGATAGCATCCATTTGGTCGAACCACTTCCAGTTTTCCTTGATGGTTCTGTAGCTAGCAGTGCACATCTTTTATTTAAGCGCATTCCTGTTCTGTTATTCTAAGTATCCTGTGGGTTACAACTTACTTACAAAGAGCACCTCAGGCATCATCCAAGTTGTTTCAACATTGACTAGCTCACTTATAGCCGATGACATTGATTTTATCAAAGAGCCTTTGTACTAAGATGCTTCGCATGGTATATCATAAAGCAAGCATATTTATTTATTTATAGATATTTTCAGATCAAGCAAGACACATACTTTGACCACAAAGTCAACAAGATGCAAATTTAAGCATAACTAGCTACAAGGCGCTGTGATGCACTTTCTTGCTAATAGGCTTTGGGAGTTTGGCCATATACTAAGGAGAACACATCCTGTGAAAAAAGAAAGCAGTGATTGTCTTGTCAGAGGCTGGTCATGCCCATGGGCATTATAGTCCATTCCCCAGTTACTTCTTTCACCAACATTAATGAACAGAACCTCAGCATGCCATGGACTAACATTCAAGCTTGTAAACTTGTAAGGATTGTAAGGATAGTGACAACTCAGGATTTCTGGGTGAATCAGCATGTTGGTACAGCAATCCTTATGAGACATCTCCATAGACATAATCATTTTTATACTGTACGAACTGTAGATTCTATCCCCTAACCCTACCCCTATACCTATCCCTCACAAAAAAAACTCTCTGCATTTTTACATCTTTTACATTTTACAAAAAATAAATAATAGAAATAAAAAAAAAAACATGGTTTACTATGTTTTTTAAGCTATTTGAATTATGGGGACACTAGAAATGTCCTCATGAACCACATTTATAGCATAATACCCTTGTAATTACCAGTTTGTAACCTAAAAAAATTCCTCGTAACCCTATATAATATAAATATTAAAAGCAAAAAAATAAAAAATAAAAAATAAAAAATACAATACGTGACTTGATTCATGCATCCTTCTCAAAGACAAATCTGCCTGATTCTAGCCTTGCTAAAGCACCCCCAGATCATCACCGATCCTCCACCTGGTTGTCTAATGGCTAGATGGAGACTTGAAGAGGCCTTCAAGCCACTGTGTCTCGCACCGTGAAGTTTTCACGATGATCTGGGGATTCTTCAGCAAGGCTGAAATCGGGAAAATTCATCTTTGTGAAAGACACATGAATCAAGCCACGGACAAGGTTATCCTGGAAGAAAACTTGCCTTCTTCTGCTCTGACAGTGTTCCCCAACTCTGAGGATTGGTTTTCCAGCAGGACAATGCTCCATGCCACACAGCCAAGTCAATCAATGTGTGGATGGAGGATCACAAGATCAAGACCCTGTCATGCAGCCCAATATCCAGACCTGAACCCCATTGAAAACCTCTGGAATGTGATCCAGAGTAAAATGGATGGCATGAAGCCATCACACAAAGCCGAACTAATTTAATTTTTGTGCCAGGAGTGGCATAAAGTTACCCAACATCAATGTGAAAGACTGACAGAGAGCATGCCAAGACACACGAAAGCTGTGATTGAAAATCAGGGTTATTCGACTAAATATTGATTTCTGAACACTTCCTAAGTTAAAACATTAGTATTGTGTTGTTTAAAAATGATTTTTTTTTTTGTGCAATATTAGAGGTCTGAAAACACTGCATCTTTTTTGTTATTTTGACCAATTGTCATTTTCTGCAAATAAATGCTCTAAATTACAATATTTATATATTTATATCAGTACTTTAGAGAATTAAACATTTTTTTTTCAAATACATACCTATAAATAGTAAATCCAGAGAAACTGATAATTTTGCAGTTGTCTGTATATACAGCTGTATATACAGTACTGTGTAAAAGTCTTAGGCACATAAGATGTTTCACAAAAGCATTTGTCTTTTTAGATGATTATTTATATCTTCAGCTTTAGTGCGTCAATAGGAAATAAAATGACAATAAAAACCACTTGACTTGACACCGAATAGTGATTTAGCTTATTATGTTTACTGGACTTTGTGTGGCATTAAGTGATAAATGAAAACTATTTATGTCATTATTTTTGAAGTTATCCTAAATATATACAACTTTTAATATTTGACATATTCAAGTTGGTAATGTTTTAAAGAAAGCAGCCAACAGCAGATTTTGCTGATGCAGGGCTCAGGCTTAAGAGAAATTAAATATAGGGGGGCAGTGAAAATGGCAAACTTAATTAGGTGTATCAGAAGAAATGCTGTGTTGATAAGCACAAAAATAAGAGCATTTTACCCCGAAAAATTCCAGGAGGCAGTCATTTTCTTCATGCTATTAACATAAATGGTTTTGAATTATGCAAAGAAAGAAACATAATTAGTTCCTCTGGTGCGAAACCAGAGAGTGAGATGGATATACTGTCCCACATCTTCACAAACACTAGAATAACTGCACATAAAAATAGACTGCTTTCATGTGTATGCGTACAATATGCAGCTATTCTCTTGTGCATCCAGTGTGAAGTACAGAACAATAAGGCTTTTCTGGCTAGATCAAGAGGAATCATTTTTAAGAAGCCCTACCTTCAAATAGTCATTTTCTCTGATACATTAGTCATTGTACAAAGATCTTTCCCTCTTGTTTTGAAACAACAGTTTCCTGAATTAACCCCGAAAAAAAGATAAAAAGCCTTAATGTTCTTTATTTTAAATAAAGAACAATGGCATACTTACACCAGGTTGCATCAGTTTTTGTTATGCCATCTGCTGTTCTCAACCTCTATAGACCTCAAGGAAGCGGCATGTATTGTGAGATTGGCAATCATAAACAATTTTACTTTGATGAAACCTCATGCCAAGTTCATGTCACTCTGGGACCCAAAAAACTTCTTTCAAAATTGACATTCTGTTTAAATGTAAGGTTTAATTATTTTTTATTAATATATATATATATATAATTTTTTTTTTTTAAAAAAAAAACACTGTTGATTAGACCAGTCTTCTCAAGCATGTGTGGCTTTTAGATGCTTAGATGCTAGATTTTTTTTTTCTTTTCTGCAAGTCAATAATGTAGCTATGCTGGTCCACCTGCTAGACAAGCACTAGACCAGAATCACTCTAACATTTCAGCCTCTTTCATTTTTATTGAAACTGTGGTTTAAATTTCAAAGATATTAAAGTCAAATTCAAAGTTGCAATATCTATTTACCTTCGGGATTCAACAGACTGATCTCATCTCACTCATTCAGTGTCGGTATGACAAATGTTCAGCTGCTGAAATTGGTCTATGCTTACTGAAATTTGAACCACTGCCCCCAGTGGCCAGAGTTTGAAGTGTTGTTGAACGAATGGGCACACATGAGCTACATTTTCTACGTGAAATTTCCACAGAGTGGAAAGTTGCATTTTTAGTTTGAAAATGATGTAATATAGTCAACAGAAATGCATATTTTATTAACTCTACCTCCAAACCCAATCCCCAACCATAAACCTAACACTCAGTAGAGTAAAAATGTAATTTTGGAGTGAAAATGCTCCCTCCAAGCCATGCACACTGTTGTTAATGTGAGCATGATTACTTTCTGGGTTTCACTGTACCAGAGTACATGTCTTGGAGGTTGTCATACAACACGCTGTCAGTAGCACTATAAGGAAAGTTGATGCCGCTTGATTTCAGGGTGTGTCAACTTTCAGAAGAAACGTGACAATTTCCGTTTGATCATGCTGGATAAAAAAAAAAAAAAAACAGCGGAGAGGTGTTGTGCCATCCCGAGCAGTACAGCCAATTTTAAAACCAATTTCACTCAGCTCTTGCCATTTTTGTTTGCAATATACGTCAGATGGTCACTGAATGGACTGTGGGTGATCCATTCTGAGCAAGCATACAGCAAGCATAATGACAATAGTTCCACTGGGAACAAACAACGAGGCAATCTTTCTCTCAAGTGCAGCATCAAAGCCCCAAATAAATTAAGAAAAATAAATTCACATATTATTGTTTCTAAAAATGCCTGACATTTTAGACTGATCTCACATTGAATTCAGCGACAGAGTGTTGAAAACGATCTGTGCTTACCTAAGCTGTAAGTGTTGTTGAGCATCAGGGCATGTATGAGCACCAGTTTCGGAGTTAAATGACAGCACAGTGGCGCCAAAAAGCAAGTTGTATTTTTAGTTGCAAATTACTTAATACTGTCAACAGGAATGCGTATTTTACAAACTTTATAGCATAAAGCTATAATGTTAGACTCCCAAACATCACTTTTGCAAATAGAAAAGATTAGAATAGAAGAACAAGGAACCCTGCAACAGATGTCATGGCCCCCACAAAACCCCCCACTGAACATTGTGTCAGTCTGAGATTACAAAAAGAGACAAGCAATTGAGACACACTAAAGAACTGTGATAGAAGAACTGTGGCGAATTCTCCAAGAAGCTAGGAACATTCTATCATTCTATCACACCTTTGTGTGACCACCATCATCTTTCAATACTCAGAGACTGAAGTTTAAAGTTTATTAAGCATAGACTTAACCGACCGTTTTTTTTTTTTTTTGTGCCAAAGGAACATTTGAATTGATTCAATGATGTCTGATGGGAGCTGTAACTGAAGCAGAATGAGTCAATGTAAGGGTACCGGAACATTTGGTAGCAACATGTCGACTTCCCATGTAATCCCATGTTAGATATTTGACCGAAAATCTGTCAAATATGGGATGGAGTTTCATGTGTGAATATAATTTCAAAATGAGAGGACTTTCTTTAAACTAAAACTGTGTAGGACAAACTGTCAATAATATTTTTTTCTTCAGCAGACGGAACAATTTTCTTCTGACTTTCATAGTTATGTTAGCTGCCATTCTGAAAAAAAAAAAAAAAGATCTGCAACTTCCCAAAGGTCCAGTTTAATTTCTGTCGAATATAGTTCCAAAACGAATTCTAGCATTACAAGCAATCTGCCCAGCTGTGGCATTTATTGAAGTAAACCATTTGTGTGTGAAAGAGTGCACATTTGAGACTCACAGCTAATATTTCCCACTGCTTGTTAGTTAATTCTGCACACAGTATGTCCATGTTGGTCCAAAATCAGCTTTATCTGCGTAATCTGAAATCTGACCAATAACTCATTTTGGGCAGCACATCCTTAGCTTTATTTTACAGCTTAGTTTATCTTGATTCAAATCAAATCAAATCAAATCACTTTATTGTCACACTACTGTGTACACGAGTGCAACAGTAGGTGAAATTCTTGTGTGCAGTTCCGAGTAACATTGCAGTCATGACAGTGACGAGACATAAACCACTTTAAAATAAACAACATATTTACACAAAACAATTTACATAACAAATGTACACAATACACACAATGTAGAATACACATACACTAGATACGGGTATAAATATATATAAACACTAATTGAATTGGGAGAATATATTGACAGAGTGATGATTAATAAAGTGCAGTGCTGATTGTTGATCGTGAGAGATCATGTGTTCAAAAGTCTTATTGCTTGTGGGAAGAAGCTGTCATGTAGTCGGGTGGTGTGGGTCCTGATGCTGCGATACCGCCTGCCTGATGGAAGCAGTGAAAGCAGCCCATGACTCGGGTGACTGGAGTCTCTGATGATCCTCCGAGCTTTATTCACACACCGTCTGTTATATATATCCTGGAGGGAGGGAAGCTCACCTCCGATGATGTTTCTGGCAGTTCGCACCACCCTTTGCAGGTCTTTGCGGTTGTGGGCGGTGCTATTGCCGTACCAGGCGGTGATGCAGCCAGTCAGGATGCTCTCTACGGTGCTGGTGTAGAACCGTGTGAGGATGTGGTGGTTCATTCCGAACTTCCTCAGCCGTCTCAGGAAGAAGAGGCGCTGGTGAGCCTTCTTCACAACGGCCTCAGTGTGGACGGACCATGTGAGTTCCTCAGTAATGTGGACACCGAGGAACTTGAAGCTGCTGACTCTCTCCACCGGTGCTCCATTAATGGTGATGGGGCTGTGTTCTCTGTCTTTCTTCCTGAAGTCCACCACAAGCTCCTTGGTTTTACTGACGTTGAGGAAGAGGTTGTGCTCCTGACACCAGCGTGTCAGAGTGTGCACCTCCTCTCTGTAGGCCGTTTCATCATTGTCAGTGATCAGACCTACAACCGTCGTATCGTCAGCAAACTTAATGATGGCATTGGAGCTATGTGTTGCCACACAGTCATGTGTGTAAAGGGAATACAGGAGTGGGCTGAGAACACAGCCCTGCGGGGCTCCAGTGTTGAGGGTCAGTGATGAGGAGATGTTGCTGCCCATTCTAACCACCTGACGTCTGCCTGACAGGAAATCCAGGATCCAGCTGCACAGCGAGCTGTTTAAGCCCAGAGCCCGGAGTTTCACATCAAGCTTGGAGGGCACTATGGTGTTGAATGCTGAGCTGTAGTCTACAAACAGCATTCTCACATATGTGTTCCTTTTTTCCAGGTGGGAAAGAGCAGTGTGTATTGTAGATGCAATGGCATCATCAGTGGAGCGGTTGTTACGGTAGGCAAAATGCAATGGGTCCAAAGAGGTGGGCAGAACAGAGCAGATGTGATCTCTGATCAACCTCTCAAAGCATTTGCTGATGATGGGGGTGAGGGCAACAGGACGCCAGTCATTTAAGCAAGTGATTTTTGATTGCTTCGGTACAGGCACAATGGTTGATGTTTTGAAGCATGTGGGGACTACAGACAGGGATAGGGACAAGTTGAAAATGTCCGTAAAAACACCAGCCAGTTGGTTCGCACATGCTCTGATGACGCGGCCCGGAATGCCGTCTGGACCCGCGGCTTTACGGATGTTCACCCGTCGAAAGGATCGGGTTACATTCGCAACAGAGACGGAGAGTGAACCATCATCTGTAGTATCGGCTGTGAGTGCTCTCTCTGTGAGGGCGGTGTTGTTGTCCTCGAAACGAGCATAAAATGTATTAAGCTCGTCCGGGAGAGAGGCAGCGGTGTTCATGGCGGAGTTTTTATTCCGTTTATAGTCCGTGATGGTGTTAATTCCCTGCCACATACTTCTGGAGTCAGTGGTGTTAAACTGTTCTTCAATTTTGTGCCTGTACTGGCGTTTGGCTGCACGGATGGAGTTACGGAGGGCATAACTGGCTTGTTTACGCTCCTCCGCGTTCCCGGAATTAAAAGCGGTGGTCCGCGCAGTAAGTGCCGCGCGAACATCGCCGTTAACCCATGGTTTCTGGTTGGGGTAGATCAGTATATTTTTTGTCGGAACAACGTCCTCTACGCACTTCCTGATGAAACACGTTTTTTTTTTTTTTTTTTTTAAATCTTTATTAAAACTTAACAATACAAACAATAAAAACACAAATAGAGTCATTAATACAGAAAACACAATAATAGACAAGACCAGAGCCAGGGGAAGTTTCAAATAAATACATTAAAGATAGAGCATAACTGAATGGTTTTAGCAGCCTTCTTATTTTTTGAGTCATAGATGGATTTGATGTACTGTTCCGCCTCCTTTCCAAAAGCAATAAAGCAAGGTTTAGAATTACTAAATTTGTGAATATGAAATTTCCCTAAAATGATCAATAGATTAATTAGGTATGTTTCTTTCTGTTTTTTACTTTTGTCAACATGGAGACCAAACAGCACATCCCTCCACAACAAAGAAAAATCAGCAATAAGTTTAACAGTAATGTATCGGGACAGATCTTTCCAGAAGCTGATGGTGAAGGGACATTGCCAGAACAGGTGTACCATTGTTTCTGGACATACACCACATAAAGAACAGTTAACACATATGTCAAGCTTAAATCTAAGGAGATATTGCTTAGCAGGATAATACCTATGTATCATTTTGAAAGAGACTTCTCTTACTTTATTCGTAAGGTGGTATTTGTAAGGAAGGTTCCATATATTTCCCCAATTCAGGTTGTCAACAAAGTTAGACCAGTAGGGAACAACATTAGGGGTGCTGGTGACATCTCTCTGGAATAAAGAGCGAATATTACGATTATTATTCCTCGTGGGGGCTGCAAAACATGTATTACCAACTGAGGTCAACTTAGGGTCCAAAGCTGGTAGACAATCTGGTTTTCCAGTCCCTTTTAAGAGGGTTAAAATACCAGATGGGATGGCATCCATAACAATTGCGAACTCTCTTGGGGTGATTGGAATGCCAAAAGCACGAAGGAATTCAGAATAATTCAGCAATGATCCATTATCGTTTAATAGTTGGGATACTAGAATTATGTTATTATTGAACCAAATTTGATAAAATAAGGATTTATTCTTGAATTTAATAAGCCGATTATTCCAGATGAAGTACCTATGCGGGGAGAAATTATGTTTGTAGATTAATGACCATGCTAATAGCATTTGTTTATGGAATTTAGATAAAATTAAGGGAATTTTTTCTATTTTATAATCACATAAAAGTAAAAATTCAAGACCACCAACCTTAGAAAAAATAAATTTAGGTATAAAATTCCATGTAGATGTGGGATTTTTTAGAAAATGCTTTATCCAGTTTATTTTGAAAGTGTTATTGAGGGTTGTAAAATCAAGAAAGTTTAGACCACCACGTTCAAACGTGTTCATAATAACAGATTTTTTCACATAATGCGTCTTGTTTTTCCAAATAAAATTGAAAAGAGAATTATCAATGGAATTACAGAGTTTTTTGTTGACAAACAAGGGGATAGCTGCATATGTAAGACGGGATAAACCTTCTGCCTTTGTCAACAAAACTCGCCCTTTCAAGGATAAATCCCTCTGCAGCCACTGATTTAGCTTTTTCTTTGTCTTATCACAAATTAGATTAAAGTTTACAGAGCACCTCTCCTCCTCATTTTGCATTATAGTAATCCCTAGATAAGTGATCTTATCTTTGATTGGTATGCTACAGATCTGGGAGGTGTCGCTTTCTTTAAGGGAAAAAAGTTCACACTTCTTCAGATTTAAGCAGAGTCCAGAAGCTGCAGAAAATAATTCTATTGTTTTGATAGCGATTGGTACTTGGCTGGCATTTTTTAAAAATAATGTAGTATCATCTGCTAGTTGGGTGAGGATCACTTCTCTTTCTGCAATTGAAATTCCTTTTAAAGCACTATTTTTAATATGGGTGGAGAGAAGTTGAGTGCACAAAATGAATAGGTAAGGGGAGGCAGGGCAGCCCTGTCGGATGCCTCTTTGCAGCTGAAATCTTGGCGATGTCCCACTTTTTAATTTTATAGAGCTATTGCCTTTGCAGTACATTGTTCTAACAGCATTACAAAAAAAATCCCCAAAACCAAATTTCTCAATAGTTTTAAATATAAAATTATGTTCTACTGTGTCAAAGGCTTTATAGAAGTCCAAGAAAAAGATAAAGCTATCATCAGGACATAAAAATGAATAATCAATTATATCTAAGACAAGCCGAATATTGTTTGAGATGTGTCTATTTCTCATGAAACCTGATTGGACTTCATCAATAATAGGGTCTAAAACATTTTTTAAACGTTTTGCAATAATTGAGGCAAAAATTTTGTAGTCGGTGTTAAGTAATGAAATAGGTCGCCAATTATCTATAAACAGTGGATCCTTTTTAGGTTTGGGGATTAACGTAATTAAGCCTTGGGTCAGCGAAGGGGGTAGAGAGCCTTTTTCAACACTTTCTAATATTACTTCAAGCAGAAATGGAGCTAAATCTTGTGTAAAAGCCTGATAAAATTCTGCAGAGAGGCCATCAACTCCAGGAGATTTGTTAGTTTTACAATGTTCAATTGCAAACGTAATTTCCTGCAAGGTTATAGGGTCATCGCAGAGTTTCCTATCATCTTGAGAGATTGGAGTGACGATCAGAGAGTTCAAGAATGTAGTGGATGATTGATGGCAATATTTTGATTTGTAGAAATTTCTATAGAAGTCCGCACAGAAAACAGCTATAGTCTTCGGATTATCAGTTACAGTATCGTTAATATTAAGTTGCTGGATTAAATTAGATTTCCCATGATATCTTTCTAAGCCGAAAAAATAGGCAGAGTTCTGCTCCCCTTCTTCAATCCACCTTTTTCTTGACCTTATAAAGGCACCTCTTGCTTTGTTAGAGTAAATTTCATTTAATTTAAGTTGTTCCGAAATTAATGTTAGCCGTTCCTCTTCTGATATATCTGCAGGGTCCTTCTGGTATAAGGTAATTATATTAGAGACCACTCTTTCTTCCTCCAATTTAAGATTTTTGGATAAGATACTACCATAATTCCTCAAATATTGTCCAGTTTTAAATTTCAGAAGTTCCCAATTGCTACCAAAAGCACCCTCGGACTTTGCTTTATTCCAGAATTTCAATATTAGATTTTTTATATCTGATTTTACCTCATCGTGTTGTAGAAGCGAACTGTTTAATTTCCAGTAAGCATTCCTACATCTTGTGGAAGGGGCAGAATGCAATGGGATAAAGATGGAGACGGCATTATGATCCGTTAATGGGGTTGTGATGATATTAACTGAAATTTTACCAATATTCAAATGATCAGAAACTAACCAGTAGTCCAATTGTGAACGTCTGGTGGCACTTCTATTACTCCAAGTAAAAGCATTTATGTTAGGATTGTTAAATCTCCATACATCAACCAAATTAAATTTTTGCATAAATAATGTTAAATTAAGATTTACTGCAGTGGAAACACGTGGAGGCCAACAGTCAATATTGTGATCCAGAATCATGTTAAAATCCCCCCCTATTACTATACCTGAATTTGGAAAGTTATTAAGGGTATTTTGTATATGCTTCTCTAAAGTGTCAAGCAATATGTCATTCTCATGGTTAGAATTATAGCCATATATGTTAATAACTATCAAAGTAAAGTTTTCAATGGTTAATACTTGAAAAATAAAGTGACCTGAAGTATCACTGACAGATAAAAGAATAGTCCCTGGAAAATTATATTTTAGAGTCGCAACACCAGCAGAATGTTCAGACCCGTGAGCCTGCCACAGATCATTCCCCCATTGGGATCTCCATAATCTACCATCTTCCGGAACTGAGTGTGACTCTTGAATGAAACAGAAATCAGATTTGTGCTGCTTGACAAACAAAAACAACGCCTTGCGCTTAACAATATTCCTTATCCCCCTGGCATTAAGAGTAATGATAGATAAAGACGTATTAACAACAACAGATAGAACAATGCAAAAAGTAAAGTTTGGATGAAATTAAACTTTAACCATACTGTAAGGAGCTGCACCAATTAACTTAAATAGAAGGTACATAGCGAAACTTAGTGATACAGTGAAAACTAAGGAGATACCTAGGTTTTCAGTCGACAACTTAACACATAGTTATTAGCAATTAATAGAACATTGCAAATAATTGAACAGGAAGTAATAGAAGTTGTCTTGAAGGTATATTAAGTTGAGTGTCATTAAAGTGCTCAATAATCCTTATAAAGTGCTTAATTTTTTCCGTATAAATTGAAAAATATATTGTTTCTCAGAACAGATAGAAAAACATACAGTGAATGACAAGTATTTAGGATATTATGGCTTAACTCGACTTAAGGCACATGTTAACAGGTGTGACGTTTACCACTTTCAGGTAACTGGAAACAGTTCAGCCCCGTTGGCAAAGGCATGACCTCCCACGAAGTAAGCAGCTTTCCCTTGTTCTCGCGCTTTAGCCACCAGTGGCCACAACTGCATCCTTCGCTCTCTGACTGCTGGGGACAGGTCTTCGGCAAAACGTAGCTTGTTGTTTTGCAGGAAGGTGGACTTCTTTGCAGCCTTCCATACAGCGTCGCGGTAGATACGGGCACTAAACTGTAGAATTATCCCTCGAGGCTTGGTGGCACCTTTCTTTAGTTGTCCAAGACGATGCACTGAGTCAATAACATCAGGTAGTTTGGCCTTGTGCTCCGGCAGGATAGACTGACAGATGTGTATAACCTCTTGGCGGACGTTTTGATCTACGTTTTCAGCCATACCGTAGAGATGCAGGTTCCACCGTCGCGAATAGTTTTCCAGCTCAGTGATTCGTTGTTCCAGTAGGTTCGTCTTTTTCTCCGCCACGTTGACTCGGTCATCAATGTGTGTCACTTTACCTTTCACTTCACGGATCTCAGCGCAGGCAAAATCAACAGTCTTCTTTAGCCCCTCAATCTTTAGAGTATTGTTAGAAATCATTCTCTCCACACTCTTTTCCAGAGAGTCGATTCTCGTGTTGAAGATGACTGAGATTCTCTGCACAATATCTTCACTGTCTAGATCCACGGAGCGCTGCGGCTTCATTTTTTTTGGTGCAGGAGGTTTAGAGGGAGTTGATGAAGGAGTTATGGGGAGAGGGGGGAAATCTGGGTCCCCGAGGGAGATCACCGGAGCATCCGCCATGCAGTAGTCGTGTAGGTTGTTCACAAGCGGATTGTCCATCGGTACCTGCATGCTGCTGTAGTAGTATGCTAGCTAGGTAAGCTGTTAGCCGAGGTTTTTCCTCACGTGTGTCGTTATGAGGCGAGAATTTAACACGATACAAGCTTAACAATAAATAGACACGGTGCACTCAACTCAGTATTAATGTATCTCCAGAATATATTTAAAGTAACTATGATTCACTAATATACATGTCTGAAGGTGAACAGCTCCGTCGCGTACGTGCACTCACTCCGCCATCTTGCCCGGAATCTCATATAAACTCATTAATTGAAGAAACACGTTACGCTATCAGCGTAAACCTCGATGTCGTCATCGGAGGCAGACCGGAACATCTCCCAGTCCGCGTGATCAAAACAGTCCTGTAGCGCAGAGTCTGAATGGTCCGACCAGCACTGCATCATTCTGAGGGCAGGTGCTTCCCGTTTCAGTTTCTGCCTGTAAGCGGGCAGAAGCAGAACGGAAGAGTGGTCAGATTTGCCAAATGGTGGGCAGGGGAGGGATTTGTAGCCATCCCGGAAAGGAGAATAGCAATGATCCAAAACCCGGTCCCCTCGTGTGTTGAAGCTGATATGTTGGTGGTATTTTGGTGCTATTGTTTTGAAGTTGGCTTTGTTGAAGTCCCCGGCAACAATGAACGCGGCCTCGGGGTGCGCGGTTTCCTGCTGACTTATACTGCCATACAGTTCCCTAAGTGCCCGGTCTGTGTCGGCTTGTGGGGGGATGTACACAGCAGTGATAATGACCGCTGTGAATTCCCTCGGTAGCCAGAATGGTCGACACAGAAGCATGAGAAATTCCAGATCAGGAGAGCAGAAAGACCTGATAAAATGTATATTCCTCTGATCACACCATGATTTGTTGATCATAAAACATACACCTCCACCTCTGCTTTTACCTGAGAGGTCTTTCGCTCTGTCCGCTCGGTGCACGGAGAAACCCGTGGGTTCGATGGCCGAGTCTGGAATCTCCGCGGACATCCAGGTTTCCGTAAAACAGATAACACAGCATTCTCTCGTCTCTCGTTGGAAAGAGATCCGCGCTCTCAGCTCGCAGAGCTTGTTGTCCAGAGACTGAACATTTGCCAGTAGTATACTGGGTAGCGGGGGGCGATTTGCGCGACGTCTTACTCTGATGAGAACGCCGGCTCTTTTTCCCCTTTTCCGTCTGCGTTTCCGCGGCCGGGCAGCCCAAACAAAGGGATCCGCTGGCGTGTTTGTAACCCGCGGGTCGGCATTGAGGAATGTGAAGTCCGGTTTTCGGTGTGTGATTGCCGAACCAATGTCCAAAAGCATTTGTCTGTCGTACACAATAAGGCAGACAACATCCAAGACAAAAAACACAGAACTGTAAACAAAACAAACAATAAACTGCAGTGTTTTGACGGAGCTCGCGACGCAGCAGCCATACTCGGCGCCATCTTGAGATTTTGATTAATATGGCATCTGTGCTGTTGCTGTTATTGGTGCCATTATAGGTGTATAATCTTTTTTTGAATGAGCAAGCAGAGGGGGAACGTAGCAAAGGCTGGCACAGCTTCAACCCAAGAAAACTGGCAGCACTGTGACTCATTCTGAAGGCACTTGCTTTATATGCAAGTCAGGGGGGTGGAGCAGAGGGCCCTCTCATTACAAATAAACAGAGCACTGTTTGTTTCTCTTCCCTGCCTGACCTTTGCAGAAGCATTTCTAAGAGTTAATTGAATTAAGCCAAAATACTTTGCATTGCCAAAGCTCCAACTCCCTATAGATAGTGCCCTTATATTATGTGAAAGGCTTCCTTAAATTAATTCCTAGAGTGGATTTAGTTCAGTTCTTTAGTTTTGTCAAGGGGAACTTGCTTATTTCAAATAATTCAGTCTGCATAATAGGCCAGATCTGAGTGGTGTCGCTGCCTTCTCAACTGCAGCAACGCTGTGTGACCTGCACACTTCAACAAGGAATACCGGTACGCCTCAGCAAATGTTTTTTGTGCTCTCACAATTTTGCTCATATTTTCATTTTTTTATACACTTACGCTGTTTATTTATTTGCTTTTGTTGTCAAGATCTGTGCTTGGTTTTCCAAATTTTATGAGTAGAGTTTCATGTAAATAAGGGGGCGATTTGTATCCCCATTGGTCCACTAGTTTTTGATCGACAGCTCCTCCTCCAATCATACGAAGAGGGGAGGTGCCGTCACACCAATGCGACTCCGATGGCTACCACTCAATCGCACGATTGTAGATGAAGATGGATTACCATCAGTTGGCAAATCCTGGACAATTACATGTAATTGAACATAGCTATATTATTTGTGGTTGATAGATATGCTGCTTGAGTCTTGTGGCAGCGGGGGCATGGTCAAGCGCCCATCCATAGAGAGAGAAAGTGGTAAGGGCACTTACACCTGAGCTAAAAACACCTGTTTCTTATTCCAGTGAGCATGGGGAGAGTGGAATAAAAGCAGCCACACAGACAACAAACTGGAGTGAGAGAGCCTGGATCCAGAAAGTTATTATTGTGGAGCTGAAGAGTTTATTATAGTGAAGCTGAAGAGCTTACTATTCTGATGCTGAAGAGATTATTGTGTGACGCTGTGAGCGCTGAAGTGTGGTCATTAAAATCCTTACCTGTGAGAGGAGAGTTGAGCAACCTGCCTCCCATGTCCTCCTTATCGACCACCCTCACAAGTCTGTTTTGAGTATTTTCTGTCAGCTCTAGGAAAAAATTTGTTGTCCGAGTAGGCCATTATCATAGTCCGTTAACACATGTATCAAGTCAGCTGAATTTAGTTAGCAGAGTCTCAGGTTTAGGCACTATTTAAGACTTCCTTGTTTGTAGGTTATTGGCTGCATATCTAAAAAAAAACAAGGCTGTGTTGGTATGAATGTTTGATGCATGTTTTCACTAGCTGTACCAATGTAGTTGCGAGTTCAGAACCTAACTTGATCTGCTTTTCCATGTTGCTGAATGTGCCGTTATGTACTGATCCTATGTTGGCATGGCTACATGTAGTTTATTTTTCCACAATACTACAGTGAAATCAGAAACAAGTGACCAAGCGCCCCCACGTCAGTAACTAATGTAATACATTTGGATTGACTTTGGATGTTCTCTATTCACAAAAAGATTCAAATTTAGGGAGCATTTCTAAAGATACAGACAACATTGGAGCATACATATCCAAAACATTTACAAACATTTACATAACATATAGTATACAACTTCAATAAAATTTGAAGCAAATGACTTGCAGTCATACTACAAACTCCAAAGTGTGCATGTAGGTGTTGTAAATATACCGTAAACACATCTCATACTCGGATAAAAAATTTTTTCCTAGAGCTTGCAGAAAATACTCAAAACAGACACAAGCAGCGTATCTCTCAACCACAAATAATATAGTTATATTCAATTTCCTGTGATTGTCTGGGATTTGCCAACTGACAGTTATCCATCTTCATCTTCCATTGTGCAATTGAGCAGTAGCCGTCGGAGTCGCATTGGTGTGACAGCACCTCCCCTATTTGAATGATTGTCTAGAGGAGGAACTGTCAATCAAGAACTAATGGCCCAATAGGGACACAAATCGCCCTCTGATTTACATGAAACTCTACTCACAAGTTTTGGAAAACCAAGCGCAGAACTTGGAAACAAAAGCAAATTTTAAAAAAATAGAGCGTAAGCGTACAATTTGTTTTTAAATATGAGCAAAATTGTCAGAGAGCACAAAAAACAGTAATATAACCAAGGAAAACATGATTTTGTTTGCAATTCTGATGACTGCTTTAATATTTCTGTTGTTTTTTTGCAGCATATGTTAAACGTGTTTATATATTTTTTATTCATACTTGTTATTTTTTGATCTGTGTTGATTATTTTTGGATCTGTGACCACAATACTTTTGACGGGATTTTGATCCCATAATCATTTGGATCATTATTAACCTGATGTAAGAGCAATGCGGAACACACAATCTAGCAGATGGAGCACTTTCTATTTAAAGAGTGTGTTTTCCCTGTTAGTGATCATGCAACAATGTTAAAGACCCCACGAAATAGCATGACATGTGTGTTTGTACTCATGTGTCATCTGATTTCATATTAAAACTATAAGCTGTTGCCATAGAGGGCTTGTATTGTTACATCACAGCCATGAACCACACTGACAAACAAGTTTTTAGTACTTTCTACAGTGAATAATTTATTTCAGGTGAGAGCTTACAATTATTAATTCAATTCTTTATTTATACTCTATCCAAATGTGTAAAAATGTAAGTTCTACCAGAACTATGATTTTTTTGTCATATTTAAAATTAGTCCTCAAGTATTTATCCTAAGGTACAATAGAAACATTGTTTATTTGCAGATTGGTGTAAATTTAACTCAATCACTTTATAGGTCATGTTATATTATGTCATAAAGTAGATTTTACTTAATTTAACCCCATTAAAATTACTTAAAAATAGTGTGCAAATTTGTGAAGTAAATCTTGTTATTTTTTCAGTGCATTATTTGCTTAGTTTGTGTTATTACACTGCAAAACATAATTTTCTTACTCAGTATATATTTATTTTTGTTTTCCTTAAATATATCATGAAGAAAAGTCCTATTTTCATTGAAATCTAACTAAACATAGTGGGATTTATGCTTAAAAAAATTATTGCCAATAGGATGAGTAAAATAAACCTAAATTAAGGGAATAAAGTTTCATTCAAACAAGCTTATATTCTTACCCCAATGGCATTTTGCTAGATCATTTTGCTTCTCAAGTAAATGTAGTATCTTATATCAAGTATCTTGCTTTGAAGATGTTTAAAATATGTCAGTTTAATTCAGAAACCATTTTTTTTTGCAATGTAGGTGGAGGGACATTCTCATTCTAGAGAAAATTTTATTGAACAAAAAGCAGAAGATTGGTCATCAATATGTTGTTGTTGTTTTTTCCCCACAACAGAAAGACAACATTTTAAATGTGAATATCTGCTAAAATGTATTTGTCATCTTGAGTAGTACAATGGCAGATAGATGGCTTCAAAGCTAATAGATATTGACTAAATAAAAAAAAAAAAAAATCTTTTATTTTAAAAATTGTATATTGTTTGCCCTTATAAGGAATTCCTCTGAGAAACTAGGAAACAGGTTTGCTTATTACTGGTCTTTTATCCTTCATTGTGTGCAACAAAGAGCTACAAAAGCAGTACGCTCTCCGTGATCGTGCATAATTTGATGGAAAAAAAGCTATTTTTGCTACCTTGAAGTTCAAAGGAAATCTTTTGAGAGAGGTTAAACATAAGGGCATGGATGCAAACGTTCTTTGGCAATCACAGAGGCACCCAAGATTGTTGACTTTACTCATATTGAACATATTTGCAGTTTCCATTCAGTCCAGAGCTACAGTAGGAGGCAAGCAGACAGCAGAAGGGAATGCTGACAAACTCTGTTATGATTTATGGGACCCTTAAGGTATTTATGTCTATCTAGAGTAAGGAAAATATAGGCCATCATCTTTGAGACAATAATGTGTGTCTTAGAGAAGGCATATTCACAAGGTCACAATGCATTTTTACGACAAACAACCAAGAAGTCTTTGACTGCCACTGAGCGACTTGGGTGTTTTAAATAATGAGTTAAAAAGGTGGACCGTCTGCTTGTATGCAAAAACGTCCTTATAGAATAAAGGTCAGTGACAGCTTGTGTACAATAACTGATGACCTAGCTTCAATCCATGAAACATATTCCTGCATCCCATTGGTAAGATATGAATTTCGCTAGTTTAGAAGCATGCATACGCTTGCCTTTACTGCTTTATGCACATTGTTTGATTCAGCTAAAAATGATTAGGTTGAACGTTAAAGCTTACATTCACCTAAACGAGTAACTAGAATGTTTTATTTCAAGGTGTCATTGCTCAGATGTTTGGCACAGTCATGTGCCCAAAGGCTCATGGATTTTAGCTATTCACAGTCTCTTGGAGCAACAGATTAAAGACTCCCATGATTCATTGTGACAGTAGGGGAAGGAAAGAAATGAATGTTTGGCATGTATGCTTTGTATTGCTTCTGTCTGGAAAGCTTGCATTTCCAAAATAACCTGCTGAAAAAAACTTCCTAAACCAGCCTAAGTTGGATTGCTGGTCTTAGCTGGTTTTGCTGGAAGGCCTGATGTCCAGCTGACAAGTTCCCTAAAACCAGCCGGATAAAAATGACATGGCTGTGGTGGAAAAATTAATTACATTGTTCCTTTCGTGTATTGTGGCATTTGCAAGGTGAATTTTTTTTACTTTTTTTAAGGTTAATGCTCTATCAAGTTTTAAATCAACAAAACCCAAACCTAACTGATGCTGAAGAAACCACATCATTTTGTGGTGCTTCTATGACACTTTTGACTCATGTCAATTTGCATGCGCTTTAGAATTTGTTCCACTCTCTCTGGAATGCAAGCTCTATTAGTTGAGCATAATTGTAGTTGGTTTTTATGACAAGGAGGAAGGCGTGGCCTGGCCGTGACGGAGCACGGTTGGCACTGAATCAGCTGATCAGAGGGAAAGAGAGATAAAGGGCTGATGGAGACACCGGTTCGAGGGAGAGAGACGCACACTTTGTTGTATTTTCTCTATCATCCTGTCGAGGACTATTGGCTCATCCTGCTCATCCATGTCTCACCTGCTAAAATATTATTTGCCACTCTCCCATTGTTCATTGTTCCCCATCTGTCGCTCACTTCGACGTTGTGTCAAAGAAGCGACACTAGGGGTCTCTCTTGAGCGCCGAATATGCCTCTTATCTATTGCATATGAGAAGTTGGCAGACAGTATTTGCATAGCCCGCCCCCGGACATATGGGTATAAAGGCAGGGAAATACATCTAGTTCATTCAGAAAGTTTCTTTGGAGCTGATGGTCGTGTATGCAGTCAGCTGCGAATCACACACATGTTCCTCTTCCTCTGAGCTGATTCTGCTGTTGGATCTACGGCGCACTTCCGCGGCCTTCTCCTTCTCTGCACGGCAGTGCAGTTTGCCCCTGGGTGCTTCGACAGCGCAGTTAAAAGAGATATTTTCTCTAAAAGAGCAAAAACACAGCTGGCGTTGAACATCCTTTTCAGGACGCATCTTTTTAAAGACATCTTTCTGCCTCTGTGTAGTTTCTGGATGCAGTTGATTTCTCCCCACTTCTGACGGTCATAAAAGCTGACTCGCGTGCCTGGGCTGCGATCACACGCAGGCAGTGTTTTATGAATGGTTCATGTTCTCAGTGCGAGAACATAACCACGGCAGCATTGCGGTCGGCTTTCTTTTGTCATGAGAAAAAGCCACTTCAGCCGCCCCCCTCGCCTCATTCCTACGGGATTGGGGCAGGTGTCGCGGGCGATGAAGGCGATTTGGTGATAATGACGGGCTCCATTCGCCGGGTAAATCCCCTCGAACCACCCGCCTCCCTGGCACGCTTGATTGCTTCCGTCCGAGCTCGGGATGAGTGCTGCCCACTTCACGGCCTGCCGGCCGGTCCCTTGAGCTCCGGAATTGGATGACGATATCACAGCTGCATCGGAGAGCGTTACAGCGGCATCTGATGCTGATGACTCGCCTGGGCCGCCACCTACGGGTCTGCTTGCCCAGTCTGAGCCTGACATACAGAGGTTCCGCTATGCTCTCTCGGGCTACCACGAGTGCGAGGCTGGACCGGAAAACCCCGACGGACGTGCATGACGAGTTGAGTAAGCTGTAAAGGGCTCCATTTACTGCCCGAAACCGGCTTCCTCTCTCCTCTGCTCTCACTACCCTCGACGGTGGAGCGGTCTGCATGCCATGGCCCATCTGCTCTCCTGTGGCTTCCAAAAAAAAAAAGAAAAAAACGTGCTGCTCCGCCTCAACCAAGTGTGGGCCCAGCTCTCAGCCCTAGCATCGAGCACCCCGCAGGAAGGGCACGCCCCCCCGTCTCACGGACCCCTTAAAGGACCTGGAAGGCTCCCAAGCACTCCTGAGACGGATGACCCAGAGATCGAGACGTTTGCTCCGAAGTTGGTAAACAGACCACTCCGTCCCCCGGTGGAGGGCTGGGAAGAGAACCTTCAGTTAAAGGTATTTTTTGCACGTTTTTCAATAACAGAGCAATTTCCTCTTTCTGGCGGACCTCTCGCCTTTAGCCCCACGACTGTTCCCTGGCTGGCCGGTTCTGACGAGTCCAGAGGACGCCTCCACCGGACCTCCTCCTCAGTTACTTACCCGACCCCAGCCGGGTGTGCGGAGCAAGGTAAGTGCTTCGAGTCTTTTCTCAGCACCAGAGCCTCAGGATGCTCCTTTAACTCTTGACACCGCATTACCTGCTCCGTCCCGCCAGGTATGTCAAAAATAGTCGTCCCCTTACTGCCCCTAGCATGGAGCTTGGATGCGTGTCTTTCACTTCCCAATCCGTCACGCTGGCTGGCCAGGACCATCCGATTCGGTTACGCAATTCAGTTTGCCAGGCCTCCGCCCCCCTTCGCGGGCGTCCGCTTTACCGCAGTACACGGCAAATACGCCAAATTCCTGCGTGTCGAAGTCGTCTCTTACTCAAAGACGCGATAGAGCCTGTCCCTCCAACCAAGATGAAGGGTCCCTACAGCCCTTACTTCATCATACCCAAGAAAGGTGGCGGCTTACGACCGATCTTGGACTTGCGAGTTTTCATCCGGGCCTTGCACAAACTCCTGTTCAAAATGCTCATGCAAGACCTAACTTGCGTCTGGCATCTTGATTGGCTCGCAGCGGCAGACCTGAAGGACGCGTACTTCCACGTCTCAATCTTGCCTCAACGTTGACCCTCTCTACGGCTCGCGTTCGATGGCCAGGCGTATCAGTACAAGGTCCCCCCCTTCGGCATGTCCCAGGTGTTCAGGCACCTCAGCCGTTTAGGGCCTCAGGTCAGTCGGGAAAAGAGCTAGCTCGCCCCGGTTCAGAGCGTCTCTTTTCTCAGCATGGAGTTAGACTCAGTCTCAATGTCAGTCAGTGCTAAAATGCCTCGCCACCTTCAGGCCGGGCACGGCAGTCCCTTTAAAACCTTTCCAGATGCTCCTGGGGCATATGACATCCTCCACGTTGCTGAGCCGAGTCACTGTTGTGTCTGGACCATTTCCGGCTCCTCAGAAAAATCCTGAATGAACTAGACGTATTTCCCCGCCTTTATACCTGTATGTCCGGGGGGCGGGGTCTGCCAACTTCTCATTGGCCTGTTTTCATAGATCAGAGGCATATTCTGCGCTCAAGAGAGACCCCTAGTGTTGCTTCTTCGACACAACGTCTCGTTCCCTCCATCAGGGAATGGAGGTTACATACGTAACCTAGACGTTTTTTAATCATGGCTAGTATTAAAAGTTTAGTATTCAAATATTTAGCTTTTTGATATCATCTGCTGGTGGAATCCCCAAACTGTAGATGCAGGATTTGAGTTTAGACTTTGCAACAAGATTAGACGTGGTTCTTAATCGTTTTAGAGCAATTACCTATTTCTCAGGAAAATAGCAAATTGCACTTTGTGCCACTTCATTTAAATGCATTACACTCACAGTTTGAGTGCATACACCCACAGTAGCTCATGCCTCATACGGCTATATATTTCATAATGTACACAACTTCCAAACTTAGTAAAGTATAGATAGTAGGACTTGTTGTCTTATGCAAACAAACACAACACACACACACACACAATATCCTCAACATCTGCTTTGCATGAGAACCTCTGGCAATATTATTTTTCTTCGGTCACCAGTTTCTATTATATGTCCCTTATATTGTCCTGCTGAACAGCACTCCACATCTGGCTGCACAGCTATCTAACTTGAAGGGTTAGTTCACCCAAAAATGAAAATGATCTCATCATTTATTCCCCCTCATGCCATCTCATATGTGTATGACTTTGTTTCTTCTGAAGAACACAAATTATGATTTGTAAATGAAAATCTCAGCTCTGTAGGTCCATACAATGCAAGTGAATGGGTGCCAATACTTTTAAGCTTCAAAATGCACATAAAGTCTATAAGAATCCAGTGGTTAAATCGATGTCTTCTGAAGCAATATGATAGGTGTGGGTGAAAAACATCAATATTTAAGTCAGTTTTTAAATTCTTCTCCACCTTCCCAGTAGGGGGCAATATGCACAGACAGTGCAAATCACCAAAAACAAAAGAAGGATTTAAATACTAAACTGTTTTTCACACACATCTATCATATCACTTCAGAAGATATGGATTTCACCACTGGAATCTTATGGAATAATTTTATGCTGTGTTTATGTGCATTTTGGCACCCATTGACTTGCATTGTGAGGACCTACAGAGCTGAAATATTCTTCTAAAAATCTTTTCTGTTCAGGAAAAGAAAGAAAGTCATACACACTTGATATGGCATGAGGGTGAGTAAATGAGAGAATTTTCATTTTTGGGTGCACTATTGCTTTAAAAGTATTTTCACACAGACTTCACAGTTTTAATGCATCACATTCCTGAAGAAGACCTTAAATGAAACAAACCAAATATTACCCAATTATTCACGTATGCTCAGACTGAAGAAGACTCCAGTTACAAGCATTAATTTGGGTGAAACAGCTGCCTTTCTATGACAGTAAATCTGTTGCAAAACTCAAGAGCTTGTGGATTTGAATTTGAGAACTTGCACAATAAATATTTGTATTTGCAAGATGAACTTTACACTAACAGTCCTGATGTGAAAACTTTTTAAAGATAAAAATCTGAAGTTGAATGCTGAAATCTGCATGCACAGACAATTATACAAAACCTGTTTTTAATTCAAAGTTGCAGACAAATAGTCACAAATGTGTAAAATGTCATTCAATTAAATACAACAACAGACACAAATCAGCGCTGGTGTCACACATCGACATTCTAATGAATTCAGGTTGCAAAGAGGAATTAATGTGACTGTTACACATCATTCCAGATTGTTTTCAATTTGCAAAGTTTCCGCGCTTGATAAAGGTGAGCAAATGTTTTTTCCCCCCTTTTGCTCTGGCGTGCAGACAATAATTACACAAGTTTTGCTAAATCATTTCAAATCAAAGCATCCTGAAGAGGTTTATAAAGCGTAGTGTTCGCTGCCTCATGGAAAGTGAACCTGTCCGGGTAGAATTATTTTCCATTGATTAAGAATAGGACTACTATGTTGCAGGAGATTATTTTTGTTCAACTTTAATGTGATTTTATTATTTTAAGATCTATGTGTTGTGCTATTTAGGCTCATTGCTCACTGTGCACTTTATACCCTGCTATCTGAGATTGTGTTTGACGTATCCATGACAATAAAATTTCTTTATTCCAGAGTCCCGACAAATAATAGAATAACCATTCGTGAACTCTCGTTGTTAACCAAATAATACAAAAGGTTATTGTACACATAGTTAGGGTATGCATGATTAGGGATGCATGATTTATACATTTTAATGTCATCCAAACTGTTGCAGGAATTCTGTCGTAGTTGTTCTCTGTAGTCCTTCAAATAAACACGCTGCATCTGTGAGATGCAGATTCCCTGAGCACACACTTGAGTGTCAGTGCTCGCGCTGCTGTCATCCAGCATGCATTCAGCCAAACAAATGGTATCTCACATAAGGCTGACATTTATGTGGATTTATAATATATATATCTCAAAATAAATAAATAATTTATTTAGAGCTCGGGGCCCTTTGGGTTAGAGGTCCATGGGCAACGGCCCAATCGGCCCGGTGGTTAATCCAACCTTGGACATAAGCAGAAAAATACACCAAAATCAGGACTCAATTTATTTTTATTATTATTATTACTACAGGCTAGTCTAAATCATGTGGTTTATTATTATTTATTTATTAAAACCTCTCATGCACCAAATAACATTTGGCAGGAAATGTTCATTCGTGTATTTTATATACATTTATGAACATATTTAGCTATTATTATTAAAACAGCAACAGTAAGACATTTTAAATGTAATGTTGAAGAAAAAAAAACTATTACAAAACGGATATTTATTTGCAACAAAGTAATAGCAATAAATAACAGATAAAGTGGGAGTAAGGTATGTCTTTCATGACTCCCTTTATCAAGGGTGCTCCAAACAACCATACGTGAGGCGTGAGTGCCCTACTCCCTCCAGAGTTCCCATTTCAAGGGCTCGGACCTTCTGAGGGAGTTGAGCTTATGGACCCTCACTTCCGTTTGAAATTGCCCTGAGAACCACTGCCGTTTGAATGAGTAGCTGGAAGCAATGAAGCGCAAGCATTTCAAAATAAGAGTCCCCTTTTTATTTTAAAGTTAAATGGTCTTTAATGTTAAAAGTTCCAGGATATTCCTGCCCCTTCGAGTGCATCTGGAATTTAATTACATTTGGACTCTTGTAGCCTCTGTCTAGACTTCCTATTAACATAAAGGAAAGACTAAGAACATTTAATATAGGCTATCAATTTAAAAAAATATATATTGTCAGACTAACCAGTTTTCTTTCTTTTTCAACACATTATCAAATCAGCACAATCCAATATCGGTCGACCTCTAATTTTATTTATTTATATAATGTTACATAAACCCATTTAAATGTGATATATATGAGAAAAACATGTCATGAGTATTTTAAACATGCATATAGCCTTTTTTACTGATAAGCAATGTTAAGGCCATGTTGAATGTGTGCCCCTGCCTGTTTAAGTAAGAGTCTGTGATACTTGATTTGTTTGATAGATTGTGTGGATTTGTTTTGTATTGCATACGGTATTCATTTTATTTGTCAGGTCTTGAAAAAGATCTTAAAAGGTCTAAAATATGCAGCAACCCTGTTTGCAATCAGTAAAACTACATGGGGTGTGACAACCCAGCCAGCTGCCATATGCCACAAGTTCCATATTTCCATAAAGACGTGAAATAGAGGTTAGGTATCAATAAGTATAAGAGTGAAGTAAGAAAATCTCAATTATCACCAAAGAACCGTTCCAACAGATAAAATACAGTGAATTATTGATAACACATGAGACCTTAAATTGACAGATTGCAGCGTTCTGTTATATTTCAGTCATTTTCTGACATTTATTTATCTTCTGTATTATTGATTTTTTTAAGTGTAAAACTTTGAATGTTATTCTTTCCAAAAAATTTGACTCATTTTCCAATGAATGGATAACTATATTAATCATGCTTGCTGAATATCTATAGATGATTAATAGTCATGCCTTTATTATTTAATTATTATTATTTCAGTTAGTCATTTCCCTTATATTTCTACTTCGATGTTACATTGTTGCAAATTATCAAGCAAATGTTACATTAAAGAAGTCATACTGTACTTGATTAGATTAATTGCAACACCACTACACATTTATGACTATTTGTCTGCAACTTTGAATTCAAAACACAGGTTTTTGATTATTGTCTGTGAGTGCAGATTGCAGCATTCAACTTCAGACTTTATTTGACAAATTTTCACATCAGGTCTCGTGATGGGCTGTTCATGAACGAATCGTTCTGAGACTACTCGTTCATGAGAACGAGTAGTCTCAGAACGTGATTCGTTCATTTTGTGTTGGCCGCGCATGCACATTGCGCAGCGTCCATTAGTTTGTTATGTGAAAACCGCATAGGCGCTGTAGAGGAAACAAAAATGAATAGTTCATTTGTTCGTACTTTGTCACGTGACAGCCATATAAATAATGCACTGCTCATATAGAAAACAGAAATGATTGGTTTACTTCTCGAGTCATCTGATCCGAGTCGTTCGTTCTTTTGTCACTTGACAGCCGACTCAGACAAGAAGATTCCAGAGGAGAACTAATCTTTCTGTTTCTCATAATTTGTCCTTTGCAGCATTATCAGTTTTTCCTTATTGGGACTATAATCAAAGTTTGCATCAGTAGACGTTAATTTAACATTTTAATTTAATTCTGCTCAAATGAACGAAATGACTTGAATAAAGATTAGTTCATATTGCTGAACGAGACTCAAAGATCCAAGTCAGTAAAATGATCCGATATTCCCATCACTAATCAGGACTGTGAGTGTAAATTTCAAATCTGCAAGCTCTCGAGTTTTGCAACACATTTACTTTCATACCTTTTTTTAGATGTCCTCACATGTGCAGGTATGAGACATATTTCAGAGAAGTTCCACAACACTGATCAATATCAGCCTGATTATATACAATTCTGAGCTCCATCTGGCTACACTGCACTGTCACTTTCACATGCAGTCCTGAGGGACAAGACAAAGTTGTTTACAAATTTGTTTGCAAAGTTTACCACTGCATAGAAAAAAAAATATATAGGGAAGTGCAATTTTCTGGTCTACACCATAACACTGCAAAATTAAACAGAGATATTTTCTGTTTTTAGGAGGCTGGGTATATGTGGCAAAACAGAAGTCGCTAATTAGTTTATTTCATCCTAGCGTTGGGGAAACAAGTATAAAGAATAGCAGGGAAGTAATTAACTTCTCATCTTTGAGCTTGAAACGCTTCAGTGCTAAATTGTGAGAAGAACTGTTAAGTGGTTGTCTATAGGTCTAATGGGAATTGTGATTTCATGTTCTTGAGATATGTCACAAAGAAAACATGCTCTACTGCAGAAATGACGTGAGCTAAAGCAAGCTCATCATCTGGAAGTGTGAAGAATGTTTTAGGTTGAAAAGATGGTTTAATTGCCATTTAATTGCATCCAGTGAATGCTCTGTATCTGTGTTGCTGTTTATAAGAGTTATTTATGTTTGGCCCAGGAATAAATTCCAAGAACATAATACGTGATTTTGCATAAGCATCAGTCCGAAAACTAGCACCACCTAAACTGTGGTAAAACCACTGTAACACACACACTCAAATGGCTTATTGCTTCAATAAAATGGTGGCAACAGCACTATGATAAAAGACATAGATTTGTATTAAAGATTTAAAGACATTTATTAATAATAATTATGAGTATGAACAATTATTCCACCTAGTAATACAGTATAGTTCATTATCCTAACTGTAGGTTGTTTGCGGTTGTCAAGCCACGTGGCATATTAACACATTAATATGGAATGTGCAATCACAGTTTGTGTATTTACAGTCAATTTGCATGTTATGGATTCCTTTTTGGCTGCAAAACTAAAGTTTGCCACAAATGTGTAGTGAATTTATTCATCTTATATGCCTTTTTACTATTTTACACTTGACCAAGAAGAGAAGCATGGCAATAAATTTTATTTAGCTTGACTTAAGTTCACAAGTTCATGAATAAAGTACTAAGTTCTGCTAGCTTATGAAAAGAGATACTGAGAGGGTTGCAGCCCTATAAAGCTTTGTGCATGCAAGTATTTGTCATTCACCACCCATATACCTGTGCTATTTTGTATCCCAATGTGACCCTTCCTTCTTATAAATTCTTCCCTTCATTTCTGAAGCACTAAATTAGTCAACTGGATCATATAACTTAATGAGAAAGGGGTGCACCTAGGGGGTGAATGCTGAGGAACTGACTCTGCCTGCTTCTCCAAAAGCATGAATTATCAATGAAAGACTGTGTGCTAGTATACACATTATGTAACAAAGTCTCCTCTAGCATGACTTAAAGACTTAACAACAATGCTAGGATACCTGAATGTTTCTAATGCACAGTATTCAACTGAGCACAAACAGTTGATACCTTACACCTGTGTTTTGTGTGGGAAACCATGTTGTCAAATATACCATCTGTATCAATTCCTTTGGTTCATAGAGACCTTCATCCTCTCCATTGAAAACAGATACCACTTTATGAGAATATGCAAAAAGCACTTCAGAGAGATTTTGAAAATGGAATGCACACACTCATATAATAAATTTATATACATGTCTAAAATATACATCTCAGTGGCAAAAAGTGGCCCCATTTACATGTATTCTCCCTTAAAGAATGTACATTCAAACCACATACTTAAATCCTTTTGAAGTTTATGGTGCTGCAGAACTCAATTAAATATATACTGAATGTGGGTGTTTCATCAAATGCGGGCAGTTTTGTGGACTTTACAAATAAACACACTTTTCACACTCTCACTAGTTTAATTTGTCCAGTAGCGATGCCCTACAATGTATATATTTATATATTTGTATATATACTGAGGATTGGACGATAGGTTTATCTCACGATTCGATATACGATAAGAGGCATTTGATATAATCTTGATTCGATTTAATAACACTTGAATAACAATATATTACAGAAAATGTTTATTTAAAAAATAAAAAAATAAAAAAATACATTTTTTTTTTAGCAAAATACGCATGATCATTTCTCATCAAAATAAAGTTCTTTAATACACAATATTTCTCAAATTTTAAATAAAATTATTTGCTCAAATACCTTTCTCTATAAGAAAAGATCACACACTTATAAGCTTTCAAAAATAGTGGGGGTACATTCAGGTTTATTCGAACTGAATAAAACCTGTCCTGAAAAAAGCATGTAAATGTGATTTTTTACATTTTTTTATATATATTTTTATTATACAATATATATTATTATTATAATAATTAAATTTTTACTTTGTAAAAATACAAAAATTCAACATTTTGTTAATTAATATTATATCATGAAATGGTATATATAATAATGATATGATTTTTAAATGATATGGTTTTAAATTATGCGTACAATATACAAGTATAAACATTGCATTTACATTCTTTTGCATAAGAAACGCTAAAAAGGTACTGTCACTTTAAGAGTTTCAATGTGCGTTACACAGTAGTGATGGGAAGTCTGATTCATTTCCACGAACTGGTTCTTTCAGACAATTAGTTTCCATGCACTGGTTAAAAAACCGATTCAACGGTTCTTTTACGTCATCACATAATAACTTCACTAGTATGTAATTCTTACATCCCAGAGTCATGGTTTTCATGCTCAAACATTTAAATAAAGCGATATGTGAATGCATATAGCTGATTATTACATTTCATTCAATTCAATTATAATAATAATGGCATTTATTGTCATCAGTGTTTCTTTCTGTGAACCTGCATGTCAAATACAACTGACAAATATTGATTTAATTTTTGATGTTTTGCACCTAAAGTACACAATACAGACACAAATGTACAAACGCGGATATGTTCTATGTATCTAAAGCATATAAAGAGATTGTTCAAGTCCTCGGTACATGCATGCTCATAGTATCAGCAGCTCACTCATCGGACTCCTTGATAATCCTCTGCAAACTTTGACAATTAATGGGACCAGCTCATTCAGCTCTTTTTGAGTCAGACACGACCGAATAGCTGACTTTCGATTCAGTCTGTAGGTTTGATTCGTTAATTTTGAAAGGGGTCTTTAACTTGTCTATTAACTTGTAAGAGCCGCCTGCCTGTATGAGTCCAACTCATTCATTTCGAACTCAGGCTAATAGTCATCTGCATTTAGTTTAGTTTTAGAATGTTGTTGCTTATACATAAGTTTACATAAGTCATACATAAATTTAGATTTCTTGAAAATGTCCATCACAGTTCGCTACACAATTCATTATTTCTAATTAAAAAATACAAACTCAACTAGAAAACTAATATATTATTAATTATTTGTATTAGTAACATAATTGAGTAAAAACGCATGCTTAAGTTTTAAGACCTTCATTTACACATTTTAAATTCTTCAATGAATAAGACAGAAACAAATATCTATAAGTGTATAAATGTTTTATATGGCTACTGATATTAACGTTTCAACACATTGCAAGTCCTCGGTAATCCTCTGTAAATTTTGACAGTTAGTGGGACTGACCTATTCGGTTCTTTATTGAGTAGACAGTTCGACGTGCTGCGTAGCCAGTACATGTACTTCAGCTGTGCATCTTGCGTCATTAACCAGGAACTAAAGTTCGATTCAGTTCGATGTTGTGGCTCGGCTCGACCGGTTACTTGCTGAGAATTGGATCAAAAGAACGATTCGATCAAGAATCGGATATCACAATTTCACAGTGGTCCGATTCAGCAAACATCAGCAAGAGGTTTCTAAGCACACCCATGATGTGTGATATTAAAATTAATATAATTTTTTTACATTTATATCTGACTGTAAAGAACAGAAAAGATGTTAAGGCTCATTATGGAATGAAAGTGGAGGCATCTCAATGGACACACATTATACGGAGGAAACGATCCGTATTATACTCAAGTGATTTTCATCAAAACAAGGCAATTTTCCAGGTGTTAGAGTACTTTAATTTATAAAAGATAAATTCAAGCACTTTAAGCACTTAAAGGACATTGTGTAAACTCTGTAAACAGTGTAGAGCAGGGGTTTTCAAATTGGGTGAAAGTGAGCCTCCCCCTAGAGAACTTGAAGACAGCTGTGACCCCCCCCCCCCGCGGAAAAAACACACACTCACATATTAAGTGGAGGTGAAGGGGATGAGAACTTTCATAGCCTTTCAAGAGAGGTGGGGAAACTCAGTCCTATACGTAAAGCAACGCGATATGATGCTTCAGTCGCCTTAATGTTAACAGAGCTAAAAGTCTGGATTACTCTCTTTTGTGTTTGCAATTCTTTCAGTTTTCTGTCAAAAAATTCCAGTGGCTTGGCCACCAGACAAGAGCTTGGTTTCAATGTGACGCTGGAGGTTACAGGGTCTCATACTACCATTTGCTAGCACCTCTTTGCAAATAACAAACTCTTGCAGCGGCGCATCGGTTCACAAAAATCCCAACTTTAAATATTTGTGATTATACTTCCTCCGTTCTCCTTTCCTGTAGACTTTTGTATTGTAGACACTACAAAGCGATCCATTTTGCAACACGCATATGCATAACATGCACTTTAACTTTAGCTAGCAGGACAGATGTGTACAGACGTGAATGGTTATGATTTATTTTCCCCATGCTGCGCCTCACCTGGGACTCTCTGGCACCCCCCAGGGGAGGCGTGCCTCACCAATTGAAAACCTCTGGTGTAGAGTGATAGAGAGATTATGAAACTTTACGGGTCATTTCATTTATGATCACATGCACAGAAAACGATGTTGAACATATTGAACTATCGAGTTCAATGACACAATATTGTTTGCCTTTTTTTGTTTCGCGATATATTATATTTTCTATATTGTACCATCCCTAATATATATATATGTTCAGGGTTGGGGAGTAATGGAATACATATAATGGGATTACGTATTTAAAATACAAAATATATGTAACTGTATTAGAATACAGTTACATTCAAAAAGTATTTTGATTACTGAAGAGATTACTTTGTATTTTAATGTAATTTGTTTCATTTAATATTTAGTCCTTTCAGATGGAAAATATTTAAGCATATAAATGATGTGATCCAAAGTGCATTTGTACAGCAGTGAAACACTTTCTTATGATGTGTTACATTCATATGAGCAGACAGAGAAGTAAGTTTGAAGTTTGGAGCAGAAGAAATAGAAATAAACCTTGTGTAAATCGTCATCTTTAAGCTAAGCTAAAATTTAATTTTTAGCCATTTTACATGCACATGTTACCAGACACGATCATGTTTTTTTAATCAAGAAAATTCACGTTGGATCATAATAATGTTTTTTTTAGTAAGGCCTTTGATATTAGGGCAAAAATCATGTTCTTGATTATAATTTTTGTATTCTTTCCTGTAAAAATATCTAAAAATCCTTAAAGATATTTAGGTTTTTCAGAGAATGTATTTTTAACATGTGTATTTTGTTTTTATTGTCAAAACAAGCGAACAAAATCTACCAGTGCTGAAGAATTAATCCAACATAGTTACATTTATTTGCTATTTTGATTATATTATTGTTTTTATTGAAGTGTAAATCAAATTTAGAAATATATGCAACAAATGAATTTAAATTGTAAAGTAAAAATCGACCTGTAGAAGTGAAGTGTGTGCATAAATCTGCATACAATCACTGTTAATACTAGCCATGAGTTGTGTGCCACTTAATCAACATGACTGATATTTCTTACATTCTGACGTGAACCACATTTTCCATGCGTAAATAAGGAGCATGCCACTTCCAAAGAAATATGCCTGATATTCAACAAGGATGCAGTTAATGCACAAAAGAACATAAGCCCATTTTTCTATTCTTCTAATACATAACCAACTTCTTATGAATGTGTTGCCTTTGTTATATATTGCTGGTACTTGACAGGGAATGGACTATATAATAGGATGCATACGGTGCTGGAAAATAAACTCAGAATTAAATTGCACTTGACCCAGCCCATTAGCGCTTTGTGAACATAATTTTGCCAAACCCACTTGCACCTAGACTTAGCGCATGCTTGCACGAAAATGACCATGCTCATTGACTTCACGCATATGTCTTATTGCTTTAAATAGGGCCCTGGGTCTTTTAAAACTTTCTCTGTGTGGCTGTGCTAATCGTGAATGATGGCTTCTCCCGAGCACATGACCCATGTCCATCATGAATATGCATGAGCTCAGGACAGACACTGCCTCAGGAGTGGAGTGATGGGAGGTGAAAAACAGAGGGAGTGATTGATGGCCAAGTTTTGGGACCTAACGTCAGTTGCACTACTGAGCCAGAACAATCCCCCCAACGAAACTATAGGTCATGATTTGGACGTTTACAGCCTGGGAAATCTAACACAGTCATCTGACTCAATAAAAACTGCTGTGTAAAGCTCTCTCTCTCTCTCTCTCTCTCTCTCTCCATAAATCCATAGATCCATAAATCTAAAATGCACTGCAGTGCTTTTGTGACTGTGTTTGAGTTCAAAATATAATAGATAATTTTGAAACTAGATTTGCATTTCCTGAAGGAAACACCATCACTTGCAAGACAAAGAATAGTGTTATAGTTTTAAGCTTTGGTTCTGTGTAAATATAATGCTGCATCAAAGCTGCATTTTGCAAAATATCACAAACATTATTTCCATAACTATAGAATATACTTTCAATCACATCTAGATTATGTATCATATTCAACAGTATTTTGTGGTTGAAATTTCATTTAAAACATTTTAATGTAGTCAAGTGGAGAAATTTCATTTAATTTAACTCGTCATAAATTGGATGTGGCCCCTTTAAGAATCTGAGTAGGGCCATATTGCACTCTTGCTGGTGTGATATTGCTTAAATACACACACACACACACACACACACACACACACACACACACACACACACACACACACACTCAGTATATATAAGTAATAATTGCAATTCAGGATGGAAATATAATAGTGATTGCATAAATATAATTAAATGTAATGATATTTACCTTGGCCCTGCGATGGACTGGCGACCTGTCCAGGGTGTACCCCGCCTTTCGCCCAATGTTAGCTGGGATAGGCTCCAGCCCCCCCGCGACCCTGTACACAGGATAAGCGGTTGTCGATGGATGGATGGATGGATATTTACCTTTTTTTTTTTTTTTTTTATCTAATCTTAAATGTCTTGAAAAGTATAGTGTAAAAAAATCGATAGAACATCTAAAGCTGAAATTATGACTACGCATGCCCGGCCCCAATCAGGCTAATCAGTCGAGGAGAGGGATAAATGTAGCCAGATGCGACAGAACGGGAGAGAGAGAGCATTTGTGTTTGTGTCCTTTTTTTTTTTAAGTTTACATTAAATATTACTTTGACTCTTCAGCCGGTTCCCGCCTCCTCTTTTCCCATCCTTTATATTGTTACAATGGGTAGTGTAGCACATCAATGAGCTGTGCTTAGCAGGTGAATTCCATTAGCATTCCGTTCTCATACACTCAGCACAGCAGTAATCTGTTTACTGTTAATATCTCAGTAGCACTTCCCAATATGAAAAACATTAACATTCCTTATGCAGTGCCATTCTAGGCCACCAGCTGAGCCTTGTTTAACATATCCTACAAATACACTGGTATGAAGGTAAATACATCACACATTTGTGAAGACATAAAAAACACTGTAATTCTTTCTTTCTTTCTTTCTCTCTTTCTTTCTTTCTTTCTTTCTTTCTTTCTTTCTTTCTTTCTAACATACTGCACATTGTAATTTAATGGGTCTTTGTGTGACCAGAGGGAATACTGTAAAGGCGAGGTACCCAAAGCATGACTATAACGTTTAAGCAGAACAACTACCTCTCGAATAAACACATACCCTTAACACCTGTCTTACATGATTTAATGCTGTACCTGTGAAAGTGAAAAGAACTTCAAATAGTTAATCAAATGCTTATGCTACAGCTATGTATCTTTCTTTGTGCTTTTTCTCTCAAAGTCTCTTTCAGTGTCGTGTCTAAATACTGAACAACCGTGAGTGTCTTTATATCACTGAGGTCTGATTACCCCCTCACCTGATCACTCGATGGAGTGGAGATACAGATTGTTTTTCTCTCCAATATTTTCATTCCTAGTATGATTTTATATAGTATCTAAGTAGAAATTGTGACTGCACACAACAAACTCGGTAGCCCGAGACATGCAGACCTGGACGTCAATTAGAAGCCATGTACCAATGAGTCACTGTGCACCTGCATTAACAGATAATGAAGCCGAGGCAATTAATGAACTGTATTGTACCACGAGTCTATTGAAACATAAATAATTGGAAGAGGTCTATTTTTAGAAGGCTTCTAACATTTAGCATATCATCATGTGTTGGAAGAAACCAGTTCAGGTGACGTGAACATTTCATTGACATGTATCCTTCAATGTTAGTATTCTTTTGTTATGAATTAATTCAATACGCACACGCTTTTCTTTCTTCATTGACTGAAATTGTGAAAGGGATGTTAATAAATCTTTGGATTTATTTCAAACTGACTGTGAGTAATTAACATAGAATTGCATTGGTCCCCCTCGACAAAAAAATATTTCCAGGTCGCATTTCACACCAAAACAAACAAACAAACAAACAAATAAATAATTAATAATACAAATAATTGTATTATTGTATTAATAATAAAAACAATAAATATACAAATAATTATGAATGAACAAACAAACAAATAAATAAATACAATATAATCTATTTTTCTATGTAGAATTATTTTTTTTTATTTTTTTTGCTCAATCATATTAAGAAAGGTTTTTTATTATTATTTTTTTAATCTCTGGGTGAGATGTCTGAGATTTGGGGGGATGGGGGAAGAATGCTAAATTGCTTAGTTGTCTTGATGATTATGTCCCAATGCAAAAGCTCTTGACCTCTTCATTTTTATTTATGTTTTTCTTTTATTTTGTCTAAAATATCCTAACTAATGCAAACATTTTAGTCAAAGATGGTCTTGTGAAAGTAAGACGTCGCTTATATCATGTTGGAGCCAGATCCACCGAGTGATGCTGGAGGCTTTGAATTCAGTGTGGATCATGCCCATGGCAATCATGTCAAGTTTCATTACATATGCTGTTATGTCATGTAATGCACTGTGTGGCATAAATGCTTCATAAAGCTGTCATGTTTGGTTAGAACTTGATTTACTCTCAACTGAACACACAAATACAATTCATAATCGAGGTATGTACAGAAGTTTCATGCCAGTTCAAACTGACTGTTGAGTCAAGTGGAACTTCCAAATCCATCCATCCATCCATCCATCCATCCATCCATGATAATTAGATTACATATTTTTTGTTAATATATACTTAAATAGAAAAAAGGGCAATTATTTAGCAGAAATCACCCATTCACATGTCTAAATATGGTCTAATTGTGGTCTGTGGGATGAAAAACAAAAAGTGTTATTGTAAAATTGTTAAATCTGCTCTTTTCTATCCATGTCATCAGGTTCAGTTGCCATTTTGCTTGGTTTAATAAACAGAATGATATTTTAAGTCAGGCTTTGAACTCAGGTCCCCTTGTAATCTAAACAAAAACTGTACCCCAGACAAAACACTAAGTTGTTAATATAGTCTTTTAACTTGTTCATGTCTCATCTTGCCAAGGTCACCAAGCGAGCCAGGAATGCCACTGGTTCCAACTCCACAAACATTAGTAAACAACACCCTTGTGTATGAGCAGCGTGTCGTGGAGAAAATAGAAAGGGCCAGCGTACACAAATTACTGATCTATCACATGAAATTGGTGTTGATATCATTTCTATGTCTTTAGATTTTCCAGAAAATATACTATTATTTCTAGAACCACACACGCCACATTTCTGGTCATTGATGAAGCCCCTTTAGTCACAGCCATTCAAGTGCTTGTCTTCTTGTCTTGATGTACTGTAAATTGTCCTCAATTATATGGCAGATGCTTTGTGCCACATTCAACTGTTCTCAATTGTGCGGAGGCTAATCCTTTTCTGTCTGATTCCTTCAAATTTTGTTTTGCTAATTGATGAAAGCACAAAAATTTAGCGGGTAAATTGTTATCCTTGTTCAGGAAGCACCAGAGGCGATTTAAGCACAAGGACTCTCAATGGCCCTCTGCAATCTCTTGATACACCAACAACATATTGTGTTTTGTGTGTTTCTTTAGGGATTCAGTTAACTCTGAACTGTCAGACATGGCGATGAGAGACCAAATCAGCTTTCTTGGCAGCCATCTATGCAGAACATCCCAGAGAATGAGAGAATGATAGAAAAGGAAAAACAATAGAAAGTGATTTACTCCCAGTACTCATTATAAACACAAATTTGGTCACAAACAGAGTAATTCACTTACTGCGAATTACAGTTCCATATAAATCCGGATTGGAGATAAAACAGTGGCCAAAGCAAATTCGTTTTTGCAAAATAATAAAAAGGGAATAAAAGTAATCGGAAAAAGACTATCCTTTCGTTTTAGTAAGAATAATCATCCAAATTTATAAAAACTGCAAACATTCCCATCATGATTAATGGGCAGGGTGGCTCAAATTGATGTTACTATTTATCAAATCTGGATTTATGGCCTCATAACTATTGCAGTACATCTGAAAGTGTTTCACATTGGAGTTATTATTAAGAGGTTTGCTGTAAAGGTTTGATGGGCTTGTTGTTTCATCGATCTTTTCTTTTTGGACATTCATTGTACTTTCTTGATTTTTTCATCCACTTACAATGCCGCATTACTCCCATTAAAGGTCTCACTTAAAAAGGAATCCAGAATAGTTTCTGTCTTGAACACAGAAGACTAACATGTACAATATCCATGATGGGATCATTCTGTCATGGCCTTTTGTAGTGGATGAGATCGGAATGATGAAATTGGGCAGAGGGGGGAAGCAGAGGACCGCAGTCCCATGCGGCTGAAAGCATGTGCTGCCATGTGACATATGAATTCTGCAGTGAGTTCTACATTCACTTGCACTGCGAAACAGTGAGAGAAAGAGAAAGAGGGATAGAATGTAGGGACATCAATAAGAAACAGATTTATGTATAAGTGATTAAGGGAAAAGCTGAATCTGTTTTAAAGTTTTGGGAGCAACAACAGTTGTTGAGCCTCATTTTCTTTGATCTGCACATTAGCTATGTTTTCGTTGCCTAAATTAAAAGCAGCCATTTCCAATTTTCTGCTCATATCCTAAGATTGTTATGAGGATTTGGGGCAAATATGCCACTGAAAACTACAAAAATGCCCCCAAAATGTAAAATGTTATGGCAAAAAAATGCCCCATAATGAACCTTTTTTATTTGTAAAATCTAATATATTTCTTAATACTTTATGTCTAGGTGTACATATCACTGCATGAAACATAAAATACATATATTAACTTGGATAAATAATTTATATATAAATAAAATTTAAGAATTAGATTTTTTTTTTGTATGAGTAGAACAATTGTGCCCTCATCAAGATCACAAAATGTCCCTGGAAATGAAACCCAGTGTGAAAATATTGCCTCTTAATTTCTGTCCAGCCTAAGCTCACATAAAATTCGGCAAACGTGTGCCAATTTTTCGTTAGCTGAAATCAGTATACGTTGATTGAATTTTAAAACACTGCCTCCAGAGGCTAAAGCGGTAGGTTTTTTAGAGCATATAAACAAGTGTGACATCCATTTATATCCAGGAGAGGTTGCCAGAAGCCAGTTGTAAAAATACTTGTTTTAAACTGTACAGGGTGTAAAACAGTGAAGAGAAATGCTTATTTTATTTAATCCCCCCCCCCCCAACCCAACCCAACCCAAATCTAACCCTAACCATTAGTATAGAAAAAATTGCAATGTTAGGGACAAAATGCAATCCTTATCACGCTCGTGATTGTTTATACAAACATTATTACTTCCTTGTTTGATTGGAAATTGAATTGCGGTCTCCCATGCAACTGATGCAATGTACTACCAGTCAAGCCACGAGGGAAATTAATTATTGTTGAGCTGTTAAATATGTCCGATGGGAGATAGGGAATGTTAGTAAGTCAGCATACTGTTGCCGATCCTAGGGTTATGGGTTTCCTAGGGTCGGAAACATAATGCCGACTTACCGTGTGATCATGTTGTTTCTGTCACAGATTCAAAGGACCTGCAGTAATAAAAGTTGCCCATAATAGTCACTATTCTAAAAAGGCAGAGCTGTCAATTAAATTTAAAGACCAAAATTTAAAAAAAAAAACCCCTTCCATTTTTTCCCAATGTGGATTTTAAAATAGTCTTACTCTTTTTCTTTGAATCTGAGCAATGTTGAGCCAACCCCATCTGTCAATAGACAGATCATAATCTAAGATACCCGATTTCAGTCATACATTTTGACAAAATGTGACCTAGTGGGCCTTCTCATCACAGGACCAAAACGGCCCTGTAAACACCTTCTAAACTGAGCTGCATGCATAAAACACCTTTATTTGAAGTAAACAAAAGCCATTATTTGCTATTAAATGTCATTACCTTTACATAAAAAGCATTCAATATGAGATCATATTTTGTTCTTATATATAACTTCCAGTATTAAAGCTATGCAGTTGAAAAGAATGAAAGGAAGTTTAATACAAGTGAAGCTCAATTAACAGCATTTGTGGCATAATGTTGATTACAAAAAAATAAATAATAATAATTGTTTTAGTTAATCACTTACAATGAAAGTGCATGAGGTCAATCCATGAATGCTAAAATAGACAAAGTATAAAGTTTCAAAAGTATAACCAGAAGACTGAAACATAATGTGTTGATTTTAATGTGGTAAAATAGCTGACTAATCTTATCTGTGTAATGTTATCACATTCCGGTTTTACAGGGATTAAATGCTGTTCATTGATATTTTATTCTGGAATATTCCTTTAAAATGATGTTAATGTAGGCAAAACTCTTTAAATATTACATTTATTGACCACAAGGTGACAGCACACGCACACACACACACACACACACACACACACACACACACACACACACACACACACACGCACACACACACACACACACACACACACACACACACTCACACACACATTTATGGGGACTTTCCATCGTCATAATGGTTTTATACTGTACAAACTTTATATTCTATCCCCTAACCCCTAAACCTACCCCTAAACCTAACCCTCACAGAAAATTGCTGCATTTTTCCTCATGGGGACCAAGAAAATGTCACCACAACGTCAAAATGTTCAGGTTTTACCATCCTTATGGGGACATTTGTTCCCTACAAAGTGATAAATACACTCTCTCTCTCTCTCTCTCACACACACACACACACACACACACACACACACAGAAAATACCCCTTGAGACTAATTTGGCTGCTATTCAAAGATTAAATTAACTGCATCCTATGGATATAGTGCAATATTTGGCTTGGGAAAAAAGAAATAAAAAGAAGAATTATAAGCACTTACACTAGAATACTGACAATAATAATCTGTTATATGCTTTCATCCAGACTGCCTAGCTATTTTCCTCCACAGTGCAGTTCAATATAAAAGCTTGGGTGTCAGTGTGTGTTTATTTGTGTGTGTGTGTTTGGAGAAGGGCCTGTGTCAATACATCAGTTATCACAGCTGACTGCCTCCACAGCTTTCCCTTTATGACACCGTTCCATTTTCTGACTCTCAGCTGGTGAACGAAATGAAAGCCACAGATGTGACATAAAGGAGCTCCGCAAAATCCGCGTAATGAGTGTTTAGTGCATTCCAGAGTCCAAAGATCCACCCTCCTTGTCTGTGGGTAGAACGTGCCAGTGGGACAACCCGATTTTTTGTGCGCCCTCCTACCTTTTTATCCCGAAATGGAGATGTTTGCCAGCACATTCCCCTTCCAGGATAATGAAGATGTAGTCCCTGCTCACCTGGAACTGCCTACAAGCGGATGTGGCTGGCTGTTAAATGTGGGAGGATACAGACGGTGACGTGAGCTTCCATATGGCCACGGCAGCCACAGGAACACCCCCCAACTCACCTTCACGACTTCCAGCAGCTGCGCTGATCCGAGACCTACAACCTCCTCCCTCTCTAATTACTTCGCCTACAGTTAAGGCACACAACCTGCTCCCAGATCAGTGGAAAAGGCCAGCCTCCACACGTAGCCTGTTCCATTGCGGGTCTCAGTTGGCAGTGTGGAGGTAAATGAGAATCCGATGATGGATCAGGTGTGTGTGGGGGGGATGTAGTGAGCGGTAGATTACAGAGAGTGTCCGCGCCATATCCATGTCGCTCCACCTCTCATTACTGTAATGAACTCAAGAGAGTGCATGAGCACTGCAAGGGTCCCACAAGCTGCAATCTGTTTGATTAGCACAATTTACAAATTACTCGAGTCTCTCTCTTCTACCGTCCTCAGACCATAGCATTCATCACAGACTATTTCACTTACTAGATTACAGTGTGAATTAAATAAATAAAGGTTTGCCTGATGCATAGCTATGCATAAAGACAAGGTTATTACTACCATGTGCTTCTATAGATAAGGTGAGAATTCGCATGAAAAGATGTAGTGTTTTATGTTGCACTTATGAGGGACACTGCAATTACCATAACTTGTATATGTCTCTCTTATTCTGGTGCGTTTTAAGTTTGAGGCAAATTGGTGGGGGGATCGATAAACAAACTGATATGACACGTAATTATAGTAATACATTTCTTTTTGTCACCCATGTAATTTTCTTCACCACCTTCCCCCACTTGTTTATAGCTGTGACTGAAATATGCAAATTAATGTATGCATATGCATAGTTGAGTCAATGTTTACTTAATATGTAAATATTGCATAGGCATGCTAATGCCTCAGGTTTCTTTTTGCATCTAGGTTTTAACAGCACATCTATCAAGACAGGGTGACAACACTCAGAGCAATGTAGTGTGTGCATATTTACAAGAAAACACTTTTAAGGCAAGGTGTAGAAAAATATGTAAATATGGTGTTTTGTTATATCGCTCAATGAAAAATGGGCCTATGTGTATAACTTTAAGAGCACATTTCTACAGTTTTGAAGGACTTTTTTTAAAAGTTGCAGTGGGTTAGTGACTAAATAGAACTGTTCTGGTACTTTCAGACTGAGCACATTTTTGTGTTAAAAAAAGCACAAACTAATGGAAAAGAATGCTGTTTTTTACTTTGAAAAGTACCACCTCCTAAATAAAATGCTAAAACAAACAAAAAAAATAAACAGTGAGATGCAGTGCAATGGTCAAAAACGTCTGTCTACCACATGTTTACATTGAAAAACATTTAAAAACATAGAAAGTACTTGTTGCTAAACTATTTATTATGATACTATTTATTATTTCTTCAACCCTGAAGGAAATTGTATCTGATTTTTGACAGATATGTTTGCCAATTAGATCAGAAAAAAGTTACAGTTGGTTAGTGACTAAATGTAACTGTCAGGGTCCATTCAGACCGCACACGTTCCTGTGTTAAAAACGCAATGAATGGAACTCGGCAATGAGTGTTTTTAAAAGTTGTAGTTCTATTAACTTGAAACCGTGTCTTAAAAATGTGGCACCCTGTGCAATATCCTGAAGAAAACAGCAAAGGTCAAAAACGTCAGTCTAGCATGTTTACATACTAAACAATACAAAAGGCTGTTTACACCCCAGTGCAAATAGTGGCAGATATTATTTGCACCCCAACCCTGGTACAAATAATGGTAGATACCATCTGCACACTGGTGCAAATAATGGTAGATACTAATCACACCCTTGTGCAGATAGTGTCAGATACTATTTGCACCCATATTTAAATACATACAGTATATAGGCATCACTGCAGTGTGTTTATTGAGGTTATTTAGAGTCCAGACACACTACACTAACCCCTACCCCTAAACTTAACTTTAACCTTATCTTAGAAAAAATAACCTTGTTTTTACTAAAGTAACCACAGTTTCACCATGGTAGTTTTGTAAATTTACAGTAACCACAAAATTATCCATGGTTACTATATTAGTAGGCAGCGGGGCAGTGGTGGCTCAGCGGTTAAGGCTCTGGGTTACTGACCAGAAGGTTGGGGGCCAAGACACCACTGTTGGGCCCTTGAGCAAGGCCCTTGATCCTATCTGCTCCAGGGGCGCGCCGAATCATGGCTGACCCTGCACTCTGACCCCAGCTTAGCTGGGATATGTGAAAAATAAATAATTTCACTGTATATATGCAGAAATGTATGTATAATGTGTGACAATTGATCAATAAATTAAAAATAAATTAAAAAATTTACTGTAGCAACACCATGGTTATTTGCATTAAAACTATGGTGTCTGCACAAAAACATGATTAATACTATATTAGTGATACAGCGATACAATCTACACACAAGCAATGCTGAGCCTCGGAAAGAGTGCGATCGGCACCTCCGGATCAAACCCTTTTCTGTATTCCCTGACATTCACTGACCAAATTGTTGTGATGAAATCAACATTTATATTCAGTTTGATCTTTGTAAGTTGTATTAAAGGAAATATTAAAAGAGGAAACAGGAAATTGGATGGGAAAAAGAGTGAGACAAAACGTGGATTCGAACAGCAGTCGCTAGGACAGCAGTATATATTCACACACCGTATTTATACCCCATGCCACCGCAGCAACAACTATTGTTAAATTTGTCATATATTTATGTGGTTCAACCAGACTATTGGGGTGCAAATAGCTGCTCTGTGTGGCAGATGCTATTCACACCAGGGTGCGAATAGATACTCTGTAAAAAAAACAGCACAGATGGACACAAAAACATGGTCTGTGTGAAAGGCCCCTTACATGTAGATTTGCATGATTTACATGTTTTTATGTAGAAATAAATAGGAAAATATTTCATGTGAAAATATTGTGCTTCGCTTCACAAACCTGAGGAATATTGCATGTGATTTTCAACCGTTATGTTTCCTAAAATATTGTGAAAAATAAAAAGTAATTTCAAATGGATCTGTAGTGTAGAATAATAAGCTGCTACTGACCCAATCACCAGGAAAGCAATGGATCGACAGCCCTGATTCCAACCTTGTAATTAGACTGGGGGAAAGCAAAGACAGTAGAGCACACAAGTAGCAAATATTTGTCTCCTGAGCACAGATCTGAGAGGACATGCAAAGTAACAGTTTTGTAATATCTGCAATAGGTCTCCAAGTAATTGTGTTTTTAAAAAAAGAAACCCCAATTTTAGCCAAAATATACTGGATTGCACATGAGGTTTACTAGGCTATACATGCCTCATGGCAAGGTCAGGGGACCAGCGGTGTCAGCTGTACACTTTTTTTCTGCTAGCTCTGCAGGGCGAATGAGGTGTCCAGAATCAAATATGACCAGTTGGCAGTGTTTACATCCTTATAAAAGGACACACACCATTATAATGAATTGTTTAGAAGGCATTGTTCTGCCTTCATGACCTCAGAGGATAAATGCTGTCACTCTAAAACTAGCTCTTTAGGAACGTTACTGAAACAGTTTGAATAGAGCTGTTGATTAATGAGTCACATTTGTAAGCCAACCTGGATAGGCCCCCTTAGCCAAAGGTCCTCTTAGATTTATTTTTTTTTAATAGCAGTTTTTGATTTACCTACAATAAGATCTACGGTTAACATTACTTAGAGACTTTCACATTATCCTATACAACATTACAGTCATACCTGAAACATGAATTTTGAAACCGCTGTGTATTCAGACTGATTTCACAGTAAATGTTTCCATCAGCAGGTTGAAATTTCTGCTGCTGAAATCACTCTGCGCTTAACGTAATTCGAATCACTGCCCCCCAGTGGCCGAAGCTGGAAGTATTGTTAAACAAATTGGCACGAGCTCCAGTTGCTGAGTAAAACTTCCACAAGGTGGCGCCAAAACTTATTTGTACTTTAAGTTGCAAATGAGTCCACAGGACTAAATTAACTGGTTCCCCTTACCCCAACCCTAAAAGTAACTGTCGTAACTGTTGTAAAAATATTAACCTAAAGGGAAAATACAACCAATATCAAATCCGATGACCATTGTTACTTCCTGGTTCCCATGGGACCAGAACCCATATCTCAGCGGTTGCTTGAGCAATGCGCAATCATCAGTCCCAGAGGGAAAGATAATCACTATTTAATTGATGCAAAAATGTCTGATGGCAATACCGCTTGTCAGTAATTGAGTTGATTTTAGAGTGCATGAACTTTAGGAAGTGGCATGTTGATTTCCCATGTGACCATGTTGGTATTTTTTTTTAACATTAAGTTGCTAACAAGATGCTAAATAAGGAATGCAACAGTTGTCCGACTCGTTAAAATCATAAACTTACAATCTTGTGGTAGCTGTAGTGCTTTTTAAGCAACTTCAATATTAAAAAGATATGGCCTCAAAATACGTTTAAGGGTGTGACTATGCGTAATTTATGTTGTAGAACAAAATGTGAATGTTTCTAAAGCAATAAGTTATAATGAAATAAACCGCTATTCTAAACACTCGTTGAAAATTCCAATATATATTCAAATATATATCTTTTATTCTCAGGGCTACAACCTGGGCAGCCGTATGTGGGGCTGAAGCATCTTGTAAAAACCCCAATAGCCAGATCCGATAATCTTTTAAACAAAGATCTCTATTGTTGAACCAATCTGTCATGTTATGTTAGTATTTTCCAGGAACCAGTTCTCTGTGAAATAATGGTTAACCACAGAAAAGCCACAGCGGAAATAATTAATAAAATAAAGCTTGTTAAGCCCCTTGAGTACATTCAGATATACATTGAACAGACAGCTGTCAATGACATTTTGTATATTTGCAACTACCACTCAAACTTGACATCCATTAGGACTTAATTTACTTTGCCCATGACTGTCAAAAGTATGTGGAAGAAGGCCAGAATGGATCTCAAATATTATGCTTGAAGTAGACAAGACAGAGACTGTAGATTATTGCACATGGACATACGTGCTAAAACAATCATAAAAATGATTAAAAATAAATGGAACACATAAATTCTGTTTTAACAAATCTGTGAAAATGTATGCAATCCTTGATCCCTTGCAACCATGATGTCTCCTGGAATATTGATAAAGATTTGGTCGGTTTTACAGTAAACAGGTAGGCTGCATAATGATTTTATGAAATCAGTTTTGCAGTGAGCTACTGTCAGCTCTGCTATCAGCTCTGGCTGTCACAGGACGTTATACTTTGTAGAGCTATAGTATATATTCGAAGAGCTCTTATAAAGAGGAAAAACGTGACTATTGGCAAGGTCACAACACATTGAAATATGAGATACTTCTTTTGTTAAATATCTAAACAGGCACAATACTACTCATACTATTGTGCAAATGTAATGGTTAGAATATCTTAATAAATAAAGATCATCAAAAAAATCTTAAATGTTTTTTTGGAAAGAAAAATGTCAGTAATATGATTACATGGAGAGCAAATGGAGACTTTTGCTTTAGGCTCCTGCTTCTTAGAGTTAAAAAAATAAAATAAAAATAATATAGTGCAAAATGGACCACTGTGGCACGGCGGAGGGCGGGGCCAGGTCGTGACTCACACACCCGGTCCCGTATCAGGCTAATCAAGCTACATAGAGGGATAAAGGCCGATAGCAGAGGGCGGTGCGGGAGAGAGAGATCCTTACAGACATGTCCGTCGTCCTGTGTGTTTGTCTTTTGAGTTTTTCATTAAAACTTATTTGTATGTCGAGCCGGTTTCTCGCCTCTTCCTTGCCCATGAGCGTGAACTGTTTTACATTGGTGTTGAAATCCGGGAAGGAAGAGGGATACGCAGTAGCGGAGTTCTCGCCACTACCCCAATGAAGCAGCCGCAGCCATTTGCCCGGGGACGAGAAGCCCAGCCGCCTGGAAGCGGAGGAACGGCCGCCGACCGCGAGGGGAGAAGGAGCTCCTGGCCGACCACCTGGAGCGAGGAATGCCGCTGCCAGGTGTGGAGGAGAGGGGCTCAGAGTCCGACTGCCTGGAGCGAGGAAACCGCTGCCAGTGGTGGGGGAGGCCCCTTCCGATCCCCGAGAACATGGCGGGGCGTTCCATCCGCCAGGGGCTGGAGAGCTACCTCTGATCTGTCCGGAGAGGCGTGGCTGCCATTCGGTAGAGGGTGGAGGAGTGGCTGAGGAACAAGCTATGGCGTATCGGAGAACCGGCGAGTACGTTTTTTTTATCTCTCTCTCTCTCCTCTCTCAATGCCGCTCTGTGTTGGCCTTTTCCCTCTTTTTTTAATTGTATTGTTTTTTTATCATGTTTTAAAAAATGTAATGGATTGACGGGGGGGGGTTAAGAGACCCCCCCCCCCATAATTGTTTGTTGCCACCCCCCCCCCCCCCCCCCCAGCCTGAAAGACCGAGGGAGGAATGTGGCACAGCAGAGGGCGGGGCCGGGTCGTGACTTGACACACCCGGTCCTGTATCAAGCCACCTACAGGGAGAGAGAGATCCTTACGGACATGTCCGTCGTCCTGTGTGTTTGTCTTTTGAGTTTTTCATTAAAAACGGTTAGAGCCGGTTTCTCGCCTCTTCCTTGCCCGTGAGCGTGAACTGTTTTACAACCACATTTATAATACATTTATGGTGCGTTTGGTGTCCCTTATGAAGCTTTGAATGCTCAGTTTTCATATTCCTAATATTCCTAAAAGAACAGATGTACAAGGTTTATTTTAGCATTATTTTAAACAATCCAATGTGCTCTACATAATTTCCCTTGGATACCTTATCTCTCTCTCTCAATCTAATCTGTTTTCATTAAGCCACAGTCCAATAGGATTATATATAATTTTTTTCATGTTGCAGCAGGTATTTCCTTTTGTTTATTGTTTGTGTGCATTTTTTGGGCTCAGTATAGTGGAACAGTGTAAGATAACAAGCAAGCATCAGTAAACAAAAGCGTGGGTTGGTACAATTCCCAAGACCAAAGCTCTGGCATTGATTGCATGCTCACCATCCAAGTGTTTTGTCTCAGTCGTTTTGAGATGTGCTGGGTCATCTACAGCAAACAGAGTTGTGCCACACTATACAAAGAAAGATTTAACTAAAAATATATGTGAGTGCTTTCTTTCACACACATATTGGAAAATGAAATGAATCACAGAGGACGTGGTATAATCTGAGGACTGAACTTGTGTTGAACTCTGCCCATGATTCCCTGGCATTTAAAAGCTGTCAGATTTTGAACTGTCAAACGACAGTGTGTATTATGTTCCATTAAATGGAAGCCTTCCTTCAAAATATATATTTGTAATTGTATGTATATATATATATATATATATATATATATATATATATATATATATATATATATATATATATCTGTAGATAGTTTTATATTTCTAGATAATATAGGCTCATCCATCCATCCATCCATCCATCCATCCATCCATCGAACTGTCAGGGTTTATCTTGTGATAATTAAATTTATTCAGTTAATATATACATTATTTAGTATATATTCAGATTAAGTATATGTCAATTTGAATAAATAGTTTGGATTTATACATATATGTGTTATAAATATAACACACAGATTTACAAATATTCAAAAGTATATTATATTATTATTATGCTTATTATTTAATTTGGCTTCTTATTTCTATATTGGTGACCATAGATTGAATGCTGGTCACAGTCAAGCACAGTTGTAGAATGCAGAAATGGAGTTCTCATTGGAGGCAAGACAGCATGGCCTCTCGCTGAATAGCTGTCGGCTGTGATAATTTCCCAAACCTCCTCAGGTTGAAGAAAGTGGCCTGGTTCCAGAAATAACACTTGTGGCAGCAGATTATTCATCTATTTTTCAAAACAGAGACTGGGCACTCTGTCACAAAGTGTGTAACGCCTCTTGAGCTGATACAACCAATGTTTCATAGTGTTAACCTGTGATAAACCATCTAGTCAGGCCAATTCATAAACAAATAGTAGCGTTTCTGACAGTTGTGGACCGTACCATTTTACCATGACTCACATATTAGGTTTCCTTTGGCACATGTTTTACACCTTTATAACATATCCTGATGACTCTGACTCACCGCTACGACTCAAAGCCTCGAGCGCCCCCCTCGAACCACTTGCTGACATACAGTACATGATGGTCATCTTTCACTGAAGGCCTAAACCAGAGGGAAACCTCGGGGGAGTGGAGGGCTTTCGGTTCATGAAGCTTTTAGGACACTGCCTTCAATAGATTCAGTAGTTCTCTTCCGTTGCTGTTCCTTTGGAGCACTCCGTGAATCCCTAAGCCTCTTCAGCTCAAAATGTGAGAGGCATCCAATAGCATTCCGTGCCACTTCCTGTAACAAATAGCTTGAAGCTGCCCGAGGTGGTTCGGTGGAAATCTTTAATGTCTCTTGTCGCTTTCAGTTAGTTCATTTGCAGAGATGTAGGCCTCGTCTGAATTAAGGTGGGGACAAATTAAATTAAGGATGCAGCAGACGCCTTCTAATGTTTTACTGTGAGAGGACTTGGAGGGTTGAAATGAGATGGAGGACTTCCTTCGAGTGCACCTCGAGGAGCATTTTTTAACACATTGTTGAACAACAGTTTACTGTAAGGTTTTCTATGGATCTGAGACTGTAAAATGGAAGTGCACTCATGCAGAATTTCAAAGCCCTTGATTACAACATTATAGGTGTTGGAGAGGAAATTACCAAAAGCAGTGACGCTACAAACTTAAAAGGTTAGTTCACCTGAAAATGACAATTCTGTATTAATTTACTCACACTTAATTTGTTCCAAACCCATTTGACTTTCTTTTCTTCCGTGCAACATAATAGGAGACATAATGTTAGATCTAGGCAGATGAAGCTGAGGTGGAGGTGGGTTTCAGAGAATAAAGCTCTCACAGCAAGCTGCCGTGGAGCTGACTTGTTTGCAAAACTGAGCAATTTAAATGTCATGCAAAGAGAGAGACGCAAGTTGATTGGCTGCCCAATTACATGTCAAAGGACCAAGCAGCATACACCTTGCAAGCCGATCAGCTTAACATGTTACAAGTGAGCGAGCTGATTGGCTAAGTGAAAAAAGCAACAAAAAAAAAACATCAGCTTGTGTCACATAGAGTTGCATGGCTGGACTTTGGTCATTTCAACGACTTCAAAATAGTAGAGTAGTTTGCAGTGTTACTTTTAACAGTTATTTGTTTCAACATGGGTTTTTCATTTCTTCTTTGTTGTAATTGACAAAAAAAAAAAAAAAAAAAACATTGGTAGCTTGTTGCTTGGCAATCTAAAGTTTCGAAGTAGCTCATTTAACTGGATATGTAGTTATAGAATATCCATTTTAGCCATTTTGAGTCTAAATCCGTAATCATTTTTTAAACCTTTACAGTGAAACATTGCTACTGTTTCCTCTTATGAAGATTTAATGCAGGAAATTAGCTTACAGGACCACAACCAGCCTGAACCAACACAGTCAGTACACTATTTTGACTGGTACTCAGGTGACAGCCATCCGCTGTAAGAAAGTGCATGCTGTCGGAAAACAGTAGCTCATGTATGTGGTACATAGGAGCTACAAAAAACTAAGAACTTTCCCAGTCCCAGTGAGACTCACCACATATGACCTCATTTTCTGTTGAGGGTGCAGCATGGTGCTATGCTTTAGCATTATGCAATCACACCTGGGAGAATGGAACAATCAATTTTTTATGGGAAAGAGGGTAGAGGCTGATCGACTGAGGAAAGAGGAGATTGGTGGGATTTCAGGTTAATGCTTCAAAGCTCCTGTGTTCAGACAGTAACCACAGCTAATTTGTCAAAAAACAGCAACATCAGTCTTGGTGGAGCTTTACAAATGTAATATTTGGGATACTTAATTTAAGACTTTCTCCATTTTCACTTATTATTAACTTTTTTTTCTCTTTCATGTCCAAGGATATTAATGTGAAAATAGCTGCAAAAATGTGTTCTAATTTTGACAATATTTTTTTGCTTTACAGACTAAAAGTTTTGCAGTTAAAGGAATAGTTACCCAGAAATTAAATATTATAAATGCTTACTTTAAATAAATCAGACTCAGACTTTTGTAACTCCTTTTTCACTGAAGCCTACATCTTGCCATTGCAGTCTCCTCGGCAATCGTGATTTCAAGCTTTATTACACTTCCCAGCGATTGACACATAGATAGCACTAGCACTTTTGTAACTCCTTTTTCACTGATGCCTACATCTTGCCATTGCAGTCTCCTTGGGGATCGTGATTTCAAGCTTTATTACACTTCCCAGTCAAGTGTACTTGAGCTTGAAATCACGATTGCCAATGAGACGGCTAATGTCAAGATTTATAGTAAAAAAGAATTTATATTTTGGTATGTTCTGACCCAAAACTGATTGGTATATACGCCACTAAAGTTGCAGATGTGTAAAAGGGAATTTGTTTTAAAATCTGTCTAAATGTTGATTTCTTAGAATACAATAAACTAAATCAAATAATTCCATGAATTCAACATTCTTTGAAAAAAGGATTTGCAAACATTGTAAAGTTTTACATACCTAAAACGTTTACATTTTAGAAGGTGTCTATATATTTGTACTGTATGTATCAATGTCAATCAGGTCTGGATTGGTAATCTGGCATACTGGGCATTTTCCCTGTGGGCTAGCCGCAAAACAGGCCGAAAGGGCCACAATAAACTGAAATGGGCTGCCACGTTATGCAGAATGGGCCCACAAAATGGTGCCACAATATGTCGAAGGGGGTAGCTATATGCAGAAAAGGAAAGCAACCCAACCCCCTCCACTCAAAAACTTTTGGGCCAGTTTCTCTGTAAAATCCCGGGCCAATTTCTCTTCCCAGTCCACACCTGATGTCAATCAAAACTTTCAAAAACAAAACAAAAATGTGTGCTAGTCTAAAACCACACTTTGTATATAAATTCCTACAAATACTTATTAGAACACGATTGGTGCCCATCACTGATGCCGTATTTTAAAAATCATCATGGATAAAAAATAAGGTTCAGCCCTTCCACACACTCAAACATATTTTCCCACCAAACAGCACACTATTTTGTTATGTGATTTTTGAAGCTATAAGATTTTTAGTGATGCCTATTACCTTTTGGATAACAGGAAGTGCTGAATGTATTTGGGTGTCAAAATTGCAGGCTTTGTACCATTTGCCACCTCAGAATCATGCCACGATAATGTCACATGGGATATTTAGAGGCTGTTTTTATTTATCTGTGATTGTTTAGTCTGAACCAAATAAAGTCAGCTTGGATCGATTGCTTTGTGCTATAACTGCAGATCTTTAACAATGGGAGCAGAGTCAGGCCGCAAACAATAGGAAGCAAAGCTATTCTCAGTTTCATCTATATATAGTTAGTCAGTTTTCTACACGATATTCAGTCTCTGCTTTGTTCCCAAGAGTTTGTTTTGTTCTGTTTTTAACTTAGCATTTGCTTACAGACAGACAGACAATCATAGAAAGATAAATAGATTACACTAAATGTGCAAATGAATAAAACTAATCAATCAGCTCAGAGGCAATAAATCTAAGTAGATAGGCACATATAATAATAGCAACATTCAATAACAGTCCATGGAATATGCACTTTAAACTAAACATCCAAACACAATCTAATGGTTTCCTTGACTCCCTCCTAAAACTCCCAGTAAAATCAATTGACTCCTCCAGTTTCATTAAACTCAAGCTTATCAGAAAATCAACGCTCTTCCTATTAAGTTAGCTATATGTGGCGACAAAAAGAGAAAGCAAGAGGAAGAGAGAGAGAGAGAGGGAGAGAGAGAGAGGAGTGGAATTTGATATGTCCCTCTACTTTCCTGCTTTCCCAGCAGCACTAATGGGTTGAAGTGTTTGGTGCTAAAAGAGAGGCTCCCGGCAGACATCACTCAATACAGGGGCCAGGAACATCTCCGGCAGTTCACCTCTCTCTAAGTCCTGTGCAAATGCATGAGATTCCAGCCCCTCACTTTCCTTACACCTGGGATTGGGTTTATGGGTAATTGAGGACACTGGAAGTTGCCATAATAAGAGCTGTGCAATAATGGAGTGGGGCAATCTGGGTGCCTCATTTAGGGGAAAAAACACCAAGCAGGTTTTTCACTTAGAGTCATGGAAAAAACAGGAAAAGCGAGACATTTTCACATGAGTGTAATTTAACAAATGTCATTGTGGAAGGCATAAATAATTTTAAGAAGAGATCTGAGGGAGATTTGTGAGGTTTTTGTGTTAAACTGCATCTTGAATAATTTGTAGGAAGAAAGCCAAGGGCAGAAAGCTGTGGGCAGAATGTGATAAACAACCTTGTTTCATCAGAACTAAAAAGTTTTTTTAAGCATTCCACAAAATGTATTGATTATAAATACATTCATCAAATTCTAACGTTTATTTTTTAGTGTTAGTTTAGTTTATTTCAATGGGACAATTTATGTATGGATGGTTTAACGTATGATTTACACATAAATGATTTCTGCTCGTGTTTTATAAGTAAGATCCGATGCATTTTTTTCAGCAGTTTATTTGTACATTACTTTCTCGTAACCCAGATTAATATGCAGAGACAACTATACATAATGTCAATCAGGACATTCATAGGATGATTTCCCTTAAAAAGTGTAAACACTGTGACTTAATAAATTACGTGAATCTGGGGCAGGAATATTTGTTTGGATAAGCAACACCAGACAGAGGGAGTGTTCAGGAAACCTGCCATTCCCCATCTGTCACTCACTTCGAAGTCGTATCGAAGCGACACTAGGGGTCTCTCTTGAGCACTATGAAAAAGGTCTATGAAAAAAGGCCAATGAGAAGTTGGCAGACAGTATTTGCATACCCCGCCCCAGACATACGGGTATAAAAGCGGGGAAAAACGTTGAATACACTCAGAAATTTTCGAGTCACACACCCATTCCTGTTCCTCTGACGCTCTCTGCTGTTGGATCTACAGTGGATGCACGGCAGTGCAATTTGCCCCTGGGCGCTTCAACAGTGCAAGAGCATATTAAAAGAGCATATTCTTTTAAAAGAGCAAAACACAGCGGCGTTGAACGTCCTTTTCATGACGCGTCTTTATAAAGATGCCATTTCCGCCCCTGTGTAGTTTCTGGATGCGGTGATTTCACCTCTCACGGTCATAAAAGCTGCCTCGCGTGCCTGGGCTGCGATCACACGCAGGCAGCGTTTCTCAGTGCGAGAACATAGCCATGGCAACATTTCGGTCGCGGCTTTCTTTTGTCATGAGAGAAAGCCACTTCAGCTGCCCCCCGCTCCTCGCCTCCTTCCTACGGGATTTGGGCAGGCACCGCGGGCGATGAAGGCAATTTGGGGATAATGACGGGTTGCATTTCGCCGGGTAAACCCCCTCGAACCAACCGCCTCCCCAGCACGCTTGCTTGCTTCAGAATTGGATGACATCACCACTGCATCGGAGAGCGTTACAGTGGTGTCTGATGCTGATGACTCGCCTGGGCCGTCACCTTCGGGTCTGCTCGCCCAGCCTGAGCCTGATGCACAGAGGTCTGCTATGCTTTCCCGGGCTACCGCCAGCACGAGGCTGGACTGGTAAACCCCGTCCCCCCCTTCTCAGCTACTTTATTGGTCCCGCGGGCATGTGCGCCGCTCACAGCCGCAACCACCCCCCCCGGTTCCTTTCTTCCTGATGTGCATAACGAGTTGAGTAAGCGGCGGCTTCCATGCTCCTCCGCTCTCACTACCCTCACGGTGGAGCGATCTGGTTCTGCACATTTCCCCCAGTGAGTCTTCTTGCACAGGTGCTGTGCAAGTTCAGGGAGGACGAGTAACAAGTCACCCTTGTGGCTCCTTATTGGCCCACCCGGGCCTGGTTCTCGGATCTCGTACTCCTCCCTCCCTGGCGAATTCCCCTGAGGAAAGACCTTCCTTCTCAGGGATGGGGCATGCTCTGGCATCCACACCCAGACCTTTGGAACCTCCATATCTGGCCACTGGACGGGATGCGGAAGATCTAGCTGGTCTACCACCCACGGTCGTAGCCACGATCAACCAAGCCAGAGCCCCTTCTATCAGGCAACTTTACGCCCTGAAATGGCGCTTGTTCGCGAATTGGTGTTCTTCCCGTGCTGAAGACCCACAGAGGTGCGCAGTTAGGTCAGTGCTCTTATTCCTACAGGAGAAGTTGGAAGGGAGGCCGTCCCCTTCCACCTTAAAGGTGTATGTTACTGCTATTGCAGCTCACCACGACCCAGTAGACGGCAAGTCCTTGGGTAAGCACAAGGTAATCATCAGGTTCCTAAGAGGCCAAGCCTGTTCCCTTCCTGGGATTTCTCAGTAGGTCCTCATGGGCCTCCAGAGACCCCTTCGAGCAGCTAGAATCAGTTGGCTCAGGGCCCTCTCTGTAAAGACTGCCCTGCTGATCGCGCTCACTTCCATCAAGAGGTTCAGGGACCTGCAAGCGTTCTCTGTTAGCGACACCAGATCAGGCTTCCTACTCGGACTCCTTCTGTGTGTATTTCCATGGTACGGTCACCTTTCGAGCTGACCCGCGTCTCCCTTAGGCAGTTTTCTCTGCCCTCTGGTCGCTATGCTGTAGCAACTCCCCCCTCCTGGACGTGGGATCTACCACTGAGCCACATTCCACATGTTGCCTAAAAAACCCATGTGATGTATTCACCACCTTTACCTCCCCTTTTGGGCAGGTGTGGCCTCCGTAGGATCTTTCCCCCCTGAAAGAATAGGAAACTGGGTAAGACCCCCTTCCCTCGATGCATGTAAGGGCCCCGGCTGTTCTTGCTCTATGCCAAGAAACATAGAGAGAAAGGAGGCCCAGCCAGGCTTGGCCCATTCCCTGGTACCCTCTAGGGTAACCAGAAGGATTCCAATGACTTTTTTTGGGACATTGGGGAAGGGTACGCGCAGTCTGACACAGTTGGTCGCTTATGCATGTGAAATACCTGCCCGCTCCTGTGTCAGCAGTACACCTACGCGGCTCAGCGCATGGCGTGATTTGAAGTGGACCCCTAGTGTCGCTTCTTCGACACGAAGTTGAAGTAAGCGACAGGCGGGGAACATCTTGGTTACGTATGTAACCTCTGTTCCCTGATGGAGGGAACGAGACGTCGTGTCTTCCCGGCCACGTCGCTGAGCCGAGCCACTGCAGAAAAAATCCTGAATGTATTCGACGTATTTCCCCGCTTTTATACCCGTATGTTCAGTCGCGGGTTATGCAAATACTGTCTGCCAACTTCTCATTGACCTTTTTTCATAGACCAGTGGCATATTCGGCGCTCAAGAGAGACCCCTAGTGTCGCTTCTTCGACACAACATCTCATTCCCTCCATCAGGGAACAGAGGTTACATACGTAACCGAGACGATATTTTTGGAAATCAGTTTGATGACACTAGTGGTGCCAAAATTACACACTTCAACGTTAAGTCTGCCATGAATTAAGCAGACCTGGAAAAGTATTTTTACATTTTGAACAATGATAAGAAGTTCTGGACAAATAAGTCATAAACCAGCCAGTTCCCATCTGCATGTACAGTAATTGTACAAAAATTTAGGGCTGGGTGTTGTTACAGATTTCCCACTTTGATTCCAATTCACAAGCTCTTGATTTGATTTGATTCCGATTAATTTGTGGATATTTCAATAATAGTAGATTCACTGAAATTATGTTAGTTTGAAACATGTTATTTAAGAAATGCATTCACTTATTTTCTATTATTATTTTGATATATTGTGTACTTTTTATTCTTTTCAATTTTATATTTTGTTTTGTAAAAGCACCTTGAGAAGCAATAATAATTAAAAAAAAAAGCAATAAGGCAGTAATAAATTAAGAACAAAGAAATGAATAATAACAATACAATAATGATAAAAAAACAATCAAAATAATGAAAATGAAAATGATTAAAAACATACTAGACCACGGCAGCTGCATTTACACATCAAGTGTAAAAGATATTTTGATATAAATTAATTTTTTTTCTTCTTTTGTTTATGTTAATTTTAGATATAAATTACTGTATTTCCCTTAATACCTCACCGGGACATTTTTATGGAATTTTGAACTATATTTTACTGTTTAGGCAAACATTCCACATTACTGCAATTTAGAGAGTGCTCTCAGATCACACACAATAATATACAGTATGTATGTCTGTCAGTTAGTCAAACATCCATATGCACCTAGATGAGAAGATAAAATTAGATTTTTAAGATGTTATTATTATTTGTGTAGTTTCATTTTTGAACTTTTACTTAGACTGGTCAATAAATCAAAGTGCAAACAAGAAATTGTTATTGTAAGTTCAGTGCAATGTTGGGCGTAAAATAATGTAATGCATTTTTTTTTTTTTTTTTTTTTTACATTTTTGTTTCATCAACAAGCAAAAGACACTCTGACATATAGATTTTTAATGAGATGTTACCCCAATGCAGTGGCAAGTGGGAATGCTTACAATGGCAATTTCAGACAATTTCTCCTGGCAAAAACTTCATAATGGCTTTTCCACAAGTTAAACCACTCAATCTTTCATTCCTCTATGGACATTTCATGAAACCTCTGAAGCCATGACTGGGCATTAACTACAAATATAACGGCAAAAACACAACCTTCCAGCGAGCCCTCTGTTTCTCCTTCTCAACAGGAGAGAAAGCCACTTACTGTAAGAGACCCACTTGAAATGTTATAAGTACGTTTCTCTGTCTAATTGGGCAATTTGCTCTCTCAATATTGCCTCTATAATTGAACCCTGCTCAGAGACAATGAAGTTTGATGCCATATGTCACCCTTAATAGTGTTCTCTCCAACATAAAAAAAAAGAAAGAAAGAAAAAAGGATAAGTATAATAACCAAATAGAAATAAGAGCAAAACAATGACTGCACAAAAAGATTTACAAGCAGCAATATCTCGACTCTTTAAGGAATAATTCACTCTACCTCATATTGTTCCAAATCCATATAAATGTATTTCTTCTGTGAAACACAAAACAAGAAATTGTGACAAATTTACTTGTTGCTGTTTTCTGTGCGATTACAATTATATTGGAGACTGGAGCATTCAAGCTTCAAAAAAGATGCAAAACCACAATAAATGTCAATATAGTTTTTCATATGCCTGTATTTCAAGACTTGATAGCCATGGTCACTATTCACTTTCACTGTATAAAAAAATAGCAGATTGGATTTTCTGTTATAAATAACTCATTGTTTGTTGTTCCACAGAAGAAAGTCATACAGATACATGAGGGTGAGCAAATGATATTTAATTTTTGGGTGAACTATTCCTTTAATCTGAACATTGGTTCACTGACACAGAGCCAAATTATGTTGCAAACATCCCCGTACTTCTTCCCTCACCACTGCCACCTTTATGCAGCCTTGTTGATTGATTTTTCCAAAGTGTCATGCTTTACTTAAAATGCCTTCTCATACTTTATGCTTTCCAACAGGGCAGTTATAAATCTACAGCATAGAACTGGAAGTCATAAATTCTCTTCTGATGCATAACCTTCAAAGATATCCCAGGAAGTTAAACAAAGCTGTATACATTTGTGTCCTCTGGGTTTCTTTTACACTTGGAGATTCACATAGCTATCAAAGTAATTCGCCATATGTTTGAGTCTGTGTCTTTTAGGGCCAGGGATGGATTACCGACTGGGTCAATGGAGCCAGTAACCAGGGGCCCTTGACTACCAGGAGGGTCTTTAAGTTTGCGTGATCCAATTTGGCAGTACCCCCACTCGAAAACCTATCAACAATGGGTTGATGGTTGAACAATGGTTGAACAAACAACCCCCCCCCCCCCCCCCCCCCCCCAACATCTTTTGGAGGGGGGCTCATGGAGATAATTGGCCCCGGGGCCTTTGCAAGTCATAATCCATCCCTGTTTAGGGCCGTAATTAAATATTTTTTTGACACATTGGAACATAGTGGAAAGAATGCAGTGCCCATAGTAGGTCTTGATTATTAAGAGCTATTTGGTTTACTTTGGCCATGGACTTTAGAGATTACACTTAAACTTTCAGTTATTATCGCAGACAGGGGGCTGCGTCCTTGGAAAGCTGTACTTTTGAAATATGTGTTCCATTAAATAGACAAATAGGGTGCAAAGACTCTTTTAAGAGTGTTCGTAATTGCCAGCTTGATGCAATTTTGTTGGACTCTTATCGCAAATAGTACTTTGTGTTTTGTGAGAAGCTATGAATTAAATCTTGTTTTATAGACTGTGGTAGAGTGGTAGGAAAGCTCTTCGTATTGTCACAATTTCCAGAGTAAGCAGAAGCAGTAGTTTAGTGTTTTACTGTAACCAATGTTCGCTGCATAATGAGACAATATGAAACAACATATTTTACCTTGTCTGCTAATAGCACTCTGAGGATATTATGTCCAATGACAGCTTTTTATCTACCACAACATAGTCTTATATGGAGTGTGGACTGACATAATTGGACTGATAATGGACTCACAGCAAAGCACTATTGCTCAATTCACATACAAAGAAGGTCTTAAAAGCACAACAGCAAAATACATAAATAAAATTAAGGGTCTAAGAGAAAGTGCAAAATGGTCATATAAACCTAATGTATTACTGTTTGTGTTGCAAATGTTTACTTGTGTTACAAGTAAACCTCTGATAAATATAACTAATTTAAAAAATGTATGATATGACCCATTTAAAACACTTTAAAACATTTAATACACATGGTCCATAAGAATAAACTGACAACAGTATTTATCTTGCATTTTCAATAAAAATGTCTCATTTTAAATGCTAATTCTTAAATGGGGGAAAGCTAATGCCAATCTCGTTTAGGGAATACAAATAGGAAAGCTGACTAGAACAACCTATTATTATACACAGGGAGAACACTAACTCAATGAAAAGGGCACACAGGTTCGAAGTTCCAAAAAAAAACCCAAAAAGGGTCAAGAGAGGTGGATACAAATTCACAAAAACATATCTTAATTGAAACCTTCAATATATGTACTAACAGATGCAAATATGGCAGTACAAATTCATTACACCATTAAAAGCGAATTAGATAAAAGAACGATGCGTGGTTTACAATAGTAAAAATATTAATGATAATTAAGTCTAATCTACAGCAGAGAGAGCAGAGGCTTACCGGTAGCATGCTAACTAAGAGCTCAGTGATCCCCTTATAAAAAACGTTTCACCCACAGGTGCACAATATCACTCAAGCACACACACACACACAAGAGAAAGTAGCTGTGAAAACAGCACTCACTGACAAGGGTACCACCACTATAAGCAGGGAACAGGTAGTCCCTTACACTGGGCTCTCAGCTTCTGGGAGAGACACAAAAGCAAATTAATCTAAATTAATAGCAGTTATAAATACCATATAATAAACCAACAAAACAGGATCTCCATTTAAAGGACACAGAGCTACAACTAGGTTCTAAAATTTAGAAATGAGGAAAACCAGGGAAGAGGGGAGAGGCTGATGTCAATCCTTCCAACAGGATAGCACAGAACATAATATCACTTTTCCAAACCCAGAATGGACTCACCAGAGATCAAGAAGAAGAAGAAAAAGAAAATAAAAACACAAAACAAAACAAACCAGAGGAATATTAACAGCAGTGTCAGGAATTCAGCACCGCAGCCTTAATGCAGGTGGACACATTTTGGCGTGCAGATTATATTACCTAAAATATTAAACCCGCACATGTTTTAAATTGCCATGGTGTGTAACGAATGATTGTACATACCGGTGTTGTGTCGAAATCTTACTGCCCGCTACCTGATTGGCCCTTATCTCTAGATCCCACCAAAAATCCGACCCCTAGCCCTAACCTCATTGGTCTCTAGCCCGACCCTACACCTACCCCTACATATAAGGATACTAGGGAGTAAAAGTTCAGCACTAGACCTGTCTAACATCCAACAACACATACCTTTTAAAGTGGAATTGTCCAATAATGGAAGGGGAGGTAATTAGACTGTGACACTATTCTAGGTGGCATGTATACCCCATGAGTGCACGCTGATAGACTACAAAAAATATGAATGTTAATTTTATTTAAGTTAGTGTATTGTGTATAAAGTGAATTACATAATTACTTTTTCCAAAAATGTGATGGTCCCACAGGCACCATTCCCTCCCTTTTTAACCAATTTGACAAAAGTGTCAGTGAAGAGCATGCTTCAAGGTCACATATATCCTGTCATTTACAATCATGCTGTAATTTTGCTTAATTATGCAAAAGGTGTGAAAATATATATTTTTTTGAGTATGTAAGATACATAAAATATTAGTTATGAAATCAAACTTATCATGACTAAGAAGTCAGACATTTTATTTCAAAAGAATTAAAATGTTATTTCCACAACATAACTTTACTAAACATAATACAGAATTTGAGATCTGGTGGAAAGGACACTGTGGTGGGAATTTTCATGAATTTCAGAAGAAAAAAGCCCACAGTGCTAAAATTACCCAAAGTGTTATGTTTTTGGAACAAAGCACCTGCGTATCAGTAAACTTCAGGGGGTGGGACAGCCAAAAGTGCAGAATATGGAACGTTTAGCTTTGACATGGAACATGGGGACTCCCCTGTTCCATCATACAATAAGAAGTCATGACTATTCTAGACATCACTGTACAATCTTTAAATGTGGAGTTTACATTTTAAGCGATGTGCTGGATTAGCTTGGTTTGCTAATTTAACCGGGAAGTATTTGCCCTAAGTAAGAAAAATAGACCCTTAGACTACCTATTTATGTAAAATCATCCATCTCACATGCATGTCCCATAACTAGAGGCAAGACACCTAGCAGACTCCCTCTCATCAAACACGACACATAGCCTGGCCAACAATGCATCACCTGGGAGAGGCAGAACAAGCTGAAAAATCATCTTTCCAGGGAACGTGTCAGTTAAGTCTCCCATCCTTAATGCACATTTGAAATATAAGTCAAACAAAGCAAACACATTGACAAAAGGCACCTTACCATACTATTACAAATACAAAATCAGTTCAATCCATGTTATGGTTTTTTTAAATTCACCCAATCAAAAGAACACCAGCCTAGACATTCTTAGCCCCCAGAACATGCTGTGTATTTTAGAAAAGAATGCATCAAAATGGCCAGGATAGAAAGAAACCTTTCAGGTTGTTAATCCTGTCAAGAACATGTCTGGTGTATATATATATATATATATATATATATATATATATACAGGATATGTGTGCCTCTTTTTGCACTAATAAGTTTTTTCCTTATTTTCAGGAAAATTAAGCACATCTCCCCACAAAATTCTCATCACTGTAAAATGTCCACAAATTTAATTGAGTTATTTGGGTAATTATCATTATTCTCAATGATTTTCTAATTATTTTCAATTATCATGTAGTTTACATTATACAGTATTTTTAAAAAACTTTTATTACTGTAAAATATTACTGTAATACAAGGCTTTTTTTTTATTAAATTGAGCATAATTTCCAGGCAGTATCGAAAACGAAATCATAATCTATAAATACTTAAATTCAATAGAAATAAAAAAAAACTTTTTTTACACTAAAGTAATAAATAAATAAATAAATGTAATTACAGAAATAAGAATTTGGGAATCATGCTCAATTGTCTTTAAAATAATAACATCACAATAAACTACATTTAAGCATTCCAAAAATAGGCTTCATTTTCTTTAAGTAAAATATAACTTAAAATTTTGTCTTTTGATTTCAAGGTGAAAAATGGCCATTACATGTTCTTGACAGGTTTTGTTAGATTCACTGAAGGCTTTTATTATAAGGAAACTTTTAGAAATACCTGTACTTCTGAACCAAAATACATATTTTACACATTACATACCAATAATCAAACTGAAAAGTTGAGATATACTCGCCTTGATGTTTAGTGTCTGACTGTTTGTTGTTCTAAAGAAAACAGTAAGGCTTTTATGATTTGGTCAAAGTTCTAATCATGACATCTGCGTTACCTTTATGCTGTTGTTGCCTAAGCGATTTAGACAAGACAAGTGTTTTGCAGCAAAAGCCCTCTCTGTTGCATCACTAATTTGACAGGCAGGAAACGACATATTTTAACATTAGCTGCAGTCTTGTACAGCCACTTCCACTTATGAATAAAACAATATGCAGCTCTTCAGCAAGTCACAGTAAATAATTTCTCATTATGCAATACCAGAGAGAAAATGAGGTGGGAATAGAGAGAGAGAGAGAGAGAGAGAGAGAGAGAGAGAGAGAGAGAGAGAGAGAGAGGGAGAGAGAGGGATAGGTCAGAAAGTGAATTCGTCTAAGAAAAAAGGGCCTAGTAGTAGCACTTCAGCAAAACTGGAAGCACTTTGAAACTGTTTGTTTGAGCTTGACAGCCAGTGATTAATTACAGCACTGAAATCTCCATGGCTAACCTGGTTTTGTCTTCTTTGGGAAAGGGAGAGAAATGCAGAGAGAATTGGTTGTTCATAAACTAGCAACAAAAGCCTTGCAGAATAGTGACTCTGTGAAAATAAAACCAAGGTTGCATTTTCTAAAGAAAATGTGAGTGGTGCTTTTATGAGCAAAAGTCACTGCTATGATTTTAGTGTGTTCTGGATGGTTGCTAAACCTTTTCTTGGTGGTTGCTAGGAGGCTCTGGGTGGTTGCTAGGTGGGTTCCAGTGGCGGAGCAAGGGGGTGGCCAGGGGTGGCACCATGGACCGAAGCCTGGCCACTCCATTGGCCACCCCACTCGCAATTGCAGTTTTAGTATTTTTTTTGTGGTGATTTTTTTGGCACAAATTATTTCTTTAGAGGTGAAATCATCTCTGTACAAATGTACAAACTTAACATGTGTGCACACCAATGTCGCCAAATCTCTCCGTCCCTGGTGTAATTGTATCCCCCTTCCTGCCCCCACAGCTGTGCCACCACAGACTGATCACTTGCCCCTGCCTGGCCACCCTTTTGAAATACTCCAAGCCCAAGTCTCTATGATATTCTGCTCTCTTTATGTGGCTTGAGGTGCACCTTCAATGGAAGTCTACTGTATTAAAATGTTTTTATCATCTACCAAGAAAAAAGGTAGATTTGCACGTTTGATAGCTTAATAGCATTCATGTGCACCTCGCCTGCCAAGCTGCATGAGTTGAGGTATCATTCATATCTGTAGCACAAATATCTGTGTGGGACGGGTTATGAGAGGTTTATTACTTAAGGTTGGTTTGCTCAAATCCCTAAGGCCATGTCCTCACAAATCCTTTTTTTTTTTTTTAGAAAACACATAATTTTGCTACGTTTATGCCTCTCATCCACACTGGAACAGTTTTTTCCTCCACCAAAAATGCTTTCTATTACTAAATACATTCAAATCACCAACGTTAGAAAACTAAAAACTACGTGTTTAAACTAATTAGGACATGGCGAACACCACTAATTATGGAAGGTCAAAGAGTAAATAATCTGTTCAATTTCAGACATATAATCAGTGTCATCCACAAAGCAAAAGCCTTGTATATTGCTGTGATGTCATATTAAATATGCATGTATATATAAATATATAATAGAATATCATCACAGCAAGTAAAGGGATATTTTTTTCTGTCTCTTTCAAAGCATTAAAAAGTGATATATGATATGGGGGAGTACTGAATATTTTAAGATCTGAGATGACGTGCTTGTGATGTGGCCCTTGAAAAATGTCTTCACTACAGAATCTGCAGAACAGCTTTGTATCATGTTTTTGATATGCTTCAATATAGTGAACTCATTCGACCCAGTTTTGACTTCTTCTTCTGCCTACAGAAGAAACACATTCAGACTCAAATTAATATGACGCTAAGACATAAGCCATTGCCTGAAAATAAAACATTTGCTTAAAAGGAATATGTCGTGCAAAAATTTAAATTCTGTAATTATTGAATCATATTGAAACAATGAATATACGGTTTCAAACTTGGACAATTTTATTTTATCCATGGAGCACGAAGAGAGACATTTTGTAGAACGTGTATGTTGCTCTTTTACACAAAATAAAATTGAATGCTGATGTCTACTGTTGAGATTCAAAAATTATTTAAAAAACAAAAAAAGTAGTGCTATATTCCAAGTTTTCTGAAGCCATAAATTCAGCTGACAAAATTTTAAGTTGATATTCACCAATAATCTTCCTCTCCACCAAAACTTTCACATTTAATTCACACTTTACAAATGTTGCATATTGCTGTTGGTGAAGAGGAACTACACAATGCTGTTTTAGCATCGATGAAATCAAACCTGATGGAAATTTTGAATATGCAAAGATGCAATATTTATAGTTTTCTGTTAACTTTTCCTTTAAAGCTAAAGTGTTTAATTTCTGTAGCACTACTGTCACCAACAGGGGTGTAAAGTAACAAAATACAAATACTCACGTTACTGTAATTAAGTAGTTTTCCCCAGAAATTGTACTTTTTTAAGTAGTTTAAAATTGTTATAATTTTACTTTTACTTGAGTTCATTTTAAGTACTGTAACTGTACTTTTACTGCACTATTTTCCCACCATCAATGTTCGCTATTTCCCTGTCCTGATTTTATTTTTATCTATCAACATGATTGTCTAGAGAGAGTCTCGTGACTCCTGTCAAATCAAATCACACACTTGAACAGCAGCTGTAGATCGGCGCTAACTGTAGAGGATGCCTCAAGCACAGTTCAACTTCTTGGCCGCACCTAAAAGGGTTTTTTCGCATTGAAAAAGGCCAGTTGCATGATTGTGTCATGTGAGTTTAACTTGCTCAAGCCAGATATCAGCATTAATCCTGCCTCTAATTTGAAGAAAAATAGTAAGGTAAATTTCATATTTCTGGTTACTAGATTCTGTGTGTCTATAATGTAGTCTGTAAATTAGCTTTCTATCACTGAGATTATTGTGTTTGATGTGAGAGATTAAGGCAATTTTATCAATAGGGCTGGGTGATAAAACAATATTGATGTTTATCTGAAAAATAAAAAAGAGTGATCGATATCGATGATAAAATTCGGAGTCATTTTCTACACTTAGCCTATGTTCTACACCTAGAACATAGGGTGTTCATAATATTACTCATGATAACAAGAAAAAATATAAAAGATTGACTTTTTATTTCCTGATGTCTGTAGCTGCGTGATGTTTGATTGACAGACGGCTAATGTTTGAGTGCTATTGCTATAAACTATAATTCCGCCAATGCCCATCTTGGTGAGGATTTCATGTAAACGCAGTCGTTTATGTCTAAATTTAAACAGTGGGACAAAAAGTGTATTTGCATCAAAATGTTGGACTTGAAGTGTTCATGTAACCGAATTGGGCAATGTCTAGTAAGCTATGTCTTATAAAGGCTATTAATCAAACAACAATTACAAGGAAACCAGAAAACCATTCACTGCTTTTGTCCGAATAACTTGAGTAGCTTTAAAAGTATTAATGTAATAGAATAAACAGTGACATTTTTTAATAATATTGTTAGTTTTTTTAATAATACTGACCCCTGATGTAGACTGTGTTAATTTGTATAATAAATTACCATGAAAGTAGAGATGATAAAATAATTTATAATTATGCTAAGCCTATATCATGTTTTTCTAATGCCTGATAGAAAAGTATCAACCTTTGCAGAGCGATTCTTCAGCAGAACATTCCACCAGTCACAAACTTCAGAAAATTGTGCATCATGCATTAGAATGAGAACACAACTATTTCTGGGCTTAAAAGATACAAGAACTAAATCAATGTTGAACATTGTATCTCAAAAGGAGGACAATGTGTCCCCCCATTTGCTACTTAAAGAAATAATTCACACAAAAATGAAAATTCTCTCATCATTTACTCACCCTCATGCCATCCCAGATGCATATGACTCTCTTTCTACAGAAGAAAACAAATTAAGATTTTTAGAAGAATATTTCGGCTCTGTAGGCCCATACAATACAAGTGAATGGATGCACATAAATGCAGCATAAAAGTAATCCATCTGACTCCAGTGGTTAAATCCATGTTTTCAGAAGAGATATGATAGGTTGGGTGAGAAACAGATCAATATTTAAGTCCATTTTTGCTAAAGTGACCATGCTTTTTTAGTGGGTTTGCATAATTATTATTATTTTTTTTGGCATTCCTTGCAACAGTAACTCTCTCAGTCATGCATTAAGGGAAATTTAGACCTTACACATAAACTGATTTTAATGTAATTGTTTCATACATAATGATATTGAAAATAACTTTTTCATCTTTTCATTTCAGTAATCATGTCGCCCTTTTATTTATTTTTTTAAATCAGATGCATGTAGTGTTTACAGTATAATAGATAAGTGATGTATTTTAAAAGTTGTCAATCACAAACACCTATAAAATACCTATATGTTTTTAAGGTTTCTGGCAAACAGCCATGAAAGGGAATGTAAATTACTGTATGTGTGCTACATTTTTAAATTGCAGCATAGAGTTTTTCTTAGAAAAGGGCACAGCTTTCACATCTCAGTACTCAATACGCACTACTCATGAGTACTTTTAAATTAGCTACTCTTTTACTCTTACTTGAGTGGATTTTAGGACAGGTACTTTTACTCTACTCATACAACTTTTTTTTTTTTTTAAGATATAACAGTATTTTTACTTGATCATTATTCTTCATACTCTTTCCAAACCTGGTCACCAAACAGAATAGAGTGCAACAGTCTGGTCACAGTAGTAAAAATCCCATTCATTGTTCCAAAGAAGAATAGATTTTTTTTAAATGTATAAACCTTGAAAGACAGACCTACCTTGAGCTTTGAGGTTATTGACCTATGTTATATGGTTCTGTTAAAGCAATCGGTCTGTAATTTCAATTTTATTTAAAAAGCAAATAAATAAAAACCTTGTGCAACAGAAGAATTTGTGGTAAATAACTACATTACCCATGATCCTGCGGAGAAAGTTCCAGCAACCAGAGAATCACAACAGAGCTCTGAATTACATAATCGAGTTGGTCTCCCTAATCTAATTATAAACTAGCTATATATTTGCATATATCTTAAAATTGTGCAATAAACCTAAAATACATTGTTTCTATACTTAGAATCAACAACTATAAATCAATAGTTCAACTAAAAATAGTTCACCTTTTTTAAATTTTTATTTTGATTAAATCATTTGCAGTGCTTCATGGGAATGTAGTTCATTCCCACATGTAACATTATTGTACCGTTGTCTTTTCTTTAACTTCAACAGAAATGTAAGGTTGTAATGTTATGATTCATCTCAGAACATGTAGGTTTGGTTCATGGATTAGAACTAGTTTATGAATGTTTTTCTGAAATCTATTGAAGAAAAGAAAGGGAAAAATACTTCTGGAACCAAGATGTCTGAAAAAGTGGATGACCACCGTTACTGCACTCTATTGCAAAATTAAGGATAGTTTTCAAATTGGTTTCCCAACCACTGTCATTAGTTTAGCCAAAGTTGATGTGTCGACTTGGTTGGAATTCTCAAACAAACAGAGCAATGTTTTGAAATGGCAACAAATCCACAGTATTTACACTTCAGGTAAATCAACCTTCCAATGACTTACTTTTGGATGTCTCTGCATTTTAAGCTGGGTTAGTAGAAAGTATTTTATTGAGAAAAAAAAGAAAAATCCAGATTAATATGCTTATCGAGACTCAATTATTATTATTTTTTTTTAATTTCTTCGGCAAGGCGAACAAACTGCTGTGAGTTGGAAAATCAGAACCAAAAATAACCGCTATTTAAAGGAAAGTAAACTGTTTGAAGCTACCCAACATTCTGGCCTTTAAATGACTGTCTGCTCTCAAAGTCATTGCCAGGTGGTTGAAAATAATAAGCCATTTGACAGCCAAGAAAATTCCCCCCCAGTGGCTGCTTGATGCTGAGCTCTTTAATTGTCACACAGCTGTCATTTTTCAGCTATGTTTTGCTTCTCAGGCAGAGGATGACTGTAGGAAAGAGCTGAGTGTAAGGTGCTATTGGTTGAATTGCCAAGGGGATTTTGCAATCGAAATCGTATTTAAAGCTCAACTCAAATCTCAGTCTAATGAGGAAAAAAAAATATTTTAAATATTTTATTTAGCATCATTAACTATTGGGCTAATCAACGGACTTTCAGCAGGTTTCCTTTTTTTTTAGAAACACAAGTTCACATTTTTGCATTATTCATCTTGTGGAAGGCAATGCATAGCAGTCAAACTTGGTTCCCAAGGTAACCATGAGCCAGCTGAAGTGAGCATGTCACTTCAATGTTGAAGGTTAAGATATGCTTGGGATTCTTTTAAAGTCTGGACTTCTCTCTTGAAGGCAATATTGATCCCGTCAGTGTGTGAAGGGTAGCCGAATGAGGGTATTTGTTCTTTGGAGACCGATGAAAAGACAGCATTGTCTTTCAGAGTCAACAGCTCCAAACGGCGGTGCTAGTGCTCAGTGGTTTTTGCTGTTGATGATGTAATACTCAAGTCAAGTGGGAGTCATGATGAGATGTTACATTCCTGAGTCATAAGAATTCAAGTTTTCAGATTATTGCCATGTATTGCTTTCTGTGATTCACCAAGTAGGACATGCTCCATGATTAACATTCTAGATGGTATTGGAATAACATTCCTATTAGTAAATGACATTTTAGGGTTAGACTTTTAGGGTTAGGCCACAGCCTCACTAATACAGTGCATCCGGAAAGTATTCACAGCACTTCAATTTTTACACATTTTGTTATGTTACAACCTTATTCCAAAATGAATTCATTATTTTCCTCAAAATTCTACAAACAATACCCCATAATGACAACGTGAAAGAAGTTTGTTTTAAATCTTTGCAAATGTATTAAAAATAAAAAACAAAAAAATCACATAAATATTCACAGCCTTTGCTCAATACTTTGTTGAAGCACCTTTGGCACCAAATACAACCTCAAGTCTTTGTGTGTATGATGCTACATGATCGGCACACCTATTTTTGGGCAGTTTCTCCCATTATTCTTTGCAGGATCTCTCAAGCTCAATCAGGTTGGATGGGGTGCATCTGTGCACAACCATTTTCAGATCTCTCCAGAGATGTTCAATCAAGTCTGGGCTCTGGCTGGGCCACTCAAGGACATTCACTGAGTTGTCCCCTAGCCACTCCTTTGTTATCTTGGCTGTGTGCTTATGGTCGTTGTCCTGTTGGAAGATGAACCTTCGCCCCAGTCTGAGGTCCAGAGTGCTCTGGAGCAGGTTTTCATCAAGGATGTCTCTGTACATTGCTGCATTCATCTTTCCCTCGATCCTGACTAGTCTCCCAGTTCCTGCCGCTGAGAAACATCCCCACAGCATGATGCTGCCACCACCATGCTTCACTGTAGGGATGGGATTAGCCAGGTGATGAGCAGTGCCTGGTTTCCTCCGGACATGACGATTGCCATTCAGGCCAAAGAGTTCAATATTGGTTTCATCAGACCAGATTATTTTGTTTCTCATGGTCTGCGAGTCCTTCAGTTGCCTTTTGGCAAACTCCAGACAGGCTGTCATGTGCCTTTTACTGAGGAGTGGCTTCTGTCTGGCCACCATACAGGCCTGATTGGTGTAGTGCTGCAGAGATGGTTGTTCTTCTGGATGGTTCTCCTCTCTCCACAGAGAAATGCTGGAGCTCTGTCAGAGTGACCATTGGGTTCTTGGTCACCTCCCTGACAGTTTGGCCGGGCGGCCAGCTCTAGGAAGAGTCCTGGTGGTTCCAAACTTCTTCCATTTACGGATGATGGAGGCCACTGTGCTCATTGGGACCTTCAATGCTGCAGAACTTTTTTCTGTACCCTTCCCCAGATCTGTGCCTCGATACAATCCTGTGTCGGAGGTCTACAGACAATTCCTTGGACTTCATGGCTTGGTTTGTGCTCTGACATGCACTGTTAACTGTGGGACCTAATATAGACAGGTGTGTGCCTTTCCAAATCATGTCCAATCAACTGAATTTACCACAGGTGGACTCCAATCAAGTTGTAGAAACATGATGAAAGGATGATCAGTGGAAACAGGATGCACCTGAGCTCAATTTTGAGTGTCATGTCAAAGGCTGTGAAAACTTTTTTTTTTTTTTCGTTTTTTATTTTTAATAAATTTGCAAAGATTTCAAACAAACTTCTTTCACGTTGTCATTATGGGGTACTGCTTGTAGAATTTTTAGGAAAATAATGAATTTAATACATTTTGGAATAAGGCTGTAACAGAACAAAATGTGGAAAAAGTGAAGCGCTGTGAATACTTTCCGGATACACTGTACGCTTTCGGTTGAAACCACATCGATTTTGCTGCATTTACTGCTCACATCCACACAGAAATAGCATTTCCCTCCACCAAAAACTGAGACTTTGGAAAACTATCTCTAATACAGAGTAATTTGGAAAATGTATACATGAGGAAACAGGTAATGATCACATGGGGAATCGACATGTTGCTACCGAATGTTCTAGTACCCTGACACCAACCCCATTCTGTGAACTTACTAACAAGCTCCATTTCCTATCCAACATTTTTGTATCAGTTCAAGTGTTTTACCTTCTCCTCTAACCTGACAGATAGCACAAGCATTAGCACCATGAGAGACCTTGGTTTTCATCCCATGTTTGAAACCAGAAAGTAATCACGTTCACATAATCAGTGACGAGCATGATTTGGAGAATCCAGTTTCTCTCTAAGATCACATTTTACTCCAGTGAGGATTAGGGTTAAGGTGTGAGGGTAGAGTTTATAATATATGCATTCCATTCCATAATTTACAACAAAATCAACTTGCTTTACAACTCACTTTTAGCATCCCTCCTAAGGCATTTCACCCAGAAACAGCTCACATGTGCCCATATGTTCAAAAACACTTCTTAGCTAGGTTTTGCTTGTGAAAAGCATGGCTATGTTCTTACTCTAGCTAGACCAGCACCAAGTCAGCACTAGCCAGCATAAACAAGCCTAGACCAGCATTGGAATTGCATGTTGGTTAAGCAATTTTATTTTTTTTACCAGGGAACACCAAGTTTTGCTCAAGAACTGTCTACCTAGTCAAGTCATTTTTATTTGTATAGCACTTTTCAAAATACTCATCGTTTCAAAGCAGCTGTAAAGAAAATCATCATTCAAAAATGAAACCGTAATATCTATATAAGTCTTAGTCATCATTGTGTAGTTTGATTAAATATGATTGTAAATTGCATATACAATATAACTAATTAAATAATAAGTGTATTTAGAACCCCTGTGAGCAAGCAGAAGTTGACTGCAAGGCACACAAACTCCATGAGATGTTGATTAATGGAGAAAAATAACCTTGGGAGAAACTAGGCTCACTGTGGGGCCAGTTCCCCTCTGGCTATCCAGCATGAATATAATGACAATATTAGTTATTTATGTGCAGTCCACATAAATAGTGTAAGATTAGTAAACTAAGGTCTTTGAAGTCCATCCTGGATTAACTGCAGAAGTTCACATAGATGCATTGTCCTTTGTTAGTTGGCTGATGAAGGGTTTTGTTGTCAATTGATTGATAGTCCATATATTCCATTTCAAGAGTGTAGTCCATCAATAAACAAAGGTGATGCAGGCAGAGATCAATGAGGTTCATTGCAGTTCATTTCAGTGAGGTTCGGTCTGGTCCATCCTAAATCCAAGGTTCAGGCAGTGGCATATGATGTATCCAGTGTCTTATAGTTAGAGTTGGCATCAGTTCATCCTCTGAAGTCCATCATAAAATACTGAAGTGATGTCTGGCTGGCAACGGCTGCATTTAGTCATGATCACTCAGAGACACATAGCAGTGGAGTCTGATATTAAGCAGGAATGGAGCTGAAGCTGGCCGCCTCTGGCTCTGCGATTCATATCCAGAGGTTGAGACATGGAAACAAATAGAATAATATTAGTGTAAATGTCATTCAATTTTATGCAGACTTATAGATAGTGATAGATGTTTCTGGTTCTGGCAGACCTAACTAAAGCAGACTAATTGTGAGTTGATGGATAAATTAGGTGTATGCCTGGCTAAATAAATGAGTCTTTAGTCTAGACTTAAACTGAGTGAGTGTGTCTGTGTCCAGAACAGTGTTAGGGAGACTATTCCGTAGTTTAGGAGCCAAATAGGAAAATTATCTACCTCATTTTGTGTATTTTGATATTCTAGGAAATATAAGCCAGAATTCTGTGATCATAATGAACGTGATAGAATATATCGTACTTCAGTACTGTGGAGCAAGACCATTCAAAGCTTTTTATGTAGTTAACAGAAATTTAAAATTAATACGAAATTTAACAGGTAGCCAATGTAATGATAATAAAATGTGGCAACCTACTATTGCCAAATTCACAGCGAGGTCATTCTGAATGGAGTTTTCAATCAAAAACATATTAGTGAGGACAAGGCCAGGTTTAAGGCTAGAGTTAGTGGCTTTATAAACATTCTATAAAACTAAAATGTTATTCCAGGTATAGGTTAAGGGTAAAAAAGTAAATGTCTAAATCTTTAAACTTAAAGGAATAGTTCACCCAAAAATGAAAATTCTCTCATCATTCACTCACCCTCATGCCATCCCAGATGTGTGTGACTTTCTGTCTTCTGCAGAACATGAAAATATTTGAATGAAGATATGATGTCTGTTTGTTCATACAATGCAAGGAAATGAAGACCAAAATTTGGCTCATACCAAAATGACCATCCTTTTTCACTGTAGGTCTTAGCATTGCAGTCTTTAGGCACAATCATGAATTCAAGCTTGATTACCATCCAGTACATTTTAGCTCTTTGTGCATGCGTCAAGCACTAGGAAGTATAATCAAGCTTGAAATCATGATTGTGTTGGGAAGGGTTAATAGGAATGCTGGAGAGGAATGTTGTTCCTGGACCAACAATATGATTTTTAGGTGAATTAAGCTAGGGTTAATCCAATGTTTTATTTAATTAATCAATTTAATCAGAAACCATAGGTAGAACTGTTGCTGCAAGTATCTTTAATATAAAAATACATCTCATTAGCATCACGGATATGTGAGTGAGTAGCTCTGGGCTCCTGTCAGATTTTCCGAGGGGATTTTGCCAGGTGGATTTTGCAATCGAAATCGTATTTAAAACTCAACTCAAATATGAAAATGACACAGTCTCATGGGGAAAAAAAAACACTTTTATTTAGTATCACTAACTATTGGGCTATTCAACAGGTTATCGGCAGGTTTATTTTTTTAGAAAGATAAATTCACATTTTTGCATTATTAATCGTATGGAAGGCAATTTAAAACAGTCAAACTTGGTTCCGAAGGTAATCGTGAGCTGGCTGAGGTGAGCCTGTCACTTCGATGTTGAAGGTATAGGCATGCTTGGGATTATTTTAAAGTCTGGACCTCTCTAAAAGCTGCGACATTATTGATCCCGCACTATTCATTTCATTAATTACTTCCTGTACTGTAATGTGCTCATTATACAGCATGATTAAAGTATGGATACAATGCTTTTACATGCATGCATAGATGAAAACCTCCTTAGTTCCATGTAAAGATAAAATAAACAGCATAACATCAAAAATATACTTGTATGACAATAGTATGCAATAATGAATTTAGTTCAAAGGTGGTCTTACAGTACATTTTAAACCATACACTTACAGTATTTTTAACCTCATTACATCAACCTAGAGGGTTTAAACATCACAGCTAATGGGGATGTTTACTTGTTTCAAAAGAAACTAAGCTACAATTGGGGTCTTAACACTAATTATATTCTTACCTGAAAAGCAGCGTCTAATGTAAGCCCTCTGAATTGGATTTGCCAGTTGAGACCTTTCTCAGTTGAAACAATTTCTCCAATGGAGAGTAATTCTCATAAGCCACTATCAAGTGCTAGTTAATGCAGCTTTAACCCCATGAGAGAATGGATGATTGGGGCTATTGATTTGCCATTAAGTCCCTGCAGTTTCTACATCCTTGACATGAATTCACACAGTACGTGTGGTAGTACTTGATAGAACATGGTAAAACATTGGCTGTGCTGTATTCACAGTACTTGCAAGATTGCACTATATATATTTATATTCCTCAAACTGATGAGGAGTTTGTTTCTTACCCTCTCAACCAAAGTTTGACACTTTTGCAATTACAAGTGATGCATGTAATTTAGTTTTTTCAATGTAAAAAAATAATTCTCCTATCCTAGCTTAATATGCAGAGACAACTATCAGTAAGTAAGGTTAATTTCCACTAAAAGTGTAAATTCTGGCGACATGTACACTTTTTGCTCTACCAATGGCATGAGTTTTTGGGTGGGATCATCTGCATGGCAGGTATGGAAGTCCAGTTGCAGACACATGGGGGAGTGTTTCAAAAACTGTAATTATTTTTGCAAATTCTGTTAAATAAATCGGCCTACGTAACTTGTTTTGTGCACATGCTCTCACTCGTAGACACGTGATCAAACAGGTTAGGGCTGATCACACTTAACATATTTGTGTGTGTGTCTGCACTATTTTTTCAAATATTTTTCTGTGTAAACACACACTGGACGGCCTTGGACAGATCAATACTTGAATCCATTTTTACTATAACTTTACTATAACTTATCCTAACATGCCCAGTAGGTGGCGATATGCACAAAGAATAAAAAAACAAAAAAAAAAAACAAGAAGAACTCTTAGAATAGAACAGCGCTTAGAAGGGCTGTTTGAAAGTGGAGCTTTATAGGGAAAAAAATAACTTAAATATGAATCTGTTTCTCACCCTCACCTATCATATACTTCCGAAGTCATGGATCTAACCACTGGAATCGTATGGTTTACTTTTATACTGCCTTTATGTGCTTTTTGAGCTTCAAAGTGTTGGACCCTTTTGACTTGCATTTACAGAGCTGAGATATTCTTCTAAAAATATTTGTTTGTATTGAATGTCACAGTGCTTAATGTCATGACAACGGCAAACTTGCCTTACACTTTAACACTATTCCTTTGCTACACTGCAATCACTGACATTTCCTTAAGGGAATGCAAATCCAGATTTACATGTGCTATTTGAGCTGAGATAATTGGTATTATCAATTTATGTTCATTTATTATCCTGTTATTTATCATGGTCTTAAAAAGTGACATGGTTGAGCAGTCTTCTTTACTTTAAGCATTTTTTTAAACATGAATGCTTTACCCTGAATGCTTTCAAAGAGAGCAGCCTGTACAATTTTAAAATAATAGCATCCCTTAAGTGTACATCTGGTGAAGTGCTTGTTCGATCAAGTGTGTGTCAGTCTGGGTAAGTTTATCCTCAAACGATTGATCGCACCCCTGTGGAGTGACATTTCTTGGGTCAAGCTCAATAGACTTGAGAGCACGCAAACTTTCACTTCCATGGAAACTGGGTCACGATGTACTCCAGGCTCCGTTTGGAGGAAGTCCTCGCAGTCAAGGCTGCAATGCCCAAAGCCTGCAAGTCGCCATTTCCATGCCCAAGTAACAACTGACCAGACTGGCGTCTCATAAAGCCGTAATGTTTGTGTGACAGATAGGACGGATATGCGTTCTGACACGCATGCCTAAGCTGTTGCCCCAAGGCACAGAGCTCCAGCAATTGTGTTTGAGCGCAGACGGGTCACCCTTCACCATGTGCCCAGACTTCAGTAGCGAGAGAACAGCTGTCGCCAGTGGAACATCGGTTGGAGGAGCTTGTGTGCTGGCACCATGTTGCTGACTGGCAACGGGTGAGTGGTCCAGGCACACAGCACAGACAGGGAACCACAAAGTGTGGCAGACATTTTGTTTTCATCCCGAGTCAAAAATGACGAGTCGCCCAGTTGGAGAGACTGCTGAAATTCAGCATGCAGCAGCACAGAAGGGCTTGAGCAATATTTAATAACTGTCCTTCTGAAAAATAAAGCAAGGACTCTTCTCGCCTTTTGCATATTTTTTTCTATATTCTATTTCTCTCAATCTCCCATTATATTTCATCTCTTTTTACTTTTTTTTTTTACTCTAAGTACACACATAGAGTGCAATGTTTTCATCTTAAGCATTTGAATGTTTAAATTTCAATTGTGTTACTACTTTAAATTCACTGAAGTAGGGGATATGACAGGGATAGGAACATTACATAAAAAAATTGAAAACGCAGAGTTTTTTTGGTGGAAGAAACAGCCGTGGTTAATGTAAAACATTCACTTTGCAATCTAATTTGATGGCCTCTGTTGACATAGTCTCACATAGCCAGATGTTTGACTGTCAACATCAGATTTAGTCCACGAAGCAGCATTTTCTGGCAAAGAACCACCCACTTAGACAGGAACAGTTTGACCAAAATGTAAATCAGCCAACCATAGTTAGGGACCAAGCACCGAAGGTGCATAGGCATGTATTGTATCAGTTAAGCTGTGTCCCAAATGACAGCCTATGCACTTACAAAATATACTACGCACTCAACCGTACAGTGTATGAACTTTCAAAGTGTAGTATCGTCCCAAATGGAACACTTAAAGGTTTGTTACTACACGGAAGCATTCACCATTTAACAGCTGACGAAAGTGACATTTCAAGTGGACATGCTGTGTTGCCACTAGCTTTAGCACATTAGCAGACCTCAGTTCAACACTTGTATCTCAAACAATGTTCAGTACATATTCACACAGCATAGTGTGATGGTAAAGCATTCAACTTACATATGTGAGGTGCTGTCTTCACAGAAGTTAATAAAAAGATGCAAACAATAATATCAAAAATACAGTCACACACACAAGTGATCATCAGTCGTTTAGTGACAGCTCATTGCCTAGTTGAATGAGGTAAACACTAACAATTTGTAATCTCTACAACAGTCATGCTGGTCTACAACTACAATTTCCACATCTGTATTGAAAAATTCTGTTACAGTTTACTGTGGTAAATATTAGTAGGTGTGTTGATGTTTAGATGTGAAAAGTGTAATTAGTGGTAGTGCAGGGCAGGTATTTTCTCTTTCCCTCGTTAGTACTATTCAGAATGTCGGGGCTGTCTAGCCATTCGAAATGGTTGAATTGCTCCATAGTGCTTTAAAATAGTAAATTCGCATTTAGAAATAAAATGTGTCGCATCAGTCGCATATGATTGTAGTGGGGAAGTCAGCTACAGTATCTTCCCTAATAAATGTATTGGGGTCGTAAACCAATTAGCTGTCACACTTGTGATATAAATGGGAAGGATCCGTCTCTCGGACGTGTGTCATTGTCAACGTCACAATTGCGTCACCAGCTTGAGAAAGGTATAAGCAGTCGATTGTTTCCCGATTTTATTTGTATTTTAATTTGGTAACTGAATGTCCACTGTTTGTAAGCGTTGGTTGCTTGACTACCATTTCCAGTCATATGGGTCGCAGCTGCGGGATTTCACGTGCGGGTCTTTCATTGCTTTTGTGGCTATCGCTGCTGTGTGCATGCCATAAATAGCATAAACTTGCTAATGAGGGCCTCAAACCAGACTTATTGCACTGTAAATTTGTTGACAGTAGGTCAAAAGTTCTGCTGTTGAAGTCAGCCATTGGTTCTGGAAATTTAAACCACTCCCCCAAATGACCGAATCTGAAGGTGTTGTTGAAAATGTGGCCACAATTGAGATCCAGTTGAAATATCCACAAATTGGCACCACAAGCACGTTGCATTTTAAGTAGTGAAGGATGTAATACAGTAAATGGGAATGCATAGTTTATTAACCATACACCCTAACCCTAAACCTAACCATTAAAATGTCATTTTAGAGCAAAGTTGCAACCTCTAAATCATGCTCACCATTCTTAATGTGAACTCAATTACTTCCTGGTTTCCATGAGACCAGAGCTAGTGCCTCAAAGGTTGCTTGAGGTTTATATATATATATATATATATATATATATATATATATATATATTCTTTACCTTTGATTATAATCAAATGGGAGATGTGCTCTACTGGGCTCTACTGCGTCTTTTTTTTAACCTGAAAATAGCTGTTGCTCTGAATTTTCTCACAAAACAGAAGGTTTTCATTAATTTCTATTACTATAGCCAAGGCTATATTAACTAATAGCCTGCACGCCAAGGTGACGTTCGCTGAAAATTATATTTTTTCCATACATAATGTAATAAGAACAAAAATTTGTAGGAAGAATTTAAGCCATTTACTGTATTTTCTCCATGAACAGTGAAATTAATTAGATTTTGTACTGGTAGTAGATGGACTGGCCCTGAAAACACATTTATGACACAATGGCTACTGATTGCCTGCTAATTAAGACACTTGACACATGAATGAACTAGTAAGTGCTCTTGCATAATTTACCATTGTGAAGAATAAATTTTACATATTATTAATTAGCACTTAAAAGTATGAATTAAATTGAGAGACCAAATGAGCGCATGTGAGAGAGAATCAATAAATGCTATAAAATACATTTAAATGTATTCACTCAGCAGAAACTTTTTTCGAAATGGATGAAAATTGCATTGACTTATACATTTATCAGTGAGCTCTGTTCCCTGGTAATCGAACCCATGACCTTGGTGTTGCTAGCTCCATGCCCTACCCCAAAATAGATCTGAAAAAACAGAAAGGCAGACAAGTAAACAGATCTGGGGTGTTCATGATTCAGATTGGGTGAATAAAACTTTCATACTCCCAGGAAACCATTCCAGAAATTGCTATTTTATACATGGATCTTTATAAAATTTTCTCTAATCATAACACAGCATGCCATTTAAAGGCCATCACGTAACCATTTGCATTTCACAATGTAATTCTTCTGATGAGTGCATTAACAGTAATGAATATGAATTGACATCCTGCTCTGTTTTTTTTAAATGCCTATTATTGGCCATGCTTTAGAGTTGTTGCACAACCAGTTCTTGTTTTCTATTTTGACACATCTGATTTACTAAATAAATGATATTCAGCAAACAGCATTAATAAATAAGCAGTGTTGCACCTCTGTCTGTTGCTGTTTTGCAGAGAGGAGAAGAGAGTTCTTGTCTCCCCTCCTTCATCAAAGGTTGTCTTCTGTCAGGCTCCAACACAGGAGTCATTGCAGGTCATTGGCAGATGTGCCTATCCCTTTAAGATGCATTGAAACCAAGTAGGTCTATAATATCTGGAGAGATATCTTTTAGCATTTCCATTTGTCTAAAAGGCAGTTCCTCAGCTTGTGCAAAATAAAAATTCATTTTAAACTTTTAAGAGACCTCCAAAAAAACTGATGACTGGGAAAACATCTACTGCAATTTAATGAGATATTTGTGATTGTATTTAGCATTTTTCTGTTCCATTTGTCTAAACACAGAACGTCTTCAGGATGTTATTGTTTTCAACAGCAGAACAGCTTGCCACAGCAACTTAAAGTATGTATATGCTCAGCAAAGAGGATACAATGACACAATGCACATAACGTGCCTCTAATGGGATTTGCAGTCTACCACATGGTAGATCATGGTGATAAGTCTCTATAGACTAGGGCCAGGACATTAGAAGTTAGTTTATTTCCATATGTCTTCCTGGTTTAATGCTGACATTTGTAATGTAATATATCTGATTCATAGGTGAGAAACAGATCAAAGTCTTTTTTTTTTTTTTTGCTAGAAATTCTTATCCATGTCCAGTAGGGGGCGGTATGCATGATGAATGTGAATCACCAAAGACACAAAAAGAAGAATGTGAAATTTATCTGTTTCTCAGCCACACCCATCATATCACTTCAGAAGACATTGATTTAATCACTGGAGTATTATGGATTACTTTTATGATGACTTATGTGATTTTCTGAGTTTCAAAATTTTGGAACCCATTCACTTTCATTGTATAGACCAAAAGAGCTGAAATATTCTTCTAAAAATCTTCATTTGTGTGCAGATGAAAGAAAGTTATACACATCTGGGTTGACATGAGGGTGAATAAATGATGAGAGAATTTTCATTTTTGGGTGAACTATCCCTTTAAAAGGAATAGTGCTCTCAAAAATTGAAGATCATGTAATTATTTACTCTCCATCATGATGTTCCAAACCATTATGCTGTCTTATTGTCTGCGTAACACAAAAGAAGAATTTTAGAAGAATCTAATCCATTCAAGAATAGATCAAATGGATCATGTCTGTTAAGCTTCAAAAAGGACAAAACACACCATAGAATTATTGCAAAATAATTACATACAAATCATCTGCTACATTCTGAGTCTTCTGAAGTCATTCCTTTGTTTGTGATAAGTGTCCCCTTCAGTAATCTGTTAATTCAATGATCTGGAACATTGAATAATGAATGAATCATTAAGTCACACTTGTGAACTAATTTCTTCAAACTTTAAAGGGGTCATGTTGTATAATATATATATATATATATATATATATATATATATATATATATATATATATATATATATATATATATATACACACACACACACACACACATTTTGGTATCTAAGTATATTCTGACAGGCACACTTTGCTCAGTTACTTACAGTGAAAAAAAAAAAAACTGATATAAAGTTCTGTCTCAAATAAATGATATCACGCAAAACAATAGCTTGCAATGACTTGTTCATTAGCCAGCAATAGCTGGATCATTCTTATTGTCTTCGTGTTGTTAAGCTTGTGTAATGGCTGAGATACTTCCAGCCATTATTGTAACCATTCGAAGGAGGGAAAATGTTTTCCTCCCAACATCATAAACAACTGAAGTGATTTTCTGTGCTGTGTATTACAACCATGTAAATATAAAGCAAGACTGTCTGATTACAAAACAAAAGTATTTTCCTATTCATTTACTCCAAAGATTTAACAACAACAACAACAACAACAACAACAGAAACATCAATACATAGTTCTAAGCCTTGAACCAAACCAACCAACTCGGCTCTGCAAATTCACAACATTGTAAACTTTGATATGAAGAAAACAACATGGAAATTGGAAAAATAGACACAAGGTACACGACTGAGTACTTCAGGTTATATGTAAGGGAATGAACTACAATCAAGCATGGCGAATTACATAATTTAATGAAGCAACGTGGAACAAGATAAAAATTATTGACTTTCACCAATTGATTGTAAGTATAAAAACAATATTTATTAAGCTTATAGCGCTTTGGCAAATGCTAAGGTTTAAAAAAGGCACTATATAAGTGCAGACTATTTCCATTTATAGAAAAAAATGCAGATATACACAAAAGTTCTGCAAAAGTAATTTAACACGGAATGTGTTCTTGCATTAAACAAAGCTTGATGCAGCGTAATGAACAGAACAGAAAATCACATTTCTGTTTTGAGAAAATTTTAATTTTTACTTCCAGAACCCAAATTTTGTGCTTTATTGAGCACTTAAAAAAAACAAAAAAAAACAGCAGCTTTCTTTTACAAGCCATAATCAAAGCAAAACCAATTTATAAATTATGGAGTGTAGCACATGTTACTGTATGAAGTGTCAACACTGTGAAGGTAACAATCATTGGCCCAGTTAGCAAGTTCAATAACCCTCTACTCTCAGTGTGGGTTGGAATTTCAATGTGGGCAAATATGCCGTTTATACCACACGTGGTCTTTAGAGTGTACGTTTATACTAACTTGACCAGCCCTTGCTTCTGAGAAATCCACTAGCAAACTAAGCAAAGTACTGTATCAACTTGTCAGTGGGTGGCGAATGATGTAAAACTTATGCAATTGAATGAGAAGCAAAACAGTTATGGAGACTCTTATGGCCAGAAATAGTTTGCTCTGTTTCACTGCATCCTCAGGCTGTTAAATAAAACACTTCTAAAAATAAAACCTTCCTTTATAATCCAACTATCATTCGCTCAAATAAAAGTATGAGCAAGCCATTTCCCTCCACAGCAGGATGCTGCAATGAATCGTAATATTTAAAAAAAATATTTTTTCAAAAATCGATTCCTGCAAAAAAAAAAAAATATATATATATTCAAAAATGTCACTTCAGAAATGTCTCTTGTGTTGTTTCTTGTGTTGTATTTCTCCCAATTTGGCTGGCTCAACTGGCTCATATTATACATAAAAATTAGCTTTTGCCACCACCTGCTGGCTATCCTATATAATGTAAATAAAAAATACATGTAAAAAAGACAAACAGTAGCTCTTAACACATTTGCACTGCTCTTACACTTTTGTATAGAATGGCACGAACACAAGCGGAGTGACACACACACAGAGTGAGGTGTCGGAGTGTTGATGGTATCAGACCATCAGTGCTCATTGAATGTCTCTCTTCCAATCAGATTTGAGGTCCGGAACTAACTGTTGTGTATATATATATATATATCTTTCCTTCATCACATTCCTTGTCAGAAGTTAAAATACACCTTGTAAGTATTTGGTAGCAATGCCTTTAAATTGTTTAACTTGTTCAAACTTTTTGGGTAGCCTTCCACAAGCTTCTCACAAGAAGTTGTATTTAGGCCTTCTTGCTCGCACAATGTTTTTCAGTTCTGCCCACAAACGTTCTATCAGACTGAGTTCAGGGCTTTGTGATGGCCACTCCAATACCTTGACTTTGCTGTCCTTAAACCATTTTGTCACAACTTTGGAGGTATGCTTGGTGTCATTGTCCATTTGGAATACCCATTTGTGAACAATCTTTAAATTCCTGGCTGATGTCTTGAGATGTTGTTTCAATATTTACATAATTTTCCTTAATCATGATGCCATTTATTTTGTGAAATGCACCAGTCCTTCCTGCAGTAAAGCACCCCCACAATATGATGCTGCCACCCACAAGCTTCACGTTTGGGATGGTATTCTTCAGCTTGCAAGCCTCAACCTTTTTCCTCCAAACAAAACGATGGTCATTATGGCCAAACAGTTACATTTTTGTTTACTCAGACCAGTAATTTATTTGTCCCCATGTGCACTTGCAAACTGTAGTCTGGCTTTTTTTATGCCTGTTTTGAAGCAGTGGATTCTTCCTTGCTGAGCATCCTTTCAGATTATGTCGATATAGGACTTGTTTTACTGTGGATATAGATACTTGTCTACCTGTTTCCTCCAGCATCTTCACAAGGTCCTTTGCTGTTGTTCTGGGATTGTGTTGCAACTTTTCACACCAAATTATGTTAAATTCTAGGAGATTGAATGCATCTCCTTCCTGAGTGGAATGGTGGCTACATGGTCTCATGGTGTTTATACTTGCATACTTTTGTTTGTACTGATGAACGTGGTAGCTTCTGGCATTTGGAAATTGCTCCCAAGGATTAACCAGTGAACACAGGTTCACCTCCAATTCAGTACACATCCTATCAGAAGCTAATTGGCTAATTGTCTAAAGGCTTGACATCATTTTGTGGAATTTTCCAAGCTGCTTAAAGACACAATTAACTAAGTGTAAACTAAGTGTAAACTTCTAACCCACTGGATTTGTGTTATAGTCAATTAAAAGTGAAACAAACTGTCTGTAAACAATTGTTGGAAAAATTACTCATGTCATGCACAAAGCAGATGTCCTAAACGACTTGCCAGGACTATAGTTTGCTAATATGAAATCTGTGGAGTGGCTTCAACTGTACAATATTATTTCATGCACAATGACAGAAGACATCATTTTTGTAGAATGCTCTAATGAACCACAAAGTCTTCAAAATCAATCCAAAGAACACAAAGCAAAATCTTAAACAGACCATACAAGATGTTATACGTTCTTGCCAAATTTGTTGTTGTGTTGGACTAATGAAATTCCTTAGTTGTGTGACTGTGATACATTTCTTTGGACTGCAGTCAATCCAGTTCAAATTTCAATTCAACAGCATGAAGGTCAGGGATTCAATTCTTAAATTTAGAATTTTGTCCAAACCTGATAATCAAATAATTGTCTGCTTATTGGGTCTGAAACAATACATATAGAACACAATCTCTGTATAGTGATATAATCCCTAATAGTGAAGATTTGAAGCTGTGTGATTAATTGCCAATGGCTGATTTAATGCCATTACTCAACTGTGAATCCTCCTAAAACAATGTACAGAGATTCCAGTTTACACCTTTACTGCTAATTAACTGCTAATTAACATTGGCAAACTTCCCCTAATTACAACACAAGTCCAGCCCAGAAATCTGTACCCAGTATGTAGTATGGTACTGTGGTTGCTCATACTATGAAGTAACCAGTGTTACAGAACTTCTCCAATGTTATCTGTCAGTTTTAAAAAGCCACAGGCAGCCTGAAGCTATGTCACTGCTCAGTGACATTTGACACAGTGAAGGCAGTGACGGGCAAAGACATTGTAACCCCAATGTTGCGCTAAACTCAAAAGGCCCTTTCGCTTGTAAAAATATTCAGTTCGCAAAAATGGTGCCACTCTTCTTGAGATGACTCATGCTCTTGTGACCAAGGTTACACTTTTCATTTCACATCAGTTTGCCTTAAAAATATTCAAACCATGGCCCACATCACAATTATAAGTTACTGTGCAACACACACTCTCATAAGCAAACTACAATTATACTAGACTATCAAAACATTGTTTCAACAACATTCAAATGTCACTCTGGTGTCATATTCAACAAAAAATATGTTTTTAATAGTATAATATTATTATACTAGTATATTTATAATATACATTACATGTCTTAATATTGTGGTTGAAGCCATTGCCGAGTTTTGTGTCATTCACATTCAGAACTGAGGTGAGAATGTTACCAGAGCGACGTTTCAACGGAGAGAGACAGAAGATACTGATTTCAAAGAGACTTTGATGATAAAATGTGTCTTCTTGCCAGTTTAACTGGGGCAGTATCAAATTCACCCCTAATTGCGGTTTAAATCGTTTTAATCAATAGCTCTCATCTTTATGCATTAGATTTGTGGTCTGCTGATAGTATTACAAACTTATTTCAGCAGAATTAAACCAGCTAACAAATTAATAAACATATTGCTGAATTTCTCAGTATGAACAGACTCTTAGTCTCAGCTTTATGAAGGTCACTCTAAACCGAAATCAATAGTCATTATGTACGACATTTGTAAAGAACCCTTTAAATTATGTATTGCATGTATCGCCAATTGAAGTGTGAGGTTGGGTCAGATGGTTTAGGGTGTTTGTTTAAATTGGGGATGGGTTTTAAAGTGAAATGCATGGTAGTGATCTGAAATTTGATGCTTAATACAGCCTCTGAAGATTAAGGTATGAATATGTACACATACTGCAACATAGCCCATGTGCATGCTCTATAGAGACATGAATCAAAGAACAAACAGTGAACAGTGAAATAGTAGGGTATTCTGAAATTCACATAAAGCAATGCTTTTGTTAGCAAGTCATGTAAGAGTGTTAGTGATATCCCTAATGTTTTGAATTATTACATACCTGTATTTAGAGACAGGAAAAACAGATTCAACATTTCAATTTAATGTTTTGTTTGGAGATGTATATTATAGTAACTACATACCTTATAAAGTAAAATTCAACACTTCACAAAGAGACCTATGTTGTTGTAATTACATATCTGAATGCATGGAATTTAATATTGTTTGTTCTAATTGTAATGCACAGCAGAACGGAGATTAAAACTGGCTGGTCAATTCTAGAAAAGTCTACGCAACATGCTTGCTTACAGATTTGAGATTAAAATGTCAGGCATTTCTGTCCACATAACTACCTTTCACTGGATGTTTTTTTTGTATTTGGCACCATTCGGATTATATTCTAGAGTTTTTTGTGTGTGAAAATGCCAGGAGATCAGCAGTTACAGAAATACTCAAACCAGCCCGTCTGGCACCAACAATCCATGCGATTATCTAATCAGCCAATCAAATGGTAGCAGTGCAGTGCATAAAATAATACAGATATGGGTCAGGAGCTTCAGTGAATGTTCAAATCAACCATCAGAATGGGAAAAATTGGTATCCAAATGATTTGGACCGTGGCATTACTATGCTATTTACTAATGTTTTCTTATGTAAACATGCGCTAGGTTGACATTTGTTACCATTGCGCTGTATCCTCTTTCCAGCTTCTCACACAGTAGCGCTGTCAAGAAAAAAAAAAACTCTTAAAAACATGTCTTGTTTTTTTTTATATTCATTGCTTATTTTAGTGCAAGAATGTGTCTTACTCTACTCTATTAAAGCAGAAAATTAAAAATGTCCTGTTTAGCTCATTTACAGTAGATGAGGATTGATATGGCATGTGGTTCTATAACAAATGTGTGATTGAGAGGAGGTCAGGTCACATTAAATTTTAGAGACTTAGGAACAAACTAAATTATTCAAAAAATGAGTGCAATGTCCATCTTTTCATTACACTCTAAGAGCAAAATCTTGACAGCCATACTAAACATTACTAATTCTCCAAGGAATTTCACCATACTCTTTGTGCTCCATTCACTCCCATTCAACACATTCGAACTCTGGAGACCATAAATGCAAGCTCATGCGAATACATTTTGTTCTCTGCTGTGTACAATAGTTCAAGTTTGGTGAATTCTGACCAGTGAATCCATATGATGATGATGATGCATGACCAATAAAAGCATCACACTCTGACCTCTTTGCTCAATACAAATTTCAACAAAGACTTTTAGATGCATAAAGGTTTTACACGACTGCTGGTCAAACTCTAAGTGATGATATGCCTTTAGATGATTCACAAAGGCAGTGGCAAGCAAACATCATGGTTACTGTTGTAACCACCATTCCCCGAGTGAAGGAACAAGACGTTGCGTCGAATGAAGTGACAAAAGGGGACTTCCTGGGACGCCAAAAGTACCTCTGAACCTGAGAAAAGGCCAATGTCAAGTGGCAGACAGAATTTGCATGCCCAGCCCCGGACATACGGGTATAAAGGGAAGCGGGGTAGCAAGTGCCAGTCAGAATTTTTCACTGAGGAGCTGAAAATAAGGTACGGCCATTTACAGTGGTAGGTCTAGTGCTGTGGCAGGAGGGACACAACGTCTCGTTCCTTCCCTCGTGGAACGGAGGTTACAACAGTAAACATGACGTTCCCCTTCTGTCACTCACTCGTAAGGGGTCCCATATAAAAACGGCATGCACTGACCATGTTACGTGAACTGTCGAGACAGGTGACAGGAGTTTGCCTGAAAAGGGAACTAAGCCCGTGGAGCCCGACCCCAGTACAGGGGACCTGTAACTCGTAGTGCGCCTGGACGGGGAGGACGGAGGGTTCCAGTCCAAGCCCACACTTATGGCAGCCCGGGCAAGCGTGTCGGCTATCTGCACGTCTGCCTCAGACTGGGCGGGCTGGTCCGAAGGCAGCAGCCCAGTTGAGTCTTCCACGTAAGATGCCTGGACGCTCTCCGATGCAGCGGCGATGTCATCATCCAAGTCCAGGGGCTCAAGGGAGACTGCCGGCTGGCTGTGAGGCGAGCCGCACTAATCCTAAGCTTGGACGGAAGCAAACGAGCGTGTCAGGGGCGGGTGGTACTTGGGGATTTACCTGGCGAAACCGATCCCGTCATTATCCCCATATCCTCTTCATCGCCATCCAGGTCGTCCTCAATCAAAGGAAGAAGAGCGACGCGGGGGGTGGCTGAAGTGGCATTCATCTTGAGTAAGGAGAGCCGCGACCGCAACGCTGCCATGGTCATGTTCTCGCATGAAGTACATGAGCCATTCATGAACGCCTCCTTAGTGTGATTGCTGCCCGCATTCAGGAACAACACAGTGGTGGAAAGGCATCTTGAAAAAGATGCGTCCTGAAAAGGACGTTTAACGCAGCTGTGTATTGCTCTTTTGTGAGTGGAAAACTCATTTCTCTTTTAGAGAAATCAAAACCTTTTTAGGAGGAGAACACTCTTTTAACAGTGAAAAGCGCTGTTGAAGTGCACAGGGGCGTAGACTGCACAGCGTGCAGAGAGAGAGAACGCCAGTTGGAAAAGTGCCGTAGATCCAACAGCAATGCTTCTCACTGACAGAGGTGAGTGAAACATTGGTGAACTTCAGCTTGCTTGTTGCACAATCGTTCGGCTCCAAATAAAAATACTTCTCACTGCCCCGCTTCCCTTTATACCCATATGTCCGGGACGAGGCATGCAAATTCTGTCTGCCAACTTGAGATTGGCCTTTTCTCAGGTTCAGAAGTATGTTTGGCATCCCAGGAAGTCCTCTTGTGTTTCTTCATTCGACACAATGTCGAGTGAGTGACAGAAGGGGAACATACCATTTTTCTCAAAAGCCTCCCCTATCACTTCTAGAATAACATTCATCTCAGCTGCCATAGTCCTGGCTCCTGTTAAAAGCTATGAATTCCCATCAGGATTCATGCCTTTACCCAGCAACACATATGATGTCCGTCAAAGGCTGTCTAAGTGCTTTCTCAACTACCCAAATTACTGAAAATGCTGCAATATATTTTTAGTTTTTTAGTTTTTTTTTTTTGGTAGAAGGGAAATTGTAAACACTGTAAATATATATTATTAAGATGCTAATATATATATATATATATATATATATATATATATATATATATATATATATATCACATCTAAGGGATTATAGACTAACATCTACAGCACAACAATACATGTCTAATAATTGCCACCATAAAAAAAGACTCTCCCTTTGCCAAACCAATTTACTTGTTAAATCTACTCCTGCCAACATTACACAAAACAAATTATAACCATTTATTTTGCTTTGGTCACTAACTCTTGTTTCCCAGAAATTGCAGACCGACGAACTGCCAGTGCTACCATGATTCACCAATTGGTATGATCCTCACTCTTTCGCAATCCCGGCCAGTGCTTGATCCTGTCGGATATCGGAGAGATTGATAACAGACCTACTGAGATAGAGAACTCCCTCAGTGCATTGCCCAGCCTGTAAATCAGCGAGGTAAGCCACCAGCCCCGGCGAGCTGAGCCACAAGTAAATTGCTGTTTACTCCAGAGCCTGAGGGTGTGCTGTAGGTCAGAGAGCCCCTGGCCACGCTGTAACTCAAGAGCTGCGTGTCATCATATGCAGGGAACTGATAAATATGTGCAGGGAAATCCATAGGAAATCTGGGTAAAACCTCTGGTTCATTCCTCAGCTGTCTGGTTGATTGACAGTGCAATGCTGTCAAATGTATTGATGGGACATGCTGATGCGGTTTAAAAGAATATATAGATTCTATAGATTCCATTTGTTAGTTAGTGATTGGCTATATATGTATGTTAAGCAATACTAGCATACTGCTTACTGCATAGTATGCAGTCTATGGGTAGTTGACACATACTGTGACTTGCTTATTAATTAATTTTAATCAGATAGTACAATCTGAGAGATTTTAGAAGACTGGACTTTATGTTAAAATGTATATGACTGCTTGAGTGGTTTTAATGTTTGAAGAAATATTCTGGGCTTAATACAAGTTAAAGCTGAATTAAGAAAGTTTTTCACCACTAGTGCCACCAAACGTATTAATAATCTTTGTTTTCAAAAGAGACAGTCCCGTCCCCAACTCACACCATTGGTTGAGTCAATTTTATCGTGTTTGTACAGACGGGGCCGCTCAAAACAAACAGATAAATTTTCAGAGCCCTACAGAATTTACAGTTTTTGAGAAAATTAACCTACGAATGGCTTGCTTACAGTTCTGCATATGAAGTTTGGATAGGTGAAAGTTTTTTACCACAGCATTTATGGAATAATGTTGATTACCACAAAAATGTATTTAGACTTGTACGTACTTTTCTTTAAGAAAATGCAAAAATCTGTTTCAGTGAGGAACTTACAATGGAAGTGAATGGGGCCAATATGTAAAACTGTTATAACTGTTAAAAATAATATGCAAAAAAAATTTGAGTTTCAAAAGTATATCCACAAGGCGTAAACAATATGTGTGTTAAAGGGGACCTATTATGCAAAATTCACTTTTACATGGTGTTTGTACATAAATGTTTGTACATAAATGTGTGTACACAACCACCCTACAATGTTAAAAGTCAAAATTAATGGTTTTGTTTCTGCTCTAAAGTGACATCACGTTAGAGCAGGCCTCGCCCACGACTGGTGACGGACTCCACCCTATTATAATAGATCCTCCCCTGAGTGATCTACTCACAATCCGCCATTTTTTCCAGAGCCACTGAAGTTTTATTTTTGAAGGAAATGTGCCCCAAAATATACAAAAATGTGTGTATGTTTGAGCAAATAATTTTACACCAGACTGCTTTGAGAACGAGTGTCAATATAAAGCAGGATTTTCAAAAAATATGATTCTCAAGCATGGATCAGTACCAACTGTTCGTGTTCCAGCTTTATATCCTGAAGATTTAAGTATCGCACTTTATATTTTGTGAATGTTTGCAAATCGCCTTGTTAGCTGATTCCACGGCTAATGCAGCTAAAGTTACCATTGTCTCTGATTGTATTCACGGAGACCAGAGCTATGTCGTTATTTAAATTTGTAACCCAAAAACGCTTATTGTCAGTTATCATTGTCTCTGTGTGTATTCACAGGGACCAGATACATACACACATATATATATATATATAATTCATACATATATGGCTGAACTCCGGTATTTATGCTGTTAGTTATATTGGTTCTGATTTGTTGTTTCTGTAATATTTGAAGCATGAGCTGTAAAGACACAGCCCTCTTCCGGAATGGGGTTGGGGAGCAGAAGCTCATTTGCATTTAAAGAGACACACACACAATCACTGTATTTTTTATCCACTGAAAAAGAGGCATTTATAACATGGTTTAATAAATGATCCATGGGGAATTTTGAGCTGAAACTTCACAGACATATTCTGGGCACACCTGAAAGTTGTAAAATCTTATAAAAAGAGGCATAATAGCTCTCCTTTAAAATAATTTTAGTGGGATAAAATCGCTTACTAACCTTTTCTGTGTAAAGTCACAGTATATCCAATTCTAACCCAACTGTAAGCTTTAAATTTCTGTCTTTAAACCATCCAAAAAGGGCCGAATGCACTTCCATTGTAAGTGCCTCACTCTAACTTTCATTTTTGCTTTTTTAAAGAAAAGAAGAAACAAATTGGAATTATTCTTAGTGGTAATCAACATTATGCCACAAATTCTGTCAAATGAGCTTAACTTGGATTGAATCCAGAATATTTCTTTAAATATCTTTTTGCATTCACTAGTTCATCTTAAAGTGGTGGATTTTTTTTTTTCCCTTCTAAGTACAATTATTTTAATTAATATGAGGTCATAAAAGCTGAATGCATATTATTTTATATAAACATAAAATCCATAGTAGTTCAGGTCAAGTACCCATTTAATGCATACTAATTATTATTATTATTATTTTTTAAACAGTATGTGAACAGAATGCAATGCTAAACATCTCAAATACCTTGTGGAAAAGACCAGCAAGATGTAGGTAGCTTTAGTTTTGTTGTGGAATGAGTTGGATATGCTTGCCCACCAGCTAGACTGGCAGCAAATCAGCACTAACCAGCTAAAACCACACAGGGTCAGCATGAAAACAATAAGCATAAAACGTCTTTTCAGCTAAGCATTGCTAAATCAATATTGTATACCTAATATAACAATTAGGGTGCTGTTATCATATCAGACATAAAGTTATTTTGCATTTTCAATCACATTTTGTGTAAAAACATTAGATATAAATAATATTTAAATGATGAGTCATGGAAATTATGACTGATTACATCACCTCATTAGCCCCAAATGGAAGGTCAAGTCTATTGCAGTATCGATAGATACAGTATTCCATGCAGTGTGCTCTGATTGTATACTCCATATTTTGGCAGATGTTGTCAGGTATACAGAAAACTTGCCCACAGTGCACAATGCATAGGCCTACTACTGTACTTGCTTTAAGAAACAGTAGCTTGAATGGCATTCTAAACATACCGATTTGTATGTGATACAGGGTGCAAGTGCCAGGTGTAGTTCTATTATTTTGAAAGGACATTTACGGTAATCAAGGCACCTGGTGGGGGTGGAGGAAGCAAAGTAATATAATCTATTCACCTGTTCTGGTTTTGTGACTAAGAGAGGGGGTGAAAGGGGGAAGTCTAATTTTTTGCTGACCGCTGTATTCACGCTTGTTTTACGCTTCCCTAATGCTGTTTATGCCATTTGACACAACTTCGTATGCCAGTAACACAATTATGGGATGTATTGGACCTTGTTTGTGTTAGTGCAAATAAATCTGGAATCCGTGATCATTAAGCACGTCTGGCAAGTTATACCCCTTCTCAGCCTCTCGGCGACCAAATTGAGTTTCAGATTGCCGCCTTCACAGGGTAAGCAGCTTTTAAATGACGCCTAATTTTTGAATAATGGTCTGTGTTATTCTGAATTTGCTGACAGAAATGTACTTTACACTTACAAAAGCTATTTTTAAAGGATTCCCTCTTGTATAGGATATAAGAGACGTTAAGCTGTTTGTGTAGAGAAAGACACATTATAGAGACAGCACCGAAGGCTCTAAATTCTGCTAAGGCCTGAAAAACTTGTGAGTTGAATAAGCTCTTGCTAGGTGCCAGTCCACAGAGAAGCTGACAGATACAAGGGCACTAAGTCCTTTCCAGGCTGTCACCTAGCCTGCTACTGTAAGATTTGGTTGGATTATGTTGACAAGGCGAGGACACGTGACTGAGGCAAAGGATCATTGAAAACGCTCTCCCTTTCTACCTCACACCTCTCAAATGTATAAATGTCTTTTCTTTGCTTGTCTAGTGCTATTTTTCTGTCTTAGCCATGTCTCTCTCTGTCTCACTCTCTCTCTGAGGAATTCTAAGCATGTACTGTATTTCTCTATTTACACTGTGACTGTTTTACAGACGATGGATTTGATGACTTCACAATGACTTCCGAATTCCACCGGCACACTGTGCTTCTCCTATAAACCATTTCAAATGGTCTGATGTCTTATGCATAAGCCCTTAATAATTGGATGCCGTCAATGTGTGTAATCAGTGCTGAATAAAACATAGACTTCAAAGGTGCTTCAGAGGATAATGTAAGATAGCAGAGATCTTATTTATATAAATATATTTTCATCAAAAATAGAATTTCTTCACCGAGATTAGCCAAAGTTCAAGTTGATGTAATATTTTGATGTTAAGATACTTTCTCCAATACCGGCTTAATACGCAGAGACACCTACATGTAAGCCATTTGTAAGTTGATCATCCCTAAATGTATAAAAACTGTATCTCTTTTACAATAACACAACATTGCTCTGTTTGTTTGAGTGTCCTGACCAGCCCAACACAGCAACATTAGCTCAACCAATGTCATGAGCGTGGTGGAGGAAAGTTGGGTGGCAAATGCGTTATTTTTGCAATTCCATTTGGCATTTCAAGTGGTGCCGAAATTACAAACGTCACCTTTAAATAAAAAATAAAGAAGAAAATATAATATGCTCAAAGATATATGAGGCGAATGCATCAGGTGTCCTATTGGATTCTTTCCACCTTAATATTGTCAGTCAGCACTGAGCGTCCTACTCTTGGTTTTTCCTTTGTCAGCTTCTATATATACACCTTAATCTCAAGATTTATGAGTGTATTATAATACCACAATATTCAACGTTGTTATGAAATAATACCGGTAGGATATATTCTTCTAAAAATATATACAGCTTAGGTTTAGCATATAGGGTTCACATTTTAAAGTAATAGTTCACCCAAAAATGATTATTCTCTCATCATTTACTTAACCTTATGCAGTTTCAATTTCGTAGGATTTTTGAAGGATATATAAAGCCTTTTTGTTTTGTTTATTCATTGCAAGTCAATGGGTCTAAAAGAATGTCAGCATAAAAATAATCCATATGACTCAAGTGATTTAATCCATGTCTTCTGAAGCGATATGATTGGTTTTGGGTGAGAAAGGAAAAAAATTGTACTTCTTTTTTTTTTCACTATAATTCTTGACATTTGCAGTCTCCTAGGTACAATCATGATTTGAAGTTTGATTAACCTGCATTGCGCTTGACGCATGTGTGTGTGTACAATGAGTGATCATCTCATTGTAGAATGTAAAGGAGTTACATTTTGCTCTGTTTCTCACCCAAAATCAATCGTACCGCTTCAGAAGACATGAATCACTTGGGTTGCATGGATTACATTTATACTGCTTTTATGTAATTTGTAGATTGAAATTTTTGGACCCCACTGACTTGCATTGTATGGACAAACTGACATCTTCTAGCCTAATATATATACTAAAAATGGAGCATGATTAAAATGAAGAACATTGTATTTCCTAATCTCACATTAATTTTATAAGTGGGTATTACGTTTTATTTTAGGCATCAGCCTAACCGATCAGGATCTTTATTTGTCCCTGAAAAGCTGTATTGCATTCTGCTGGAACTCTAATTAAAAGATGATAAAGCTACCACCGATCATTTTGTCAGATTAGATATTTTAATAAACTTTGAATCTCATGGCACTTCACGAACTCCAGAGGATCTTCCTTCTGTAAAATCTAATTTAAATGTTCCACTTTCAGTGTGAAGAATTTAATTAGTATCCTTACACCACATGAACAAAATCAGATCAGTAAATAAAATTTGGTGAATAATTATTGTCATTAATTATAGCGCCTTTAGCCATGTTTCACTCTAAAGAGTGCCAGAATGATTAACTAAACATCTTGTCTTTGATGTGATTTTCAGATAAGTTGTTTAAAGGGATAATATACCCAAACATTTATATTCTGTTATCAATTACTCACCCTCATGTTGTTCCAAAACTCATGTGACTTTCATTAATTTGTGTAACACAGTAGATGTTAGGCAGGATGCTAGTCTCAAACATCTCTTTATGCGTTCCACTGAATAAAAATAAATAAAATAAACAAAACAATTAAATATAAAAAAATCATAGGGGTTTGGAACAACATGAGGGTGAGTGAATGATGACATAATTATCATTTTGGGGTTATTTATCTCTTTAAAAGAATGTTACGGAAACTAACCTTATCATGTATATTCATTACATTGTAATTCAACTATGGAGTCATCAAACCTTACTTTCCACCATAGCCATTTTTTACTCATCTTCTTTATCTTGTCCACTCATCTCTTCTCCTCATCACAGTCAAGTAATCCTGCAATTACACACAAGAGCCCCAAAAAGCATACTCTAAACTACTGGTTGGTGAATTAGAAAGACACAGGCAATAGAATTTAAAAAACTACAGCTCAGAATGAGCACAGAGATAGCAGAAATCCAAATTGTCCACCATGTTCTGCCCCTAGCCAATCACAGAACTCTAAATGTAGCTGTGCTGTGGTGGGCTGATGTAACCTAAGGAAAGTAATTTCTATAACTCCAGCCTCTGTCTACAGAGGTTGTTCTAATGTCTAAAAGTCCCAACCAGTGGGTGGACATTTGTCGGAAGAATGCCCAAGGTGTCTTCTCTTATGGTTTGACCTGGCATTCGATTTGCCCGGCACCTGTTGCCCATTGTTGATCTTTATGTGCAAATTTGTCTATGGTTTTCGTGTGTTGGTCTCAGTGGTGCGTTTGCATTATTTAGAGGTCACCGAGAGAGACGGCCAGCTGGTGCAAACCACAGCAATTATAAAGGATAAACCCTTACAGGAAAAGATTTCACCTCATGCAGGAAAACTCAGAGGTGGTTAGTCATCCGATGAGACCGAGGGCGGACAACATATCCGGCGCATAACCTTAATAGTCGGCCAACCATTTTACTTAAGGCAGACATTTTACATTCCTTCTTACTTAAAAAGCGTCTAAAGATATTAATTATACTGTAAGAAACTAATTTATATTTAAACATCAGGTATGCAAGGCATAATGTACATTTAGCCGGTCATTATCACAATATTTATTTGTACTTTTTGCACTCTCAAACAAACTTAGTCAGCTGATATTAAAATCTGTGAGGGGTAAATGATATTAGACATTATATTTCAAATATCTTGATCTTTATATTTTTTGTATTTTGATGTTAAATTGTTGACAGAGCATGCCTTTAAAGTCAAAATGGATATCATCATGATGTCCAATTGATGGATGCATTCTGCCGAATATAAGCTATTTCAGAGCTGTTGATAGCTCCCGCATCTCGTTGAGAGATGTATTGTGGGTCTTTGTGCCCTTGAATGGTCTTGCTGCATGTTAATGCTGATAGATGAGCTGACATTGACAGTACTCAAAGCCTGTCCATCAAGAAAGTGGGCACTGACATCCGAGTTTAACCTCACACTTGTTTACGAACTGGAGAGTTTCATTTCAGTGGGTGACACTCACTAAGTACTCTCTGCATGCAAGACATTAGCATTCATTATTTAACTAACTTTTTTAAATACAGTTACTTTATTAGACTTCTTCTCGGCTGCTTGTGCATTCCAAATGTGCTTGTTTTTAGATAACACGATCATTTTTTTTTTTTACATTTGATTTCAAATTACTAATAAAAAGGCGCACAACACAAATTCTCTGTATGCACATCATAATACCTTAATAATAAGGTAAATTTAATAATTGGCACATTACACAAATTCAGAAAATCTGAAATTTGAATAAACAAATAACAATATATTTTTACAGCTTTTATTAATCTTTGTTAATGTTAGTTAATAAAAATGCAATTGTTAGTTCATGTTAGTTAATAGGTCATTAACTACTGTTAACTAATACTACTTTTGATTGTGATATAAAAATGTATTAGTATATGTTGAAATTAACTAAGATTAATAAATGCTTAGTAAGTATTGTTCATTGTTAGTTCATGTTAACTAATGTTGTTAACTAATATTAACAAAAGGACCCTTATTGTAAAGTGTTACCAGCAAGTTTTTGCTATTAAAAAAGTGTTATACAAGAAGACCTGAAAAGCATTTTTTAATTATGTTGAAAGTGATGTAAAACCAAAAGACTACAGTCATATCTGTAACCCAATAAAAGCTGTTTAATTTTACATGGAGCAGGTCACCCCCTCATGGGCGCTACCATATTGGCAGCACATGACACTGTCATGCAAATTTACATTCATGAATTTTGCAGACACTTTTATACAAAGCGACTTACAGTGCCCTTATTACAGGGACAATCCCCCCGGAGCAACCTGGAGTTAAGTGCCTTGCTCATGGACACAATGGTGGTGGCTGTGGGGTTCGAACCGACAACCTTCTGCTTAACAGTTTAGCCATGTGGAGGGGTGGTTATTCCACAACTGGACTACTATAATGCTTTGTTGGCTGACCACCACAATTAAGCCACTGCAGATGGTCCAGAATGCAGCAGCACTTCTGGTCTTCAATCAGCCAATAAGGGCTCATGTCACCCCACTCTTGATTTCACTTCACTGGCTAGCTGTAGCTGCCCGCATCCTTCAGGACAGCCAGTGGAACCACACACTCTTACATCAATTCACTTCTCCAGGTCTATGCTCCAACTTGCTTTCTGCAATCTATGAATGAGTGACGCATGGTGGTCCCATCACAAAGAGGCTCAAAGTCTATTTCACAGTCTTTCACTTTCTCAGTTCTACTGGGGTGGAAAGAGCTTCCAGCCTCCACATGATCTGCTGATACATCTCAACTTTCAAGAACCAGCTGTAAACACATCTGTTCCGTGAGCACTCAACTAATCCACACAAATTGCACTTACTATTGAACTTAACTTGCACTTACACACACACACACACACACACACACACACACACACACACACACACACACACACACACACACACACACTTTCTCTTTCTTCTGCACTAGCACCTACACTAATCCAGCCACCTTGAGATCTTGGCAGTACAACGCTGTATATGTTGTTGAACTTCGTATGACAAATTGCTTGCTATGCTCCTCCTCGCTTTGGATAAAAGCGTCTGGTAAATGACTAAATGTAAATGCAAATTAGTTACTTCTACGAATAATGATGATAATAATAACAAGTTTACTTTCTATAGCTCTTTTCAGTCAATGCTCAAACATAAAAGTACATGTAAACAAAACAAGCATACCAAACAGTAAAACAACAAACACAATATACTTGCTACAAACAACAACAGAGCCTAAGTCAACAGTATAGTCCAGAGTGATATTATGGTGTTGACCAGAGAGTGATCCACCAGACAGTCCCAACAGAATGAGTGCAAGTGGATGAGACAGTAAAACCAAGACTAAAAGTAACAAATCAGAAGATAAACAAACCATCAGCTCTTAATAAACAAACTTGACGATGGGTGTATAAAGTCCAAAACCACAAGTACTACTGGGACCGATGGGATGAGTAAGAACCAGCTAAAGAAAACTTTAGTGTACTAGAGTGCACCTTTAATTATTGTCTAACATATAAATTAATCTAGCATGAAAAGTATCTAGTTTTAAACACATGACATTTCTGTATTTCCCCTTAAATGGTGACTTTGGCCTGTTCTGTTTTAATGTTTAAAAAAGTGCCAATTGTTCATTATACTGAGCAACTTTAATGAACACATTAATTCGACCAGTAAAGGAAATAAAAACTGCTCCATGTTATCTCAGTATTCAGCAGATGATAGAGTTTATTGCATAATTTTAGAATCCTTTCACACTAAAAGAAAAACAGAACCCTAACCTTGTGACCCTGTAGTTAGAACTGCGTCCCATTAGTGTCTTCAGCAAAGGATATTTGTGGCATTCTCAAAGGGCCTGAGCACAACTCAAAATGTCCTCAAATTAGCTCCTCAATAAAACATAGTTCACTATTTAAAAGAGAAGCCCCGTAGCATTCATCAAAATTTGAAGGTGTCAAAGCTTGGGTGATTATATGCAAGTGAGTAAATGTCTTCTTCTATCTTCATTAATTAGATGTGCCATTAAAAGCAGACTTCTTTTGGGGGGGGGGGCCCTTTATGATAACATTAATCAGAAAAAACAGGAAGTAGCCTTATTGCTGAAATGAATAAGTTAGGTTGGCAGGGGACAAGACCTCTATAGGCTAATGCGATAGCTCTAATTGCACCATGCAGTGAATAGCTCTTGATTCGCTCTGTTCCACAACCTGCTGCCAATTTGAGGACTCATCATTGGCATTTTCTATACACAAAGGTGGTAATAACAGACTATTTTACCCAGAATTTGTGTGTGCTATGTGTTTTTATGCTTAATAGAGCAATGTGCTGTAAGCATAGCAACATGCTAACACCACACTCACAACACTTTTTTTGGGGGGGTGGGGGTGGGGGGCATTCTTTAATATGGTTACTATTTAAAGTAACTGTAAATGGTTACAAACTTTGTCAGTTGTGCAAGAAATTTCAAGATGTCCTTAAGTGCCTTACAAGTCACAATGCATATGTTACAATGTGGCTAAAGGCTAATGAATATCTTGGAAGTTATCGTTTATTTTGAGACGAAATACTTATTCGTATATAAAGTATAAATATTAATTCAATAGCTATCCATTAGGTCAAAGTGTAGTATTTGGGGAAAAAGCACCCTGTGGTATTGGGCTAAAGGCCCCCCATTAAGCATATTAAAAAACATTATGGGGCAAATAGATTTGCTACGAAGAATGTTATAAGTGGTCTCACATTGACTGATCAACTTACAATGGTATTTCATTTGTTTATAGAATACTTGAGATGTCATAATATGTGAATTGTGATTGAAATGAACAAGAATTGATGAACCCTTTTCTGAAGCAGTTATTTTGAATAAGCATTATCTTATTTTAACTCAAAAAAGCATCTTGCTGTTTCAGAAGTATTTGAATGAGTTGACAAATTTAACTTTAACTATTGCCCCAATATCTACATTATATTACTATTACCCCTGGGGGCTTTTTACCCCAAGTGAGGGGGTCTTTAACCCCAGGTGTGGGGCAAAAGGCCCCCTCACCACCATTCTTTTAATTTTTTTTATGAATTTTTCATTAAGAACAAGCTTCCTGTAATTACTTATTTTTACACAAATGATGTTGCTCCATCAATATTAAAAAATGTAATGTATTTTCTGAATACAGAAAAAAGTACATTTTATTTTAAATGCAAAGGTGTGCCTTTAGCCCCGTTGCACCCTAAGTAGGTGATGTGTAATTAGCACTTATCTCTATATATTTAGTGTTTTCAGAGTCACCGGAAAATCAATTTCACTTTATTCTCAAGTCTGCTGTGAATAAACAAACAACTGTCATTTTCCATTTGTAGTTGTCTTACCAGTTTAACACTGTTCTGAAAGCATTTGTTGCCTTTTCAGGCATAACAGCTATAAACAGAGCCAAGGCACTTAATGAGCATGACTATTTGTTGGGTGAACAGATGGCAAGTTAACTCCTATGTGACTTTATGTCAGTTGCATTTTTCCATATATTGATAAAAAAAATGTTCATTCAATATACTCTATTTTTTTAACAATGTTCAGGGATTCAGCACTGGTGAATGTCTAGCTTGTTGTCATATAGTCCCAATAAATATACAATATGCAAATATAGCTTAATAATGCCATAAGCATGAAAGACTCAACTCTCTGTAATTTTGTAAGTGATAACAATCCGTTCTAACCTAAAAGCCGTGTTTGTGCAAAAGCCCAGCACACCAATATACAGACGCCAAAAGCAACATTCAGCGTCTGTTTCAGGTAAGCCCAGGACAATGTCATGAGGGAGACATCAATTTGAATCTTCAGATAGTATTGTGTGTGTTTAATAACAATGTATGTTTTATAACACTTATAAATGTACTTCTAAATGATTAAATCGATTATTTGTGATCACTTACCCAAGCCCATTCCTAAACCTAAACAATTATCAACAATATTAAAGGTGATTTAAGCGATTTTAGTGTTCTGAAGCTTTCACGTGACTGAGCCGTTGATTTTGCCACGCACATTTGACATTACTGACGTCAAACCTGTGTCGTAGCGCTTCTTGACGTGGCAAATTTTGAATGTGTTAAAATTAGTGTGGGATGTGTTGTGGTGGACAACGGGTGATCGTTATCATGGAATAAAAAATTCTTCACACAAAGAAATGTTAAACATTAACCACTGCAAACTAATAAACGTTATTGATGAAACATTAACATTGTGAATAGTGCTGCTGATTTCAAATCATATGAATGCCAAAGGTTTCTCATTAAAAGAAATGCCCTTATCAGATGTGTTGGAAACATCTCGGGTTACTTAACTGTAACCCCTGTTCCCTAATAAAAGTGGAACGAGATGCTGTGCTGAGCTAGCGCTTTGGGAACAACTTTAGGTGTGACCAGTTGTGAATACGTGCAAAACATGAAATGAAAATTGACCGGAATTTATAGCCTCTGCCAGTGGCAGACATGAGCTTGTGATGTTGACTCAAGGACATAAGAGCCCAGAGTGGCATGAACATCCAAACTATAAAATCTTCTGAATGTGTGCGGAGAGGACCAGCCTGCCGCATCACAAACATGCTGCAGAGGGACAGCTCTTGCCAAGGCTTTAGAGGAGGCGACCCCTCTGGTAGAGTGAGCCCTGATACCTGCTGGCGAAGATTGACCGTGCGCCTCGTAGGCCAGGGCAATAGCGTCCCTCACTCAATGCGACATAGTCGGCTTGGTGGCGGCTGCCCCCCTGTTGCGGCCCCCATGGCACATTAATAGTTGCACTGACTTAAGCCACTGGCTAGTGCGGTGGACATAAGTCTGAAGGGCACGGACTGGACAAAGTCTGTGAAGTCTTTCCTGCTCCGGCGTTGTAAACGGCGGGGAGCAGAAGACTTCGAGAGTGACCGGATGTAAAGTTGAGAAAGGAAGCTTAGGTAGGTAGTCAGGGTGAGGGTGTAAAATTGCATCTACAGACAGAGCCTGTAGATCTTGAGAGTCAGAAGTTTACCAGACGCTGACTCTAGAGGTTCGAGAGACTCTCTCTCTGGAAGGGGAACATGTTCTATGGCCCCTTTGACCAAGAGATTTGCTGTTCTTTCCACAGTAAACATGCTTGCTCCTGTTTCACGGTAGTGGGAACCACGTCGTTGAAACACGGAGGATGGCAAATTAATTAAATTCTGTAGCCTTTTTCTTATGACCCACATATAAACACCTGGCAGTTGTTTCCACGCTGCCAGGTTCTCTGAGATGGGTATCGATTCCGAAACTTCCTGTTGAGGGGATGTCGAGTGTCCCTTGTCCTGGACTACAGCAGGAAGCAACGGAACACCCAACATTTAGCTGGAAACTGCTAACTCCCGAAACACCAGAGACGGCGGGAATAGAGCGGTTTCGTGGGGGTATCGGGAGGGTACAGGTGTTGTTTCACGTGACCCTTCCCAAGGGGGGGCTACCCCCACAAGGCTGGGCACAAAACCATCAGGAGCCAGATAAAATAAGCCAGAAGGCGAAACCAGGGAATCCAGAAGGAAAACTTTGTCCTTATCTCTGATGCCCGACAGGTTGAGCCATAAGTGTCTCTCCGTGCTGACTAAAGCAGACATAGACCGGCCAATGGCATGAGCAGTCTGCTTGGTCGCGCGGAGAGACAGATCCATGGCTCGATGAAGCTCAGAAAAAGCCTCTTCGTCGACTGTGTTTCCCGCACTCACTTCCTTCAACAGATCAGCCTGTAGCACTGTCATAGTGTGCAGGTCAACACCAGCCTGACCTGCTGCCTGATAAGCCTTCCCCACAAGCGTGGAGGTGGTCCTGCACGGCTTTGTGGGGAGAATGGGTCTCTTTAGTGATGATTTCGAGCCAGGCGAGAGATTACCCGAAAGTGTCTCTTCTACCGGCGGCATCAACAAATTGCCCCGTGTCTCAACACCTACGATAGTCGAATATGTCGACGTCGAGGGCACGAAGACACAGGAAGTAAAAAGATTCCTCCATGAACGAGAAAGCTCGTCATGGAGGTCATCAAAGAAAGGAAGGGACTGATATAGTGTTCCCTTCCTCTTTTTTTTTTTTTTTTTTGGCCACCAGACAGAAATCTGTCTTCTAGTTTGGAGAGTTTGGTGGGGGGTATCTTGTTTGTGTGGCCAGTCTAGCTGTAGTCTGGCCACACCCCGAGTAACCACCTCGAGTAATTCCTCAGCCGCTTTATTATTGTGCGTGGAATGTACAGAGGTTCAGCGTCCCCCTCGTGAACCGAAGAGGTGCCGAGGCGCGCTTCAGGCTTACGAGAAGGATCAGCTGGATCTGGGGAGAGCGAGCGATAGGGACGTACCCGTCTCTCGCTCCTCAGCCAGATCAATTCGAGAGCCCTAAAATGAAAGAGTGGGTGCTGGCTCTTGGAAGCGAGACGAGTGTGAAGCATTTTGACTGTAAACAGATCGCAATGCCTGCACCCGCCCTGCCGCAACGCAAGAAAAGCATTCCCTTCCCCCAAACACACAAAACAAAAACTGGTGTTTGCCCGTTTCAGACATAGAGCGTAAACATGGGAACAAATACCGCTTGCTTTGTTTATCAGTCATTCTTTGTTTATCAGTCAAGAGAAAGAGAAAGGTTTCTGCACACTGCCTAACAATTCTAACTCCTAACAGAGGAAAGTAGAAAGTTTCTGACAGGCTCATGAAGCACAACACACAGAGTGATCTGAAGACAAAAGATCTGACGATGCACCTTTGACGCATCTATTTATAGCCCTGCTACAGGTGCATCCAATGATGTCACCGGCAGAGGTTATAAATTCCGGTTAATTTTCACTGACGTGTTGCACACATATTCACAGCTGGTCACACTTAAAGTTGTTCCCAAAGCGCTAACTCAGCGCAGCATCATAAGTGTATCTTTTTGACAGGGAACAGAGTGGCAAAATTTGACATATTTGGAGTGACAACATGTTGTGTATATAATCTGTTGTATAGTGTTTGTTCAGAAATTGTAGTCAATATCCAGTGTTTCTACATCGCTTGCTACTGTAGTAATAATGTAAGCTTCATCATGATGCCAAGAGACAACAACTGAGAGAAGCTGACAGTTTGGAATGTGAGGACAACTGGAAATTTGTCCTCTGTTCATGTCCATCATGACATCTTGCCATGATGATGAGCTAATGAGACGAGACAACACAAGAATATTCTTGACAGAGACATTACTGTAGTCTACACATTTGTGTATGTGTGGTAGTTGACATTGCTTACTTCTTCATTATATATATAGTGAATAAATGAGGTGAGCAAAAATTTGTGAGTTCTGACAAAGCCAGACACTACTGCGCATTGTATATGATGTTATGAAAACAGTTGGTTTCAAACTGAAGGGGATAGTTCACCCCAAAATTTCAATTTTGTCATCATTTACTTGAGTTGGGGACTGGTTTGTATTCCAAACCAGTCAATTAAAAATAAAGAAACGAAACTGGATGATTTTCATGACATTCAATTATTTCAACGGTTCTCTAATGTGCTTTCTTCTGCCTAAAGGGACACCTTGCTATAATACTGTTACAGATTTGACTGTGCTACCACTCAGCAGCAATGCAACAGCACTGTTGAATCAGCAGCATTTAAAATATTGTACAGCTTTACCAGTGTAGTCCAATTCCCAAATGATTGACTCTTTAGTGCTGTTTTTTTATTCTACATCAAAAAACCTACAGCCTGACCAGTTCAGTCTGATTACTGAACAAATTACTCTAATAAGTCAGTACTTTTGAATCTACATTGCGAAACCTACAGTGTGACCAGTTTAGTCTGATTCCTGAACAAATGACTCTTATGAGCCAGTTGTTTCAAATCTCCATCGAGACACCTACAGTGTGACCTGTTTAGTCTGATTCCCAAATGAATGATTCTTATGAGCCGGTTCTTTTGTGACTTCATCGGGAAACCTACAGTGTTACCAGTTTAGTCCGATTCCTGAACGAATGACTCATATGAATCTGTTCTTTCTACCATACAGTGTGAATCATACAGCGCAAACTGTGTAGCCCTATTCCTGAACAAATGTCTCTTATGAGTCTGTTCTTTTGAATCTACATTTTGTCATGTCCGACTCAAAATGAACCAAGAATATTTACTGTGTTACACTGACGTGCACAGAATGTGGGCACAAATCTAGAGGTGCCCTTCACAAATCTAAAAGTGCCCTTTTGGTCAAGGGGAGATTTAAGCAGAGGTGCCTTTAAGAGCACGTGCTAAACTACTAAATAAAATCAAATATTTTCTCTCAACCAACTTCGAATGTGGTTTGGATAATATAACAACACATAATGAAATGCTAAAAATTGCCAGTTGCTGTCTGTTTGAACAAAGCCAAATTGACATTGTTTTGAAAAATAAAGATAAAATCACAAGCTATTTTAAAATTAAGCCTTATAACAGCACAGGTAATTACAGCAGCTTGTTGGTATGTGAGTGATTTAAATGCGAGACTCATGAATTATTTTATGACAAAACTCTTTGGTGACTGATTAGTGGACCCGAGGCACCCCATTTTATAATTATGTGAAGTTTGTGGCAAATTGCTCTCAATATGAAAGCAGCGGCTATGTGCTTATACATTTTTACATGCTAATTCTAATACTGATGTATGTCAGTATTTCCTCCAGAGAGCTTTTCATTAGAACAATAAATTGGTTTTGTAACTCCCTTTCACAATCTTTTTCTGTCATAAATGACAATTAAATGCCTAACTAGAAACAACCTTGTAAGTTTTGATATACATTTTTTCAGCAACTTTTTAAATGTTTAAGTTTTTCATACTCAATCATCATACAAATGGAAATGGCTAAGGAATACAATTTTATTTTTTATCTTCATAGAACATTAGGTGGAGGATTTTTTTTCAAGCCACGGTCCTTTCAACTCATTACTGCTATGTTTTTACCTTGAACATAAACCTGAATTTAAAATGTGAATTCCATTTGGTGATCAAGTGGCATACAAATCACACACATAAGTACACACATAATACAGAATTTAATTATTGATGTTTAATTTGGACATGACTGTTTCAGTCATCATGTGCCTGCTATCAAATGAGACTGACAGCATGGATCTGTCACTAAACATGAAAAGCTGCCATTATGGATCAAAAGATCAAGATAACACTGTACTTCCACAGCCTTAAGCCATTAACATTATTATTGCTGTTTGTTTATTTTCCCAAGCTGTGGTTTCAAGCCTGTTGGCCAAATGGGTTAAAAATAAATAGGACTACAGTTAAAAGCTTAATTCTGGAAATCAATCCTTTAAGCTCAGCTTGAGGATGAATAATGTAAACATGATGCCAGTGAGGACTCTGAACCCAAATAACTGCTTCTTTGTCAGTGGACATACCATTCTGAATAAAAATATACAACTTTAAAGATTACCTTGTAATAATTATTCCAGTCTGGGCTTTGTGCAACTCAGCTGACTCTCATGCATAATCAAACTTAGAAAGAGATTCACAAATGTTGAAATAAAGGGATTTGATGATGTGCACAGAGATGCCACTTTTAAATCTGACATGTCTGTATGATGAATTCGAAATTATAGACTGACCCCAAAAACATCCTCAGCTCACTGCCACGTATTTTCATCTTGAACACGCAAAGCTGCTTGTGGTCAAATAAATCACCTCAAGTGCATAGAAATTAAATATATATATATATATATATATATATATATATATATATATATTTTAATGTACAATTTCTTCTGAAAGATGTTACACACACACACACACTGGTGTGGCTATCCTTATGAGGACTCTCCATAGACAATGATTTTTATACTGTACGGACTACAGATTCCATCCCCTAACCCAACCCCTAAACCTAACCTTCACAATTTTTTTTTATCGAAAAAACATCGTTTAGTATGTTTTTTTTTAAGTGATTTGAATTATGGGGACTCTAGAAATGTCCCCATAAACCACATTTGTAGCATAATACCCTTGTAATTAAAAGTTTATAACCCCCCCCCCCCACACACACTCACACATACACACACTCAGAGAGAGAGAGAGAGAGAGAGAGAAAGAGAGAGAGAGACAGAGAATGTGCAATCACCTGTTGCCACACCCAAGCAGAGATGCTGTCAGCTTTCTGAAAATCTGATTTCTCAGTGAAAAAGTATCCATCTAAGTGGGGGTATTTCTCCCTATTTCGTGGTAGCCGGTGTGCATGAGACTTTCACTATAGAAACCGCAATGTCCGCCATTTTATACAGTGTGCCCACTCCAATGTGAAAAGTCCGAAAAGAGGTAAGCACCTTCAGTTTGTGTAATTATTCATTCTGTTCTCAGCTGTGATGAGCCAAAATGCTGAAGTTGTTTGTTTAAATCTATTTCCTAGCTTTAGTAGTAATACAAGCGATCACGGAGTGCTGTATGTAAACACTGGCTGATGCAAAATTCACTTTACTTCACCTAACTGACTCATATTACATCTTTTGCCACCAACTGCTGGCTAACATATATAATGTAAAAAAATACATGTAAAAAAAGACAAACAGTAGCTCTTAACACATCTGCACTGCTCTTACACTTTTGTTTAGAACACTAACACAGGTAATATATATATATATATATATATATATATATATATATATATATATATATATATATATATATATATATATATATATAAAATATTTTATTTTATTTTTTTATTTTTTTTTGTACATTTAAATGGTGTAAGATTAAGTAAAATCTATTTAACTTTATTACATAATATAGAATAATGAGTAACTAATTTGAACTGAGTTTATACAGTGACTTCAACTTAAAAACACTGTTAGTCAGAAATGTAATTTATTCAAAATTACATTATAAAGATAATTAGGCATTAGATTGTATTTATTTATTTCACCTTTGAAATGAAAGCTACTTACCATGAGAAATATTACAAGGTTTTTCTACTTTAGTACAAATACACAAGGACCCGTTGCGTATGTTATAAACAAATCCCAAGTAATTCATAATAAGTTACAGCTTGAATGTTTTGCTTGAATTGAGGACAAACGCAACTCAATTTACAAAATGTAGAAAGTACTACATCTTTTTTGCTGTAGGAAAACTTTTTTCAAATATGGAATTTTGAAGAATGTTTAATACTAAGGAATGGAAGGATCAAATTAGACTTATTCTGCCACTTAGCTAAATAAACGTTACAAACTGATGTGATTTTCTTGTTGCATGCTCTTTATGCTAATTATTTAAGTCTATTTCTCTCTCTTTAAATGTGAACTACGGAAACAAAATAGGACATTTTAAGAAATTAGTCACATGAAAAAATGATGTCTAAACTGGTTTATTTTAGCAGAAAAGAGTGTAATCCCTATAAGGAAAATATGATTAAATATAATGAGAACTTCAGACAATGCTACATGTCTGGAACTTATAAAATTTTCAAACTAGAATAATTTGCCTATCCTTACCGTACACATTTGATTAATATTCATTGCCGTCTTTACCTTGAAAGCCTTATTTGCTAAATAAAACAAGCTGTCAAAGATGAAGTGAAATAAAGGGGCCGTATTGATATGAATTGTAAATACACTTAGACAAAATATTTTTTGTGCCTACCTCTCACTTTTTACCCTCTCAAGTTCTGCCCACTCTCATTTAAAACTTTATAAAATGTATATCTGTCTAATCCTGTGTGCCTATTCATCCAGTTAGCTTTTTGAACTATGTACAGTTTACTCAGTGGCTATACTGATACATATACATTATACTGACACATATTGTATGCATCATCATCAATCATGAATGTCCCCATCAGCTTATAAGGACACGCAATTGGCCATGCATGGATTTGCCTTTTGAGACATATTACTGATAATTGCAATGCCAAATGTCAAACGGTGTCCTACATAAACCTCTGTGCAGCCAATGTCATGGATGAAAAGGCATTTATTCATCAAAGCACTTTGCAGGCCTCTGTTCTTTCTGGCTGCTGGTTTGGACATTAAATGAAAGAGGGAGTGCCCCGTAGTGACTTGCTTTTTGAAGCCATTAAAACTCACCCTCACCCTCTCTCAATCTCTTTCTATTTTTGAGCTGCTCTGTCTGATATGACAATACAAGACTATGGCACAACTCTTACACACACATTACATCTTGTCCTGTCCAGAAGCCTTTGGTATTAAAGGACTAGGCTGTAGTGGAGATAAAGCTGAAAAAATAAAAATAAAATAAATGCTTGGTTTGTCTGTAAAGATAGCATGGTTGCTTTGCCTGACATTCAGCTACAGACCATTACAATGACTGTTCATTTGTGACATCAATGCTGTTATGTTAAGTTTGTGAACATAAAAGGGATAGTTTACCCAAAAATGAAAATTCTGTCATTGTTTGTGTCATGTTTTTCCAAAAAAAAAAACATTAAAAAAAAACCTAAAATACCTTTATTAAAGAATACTGTAACCTGACCATAAACTTCAAGTTGTCAATCACTTTTATTATATGGAAAAGAGTGGCCAGGATATTCATAAAAAAAATACATAAATAATAATAAATGTGGAGGTGAATGCGTGGTCGAGAGCCCGTCGGGGGAGAGAGAAATTGGTAAGGAGTCCCAACTGAGATTAATTGCTCCTACTTACTGTTTCTCTGTTGACAGTGAGAGACAGGGGAGATAAAAATGGGTCCAGGATGTGGAGATACCCCGGCAGCAGCGAACCCCCATGTGACGCTGGCAAAGATGGGGGTGCAAGATGACCCAGAGGCCTTTATGGAGCTCTTCGAGCGCATGGCCCAAGCTCTGGAATGGCAATGGGCAGTCCACCTCCTACCGCTTTTGACCGGGGATGCCCAACTTGTGGCCCAACAACTCCCAGTCAACAACCTCCTGAGATACCCTGAGCTAAAGAAAGCCATCCTGCAGTGGGTCAGCCACAGTCCCAAAGAGCTTCGCCAGCGGTTCCGATCCCTGATGCTGAGAAAAATCGGCCCTCACCCTCACTCAACAGCTCCACGAAACCTGCCGGCGGTGGGTGCTGGCAGAGGAGTCCAGTGATATCGGGGGTGTCATCGATCTCATGGTAGTGGAACAATTTGCCTCCCAACTACAGAAAGGAATGACAGAGTGGGTCCAGTGCCACGCAAGACTCTTAAGCACATTATATGACAAACATATTTAGTCAGTGTAGTCTCATGTAGTTCTGTGTTTGTCCTATGTTGTTTTATGTAGCACCATGGTCCTGGAGGAACATTTTCTCATTTCACTGTGTACTTTACTAACTGTATATGGTTGAACGACAATAAAAACCACTTGAATTGACTGACTTGACTGATCAAGTGAGAGTAATTGATGGTCAACACATTCAGCCACACATTGCACTCATATACCCAAAGAGCCATTGGGAAATATTGTTCCAGGCAGCTCATCACAGTCCGATGGTGGGTCATTTAGGACAGTAGAAAACATTAAACTGTCTCATGGCCCGTTTCTATTGGCCAGGCATTCACGGGGATGTTAGCCAGTGGTGTGAGACATGCCGCGAATGTCAGCTGGTGAATCTGCCTGCCACTTCAAAAGCGCAATTGCATCCTCTTCCGTTGATCGAGGTTCCCTTGACAGAGTTGGCATGGACCTCGTTGGGCCATTAGAATTGTCAGCACATGGGCATTTCTTTGTGTTGTTTTTGGTGGAAAACCAAAAACGAGCTCGAAATTTCTCGCGAAGTGGCAAGGGCCCTTTGAGGTCACACGGCGAGTCAGGCAAGTTGATTATGAGGTAGTGCATATGGATAGGGTTGGGGCACGTCAGATTTACCAGTCTCTTAAAAACATGGAGAGAGGTGGTCCCTGTATCCTTGGTGAAGGTAGTTCCAGATAAGGAGCAGCTCTGGCCAGAGGAATATCTAAAAGCCAATAAGTTCACCCTTGCGGAGACCACCTCTCACTGTCACAATGTACAGATGTTGCCAGATCCTTACTTTCCGCTACTATTTATTGGGATGGGCAATCACCCGCTGTTTGGACCATGCCCCGCTCCAATCACCTGTTGGTATTTGGCGCGCCAGCTGTTTAAGTTCGAGGTGGTCCACAGACCAAATATGAACCTTTGCTACAATAATAAAATTAAATAATAATAATCACCTTGTATTCAACTGAAGTCATGCGGGTTGGAAAAGACATGAGGGAGAGTAAATCTGACCGCATCTTCATTTTTGATTAACTATTCCTTTTAACAGGGCCTCTATGGTATAGATAACTCATTTGGCCCATGGGAGAAGGACAAGTCATGTGCTCTGTGAATTTTAGCGATGGACCTGCCTTTAAGAACTTACTTTAGTCATTTAGTTCTTTACATAGCAGAAGCTATTTAACAAATATAATACACCTACCTTACCGTTATATTTGATTTCTCCTCTGAAATAAGACATTTACCCTGTAATTTTCCCCAGCTCAACTCTCTGTCAATAACTCAAGAGGCACCTGTGAATAAAATGTTCCCCTGGCATTTTCGCTGCTTCTTGTGATTACATTAAAACCTCACACTTTTAGCCGGCCCGCAATTCAATATCGACATGACCCAGCCAAGCAATTTAAATATGCCTTTCTATAGCTGATGGGATTTGCCGCCTCTGCTCGATAAGCTACCGCTCACCCAGTGGAGGTGTTATCTGTTGCCTCTGCGGCGCTTTGAGTATTTGGACATCATCATCTATCATAGTGCAGCAGGAAGCAGGGTCAGGACGGGGGTCTTCAGGCCTAAGCATCCCTAGCTGTCTCATCGGGAGGGTGGCTGTATGTATCTGCTGATGTATTGCAAGCAGCAGAGGGTGAGGCTTGGAAACAGCCAGTCACCTTGCACTTTCTGCACTGGCGCGGGAAAGACTAATGCATGCGGCATTTGGACAAGGTAACAAACCACCCACTTCATGAGGCAGCCAAGCATAATGCCAAGCACATTTTGGGTTTGCATGTTTATCATATAATCATGGAAATCAAGGAGATAAGGTTGATCTGTAAGAATGAAGGAGTATCTACTTTTTTTTGCAATCTCACTTTCAGTCTAAACAGTGTTAATCTTGTCCATGAAATTGGTGATGAAAATATCAGTGAGGATGAGATAAAATAACTCAGATCATGATGATGTATTGTATCGTAATGTAACGATTTGAAGTAGAACACACTGTTAATGAAAAATATAATGAGAAAAAAATACTTACTTAAACCTGCATTAAAAAATAATAATACCAAAAAAAAAAAAAAAAAAAAAAAAAATTATATATATATTTAGTTTAGTTTAATCGCATGTGTGATCCACTCTGCGCTATTCTGTCACTGGAGCTCACATATAGAAGCAAGCCTGGGGTGCATTTCCCGAACGACAAAGTAACTCGCTGCTTAACCACCTTAGTATGATGCATCATTGGAGAAATTAACTAGCTAGTCATGACTGTTTCTTGAAACAGTAGTAACTATGTTACACATCCATCATTCAAACCATATTGGTTCAACAACATCAAACTGTCTTAATGATGTTAAGCAGGGGGTGGAGTAATAACTTCCGGGAAAATTTAATTATAATAGCTCATTTACACTTACAACAGAATTACATTTAATATGAGAAAGCTGCTGAAGACACGAAATCAGCACGCACCGTGAATTAAGACCGATGAATTGCGCTGAAATAGATTTGTTTCCTCCTACATCAGACTTCGGGGTTCCCCCGATGCGCTTGAGCACAAATGCACATGTGCACTCTTCAAATAGGCATGTTCTATTCAGAAGAGATCATCCCTATTCCATATTCCATGTCTTTCCCTGTCCTAAGTATTTACAATCCACTGTGAGAGCAGTGGAAGGCTGAAAGATGTGAGGCTCCAAAGTAACAGTCATTTGGAATTCACTTTTAAGCCATTTTTATTGAAAATTCAGTTAGAAGCTAAATATTATGATTGTTCTACCTCCCTTCGGAGGCTGACTTATCCCATTTGGAACGCAGTCAAAAATGCCACTTGTGCGTTAACTGAACAGGTTCTCCAACAGAAACTGTTTTTTTTTTTTTGTTAAAGCACTTTCTCTTATGTTTATATTATGTTGCAGAACGCAGCTTTCAGCAAATCCCAGAATAAGTCTATTTTTAATGCATGTAATAGTGATCAAAGTTTTTACATAATGAAATATATATATATATAAAATAAAAAATATAGAATTCTCAGTGAAGTGAAATGATGTCCACACAGGAAACCAACAAGAAACTATGCTTCTAACCACAGGTAAAGAACTGTAGTTCCAAACACACACTTTGCAATGCTGTTTGCTAATCTTCATTCAAACTAGGCTTTCGAGAATCTCCAAATCGTTGAATTATGTTGGTAATGGTGGAACTTACAACAATAGTTTGTTAATTTTACTTTTGGGAAACACACCCCAGGTTGATGCGTACAACCGCAAGTACCTGTGTGCTCCAGAGATGCAGGAGGATAGAGTAGAGTGCATCACTTGTGAAATCGGCCTTCAATCACCCCATGCGCATTCACATTTAACATGAGAATAATGTTTAGTGCTTATAAGCTCGCGAAAGCAAGATGAATATCATCAAATTTTCAATGCAGGAAAAACCCTGCTAATATTTCCAGGTTTTCCATGAATGTGGGCACACTGTATATAATTGCTAATTTCTTAGAAACCATAAGAATTGCCAGGCAGACCTTTGAAAATTTACAAATTTATCTGTGCTGTAGCCAAGTGGTTAGTGCACATTCTCCAAACATGTTGAGCTATTGTGTTCATGTGGAAGATGGAATCCTGCCAACCCTTCTGCCCCAATCCTCTTTCATCTTTTCTCATAACTTCCAGTCTCCTTTTTAGTGTATCTCTGCCCTATGACAAAGTGAGAAGGCTGTAGAGGTGTGAGCACTGACCTGCTCATCCTTATCATTCATACATTTGGTGCTTGTGGCAGCTGTTGTTTTCTCAGGAGACATGGACTCAGGAACCCATGCAGACGTCTGACTGCAGCTGAGTCTTAAAGCATTGGACTGGAAGAGAGAAATGGCCATGGTTTAGTAAACTGGTAGTCACGTCCAGCCCAACTGCAACATCCATGCTCACACAACGCCCAACGGTCACAGAATGTGCTTTGAATAAAACAGCCACAATCCTTGATTCTGAAGCACTCAATATTACACCAGATTGTTGGGCAATAGTTTTGATTATATAACACTGTGAAAAGGGTTCTTTCTTTTTAGTAAACACAAAAGGAGATGTTAGGCAGAATGTTATCCTCAGTTATCATTCACTTTCATTAGATTCGTTTTTCATGCAATGAACTGAATGGGGACTTGTCTAACATTCTGCCCAACACCTACTTTTGTGTTCCATAAAATCAAATGGTTTTGGAATGGCATGAGAATAATGAGAATTTTAATTTTTGGGTGAATTATCCCTTTAAGCAACACCAATTTTTACAATGTAGAAATGCATGTTTTTCTGATCAATTCCTACATTGATCTTTAGGATAGTGTAAATAAACCTAGACCTTCCAATCTTTAGTTGTATAAATAATACGAATGGAATACGATCTAAATGCATCTTAAATAATCTGCCTGCAATTAAAGCTAAGCAATTATATACCCTCTCTACTGGTCTGAATAGGCTGCACTTACTTGACCTTGTACGGTCCATGGAGACTTTGTGCATTCATTATGAATTCCTACAAGTCTAGAAGGTCTTTCTTTCTAATTAACATAAGGATTTTTTTCAGCACATATGACAGCAGCAGGAAGGATTAGAGATGTTCACCTGCCCTTTTGGCACGTTCACAGCACGTTGACAATGTGTTACGACAGATGGTACCATTTGCAAAGCTCTCCATGCTGTGCTGTGCATATTCCATTTTATTATCTCCTACCTGAATGGATCCCAATTCAGTCATCTACCTCCAAACTGACCTGGGGTCTACAGATTGTGCAAGGGTCTATTCAAAAACCACACAAAAAGCCTTGCAGGTCCACACATTTCCTTTTAAATTTTAAAATACAGTGCAAAAACTGGAAGAATATTTAGCTTTGGCTGTTCAAACGTCCCTGGAGTTGCGGGTGAGTACTTCTGAGGACATTGTGCACACAGGAAAGAGGGACAGTGGGAGTTCTCTACTTGTCAATAGGTGCTTTCCTCTGTGACTTGGACATTGGCCAGCCTTTCTAGCCTTTGGACAACAGTAGGCAAGCATGAAAAGTCACTAGATTTTTTTAAGGAATAGCAGTTTCCTGGCCGACACCTTTTGAATAATGATTTATGATGGTGCTGGTTGAGTATTGAATGCCCATGCTTAAATATTGTGAACTATTCTACCCACACTGGCCCCCAGAAAGCACAATAGCTTTAATAAGCAAAGCACTTTTTACCCTGATCCATACCAGAACTTGTGTTTGACATGTTTAGCATACAAAATTCAGGTGCAATGCTAATAAGGCAGACAAAAAGCAGGGCTTTTCTCTCTTATTTTATTCTTTGCAGATGGTAGACAACCAGTTTACTCAGTGACGATAATTCATATTATCTGAGGAATCCAGGAACACTCCACCTACAAGTGCCCTAGCAACACACTAGCAACCACCCAGAACATGCTTGCAACAGCCTTGCAATGCAGTGGAACACTGTAGCAATGCCCTAACTACCATTTATTAATGACGTAGGAAACCTAGCAACAACTTAGAATACCTTAGCATCCATCTACCAATGCCCTTGCAATCATCCAAAACACCCTTGCAACATAGCAACGCCCTAGAAAAACCCAGAGTGGCCTAAAAATGCAGCAACTACAAATAACAAAATTACAACCACCAAGAACACCCTAGCAAGGCCCTAACAACAACCTATTAATGCCCTTGCAACCCCAGGCTCCCCAAGCAACAACTTAGAACACCCTAGCAACTGACCACCAACCACCAAGCAACCACCTAGCAACAACCCAGAACACCCTTGAAATGTCCTAGTAACACCTTAGAAAAACACAGATTGCCCTAGGAACAACCTACTGTAGCAATATCGCAGCTACCTAGAATACCCTAGCAACCAACTACATCACCCTAGCGAAGCCCTAGCAACCACCTTGTAATGTAGTTAAAATAGTAACACTTTATAATAATGGTCAATCATTAATAGGTAACTATGCAGGAATTAATGCATGATTAATAAGTAGTACTACATTAACACTTTAGTTACTATTAATAATTAATTTGGAAACATGATTAACCAATCAGTAAGTAATAGCAAACATGACTGAGGTAGTTCACTGTTAGGTAATCAATAATTACTGAATTTGATTTTCCTCATTGTGAACTACTAACTATAGCTAATTTAAAATAACTACTAATGAATTACTCATTAAACATTAACATGTGTCTAAAATTTTAATGATATTTTTTTATTGTGAACATGATCACAAAATGCACCTTCAGAGAAACATGTGCCTCACGTGTGTTCTTTGCTGGAATTAATTTATGAACATAACAGCTCTCTAAATGAAGGCTACAGTGCCTGGTAGAGTATAATAGTCAGCTTACAGATGTATGTGCCCAACATGTGTATTCCTTGGGATATCTCTTCTGTTCATTACAATTTGGCATGTATGATATTGCGGGAGGTAAACTAACTTAACTCTCACTTTAATATAATAAGCTTCATGTTTATATGATAACACTTGACTCATTACTTATGGGTTACCAGAATTATTTATAAAAGACATTCAGCAATATCTAACATTTAGAAGTTCATTTGTAATGAGCAGATGAGACATCCCAAGGAATACACATGTTGGGCACATACATCCCTACATTTCTGTAAGGTAAGCTGACTATGATCATGGCCGTAGCCACCATAGACTTTATATTCATAGATTGATTTTCATAATATTGGTCTACTTATGTGGGGTTTTGGTCCCCATCAATCCTTAACTATGCCACTCTACCAGACACCGTAGCCTTGATTTAGCAACCTGTTACATTCACAAATGAACTCCCTCAAAGACCCATGCATGCTTATCTGAAGGTGCATTTCATGGTCTTGTTCACAGTCAAAAAACCATTCACATTTTAGAAACATGTTAATGTTTTGATTAGTAATTAGTTAGTAGTTATTTTAAATTAGCCATAGTTAGGTAATAGTTCTCAATGAGCCAGATCAAATTCAGTAATTATTGATACCTAACAGTGAACTACCTCAGTCATTCATTCACTCTTACTTACTGATTGGTTAATAATGTTTCCATATTAGCTAATAGTAGTAACTCAAGTGTTAATGTAGTACTACTCATTTGTCCTGCATTAATTCCTGCATACTTAACTATTATTGACAGACTATTATTATAAATTGTTACCGTAAAAATATGTCTATCTAAATGACAAAAGCTCTTAAAGCCTCCATGGCAGAACTCATATTTGACATTTTTAACATGCGGCATGCAGGGGGAATTCTAATAAGGCAGACAGAAACAGTGCTTTCCCCTCTCATTTTACTCTTGGCAGGTGGTGGCTAACCAGTTTAATCAGCAATAATTCTATTTAGCTCATGAGCTCTGGAGAAATCATGCACTCTTGCACTGTTTACCCAAGGAAAGATAATAAGCCATAACAATGTTCCTTTGGTTCAGCAAGCTTGCCTGTTGTTTTCTCCCATGAGGCACAGCAGAGGAACACAGCAAGACAAGCTTGAAGATGTGACTGTATAGTGCTGGGGGGAAGGGGCGGCTAATCTTAATTATCCATTCAGTACCTTCTATGATTCTTACGATTCTACAAAGCAGAATGCTAACATACGTGCCGCCGAAAACGTTTTGTGATAAGTCTTCCAAGCCTTTTGGTGGCACCTCATAATTTACCCTCTTAAATTGAGCTGTTCGCCATCCAGCACGGCACCCACGCATTTAGGGTCCCTGAGGAGCCGAAAGCTGCTTTGGGCACTTTCATTACATGCTTCACTTCAGCATCTGCACTGCTCCCTCTCTCTCTCTCTTTCTCTGTATAGAGAAAGAGATCAGAGGTCTGGAGCTGGTGTTCCTTTCTCCTTCCCATATCTAATAAAATCATAAGAAATAAAAAATTCAGAACTTCCTTTAAATCAGTGTTGGGAAAGCTACTTTGAAGATGTAGCCTGTAAAAGCTACAGAACAGGTTACTAATAATTACTATAGTTAAGCTACCCTATTTGTTATTGGATAAGATCATATTGCAAATACGATAACACCACACCTTGCTTCACTGGAGGGTAATATGAGAACAGTATCCTGGAATTTAGGTGTCATTTTCGATAGCAATATGTCACTTGATCTACATACTGTTATTGATACTGTTGAGTGCCATCTCCTATCAGACATTTTTGCACTGATTCAAATGTGTTTCATTTCTCCTGCGGCACAACCAGTAGTGCTTTGTGTAAGGAAGGTAGAATTCCCGGGTTCTAATTGCATTGAAATCAGGAAGTAATTGTGTTTGCCAAATCAGTGTTGAGCGACAAGTGTGATTCAGTTGCATTTTCCTCTACGATTAATTTTAGTCTTCACTGACGGTTAGGTTCAGGAATGGGGTTTGGGGTTTGGGGTGGATTCAATAAAATATCATGTAGCACTTTAAAATAAGGTTCCATTCATTAATGCATTAGGTATCACAAACAAACAATGAACAATATACAACATTTATCAATCTTTGTTAATGTTAGTTAATAAAAATACAATTGTTCATTGTTAGTTGATGTTAGTTCTTAGTTCATTAACTAATGTAAACAAAAACCACTGTACTGTACTAATACAGTATATGTTGAAATTAAAGGGTTAGTTCAGCCAAAAATGAAAATTGTCTCATTTATTCACCATCATGCCATCCCAGATGTGTATGACTTTCTTTCATGAACACAAATAAAGATTTTAGAAGAATATCTCAGCTCTGTAGGTTCATACAATGCAAGTGAATTGGTGCCAAAATGTGGAAGCTCCAAAATCCATATAAGAGCAACATAAGCATACTCCAGACGACTCAGGTGGTTAAATCCATATCTTCTGAAGTGATATCATAGGAAGGTGAGAAACAGATCAATATTTAATTCCTTTTCTTTCACTTTCACTTTCTCCTTCTCTTGTTGGTGATTAAAATTATTTTACTGGGCAGGGAATATTTCTTTTTTTTTTTTTTTATGATAAAAAATGACTAAAATATTGACCTGTTTCTCACAACACCTTTCTCATCACATCATATTTTGTTAAACAAATGAATTTAACGCCTGGAGTCGTTCTAATTACTTAATGAGCATTTTGGAGCTTCAAAATTTTTACACCCATGCACTTGGATTGTATGGACCTTAAGAGCTGAAATATTCTTCTAAAATTCTTCATTAATGTTCTGCAGAAGGAAGCCAGGAGCCATCTGGGATGTAAATCATCCCAGAGAGAATTGAAAATAAGAGGTGGTGGTCAGGTTTTGGGTGAACTATCCCTTTAACATTAACTAAGACTAATAAATGCTCTAAAAGTAATGTTCATTGTTTGTTAATGTTAACAAATATTAACAAGTGGGACCTTATTGTAAAGTGTTATCAAATATACATTCTTCTTTACTGTATAACATCCTTTACTCAAAACAACTCACTTTCCAACTCACTTTTGGTGCCCCACTGTGGACATTTCACCTGGAAAATGGAGCTTACACATGTCCATTCATTCAACAACTCTTACCGCATTGGCCACTTGGGACACTGCTTGAAATTCAGTTAGCACAAACTAAGATTGGCTCAAGAAAATTCAAACTATTTTTTCCCCAAGTTCACTGAGATCAGTCCTTTGGGGGAACAATATTTATTGAATATATAACTATTACAAATATATATATATATATATATATATATATATATATATATATATATATATATATATATGCAAGAATCACTATAGAAACCGCAGTCTCCTCGCCATTTTGAACAGTATGACCTCTCCAATGTGGAAACTCTGGTAAGAGGTTAGCACCTTGAGTTTGTGCAATTAATCAGTCTGTTGTGTCTCTCAGCTGTGATGAGCAGTAATGCTGAAGTTGTTAGTTTAAAGCCATTTAAAGCTAGTTCCTAGCTTTAGTAGTGTCGTAGTAATCTGATCGATCACATAGTGCTGATGAATGAAAACACTAACTCACTTCACACCACCTAACTGGCTCATATTACACACAAAAATGGTCTTTTGCCATTACCTGCAGGCTAAAATCTGTTTTGTCACAAAAATAAATGTGAAGAGACACATATAGCTCTTAACACATATGCATTGCTCTTACACTTTAGTTTAGAATGGCAAGAGCGATGTGATGATGTACTGAGGCATCAGTACTCATGGAGCATTTCTCATACTAATAATATGAAATAAATCACCTAATACAGTAGTTACATATTTAAATAGATACTGCTTGCCAATCATCTTTGAATTTAAAGAATCAATCATTGAATGTAGGTAATGTAGTTAAGTTAGAAGAGCCAAAAATTTACTTGATTACTCCCAACACTGTTTAAAATGCTATGCCATTTGCTATGACATTGTGTGTGGCAAAGTTTGTCTAGTTTGAAATGACTACAGCCTTATTGAAACAGACAAAAATAGTTATGGATGACATAAATCTTCTGTTAAACTCAGATCGAGACTGGTTGCTGTTTCTGGCAATGAGTCATGTAATGGTTATGAGTGCCCATTAATTCTAATGGGATGAAGTTCCAAACTAGGTCTATCATTGAAGCCACACTTATACCGGTCATGATTCAAGAGGTCCCCAATCATATTTAATACACAATGATTTATTTAACTATCAACTGGGTCATTGAGGGGAAATTCTCAGTTGGTTCTTTCTTAGCATAATCACTGGAGATGGCTTACTCTTCAGTAAAAGAGCTGCTATTTTCTCTGGAAAAATCCAAGCTTCCTCCTCACTTTTAATGGGTTTCAATTACAAGGCCAACCAAACAGCAGCTTCCCTCTGAGGAGTGACTCGTTATTTTCCTTAAAAGAGTTATGTGGTACAGAGGTATGAAAATTTGGAATGATGCCAGACCTCCAGACTACGACTGATATGATCACCAAAAAAAAATTGCGACATTAATTTTACATCTAGTCTCCATTGGCAACAGTCATTAAAAAATTGTTGTGGATACATATGATTTATGCAACTGTTTTACATACTAGCTGATCTTCTTATAATGAGAATGCATACATTTAAGTGTAGTGGATATCCCTGTGGATCTGATTATTTTTATAATTACTGTATGTTATGTTATTATACTCTAAACTAGACTATTTGGAAAATACATTTAGAAATGCAACTGGTAAATACACTGAAACATGCAACGTGACTTGTTATGACCTACAGTATGACAACAAGTGTCCAGGAAACATTTAATTTGATGTTGCTAATGGTGCAGAAATAACACCTTTAAAGATTGCCTTATCTTTTGGCACATGAACGGTTTCATGAATATTACAAATACATGCATATTCAAAGGTCTACCTTCATTTTTGTTTTTATAAGGCATAATGTTAAAACGTAACGCTGTTTATTTGTTGTATAAATAATCATGTTAGTATCAACACCAAGCTGAGCTGATTTTGTACCAAAAGCCAAACTTTGGATACTGTTTCAGTTCTAAAAGTGAACTGAAATAGCACAGACTTTCCTAACACTACTAGCTCTATTCTAGCAATAACATTGAGCCCATGCTCAGAAGACTTCATTATGTTGTCCGAAATGTCTACTTTAAATTGCAGGCAGATGTTTTCCACCTCACTTTCCACCAAAACAATTCATTTTCTCTCAGTTATGGTCTCCTTAGACATCCAGTCTTACCTCAAAGAACGTCCCATTTTCTGCCTCGTTGAAACGGCATGTTAAGTTGCATAGGCAATGAGGCACGCAACGCTGAACATTCGACTAGACATAATAAAGAGCTGGTAGGGAAAAAAGTTTGAACTTGACATTCGGCATAATTAAAAGGGCAGGACAGGTCATGCACATTTCACACACACTATTGCATGTAATGCTCTCCACTTGTTCTTACGGTCCCTAATCACAGAAGTGAAGAATTGCTGTCCTCTCCATTCAAATCAATGTGGTGTGGGAGTCATGGCTGCCAAATCCTCTAAGATTGATGCTACTTAGCTTTACTTTTCCGTTACATGTGGTCCATGAATTTTGAATGGCTTCTCTGCAACACGTTGAGAGCAGTGCACGGCAGCCTAACTGGGCTAGTTAATTAATGTTCCATGTTGAACGGATGCGGTATGACACTTGAGTTTCATTGGAGAGCATTACTCAGTCTTAAGTGACACTTTTTAAAACAAACAAATAAATCATTTTCTTTTTCACAACTTGAAATAAATTTTTGATCCAATGTTTCCAGAGTACAGATTTAATTTTACAGTATGTAAGCACAGCTTTGACAAGTATACCATAAATGGGCACTTAAAACTAAAGTGAAATGTAACCGTACGTGTAAATTAAACTCTTCATAAGATCCCGACCAGGAGTACAGATTGGAATCAAAAAACAAACTCAAAGATTGACATCAATGATATTATGTTTTGGGTGACTTCAGGCTTTTAGACGCACACACAGTATATGATAATTTTGGCATTTACAGTAATTTACATTTATGAGAGGGAACATTATGTAAAAGCAAAACAAAACTTCTTAGCTGCTCTTCGGCATAAAACTGATCTAAACTGTTCACTTTCCAGTGTGCGTCACCGGTGTATGTTTCAAATCATCTAAATGTATATTAAAATGTATATATTTTTTCTAGTCTGTTGTTTTAGTATTTTTTATTCACCCTTATTTATTTTAGATATAGTTCCTGAATGTTATTATTTACATATTTATATGTACTATTTAAATGCACAACACAATATGAAACAACCGACAAAATATCTTGCCGCACATCGTTTTATGCAGTCACTGCTGATTAGGACAAAAACACTGATCCTGGTTTATCTGAATAACATATTGTTAAATAACGATTAGTTAAATAACAAAAATGACTGTGTAATTACTAAGGAGTTATCCTGACCCATTTGCTGAGGAATGAACTATGAACGTGTATCTATTCCATTTGAACTTAGTATGTATGGTGCATCCTGATAACTATTTGTAGTCTTAAAACAACTTCAGTACAATAAATGAGAGTAATCAAAGATACAATATGAGTGGTCACCAACCTGGTACATTAACATAAAGGACAGTTCTACAGACCAAATTATTGACATTTCAAAAATAGTGCATCTTACTTACAAACAAATTTCACAGTAAACATCTGCATGTTGGAGATTGAGATTTGAGATTAATTTATAAAAGGGGGGGAGAGTGTTCGAAAAATGTAAAGCAGAAATAATAAAATGGACGAGGCTTTTTGCTGTCTGGATATGTGTGGTCCTCATGTTACCTTGAGCCTGTGTGTGCATTTTTAAGACAAACTAAATATTTAGCTATTTACTATCCACCAGCTGTCAATTTCTTTTGGTCGTTGTCTTGCTTCCTATGCTAAATGACCTCTTTGTGGAAACAATGGCTTACAGTACAAGCAGCTACAATTGAATTATTCTCTTTGATTGTAGTATTCAAGGCTTTAAAACAAAAAAGGACAATAGAGTATATATATATATATATATATATATATATATATATATATATATATATATATATATATATATATGTTGTCGGGGTCGTGAGCTTATAAAAAGAAATAGCTCATATTCATTCGCATTTGTATATGTTTACACAACACATGGGAATGTTATAAAACTGTAGTGAAATTGGAACTAAATTAAATTAATATAGATCAAAGAAATTAATGCTGCAAAATTGTTATGTGTTTTTTGTGTGGACAGGGACATTAAGGGATGTGTTTTCCTGATTTAAAACAGCACTATTGAAGATGTATCTTTCTGAATCTTATGGGTTAGTGGAGAACGCTTTGCAGTAAATTGACCCAATGCTGAGGACTTTATATTGAAAAAAATCTCTATATTGCAGTATATGCATACATTTGTTATATAAAGCACACAACTTAAATATCAGCAGTAGAGGAGAACTGAGGCAATTGTAATGTCTTGTACACAGTGTTGGTGAGTAACAGAATACATGTAATGGGTTTACGTATTTAAAATACCAAATAAAAGTAACTGTAGTGTTCCACTACAGTTCAATTTAAATAATTGGTAATTGGAATACAGTTAAATTCGAAAAGTATTTTGATTACTGAAGAGATTACTTTGCATTTTATTTTCATTTGTTTCATTTAATATTTAGTCCTTTCAGATGGAAAACATTTAAACATATAAATTATGTGATCCAAAGTGCATTTGTACAGCAGTGAAACACTTTCTTATGATGTGTTACATTCATACGAGCAGACAGAGAAGTAAGTTTGAAGTAAGTTTTGAGCAGAAGAAATAGTAAATTGTCAGCTTTACGCTAAGCTAAAATGCTATTTCGAACCATTTTACATGCACACGTTACCAGACACAATAATTTTTTTTATCAAGAAAATTCACGTTAGATCATAATTTCTTTTTTTCTATTAAGACCTTTGATATTAGGGCAAAAATAGAATTCTTGATAATATTTTTTTCCCTGTAAAAATATCTAAAAAACCTTAAAACAAGATCAATATTTAGGTTTTTCAGAGAATGTGTTTTTAACATGTTTATTTTGTCTTACTGTACTGGCAGAGATTTTATAGTCAAAAAAGTGAAAAAAAATCTACCAGTGTTGAAGAAGTAATCTAAAGTATTTAGAATATGTTATTGATGTTGAGTAATCTAAAGGGATACAGGAATACAGGAATAAAGGAATAATCTGTAGTGTTACACATTTCAAAAGTAAACCTCCCATCCCTGCTTGTACATTTACCATCATAACTCAATAGATTAAGAAACATACAGTATTTGTCCCATACTTTAATGAAAATATTTACATTGAAATAGACTTCATCTAAAATTGTATTTAATTCAAGACGTCAGAATATTATAATTACAGGGCCATATTACTATTAATAATAATGTACTTATATTAAACCACTATACTTAATATCAGATAAGAACTCAAAGTAACAATATTATTGCTTTAGTAGTGAATTTTCACATTGATATTAATTATTTTGCTGTCAGAATAATATGTTTGTAGCAAAATCCTAAATTAGACCTACATTATTAAAGAATTACAATTTTTAAAATGTTTATTAATTAAAATGAAAGTAATTTGCAGTCTTTGTATGGCTGAATTTAATTATCATCAAATCTCAATAAGTATGACATGTACATGAATCACAGTGATACATTGCAAAATTGATGTGAGTTTTAGCCATTGTGAGTGAGCTGTCACAATGGTTCTGAAAAGACTTTAAAGATCACACCAGACACAATTAAAGTGTTTTATCAACCTATATATATATATATATATATATATATATATATATATATATATATATATATATATATATATATATATATACACACTGTATATGCATCACTTTAAATGGTGTTTTCATCCAATGTAGTGCACATGTTGAATCAAACCATGAAGTGTCAAAAGGTTCATTATTGGTGTTATAATACCCCAAACTATATTTAAGTTTATTAGTGTATATTTTATTGATGTATAAGCAAGGGCTTCGCCAAACACCCCAGATATATTCATGCATAATCAAGAAGATTTGGCCAAAAGCCACACTAAACCCTCATGGTGACAAGTCCAAAACCATACTTAGGGAATGACAGTCAAGTGATGTTATAGTAAAAAATGTGTGAATGTGTGCTTGTGTGTGTCTTAATGTTTGCTTGAATAAATGCCCTGTGAGTTCAACACAGACATCATATAGTAGTTTGTTTGCCAAATTTGTATTTACAAGGAATGTGTCCAAAGTGATATAGTGACAATTTGGCAGGGCTGTTGCTTAGTTGTGCTCAAGGAAAAATAAATGCTGTGGTGCCATGTTGTTTATACTTTGATGGTTCTATCAAGTCTATGAACGTTGTTTGAGGTGAATGTTGTGAGGGATATCTCATGATCGCGCCTAACCACGTATTGAACCTTGACTCATAGAGGTTATAAAGAGAGGGCAAGATACATCCAATAACTTTCTTTGCAGTACGGATGATGCATTAAAGTCTAGCATTTTCTTGTGTGTTAACTGACCTATTATGGAGAAGCTGGAGATGACTGAATGCTTGCCATGCAGAATAAAATTATCAAGACAGCTTGGTAGAGGACAAAGAACTTCTTCAGCTGTTGCAGAAAGTCATTTTTTTCATTGTGCCTTCATTTTTTTTTCTATGTTTTTGATGAAAAAGTGTAAAAGAGATTTTTTTTTTATAAAAAAAAAAAAATAATTATAAACTTGATTTATAAATGAGATCCAGATGGAACCGCTAAAAGTAATTTGCACTATTTTAATTATTAACAAAGCTCAGCAGGTAACCATCAAAATGTGAAATTATGAATGCATTTACGGTTTCTTTTTTCCTATAATTTGTCTTTCCTGCCCAGTAGATGGTAATATGCACAACGATTGCAAATCCCTAAAAACAAAAGTGACATTGGAGATTTATAGTGAAAGTGATATTATTAGTGACTTAAATATTGACCTTCTTCTCACCCACATCTCTCACATCACTTCTGAAGACATGGATTTAACCACTGGATTACCTTTACGCTGGCTTTGTGTGCTTTATTGGACCTTCAAAGTTCTGGTCATCATTCACTTGCATTGAATGGACCAATAGAGCTGAGATATTCTTCTAAAAACCTTTGTTTGAGTTCAGCAAAAGAACGTAAGTCATACTCATCTGGGATGGCATGAGGGAAATTAAATGATAGGATTTTTATTTTTGTGGGACCTATCCCTTTAAAGGATTTGTATTTATTGGTATGTTTCAAAACTTTTACATAAATAGCTGATTTATGCTGCCCATACATAGTTATTGTTCAAATCAGTGAACAGTATTAGTATGATCACATTGGGGATACTGATGAAAGTAAAGCAGATGTTTGTGGCTGCTCCAGAAGTCCACAATCACCTCTGTTGTTTTTCAAGCATTCAGCAAATAGGTTGTTGTGGCTTCAAAGTAACACCAGCCATTAAACCTCCCATCTGTATGCACATTCACTGCTTTTCATAATGGGGCTAATCAGAGTTGTGTCACCTGTGAGCTTTAGGAATTTTGAAGAGGGATCCATGGAGATAAAGTCAATATACCAGTGCAGCTCATCTGAGAACTGCAAATCTATCAATACCATAGCATTGATTGAAATTCAGTTGGTTCTGCTGCATTTGTTTGGAAAATCTAGTCTGGGGGGGAATATACTGTAAAAAGAGAGAGAGAGAGAGGGATTATATCAATTACTGTTGGGAATCGCAGTCTTTTCAGTTTCATCATGGCATTCAGTCAGTATTTTTGGTGAGAAAACACCCCGCTAAGCTGTAGCTATGTTCCTTTCCTGCAGTCTACTCCATTTAAGTAGATTCCGTCTGCAAGAAGGAAAACTCCTTTGTTTTCAAGACCCTTAGCTGGGGATGGGAGTTGGAGAGAATGAGGTAAGACGGTAGAAGACAACATACTCAGTGTGAGCTCAGTGTGGACCAGTGTTGATATATACTCAGTGGACTGGAGTGTTCCACCTCTGAAAACAATCAAACAGCAACAGACAAATACTTGCAAGGGACAACAGAACTTTGGACTAGGCAGGGTATAGAGCTCAGTAGTGTCTGTCCACGTTTTAAGTGGCCTGGGTTCTGAAAGTATTTTCCAAATTTAGTTTCTTCTTATATATTTGAGGAAAATTGTTTTAAATGGTTTAAGCCTGGAGCCAAACAAACCAGCTTAACACATTCAAAAAGAAGTATTAATGGAAACAATAACAGTTGGACTAGGCAGGGTATAGAGCTCAGTAGTGACTGTCCACGTTTTAAGTGGCCTGGGTTCTGAAAGTATTTTCCAAATTTAGTTTCTTCTTATATATTTGAGGAAAATTGTTTTAAATGGTTTAAGCCTGGAGCCAAACAAACCAGCTTAACACATTCAAAAAGAAGTATTAATGGAAACAATAACAGTTGTATAAGGCTGTAGGTCTTCAAGTCTTTCATAATATTCAGTACTACTCGTACTGTCACTACAAAATCCCACATCTAACACTACAACACACCATAATGACTAAATGAATGCCCTTGTCTGCTAAAAGTTCATTAGGAGTAGCAAATACATAGATAGACAGACATGGACTACAAGCCTCAAAACTCCCATTTTTACTTTGTGGGTCTTTAACAGCCTTGGAGCACATGATCTTATACAGTATTTTAAATTTTACCACTAAAAATGTATTTTGTCATTTGAATAGCATTCCTGTTTCTGAAAACAATACTGTTGTTCTTTACTGAGATTTACTGAGACAGAAAAGCAATGATATATACATAATATATTTTAATATTAGTGTATATTAAGATAAATATAATGCATTTTAATTTAATAACAAAATTCCATCACTGTATTAATTTCATGTACAGAAATCAATACAGTGTAGAGAATGTTACTTCTATGTCTGTCTCATGTTCTGTGGTGCATGCTCTCATACACAGCCTAATGGAAAAGGTCAAACTAGCCCTATAGATGACATTTTCACCCACTCAGTCATGCAAATATAGCCTCTATAAATCAGTCACCTTTTCATAAGAACTCCTTTTGTCTAGGCCATTGCTTCTTCTCTTGCAAATAACTAGGCTCGGAGAGCAAAACCACTGTGGAAAACGTCAGAGCAAGAGACCATACTTGCCAGGACAATGGTCCCATTGAACTATCCAGTCATCCAAATTAGAAGTGACATTATCCACCGTGACCCAGACAGAGCTGATGAGAAGATGGAACGTATCCAGAGGGTCTCGGGCTGTGTAGTATGACCTAACGCAATATTCCTCTTTCAAAACAAATCAGCCAGCATTTCACTTGCCCTACTGAAATGAACCTAGCATAGCAAACAATATTGCGTTGTCAACACAAAGTCATGTCAAACATGGGAGTCTGTAATTTTCTTGTCATTTACTTTCTTTTAAAGCTACGCTAGCTATTTAAGAGTTTTTTAATAGAAATGAACAAAATTTCATTAATGAGCAAGTACACCAACAATCTGTGTTCCAAACCATGTTTTTGCCTTACCCCGATTCACTATGGTAAGCCTATAATAATGATTCATATTTTAGAGCTGTCGTGATGTATTTTGTGAGAAATTGCATTATTCCATCAGTCATCGTGCATGTTTACGCCATGTCCGTAAATAAAATAAAAAAGAAGGTCCAGCTGCTACAGTGCATGTATATGTGCGGAGATATTTGTGGTAGTATTTGGAATCTGAGTGAAGTATACAGTGTACCCCTAAGCCCGACAGAGCCGTTATAATAAAACACTAAACAACATGGTGACAACTCAGAAAACTGAAAGGATTAAAAACCAACCAAGAGATAGTTTTTCTTGCTCTACAGGTAAGATATTTTATCTGGATGATTGTTAGCTAGGTAGCTCTCTTGGCGCAGTAGTTTGTTAAATGGTGTTAGCCACTCTAATGGGGCATTTTGTTATGTAATGTGTTACTGCAGTGCTTGATTTCAATTTTTGAGGAAGGACAATGAAGAAAAAATCTTTATGCTGGTAACAGTGCCAATCTATAGACCAATTACTAACTTTGTTTTCAATGAGTCAAAATAACAGAGGAAGATACGCTACTTACCTGCAAATAAGACATATTTTTGGATATCCATCTTTTTCTTCCTTTCATTATTTATTTATTTATTTTAGTTGAGAAGTTGAGTTTTGTTATCGTTAGTGACATTCGCTCTGTTAAGTTGATCACCTGTAACCATGGTACTCCCGAAACCATCAGATTAATCTGCGCAGAAAAGCAGAGCCAAAGCCTAGCTCGCGTAATAACCAAAACAGTGTTCCTCCATAAGTAACTTGCAGCTCTTGACAACACTGCAAAAAAAAAATGAAAAGAAAAACATCCTTAGAAGCAAGATAATTTTACCTAAGAAGATAGTGTACGCTAATAAGTTTATTTTAGAGAAAATATCTTAAATTAAGTTTATATTTCTTAGACCGTTGTTATTTTTTGTCTTGTTTTAAACCTAACTCTCTCAGTTTGTGTTAGAATTATGTTTAAACAAAACAAAACAAAAAAATTAATAAATAAATGCCAATGGGGTATGAAAAGTCAGCTGAATTAAAGATATATTTATTCTATGAATGCAAATCAATATCGTACACAATTTAGATAATTAATATTTTATATTTTACCAGGAAAATAAGAGAAAAAATACTTTATTTATTTATGTATTGAACAATGTGCATATATTTACTGATGAAACTTACAAAAAAGCCATGATGACATTGGGGCTGTGGTGCAACAGTTAGTGTCCCTATTCTAAATATATTAAGCCTTGGTGGGTAATTCATCAAATGGGTAATGCAGATTTGACTTGTCCAGATCTCATTCCCCATTTGTCTCTTGATAATTATGTGTCTCTTTATGGTAGCTGTCTAATAAAGTGACAAAAGTCCCACAAATGGCAGTCAATTTATTATCAATGTTTAAAACATTTGATTGATTGAACGACACACCATGCAGCTGTAATTCACAAGTTCACAAGAATGTCTGTGATTATTATGACTCAGAGAAACAGCTGATAATTTAGTTTGGAGTGTATATTTTATAATAAATTTAGATGTGTTGTGAATTCCCCAGCCATATTTTGTAGTTTGCAAGTTATGAAAAACGGTTAAGTGTGCTAACACATCTTAGCATTTAAATCCATCATTATACATATTTTAAAAGACACTAATCTCATCAGTTTGAAGCAAGTGGTGCCTAATGAGTGTTGTTCTCGGAATCCAATAGTTCCCACAAACTTTGCAGAAACAATGTGAGTGTCGAGATGGTGACTATTAGTCTTGAAAATGCTTATCTCATTTGCAATACGGGAGAAACTTCCAAATGCACCTCCATATAAAAACATGGGACATGTTTCTGCCTTTGGCAAGAGGACAGTGTCAGCAGATAATGATCTTACAGGAATCCCTGAGAAAGTAGGAAAGCTATCAGCACTCAAGTCTGCTATTGTGAACCTCAGAGAAGTCACATTAAATTTTTCCTCAGGTAATTAAAGGACACAATAAAGGTTAGTTTAAGATGATAACTCAATTACCTAAGCCCCCTTTGTCCTCTTCTCGTGAACCAATGGCTTTTCTTTGTTGTTTTTCAGGCCATTCTGATTAATAATATGCAAAGGTGCTTAAAGGCACGTTGAATCCACTGACAAAGTATTGTTTTTGAGTTCTGCAGCAAATTGCAATTGCAAAACCAGGGATAGAGCTGTTACTAATGATCTGCCCACTGCCAGCATTCCGACAGCTTCCCATGTCATATGGAGGAGGTAATTAAAACAAACAGTGAAAAGGCCCTGTGGTCAGAACCGTTATTGTGACTGCAATAACTTGTGACAGGTTCTCTGTATGAGGCCTACACGATTTCACGCCACGGCAGAGTGCGTACATTTCACAAAGGTAATTCTCTCAGCCTTAAGCTCTTCATTCAAGAGTTAAGTTTGAAGAGTTTGATCGATTTTCAAGTGGAATCGACTGTTATACTTCAAAACTCTTTGCACAGGGATCAATTCTCTATTTAGTCAGATATTCAGTCGAGTAGATGCTTGTTTCTCCTGCAAATTATCTGCAGTTGCTTACTTGCAGAAGTGTTCAAATAACCCAAGAGTATTGAAGTTTCTCTTTGTGGATTGTCTAGGAGATTAAAGCTGTGTCATGACAACAGCGGAGAGCACAGGAAATTTGAATAGCTGAGATCAGGGAAATTTGAGTCGTAACTACTCTCAGGTGTTGAGAAAGCAGGCCACTGTGATGCACACACAGTGCCTAACGTACATGCTCACCCACACCAACACCCTCTCTCTAGGACGTTACTCATGCTTTGCGTGAATTAATCATCATAATTAGCAGCCCTTGTAGAATGCATCTTTCAAAATAGCACTGGCCTCACAGTGATGTAGCACTTTCTATTAAAACCAAAGTCATGTGTTTGTGTTAGGTGTCCTCTCTGCTGTACCTTATTAGGTTGAGGCACCGCTAATTTGACCTTGCTCGCATATCCCATGTGTGCTTATTTAGCTGTAAATTGGCACAAAATTGTCTTTTCCCTTCTCACATCCAGTGGTGATTCTTCAGTTGATTTGTATCACATCTTAAACGACCATAGTGCTGTGCTGAAAATAAACCACATTGCATCTTGCTTAATGTGATTTACTTAATGTGATTTCCTTGTTGGACCTTGTAAAACATTCCTTTACAATCAGATTTTAGAGTTTGTGTTAGCATTAGGATTAGGCTAAGGGATAGGTTTTGGGGTTCAACAACATTCATCAGCCAATCGTATCTCTGTGGTTTTAGGGGTATGTTAGGATTTTTGTTACATTTAAAGGGTTCATCGTTTTTTGTTTTTTTTTTCATATGAAAGTTGTTCCAGGACCAGCAAAGGATATTAATAGGAACATATTCTACTTGGGTAAATCACATCGTGATAGGATAGTCATCAGTGAATAGCTAGTACCTGTGCACATTCTTGTGGTGCAAAAGCCAAACAGCATTTCAAGGAGCTTGCACATGACTCGCATCGGGGAGTCAACACACCGCTCAACGCCAGCGTCAAACGATGCTTTATGCTTCACATGATGAGCATTGCCTAAAGCTTCACAGAAAGGTGATTTTGTGAATTTGCCATGCAAGAAAGCAGGAGCTGTTTTGTAAACAGAGAAAACGTGTATTTGGAGAAGAGATAAGTATTGGCAAATGTTTTCATACATTAACTGCAGAAAGTAATAAGAGGAATTGTTCATGTTAAAGGGATAGCTCACCCAAAAATTAAAATTCTCTCATCATTAGCTCACCCTCATGCCATCCCAGATGTGTATGACATTCTTTCTTCAGGAGAACACAAACACATATTTTTAGAATAATATTTCAGCTCTGTAGGTCTATACATTGCAAGTGAATGGTGAACTGAACTTTATAGCTCCAAAAATCACATAAAGTAAACATAGAAGTAATCCTTGGGGTTAAATCTAAGTATTTTGTCAGAAGCGAATAATAGGGGTGGGTGAGAAACAGCTAAATATTTTAGTTATTTTTTTACTCTAAATCTCCACTTTCACTTTTACATCTGAAAGTCACATGTGGTACCTGTTTAGTTTCACTTTCTCATCTGAAAGTGAAAGTTAAAGTGGAGATTTAAAGTAAAAAGGACTTCAATATTGTTCTGTTTCTCACCAACACCTATTATATTGCTTCTGAAGATATGTATTTAAACACTGGAGTCTTTTATGATTCCTATATGTGATTGTATGGACATACAGAGCTGAGATATGTTTCTAAAAATCTTTGTTTGTGTTCTACTGAAGAAAGAAAGTCTTATACATCTGGGATGGCATGAGGGTGAGTAAATGATGAAAGAATTAAAATTTTTGGGTGAACTGTCCCTTCAAGATCTTAGAGTGTTCTGGTGAATTTAGGTAATATTCTTATAACTGCAGTCTCTGGATGATATGAAACAATTAGGTAAATATTTATGAAGAAAACAATCGCACTATTCATTAACTTTTCATAAATTTTGACAGTTTTTAAATATTTCTTGTTGCTTTGTTCTCTAAAAGACATCATTAGTGTGGTAAAAAGTAGTATGAAAATCACTTTGTGTTAATTTAGACATGTAATTACAAAGACTTGGCGTATAAGCACATTTCCTGGTTATAATTGGTTGACGCATTAAAAGTTCAGCAACACTGAAACTGACTTTTCACTCCACAGAGTTCAGTGTTTTTGGCAAAGCTTCCAAAAGTCATTTGGTTTGGCTCAGCTGAGCAACTGCCATTGAGATAAATGGAAATGCTAATAGACGGCTCTCTCCTGGTATTAAAGCATCCTTGTTTCAGCTCACTTCAGATGAAACATTACAGTTTAGGTCTTGAGGAAAGGTCGAGACTTTCCTTTCTAAAGCAAGTAATTATTAGAAGTTTAGTTGACACTTTTACCCAAAGTGACTTACAGTAAACTGATTACATTACCCTTGGGATTAAACTGATGTAACTGTCTTGTAAACTGTCATGATTCGCCCCTTGCAGGGTTGAACTCCTTTTAACCTAAAAATGGCCAAGTAGGCAAATTATGCTAAATAGTAAACAAGGAGGCATGTTGCTGGGGAAAACAAATAATAACAATAATTTCAGCAGAAAATATACATATGATGTGTGTTTGGGAGTGTGTTGCTGATTTGCCCTATGTTTACAACTAAGACTAAATCAAAACCTTGAGACGTTAATTGAATTATGAATGTATTTTTAAAGTATTGAAGATTTTAAGGGCTTTGTACAGGTGAGTAATGCAATAAATCTAACTTATATTGCCTGGGCATACTTGACATACGGTATGTATCTATGCCAAATGCATTCAATAATGCTGCCCCAAATTCCACTATTTTGGAATGCAGTTCAAGGTTCATTGTAAAATGTATTAAAACTGCTTAATGCTATTAAAGAGGAAAAAAGGATAATTTGCTTGAAGACATGAAAAAAAGTAATGCTGTTCCAGTGTGATGGACGTATGATCAGCTGATCTGCATTGTATCTTTATATAAAAGGAACTTTAATCAGCTTCCCAGCTATATTTCACAAGTCATAAAATATGCATTAATGTAGGAGGGATTTCCTTTTCTTCTTACACACGTTATTGAAAAACAATCACATATCCTAATGTACGACAAGAGATCTAGCATGGTGAATTCAAACATGGTGAATAATTATTAATTGAAGGTTTTTAATAATACAAGATCTTTCCAGACTCGAGGTGGAGTCACTTCCCCAGTCTCAACTCAGCATAAATCATTGTCACATAAATCACAGTATAAATAACTCAACAGAGGAGCCTGATATGTCTATGCAGTTCTGCTAGTGTAACACCATCAAATCTAGTTGCATCACCCAGGAACTGATCTCAAACGCATATGCATTGATTTGAAAGGCAATGCAATTCCAGTTCAAATACAATGACCTTCATACTAACACTGTGAAAATGTACGTTCTGTTCTTTGGAGACAGCAGTTGTTAGCTAAGTCGATAAGGAGCAGCACCTGAAATGTATCATGATTTTAAAGCAGGTATGCCTCAAGGACTGATATCAACATGTTGGTGGATACCAGACCCATCATCTCTGATGTGACAGAGATCAATAAGAAAAGTTGCATCAAGCTAATCAATTACAGATTCATATTTTTCTTGCTAAGCTGATTGTAACCCTGAAGCTTTGTCAATAAATTAGAATGAATATCAATGGGATTTCCCATTAATGTTGCAAATCACACTCAAAAGATCATTGTACATTATATTACAAGTGAGTAATGCATGTTTACTAAACCAGTACGTTATAGCTCGTTATTAAGTAGAACTGACAGATTAATCACACTTGCTAAATTCAGAATAGCATATTACACATCTGTCCATGGCAAAAACAGTATGAGTAGTATAGCAGTATGCCATTCCGAACTAGGCCATTGTGTATTCTGCAACAGAAAGTTGTAAGTCCTGCTGCTGAAATGAATCTGTTCTTATTGAAATTCAAACCACTGCCCCCAGTTGCCAAAGCTGGAAGTGTTGTTGAGGTTAAAAATCCACAGAGTGCATACTGTATTAAGCCTACTGCCTACCCAACCCCAACAATAAACCTAAATTTCAGTTAAGTAAAAATGTCAGTTAAGAGAAAAAAAATGCAACCTCCGAATTGCCCTCACCATTGTTTATGTGAATGCAATTACTTTCTAGTTTCCACGAGACCAGAACCTGTCTCAGAGATTGATCACTTAACGCAATAGGTAAATCTAAACACATTTGAATTTGTGCAAAAATGGCTGATGGGGATGGCTCTTGTTAGTAATTCAGCAAATTGGGATCGATTTCAGTGTACATGTACATGTAACAAGAAAAATAAGTGCAACATAGTGACATGCAGCTGTACATCATCACACAATTAGCTAGGTAACTCCTAGCTAATCAGATGTCAGCCATCGCTTAATAAGTTCGCTCACAATCTATCACATTGCTGTTTCAGTGTGCTAAAACGGCAACCTCCACCACCACAAGCTGAGTCCCGTCCTGCACAGGGGTAGGCTCCTCGCCCCTGCCTCCTATCTCTGGCAGGATCTAATGGTTCCAAATACAACTTCTTCGAACTGCTAGAAGGGGCATACGCCAAAGAGAGACATTACATTCCTGTTTCATATTCATCAAATAAATATCATCTAAAACTTTACTCAAGTCTGTGAGTCTTCCTGATAGAACTGTAAATTCCAAAAGATTCAAGACTAAGGATGAAATTTTATTTCACGAAATTAAGATACAGTATGTCCAAGAGTTTATCTCCCGAACATGAAAATAGCATGAAAATGCTGTCAGACATGGAATAGCATATTTGTTTGTATTTTATGGCTTTTGTAAGACCTCATAGATATTAATGAGAGTGGTGAAAGATAGATGCATTTAATTGGGATCATTATACGGGGCTCTGCAGTTAATGTGAGCGCAGCGTAGTTCTAGCGGGAAGACTAGCAGCTGTACATCATCACACTATTAGCTGGGTAATTCCTAGCCAATCGCAGGTAAGCCATTGCTTTATAAGTCTGCTCACAATCTATCACATTGCTGTTTCAGTGCACTAACACGGCAACCTCCACCACCCCACCACCACCAGTTGAGCCCCGTCCCGCACGAGGGTAGGATCCTCGCCCCTGCCTCCTATCTCCGGCAGGATATGATGGTTCCGAGTACAACTCCCTCGGACCGCCAGACGGGGCCTACGCCAAAGAGAGACATTACTTTTCTGTTCTACATTAATCAAATAAATGGTATCTTAAACCTCACTCAAGCCTGCGTGTCTTCCCGATAGAACTCTACAGTATATGGAGTAACACTTACTCTCAAATATAGTGTCCATGGCTTTACAATTATCAAAATGCATAAATAAAATGTATTAAGTGTACCTTTGGCTCTCATAAACTGTGAAAACAAGGAAATAGATCCAATTAAGTTGTACACAGTGGACTTATGAGTGGCCAGAGGCTCTCAGTATTTAACAAACGTGTTTACCTACTTTGATAATGATGGTTTTGGGAAACACAGCCTAGAGAAAGAAAGAAATAAGAAGATCCTGGAAAACCCTGTGTGTTCCAAAAAATGTCATTCAGTATACTGTATGTTAAGAAACATATCTTGCATATGTTTTGTTTTCCTTTCGGAACAAAGTTAGGAGGTGTTGCAGAACTTTGCAAAAGTTAGCCAATTAATTGGATTTATCTGCAGGGTGCCATGATGTTTGTAGAGTAAATTCCTTTCAAAGCTATTTGTCATGCTTTGGCTATCTCTTTGGACACTCTAATGCAACCACATTCCAACTCAAGGGTCACCATAAGAGTTAATGATAAAGTCCTGCATCCCCACCGCTGAATCAACCATCTGTTTATCTAATTGAGTGAAATTAATTGTGTCAACCTAAATTACCGACCTGGTTAATCACTCTGCAATACAAAACTATAACTAAACAATATACTGATAGGATGAATTAGGCTTGAATGCAGGCTATAAAAAATCTACCCACAGTGACTAAGCAAATGCATGTGCTTATAGTATGCCTTTGGTTCACATGATATGACAGCTTTAATAATGATACATTTCCTGAACTCTTGATATATGAAATGTGACTCTGAACGTGTTGTTAGAATCACAGCAAACAGTTCCCCAAATTCCAATGTTGCATTTTGAAGTTGATTCAATTTGCCTTTGAAGTTGTTGCAATATTTTAATCATGCCATTTTAAAATATGCATGATGATGTCATGCACAGGTTTTAAAACAAAGTCACTGCAACTGAATAATTCTCACATCATCTTAAACAGCCTAGCACTTAGTAAGTAAAGCGTAACTGTAACAAAAAGCATCAAGGCAAAAAAGTTAGTTCTTACCTTAAAATTAGACAAATTATCCTTTTTTTATCCTTATAAGTATTCTTCAACATAATTGTCATTTCAGATAACATCTTTGACAAAAAAATGCACAAAACACCAAGAACACCTCTGCAATTGCACACCAGCACCCTGCCAATCACCAGGAATACACTAACCACCTACTAGCAACACATTAGCAACCACCCAGAACATCCTAGCAACCAGACAGCAATGCATTAAAAACCATTCTGAACACTGTATTAACCACACACAAAAAACATGGTCCCAACCACCCACAAAACCTTAACATCGGGACGGTGATTTTTGCATGTGCAAGCACCACTTACATTTTATTCTGAAAATTTAAAAATCTAGCATATGAGATCCCGTTTTCACATGGGGTGAATGAAAGGTCTCAGACAAAAAGAGAGAGGGAGAAAGACAGCGAGAATAAGGGAGACTCAGAATAGACATCAACTGCCGCTCAACCGTCTTGACACTGCCTTGCAGCTGCCTTTTTAATCAAAGCCCTTCCATATTGCTTCCACTCAGCTCTATCTAGGTCAGAAATGTTGACACTTCACTCCTACTCTCTCTGCTCTTGTCTAACAATGAGAATAAGGAAAAGCTGGTTAGATATTTTAATACAGCTCAGTAGTACCTGCTGATTTTGGCCTCCCTCACAGAAGGGTCACTTGATATTGTGTACACAGTGTAAGTCTTTCTAGACTCACATATTAAATATTTGCTCTGTTCCAAAACCTAGTATACTGCCTTTGGCAACTTACTTATAGTGCTTCCTAAGAAAATAATTTTTAGCTCAATTAAAAGGCAGTGCCGTAAACAATATTTTGTGTGCTATGTATTTCTATGCTGAGAGTATAGCATATTGAAATCAATATTGAGTTGAGTGTTCTGCATGGAAAGCTAACTGTATGGCATGCAGAATTTCTGGAAATATTCCAAATTGGTTACTTATGAGGTTCCATGATATTAGGATGCTACTATGTCTGGCCAAAAGGATGATGTAATCGATGACAAATATCCCAATGCCAATTGTGACACTCAATGACAGATGATGATCAAAAATATTGGGAAATTACAAAACCATGGAGGAGGGAAGTCACCAAATATATTAAATAATAACCCAGGGGATGAAATTAGCACCAGCCAATAGCCAAATGAAGGGTAGTTTATGCACAGTACCAGATAATTTTGCTTGTCTACCTGCCACTGTGCCAGGTGACCTGTAAGACCTTTTGGAGTGACACATGACAAGAAATGCTGTTAGACTCCAAGACACGCACACTTTATTATTTTTTTAAGAACAGATGATAGAAAAGCCATCAATACACTTTTCTGATTTGCTGTTTGTTCAGAGGCGTGCAGCGCGAGCGTGTCTCGTGGAACATGCGCTTGTGAAGAGTTCTCAATCTTTCTTCACTGTTTCAGTCATGTGAAAACATTTCAGCAGGGGATAGTGTCGTCTATGAGAATGCTGCAGATGACCTCAGACCAGTTTGCTTTATTTCCACTCTTAAAGGTTCCCCCGTTTATATATATTTACTCCGAAAGAAATTAAATTTAATTAAAATTTTTAAACATATGTATAACATCATGACCGCTCACATGAGATGAGGACTGTTGTCATATCAGTAACCGTATTAAAGCTGTTTTATTCTAAATGGGGCAGGGGCACCCTCATGGGAGCTGCCATTTTAGAATCACATAACCAGCTGAATACTACTCGTTTAATCTCAGTATTTTGTAATTTGACACTTTCACTATTGGATTTAATTTATCATGGCTAATTGTGAAAAGTGAATTTCTACAATGGCATCTGTAACAGGAAACTATTGATATTGAAAGATGCTGCATCCACACCAATAGGTGTCACTGTAAATCCACTTTAAGTGTACCTTTAACATGCATTGTGAACACAATTTAAATTATTGAGCACATTGAACATATTGAAAAATATGTGGCATATATATATAAAAAAGTTTTACTTTTATTGCTTTTCATTTAGTTATAAATGCTATTTGAATTTAGAAATATCTTTAGTTTCAGTTTTCCGTGTTCCAATAAATGAATCACTTTTTTAAAGCAAAACGAATAAAGCAAAATTATTACCCAGTCTATACCCTTGGCAGTGGTATTTAATCAGATATTGCAATATTTTTTGGTTTATAAAATAATATATTCGTAATAATATTTCTTGCATATCGCCCAGCATTAGATGCTACCTTAGAAGAAATCTTCCTATGTAGTGTATAAATTCAGGTAGTTCTTAATAAAATTCATTTCTTGCAATATACATGTATGCAATATATATACAGTATACAGTATATCCAGCCTTATCTTATTAATTTACGTAGCTATGTACGTTAATATTAGTAATATTTAAATGTACATGTTTGTACGTTTGTCTATACACTAAAACGGCAATATAAATGTTTGAAAGCATCTAAAACATATTTGTTTTTACGTATTTACAGCTTTAGAAACTTAAAATATTGACAAATACATTAAATACATTAAAAATATATTTGAATAAATCGATTATAAACATATTTGTACATTTTGACTGTATAATAGATATTTTAGATTCCTTAACCAAACCCCAACCTCTAAATATAACCACATTTAAACAATATAAAAACATGTAACAAAGGCTTGAATTTGGGTCTGTTCTTCACAGAAAGCAGTCTGAAGATTTAAATTATAGCTAACAAATGTATGTATTCATTTTATTACTGTTTTATGTTGTCTTTTGTGTTTTTTTTTTTGTGTTTTTTTTTTTAGCATTTTCTGAAAACTCCTTTTGTGTGCCATAGCAAACAAAAATAAAAATTGTATGCTTAATAAATTATTTAAATGATTCCAGATTTTTTATTCACTTTAACATTTTAAAGTTTAGTCTTGGTTAAAGTGATACAATCCTTTAAAACTTTGAATAGGGCAGCAGATATCACACATAACTGATTGAAACCATTAAAATGTCATGTTATAATGTCAGCTGCATTAAATAAATGTGATGGCATTTAACTAATCTCAGTGATTATAAATTAATGTAATTAACTGCTTAATTCTATGAAGTATTCAATATTAATCGATTCAAACGGTATGCATAAATATTTGTAAATTCTTATAGGTGTTAATACATAAAATGATGAAGTTTAGATGCTGCCAATATGAGTAGGTTTTGCTCGACCCACAGGCCAGCTCCTGCCAGCTATGCTAGTGTGGGCTGGGATATATCATAAGTGGGCATTTGAGTTGGGGTGGGGGGGGGGGGGGTGTACTCAGGCTAATAATTGAATGTATTTAAGTGGTGCAACATGCCATAATTGTTAAGATCATAAGGCCCAATATAGCTATATTTTACATTCATTCCCCATATGAAAAATACATTGAAATAAATTGACAAACATTGTATATGATCATAAGATTGAAGTGGGCCCTGACAATCTTATTCTTGGTATACTACCTCCAATAATAAGAAATTAAATTAAGCAATACACTTTCAGAATAATTAAAGAAAAATATAAAGACAAAAACAAAGACAAAGTCCTCACGAATGCAAGGATAGAGTGTAGAAAAATATATTAGATGGAGAGATCAATAACATATAATTAAACACCTAAAATTTAACACAGATGGGAACTGCATAAGTAATTATATAATATTAAATGATGACCATTATTTCTGTTTGAGTTGTATTTAAGGTATAGAATGTTATTTGTGCAGGGTTTGTGGCTAATTCAAACAAATTCTTGTGCTCCATGCAGCGGAAAATATTTAATGCTATGGATTTTAATGCTTTAATAAAAAAAGTTACAAAAGGGGGCCTGGGTAGCTCAGCCAGCAAAGATGCTGAGTACCAACCCTAGAGTCACGAGTTCGAATCCAGGGCATGCTGAGTGACTCCAGACAGGTCTCCTAAGCAACCAAATTGTCCCAGTTGCTAGGGAGGGTAGAGTCACATGGGGTAACCTCCTCGTGGTGACTATAATGTGGTTTGCTCTCAGTGGGGCATGTGGTGAGTTGTGTCTGGATGCCCTGGAGAATAGTGTGAAACCTCCACATGAGCTATGTCTCTGCGGTAACACACATTGATGGTAACTGACGCAGAGGCAACTGAGATTCGTCCCCAGTCACCCATATTGAGGTGAGTCACTACGCCACCATAAGGACTTAGAGCCCATTGGGCATTCCAAATTGACCAGATTTATTTATTTATTACCCCCCCCCCCCCAAGTTACAAACATAACTTTGAATTTGAAACCAACCAAAGGTCATTCGGATACATGGCAATGTTAGAGTGTTAACAAAACACATTTTTCACTCTCTCTATTTTTTCTTCAGGTGGGAATTGTAAACAAAATAGTCTATGGTATCAGAGTGGGACAGATCTTAGGGGAGCAGGACTGAAACATTTGTGTAGACCTCTACATGCAGGCTTTTCTGGGTGGGAGTTGGACAAACCTTGAAAGTTGCAGGTGGGAGTGGGACAAAATCTTGCGGGAGTGGGTTTGGAAAATACATCCCGTGAAGACCTCTACTTTATAATTCAGGTCCAGTATTTCATGAACACCCGTAGTGTGATTTTGGGGAACGGATGAGGAGAGAGAGGGAAATATAAGAGGTAGCCTGTGGTATATTACCAACAGCCACATGTTCATTGTTAGAGGCACCACCAGGTCACCAAAAAATAGAAAAATGCTTGAATGGGTGGGCAAGACTCACGTTTGGGTAGGCTCAGCCCACGCCTGCCCATGTATACATCTGACCCAAACTTTACGTAATACATAAAAATTCTTATGTGATCATGTTGGTATATCTATGAACTTTCTATGAACTGGTTTGTTTGTGAATTTTGCAGTACTTATATAACTATAATGTTTCTTTTGAAATTCAATACCAGTCAAAATTTGGACACAACTACTCATTCTTTATAGATACTGTATACATCTTCAATGTAGCTACAATTCCTGGGAATCTGTTTAAACAGTGTTCACGGTGTTCCCATGAATGTATGAGGCTTGTTGGCTGTTTTTCCTTCATTTTTCTGTGCAACTCAAAATGGTAAAAAAAAATAATAAAATATAATAAAATAAAATAAAATATTAAAGTAATTTATGTGTAGACACAATTTATATTTCTATTCAAAACTGATTTCAAGCATTTAAACATAAGGTTTCCAGTCAAACATTACACTCATGAGAAACAAATTCAGTCTAGCATATCTACATTTTCAACTAGTAGTGTTCTTATTGCCTTCAATCCACATCAACATAGTTTTTACCTGATCTGAACAATACATTATCAATTTTTTTGCACATTGAACCAGGTTAGGTAGATTAGCTCTTCAAATTTTCCTTCTATATCTATATATAACGACTGGCGACCTGTCCAGGGTGTACCCCGCCTTTCGCCCAATGTTAGCTGGGATAGGCTCCAGCCCCCCCGCGACCCTGTACACAGGATAAGCGGTTGTCGATGGATGGATGGATGGATGGATCTATATATAACAAAGTACTGTAGACAAGACTGATGTAACTCTGTATTGCTTTTCCAACCTTTTCTACACCTGAAGTGTAGAGACAATCTGCTCTCTATGTCACGATTTGATCAATTGCATTGATATTACTCAGCGATGCAAAATGCATATTTCTCAGAAACTTCCACTTATCTTCATGTCAAATATTACTTGAGAAACAGGGAGTAAAATCTCTGAGATATACTTGCTGTGTTTTATATATTTATACATTTATGTTTTCACAAGACCTGCACCAGGTAAACCCAGCTGATTTAAAATACAATATATTGGTAGGCATTTATATATAAAGTGCACACATACATTATTTATATCGAACCCACGGGGTTCTCCGTGCACCGAGCGGACAGAGCGAAAGACCTCTCAGGTAAAAGCAGAGGTGGAGGTGTATGTTTTATGATCAACAAATCATGGTGTGATCAGAGGAATGTACATTTTATCAGGTCTTTCTGCTCTCCTGATCTGGAATTTCTCATGCTTCTGTGTCGACCATTCTGGCTACCGAGGGAATTCACAGCGGTCATTATCACAGCTGTGTACATCCCCCCCACAAGCCAACACAGACCGGGCACTCAGGGAACTGTTTGGGAGTATAAGTCAGCAGGAAACCGCGCACTCTGAGGCCGCGTTCATTGTTGCTGGGACTTCAACAAAGCCAACTTTAAAACAATAGCACCAAAATACCACCAACATATCAGCTTCAACACACGAGGGGACCGGGTTTTGGATCATTGCTAATCCCTCCCCCGCCCACCATTTGGCAAATCCGACCACTCTTCCGTTTTGCTTCTGCCCGCTTACAGGCAGAAACTGAAACGAGAAGCACCCGCCCTCAGAATGATCCAGTGCTGGTCGGACCAATCAGACTCTATGCTACAGGACTGTTTTGATCACACGGACTGGAAGATGTTCCGGTCCGCCTCCGATGACGACATTGAGGTTTACGCTGATAGCGTAACGTGTTTCATCAGGAAGTGCGTAGAGGACGTGTTCCGACAAAAACTATACGGATCTACCCCAACCAGAATCCCTGGGTTAACGGCGATGTTCGCGCGGCACTTACTGCGCGGACCACCGCTTTTAATTCCGGGAACGCGGAGGAGCGTAAACAAGCCAGTTATGCCCTCCGTAACTCCATCAGCGCAGCCAAACGCCAGTACAGGCACAAAATTGAAGGACAGTTCAACACCACTGACTCCAGAAGTATGTGGCAGGGAATTAACACCATCACGGACTATAAACGGAATAAAAACTCCGCCATGAACACCGCTGCCTCTCTCCCGGACGAGCTTAATACATTTTATGCTCGTTTCGAGGACAACAACAACACCGCCCTCGCGGAGAGAGCACTTGCGGCCGATACTACAGAGGTTGGTTCACTCTCCGTCTCTGTTGCGAATGTAACCCGATCCTTTCGACGGGTGAATATCCGCAAAGCCGCGGGTCCAGACGGCATTCCGGGCCGCGTCATCAGAGCATGCGCGAACCAACTGGCTGGTGTTTTTACGGACATTTTCAACCTGTCCCTCTCCCTGTCTGTAGTCCCCACATGCTTCAAAACATCAACCATTGTTGTGCCTTTACCGAAGCAATCAAAAATCACTTGCTTAAATGACGCGTCCTGTTGCCCTCACCCCTATCATCAGCAAATGCTTTGAGAGGTTGATCAGAGATCACATCTGCTCTGTTCTGCCCACCTCTTTGGACCCATTGCAGTTTGCCTACCACAACAACCGCTCCACTGATGATGCCATAGCATCTACAATACACACTGCTCTCTCCCACCTGGAAAAAAGGAACACGTATGTGAGAATGCTGTTTGTAGACTACAGCTCAGCATTCAACACCATAGTGCCCTCCAAGCTTGATGTGAAACTCCGGGCTCTAGGCTTAAACAGCTCACTGTGCAGCTGGATCCCGGATTTCCTGTCAGGCAGACGTCAGGTGGTTAGAATGGGCAGCAACATCTCCTCATCACTGACCCTCAACACTGGAGCCCCGCAGGGCTGTGTTCTCAGCCCACTCCTGTATTCCCTTTACACACATGACTGTGTGGCAACACATAACTCCAATGCCATCATTAAGTTTGCTGACGATATGACGGTGGTAGGTCTGATCACTGACAATGATGAAACGGCCTACAGAGAGGAGGTGCACACTCTGACGCGCTGGTGTCAGGAGCACAACCTCTCCCTCAATGTCAGTAAAACCAAGGAGCTTGTGGTGGACTTCAGGAAGAAAGACAGAGAACACAGCCCCATCACCATTAATGGAGCACCGGTGGAGAGAGTCAGCAGCTTCAAGTTCCTCGGTGTCCACATTACTGAGGAACTCACATGGTCCGTCCACACTGAGGCCGTTGTGAAGAAGGCTCACCAGCGCCTCTTCTTCCTGAGACGGCTGAGGAAGTTTGGAATGAACCACCACATCCTCACACGGTTCTACACCAGCACTGTAGAGAGCATCCTGACTGGCTGCATCACCGCCTGGTACGGCAATAGCACCGCCCACAACCGCAAAGACCTGCAAAGGGTGGTGCGAACTGCCAGAAACATCATCGGAGGTGAGCTTCCCTCCCTCCAGGATATATATAACAGACGGTGTGTGAAAAAAGCTCGGAGGATTATCAGAGACTCCAGCCACCCGAGTTATGGGCTGCTCTCACTGCTTCCATCAGGCAGGCGGTATCGCAGCATCAGGACCCTCACCACCCGACTACATGACAGCTTCTTCCCACAAGCAATAAGACTTTTGAACACATGATCTCTCACGATGAACAATCAGCACTGCACTTTATTAATTCTGTCAATATATTCTCCCCAATTCAATTAGTGTGTATATATTTTTATATACCCTTATCTAGTTTATGTGTATTCTACATTGTGTGTATTGTGTACATTTGATATGTAAATTGTTGTGTAATTATGTGTACATTTGTTATGTAAATTGTGTTGTGTAAATATGTTGTTTATTGTAAAGTGGTTTATGTCTCGTCACTGTCATTACTGCAATGTTGCTCGGAACTGCACACAAGACTTTCACCTACTGTTGCACTTGTGTACATAGTAGTGTGTCAATAAAGTGATTTGATTTGATTTGTGCATTTGGATAAACACTGAATATGCCTAATACAATATCAACGTATTGACAGTATCTAAAACGTTAACACTTTACATATTTTGGGACTGAAAAAGTGTTTGCGAATGTACAGCCGCAGGTAACCAAATTCACTCTTCAAACGCAATCCCATAGTGGGACTCTCATACATAACTAAATGTTGTAGAAACTTTTTTCTGTGAAAGACATTTTGAATGGCAAATTCATAAATAACATTCAGATGGGACTGGTCAGTCAAGTCATTTGCACTATTTGCACTATGGATGAATTTAATTCAACAAGGTTTAATTAAAAGCTAATTAACTGAATTCAGCAGGGAATTTTATGAGAACAAACTGTCTTTCTGTGATCAAGTAATAATGTCTGGAAAATTATGCTCAGCTGTGAAATGAGGAACTAGAACCAGCTAACACTTAAAGGTTTTGTAACTGTTTTGTTATACTGATATTTTAATGTTTCTGAAGAATCCAGACAAGAGCTATCCCCTGATGTTATCTGCTTAAAAATCATAATGAAGTAAACAAATATTGTGGGAAGTGGTCATACATGTAATGTATATTTTTTGAGTTGAGAATCTTCCAACTGTGTCTAATTGGGGCCTCCCGGCCGAATTAATGAGGAAATGGGGTAAACTGGATTCTATGTTGGTTTTTGCTGCAGCTCAAAGAGCAGAATATACAAGATTTGCGTATTAGATCATAGAGTAAGTATTTTGTTGCTTAGTGAGGATATTACAGGATCTCGGTTCAAGCCCAATACAGTTTATCCAAGACGGGATTGCGTCAACCTCTCGGTTAGAGTTAGAGTCGTAATCTACCAGTTCGAGTCCAGGTAAGAGACAACCTTCCGGTTTGAATCCGGATCATGAGGTACCTATGTCAGATCTAGGATTTCTACGACAGGGTTAAAAGTTTTTGTGTGAGTGTTGTTTTTTTTTTTTTTTTTTTTTTTTTACTAAACAACTACTTGCTTGACATAAAGTGCCTCTAAACGTGCGACCAGTTGTACTCTACGAGAAACTTAAAATATTTGATCTTTTTGCGCTTTCAAAACGGCCAGTAGGCTTGGATATGGCTTTGAGATCTCTTATGAGTAATTTTCTCACGCAAACAGTGCCTTGCCCCCCTCTGGTGTCTTCCCACCACTAACATCCCAGTTTTGCCCTTGCCTTTGCGCTGTGTTTCTCCAGCAAAAGTGCACGGCTTAGTGTGCTGCAGGCGATGCAAGTCTGTAAGGGCATCAGCCTGATCAGAGGGCTCTTACCACATGAGACACCTTGGCCTTTAGTAGAAGCCTGCAGACATGGATTGCTCAAATGGGTGTCATGCCACAGAGTTGATCAAAAGCTGCCGAGTGGTATTGTGTCACAGAACCAGCAAGAGTAACCAGAGGCATGTTCTGTGCTAGCTTTAAGGGCCATCACAAATCATGCATATGATATTTTCCTTTTCCTCTTCCTCTTTCATCTGATGGTATTGCTGCAGTCACAAATGTCCAGGATTCTGTAATCACTAATTAAACCAGCATAAATCATCCATCTTTAGAGGAAAGTACAACCATATATTTGAATATGTTAGTCCTATAGGGATGACTAAAGTACTGGTACTTTGGTACCATGTTGATACCAAAGTAGCCAAAAACAAATATTTCAATACTGGTATTTCTACAGTATTGACAGTACAGACTCAATTCAATATCTGATTACTGTCTGAATGACAGGCGTCTGCTTTTGAGCATGTGCATGTGTGTGCATATTCACAGGAGAGTGCTTATGCCTCTAGGTAATGTACAGTATGCTGTAATGTCAAATGTTCATCTCTGTCAAAATGCCATTCTTGGTGACGCATTAATGTAAACACAGTAGGTATGCCCAAGTCAGAATATCAGAATTGTGCATTTGGCCCTGCAGTGTTAATACTGCCTTAATAGATCTGCCGCTGTTTATTATGTAGTTCATTTTAATCTAATAGGAATACAAACAAGAAAAAAAAAGAAAACGCCTCTCTCTGTTCTTTATTGCTTTTTGCTTGAATACTTACATGAATAATTATGCAATGTTAACTCAATTGAAAATACTTGAAGCCAGATGCTGTGTTGTTGTAAATGTCATGCATGGTTGTCAAAGTTGAACATGTTCATATGTGATGAACTACACCTGTGGTTACTCTGCTTGGACACATGTGTGAACCTGAGAGAAACCAACTTCATACATGCACTAAAAACACCATGAGAACAGATTGTTAAAGGTTATGGCAAAAGTGGCTCAGGAAAGTGGTTACTCTGAGAAAAATTATAGCATTTGTTTGCAGATGCCACTTGGTTTGATATTTTGTTATTTAATGCAATGCATTGTAGGTGAATGAGATAAAAAAAAATAATAATAATTTAGCCTGCAATCAAATGTATGTTGCTTTAGCAATGTCTGGCTGGTCACTCAGCTTCATCTCCATTAAGCTAATCCTTAAATATCATAACATTCCTCACAGCGGAACCAAGATTTTAACATATTATCTTAACAATCAAACAGTTCAAGGATCAGCTCTGTCACAGGACAACATGAGACTGAAACACACAATAATTGGGTCCATCTAACAGTACAGCAAGCTGCAATTTTCCATGCACCTTTCTTAACATAGAAACGGCCCATAGTGTTGGATGCCATCCAGTGACCGTGAGTTAATTTATTCACACCAATTCTGATTAATGGTAACTGACTCCAAAGACATTAACTTAATCATGACTGAGCAATAGGACACATGGCTTTTCAAATTGGTTTTTGCAGGGGATGTTGGGTATCCTATTTTTCTTTGAATTAAAACCCAATTTTCAGGAGCTGTCTGGTAATTAGCAATGACACTCGTCTGATGGATGCCTTGTCCTTTGCCATGCAAGGTTCTGTGAGCTGGGATATTTGGCACACAAGAGGGGGTATGACAGAGAGCAGCGCTACACTCCCATCAATCCACCTCCACCTCTCAATAGCTGCCGGGTGATTGATTGACACCTGCTTACTGGGCTTTCAGCCAATAAAATGATGAGATGATGCAATTGGTGTGCTCTTTCCATAACAAGATCTTAAAGGTGAAGTGTGTAATTTCTATGCCACAAAATGCATCAAATAATGACGTTGACCAACCCTAGTAGAACATATATATTACACACCTCTAAGAGATAGTTCACCTAAAATGAAGATTCTTTCATAATTGATTTTCCTGTGTCGTTGCAAACCTGCATGAATTTCTTTGCATGTGAGTTGTATGGACTACTTTTATGATATATATATATATATATATATATATATATATATATATATATATATATATATCAAGTCAAGTCAATTTTATTTGTATAGTGCCTTTCACAACACACATCGTTTCAAAGCAGCTTTTCACAAAATCAGGCATTAACAGAAGATAAAACTGTAAAGTCTATAATGTCGATGAATCATCATTGTTTAATTAGATAAAATGCGATTGTTAATCGTGTTTAAAAATAAGTAATTAAATAATAATTGTATTAATAACCCCAGTGAGCAAGCTGAATGTGACTGTGGCACGGAACACAAAACTCCATAAGATGTTAATTAATGGAGAAAAATAACCTTGAGAGAAACCAGACTCACTGAGGGCGCCAGTTCCCCTCTGGCTAACGTCATGAATATAATGTAAATATTACTTATGAATAGTTAATGTCATGGTTTAAAATTATTAAACTAAGTAAGTGGTTTGGTCAGTGTTTAAACATCGATTTTGTTTGAACTGTAAGATTAATTACCAATGTCTTTGAAGTTCATCCTGGATTAACTGCAGAAGTTCACATAGATGCAATTGTCCTTGTTAATTGGCTGATGAAGGCTTTTGTTGGCAATTGTTAGTCTATGCATTCCATTTCCAGATCGTAGTCCATCAATAGACCGAGGTGATGCAAGCAGAGTTCAGGGATGTGAAACGCAGTTCAACCTGGCAGGTAATTTCGGTGAGGTTCGGAATGGATCCTGAATCCAAGGTTCAGACAATGGCATATGAAGTATCCCATGTCTTATGCTTGGAGTTGGCATCAGTTCATCCTCTGAAGTCCATCATAATAAACTGAAGTGATGTTTGGCTGGCACTGGCTGCATTTAGTCATCATCATTTAGTGACAAGTAGCAGTGGAGTCCAACACGAAGCAGGAATGGTGCTGGATCCAGCTGGTTCTGGTGACCTCAGGATAGGAGTCCCGAGGTTGAGACAGGAAAACAAATAAAATAATATAACCATAGATGCCATTCAATTTATTGCATAGTTATAAATCATGATCAGTGTTTCTGGTTTCTGGTTTCTGGTTCCGGCAGACCCAACTAAAGCAGCCTAATTGTGTGTTGGAGGATAAATTAGGTGTATGCCTGGCTAAATAGATGAGTCTTTAGTCTAGACTTATACTAAGGGAGTGTGTCTGCATCTCGAACAGTGTTAGGGAGACTATTCCATAGTTTAGGAGCCAAATATGAAAAGGATCTTCCTCCTGTTGTGGATTTTGATATTCTAGGAACTATTAACAAGCCAGAAATTTGTGATCGTAATGAACGTGATGGAATATACCGTGGTAGAAGGTCACTTAAGTACTGTGGAGCTAGACCATTCAAAGCTTTGTACGTAGTTAACAGAATTTTAAAATTAATACAGAATTTAAGAGGTAGCCAATGTAACGATGATAAAATGGGGCTAATATGATCATATTTCTTGGTTCTCGTTAGCACTCTGGTTGCTGCATTTTGAACCAATTGAAGTTTATTTATTGATCTTGCTGGACATCCTCCCAGTAATGCAATTCAATAATCTAGTTTTGAGGTCATGAACGCATTAATTAGTTTTTCGGCATCAGAAACAGAGAGCATGTGCCTTAATTTAGCAATATTTCTTAGGTAGAAGAATGCTGTTCTACAAACATTGGTAATTTGATTTTCAAAGGACAGATTGGTATCAAATATAATATAAGTATATATATAAGTTCTTCGCTGTTGAAGATGATGTAACAGTACATCCATCGAGAGTCCAATTATATTGTAGTGGCTTATTTTTAGAGTTTTTTTGTCCAATAATCAGTACCTCTAATTAGTAGTTTTGTCAGAATTGAGTAGAAGGAACTTTCTGGCCATCCATTCATTTATTTCACTGATACATTCTGCTAAAGAAATATGAAGTTGTATATCGTCGGCATAGCAGTGGAAACTTATTCCACGATTCCTGATAATATTTCCCAGGGGAAGCATATACATGGAGAAATGCAGAGGCCCTAAAACTAATCCCTGTAGCACTCCATATTTTACTTTTGTTTTGTTTGACAATTCCTCATTTACATAGACAAAGTGGTAGCGGCCTGCTAAATATGACCTAAACCATGCTAATGCAAATCCACAAATGCTAACATAATTATCTAGCCTATTCAAGAGAATGTCATAATCTATCAATGCAGCACTAAGATCTAAAAGCACTAGAAGATAAATGCAGCCGCAATCAGATGATAAGAGCAAGTCATTTGTAACTCTGATAAGTGCAGTCTCTGTTCTGTGATGAGGCCTAAATTAAATTCTTCGTATATACTATTTATCTGTTGAAATGAACATATTTGGGAGGATACTACATTTTCTAGTATTTTTGACATAAATGGGAGATTTGAAATCGGTCTATAATTAGCCAGTTCTCCAGGATCAATTTGTGGCTTCTTAATAAGCGGTTTGATAACTGCCATTTGAAAGTTTCATGGGACATGTCCTAAGCATAGCGAGGAGTTAATAATATTAAGAAGAGGTTCTGAAATTACAGGAGGTACCTCTTTTAAGAGCTTTGTTGGTATAAGATCTAACAAACATGTTGTGGCTTTTGATGTTCAGATAAGTTTTGTTAGCTCTTCATGAACTATGACAGAGAAGGATTGAAGTTGCATGCGAGGAAAATTATTAGACACTGTTTTCTGAGGTGCTATGACAGATGATTACATAATTCCAATTTTATTTCTGATTATTTCAATATTATCTGTAAAAAAATAATGAAGTCATTACTCTTGTGCTGTGACGTAATATCTGGTTCTGTTAAGGCTTTATTCCTAACCAATTTAGCCACAGTACTGAATAAACATCTAGGATTGTTGTGGTTATTTTCTATGAGTTTACTAAAATATGGTGACCTGGCAGCTTTTAGTGCCTGTCTGTAGCTACAGACACTATCCTTCCATGCACCACGAAATACTTCTAATTTAAATTTTTCCACATGCGCTCCATTTTCCGAGCTGCTCTCTTGAGAGCATGAGTGTGATCATTGTGCCATGGTGCAGGGCTTATTTCTTTAATTTTCTTTAATGGAAGTGGGGCGACAATATCAAGTGTGCTAGAGAAGACTGCATTTATATTTTTTGTTATTTCATCAAGTTCTTCTGGGCTTTGGGGTTTATTGAGTGTATGAGATAGATCTGGAAGATTATTAGTGAAGTTATCTTTAGTGGTCGAAAGAATAGTTCTACCTGAATGATAGCATGGTGTAGATTGAGTAAAATTAGCTGATTGCAGCATACAAGAGTCGAGATGTCATCGCTCTGCTGCAGAATTTCTATATTATCAACATCAACTCCATATGACAGAATTAAATCTAGCATGTGATTATGGTGATGAGTTGGTCCTGTTACATTTTGTCTGACTCCAAGAGAATTGAGAATATCGATAAATGCTAATCCCAATGTATCATTTTCATTATCTATGTGAATGTTGAAGTCACCAACAATTAAAGCTTTATCTACAGTAACTACAAGATCTGATAAATAATTAGCAAATTCACCAAGGAAATCAGAATAAGGACCGGGTGATCTATACATTGTAGCAAGGACTAAAGATGACAGAGATTTTTTATTTATATCTGACAGTGTCACATTAAGCATTATTAGTTCAAAAGACTTACATTTATATCCTGTCCTCTGAGTAACACCAAAAACTTTACTGTAAATTGTAGCAACACCTCCTCCTCGACCCTTTAGATGAGGCTCATGTTTATAACAATAACCTGGGGGAGTAGATTCATTTAAACTAAAATATTCATCCGGTTTAAGACAGGTTTCAGTTAATCAGAGCGCATCCAATCTATGATCTGTAATCTTTTCATTAACAATTAGTGCTTTGGTAGAAAGAGATCTAATGTTTAGTAGCCCTATTATTATATGAGGTGTAATTTTAATTGGTTTATTTTGTTCAAGTTTGACCTTGATCAAATTTTTTCTAAATTATTTAGTGAGGGTATTGTGTTTGGTAGTTTGGGGAACAGACACAGTCTCTATGAGATATCTAGGTGATACAACTATGTGTTGTAGTTTTTGTGACCTGTGTGATGTCTCAAGGCAGCTAGCAGATGTTCCGATTAACCAGTTTATCTTCTTCCTGACCTGGGCCCCAGTTAGTGAAATACTATCATTATTAAGACTAAGACAAATTACTAGAGAGGAGAGCGGCACCTTCTCTGTAAGGATGGAGTCCGTCTCTCATTAGCAGGTCAGGTCTACCCCAAAAACTCTTCCAATTGTCTATAAATCCTATTTTATTCTTTAGACACCACTCAGACACCCAGCCATTCAGTGACGCTAATCTACTATAAACCTCGTCACCATGACGAGCGGGGAGGGGACCAGATCATATTATAGTGTCTGACATTGTTTTTGAAAATTTGCACAGGGGGTTCTCTGAAGGCCCGAGAGGACCACTGAGTGATCCAAGGAGAGGAACAGGCAAGGCCGGGGAGGGTTCAGTCTCCGGGCGCCTTTCAGGAACCTGATAATCCAGTCATGCTTACCTAGGGACTTGCCATCTACTGTGTCGTGGTGGGCTGCGATAGCAGCTACATACACCTTCAAGGTGGAGGGGGACAGCCTCCCCTCCAGTCTCTCCTGCAGGAATGAAAGCACTGAACGAACTGCGCACCTCTGCGGATCTTCAGCTAGAGAAGAACACCAATTTGCGAACAAGCGGCACTTTAGGGTGTAAAGTTGCCTGGTGGAGGGAGCTCTGGCTTGGTTGATCATGTCTATGACTGCAGGTGGTAGATCCACTAGATATTCTGCATCCCATCCAGGGGCCAGACGTGGAGGTTCCAGTGGTCTGGATGCGGGCCCCATAGGGTGCCCCGTCCCTGAGAAAGAAGGTCCATCCTCAGGGAAATATTATATACGCTATCGTCGTGGTGCTGTCTGAATGGATCAAGACGTGCTTGTCCCAGATTAGTGGGAGAAACCTCCATAGGGCAAAAGATACAGCCAGCAACTCTAGGCAGTTGATGTGCCAATGCAGCCGGGGTCCTGTCCAGGGGCCAGCGGCAGTGTGACCATTGCACACGGCATCCTAACTCTGTTGAGAGGTGTCTGTGGTGACCACAACACATCTGGACACCTGCTGCAAGGGGATTCCGGTCCGCAGAAAGCAGAGGTCTGTCCAAGGGTTCTAAGTCTGACAGCAAGAAGGGGTGATTGTCACACAGTATTTGCTGTGGCGCCATGCCCATCTCGGGACTCGAGTCTGTAGCCAGTACTGAAGCGGTCTCATATGCATCAACCCGAGTGGTGCGGCTGCAGCTGAGGATGCCATATGTCCCAAGAGCCTCTGGAATTGTTATAGAGGAACCGCTGTGCCAGGCTCGAAGAGAGCGAGGCAGCTGAGCAGTGACTGAGCGCGCTCGTTGGTGAGGCGCACTGTTATTGAGACTGAATCTAACTCCATGCCGAGATAAGAAATGCTCTGAACAGGGGAGAGCTTGCTCTTTCCCAGTTGACCTGAAGCCCTAGACGCTGAGGTGTCTGAGCACCTGGTCACTGTGAGCGCATATTAACTCACAAGAGTGAGCCAGGATGAGCCAGTCATCGAGGTAGTTGAGAATGCGGATGCCCACTTCCCTTAGCAGGGCAAGAGCTGCCTCTGTGACCTTCATGAAGATGCGAGGGGGCAGGAACAGGCTGAAGGGGAGGACCTTGTACTGATTCGCCTGGCCGTCGAATACGAACCGTAGGGAGAGTCCTTCAGGTCAGAACAGCCACCTGGATGACCCAGGGTTTGAGGAAATAACTCTTTATTGAGAATGTGGGTGCCGCAGCCTGAAGGCAGTGCAGCAAATTAAACAAGGATACTCCTCCCGGCCCTCCACTGGGGCACAGAGTGGTCTTGGTACCAGCTCCGGAGCGAACGACTGACTGCCTGGGTTGCCCGTCGCTGGTCCTTGAAGGGGTCCTGGAGACGGGGGGCATTTGCCACCTTTGTGGTGCTCGATGCTGGGCCTGGTTTGAGGCGGAGCTGCCTGTTGTTTAGCCGCAGGGGGATGCCCTCGGTGAGCAGGCGGGGCATGGGGCATGTTGGTTTGGCAGTGCCCCGGCAAGAAGTTTCTCTTCAGATTCTCCTGTGAGAAAAGATAGCCGTGACCGCAATGTTGCCATGGCTATGTTCTCGCACTGAGAACATGAACCATTCATAAAACGCTGCCTGTGTGTGATCACAGCCCAGGCACACTAGGCAGCTTTTATGACCTTCAGAAGTGGAGAGAAATCAACCGCATCCAGGAACTACACAGAGGCGGAAAGACATCTTTAAAAAGATGCGTCCTGAAAAGGACGTTCAACTCCTGCTGTGTATTACTCTTTTATGAGTGGGAACACTTACTCTTTTAGAGGAAATAAACTCTTTTCAGTAGGAGAAACACTCTTTCAGGCAATGAACGCACTGTTGAATCGCCCAGGGGCATATACTGCACAGCGTGCAGAGAGAGAAAACGCTAGCTGGAAATGCGCCATAGATCCAACAGCAGTGCTTCTTGCCAACAGAGGTGAAACAGTGGTGAAATCAGCTTTGCTGTTGCACAACCATTCGGCTCAGAAGAAACATTTTGACTGACACTCGCTGCCCTGCTTCCCTTTATACCTGTATGTCTGGGGCGGAGCATGCAAATTCTGTCTTCCAACTTAACATTGGCCTTTTCTCAGGTTCAGAGGTACGTTTGGCATCCCAGGAATACCCCTTGTGTCACTTCATTCGACACAACGTCGAGTGAGTGACAGAAGGGGAACGGGTATTTTGCACACATTTTACCACCATTGTATGTAGGGTAATTTGCACGCATGCTAAATTTTGGAGGGAATTTATGGTCTTGAAATGTGTGAGCTATGGACTAGATTAAACTGTCCTTGTTGTACCTTATTAGGTAATGAAATGCATAACGGAATTAGTCGCATTCGACAACCATTATAAATTATATAAATGACAAATAACTAGATTATTTGTCTTAATAGATTCTCCACCATTGAAAACAAAATACAACGTCTAATTCTATCAGCTCACAATTTCCACTGTAAGTAATTCGCTTTAATAAGTGAATGAATAATGGCACTCATTGGAGTGATATTACTATCATGGCTTATTGAATATAATATCACTTGTATTTTAGTACAGCTTTGAAGCAAAATCATTCAGAAACAGGGATGAGATTATTTATCAAAATATACCACAGTCAAGTCGTCTTTGAACACAGACAGTGAAGATGAACTTTATAGAGTCTATCGACAATGCCTTAAGAACATTGCATCATTCTTTGAGTCTACATCGATTTGCTGTCGGATTACCCAAAATATTTAATAAATTCACCTGCAATTTGAGCACAATATTGGAGGTGTTACTTGCGTGTCCTTGCATGTCAGATTTTTCATCATACACAAACAAATGTTTACATACTGAACATGACATGTTTTTGTGGTTGTTATACATGTAGGTAATAAAACATGAAAATCACTGGTTACAAAATCATATTGGTTTTACACATCATTGCATTTTATCAAGTTAAACCTTATAGTTACCATTCTTAGTAAAATGAGATAAATCATACAAAATTAAAGATTATATTTATCAATTATAGGTGATTCCACATCGCTACACACATTTTAAAGAGTTCCATCAGTCTATAATCGTTAATTTGTTAAATACAAACATTACCACAGTTTTAAGTGATTTTCAGCGTTATCTAGCAAGGCTAGATTAAGATCTTAGAGTTCTTAGTGGTCCTTGTAACCTAACAAAAGAGAAGTCTGCTTTACCTGTGTGTGGAAGATCAGTTTGCAGAGGGGCCTTTCTGACCAATCAGGACACCTGGGCCATTTGATTTATGATGGTGAAACATTCCATACTGGAAGGCTGTTTTTTTCCTAGATCCAGATATATGTTGTTTCAATTCTCCTGCATATATAATCTTACACTAGCGCTAACAGGGATCGCTATAGCAACTTTGTTCTCTGGGAGCTTCTCACGGAAACACGATCCTTCACATCATAGATGTGTCAAACCATTCTCATTGGATCTCTAGAGAGTATCAGATTCCATATTTGGACAAGTCGCATGTTCAGTGTGGGGTCAATAATAGAACCACAGACTGTGAACAAGAGGGTGCTCAACGCACATTTTTGTAGTTATGGAATAAGGCATCAAACTGGATCATTTGGGACGTAGCTGATATAATAAAAATTTTATAAATACATACATATAACTTTGGATTGCTTTGTCCTATCAATATTTCTTTCCTGGTATAGGTGACATGTTGGAGAATAACAACAAAGTAAATTATTTGACCATCAATACTTCCTGCGTAAAGGTAAAATGTCAAACCAAATAATGACTGAAAAGTTTATTTTTAGCACTCATGGTTTGTGTGTGTGTGTGTGTGTGTGTGTGTGTGTGTGTGTGTGTGTGTGTGTGTGTGTGTGTGTGTGTGTGTGTGTGTGTGTGTGTGTGTGTGTTTTGTCAGCAGTGTTGTAGCATAAGAGTATCTGAGCGGGATCAGGATTCTTACTTTTTGAAAGGTTTTCTAAAAATGTGTACCATGCAATTGATGTTCTTTGCTTTTTTAGAGTTTTAATCACTTAATTTTGGGTATGCAATTTTAGCATTAAACTTTACAAAAACATTTGGTGATGTTGTGATGTGATGTAACAAACTATACTGAAGAGTTCTTTTTCACTTGTTGTTTTTGTTTTTGTCATCTGTCTTCCTGTGACAGGCTGTATTTGTGTTATTGTTCAGAAAGTAACAATGCCACTTCACTGATTTCATATTTCTTTGCAGAAACTTTACCATGAACTGAGGAACGTTTTGAGTAAATTTGTAGCCCTTGGTCCTGCAGGTTTGTTCTCTGAAACAGCGATATAATAGGAGTCCTCATTGTACCTTTGTAAAACTGGGTCGTGCAGGCCTTAGATGACTTACACATAAGAAGTATTTTTAATGCAGAATGCATGCTCTATTTTATAGAAAGGGAAAAACAGCTATACTAATTAGAATGAGAACTGAGCTTGAGTTAGTTTGAACTCAAGAGATATATCAGTAGGTGAGTTTCTATACAATAAACATACATGCAGGTTTTATGGTATAAAGATGAAGGAAAAGTAGATTGAAAAGTGCATTGTGCACTGTTGCACATACATATATGATTAAATTGTTTGCACAGACCTATTCTTTCTGTATAATTATGGTAACAATTTACAATAAGGTTCCATTTGTTAACATAGGTCAACAATGTTAGTTAACATGAACTAACAATGAACAATACTTAAGCATTCATTAAGTAAGGTATAATGTACAGTCAGCCGGTTGTTAATCGCACAGTAAACCCTGACAGGGTGATTAGGACCCTGACGTGAGAGGAGGTATCTTGAATCAGCCTGAAGGGGTTTATTTTGCAATAACAACTCACTTACTGTACATTATCCCGCTTATTACATGGATATTAATCAAATAATTATATAATATAATATTGATTTTCCATTGCAATTTAGAAAATAAATTGCTGAACATCTGGAATCAACCTCTGGTTTCCATCAGAGATCTGTTGGTGTTTACTTTGTTAAAAACCCTGGATGGCGCCATTGACCAATCAGAATTGAGTATTCCAGAGAGCCATGTAATAACTGATGTTAACAAATGGAACCTTATTGTAAAGTATTACCATTATTATTATTAATACAAGTTAATTAAAAAAATATATTAATTTCCCACTCGTATGCAACTATTCATGAGTTTACTACAATCTGGCAAAATAGAAATTACTGTTTTTAACAATGTTGTACAATACATTTTTGCGTATAGTTATATAGTATTTATTTTTGTGACTTGTTATACATATCACATTTTCCTGGTGAAATGAACACTAGAGGCGCTAAACAATGACTTTTATTTCCTTTCACACTAAAGCCCAAAGTACACCTCGATTTGACACGAAGGCTCGGCGTCTGCGTACAGGAGAACGCGAGCCTGTCAAAGTATACTACATTTGACGATGTGCACACACACAGGCGGTTGGCGCATGCGCACAATGACTGAACGAGACACCAGACTATTTCTCTTCAGGAGTTTAGACCTATAAATATGTATTTATATTCCTTCATACTCAAGTTATATAATTACAGGTATCCCCAGATCTCCTCACACATGCGTTCTTGACGTGCACATCCACTGATGACGTGTTAACCTTCGTCTCCTGTTGTTTACCGGCAATAACATCGTCTTCTAGCTTATCTTTGTGACAACAACGGCTCAGATGTGAGATTTGCAACCTTTTGGACCCATGAATTAGTGCAAATATTTCCAGGCACATGCGCATTGTGCACGTTCAAAGACTCAAGGTTAGAAAAATCGGGCTGCACGTGTTCAGTGCTCGAGCACTCTGCTGATGATGAGAATTACGTAACACGTCATGTACATGAACGGTCAAGCGTAAATAAAGAGTATACATCTTCAATTCATTCATCTTCAACCGCTTATCCTGTACAGGGTCACGGGGGGCTGGAGCCTATCCCAGCTAACATTGGGCGAAAGGCGGGGTACACCCTGGACAGGTCGCCAGTCCATCGCAGGGCCACACATATACAGACACACACTCATACTCACATCCACACCTAGGGCAATTTTTGGAGACACCAATTAACCTAGCCTGCATGTCTTTGGATGGTGGGAGGAAGCCGGAGCACCCGGAGAGAACCCACGCAGACACGGGGAGAACATGCAAACTCCACACAGAAAGGCCGGGGCAACCGGGGTTTGAACCCATGACCTTCTTGCTGTGAGGCGACAGTGCTAACCACTGCACCACCGTGCCGCCCCTAAAGAGTATACTTTGGGCTTAAATCAAAACACAAGTAAAAGAACAGAGATTATCAGTTCATAAACTCTTCACTCTGTTCTTCACACAATGCTTATGACAATCTAAATACTTTTACTATATCAAAACTACATTTATAAGCTGATTTGAGCACAATCAAATCAAACTTATTGTTGTGCTTGTTACACAAAGCACCGTGGTACGAGTCCTGAAGAGAACGCAAGTCGATGCATAATTCAAAAGTGTCATGGAAGTTCTGCAAATTTATGTAGTTGCTTTAACAATTGTCTTTTTTTTATCACACATTTGCTTTTTATGACACTAAAGGTTAGGTTTAGGTTTTAGTTAGTGAGGTAGGTTTTGGTGGTTTAAAAATCAATAGAGCATTTGCTTAAAAGTAGTTTGGGACTCAACTCACTTGTACCGCCATTTAGTGGGCATTTCACTTCAGAACGATACGTGATGATGTCAGTCACCTAATTTACATGATATCAGGCTCATTTACTGAATTCAACACTACTTATCACACTACTTCAGAAACATTGAGATAACACAATTTGGTTTCACCGTAAACCAATTTATTGTCCATTTGTTGTCTTGCTGTTTTTGCAAATCGCTTTTCATTTTTGTTTTCTCATTTTGCTGCATTTTTAAAAAGCTCATGCTGCTTGTGTCAGCAAATATGCGGTTTATCATGTCAGCTGGAGTCCAAAAATGCAATTGCAAATGGTAATTTGTTGACACACACATATTGTCTACTTGTTTCAATACATTCTCCAAATATACATACATATTTCCAACAAAAACGTCAAACGTTTAGTAAACTTTAATAAAAGTTTGTAATTGGAAAACAAATGTAAATGTGAGAAAAGCTGATTCAACTGGAGGAAAGGGGAGAAATCCAATTTGGTAATAATCACAGTTTTATATTTATTTATTTATTTATTTATTTTCTCTCTGCTTTGCTCTTTTAATTATCTCTAGAATGTAGTCCTCTGGCCATTTCAAGACATTTGAATCGAATTTTCCCTATTCATTTAAATTTAAACTGAAGAGACTAAAAACAAATTGTAATAAAGCACACACACACCTCCCAGGTAAAATAAATAAATCACTGTGTGTAGTTAAGACAGTCTGTCTAGCAATTATGTGCATTAAATTGTCTTTGTAAAGTTATTAGTGTGTTAGCCGTGTATATACCCATACGACATATGTAATCATATGTCATAGGCTGATTCTCTATCTTGACTGAGAGTGAAGGGTTTAAAATTTGTTTGTCTCATCCTGCAAACAATCACTCTGTGGACAGGCAAAGCAGGGGTTTGTTTCCTCTGAGCAAATGACATGCCCTGAACAAATTAGATGAACATGGTATTGTGTCAGTAAGAGATCCATCCATGTCATTTGTTGTTACGGTTGTGGTAATTATATGTCTGCAATATTTGATTTGTTTCCTGCAAAACTGTCCTTTAAATTAACTGTGATAAGAACCAAGGCAACTGCAAGGAGAATCACATTGGAGAGAAGCAATGGCATTTTTCAGATGTGAAAATAAATTATTTATCTTTAAAAGCTAACATATAATCAACGTTACATATAAAATATATATATATATACATATATATATATATATATATATATATATATATATATATATATATATATATATTTTAAAGATTATTACTTTGTATAAAGAGTACCTACTGCCCTCCCTAACTATAGATGCTAGAGTTTGCTTGTGCTTAATCAGTGTCATCAACCTTTCCATGTGCTCAAACACTCTTCGTCCATTTAGTTTTTCCCCTTAGTGGCAGCTGGATTAAATACACAACATTCAAGATTTTTCTAATTGGAATAAACAATTATTTTAAATAAAAAATAACCCCCTCCTCCCCAATCTTAAATACAACACACTTGAATACATAATTAAGAACGAGTTTTAAAATAAGATTGAAAACATACACCGAAAACTACAATATACAGGACGGATAAAAAAAAGCAGCATTTGTACATTGAAAAGTTTAAAAAAAAAAAAAAAAAAAAGCTATAATGAGCACTCCCGCATTACGTGCTCTTTCCTAATGGTTACGTCCATTTGCTAAAGGAGATCTAGCAGCAAACTCCACATGAACACTATTAAATGGTCATTAAAACAATAAATAAGGACACATAAAAATGTATAATGGGACACCTTGACAGGCTCACCATCACAAGAACATATTACAATACTATGTCTTAGTGCATATGAAAGTTAAACAAAATGCTATTTAATTAAGTGCAGGAAGTGTACAGTGTGTGTGTGTGTGTGTGTGTGTGTGTGTATATATATATATATATATATATATATATATATATATATATAGTATATACACATACATATATACTCAAACAGCTGAAGCAACAGCAAACCACAATACAATACAGCATGTGTTATCATATGGAGTTATTACAACCCGTATGTAAGTCATACATAATTCACAAGCTGGCTATTTCTTTTGGTCTCGCACGATGTTGGTTGCATAAACTCGGATGACTTCATCACATGCTAATTCCCGGACGTCTAATGTGGATGTAAGCATGAGTTCCACGCACGAGGCATAAAGGACATGCTTATTAATATTATTCCTTTACCCAAACCCCCTATCTAAACTTAACCAATCAGTAGAGTGTGTAAACATGATAGGAAGCTGTTGTGTGTGACAGAAGCAAGTAATTGTTGCGTATTAGATGGAAACGATGTCCATCAACATCATTGGCTGTAGTGAAAGTCGTGGGAATTCAAACGAGGGCAGTCGCGCAATGTCATGCGAATTAGCCAGATTTAGAAAAGTAATAGAGTGAGAGTGTGTTGGTTATTATGGTACATACATAAATCAGCAGTGGCGGAAATACACAGCAGTTACTGTATCTTGTTCTGCAAGATATTCTGTTTCAAGTTTCATTCTGTTTCATTGTTAAATCATTCTGTATATCCAAGACAGAGGTTATCAGTTGTTAGGCCCACATTGCTTACTTCAGGAGAAATTGCCTGTAGTTATAGCTGTTAAAGAACAATCACCTTGTGTTTTTCCAGGATGTTACTCTTTGGTGGTGGATAGTGTTAATTTTGTCACCTATTTTTAATTTAGTCTTAGTCTTATGCCAAATGTCCTTGTTAGTTTTAGTCATATTTAGTCATTCACATATCTTTTTTTGTTAGTCAAGTTTTAGTCGACTAAAAGTCTCGTCATTTTAGTCTAGTTTTAGTCAAAAGAGAATTTAAGGTATCTTAGTCAAGTTTTAGTCAACTAAAAGTCTCGTCATTTTAGTCTAGTTTTAGTCAAAATAAAACTCAATATATCTTAGTCAAGTTTCAAAACATTTTAGTCTTTTTTTAAATAAATTATTTCTGAGATTAATTCTGAGATAACCATTTCAGTCAAATAATGTTTCACACATCTCAAATATTGGTTAAATGTCATAATTACCTGACAAAATACACTTGTTGAATGATATGTTGAATTCACTTTGTTAAACGTGGCTGGTTTTCTGATTTAAGAGACACATTCACAAATTATGAACTTGTTCTGAAGAGTATTTTATTAAGCAAATAAGTTACATAAAATATATATAACCTGCATAATGTATGTGCCACATCACCATAGCTAACTGGTTAAATTTACAGCGTAGATGCCTAAAATCAGCATTAGCTTATGAGACGTATATTTAAGTTAACTTCCCTGAATGTGTGGGTGGTTAGCCTTTAGATGTCGCTTAAGGTTGGTGGTGTTTTCCCCCGATATTTTTTGTCTGCAGTGCTTCACGTCAGTTATAATGACACATTCAGACTTTTTGTCAATATCATTGTACCTAAAATACGACCAAATATCGAGCCTCTTCCTTCTACCTAGCATGTCGTCGTCGCGTGTTCGCCACTGTCTATGATTGTTGTGTTCTTGCTCCATGTAGTTTCGTGTTGCAGCCACAGGAGTATGAGACCTGTAGCCGTTACTTGAGCAACAGCGCAAACTCATTCAGGATATTTTGAAGGCGTAACAGCTGAATATTCTATCTCATGGTGAAAAAGTAGAGACGATTGTATACGAAAATGAAGAGAGATTTTATCTTAGTTTTTATTTTATGCAAAACATTTTAGTCTCGTCTTTTTTCGTTAACAATAATGCATGTTAATTTAGTCTTAGTCAGCGTTTTTGGACATTGGTGCAGTCTCGTTATCGTCTCATCTTAGTCATGGAAAAAAAGGTCGTTGACGAACATATTTAGTCTCGTCTCGTCTGACGAAATTAACACTAGTGGTGGATTGTGACAAACTTGTGCTGGAGACTTGGCCATCCTGTGATTAAGGGAAGTCAGGACTACGCACAACAGACCACCCTGGAAAAACAAGGGCGCTAAAGAGGCTCACACCAAAACAAAAGAATGTGAGAATGGATGTGAGATTTTGTCTTTAATTGCATGACGCTGATTTTGTATGGAACAAACACATTGTGTGCTGGCTCTCCTCAGACCAGAAGGCAGGGAATGCTCGGTCTCCCTGCCAGCTGCCTGAACATACGCTGAAAAGCTGCTGGATATTTTTAAGATTGCCTTAGAGAAAGTTGAGGTGCTCAGAGCTGTTTTTTTTTTTTTTTTTTTTTTTTTTTTTTGTCTCTTGGCAGATTTTGAAGAAAGAATTAGTATCCAGCTAATAGGAGTTTGGTGTGCTGCCTGACAGTTTGCAGAGTAATCAGGTTCTACTGAATATTTCCAACTGAAGCATTAGAGAATCCACAGAAAGAACTTATACCTATTGCTTATTTTAGACAGGCAGACAGACATGCAGCGGAGTGGGCGAGAAAAATGTAGTGTAGAATGACTAATTAAGATTTTAAGTTAGAAAAGGGTTCCACTACGCCACCCTGGGAATTTCACCCAGCGAAAATCAATAAAAACACTTGGTTTAACCCAAAAAGGTCACACAGGTTGTTCCAAAACAAAAGGGTAAGGGACGTGGATACCAATGTACAACAATATTTTTTCTATTTTAACAATAGAGTCAGATGGGCCGTGCACACATTTCATCATTTAATTGTGTATTAAAATTATAATGAGTACAGGCAATCAGCGTGGTTCGTAATACAAACACAAACACTCAAAAGAACATCAAAGAATATACTTGTAACGAAGGGGGCAGATGAGGAGTTAGGATCTACTTGCAATTTTATTGAAAATAACACAAAGTCAAGCGAACGGTGGACACAGGAACAAACAAAAGATCCACGATGGGAAAACAAAGGTATAAACTCAGGAAACTTCTACGAAGGGCACTGGCAAGAACAAGGTCTAGGGCAGGCATAACATGAAACATTTACCAAACAATAACCGACAAGGGACAAGGTAAACATGAGGACTTAAATACAAAAACAAGGGGAAACGTAAGCCAATGGAAAACGAAAACTCAAAACAAGACAACAAGACAATAAACTAAAACCAATGACAAACTAGAACTGATAACAGGGTAATTAAACAATGAACCAATGAAACTCAGACACATAGACTAGGAGGGAATTATGGGAAGTGTAGTTTTGGGGATGGCAAGGGAAAAAACACAAGGCAGACAGAGGATCGTAACAATACTGACTTAACACAGAGTGCTGAGGCTTACCAGGAGAAGGTAGGCTAGTAGAGCACAGCGATCCCCTATAAAACGACACTTCACCCACAGGTGCCCAGAGGTGTATACTCACACTCACATAAGCACACAGGTGAGTTGGTTGTGAACACACATCAATCAGCATGTGACAGGCACCACCGCATTTAGCGGGGAACGGCTATCCCCCCTACATTGGCCCCCTACAGTTTCAATTGGAACAAAATAACACTTTCCATGCTCATGACAATCTCATTGGCTCAAGACATACACATACTGACAAAATGATAACAAATCTCTGTGAGTCACAAAACAGCACTTTCAGAGCAAGTGAAAAAGTTTTAAATGGAAACATGCCAAAAACTAAAACAAAGACAAATTTAAAACAAAACAGAAACAAAAGAGCCAGAACAAAACAAATCAAAGAAAAACAGCAGAAAAAAAAACAAGAGCAAAAAACAAAAAAAAAAAGCAGCGTCAGATGTTCAGCCCTGCAGATTCAATGCAGACAGATGCGTTTATTTCACCTATAAAAAGGACAAACAATTACAAAAAGATAAAAACATTAAAACTCTACGTGTTTTAATCGCTTTTGTGTATGACTAATGATTTCACGCTGTGGAACTGTAGGAGCGACAGCCATAAACACACAGAACGCCAAGGGCACAAGCAGAATGGAAGAAGGCAGCAGTCAGACAGTGATGCTCGATACGAGCATCGCACACACAACCGTGATCTCATAGATAGATAGATAGATAGATAGATAGATAGATAGATAGATAGATAGATAGATAGATAGATAGATAGATAGATAGATGGATGCATGCTGTGTATCCCTATGATCAGATATTTATACAAATAAACAATACTTTCAGTGAATTGTACTTGATCTTTCACAATCATTCTCATCATTCCTGGTGCAGTCATCCGGAGGATGTGAGGCCCCGCTGTGCTTCCTTTATTTCTTTCCGCCTAATTGACGCCCTGGTCATCAGCACACATCAGTTTTAGCTCCAACTGCATTTTCATCTGGTGACAGTTTTAGGGGTCAGGCTAAATGTCTACTTGTAAGCAGGGGTCTTTCTTTAAACTGCTTTGTTGTGTGTCCTTATGTCAGGAATGTTAATATCCTGTATGTAAATTATTGCTTCAAAACATTTCAATGTAGGGAAGACAGTAGACAGAAGGCAACTGTAACTGGGAGCAAAAGAAATGCTCTAAATGGAATCACAATACTAATTGTAATATGAATAATATTAGTAATACTAATTATGTTTATTCAGCATATACTAAGTTCTCTCTGCTTTAAAAGTCAATTGAATCACTGAAATGTTCATCCAAAAAAATATTTTGAGACATAAAACATCGGTAACACTATTTTGCCATGTCTGTTACACATTGTACATTTTACATTGCAGTACATATTATCAGTTGATCAAATAAAAAATTTTTTTTTTTTAAATATTCACTTTTAATGCATAAACCCATTTACAATTGAAAATGTCTCTCAAACAAAGCTTCAACATAATTTACTGATAAATGACAGCACTGAACTCAGTCACCTGCAGCGGTACCCATGCAAAGTTTCCGACAATTCCAGTTCCAATCCTTCGTCAGAGAATGCATTTTGACATGTCTAAAGTTGAACATACACTATGTAAAATGCTTTGCATCAGTATATTGATATTGTACATTTCAGTGTCTATTCAAATGTACAAAATGTATGTGTACACACTACATACATATGCCTTTGAATTCAAATGAGATCACCCTGGAAATCCATAGTAACATTGTGACAATAAAATAGCTTTTTTTTTTTTTTTTTTTTTTTTTTTTAAATGAACCATTTCTAGACAGTTTAAGGAAGAGACATATTTTTGTTCCTTGAACAATTCCTGCTAGTTGTCGAACCCGGACTGTGTTCCTACTGGCATAAATCACCCTCCGTAGGGCACTTTAAAGGGAGAACAATCTTTAATGTCATGCTGTTAGATCGCTTCAAACTGAATTTCCAATAAAAATGACTCAAAACGTGAGTTCTAAATTACCGTTATTTTAGCCCCACACCTTTTAGACTTTCAAAGCTCACACAGTGCATGGTAAAGTCTTTGAAGAGCACAGGGACGTTCACTTCAGAATGGATGTACCCTCATTCAAAACAACAGCGGGAGGGGGGGGGGGGGGGGGGGGGTGCTTCATTCATAGTTACTTTAAAACTATTAACATTACAAAAGTTAACACGATTGTCATAAAATATCATTATTTAAATGTGGGCCATGATGTTTATTGACTGGATGCTCCCTGGATGCCTCAAACTAATTAAAGTGTTTAGATATCAGTTCATGCCTAACTCCAGTGAAAATACAAGCAATGATTTTGGTATTGAATGCAAAGCGCTCCGTTTCACTTTAATTTAACAACCGCGCAATGGAAAATGTTTTGCATTCATTCATACTGTACGTGAAGTGTTAATGGCATCAGGGCCGTAACAACAATATATTTTTAGATGGACAAGTCCCTCCAATAATCAGATATGGCCAGATTTATGGGAGAGTTCCAATGTTCCTGATCTCTCCACTGAGGTATAATTGTGAGCATTTAAACTATGATGCAATTTCATAATTTCCCTGGCGTAGATGCTCAGAATCAACAACACATCTGAATAAGTCAATTCAGGTAAATGTTTGATGTTATTTGAGGAAAATATGTTAACTCAAGAGCCTTATTTTAAGGATCCGGTAATGATACCAGAAGTGCTTCAGGAATGGTTATGAGGAGGTTACCCAATGTGACTCTACCCACCCTAGCAACCGAGCCAATTTGGTTGCTTAGACGACCTGGCTGGAGTCACTCAGCATGCCCTGGATTCAAACTCGCGACTCCAGGTGTGGTAGTCAGCGTCTTTACTCGCTGAGCTACCCAGGCCTCCCAATGTGAATTTTCTTGATTAAAATATATGATCGTGTCTGGTAACGTGCATGTATAATTGCTAGAAATAGCATTTTAGCTTAGCGTAAAGCTGACAATTTACACAAGGATTATTTCTATGCCTTCTGCTCAAATCTTATGTATCTGTCTGCATATGAATGTTACACATCATAAGAAAGTGTTTCACTGCTGTTCAAATGCACATTATATCCCATCATTTATATGTTTAAATGTTTTCCATCTGAAAGGACTGATGAAACAAATGACAATAAATTGCAATGTAATCTCTTCAGTAATGAAAATACTTTTTGAATGTAACTGTATTCCAATTACCAATTATTTAAATTGTAGTTGTAGTGGAATACAGATACTTATATTTTGTATTTTAAATACGAAATCCCATTACATGTATTCTGTTACTCCCAAACCCTGCCTATATCATGGTCTTTAACTTTCCACTAAGTTAAGAATAGATACTCTCATTCCCACCGGGCCATTTGTCAAATAACTTTAACTGTACAGCAAAGCCCAAGGAAGGTGTTGATTCAAAACAATGCAGTTCTTTAGTTTAGAGCAGAATAAACACATTCATTCCGTTTTGTCATACTGCGTGAGAATGGAAAGACATTAGAGGAAAAATGGCAGTTGCTAAGTAACCATTTTACCGGGTAGAACGGCAGATGGTGGTGGTGTGTTCATGAGTGATTTTGCACGTGTGTGTGTGTTTGCATGAGAGAGAGAGAGTGAAACTAGAGCAAAGTCACTGATGAGAGGACCAAGAGATCATCTATGTATGGGGAAAATTCCTCTCACCAACATGAATGTTCAAAACATCAGACAACTTCTAAAATCTATTTGAAGTTCAGCTTTGTCTTAGATCAAGACATATAGCTTTTGATTGCAGTGCAGATATCATGCCTTACTGCCAATACTTAGGGACCTAGTTAAGTTGTTCCATTGATTTAATAACTGTAAACTAACATGCATTACTGACAGACAAAAAGTTTGAAAGTCATTGTGAAGGTAAAATTAAACAAAATATGTGATTTTTGGAGCCATTGAACAAGCATATCCACATTGTAAAGTTTTAGTCTATTGCTACTACACATATTTGTTTATTTATTTTACAACCATTTAATTTGCTTCTGAGCTCTGGATGGTTGGTTATATTGATAATACAGAATCCATATTTTTTTCTAAGAACTCTTATCCAAAAATAGTTGATAGACCAGACTCATTTGACATAAAAGCCTCTCTGTATAAAGGTCCCCCCAAAAAACAACTTTGTTTTTCATTTTCAAGTCATAATCAGTCGAAGTATTAGTCATTAGTATTTGTAAGTCTTTGAACATTAATAGAGAACCCAGTTTCTTTTTTTGTCTTCTTACCATTGATGTGGTCTCAGATCCTTTGTTGTTCACACCACAACTAAATAATTCAAACCCCATGACAGTCACAATAATGACATTTGGCTAACAATACATTTTCATACATATAATTGTGATTATGATGATACATTGCCATACTTCTTAAGGTGTATGTGTACTTAATACTCATTCATATACAATGACATGAAAAATAATTTTTTTAAATGTTAAAATATTTCCAAATACTTAAAATATGTTTTGGTCAACTTTACATATAAACCGTTTTTAATATAACCCAGACAACCCTATTGTATATAGGAACTTTGGTTGTATAAATGTACACGGTATGGATTAAAGTGCCACAATTCTCCCACCATTATATGTAGGAAAGCAATATATGAGCTAGTAATTAATATAGTCTGTCCTTATTCTACATTATTATGTAAGGAAATTTATAATGGATTTAATTTAATATATAAAGATATATTATAGGTGTTTGTGACTGACAGCTTTTAAAATTCATCATGTATCTATGATACTGTAAACACTACATGAATCTGATTAAAAAAACTAAAAGGGCAACATGATTACAGAAATGAAAAGATTAAAATATTTTTATTAATATCATAATGTATGAAACAGTTACATTAAAAAATGTTTAGGGGTAGGGTCTAAATTTCCCTAAATGCAGACTAAGAGTTATTGTTGTGCATAAAACATGTTCAAAATAATTCAAGGAATGCCAAAAAACAAACCAAAATAAAACAATAAAAAGCAGGGTCACTTAGAGGGCTCAGGGCACAATAGAGGTGGTAAAGCAGTTGTTTGGTACAGGGGCCACATCAGGCTTTAAAGGAATAATTCACACAAACATTTAAAATCATCATGGTTACTGTTGTAACCTCCTTCCAACAGGACGTTGTGTTGAATGAAGTGACACAAGGGGTCTTCCTGTGATGCCAAATGTACCTCTGAAACTGAGAAAAGGCCAATGTCAAGTTGTAAGACAGAATTTGCATGCCCCACCCTGGACATATAAAGGGAAGCGGGGCAGAGTGTGCCAGTCAGGATTTTGCACTGAGGAGCCGAAAATAAGGTACGGCCATTTACAGTGGTGGGTCTAGTGCTGTGGTAGGAGGGACACAACGTCTCGTTCCCTCCTTCAGGGAACGGAGGTTACAACACTAACCATGACATTCCCCCTCTGTCACTCACTCGACGTTGTGTCGAATGAAGTGACACAATGGGTCCCATATAAAAATGTCATGCACAGACCGTGTTACATGAACTGTCGAGACAGGTGCAAGCAGGCTACTGCGTGCTAGAGGCACCTGTGTCGGCTGCACGTAGCCTTCCCCAATGCCCCCAAAGAGATGTCACATACAGACCTTAGGTTCCTTTGCACAAAGAGACAAAGAGCAGCTCAGAACATCTAAAACTCTGCGTGCGGTCCAAATAGATATGCAAAGCACGTACCGGACACAGCAACAAAAGGGCTGGGTTTTCCTCCTCCAGGGGCAGCACTTGCAGGTTCACGACCTGGTCCCTGAAGGGGGTTATAGGAACCTTGGGCACATAGCCCGGTCGCTGCCTCGGGATAACGTGAGAATGTGCTGGACCGAACTCCAGGCAGGTGTCGGTGACAGTGAACGCTTGCAGGTCCCCAACGCTCTTGATGGAGGCTAACGCGATCAGGAGGGCCATCTTCAGTGAGAGGACCTTGAGCTCAACTGAATCAAGTGGCTTGAAGGGGGGTCTCTGGAGGTCCGAGAGGACCACTGAGAGATCAACGAAAGGAATAGGCTGATAGGATAGGGGGACAGGCTAGGCCAGATAGGGTTTTCCGTGTACCCATGGGACGGCCCGCCATCCAAAGTAGTGAGAGCGGACGAGCGGAGGGGTAAGATACGGGCAGTAAAAGGTGCCCTCCATGACTGCATCAGCTTGTCATGCACTTCCGGGAAGAACGGTACCAGTCATCAAGCCGCAAAGGCTGTGGGTAGGACGGATGGATCCAGTCAAAGCCCACGCTCACGGCAGCCCGGGCAAGTGTGTCGGCCATCTGCGTGTCTGCCTCAGACTGGGCGGGCTGGCCTGAAGGCAGCAGCCCAGTCAAGTCTTCCACGTCAGATGCCTGGACGCTCTCTGATGCAGCGGCGATGTCATCATCCAAGTCCAGGGGCTCAACGGAGAATGCCGGCTGGCTGTGAGACGAGCCGCACCCATCCCGAGCTTGGACGTAAGCGAGCAAGCGTGTCGGGGGGTGGGTGGTTCGTGGGGATTTACCTGAAGAAGCCAAGCCCGTCATTATCCCCATATCGCCTTCATCACCATCCAGGTCGTCCTCAATCATGAAAGGAGAGCCGCGACTGCAACGCTGCCATGGTCATGGTCATGGCCATCCACGAACGCCACCTCAGTGGGATCATTGCACAGGCACACAAGGCAGCGTCTGTGGCTGTCGGTCTTGGAGAGAAATCGACCGCATCCATGAACAACACAGGGGCGGAAAGGCTTCTTGAAAAAGATGCGTCCTGAAAAGGACGTTCAACGCCGCTGTGTATTGCTCTTTTGTGAGTGGAAAACTCTTTTAGGAGGAGAACACTTTTAACAGTGAAAAGCGCTGTCGAAGTACCCAGGGGCGTAGACTGCACAGCGTGCAGAGAGAGAGAACACCAGCTGGAAATGCGCCGTAGATCCAACAGCAATGCTTCTCACTGACAGAGGTGAGTGAAACATTGGTGAACTTCAGCTTGCTTGTTGCACAACCGTTTGGCTCCGAAGAAAAATTCTGACTGGCACTCGCTGCCCCGCTTCCCTTTATACCCGTATATCCGGGGCGGGGCATGCAAATTCTGTCTGCCAACTTGACATTGGCCTTTTCTCAGGTTCAGAGGTATGTTTGGCATCCCAGGAATACCCCTTGTGTCACTTCATTCGACACAATGTGATAATGCTCTACTTTGTGTTTTTTTTTTATAGATAATTTTCTTAAAAGCTACTTAAAAAAAACCTGCCAGATTACCTCATTCATTCAATTCCTTGACAATATACACACATTTGCTCTTTGTCTTAAGCCTGATTCACTGAAAACTACTCCGATAATGTTTTCACATTCACAATTATGAATGACATAGGAATCACATAATGTACATAACTTATTTTCTTTTAAAAATGGCAAATTTCGCCAAATGGTGAACACTTTGCAATCTTGGGAATGAATGTTGGTTGGTACAATTCAATAATAAAATAGTGGTCAAATATTGCATGTTTGTTTAGTTAGATACTTACATCTCAGATGACACAAACACTCTTTACCTGAACTGCTCGCTTGAACAATCCACAAGGTTCCCGCATATGACATGGACGAGCTTGTATTTTCGCTGGAGTTAGGCACGAACCTCCACACAGCATCACAGCAAGCCTCGAGGTACTTACGTCATAACGAAATGCAAAGCGCATCTCATGAGGTGGTCTGAGTAAGTTTTTTTTGTGGGATATTATAGGGGATTCTGAGATCATTTGGGTTGATCACATATACACGTTATATCACTCTGAGACCATTTGGATTGCTCAAACAAACTAGGAGTGAATATACAGTATATATATTTTTAAACATTTAGATAGACACTGAAATGTACAATATCAATATAATGACCTTTTACAAAATAATAATAATTAAAAAACATAAAAAATGTGAACTTTGTTCAAAATTACACAATTAATTTTGAATTTGAATACATTTTATGAAATTGAAATGCATAAATCCTAACAATTTAGAAACAATAGTGGGATTTATCTGTAAAAAGTGAAGAAAAAACTTTGTTAGAAATGAAACCCAGATTGGACTAATAAGTCATTTTCAGTCTTTAAATAGCAGAGTTGAATTATCATTGAAGCATAATTATGTAAAACATCACCTACAAGTGACTAACACCATTGATTTTACATGGCAACTTTGGCATATTTCACTCATTCACATATTTGTATGTGTGCTCTCCTGAAGGTTTCAACTTGTGCACAATCTTTCAAATTCACACAGTTCAGAAAATAAAGAAGTTTCAAAGTCAGATAGGTTAAATGTGTTAACTGTGTGTGTTATGGCCACAATTTACGTACAACTAGGAATCCTAATGGGAGAACATTCTCTAAGTGGATTCTACATTTATATTTATAAAAAAAAGAGACAAAGCAACATATTATTCAAAGCAATTTACAAATGTGGAGTGATTTATCCTAAGACAGCAATAACTTGAGAATAACATATTGATTGGCTGAGAGCTGAATTATTTTTTTCGTAATTTTTGCTGAAAACAAATGTGAAACATCAACGCTAGATCAAGAGCCAAGTCACTTTTAAATCTTTCATTAATATTCATACCTCATCAAGGTTGTATTTGACTAATGAAGCGCCGTGTGGCCAGAGGAACAGTTACAAGTGAAGAGAGGGGCCTGGTGGGTGGTTTTGTATGCAACATGGTGCCCAAAGTTCCTGACATCTGCTCACTTTTGGCAATGGCATTTTTGGACACAAACTGCCTTATGGTCATAACATGAAAGGTTGTTGAGAGACCACCAAGGGCACATTTTGACATAACAAAATGCAGTGCTACAGAGCAATTGCGTCTTGTGCTGTTGTAAAAACATCTGCTCAGCCAGGAGTGGTGAAGTTTTTGAATAATGCGATGAAAGTGGGCTAGGGCAGTGTTTCCCAACCTTTTTTCTGACACGGCACACTTTTTACGACTAAAAAAATTCTACGGCACACCACTATCCTATAGCTAACCATCGTCAATATTTTTCCTTTTCAACAACTTGTCCAGTAGTGTGTTTACTTGTAATGTTTGAAATTCGGCTATGCACATTTTTTTATAAAATAATAATAAATAAATCACATTGCATTAGACTTTCTCGTCGTCCATCGTTTAGACGGACAGGGTCGTAAAAATTCCGTCAATTTTCATATTTTAATTCTAAGACATTTAATAGCTTTTTTTTCATTCACATTTTCATTTTTAATCATGAATTTACAGGACATGCATTTATAGCAGATTATGCATTTATTTATTTATGAAGAGAACAGATAAACAACAGAGACACCACACCAAGCAGATTAATGTTTTTTTCCCCGCAGTAACAACGGATGCAACTAAAACATGCATATGAACAACGCAATATTACAAAAAACAAATACGATTAAAATATGAACAAAACACGTAAAAAATTAACTGAACAGAACTCAGTCGACAACTCAAACCTTCCTCCTGGTCCGCATCGACTTAAACTGCTGCTCGTCTGTATGTGATCAAACGCATCAAGTGAGACTGATCCTGAGGCAGTTGTCATTAGATTTTGTGTCTTTGCCTCTGACAGACGACTTCTCGTGGCAGTTTTAATTTGGTTCTGGAGTCTGAACCCAGCGTCATTGCCCTCCACATGACAAGAGTTGCAGAAAGCGTCACAGAGGGGTGATTTTACGAGTTTGCCATAAAAAAGCAGGAGGTGTGCACAATAAACATTGAAAACATGTATTTGGAACAGAGAAAAAAAGCTTGCAGTTGCTTTGCCAGCAGAATGTAATAAAAGGACTCATTTATGTTTAGGTCTAAGTGATTTCTTGGTGAATTTAAATTAGGTCAATAACTGGGGTCTCTAATATTCATAAACGATAAGGTAATATTTAATTAAAAGACATGATGAGACATTCAATATCTCTTCAAAAATTTGAACAGTTTTTCTATATATCTTGTTGCTTAGTACTCTCAAAAGACATTATTGGTGAAGCAAAAATGTGTGTGTGAAAAACACTTTGGTGTAAAGTGACGTCACTTCATAGACTTCAATGTATTCTGCAGCGCTGACATGAGTCATGTGAAAGACCCTTAATGTATAGAAAGGTGAGGAGCTTGGATCCCTGAAATGATCTTTTTTTTCATGCATTTATATATTTTGTGGAATTTGATCATTTTCCATGGCACACCTGACAATCTTTCACAGCGGTTGGGAAACACTGGGCTAGAGAATGCAAGGATTTTTTATACCCATGTTGCATATCATTTAAAAAATCCAGCGTAGTCTCATAGAATAAATGTTTCTACAACCACATTTGTGCAAACTGATTTTTGTGCAGCTCTCTAAGTTTCTGCAGTTTTCTGGTGAAATTAACATTAGAAGCGGGGGCGGCCCCCTTCGGCATATTGCGGAACTGTTTCTCAGCCCTAGCGCAGCCCACTTTGGCATATCGCACACCCATTCCGCAGCCGGCCCACCAGCAAAGTCCCGGTTCTCCTGATGGCCAGTCCGCCTTAGAGCGCAAAGAATGTAACAGAAGACAGCTGTCTTGAGACATCGCCATAAGAGTTTTGAGTAGGTTTATCTTGAACAGATTTGTGTTCCAAAATCCCTAGGAACTGATGCAGTACTCTTACAGCTAAAATCTGCCATGGTCCATTTCTGTGGGCCTCTTATCCTGACCCTGCTGTGCAGACATTTTCAGCCAACCTTTCAATCTTCTGTTCCACCTCTTCATTAAATGTTGCAAAAGTGCATGTTCTGAAATGGATAAAGAGCTTACCAGCCTCGTACTTTCCTTTTGTATCCTGTACGGTGATACCCTCAATAAAACTCTGTATGCTTCTGCTGGCTACATCTGTCTCCATTAATTTCTTCAAAGTTTAATTACTCCTGAGTGCTTGTGTCAGCAGACTGCAGAACTTGGCGATATCCTCTTTATCTCGCCAACTTGATTATGCTACTACGCCTGCATGCAGTGAAAGTTATTAAACTCACCTTTGTCTCTGTCTTCTCTCTTTGCTTTTATACAGTTTCCTTCACATGAGACTAGGGAGAGGTTTTTAATTTTGGTTTACATTAAAGAACTGTTTTAAAACAGAAAATCTTGGGTTAAGCTTTGTCTACTCAAAAGCCTGGAATATATCTTGTAAAACATATTTCAGGCCAGAATGCTCTGTAATCATATATGCAGTTCAACATTAGCTTGGTTCATTCATTCTTTTAAATATTATCTGTATTTTGGCATATTTAAATGACACTTAAATACTGTTATTATTCATGTGCACATATGACAGAAAATATTTTACTTTGGTCCTAATTCACATGACTTCTCTGTTGTTATGTATCCATATTTATTTTGTTTATATTGTTATGCACTGCCAATCAAAAACTGACTCAGCTACTCTTTTGGTGGCCTTTTTGCCCAAAGCCCTTTTTCATTTCTTACTATTTTCCACATTTTAGAGGAAGTCATCACAACTATGACATAACACAAATGAGAGTGTGGGAACTGTGTAGTGACAAAAACATAAATACAATTTAAAAATTAAAATAACTCATATTTTTGCATCTTTAAGGTAGTCACCCTTTACATAGGATGGCATTTACACCTTACTTTATAAACTTGTGTGGGGTCAAATGTCACCTGAGTATCTGGACAAACTGACAGCTGGAATAGCAAGGACCTGCAAAGCTGTCATTGATGCACTTGGAGGATTTTTTTATGAGAACTATTTGAAGTAGTTTAAGAAGTTCTGAAAAAGTTTTTTTTTCAAATTGTAATAGTTATTTTTCACATTATTAATGTCTTGACTATACATTGTGATCAGCTGAATGCCACTTTGGTGAATAAAAGTACCAATTTTTGTCCATAAGAGCAAAATCTGTACATTATTCCAAACTTTTGGCCGCCAGTGTAATATATATATATATATATATATATACAGGGTTTGGGGAGTAACAGTATACATGTAACGGGATTATGTATATAAATACAAAATATAAGTATCTGTATTCCACTACAGTTACATTTAAATAATTGGTAATTATAATACAGTTACATTCAAAAAGTATTTTGATTAATGAAGAGATTACTTTGTATTTTATTGTCATTTGCTTAATTTAATATTTGGTCCATTCAGATGAAAAAATGTATACATATTAATGATGTGATCCAAAGTGCATTTGTACAGCACTGAAACACTTTCTTATGATGTGTTACATTCATATGAGCAGACAGAGAAGTAAGTTTGAAGTAAGTTTTGAGCAGAAGAAACAGAAATAAACCTTGAAACTAAACTGGTATTTCTAACTATTTTTCATCCACATGTTACCAGGCACGATCATATTTTGTCTTACTGTACTGGCAGAATTTTTATAGTAAAAACAAGTGAAAAATCTACCAGTGCTGATGTAGTAATCCAAAGCATTTAGAATATATATATAAATTAAGTGCATTAAAAAACAAGACGCTGTATACAGAAAATAAAAGACAGCACTGCTTTGTTGTCTCCTGGCTCTTCCATTGCCCCAAAAGAACCAAACCTACTACACGGAGATACCTAGATCCACAAACAGCAAAAATAACTAAAAATATCTATCTATCTATCTATCTATCTATCTATCTATCTATCTATCTATCTATCTATCTATCTAGAGAGAGAGAGAGAGAGAGAGAGAGAGAGAGATAGATAGATAGATAGATAGATAGATAGATAGATAGATAGATAGATAGATAGATAGATAGATAGATAGATAGATAGATAGATTAAAATATATAGGCACTTGTGAAAAATGTTGCATAGTGAGGATGTCTTCAAAAATAATGCTATTAATAGTTTCCATTTATCAATTGATGTCATACAAAGTCCAGTAAAAATAAAAAAAAAAAGCTAAATCAATATTAAGTGTGGTCATCTTTGCCTTCAAAACACCACCATTTCTCCTAGGTACACCTAAACACAGTTTTTCTTGGTTGTTGTCTGATAGGATGTTCCAAGCTTCTTGGTGAATTCACAGTCTTAATTGCTTCTGTCTCTTCATGCAATCCCAGACTGACTCAATATTCAGTGGGGACAGTGGGGGCAGCCATCTGCTGCAGGGTTCCATGTACTTTTTTTATATTCTATTTGCAAAAGGAACTTTTGGGAGTCTTACATTTCTATTACCTATTGACACACTAAAGTTGAAGAAAAAACATCTTAAGACAAATGTTTGTGTGAAACATCTTATGTGCCTTAGACTTTCGTACATATATAGATATATGTGATGTTAAATTATTATAATTATCATCAATTATTTACTCACCTCAGCATCCTTCAAGAATACCTTACCATTCTCCTGATGTTTGATTCACAAAAAAAGATCAAATTTAATTCTCTAATGTCAGCTCAGTGCATGTCTCATTATTATTTCTTTCAGCATCATGCCTTTCATTAAACCAAAGCTGACTAACTCAGTATCTCATTCTAACAGGAGTAACAGAGTGGTGGCAGGGATCTAGGCATAAACTAATTGGATGCACATTGGTCAATCACAACTGTTTTCTATTCAGACATGTTGTGTAGTATGCTAGGGTTGGGGAGTCAGTACCTGTTAACGCTGCTTATCCATTCAATCCTCACATCCGATAAGCCCTCAGAGTGTGCGGAAGGTGTGAATGAACCTGGGAACACACAGCGTGAGGTAAAGAGATTGCGTCTTCCACACACACTGATTCTGTTAGAAACTAATTTACTGCTTGGAGGGGTGGGCAGATAAGCAAGACACTGGTGAAATTGTTGATGGGCTGTGTATTTTCACATCAATTCAAATCAAATTCTTTCTATTGCTTACTTATGACAATGGTATTTTTAATAAAAGGAAAATGAAAGTTCAATTTGCTTTGGATAAAAGTGTCTACCAAATGCGTAAAAAAGCAAAAATTAATGCTTCAACTGACAGCTAAAATAATACATTCATTCCTTGCTATGTTCATTTATTTGTTTACTATGAAAAATGACATGACTAAGTAATAAACCACTCATTCAGTACCTACCATTTAGCTATTTTTGTTATTTTTTGCTGTTTGTGGATCTAGGTATCTCAGTGTAGTAGGTTTGGATCTTTTTGAGCAATGGAGGAGCCAGGAGACAACGAAGCAGTGCAGTCTTTACAGTCTTCAGCGTCTTGTTTTTTAATGCACTCAATTCACGTAGATACCTCACAACACTCAATAAGATATCATAAACGTTTTAATACACTCAATACACATCGAGATCATGCTCTCAGGTCGCTCTCTCTCTTCCCAAACTGATGCATTGGTGCAGCTTTTAAGTCTCCCTTCGCCATCACTATAAAAGAGACTTTTTAGAGGCTTTAGAGATAATTACAACCAAGGTGACGAGACTTACTGCTCTCTCTCTCCCACAGACAGACACATGACCACACCCCCATCACCACACTCAGAAAGGTTAAGAGTTTTTAAAAAAAATGGTGAACCAGAACTGGGAGAGGTACAGAGATCATACCTACCATTCAAGCTACAAATGTCACACCAGAGTGCAAAAATATGCTTTATTGTCCCTGCAGTGAATTAATAAGTACAGTCTGTTGCACAATTGTATTTAGTATTTTTATTTAATTTGTATTTTTTTAGCAGTGACTTTTTGCACCCAGGTGTAAGTCGCACTGGCTACACAGCACAGCTATTTGCAACCTAATAGTCTGATGGAGCCAAACAAAGATATGCAAACAAAATGTTGTTTAGATGTCTGAGGTGACATGGGTAGAGGTTAGAGCGTGCTCTTGATTTTTGTTCGACTCAAGTTTGAATCTGTGTGTTATTTTGCGATCCCCTATACTATACTATACTATACTATACTATACTATACTATACTATACTATACTGCTACTAACATACAGTATGTTATTAAATGATATACCATTTTATAACAGCATATGTTACTGGTCAATATAATTTACATTGGGGTGCAAATAGTATCTGCCTTATTTTTATCCAGTATTTATGGTGTGGTGTAATGGTTAAGGTTCAGGGCTGGTAACTGGTTAGATCCCTGCAAGCAGTGAGCCATGCCCCATCACCATTTTGCCCTTGAGCAATACACTTAACCCTAGGTTTCTCCAGGGAAATTGCCCCGGTAATAAGTTCATGGCACCGTTCTATGGTGTCATAACGTGAAAGTCTTTCCACTGGACCTGGTTGTGTCATGATAAATTTGAATTTTATTCTATGCTATTATATTAATTGTTATTATTTTTCAGTAAGTTGCACTGGAACATTTCACCGTTTATAATTGCTCTGTTTGTATTCTATCAGTATTTCAATACATAGAAAATCAATTTACATATCAAAAATAAACAAAATATCTTGCCATATTGTGTCTGGCATGTCAGTGACATGATATTAACATCTTGTTTATAGAGCTTTTATAATCAATATCACACTCACAATACTGCTGTTGTTCTGAATATCAGCATGGCTGTGATTACCTGCAGCCCTTGAATCAACCATGCTGATATTAAGTTTAAAATAAGCCATTTCCTTGCAATTTTCAAATTCAGTTGGCTTATTTTTAAAAGTTAAATGAAACAGAAATGGATTCTTATGGTAACTATTGCATGCTACCACTTTTACATTGCTGTCAGTTATTAAAACATTGCTGGTAGAAGCTAGCAATGAGACAAAAACAATAACTCCTATCAAACCGAATCATTTTCAGACTGTCTCTAGTGTTTTTCCTGATTTCTTATTATGGAATATATAGGGACTCAACAAAACCATTCTAGGGAACAAAAGGCTCAATTTAAAGCACCGCATTCATCAGCGTATAATCAGAACGACAAGTTTGTCAGCAGCTGAGGCGTGCGTTGTGGTACATATTTGAGGAAAACAATATTTTATGTGTCAATGCAACACTCACACAGCATCTATTGAGACAGAGATGGCACAGAATGCTGCATGACTGAAGTAAACACTGGCCCCTGAGCGACTCGTGAATGGTCCCTCTCCGGCCAGATTATATATGGGATGTGGAATACTGTCAGATGGGCTGCAAAGAACTTGCAGTACTAAAGGAGACAGTAATTATGACAACCAGCTAGGTGGTTAGAGTTTTGTCATCACATTCAACGCACAGTTGCTTTGGGCATCTCATTTAACTCAATTCAGCTAGACAGGGAGACGATAGTGCAAAAACGCCGGCAGTCTTTTCTTATTGCATCGTGTCACAAGCCTTTACTGTGCATTATGTATGATACGCAAATTATAATTGTATATTATAGGCTTGAATTGAAATTCATAGCCAACCACCATCGAATCAACCAGCCACACACACAACTAAACATTTATATGAAGAGCCTTAGAGCAGAAATATGTTATTTTATTTTTAATGTTCAAATATGATTTCACCCAGCTTAAAATGCAGAGAAAACTGTTTGATTTGTTGATGATGGTGGCAAAGAAATCACACACTTCAGCTTTAATGATTCACTGTAAATTGATGGATGTAGTGAGGTTTCTTGTGTAGGAACTAATGATCTAATCTTATAATTCAACACTGCAGCATTTAATTGATAGGAGCCTACACGTATTTGGTGTTCTCTGCATCTGAAATCAACAAATACCCACCAAGCTTTACAAATCATGTCGATTTCATTGAACCAAGTTGGCTCACTGCGGTTGTGATTTCTCTTGCTGTGTTTAAAAATAACAACTCATCCATAAGATGTGTCCTGGCCACATACTGCGACTCAAAAGCCTGCTTAAAAAAACAATAAACCAAAACAAATACTAAAAAAACAATCAAGCGTGTCAATCCAAACAAAAGCGCATGCAAAAACGACAAGAAAGTGTGTTCTATCTATCACACAAACCCATTATTTTTTACATAGCAATAAAGACTTCAATACTGAACCACAGTCCTGATTACATTTTTTTTTATAAGGCACATGCAGTCAAACCTGGTTGGTCAGACAGGATACAAAAACCATAACTGAAATGAGTTCTCATTAACTTTCCTTATGTATATGAAACTGACACGATACATACACCCAAGCAGGTTAAAATCATTTTGGAGAAATGTAGTTATAGTAACACGATTCTATGAGACCAGGCTGGTTTTCCCCTATCTGCTGCTTCCAGATTGTTCCAGATTTCCATTAAGCCCAACTGTATAGGTCACTTACTTCTGGTGCTGCATGCAATATCTGATATATGCTCATTATATTACTTATAATTGTATGACTCATTGGTGCCAACATCATTGAAGTTTTGCAGATTTGTAAGCAGAGTCCAATGAGATCCGGTTAATTCAACAAATTACAGATGTGTGTCGGGGGGGAAAAGGACAGATTATCAGTACATAAAAACAAACTTTTTCCCTGTTCCTCATGCACTAGCAATGCAAAGGACTGGGGCACGAGTGGCGATGAGCACGCAAGTTGAAGCATGAGCCTAAATTGGCAGAAGCACCACAAAATGTGGTTGCTGTTGAAATTGCATTTTTTTATGTCACATTTGCTTTTTATAACACTATCCGTTTGGTTAAAGGAATATTCCAGGTTCAATACAAGCTCAGTCGGATCATTTTGATCAATAAAAAAAAAGTAAATAAAAAATAAAACATCTGGAAAAAAAATTATTTAAACAGCTTTACACCTAAGATAATATACAACGTTTAATGAGAATAATTAAAGTAAGTGCTTTTATAAAATTATAAGCTTCATATTTTTGGCCTTAACACCCTCCAAAAATTGTCCCACATTCACTTCCATTTTAAGTGCCACACTGTCAAACAGATTTTTAAAATTTTTGTGGTAATTAACATTGTGCCACAAATGCTATTGATTGAGTTTAACTTGTATTCAACCTGTAATATTCCTTTTAAGGTATAAAATTTAGGATAGAGAGGAGAGTTTGTTAGTGTAGGTTTAATTTAGCCTCCACGAGATCATACATCTAATTCATGCTGTCAGGAGCCCTCCAAATAATTAAATGTTTCACTGGTAAAACATTTACTATAATGTAAAGCCATTCTGGTAACATTTGCAATAAGGTTCCATTTGTTAACATTAGTTAATGTATCAAGAATCATGAACAATCCATTAACAATATTTTTTTTTTTACAGCATTTATTAATCTTTGTTTATGTTAGTAAATACAAATGCAACTGTTTATTGTTAGTTCATAGTCCATTAACTAATGTTAAAATATACAACATTTAATTTAATAAATGTATCAGTAAATTATAAAATGAACATTAATCAATATTATTAAATGCCGTAAAAGTAATGTTCATTGTTCGTTCATGTTAACTAATGTTAACAAATGGTACCTTACTGTAAAGTTTTACCAAATGTTTTGTTATTTATACTGTATGTTGCTAGCAAAAAAGAAATGTGTCACAATGCATTGCTTTTTTTTCCAGCAGGGGCTAACTGCTGAAGCTAATCAGCCAAACCTTGAGTCCTTGTTAACCACAGGTACAATTCACAAAAGTTTCCAGGTGAAATGTCCACTAATGTCACTAAAAACTGTGACTTTTACTCCCATTGAGACAAATCAACCAATCAGCACGATGTCAAATCAACTCCCACGCAAACAACACTTCCCTACCAACGACATTTTTAAATAAGTGCACATTTGGCTAACCTGCTACTGCATCCAGGACTTCAGTTTAAAAAAGGAAACACTTGCCTATGCAAACCTGCCCAAAATTGAATATTCTGACATCTAACATAACCAGAAAACAAGCTAGATAACTAGCTAGTTTTGTCCTGCTAGTTTGGGGAATAGTTAAGGTTGCATCATAGGGTGATATGGGGAGAGGTTTACCATCTTTATGAATTCCTGTGCATAAACCAGTTAATATAATCTATTTCACACTCTTGAAATAATGATTTGCGTTTAGTTTGGGAGATTTGCTTGAAGTTTGGGTATTAAAAAAGCAAATCTCTTTTACTGGTTACATTAAAATTTTCTTTGAAGAAAATAGATTGCAATTATTGCTTAATGAGTTTTTTGAATTTTTTATTCTGCCACACAAAAACACAGTCTTGCACCTGGTAATGAATAGCTCAGTCTTGAGAAACATGATTTTGTTAATTGTGATATATTGCAATTACACTATTTCTGCCAATGTATAATTAATTATATATTTACACCAGAGAAGGGAGCACCCCTGGTGCTTTAGAAATAAACAGTCAACTGGCCTGTATTAATCTTGATTATCATACTTTAGAACAATGCTGCAGGAATAATTGTACCTAATTATCTGTTGTCTAATGCCTGTGCAGCAACTAATTGAAAATATGTTAGACAAGGAATACACATCCTCCTCCCTCACAAAGGCAGGCAAATATTATTTACTCATTGTATTCTCTGTTCAAATTGTTTTTTTTATTTTTTTATTTCAGAAATACATATGATGACTATTGATCAATCTGTGAAGAAAACCATGATTATTCATTGGTTTCATACAGGGTTGTGAGCAATGTTTGTTGTCATGAAACCAATGAAACTCACTTGCCAATATGAAAAGTCCTTAACTTTTTCACTCTAACTGAACTTCAGATTATAATTTTCCGACTGATCACTTTTACAATTAGTGAGCTGCATAAGGGCACCACTCTCAGCAGAATAGATCCAGTCAAGCAGATTCTTTTATCATTTCACAAGATTTGTAATTTACAATTCACAGCACTCAGCATTCTGCTCTGTTATAACTTGGTAACTTGGCCAGAACTCTAACTACAGAATAAAAGTGCATATTGTTGAAATCAATGAATAATTAGGGGAGAATGGAGCTACGTAGTTGTCACATGTGGGCTATATCTCAGCCCAATTACACAAAAGTGTTTTCTCTAGCAGTGGTTTTGCATGGTGGTTTCAAACACCTATTTATGACAAACACGCACACACGTTGGGTTTCCAGATTTTATGGGGACTTTCCATAGCATAATGGTTTTTATACTGTAAAAACTATATATTCTATCCCCCTAAACCTAACCCTCACAGAAAACCTTCTGCATTTTTACATTTTCAAAAAACATAATTTAGTATGATTTATAAGCTGTTTTCCTCATGGGAACTGACAAAATGTCCCCACAAGGTCAAAAATTATGGGTTTTGCTATCCTTATGGGGACATTTGGTCCCCACAAAGTGATAAATACATGCTCACACACACACACACACACTCACACACACATTATTCAAATATTTATGGATAAAGCGCATTACCAAAAAGTAAACAAACAAAAACAATGCTTTAACTGGGCCATTCTAATTCAGTTTTTCAATACATAGCAATTTATTTGTATAGCACTTTTCACAATACAAATTATTCCAAGCATCTTTACAGAGTATAGTGCATTACAAACATTAGTCTACAGTGGCAAAGGAAAACTACCAACTATTTTTAAGTTCTAACATGTTCCTTGATGATATAATCTAAGTTGCCAAATCTCAGCACAGTCGACTGTAGTGCACTCCAAAATCTAAATGTTCAATTCTAATAACAATGTAGGCCTTTGTTGGCTAACAACAGCCTATATTTGAAAACATCTTCAAATGTAAATTTATACTTTCAAAAATAGAGTACAACAAAAAACCCACAAAGCTATATTCCCACCTGTGCCCTAGTTTCGATTCAACACAGATACATTGTCTGATGCAAATATTGACATTTGAGAGCTCCCTGAGGCTTTTATTTAGTAATGTATGATATTGCAAAGAATCAATATGCAAATCAGTATCAGTGTAGCAATGTTTTCATGGTTGAGAGCCCCTTTTGGCTCAACAATTACAATTATCAAAGTGAATTCTTCAACCAAGCTGTTTTGTAGGGGCCATTTCAGTAATTATTATAGGGCTGTGGCTCAGGTGGTAGAGCGGGACGGCCGGTTGGAGGTTCGATTCCTGGCCCACATGACTCCGCATGCCAAAGTGTCCTTGGGCAAGACACTGCACCCCAAGTTGCTCCCAATGGCAGGCTAGCACCTTGCATGGCAGCTCTGCTGTCATTGGTGTATGAGTGTGAGTGAGTGTGTGTGTGTGAATGGGTGAAGCGGACACTTTTAAGGTTAAAAAAGGCACTATATATGTGCAGACCATTTACCAATTATTATCCTTGTGGACATATACTTTATTTTTTTGAGTGATGGGTGTACACACACTCTCTCGCTCTCTTTACACTTTCGATTGCCTCAAAACATAGTTAATACATATACTTGGATTCAATGGAAGAGCAAAAAAGTAATTTGTTTATCTGATATTTAGTCAAGTATCTTTAGTGAAACCTTGACCTACAAATAAAAGCTTTGTGTTCTGACCACGTCTTTATTACATGTGTCATTCATAAATCACAAGTCATTTAATATGTTTGAAGAGATTGCTTTTTGTACTGATACTCTTGAGGCAATCTGAAGAGTATTATGATATTGGTTTGGCATTCCAAAACATGCCATGTGGATGTGTCTAGGCAGTAATTCCAATCTATTCTGGTTCAGCATGCGCACAAGAGTGTCAAATATGTATTTAATATACTTGGGTGGTTGAACAGGGAATACATTTACTTCTTGAATCATGCTGCCTATAATAATGACTTAGCCATTTTGGCTACTTAGAAGATATTGTATTAAGGTCACAGTTAATTGGCTAGGGGCAAGCCTTATTAGCATTTGAAAAATGCTTAAAATGAATATTAACACTACTTAAATGTGAAGTCCAAGTAATTACATGTCACAGATATTGTGATTTTAGAATTGAAATCCCATTTTAGCAACCATAGAAAATGGCACTATGCAAGTATTTTGGTAACACTTTGCATTTTTTTTTTTAAATCTTGATTAATGTTAATTTCAACATATACTAATATGTACTATAATATATATAATATATAAAAATAATCAAAGGTTGTATTAGTTAACGTCACGGTTACTGTTGTAACCTCGGTTCCCTGAGGGAATGAGACATTGTGTCGAATGAAGTGACACAAGGGGTCTTCCTTGGGAGCCTTGTGTACCTCTGAACTTGAGAAAAGGCCAATGATAAATTGGCAGACAGAATTTGCATGTCCCGCCCCTGGACATACAGGTATAAAGGGAAGCAGGCATGTGTCTGTCAGTCAGGTTTTTGCACTGAGGAGCTGAGAATAAGGTACGCCCATTTACAGTGGTAGGTCTAGTGTCGTGGCAGAAGGGACACAACGTCTCGTTCCCTCCCTCAGGGAACAGAGGTTATTACAGTAACCGTGACGTTCCCCTTCTGTCACTCACTCGACATTGTGTTGAATGAAGTGACATAAGGTGTCCCATTCAAAAGCGCCATGCACTAACCCGTGTTATGTGAACTGCTGACACAGGTGCAAGCAGGCTGTTTTGTGCTAGAAGCAACTGTATCGGCTGCACGTAACCCTCCCCAAAGCCCCCAAAAGAGATGTCATATACAGACCTTAGGTTCCCAGCACCCCTGAGGTGGGAACAGGTGTTACATGACTAGCACGTGAGCAAGCCCAGCAGACTGGGGCTATCTTAACACTATGAAATGCGTCAAGGAAGGCGGCCTTTCCCGATCCTATTCTTTCAGGGGGAAAAGACCCTGCGCAGGCCACATCCTGCCCAGACTAGGGGGGAGGTGACATGTGGCAAATACACCACGTGGGTTGAGCGAGGAAGTCAGATCTGGGTAGTAAAATGTGCCCTCCTTGACCTCGTCAGCTTGTCATGCACTTCCAGGAAGAAAGGAACCCTGGGGGGGGGGGGGGGCAGTTTCCAGAACAGCCTTGCGCTCACGGCGCATAGCATAGCGGACATCCACGCGTCAGCCTCAGACTGGGCGGGCAGACCCGAAGGTGGAAGCATCAGACGCCTCTGTGACGCTCTCCGAAGCAGCGGGTATGTCATCATCCAATTCCGGGGGCTCAAGGGAGAATGCCACACTCCTCCTGAGCTCAGACGGAAGCAAGCGAGCATGTCGGGGGGCGGGTGGTTCATGGGTGATTTATCCTGCGAAATCGCATTCATCGCCAGCCGGGTCATCCTCAATCCCATGGGAAGGAGCGACACGGGTGTGACAGCTGAAGTGGCTTTCTCTTGTGAGGAAAGAAAGCTGCGACTGAGAACATTAAACATTCCTAAAATGCTGCCTGCGTGTGATCACAGCCCAGGCATATGAGGCAGCACTTATGACCGTCAGAAGTGGAGAGAAATCAACCGCATCCCGGAAGTATACAGAGGAGGAAAGACATCTTTAAAAAGATACGTCCTGAAAAGGATGTTCAATACCTGCTGTGTTTTGCTCTTTTGTGAGTGAAAATAAACTCTTTTAGAGAAATAAAACTCTTAGGATGGAGAACACTCTTTTAGACAGAAGTGCTGTCGAAGGTCCCGGGGCATGGACTGCACAGCATGCAGAGAGAGGGAACACCGCTGGGAATGCGCCGTAGATCTGCCATAGAGGTGAGTGGAACAGTAGTTAGACTCAGCTTGCTGATGCACAACCGCTCGGCTCTGAAGAAAAAATCTGACTGACAGACACATGCCCGCTTCCCTTTATGCCCGTATGTCCAGGGGCGGGACATGCAAATTCTGTCTGCCAATTTCTCATTGGCCTGTTCTCAATTTCAGAGGTACGCGAGGCTCCCAAGAAAGACCCTTTGTGTCACTTAATTCAACACAACGTCGAGTGAGTGACAGAAAGGGGAACATTAGATAATGCACTTTGAACTAGCATGAAATAAAAATGAACAATTGTATTTTTATTAACTAACATTTAAGTCACTGCTCTCTTCTAGTTCATGGTGGGTAGATCCATAGAAAACAAGTTCTCTTAGTCTCAAAAAGATTAACTAACATTAAGAAAGATTAATAAATGCTTTAAAAATATATTGTTCATTGGTGGGTCATGATACTTAATGCATTAACTAATATTAACGAATGGAACCTTATTGTAGTGTTACCATGTATTGTTCTTGTATTTAATGCTCATTTATCAGTTCAAGTTTAATGCTGTAGCCCTAATTGAGATTTTCAAAAACCCTCATTGTTTTTGACCTCTAGTTTACTGCTTACTGAATATTGCTCTGATTAATTGTGACAACCATGTTGTAAACAACCCTGTCTCATGACAAGTCATAATAAAAGAATGAAATTGTGAAATCGTACGAGTTGGGTTATACAAAAACATTCAAATTTCATAACCAAAGGAAGTAAAACAGAAACAACGAATAATATATTTTAAAGATTATATCAAAGTTTAACCCCAAAACTAAACCTAACAATAAAGTCCAACACCTTACCCAAACCCTAAACCTAACCATTATTTAAATAGGAAAATAACTTGTGTAGCACTAAAGAAAAAAATATAAGGGTTTGGAACAAAACGAAGGAAGCATATACCAGGTTATTGACATACATCAGTCATTGGTGTTACATAAATAAATATAGAATGAGTTACCAAATTTGTTCACTGCATTTCTTAAAATAAACTGTTGAATTGTATCGATTTACAAATTAGTTTTTTGTTCGGTTGGTCTTGAGACAAGTCATAAAAAATATTACCGATTTTCATGAGACTATGTTGTTTTTTAAAGATATTGCCAATGTATACTTGTAAATAACTTGAAGTTAAACTAACAACTTTAAGTGTATCTTGATTTTAGTTAACTGCTATATTTTAAATCACAAGTAGCTTTGTAAATCAGTTTCAAAATAGCTTTCCTAACTCTAAAATGAGGAGCAAAAGTGGTCAGAGTATCTGGAAACCTTTAATTTAATATTACAGTGACCTGCTGGTGAACAGCACTTTCAGGGAAAGGACCAAATGTTTCCATCACATGCTCCTTTGGGTGGGTATTGGACAAGGTGAATGGGTTTTGATTTAATGTCATCACTGCTCAGAATGGTAATTTCATAAAGGAAGATGTTTAACTGGGTAGTCATTACAAAGCACTAGAAATTTGATTAGACTAATAAATGAATATGACAGGTCACAGGAATTTATTTGAGTTATGAATTTCAATTATGCCATCAAACTCACATCAGGATTACAATATTGCACGGTTTAAATTAACTCAAAAATGGATTTCCCAATTCAGAAAGAACTCGTTTGGCTACGCACAGGCCCATTAAGGGAATAGATCACCGAAAATAGAAATTATGTCATTATTTACTCACCCTCATGTATTTTAAAACCAATATGACTGTAATCCATGGAACACAAAATTAGTTATTTATAGGAGAATAGCTCTTTTTTCACATAAATGAAAGTTAATGGCATCCACAGCAGTCAGGCAAGTTTTAGTGAATATCAACTTAAAGGGGTCATACTTATTACTTACATACATATATATATATATATATATATATATATTCCCTGAGGTCCACTGATAATGTTAGTAAAGTATTTTTGCAAATAAAATAAATTGGATTATTTTCCATGCTGTCTCTGGCCCTCTGTATGAAATGCTCGGTTTTGGCCTCAGCATGTCCTTTAAACTTCTCTGTAAATGCCCAGTGTTCTGATTGTCTAACACAGTGCAGCCCCTCAAATATAGCCATATTTGAAACTCATCCAGAAGAGAATGAACAAGCTCCACAACAATATACGATATATTCAGTGTTAACACATAGCACACATCAAAAACATTGCATATGAATATATTAAACTGTTCACTCAAACTATCAAAAATATAAACATTCATTAATGAAACTGTTTTGCAATCAGATTCAATAGTGTTTTTTTAACTTCCCCATCCTTCAAAAACAGTTTGTGGCATGGGAGGCCTGGTCATGTGTCGGTCTGCGGGAGAAGGAGAGTGACAAGGCTCATCACCTGGGTTGTGAGTACACTAACACTTGTCTCTAATTATAGTGATGGTGGAGAGAGACCTGAAAAGGCACGCCAGAGTATCAGAGTGGGAGAGAGAGGCGAGAGGCTGTTCCTGTGTAGCTATACGAAAAATACTGTTGACCCGTTTGTATGATGCTGAGACGCTATGTCTACTGACTCCTCCATTGACCACAAACTTAGAAACGATCATAGTGGTTCCGTGATCAAGATTTGGAGGAACAGCCTCCGGTCTCTCATACCCACTCTGTAGCTCTGACATGCTTTTTCAGGTCTCCCTCTGCCATCACTATAATGTATAGACAGAGAGTACTCACACCCCCAGGTGACGAGCCTTACCACTCTCCCTCTCCCATAGATCGACACATGACCATGCCACACAGTTCCTATGCAAAGTTTGAATCAAATTATGACTGGTTCACAAGCAATCCACGCTGATATGAGCCGCAAGAACATACAAATGATGCAACTTCGTAGTCCAAAGCATGGTGGCACTTACAAAAACAGTCCCGCCAGCACTGAGGTGGGCATCGTTGGAAACACATCAAAATGATCAAAGACTTCCATCGAGTGCATTTGAACAAACACCAACAAATAAATATAGTGAGGATGGGTGCAGGAATGCGTCCAACATGCGCAAGCATTTAAAAAAGCAAGAGGCACATCAGCCGTATGAAAAGGAATCAGGGTCTCCTTTTCAGATTTGTGTCTTAACGCTGTGTCTTTTAAAAGCGCTGCGAGACACATGCCATTGATCAAAGATGTCTGTCAAAATATCAAGGAAAATGTTATTCCTCATGACATGACCACTTAAATTTTATTCTTTTCCTCAACAAAACTATTATTTGGCTTCAAATGAACACATGACTTGTATGGAATACTTTAATGATTTTTTTTTTGTCCTTTCTAGTGTTTGTAAGTCCCAGGTTCCCATCCACTTTTATTGTATCCTAAAAAAATCTCCTTTTGTGTTCCATGGATGAAAGAATGTCCTATTGCTTTAAAACATCATGAGGGTGAATAAATGATAAAATGAAAAGAATGTGAGTTGATGCATGTTTGGGTGAACTATCCCTTTAATTATCCTGAAGCACACCACAAGGATCATAATGAAAAAGCCACATGTCAAAACTTCTGATGTTTCAGTTCTGTTGAGTGCAGTTAATTTCCAGATGCAAGCCATATCAGCCCGGCTTCAAGGCATCTACACTCAATGTGCTGTTTCATTGCCAGCTGGCAAGAGATATCAATGGAGTGACAGGTGCTCTGACAGTGGGGCTATTCTCTCCTTATTCCTCCATATCCAAAGTGCTATCTTTTCACACTCATTTCACAAAGGATATGATAAAAGCAACCGTGAAATGTAGAATGAAAACACTACATTTGAAGTACTGACTTTGCTGTACTGCATTATACATTTATACCACTATCAGACATTTATTTGTGTATTTTTCCTGGGAATTGAACCCATGAGCTTTGCATTGCTAGCACCACGCTCTACTGGTTGAGCTATAGGATCACCTATTTAAAGTGGCAGAGTGTAATTTCTGTGCCACTAACATCACCAAATGCAACTGCAAAAATAATGACTGTTATCAAATGGGTTTCCCTGAACACTGCCTCATCTCATAATATATATATATATATATATATATATATATATATATATATATATATATATATATACACTCACCTAAAGGATTATTAGGAACACCATACTAATACTGTGTTTGACCCCCTTTCGCCTTCAGAACTGCCTTAATTCTACGTGGCATTGATTCAACAAGGTGCTGAAAGCATTCTTTAGAAATGTTGGCCCATATTGATAGGATAGCATCTTGCAGTTGATGGAGATTTGTGGGATGCACATCCAGGGCACGAAGCTCCCGTTCCACCACATCCCAAAGATGCTCTATTGGGTTGAGATCTGGTGACTGTGGGGGCCATTTTAGTACAGTGAACTCATTGTCATGTTCAAGAAACCAATTTGAAATGATTCAAGCTTTGTGACATGGTGCATTATCCTGCTGGTAGTAGCCATCAGAGGATGGGTACATGGTGGCCATAAAGGGATGGACATGGTCAGAAACAATGCTCAGGTAGGCCGTGGCATTTAAACGATGCCCAATTGGCCTAAAGTGTGCCAAGAAAACATCCCCCACACATTACACCACCACCACCAGCCTGCACAGTGGTAACAAGGCATGATGGATCCATGTTCTCATTCTGTTTACGCCAAATTCTTTCTCTACCATCTGAATGTCTCAACAGAAATCGAGACTCATCAGACCAGGCAACATTTTTCCAGTCTTCAACTGTCCAATTTTGGTGAGCTCTTGCAAATTGTAGCCTCTTTTTCCTATTTGTAGTGGAGATGAGTGGTACCCGGTGGGGTCTTCTGCTGTTGTAGCCCATCCGCCTCAAGGTTGTGCGTGTTGTGGCTTCACAAATGCTTTGCTGCATACCTCAGTTGTAAAGAGTGGTTATTTCAGTCAAAGTTGCTCTTCTATCAGCTTGAATCAGTCGGCCCATTCTCCTCTGACGTCTAGCATCAACAAGGCATTTTCGCCCACAGGACTGCCGCATACTGGATGTTTTTCCCTTTTCACACCATTCTTTGTAAACCATAGAAATGATTGTGTGTGAAAATCCCAGTAACTGAGCAGATTGTGAAATACTCAGACCGGCCCGTCTGGCACCAACAACCATGCCACGCTCAAAATTGCTTAAATCACCTTTCTTTCCCATTCTGACATTCAGTTTGGAGTTCAGGAGATTGTCTTGACCAGGACCACACCCCTAAATGCATTGAAGCAATTGCCATGTGATTGGTTGATTAGATAATTGCATTAATGAGAAATTGAACAGGTGTTCCTAATAATCCTTTAGGTGAGTGTATATATATATATATATATATATATATATATATATATATATATATATATATATATACTGTATAATGAGCTTGCTAAAGTTGTATTTTACTTTGTGTTATGATGAGTGACGGCTCTATAGACCAACAGAGCAGTTTGAAATATCACTGGGAACATTACCTATACTAAAAATACAAATTAAAAATGGAATCATTAATAATGTTTGCTGAATGGTGAACAATCTAACTTTACTCTGACCATCTTAGAAGTCTAATGAGCTATCTAATGAGTTATCATGTGCTTTTTGAAAGCAAACTGCCCCATCTTCAGTTTATCATCACACACTTATAATTCCAAATATATTTGGCTTTTGTAGGTTACAATACAAACAATTGGCACACAAATACACTAGGATGCAGTTTGTGTAAGTCTCACTTCAGGTTACCATCCTCAGTCTAATGGCCAGACGGAACGGCTAAATGAAGAACTCACTAAATTTCTGCGGATGTACTGATAACAAAACCAAACTGACTGGAGCCGTTTCCTTCCTTGGGCCGAATATGCAGAGAACTCGATCTTCAAACCCTCCACTAATTTAACACTCTTTCAGTGCATTCTGGGGTACCAACCTCCTTTGTTTCCATGGTCTGGTGAACCGTCCGAAGTGCCTGCTGTTAACAGCTGGTTTCAGCGTAGTGAAGCTGTGTGGGATCAGGCACATGTCCATCTAAAGCGGGCCATAAACAGGGTAAAGGAGCAAGCAGACCACCATCGTTGTCCTAGTCCCAACTATACTCCAGGACAGTGGGTGTGGCTCTCAACCCATGACCTTCGTCTTCACTTACCCTGCAAGAAACTGTATGTAGGTCCCTTGAAAATTCGGAGACAGATTAATCCTGTGTCATGTCACCTCCAGTTACCTGCTAATTATCGTATTTATCCCACTTTCCATGTCTCACTGTTGAAACCTACCAGTGGTCCGAGGGTGGAGGAGGAAGAAAGTGACTCTGGCTCCCCTCCCATGATCGTGGATGGTGAAGAGGCGTTTCTTGTGCGAGACCTGCTAGATTCCAGACGTCAGGGAAGCCAGATCCAATATCTGGTAGATTAGGAGGGGTAAGGTCCGGAGGAGAGCTCCTGGTCAAAGCGGATGATATCCTCGACCCCAATCTCATTACTGAGTTTCACAGGATCAACCCGGAGAAACCGGCCCCTCGACCTCGAGGAAGACCCCAACGTCGGATGTGCTCTCACGTCAGAAGCCGCTCAAGGGGAGGGGGGCTCTGTCACGAACGCCGATGAAGATTCCACAATCAGCCACCGGAGGTCTCTCTCACCTGAATATTAACATTGGACTACATTTCCCTATGCCCGCATACCTGGTCTGATTACCCGACAGCTGTTCCATATCATCACACTATTTAAGCCCTGTCTGTTAGTTCACTCATTGCAATGTCTTGTTTGCCCCGGCTACATTTCTGAGCGTTTTGATTATTCCCTGAGTTGCCTTTTCTGTGTTTGGACCTTGCCTTGGATTACCACATGTCCATACCAACTCTACTTGGAGTACTACTACTGCTGTTTTGCTGCCTGCCCCAAACCTCTGCCTGTTTACCCTGTTTCTGCTCTGTCTCTGATGTTGTTGACTGCCCTGATTATTCGACCATCACCTGCCTGTACTCCGAACTTACCTGTTTAAATAAACCGCATGTGGATCCCTCTCAACCCGAGACCTCGTTACAGGTACAACCTCTAGTCATAAGTAGGGCTGGGAATCAAGAACTGTTTCTTATTCAGAAGCGGTAGAATTTTTCCAAAAGTTGTGGAACAACATGTATTTTATGAGAATTGTTTCCATTAACAGTCTCGGATTGTCTGCATTTATCAACAGAATGCTGAGTGTAGTATGCAATAAGATTTATTTTTTCCAAATATCGTCCATTCTATCTTTCTCAATTTTTTTTTAAAGGAATCATTTAAGGAACTGTTCAGGATCAAAAATTGTTAAGTGAATTCAGAAGCAGAATTGTTAGATTTCAGCTAATTCAAACTAAGATATATGCCTAATATACATAATAACTGTTTATAAACAAACCCCCGGCAGCGAAACTTCTGGATTCTTTTGGCACCCCATAAAAGACCTGCAAAGGGCACTTTGATCAAATTGAGCTGAAAATGAAAAAAAAGTGCTGTTTGTTTGTTTAAAAACACCCCTTTTCGGAAGATTATTATTGGAGATTTGGACTAACTTCCCATCAGGTCTGGTGGATTAGGAAAAATTAAGGATTTAATATACTGTATAGTATAACCCATTTCATGGATCACCATCGTAAATGCTGTAATAAGACCCAGTTGCACCATAGCCACTGTTAGAAGACATTTTCTTTATTACGAAGGCATTGTACAAACTCTGATTGCAAAAGTCTGTTTTTAACTTCAAAATAGCAAATGCTTTGACACAGATATGAGGCAAATGTGATCTAACAATTTTCTCTGTTGGATTCTCCAGTGTCTCCAGCCATCCTCTTTAGCGGCTCTGTGAATAAGTTTGCTGAGTGTTACGTCACAATTCAGCAGCAGTCACAGGCTATAAGATACTTTATGCCCAAATGGAGTCCATCACAGCCAGTTTGCCATAGCTCTGTTTTGAGCCAACACCTGACTAAAAGCCCCTACCTGCTGCCTCACCGGCACCTGCGTATGAGCACGCGCAGCAAAGCACTCCTGATGGGCACAACTCTTTGAAGTGGAAAGCAGAGCCCGCGGTTCCCTCCGGGTCTGCTCCAAAAAAGGCTCGGTTGGAGACACAAAACTTTGTTCCGCATCTCCCCACTACTGTTTGCCGGGAAAGGAATATTTTTGTTTATAATATTGTTCAATGTTGTTGCACTCAAATAAATGCAATAAAAAATGCAATAAGTGCAAAAAAGAATACAGCATTCGATGCAAATGCACGAGATGCTCACCGATTCTCAATAAAGAGCCCTTTTTCCTCTTCAAAGCACACACATTATGTGCATTATATAAAAAGTGTTGGTTTGGGATTGGTTGACCCTGGTGCCCCCTCAAACAAATTAGGTGAATGACACCCCTGGGCTACTGTATACTTTTCTTTAGGGATGTCCCGATACCACACTCATGTACTGGTACTCTTACTCCTACAAATGCTTTGATACCAAAAACCAATACCACGTGACGTGCGAATGTCATTAGGTAAATAGGTCATTTTATTAATTAGGTCATAAGGTCAAAGCTCCTCAATGAGCTCTGAAATCCCAGAGCTCTTTTGTCAAACCACCACAGAAACACTTCAAAATAAGCTAAATATTTAGGAAACAATTATGGCAGAAATATATCACTACTGTAATTTATGTAATATGCAAAGTAATGCTACTACTAATAAGAAAATAATAAATCAGTAGTAACTGTATTATAATTAAGCAGTATCTAACATCTGTGATGCTCTTTTATGCAGCACTTTATTTGACAAAATATAACTCCAATGTTGTATTTTGGTTTGTGCTGTGAGGCTCTGTATTCACCTTATGCACCAGAGAAACTAGCATGCAGCCATCTTAATACATATTTTCTCGGAACTTCCAGTCTATCGGTTGCTATTTAGATATTTATTGTGTTAATGTTGAAGTGGATTTACAGGGTATAGAGTTGTCAAAAGCTCTCTAATGTATTTTATAGTGTGCAAGGGATGTCAAAACAACTGGAAACAGAGCAGGGAGCTTTTAAAACAAGTACTTCATTCATAAATACACAAGATCCTTTATTTATGCTGTGGACATACTAATAATCTTCTGTGCTCATGAAAATCCAAGAGATAACACAAAATCATTACAAATATTTCTGTATGACACCTATGACCATCATTTCATGTAATTCACCCATCGTGTTATAGGTAAGGTAAGCTGATTTTCTGAGCATTAAACAGGGGTGCAACTACTGTATATTTGCACACAAACACACACACACACACACACACGTGTGTAAAACGAGTTGTTGTCACTGTTGGAAGATATCACATCAACTACACATTTTAACACAAATTATTAACAAGTTGAAATCTAAAACTTAAGCAGAATTACAATTAAATGCTTGTATTAAGAAAAGTGCAGTGTGTCATAGCTGTCAGAATATGATCTGCCAGGTCCAATTTACCTCTATGTTTGTCGAAAATACGAACATTTACTGTGACAGAAATAAACACCTCACACGCATTTTCATGTAGTAAAGGGGTGCATAATCCATTTTGATCAACTCTTCTCAGTAGCTTCAATACAAACAGGAAGTTAGATATCAAAATTCAGAAGAGCAGAGTGCTGAAAAGGGGTGGGGCTGAGTAAGGTGAATATAAGCATTTAATTTGATAAAAAATATTAAAACATGTAAAAAATATGAAAATATTAAATATTAAAATATGTAAAAAAAATATATTAAAATATTAAATATAATATAATAATTTAATATTATATTTTCATTTGATTAAAGTTTAATTAAATTAATAAATTAATTTATTTAAACACCATTTTGGTGGTACATTTTAAATACACTGTTGACATGGAGTTCAGAAAAAAAACAAACAGGTATCAGACTCGTGAGTACCAAAAATAAAGTATCGTTACTCGTACTCAATCTCAAAAAATGTATCTTGTATCGGGACATCCATACTGTCATGCAAAGATCCAGGAGAGAGAGAAGATAGTGAACCCAAATGCAATATTTTACGAAGAAGATGAATATACCAATACAAATAACACAAGGCTTGATGAACAAAAGAACTACTTAGCTACAATACTACTATGGACAAGACTAGACAAGGAATAACAGAATCGGCAGGTCTAAATAGGGGCACAAATGAAGGTAAATGCAAAACAGCTTAATACAATGATGGAGGACAGGTGAGGATGATGATTGGGCATCTTGACAAATGTAGTGCAGAAGGTAAAATCTGTCTCTAGAAGACAGAGGAAACACAGATAATTTTTGAGACATAACCCCCCCCCCCAAAAAAAATAAAAAATAAATTGGCAGCTCCTGACGCCCAAAACGAAGAGGATGATACTGAGGAAGAGCTCTCAGGTGGATGGTCAAGAGGCATAGGAGGAGTGGGCGGATGATCCGGAGGCAAGGGAGGAGCCTGCGGATGATCAGGAGGCCAGAGGGGTGACCGCAGAATAGAGACAGGGTCAGGAGGCCTGTGAGGTGGCCACAGGGCAGGGACAGGGTCACTGAGAGCTCCTGCTCAAAAGAAAGTGTGGTTATCTGCTGTGTAACATCACAGTAATTTTATCTATAACTTCAAAGGAATGTTCCGTGATCAATAATATTAGCATCTGTGCTGTCGATGTATATCTGGGAAGCTAACCTGTGTTTTTAACTGCCTCTGCGCTCTCACCTCACTATAGTCTGTTGTTGGAATTGGCACCTGTCACCATCATCTCATGAATCACACCACTCTATCTCATCACTAATAATCCACTCTGTTTAATCTTGGACCTAATACAGCCACCAACACCAGATATTTGTCAGTGTAGTAGCACACACATAGCCTGTGAATGTGGCCACATGCAAAATGTAGCACATTCTGTTTCGAGCAGAAAGTGAGTACCTTGTGAGAGGCCGGAGCAGGGCTGAACGCAGTCTCGTGAAACACGCTCCTTGCTCCAGTGAAATTCTTATTGCTCCGCTCCTCGCTCTGCTCACATGCTCTGTTCTCTGCTTCTCATCACCAATGTGGTAACTCTATCTCCCTCCAGTGCAACTCACAGGGCCTGAAAGCTGTGGGACTGCAGATTTAACCACTCTCTTCCCGGAAAATGTTTATTTGGCTCTGTCTCCTGAGAGACACTTCTTCTCTCTGAGCTCAGCCTATGATCAATGACCCATCATATCCCTGTGGCTGTCCTCCTCAACCTTATGCATTATACTGTCTCTCCTCTCTCTCTCTCCTACTCCCTCTCTCTTTATCTTTGTGCCTTGCTCATTTGCTTTCACCTGGCTGAAAGTCATTATGTGTCCAAGATGAAAAGTCACAGTCTTCTCTGTACAAAAGCCCAGGGTTCAGGGACTAGCAATGGAATACACTTGTAATTCTCCCAAAAACGGCTTTTGAACTGTTTGAAGTCACAGTGCATGCTGTAATAGAGATGGGATTGCTGAGCATTTTGTCTACTAACAATACAAGATACAGTAAACGATTTTGCATCTGAGCTCAAACTTAATTTACTTTACATAAAATATAAATACATATTCAAGATAGAAGACTGAAGCTGTATATTGTCAAGTTACTGATCATTCAAATTAGTAAAATTACAGTCAAGGTGCCCTTTTAAAAATGTAGCGAGCTACAGTACACTACAAGTTCCCCAAAGAAAGTAGCCAACTACTAGGGTTGGGTATAAATATAGATTTTACAATTAATTGTGATCCGCAATTAAAGGATCCGGATATCAACCTGGTCTAATAGAATGAACATTACTATAACTATATTTGTCATGTTCTCTGTTGTCTTTTGTTTTTGTGCTTTTATGTTGAAGTTTCCTGTTTAGTTCCTGTTTCCTGTTTGGTTTTGGTAGTCCTTTGTAGTTGTCATGTTCTCTGTTGTCTTTTGTTTTGTGCTTTTATGTTGAAGTTTCCTGTTCAGTTCCTGTTTCCTGTTTGGTTTTTGTAGTCCTTTGTAGTTCTGTTTTTTGATTGGTTTTCCCCTGATTGTTTCTCATCCCCTGATTGTTTCCCCAGGTGTTTCTAGTTTTCCCTTGTGTATTTAAGCCCTTGTTTCCATCCTGTCCAGTTGTCTGTTATCTCATGTTTTTGTTTAGCGTTACTTTCTCTGTGGATTTCGTTATTCCTAGTGTTCCTGTTTTTTGATTTAATAAAAGCTGCATATAGATCCTCTCCCGTTTCTGGACAGAAACGTTACAGAATAACAGACCGCCAAACATGGATCTAGCAGCTATTTTTCTCCAGCTGAGCCGAGCGAACCTCCCTATAACAGAATACTCCCGTCTGTTTTGCACCGTTGCCCGATGCACTAGTTTTCCAGATAGGCACCTCAAGTCCATTTACCAGCTCGGCCTCCTGGCCCGTGGATGGATAGAGTTGCCTGAGACTGGTGATCACACGTGGGAAAGGTATGTGAACTTGGTCTTGGAGACGTTTGCCCCTGTGGGTACCTCCTACGAGCCCTCGCCTGCCACAGACAACGAGCTCACGCCTCCCACGGCCAACGAGCCAACGCCCACGCCTGCCACGGCCAACGAGCCAACGCCCATGCCTGCCACGGCCAACGAGCCAACGCCCACGCCTGCCACGGCCAACGCGTTGCCTGCCTCGTCCGTCCCAGCACCAGCGTTGCCTGCCTCGTCCGTCCCAGCGCCAGCGTTGCCAGCCCCGTCCGTCCCAGCGCCAGCGTTGCCAGCCTCGTCTGCCTGGAAGAGGAGGAGAAGAGGAAGGGTTTCTGCTCACCAGTCTCCACCCTCCACGGCCCCGTCCTCAGAGCCAAAGCCAGAGCCAGCGCCTGTAGCCTCAACCGTCCCTGAGCCAGAGCCAGCGCCTGTAGCCTCGACCGTCCCTGAGCCAGAGCCAGCGCCTGTAGCCTCGACCGTCCCAGAGCCAGCGCCTGTAGCCTCGACCGTCCCTGAGCCAGAGCCAGCGCCTGTAGCCTCAACCATCCCAGAGCCAGTGCCTGTAGCCTCGACCGTCCCAGAGCCAGTGCCTGTAGCCTCGACCGTCCCAGAGCCAGAGCCTGTAGCCTCGACCGTCCCAGAGCCAGCCCCCCTTGAGCCTTCCACGGCTCCGCCTCCCGAGCTTCCCAGAGCTCCGCCTCCCGAGCTTCCCAGAGCTCCGCCGCCCAGCGCTCCGCTTCCCGAGCCGCCCAGCGCTCCGCCTCCCGAGCCGCCCACGCCTCAGTCACCAAAGCCTTCCACGCCTCAGTCACCAAAGCCTTCCACGCCTCAGTCACGAAAGCCTACCACGTCTTTGTCACCCGAGCCTTCCACGCCTCTGTTACCAGAGCCTCCCAGGTCTCCGCCTCTGAAGACTGCCTCGGCTCTGCCTGCGCCTGCCCCGCCACCAGACCCTTCCTCGGCTCCGCCTCCAAACCCTTCCTCAGTTCTGCCTTCCGCGGCTCTGCCTGCTCCACCTCCCACGGCTCTGCCTGCGCCTGCTCCGCCCCCTGACCCTTCCACAGCTCCGCCTTCTACGGCTCTGCCCCAGAGGGCCTTCATGGTTCCGCCTTCTTCGGCTCTGCCCCTGAGGGCCTTCATGGTTCCACCCTCCACGGTTCTGCCTGCGCCAGCTCAGCCTTCTGAACCCCCAGAACCTTCCAAGCCTCCTTGGTCACCGCCTACCATGGCACCATACCTGGAGTCCTCCTCGACTCCTCCCTGGCCTTCTGACCCTGTCTCGTGGCCTCCTCCCTGGCCTTCTGACCCTCTCTCGTGGCCTCCTCCCTGGCCTTCTGACCCTCTCTCGTGGCCTCCTCCCTGGCCTTCTGACCCTGTCCCGAGGTCTCCTCTCAGGCCTTCTGACCCTGTCCCGTGGCCTTCTCCTTGGCCTCCTGACCCTGTCCTAGTCCTGTGGCCCTCTCCTTGGCCTCCTGACCCTGTCCCAGTCCTGTGGCCCTCTCCTTGGCCTCCTGACCCTGTCCCAGTCCTGAGGCCATCTCCTAAGCCTCCTGACCCTGCCCTAGCCCTGTGGCCATCCCCTAGACCCCCTAACCCGGTCCTATGGCCGCCTCCCTGGCCTCCTGACCCTACCCTAGCCCAGTGGCCATCCCCTAGACCTCCTGACCCTGCCCTAGCCCTGTGGCCATCCCCTAGACCCCTTGACCCGGTCCCTGCCCTATGGCCGCCTCCCTGGCCACCTGACCCGGTCCCTGCCCTACGGCCATCTCCCTGGCCTCCTGACCCAGTCCCTGCCCTATCTGTCTCCTGGCCACCCACCTGTTCTGTCATAGTCTTGTCCCTCTGTGCCCCTCGTGTCCCCCTGAACTGCCTATTTGCCCCTGGTGCCCCCCTGGACTATCTGTTTACCTTGTGCTCTATGGACAATGGTTTTTTTTTTGTTTGTTTGTTTTTTGTTTGTTTTTGGAGCGTCTGGAATCCGCTCCTTAAAGGGGGGGGCTCTGTCATGTTCTCTGTTGTCTTTTGTTTTGTGCTTTTATGTTGAAGTTTCCTGTTCAGTTCCTGTTTCCTGTTTGGTTTTTGTAGTCCTTTGTAGTTCTGTTTTTTGATTGGTTTTCCCCTGATTTTTTTCTCATGCCCTGATTGTTTCCCCAGGTGTTTCTAGTTTTCCCTTGTGTATTTAAGCCCTTGTTTCCATCCTGTCCAGTTGTCTGTTATCTCATGTTTTTGTTTAGCGTTACTTTCTCTGTGGATTTCGTTATTCCTAGTGTTCCTGTTTTTTGATTTAATAAAAGCTGCATATAGATCCTCTCCCGTTTCTGGACGTTACAATATTCTTGCAAACTGAATTTTACCTGCAGCACTCTATGTTTTACTGTTGCATTCTGGTAAAATTATCACTAGGGGCCCAATTTTAAGAGCGCTAATGTTAAGTGCAGCGATATGCCATAAGGCAGTGCTATGCATGGAATTTTGTTATTTTCGTGGAAGCATGAACTAAACCTAGTGCAAGTAGGTTTGGTGAAATCGCCGGCGCAACACCCAATGAGCTGGATTAAGTGCAGTTGAATTCTGAGATTCTTCTCTGGGATTTCCACCATCTGTGTCCTATTGTAGTCCATACCCTGTCAAGTGATACAAACAAAGACAGCACATTCATAAGAAGTTGGTAGTGTAAATGGACTGTATGTAATGAATTAGAAGAATAGAAAATGTGATGAATTGATGAATGCCAGGCATATTCATGTATACATAATAACACATATAAACATAACAATAAAAATAATAGAACAATTTTACCATGATCTCTAAAAATGTTAATACAAATCTCAAGAGAATACACCTGAAAAATTGTGATGGTCAGAGACATTACTTGATGTTCCCTTTCAAAAAGCTACACTTATGATTCTGCGCTGAGTTAGCGCTTTGGGAACAACTTTAGGTGTGACCAGCTGTGAATATGTGTGCAACACGTCAATGAACATTGACCGGAATTTATAGACTCTGCCGGTGACATCATTGGATGCACCTGTAGCAGGGCTATAAATAGATGCATCACAGGTGCATCGTCAGATCTTTTGTTTTCAGATCACTCTATGTGTGTGTGCTTCACGAGCCTGTCAGAAACTTTTCTACTTTCCTCTGCTAGGAGTTAGATTTTGTTAGGCAGTGCGCAGATACCTTTCTCTTCTTTCTCTAAAAAAAGAAAAAGGAAGAAAAAAAGGAGAAAATGACTGAAAGACAGAGCAAACTGTGTGTGTTCCCTTGTCTACACTCTATGGCTGAGAGGGACACACATCAGTTTTGCTTTGTATGTTTGGGGGGAGAGCATGCTGCTCTCGCGTTGGGGCGGGGCGGGTGCGAGCATTGCGATCTGCTCTAGGTCAAAATGCTTCGCGCTCGTCTCGCTTACTTCTGAGAGTCAATCGTGGGGCTCTTGGATGGATCTGGCTGAGGAGCGAGAGGGGGACCTTGAATCTCTTGAGTCTGCAGACTTTGAGTTACCCACCTCCGAGCATTCCGGTCATGATAATAAATCATCGGAGGACTTACTCGAGGTGATTACTTGTGCGGTGGCCAGGCTTGAATTAGACTGGCCACGTGAACAAGACACCCCCAAACGCTTCAAGTTGGAGGACAGATTTATGTCTAGTGGCCAGGGGAAGGGAACGCCTCATCACTCCCTTCCCTTCTTTGATGACCTCCATGATGAGCTCTCTCATTCATGGAGGAAACCTTATACTTCCTGTGTCTACATGCCCTCGACGTCGATATATTAGACTATAGTGGATACAGTTTTCCTTCTTGATACCCGGTTTCGCCTTCTGGCTTATTTGGGGATGCTATGCATATAGTTATCACCAGGTTCCAGGAGGGGAAACATCACGAGGAAGCATTCGGGCAGTTTTTTCCTTGCCGCACTCAGGGGTCGGGGCCGTCGGCCACCCAGACCCGCCCCGGTCCTGCTAGAAGGGAGGCTCAGAAACAAAGCATGGCGAGTTGTGCTCCCCCTTGTAAAGACTGGGGACAGGCTCGTCGCCCTCAGCAGCCCCCAAAGCAAGACCTCAGGGGAGTAGTTTCTAAAAAGAGAAAACCCTGATGGTATTGTGCCCAGCCTTGTGGGGGTGTATCATCCACTTCGACCCTCCTGGTACCCCCACGAAATCTCTCCATTCCCGCCGCCTCTGGTGTATTGGGAGTTAGAGGCTTCCAGCGAAATGTTGGGTGTACCGCTGCTTCCTGCCTTAGTCCAGGACGCTGAACACTCGACATCCCCTCAACAGAAAGTGTCAAAATTATTACCCATCTCATAGAACCTGGCAGTCTGGAAACTTCTGCCAGGTATTTCTATGTGAGTCCTAAGAACAGTAGAAAATGGCTACAGAATTCAATTCGCTCGCCGCCCTCCGCATTTCAACGGCGTTGTTTCCACTACCGTGAACCCGGAGAATCACGATTGATCTCATGGACGCATACATACAGAAATTTTGCCAGAGCACAGGAAGTTCCTGAGGTTCGCTTTTGGGGGGGAAGCCTTCCAATATCGGGTGCTTCCATTCGGCCTAACCCTATCACCCTGTACATTCACGAAATGCATGGATGCAGCACTGGCTCCTTTTCGACTCCGGGGCATCCGCAATCTGAATTACATAGACGACTGGCTGATACAAGCACAGTCTCAAGACTGGCAGTTCAGCACAGGGATATTGTCTTAGCTCATCTGGTTTCAATGTGTCTGAGACTCAATATCAAAAAGAGTGTTCTCTCTCCCACCCAGGGAATTACCTATCTAGGAGTTATATGGAAATTGATCATGATGCAGGCACCATGTGCATCATTCCCTTTCTATGTGGTTCAGACCCCGATTTCTTACCCTGGGTCCCACTCTGGCTGTGTATTGTCGTAGCAGGTTGCTAATGACAGACGCCTCCCTGACGGGCTGGGAAACGGTCTTAGGTGGTCGTCCAGCTCAAGGGGAATGGGAGGGTCATCAGCTCGATTGGAACATCTACTGCCTCGAGGTGATGGTGGTATTTCTGTCCCTGAAATACTTCCTCCAGCAGTTGAGGGGCTGCCATGTCCTGGTGCGGGTGGACAACACAGCAGCAGTCTCCTCCATAAATCATCAAGGAGGTGGGTCTGGACACGATGGCACATACATGGCCCAGAATGCACCTGTATGCGTTTCCCCCGGTTTCTCTGCTCCCGGGAGTCTTGGCCAGAGTTTGCCAGCAAGGGTCTTATTGATAGCACTGCGCTGGCCGAACAGGGTATGGTTCTCGAAGATAATGTCTATCCTTGACGGCTCGCCTTGGGTGATTCTAGACAGGAGTGACCTTCTGTCTCAGGCACAGGGGGCAATATTTCATCCCCGGCCTGAGCTGTGGAACCTTCATGTTTGGTCCCTGAAGGGTACCAACTGAGGGACACAGGGTTTTCACCTGAGGTTATCGAGACCATTTTAAGTGCTAGGGAGAATCTATGCCAATAAATGGGGTGTCTTTGAAAGATGGTGCAGTGCACGTAATGCAGCTCCAGTTAACTGCCAGATTACTTCAGTTCTGGAATTTCTGCAGGATAAACTGTCAGCAGGCATATGCCCCGCCACTCTCAGAGTCTATGTGGCTGCCATTTCAGCTTGCTATGCCTTTAGGGACGGGGTGCCATTGGGGAGACATCCTCTACTCGCTAACTTCATTCGTGGAGCTATGCGACTGAGTCCTCCTGCTAGGACCAGGACCCATTCGTGGGACTTAGCAATTGTCCTTGAGGGTCTGGTTGAGACCCCCTTCAAACCTCTAGAGTCAGCGTCTGATAAACTTCTGACTCAGGCTGGAAGTTACCATGTGGCAGGCTGGTCCTCTCCGCACACATTCACAAGATTTTATAGTTTGGATGTTCATGCCACTTCGGGCTCTTATGTCCTTGAGTCGACATCACAAGCTCATGTCTGAGACCTATCGTGCTCTTGTGAGCACTCTACCCAACCGTAAGGGGTCCGGACATCCACAGTGCGGCGCCGTGGATATTCTTGTTCCCAAAGCGCTAACTCAGCGCAGCATCAAAGTGTAGCTTTTTGAAAGGGAACGTCTCGGATTACTTGACTGTAACCCTTGTTCCCTGATAAAAGCGGAACGTTCTGCTTTTATCAGGGAACAAGGGTTACAGTCAAGTAACCCAAGATGAATTTGGACATGGACTTTATTACCACCTGCTGGTAAAATTTTGAAATTTGAACTTTGTTTGAGTTAAGAGGTGGTATTGAAGCATCTTAGCGCAACAACCTATTTCTCAGGAAAATAGCTAATTGCACTTTGCACCACTTCATTTACATACATTACACCCATAGTTTGCGCACCTACACCCACAATAGCACAAACACTCCCACCCACGGCCATTTGCACTGGCATGAAAATTGCACTTAGAATTAGTGCTCTCACAAAAATTGGATAAAACATTGTGCACAGTCGTAGAGCGTAGCGCTGCGTGCAATCATGAAAATTGAGCCTTAGAGGTGCTACAACTCATTTAATTCACTTTCACACAAATCATGAATACAATGGCTGATTATGACTTTATAAACACTTATTTTAGACTCTCACGCATATTTTGAAAAATTACAAATTTGAATGCTTCTATTACAGACTCTAATATATTTACACGCTCATTCACGTGTGATTAACTTCCACTCACAGAGTGTTGGACTTTGTATTTGGAGGACATCATTTAATTTATTTTATATATATTATTTTGACAACTCTATATATTATTTTACTGCATATTTAAAGACTTTGAAATATATACTAATGATTAAGCTATAATCTGACCAAAACTATAAAAAAGTAATAATAAATAATAAAAAAAATAAAAAAAAAAATCATATTTTTGTAATTTACCAAGTTAGAAGTTCCCCTGTGTAAATAAAAACATTAGCTGAGATACTTACTTTCATATGTAAGCAAAATTTATATTTTAACTGAAATATACCGAAATTAATTGGAATCAAATTGAATCAAAATCTAATCAAGAGTGTGAATCGGAATCAAATTGAATCAGAGAATCTGTTTCAGTACTCAGCCCAACTAACTTGCTTAAGGGGCAATACTGTCTTCTTAAATATACAGAATTTATCTCGCACAAAAACAATGAGAATCTCAATTACGGTGATGGCTGCATTTGAACAGATACATTTACATACCAAAAATGTTATACTATACAGTAGAAAGTCTAAAACAGTGATGAACCACAGCATTTAACAAAATAGTGTATCATTTTGTAAAAATGTTGTATGTTGAATATTGCAAATTCTAAAATTATTATGAATATTAAAAACATTAAAATGAACAAAGTCATGCACTAAATTAAACCACAATGCTTTTCTAAAAAAAAAAATATATATATATATATATATTTCTCTATTTGGAATGCCCAATTCTCACTACTTAGTAAGTCCTTGTGGTGGCGCAGTTACTCAGCTCAATCTGGGTGGTGGAGGACAATTCTCAGTTGCCTCCGCTTCTGAGACAGTCATTCTGCACATTTTATCACGTGACTTGTTGTGCATGACGCCGCGGAGACTCAAAGCATTTGGAGACTCGTGCTACACTCCGTGATCCGCACACAATTTACCACGCACCTACTGAGAGTAAGAACCCCTAATTAAGACCACGAGGAGGTTACCCCATGTGACTCTACCCTCCCTAGCAACCAGGCCAATTTGGTTGCTTAGGAGACCTGGCTGGAGTCACTCAGCATGCTCCGGATTTGAAATCGTGACTCCAGGGGTTGTAGTCAGCGTCAACACTCGCTGAGATACCCAGGCCCCCAATCACAATACATAATCAAACATGCTTGTCTAAAACATCTCTCTCCCATATTATTCTTAACTATATTAAAAAAGGACCTCTCTTCCTCTGTAGACCTGTGGAGGAGTTAGTATCTGGCACAGAAGACACCTCATCCATCATCACCATCATCTGCTCAATGGCCTCTTAAAACTTAGTTAGTTGATTTCATGAGGAAGGATAATGGATTTTAGATTTCCATTAGTTCCTCACTTAGGTACTGACATAAAGTAGACTTCTCTAACTGTTAACTGTAAAAATCGAGACACGTGCTGCATCTAGCTTTGTTTTTTTTTAAAGTGTTCTGACTGAAAAGCTCTTCTCAGAGCAATCGTTTTATACACTGATTTTAAAACTACATTTTAAAACTACTTTTTAGAAGATGTTTACTTTTACTTTAAAGCCATTCTATGAAATCAAATTACATTTAAATATATGTGCGGTCGGGCCACAGGTCCAGTGTGGGTGGCCCATCAGTAAGAAGGGTATTTTTGCCACTGTATCAGGTTAAGACATATCATTGTCATGTCACCCATTAATGGTTAGTTTCAGCAATAAAACAAATCATTTCGAAAATAACCTTCCTGATATAGTTTTAAATGAGATACAGTTTTATATTCCCCTTGTCATATTTGATTTAGAATAATTGCCTGTTACACTAATTGCCATCTTATAGTAATGTTGGATATGTATTTACTTAAAGGTCACTGTAATTGCTTAAATTAGCATGGATCATTATTCACATAATGAGAACTGTCATGTTTCTTGTCTGCCAAGACCACCACAGTCATTCTAGAGAAATGTTATCATTCTATAGGGATGGTGCTAAGCTCTGGAAAGTGGTAGGTCTACTACAACACACTACTTTTCAACTGTACACACAACTGTAATATAACTTCATTATTTTTTTTTCAACTAAAATTCAGCACTATATTTCCTAATAGTCCATGTGTGGTGGGAGGGCAGACAGAGGGATAGGGGGAAAGGGTAAAGCACTAATGAGAATAGAGAAATACTCATGCCAATCTGTTTAAGGGAATACCAATAGGAAAGCTAACTATGCAACCATGTTGTTATATACTGGGAAATACAAACCCAATCAGTGATGAAAGGACTTAGTCTTACAAAGAGCAGGTAGACCAGTCAAGCGCAATTATCCCCCTATAAAAGACACTTCAAAGACAATTAGTAGTGAAAACACAGCACTCTGTGACAGGGGCCCCACCACCATAAGCAGGGAACAGCTGGCCCCCTACACTGGGTCCTCAGCTCATGAGAGAAAACACAGAAAAGAAAATGAATACAAACAATAATTAACACCATATAATAAACCAACAAAACAATGCATTTTTGGCCACCATTTAGAGGACACAAGGCTAACAAACTCAGATGAGAGTTTTAACGCACACAAAAGAAAATATTAAAGTGTAAAGAGCAGGGGAGAGAGAGAGAGAAAGAGAGAGAGAGAGAGAGAGAGAGAGAGAGAGAGAGAGAGCGAGAGAGATTGATCACATATTACCCTGCTAAGATCAACTCCTGTACCCCAACTCCCCCAAAGCCCAAATTGGAACAAACTGGGTTGGGGAGTAATGGAAAACATGTAATGGGAATACATACTTAAAATACAAAATATAAGTAACTGTATTCCACTACAGTTACAATTTAAATTGGTAATTAGAATACAGTTACATTCGTATTTGATTACTGAATATATTAATCTGCATTTTATTGTCAATTGCTTCATTTAATATTTAATCCTTTCAGATGGAAAACATATATACATAATAAATAAATTATGCGATCTAAAGTGCATTTGAACAGCGGTGAAACACTTTCTTATGATGTGTTACATTCATATGAGCAGACAGAGAAGTAAGTAAAATTGTCAGCTTTACGCTAAGCTAAAATGTTATTTTTTGTTATTTTATTGTTTTTTTTTTTTACATGCACATGTTACCAGGCACGATCATATTTTTTTTTTATCAAGAAAATTTACATTGGATCATAATTACTTTTTTTTTTAGTAAGACCTTTGATATTAGGGCAAAAATAGTATTCTTGATCATTTTTGTATTGTTTTCCTAAAAATCATTCAAACAAGATCAATTTGATTTATCTTGTTTTAGAAACATCTCTGCATAAGATATTTAGGTTTATTTTAAGGGTTAGGTTTTTCAGAGAATGCATTTTTAACATGTGTATTTTGTCTTACTGTACTGGCAGAGTTTTTATAGTCAAAGCAAGTGAAAAAATCAACCAGACTGAAGAAGTAATCTAAAGTATTTAGAATACGTTACTGACCTTGAGTAATCTAATGGAATAAATTACAAATGACATTTTACAGCATGGATCCTGTAATCTGTAGTGGAATACATTTAAAAAGTAACCCTCCCAACCCTGAGAAACAAATAACAAGGTTTTCCCATCCAAGATGATGTCACCAGCTTTAGACATACACATTCAGGGAGAATGATCACGAGTCCCAGAACACCATTTCAATCAGGAACACTCACAGACTTGAGTGAAATTCAAAATGAAATTTATTTGATGAATGAAAAACAGAAAAGTAATGTCTCTCTTTGGCGTAGGCCCTGTCTAGCGGCCCGAAGAATTTGTACTCGGAACGTCATATCCTGCCGGAGATAGGAGGCAGGGGCGAGGAGCCTACCCCCGTGCAGGATGGGACTCAACTGGTGGGAGTGGAGTGGTGGTGGTTTAGCACACTGAAACAGCAATGTGATAGATTGTGAGCAGACTTATAAAGCAATGGCTCACATGTGATTGGCTAGAAATTACCCAGCTAACGGTGCGATAATGTACAGCTGCTAGACTTCACGCTAGAACTACGCTGCACTTACATTTTCAGAGCCAGTCACAGTGATTTAAATAGAAACTAGCAAAGAACTGAGCTGAAATTAAACTTAATGAGCTCAATACTGTATCATAATTAAACACGCTCATCTAAAACATCTCTCTCTCTCTCTCTCTCTCGTATTATTCTTATATTAAAAAAGGACCTCTCTTCCTCTGCAGATCTGTAGAGGAGTTAGTATCTGGCACATAAGACTCCTCATCCATCATCATCATCATTATCTGCTCAATGGCCACTTAGTTAGTAATTTTCATGAGGAATGATTATGGATTTTAGACTGAGTAGTTTTAAATAAATTGAGCTGAAACAAAACAAAACAAATACAAAACAGAGCAAAACAAAATGGAGCAAAACAAAACAGCAGCATCAGGAATTCAGCCCTGGAGCCTTAATGCAAATGGACGCATTCTGGTGTGCTGATTATATCACCTAAAAAAGGACCAACAATAACAAAAAGCTATTGACAGAGGCACTGTTCCCATACAAACGCAGGTCTCATTCGAGTTAGAGTATATTGTATAAAGGGATAGTCACCATTATAACGCAAACAATAAAACCACTGTTAACTAGCTTGGATGTATGGCATACAATTTTTGCAGTTAGAATCCCATTTTACTCTTTTCTGTTAGAGGCCTTTGCTCATCTTATTACTAGATCAACAGATTAAGAAAAATAACAGATTTTATAAGATGATTGGTTATATTATCACATTTAAAATGTATAATTTGACACTACATAAATACAAAAGTCAATGTATGTCAACATTTTGGAACAGTATTACTCAGAAATACAAAGACAATTTGATTAAACGTTAATGTCCTTGTATATAATTCAAAACCACTTTTGAGCATCACCTTGTCAGGTAAATAAAAAAAATAAAAAACGTGAAATATTAATGTTGTGAAAAGTGTGCAATAAATATTGCAAGTATAACCAAATGTAGAGTTGCACGACTTGCATTTCATTTTTGTTTGCTAATTGCAGTCACTATCTGAGCCTAGCAGGCTCAACAGCTTGCCATAGTATCACAAGTGTAACACAAGAAGGCAAATCAAGGCTGCTCCATCTGTCAACCAATATAACCCTAAAATGAAAATCTCCTTAAGCAGATTATGTGGGTGGACCTTAATTAAATTTGTATCAAGTTCAAGCAGTCGAAAAACAAAGACCTTTAAACTGCTAAAATACTCATGATCAACATGTTCTTGTTAGTATTCATAGGTTTTTGTACATATAGTGTTGTTCTAGCATACGCACAATTATGTAAGTTTGAATAGCCAATGAAACATACAAATAAACATGTTGACAACAGCACTGAGAGCAACATGATCACACAGGAAGATGGAATGTGGTTTCCAAGAGCTCCCTAGGATCGGCCACACTATGCCAAGTCATTGACAGTCCATCTCCTATCAGGCATTTTTGCATTGCAAAAAAGCATTTACATTTCCTTGTGTTGTGACCACATGCATGTTGCATCAGCAGGATGGGAGACCTGGGTTTGAATCCCATATTGAAACCAAGAAGTAATCGCATTCACATAATCAGGATTAAAAGGTCCTCTTCACTATATTACAGCCTCTACAGCAGAAAACTACTCGCATTTGGCACCCCTCCGCGGACAATATACCCGGAAAATGGAGCGCACACATGCCCACATGCTCAACGACACTTATTGCTTTGGTAACTAGGGGCAGTGTTTAAAATGTCTGTAATATCAGACAAATTTTAGCTAAGCAAAAGTCAACCTAATGTTTGACTTTAAATGCTTACAGATTTTATGAATCCTTTGATGTTCATAATTTGTGGAATTGTATTGTTGGAGTTGAGTTTATTGTATTCATAATAAATTAGATTCATAATACATTTTTAAATGTATTTACCTAATGCAGTGCATTATAATGAATTATTAGATTTCCAATGGCTGGTTGGAACCAATTACCATTATTTTTCACAGGATTCGTAATGACTTGTACATGTCTGAAGTTGTACGATTATGTTTTATGTACGTTTTAGTGTATATCCAAATGAACAAAAATATACATAAACTTACAAATATGCATGATATCATCCTGTGTATATATATAAATCGCATCCATGAATGGCATTACTTATTATGAAGGTTAACAATTTTTAACTGCTGGAGGCCTGGCAGATGCAGGTGCAGTATACTTAGCGACCCATAATTGACTACATATCAAGACTCCCAATGGGTTTTTATGCAAAACATTGGCAAGGTGAACAGATAGGACTGTTTGCTGCTACTGAGAGCTCTGATATGTGTGCTGGTGTTTATTTTTACTCCTCTTCTCTATCAGTCCTGTTCTTAGATGAAGATACAGGCTCAGTGAGTTATTGAGAACTGTGAGCACTAGAAATGTGGGAGACATATTGACTGTGATGAATCCCTTGCTCTAGATCTGTGTGTGTGTGTGTGTGTGTGTGTGTGTGTGTGTGTGTGTGTGTGTGTGTGTGTGCGTGTGCGCGCGTGTGTGTGTTGCTCAGCTCAGCTCTGTTTATTTATAGCTTTTCCAATGCTCAGAGCAGAACTCCCAAACACTCCTCCTCACAAAGTGTATTTCTGCACATACACACGCAGATACTTTGCAAATCCCCAAAGTGTGCTTTTTTATTTTCTTTCTTGGATTTTATATTCTTTCTTTCTATTTATGATTTCACGCTATTCTATTCCTCGGTATAGTTGGCCTTTTTGTATTCCATTTATTTTGGTTGTGTCATCTTTGTGACAAAAATGGTTTTCTTGTGTTAATGATGCAGAGGCTGAGACAGACTTCCAGTAACACAACTGCTTGTTAAAGAGCGATCTAATCCCATTTTTGTTCAATATGCCCGCACACAAGGTTTGAGTTTACAGACCTATTGGTATAACAACAGTGCCGAGATGATCTTCGAAGAACGGAGCAATCCAGGATTGGGTAAAATCATCTAAGAACGCAGCCCAGGTTGGTAAAATGATAATGTGAAGACAACACCTCTGCCAACCTGTACCATCAGCAGTGAAATGAATGAACACAAGTGGAAATTTGCCTAGCATCTACCAAGCGACAGAATAATTAGCACAAATGTATTGTAGAGTTTGATTGGACAGTTATTTACATCAACAACATAAGATTTAAAAAATTTGATTAGCCTATTTATTTTGCTATCCTTACTATATAGGATTTGATTGTATGGCTTGTTGAATTTACTATTTGAATTCAGCACAATTGTTTCCCTGCTGTCAGTGATGCTTTCTGAACAGACCTGCGACACATTTCCTTCCCTTCAGATTTTGGGCATCGATCTTGACCTAAACTTAAACTCACTCTGAAGTTCCCAAAACGCTAATAAAGCTCAACAAATCAGCTGACCAACCATAGTATTTGTAAGCAAATCATACGCATGAATGGGGCCCCGCTGCACTGAGTCTAATTACTCAGCCCAAGCAATGTCCATTCATCATCGTGAAGTGACCTAAAAGTTATTGTCCGCCACCCTGTAAAAACCAGGATAGCCAAGGGCTCAGTTGCACTTTCAACATGTCTCTTTTTAGAGCCTGTCCCATAATGCACTTGGCCAACCTCTCTTTAGTAGAGCCTTTTTTATGAAGTGTCAAATGCTGAGCCACGCTAGATTACCAAAGCAGTAGAAGTCATGATCACTTAGCACAGTGAGATTTATAATTACTGTTTTGATAAGAATGTTGTTTGCGCCTTAGTTGTGCACGCCATGAGATGAAACCTAGAATGTGGTGACTAACAGGCTCTCAGGATTTGAATCACAGCACAAATGACTATAAAAGCATATGAGACTACAGTTTTAAATAGCATGTCCTCACATTTTTCTACACCACCCTTGGCCTTGATCATTTAGCCGATGCCTTATACAAAATTCACTGACCGGAAAAGAGTGGCCTTTAACTTCATAATGGACTGTGTATCAGAGAGATCAGGGCTAAAAGTTACACTTTTTTTAGTGCAGTGGATATTTATCGAGGTAGGTTTCTTTTTGAAAGTCAGTTTCAAAGTATATCCCAGGAATAACTCATGTTGGCCAGGAAAAACTACATAGTTCATGTTGTTTGTGACAACATGCCCCAATATGTTGTTACTCTGTATAGGGTAAATTGTCACAGTGGAACCTGCCATTAAATAGCCTTTCATAGGATTTTCAGCTAAATGTAAATAGTAAAACAGCTTTGAAAAAACAGTTTAGTTACATTTTAATTAATTAAATTGTATGAATTTATAATATTTCAAACACATGACAAATTGCCCACACCTGATATTTATGAAAGATGCACTTGTCTCGAGAACACAGCTCAGCCTATCGGTTAAAACATACCATCATTATACAATTTTACAAGAGTTTTGTGTTAACATGTATTTAGTGAATGCAGCAGCAAAAATATAATATTGGAATTTTAGTTTTTAGGATTAATTTCACAATCATGTTACTGAGGCCACCTCCACACTTGTATGTTTTCATTTTAAAATTCATTGATTTAGCTAATGTATGTTTAAGCCTCTCAACCACACTGGAACAGCGCTTTCCTCCACAAAAAAAATGGAGCATTTTAAAATGCTCTCCAGTACGGCCTACTCTGGAAAGCAATGATGTAGAAAAACTTAAAGGAATAGTTCACCCAAAAATGAAAATTCTCTTTTCATTAACTCACCCTCATGCCATCCCAGATGTGTATGACTTTCTCTTTATTAGCAGAACAACAGCTAAGATTTTTAGAAGAATATATTAGCTCTGTAGGTCAATACAATGCAAGTGAATGGTGATCAGACATTTGTAGCTCCAAAAATCACATAAAGGAAACATAGAAGTAATCCATATGACTACAGTCATTAAATCTATACCTTCAGAAGCAACATAGCAATAGTTGTGGATGTGAAACAGATCAAAATGAAAAAAAAAAAATTAAAAATTACTCTACTTCACTTTTACTTCTGAAAGTCACATCTGGTGCCCATTTAGTTTCACTTTCACATCTAAACGTTAAAATAAATGTGGAGATTTAGAGTAAAAACCCATTTCTATTATATTGCTTCTGAAGATATGGATTTAAACACTGGAGACATTTGGATTACTTTTGTGTTTCCTTCATGTAATTTTTGGAGCTACAAAGGTCTGATCACCATTCACTTACAGAGTAAAAATCTTAATTAGTGTACTGCAGAAAGAAGAAATTAAGTCCTATACATCTGGTATGGCATGAGGGTGAGTAAATGAGAGAATAAACTATCCCTTTAAAATATAGTTTTCAAATGAAAAATGATTAGTTTGGATGTGGTCTGAGATATAGCCTTTGTGACAAATTCCCTATGTGACAACTAACCCTGGTCTCCTCTATATATAGTCACAGAAGTAGAAGATGAGTTTTCATGCGTTTTCCATCTGAAGTCATTACCCTTAATCTATTAATAGTTTAGATGATATCTTAGCTGTCTGTTTTTGATGGATGGATCATTTGGGGAAATTGCCTGATGATTTATCAGTAATTTGCAGTAACCTGTATGGTCACCAGATGTGCGATTAGATACATAATAATAAGGATCCTTTTCCCCCGCATTAAATGTCCCTCATTTCATTCGTGAAATTGATGAGAAACTTTCTTTTCTAACTTTGGTTCGTCTGTACAATTTTAAGCTCAACTAAGTTTGTACTGGCTGTTAACATTAATCAAACTTTTGGTTAGTGCACATAAATCAAGTCTGAATTGTAATTTGTCTGTGTAAGGTATGTAAAGAATTTGATGCATATCTGTGGGGTAATTCTGCCAAATATCGAGTGTGGCTAAGTTGTGGGCCAAACCGGTAATCTATTTCTGTCCCCTGTGTCCATGCAAGACAGATTGCCAGCTTCTTCATATGGCTCAGCATCATTCTTCTGGGGAATCTCCCCTCTCTTAAATTAAACTTGAAATATTATTACATGCACGATTAAACTATATTTACTATTAATTATCACTGGCAAGGAATTTTGGAGAATAGATGGAAAGAACTCATGCTAGAAAACAAATTAATAATTCATACAAAACAAAACTCTGTGAACAGATACAGTAGATAGATTGTTTATATATATATATATATATATATATATATATATATATATATATATATATATATATATATATAATGATACCAGCAATATCCACCTATCTGCTATGCCAATAATAATTGAAAGCAATTCAAATAATGAACAGCAACAAAAAGCTTTTGAGCACCAGATTGAGATTTATATCAATAAATGATGTCAGCTCAACTTTAGACTCACAATAAAATAATGTTGTAGAAGGTTCGTTGTCTGGGCAATGAAGGAGGCAACGAACTGTCAACGTGAGTATTTTTATTGGTCTTCAGAGTCGTTCATAAATCTTAAACAAAAAATGCACTCAGTGGCAAAGTAGTCTCTCTCGTACACGCACGCACACGCGCAGGCACAAACGCATGCACACGCGCGCGCACAAACAAACAAAGGCTTCTTATTACACACACCGGTACAGACTCTCTCTCTGTGTCAATCTGAAACCTTGTGTACCATTTTATGTCTCCCTCTGCCATCACTACAACAAGAAACAGGTGTTAGAGATAATGGCAACCCAGGTAACGAGCCTTACTGCTCCCTCTCCCATAGACAGACACACAACCTGACCCATCACCACAAACATGTATGTATTAATGATTCAGTTTAATATTTAAAAGAGGAGAGGAACCCTGAGAAACGACGCTGAGCCATATGAAGAAGAATCTATTTGTCACGTTATTAAACCAATCAGGTCAAAGTAAAATGGTCAATGAAAATCTCATTTGATTGGTTACTAGAAGCAGGTAGTCCCGCCTTCCCCATCGCGTTTAGCAAAACTCTTTTCAGTGTGAAATTCATGCCAAAAATGAACATAACAGAGTGATAATGGAACAGTGTATATCAGATTATTTATGGAAAATATTTAAATATTTATATATATATTGTATGTGCATTATGTGTACATTATTTTTGTATGTGTGTTAAATGTGAAAATTTTGCCTAATTCACAATTTAGATGTGATGTGCCAGACAGCCCACATGTTTTCATTAGGAGCCTTAAAAAGACTGAGATGAGATTCATGGCATTCAAGGTAACTTCTTTGGTCCTGTGCATTCTGCAGCTCCTAAAGGCTCATTTGAAGTAAGTGAATTATATCGATGTTGATTTAAGAAGGATCACTTGAGTATTCATGTCGGTCTAACCTGTTTAATCGTTTGTTAATGCAGTTTTGTGGTTTGTCAGTTTTAAATGAATAGTTCACCCAAAAATTATAATTATCTAATAATTTACTCACTCACCCTTATTTTGTATTAAATCTGTATGATTTTCTTCTTTGAAGCACAATTTTTTTTTAGTTTTTGTTATTTTTGCTTAAGACAACATGGATTAACACTAGAACTACCGAAATTCTATAACTACTAGAATGGCCATAGCGGTCATTCTGACCGTTCATACTAGACTGTACCAAATGTCATTTTTTTTCATGTCATATTTACATTTGAAACTTCTATTGAGGTTTTAGAATGAAGCTTCTAATGTCTGTCGTCATATTTTATGATGTCATCACCCTAAAAAATGTAAAAATCCTCAATTTGAATAAAATAGAATAATATGGATTAAATGGAGCACGGAGTGTCAAGCGAACGCAGATAGGCCTACATAATATGATTTTTTTTGTAATATATATTAGCTGCTAGACTGCTCCGGAAGGTGCGTGCCTCGCTTTGTGTCCAGCAAGTTTTTTCACCACAGTGAAAAGGTTTTTGAAAGTCTAAACACCAACATACATGGATTGAGGCAGAATATTTCGTTAGATAAAAATATGTTGTGAATTTGGAAATTATTACATCTATCTTTTTTCAAAACATGTTGACTTTTGGACTTTATAACGCTCTGGAGTTATTGGAAATGTTTGAACACTTATCGGAAACAATCCTATGCAGCCACCACTGGAATCAAAATCCATGAATAAATGAATCTGTTATATTAATAATAAACACCAGCCCAATGGAACCCATTTACTTGCATTGAATGGACAAACTGAACTGAAATCATCAGTTACATATGTGAAATTGGTTCCCTGAGTGGAACGAGACGCTGCGTATGATCACTATGGGACACTGTCTGAGAGTCACATGGTCTGAACCCCTTACACAATCACGGTAATTTATGGCTGATGGCCCTTAAGTGACACCCCCTAGGGGGCTACATCACAGGCTCCATAAAGGTGCTAGCTTTCGTGCTATCAAGTCAGATTTTTCAAGTCAGGCGAAGTTAAATCGCACAAAATTGCATCAGTAAGCCAATTAGACAGTCTTTGCTTGGACACCTAAACACCTCTGTTGTGGCCACAAAATGTTAACATAACCTTGCAGTAAAGCATATGTAACCTTTCATGCTCCTCTGACTCAAATGGGGAGTAGAGAAAGCCTGAAATGTAATGGTCTACGAGCGAAACAACATAGAAATAACCTTGGGCAAATAGCCCAAACAAGGTCTTAACACAACTTTTGAATAGCCTGATGAAAAATCTGCACACAAAGGATTGACCGACAGGGCATGCAAATCACAGACTCTCTTAAATAATGCCAATACCACTAGCAGTGGCCGTCTTAAGAGTAAAAAAACTCAGTATATGTTGTCAAAGTATTGAATGGAGGACCGGAGAGCACCTCTAAAACAGTAGCTCAATAAAGGAACGCGGTCTGGACGAAAAATTCAAAGCCTGCGTATCTTGCGAATAAAGCACAAGAAAAGAAAATGTCTACCAACAGAGACACCATTGACAAGAGCGTGTTCAGCCACTATAGTGGCAACATAGACAATAAGCATTGCCGGGCCATCCCCAGCCCTGAAACCCTCCTCCAAAAATTCCAGCAGTGTACCGACACCAAGAAAAAAAACTACACCACTTAAATGTATATAGCCTCCTCTGTGATGGAGCTCTAGCATTTAGAATAGTATTACTCACATTGGGGGATAACCCATCATTCAAAAGAGCACCCCGTTGAGGGGCCATACCCCTAATACCCCCTGGTGCTTATGTTCACTGTGTGTTTTGTGTATACTTGTGCTTGATGAACATCATGGTGAAGGGAATGGGGGTGGGGATATATAAGGAATAATTGTACAGTCAGCTGTTTATCACAAAATTAAACTTAATCTTGTATCACCGTGATTGGGTTATTTTGTAATAATTTCCATCTGAATGTAGATTATCCTGCATAATAATCAGCTACTTGACAAATAAATAAATTCATGTACATGAAATGTTGATTTGCATTGATATCGTTATTATATGATAAGAGAGATTCCAAAGAATCCAGAAATAGCTAATTTTCTCCTCCAGTTTGCATCAGAGTTCATTACTTTGTGAAATCATACCACTCATTACAAGACCACTTGCCAAATAAATAAGTTAATGTACACAAAATATTAATTTGAGTTTAAATTATTTTATTAGCTTACTTGTAGAGATTGCAAAGTGATATAAGAGGTAAAAAAGACTACTCATTCTTGGATGACTGATCTGATATCTAAGGTGGCTGTGAAGTGCAAAAAAACACAACAAATCTAAAAACACAATGGCAAATCCAAAGACAAAATAACAATTCAGATACATATCAACATAAATAAAACATAATGGCAAATCCGAAAACAAAAGAACAAATCAGAAAACAACACCAAATCTAAAAAAAAAAAAAAAAAAAAAAAAAAAAAAACAAGACAGAAAACACAACAGCAATTCAGTCGAAACAGAAATGGATGGCACCATAGCTTCTCACCTGATTGGCTGTGTGATTTAGACCTAGTCCTTTCTTCAGGATTGGTTCTCTGATTATGTCAACAGGAAACTTTAGAACACAGAGTAAAAACAGCAACAGGAAAAGTTAGTTTAGGGATGATGCTCATCCATGGTCTCATGGTTTATTTAGTGTGTAAGCAGCCATCTTAAAGTCCACAAACTGCGCTAAAACATTGACAGCATCCAAGCGTTCATTCAATTTGCATGATTTAACTTTTTAAGTTAGAACATTTTAAACACTGTTGTTAAAAAAAAAATACAAATAAAAATAATAAAGGTTCCAATTGCTTTCAATAAATCGATTTTCCAAGTATATCTAATTATATGGATACAATATTAAATTAGTTTAGATAAAACACCACTAAAATTCATCAATATGCCATTTTTACATTACACAGGTTGTAGCAGGCTGCCAGTGGTGTGAATGACTAACTTACATTGTTTTTTGTTTGTTTTGTTTTTTATTATTATTATTATTATTATTATTATTATTAAAAAAATATATGAATACAGTATATCTATAATTGCACATCCTGGGGAAATCTCACCTAGAGTAAATCAGCATATTTAATAGCAGTCTTCTACAACCTTTATAATATAAAAATAAAATCTTGAAATGGTTTACAGTACCATGTTGTATATTTACAATTGTGTTGGCAACTAAAATTGCCAGTAAGTTACTGTACATTTTTTACAGTATAGTTCTTTACATTTCCAGTATGGTGCTCTTGGTGGCATGTGTTGTAGGAAAATGAAGTGGTGACATTCCCTAAGCTCCCTGAAACTCCTCTATTTCTCCTTAAGATGTAGCCTGTGTTGTCTGAACTTGGCTGGGCCTTTCCTTTCAGCATTGCTTCTCCACCCATACGGGCAGCTGAAAGATTGATTAACTAATCCATGCATGATTAATGCTCAAGCCTTTAGCATTTTCCATGTGTTCCTGCAGAGCGCTATCAGCCATGTGTACTCACTTTTACTGGCTCATGCATCCCAGTCTTATATTATTCCGGTGACCACTAAATCACTCCAATAGCTTAACCCAGGCTGATTTATCTTAGGTCAGGAACATTGTTTTCACTATTTGTTTTGGTCATATTAAAAGAGATCTGGAAAAGCAAGGTCAAATAGCTTGTGTTTGTGACTAGAAGGCATAAAAGCAATCATTAAGTTGTCAAATGGTTTGTATTACTGACTCAAAGATGAATACTGTAGCAACAGTGCAAGCATTTTGATGAGTAATGCAATTAATTTAATTTATATTCCAAGCAAAGGTTGGTCTGATAATGGTTATGCAACACTCCACTCACTTAGAACATATGAATTTATATAACCTGAACCAAGTATCTGGGTTTGTAAAGATAAAATTTATACCACAATAAGGTAATGAGTTTGATCAAAGTACATTAAGAGCCACTCAGTAATACCCCCTAACCTTTTTTCATGACATTCAAATGACACATGCCTCATAATTATACAAGATTGTAGGTGATCCATATCTGGCACTTTCCATGAATAAGGTAAATTGTGGTGTACCATTACATTAATTTTTTATTTTGTTTTAAAGACAAAAAAATATTTTACTATTAGATGAAACATTGGATATAATTTTATATAACATAAGATTAACAAAGCATGAAAAGTTACAGACATTATTGTATGAAAAAATATTGCTATTTCTTTTTTATTACATTTTTTTATGGCAAATATAAGTTTATCAATTACTTTAAATGATCAGACGGTCCCAACCAAACTAGCTAGCCCCTTCTGAATTATAGCTTAATTTAGGCTTTTTCTGCAATCCTGTTATCAATCCCAATTATTATTATTTTATTTTGTATTATTTCATATTTTATGTAATTATTTAATATAGTATTCAATTGTGTATTTATTTATTATTTTTATATTATTTATATTTATTTTATATATTATTTGTTTATGTGTTCATAACATATTTTTTTTTTATTTTATATATTATTCACTTGTGTATTTAATAATTACAATTTTCTCTGTTGTTTATTTAAAATTGTATTTGATTATTGTGTTTGAGTTTTTCTCCTCTATTTATTAATTTAGGCTATTTGATAAATAGATGATAAAAGATTTGTATTTAATGTTTATTGGTAGAAAATAACACTATTGCAAAAATCAGGGTTTTCAATTGTATTTATATATGTCTCGGATTTTGTTAATAGGGTTGAAAAAATGGCAAACCTCATTTAAATTTTAAAATAACAAACATCTGATATACAGCAATGCTTAGTTTGACCTTCTGAAGTTGATAAACAACATTTCTGAACTCTAAGCACATTTAACTTTTTTTCTTTTCCTATAAAGAGCTTTACATCTTCCTCTTGTAGGCCTACACCTTGTACAGAACTTTTACCTTACTCTAACTTTTACTCATTAATTTCAGGGCTCATTTTAGCTCAAATAACCTCTGCTCTTGAGTCCTCCAAACCCCTCCTGTTTTGAAACATTATTAATTTCATCTTCCAAAATGAAATGGTGATATCTGAAGTGCAATGTGAATTATTGAAGTGCGGTGGACGACTGCCAGTGTCATTGAGGGAAGGACTCCTGCAGCCCTGCCAGAAAACCGTCTACAGGCAATGGCGCTCAAGTCACCACCCTGAAATGCACTTTCGGCTGACGGAACCGTATGCTCTCGTAACACTTGTATATCTAACGTGTCATAAATCAAATATGCCAGTCTGTTCAGTTTGTTATGGAGCGAGAATATACCCAGTTTTGATGTGAATAGAAATGCTTTTCTTCGGAAGGAAATTGCCTCACATGTTTTATGACAGTACTTCCCCGAAAGCAGACCACTGTTGCATGGTAAACAGTGTAAGACACACAGTTTGGCTGATAAGAAATAGCAGGCAATTAAAGAGAACACTGATTTCCAATACATTTGAAAACTATGCTTTAAACATGAGGACTTATGATAAAAAACAGAATCTTTTTGATTTTGTAATCACCATCCCGTGAGACAATTATACCAGTTCGATGAATTGACATCATGTTTACATTTCAATTTTGAGAGACACTTATTAAAGCATAGGTCACACTAAATTGATAATTCTGCCATTATTTACTGACCCCCATGTTTTTTTGTTTGTTTGTTTATTTTCAAACCGATATGCTGTTATGTTTTCTGTGGAACACAAAAGGATATATATATATATATATATATATAAATATATTTACCTGTGATATGTTGGACACTATGAATCTGTCAAAGTTTTTATTCCATAGCCCATATTGCCTTGTTATTGTGCTTGAAGACATTGTTCCTTGATATTTGCAATAAAGTGGTGTAATTTGGTATGTCTAGTGAAAAAATACCATCAAATGAAGGAACAATTTGAGCTTGGCTGCAAGCTTGAACTCCTGAACTGAAAAGGCTTTTTCATTTGCTAAACTGATTGCTCTGTGCACAAGCCCTAGAGCTGTGCCAGTTTCAGCACCATGGACAGGGGAAAACAAAAACACGCGATTGGAAGAAACCGGTGAGCAAACTCAATGCTGCATGAACATTACACCCAAGAGATGCCAGCGTCCTCATTCAGTGAGTCGAGGAAAAGCTCTCTTCATGCATGGCGAATAAGGACTGAACTGATGGATCCCTTGCCTGCAGTTCTGTGCCAACTGCCTAGATCCAACACCAGCACTCAACCTGCACAATGAAAGAGCCAACTTCATCTTTATTGATTACTGCATGAGTTTCTCATAGTAGTCATTTGACAGTATTCACAATGAGTCTCATTCAAACTTGTATATGAATGTTTTTAAACAAAAATCATTCATCAATATGTTTCAAGTTTCTATTTTTAAGTTACACTTTAGAACCAATTAAATTTAATTCACATATAGACAAAAATCACATACTCTTGGTGACCTTAGAAACATGGAATGTGTTCAGCTGAATGTTTTTATTTTCTTCTCTTTTTTTATTATAGAGTGGACCAGGGTTAGTTGTCACACTGGGAAATTGTCACCAGGACTATGTCTCAGTAACAATGAGATTTGGAGTCTAAAGTCTAATTGCCCTAATGTGTGTTTTCTCTATCAAGTGGTTTTGAATGTTGCTTTCTAAAAACTAGTTCAAAATCCTCTTAAAGGAATATTCTGGGTTCAATACAAGTTAAGCTTAAAGGGATAGTTGAAAATTCTCTCATTATATACTCACCCTCATGATATCCCAGGTGTGTGTGACATTTTGAAGAAAATTAGAAAAATATCTTGTCTCGCTAGGTTCTTAAAATGCGAGTGGTTTTTGAAGCTTCAAAAATCACAGATAGTCACCATAAACGTCATCCATGCGACACCAGCTGTTAAATGAATGTCTTCTAAAGCAACATGATCACTTTTGGTGCAAAAAAAGATAAATATTCAAATACTTTTTTAAACTCTAAATCATGATTTCGTTCTGCAGTGGTATGCATGTGTGACATAATCGCATTGACATTTGAAACGCGCAAGAACTGCGCATGCACGTGCAACACAGCCAGAAGAGCAGCGCTGTTTACAAATGAAAAGGAGGAATACTATACAGTAGATTGGTTGGTTTTGGTTTAGATCTGTTATTATCTGTTTCTTTATCCACAATGGTGCATTTGTGCTTATCTTGGATGTCTCAGACGAGAGGAGAACGATAGATTACATCTGTATCCATGACAACGCATATACGTCACACTAGAGACCTCATGATATCCACCCTCTCGATAACCTTATTGGAAGCATTTGATTGTACACTGATCTAATAAAACTAATTATTCTGATTTGTTCCTCCTTTATAAAAAAAAAAAAAAAAAAAAAAAAAAAAAAAGTTACAGTGAAGCATTTACAATGGAAGTGAATGGTGCCAATTTTTGGAGGGTTTAGAGGCAGAAATGGGCCTCAAGTGCTTTTTTTTTTGTTTGTTTGTTTGTTTGTTTTTTTTTTTTTTGAAGAAAAGGAGGAATATGTCAAAATTATTTTTGAGGTAATAAACAATCTGCCACAAAAGGCAGCCACAAGTGAGCTTAACTTGTGTTGAACACAGAATTTTTTTATTTTTTTTTTACGTGAATCATTATTTGTTTTTTTTTGTTTTTTTTTGTTATATCAAACAAAATCAATTGGTTAAACAGGGCATGTTCTGACATTTTTATTTTATATAAATATATAAACATTAATTTGCATGCATTATAACTAGGGCTGTCAATTTAATGCATTAATTCATTGGGAATAGTTTTACAAAAAATAACACGTAAAAAAAAATAATGCAATTAAACGCATGCCCACGGACCATAATAAGGAAGATTCCTGAGAAATACAAGCTTGTAGTACCACCTGTTTACTCCAGAGGGCAGAAAGTGAAATTTCAAGTGAAACTGCGCAATGTGCAGTTTATACAGTGAAGAAAACACTTCAGTAGGCAGAACAACACAAACATGCGTCATGTTCTTGCGTTCAAAACACTCGAAGGAGTGCAAATCCGAATTAAGGGATCTCAAGATGTGTTTAAAAATTGAGTATTAAACTATATTTAACTTGACACAGTGACCTAAACATTTTATGTTTATGACACAACACACCTGAGACGCTACACAAGCATGTCTGACGCAGGTGTACATTGACGGGTCCTTAAACAAACCCTCATAATAAATCTCGAACTGATTGACAAATTCACTTGTGAAATGGATTGCTGTGAACTGTGTGCCAATGATTGGATTATGATCAATAATATGGTAGTAAACAAATATATATATATATATATATATATATATATATATATTACTAATTTTAAGCACAACCTTTGTGTTCCAGAATTTTCCAAAAGATACGAAAAATGGAGGGATTAATAGGTTATGTGCCTTTATAGTTTATGCTAAGAAATTCATACTGACTAAAGGGATTCCTTTCAGAAGAGTCAAGTAGGGTCAAATTTCCTGGGCAATGATCACTCTCAGCAGCAGAGCATTATCTTACAGCCTCTATTGACATATGCTGACTATTTATTTCTGCTGTCTATTCATATATAATTACATTACCAGTGCCAATGATTTTCTTTTGTCTGCTTCCATTTGTGGTTTCTTTATCATTCTATAATGCAAAAAATGTGGCAAGATATGTTATTTTGGTAACTTTATTTCAGCACTCTTTCAACCTCTCATTTTCTTTATCTATATTTTTCTACCCTACCCCTTTTAAATTGAGAAATATGTTAATCCATAAATGTGACAATGGGACAATATGCTTTGTCACACATGAACATTGTAATTCTGTAACACGGTAATTCTGTAATTACATTTAACTAAGATATTTATAGTGGATGCATGAAGTCAGTTCCTGTCAAATTCACACAGCTGCCTCAGCAACGTAACCACAGGTGCTGTTCACCACATTAACTATGGTCTTGAACTATTTCAGTACACATTAACTATTACGTATACACTGTCTTTATCATTTGCAACCAAACAAACTTATTTCAGTGAAATATGTTGCTCAAAAGTGTTTGAGCTATATTTCTTTCAAATAAATGCCACTTGGTTTAATATTTTGTTATATAATGCAAATACATTCATGATAAATTCATAAAAATTATGTGTCCTAATACTTGTAGGTCTATTGTATCAATAAACATTCATTAGACCTTTTATTAGTTCAGATTTTTAAAGCAAGCCAATATCTAAACACATCTCATTTTTAAAATTTAGGACCACTGGGGTCTACTGGGGTAGGGGAGACTGAAGTGGTCTGCTGGTTAGTGTAGTTGTGGCTGTGAGGGTGGATTGTGATGTAAGGACAGTGCTGTCTCTGTTCCATCAGGATCAAGATTTCTGTCTGTCATGCTGAAGGCAGCCACTGGAGCCCATTGGCAACCTAGCATTATGTGTCAGCCTTCTGGCCTGGTTTATTAAACAGGAATATATTCACATTCCCCCTAGACCAGGGGACTAAATGATGTACTGGTGAAAATACTGATAAGGATTAGATCCATGGGGGACTGGCTGCACTTTGTTATGCAGGTGCTTGCAATTGCAGGGGCAGACTCATCTTCCAGGTGTCGATTCAGAACTGCAGATTAATTTAAGATTTAAATGGTACTTAATAGAGCACAACATTCTGGTTCCGGAATAAATAAAATACCATTATTCTTTTTTTCCCATGGGGGAATAGATTATTGACGATAACATGTTAACCTTCAAAGACAGATCTACAATGAGCTGTGAGGTGGTTAATCGACGGGACATGCCTCTGTTGAAGTATCAATCCATGTTACTTCAATGTTTTTTTTTTTTTAAATCTTGTTAAACAGTGGAATTTCTAAAGAAAGACTAAAATATCTTTGATCCTGAATAGTAAAGATCCACTAATCCGAGAATCACAGCAAACAAAATGTAGCAAATGAGCTCTGGCATGACTGCCTACTCCCATGAAATAATGTAAATGATGCGACAGCAGCCATAGTGTACAGTACACTCACAACACCAGCTGTTGGTGGAGTGGAGAGAGTAGAGTGAAACAGCCAATTAATGGAGGTGGATTATTAGGAGGCCCTGATTGAGACGGGTCAATGTGGGGAGCTTTGGCCAACACTGTTACACTTCTTACTCTTTATGAGAACTGTCCAGGGATTGACAAATCAAGTTTTTTTTTTATTAAATTTTTTACGGTAGTCATTTAATTTATTTATTTATTTTTGCCAGGTGATAACATGACTTGACCACTTAAATATGAGCTTTGGATGAGATGTCAGGAGCCACTGCAGTTACCAAAACCAGCTCAACTTGTGCTGATAAACAGGGCCTCATTAAGATACTGACAGGGACCAGAGGGGCTTACCGTTCCACTGGGCCCAGCAAGTCATCAGATGGGGGGGCGGGGGAGCGGAACGTTGTTTCTGAGTGACCATGTGCTATATGTACAGGTTTCACCTTTGTGCACCATTTCAATGTTTATATCAGCATCTCCCACTGAACGCATTAACTTGCACATCCTACGAATGTTGACGGGGGAGAATAGGGTTGCGGATGCTGCTTAAGCCCAAGTAAGTTTGTGCTTTAACATGGCCTGGGCGATAAAGCACATAAAGCTTTTTGACCACCGACATTAAACGCTGAAGGAACTCGAAGATGAAATCCTGATAAGCAGTGAGGATGTTTGATACATGCCTTAAAATCTGGAAAAATGTTCTCTATTATGGGTTCTCTTATCAAGTAAATTATATTGCTGCATCACTGCCTTGCAAAAAAAAAACTCATCCACTCATTTGGATTGTCTTCATAATGCATTCCACATTGCTACATTTTTTTTTTTTTTACTTTTGCATTTAATCTTACCTGAGTTCTCTTATATCTCTAATACAATATATTGCTGCATCTTTGCCTTTGGAGTTGCATTCCATTGACTTGCAACATACCCTTTTTACATATGTACAATTATTGGAACATACAAATTCCTTTACGAATCCTCTGAAGAACGGTTTGAACTGAAATTGGCTGATCCTTAATGAGTGTGCTGCCAAAATTTCAATACTCACGCACAATCCCCTAACGGGACTAGGCTCCTAGATGACAAATATCCAGATCCAGATGGGACTAATAAAAGTAAAGTAATTTGCACTCTTTGTATGTCTGAGTGTAATTATCATCAAAGCTCAACAAAAATGAAATATGCAAGTGATACACAATGTTTCATTGTGACATTATAAATGCTGTCAATCTGTTTCCATTGTGTGTTTTTATTTCTATCCAAACATACAAAAATGTATGTGTGCTAAAACCATACTTTATGTATAAATACCTATGGAAATGTATATCACACTGGGATTCTAAAATTCTAAGAATCTAATTTGTGGCATTTCGAGGAAGTTTATAATGGAATAAAGAGTATAATGGGTGAGGGCAGTCTTATTACAGAGAGTAGTAGTTATTTTCAAAATACTGCAGCGAGTCTTAAGGGGGTTCTGATTTTGATCCAACTTGATGTGCCAGGGATTTCATCCATTACCAGCGTAAGACATACAATAGCAAAGAGTTCATCCATTTACATGCATGTCTGAGAATAAACAAGCACTACACAAAACTAAATGTAAAAGATCACTAAGGAGAGGCATTTTTTTTTTTTTTTTTTTTTAGAAGAGGCCATTACTCCTAATGGATCATGTAAAATGTTGAAACATTTTGCAAATGATTTGTTTTAAATACCGTATGGTAAATGTTTGCATCATGGTTCAGTGTTAAATGTGGACATGAGGCCTGTGTATTGTGATGAAGCACAGAGTTAATTATATGCACCAGTTGGGTAACTGCCACTGAGATGAATGGGAATGCTAACGGATAACTCACTCCAGGTATTACGCTGTACTTGACTAATGCAAAACAGAAATTTATGGCAAGTTTAATGCTTTAAGTTTAACAAATTTGTTGGATCATTGTGCTTCATAGTGCTTTATAATAATGATAATAATAATAATAATAATAATAATAATAACAATAATAAATCACACTTTACAGTAAGGTTCTGTTTGTTTACATTAGATAATCCATTAGATTGCATGAACAATGATACTGTATTTTACAGCATTTATTCATCTTGCTTAATGTTAATTTTTAAATACTGTATCCTGTTGTTAATTTTTACTTCATTAATGCATTAATTCATTTTATTGAATGTTTAATGTTGAATATGTATTAGTTAATGTTCAAATACATATAAATGTAAATTAATAAGTGCTGTAATATTGTTCATGGAAGTTAAATGTTGGTAACTTTAAATACAACTTTTGTAAGGTGTTGCAATAATAATAACATTTAAACAGTAAAAAAAAAAGCCCATTGAATTCTTCTTGAATATGCAAATGAATATGCACAAAGGAAATGATGCAGCATTGTGGAAAAGTCTGTTACATCATGTTCTGTTCTGCTTCCTCTCTCATGCTTGCATTGGTGGATTGGTTGTTAAGGTTACATTATTTCCCATATGTATGTTGTCCATATTTGACCTTTAAATGGTTATAAAATACTATTACAGAGAGATTTGAAAATTTAAGTAGGTAGTCATAATTTGTTGAGATTAACGTTCAGCCACAGTTTAAGGAAACAAATGTGTCCTTAAAATTTGAAACTTTGACAGTTTTATTGTACTTCCACCTATAGTTAAAATACAAAGCTGTAATACTGAAGGTGGGAAATGATTCTCAGGTTTATAATGAAATTTCTTACCCCCCTTTGTGCCCCACTTTAAAAATATTATCAGCTCATTGCAGCTGACTTTTTCAATTTATAGCATTTTGTCATTTCTCAGTGAAGGCAATAATTTGAGCAAGCGCTTCAAGAAATAGCACCATATGATGCACTAGCCAGTCCCTGTGTCACATTCATTTCAACATAAAAACAAATAGATATGCACGTAAGGTGCAAAGGTCTTCTGTTTAATGCAATACAATATTTTTTATTAATTTATTGAAAGTAACATTTTAATGTGCTAGGATGTGACCTTTGGTATGGCACATGTACTGTATGTTTGGTGGGGGGGGGGTTGGCTTGAGGTACTCAGGTAGATACTGTGATATCATATATATCGGTTTCTGTGAGGATATGTGCATCCCTACTAGGACATTTTTATAATTCAGTAATGATAAACAGGGTTTACAGGAAAACTCATACAGCTTCATCATGCCAAAGAGGATGCCTATATAACTGGGGATAATAGGTATTATTGTACAACCAGGCCAGGAACGCACTTACTAAGAAAATCAGAGTGGCTAAAAGAAGCTATTCTAAAAAGCTGTAAAAACAGTTTTCAGCCAATGATCCTGCATCTGAGTGGAACGGCCTTAAAAGCATCACCATGTACAAGACACCTCCCCTTTGCTCTGTAGAGAGTCAACTATTGGCTGATTAACTGAATATGTTTTACTGCAGGTTTGAAATGCACAGTCTCACACCCCTCCCCCACTCTGATCTTCACTTCACACACACACACGCCCCCCTCCAGTCCCCTTCTTCCTGGATGTGCATGACGAGCTGACGAGGTCATGGAAGGCAGCTTTCACTGCCCAGATCCAATCCTTCTACTCACCCGCTCTCAATACCCTTGATGGCGGAGCGGCCGGTGGATAAGTTCACCACCTAGTGGAGTCACCCAGCACTCCCTTCCCAAGCATGTAGGACTTGTCTATGGTGACCAAAGTCCACAGCGCTGCCGGTCAGGCCGCCTCCGCCCTGCACACCATGACCCTATTACAGGTCCATCAGGCCAAGGTGCTAAAACAGCTGCATGAGGGTAGTTCTGATCCAGATGTGCTACAAGAACTGCACTCGGCGACCAATCTCGCCCTCCGTGCGATGAAGGTCACAGCTTGCGCATTCGGGCAGATGATGTCCGCTCATGTGGTCCAGGAGAGGCACCTGTGGCTGAACTTGGTTGAGACAATAGATGTAGACAAGGCACATTTCCTGAACACGCCCATCTCCCAGGTTGGCTTTTTTGGCGACACCGTCGAGGACTTCACACAGCAGTTCTTGACGGTGAAGCAAAAGAAGGCCATCCAGCACATCTTGCCTCGGCATGGTTCAAGAGTGTGCACTCCATCTGTTTGCCGAGGGCATCCCCCTACAGTGACACAAGACCAATCGGCTCAACCCTAGACTGAACCAATCTCTCAGCCTTGGTGTAGAGCCCCCCGCAGGAAAGCGACGCCCGCCGCCTCTCGACCTGCTGCTAAGACCCCTAAGAGGGATCCTAGGTGCCCCTGAGATGGGAGACCCAAAGGAGATGACTGCCGTTACTCTAGAGCTGGTAAGCAGACCACTCCATCCCCCGGTGGAGGGCCGGGAGGAGAATCCTTTGTTCCGGCTGTGGCTCAGTTGGTAGAGCGAGTCGGCCACTAATCGCAGGGTTGGTGGTTTGAATCCCGGCCCATACGACTCCACGTGCCGAAGTGTCCTTGGGCAAGACACTGAACCCCAAGTTGCTCCTGATGGCAGGCTAGCGCCTTGCATGGCAGCTCTGCCGCCATTGGTGTGTGTGTGTGAATGGGTGATTGGGACACAGTGTAAAGCGCTTTGCTAACCTCTGAGGTTAGAAAAATGCGCTATATAAGTGCAGACCATTTACCCTTTTCTTTTATGGTCACCACACCCAAACGGTCTGCGGTACCCACTTTGTAAAAAAGAGCAGTTTCCTCTCTCTTCAGATCACACCGCCGGTGCCTTCGGTCGCTGTCACCTCGGTGACTGGACACCGAGCATGCGTAGCCAGAGCCTCAGGAACGCGGCTCTCCACCTTCACGTGCCCCACATAAACCACACCCCTGGCCAGCTGGTGGTGACAAGTCTCGAGGACGGCCCAAGAGGACCTTCTCCTCAGTTGCCGGTCCGCCTTAAACTGGGCATGCAGAGCAAGGTAAGTGCTTTAAGAGGTCCCTCAGCACGGCCGCCTCGGGCCAGAGCATCACTCTCTGATGCGGCATTCCCTGCTCCCCCCCTGCTGTGGATCTCCACCCCCAGGTACTTCGGGTGTGATCCTTCCATTAGTGATCCTTGCCTGGAGTTTGGACGCGTGGCTATTACTTTCCAACTCATCACGCTGGTTGGCCAGAACCATCCGACTCGGCCATGTGATTCAATTTGCCAGGCGACTACCCTGGTTCTGTGGCGTTCACTTCACATCAGTGAAGGGTAAGAACGCCGCCATCCTATGTGCGGAGATCTCGCCCCTTCTGCAGAAGCACGCGATATAGGCTGTCCCTCCAGCTAAGGTGAGGCAAGAGTTTTACAGCCCTCACTTCATCGTTCCAAAGAAGGGCGGTGGGTTGTGGACAATCCTGGACATGCAAGTTCTGAACCGGGCCTTGCACAGACTCCCGTTTAAGATGCAGACACAGAAGCATCAAGATTGATTTGTGGTGGTAGACCCAAAGGACACATACTTTCACGTCTCGATTTTACCTCGACACAGACCCTTCCTGTGGTTCGAGTTCGGCGGTCGGGTGTATCAGAACAAGGTCCTCCCTGATAAGGGGAGTGGGCATTTGCATACTCAATTATCTTGACGATTGGCTGATTATAGCGCACTGTCGAGTTACTGTGTGCACACAGGGACCTGGTGCTCACGCACCTCTTAGGGCTTTGGGCTTTGGGTCAACTGGGAAAAAAGTAAGTTCTCCCTGATTCAGAGCATCTCTTTTCTCTGTATGGAGATAGACTCAGTCTCAATGTTAGCATGCCTCACAAGCGAGCGTGCACAGTCAGTGCTGAACTGCCTGAACTTATCCAGGCAGAGAACGGCGGTCCCACTGTGATAAGCTGCGGTCACGCCACTCGGGATCATACATATGAGACTGCTACAGCAATGGCTTCAGACTCGAGTCCCAAGGTACGCATGGTGCCACGGCACATATCGCGTGGCTATCATGGCCACCTGGCATTGCATCTTCAGCCCTTGGACAGACCTTGCATTCCTGTGGGCTAGAGTCCCCCTACAGCATGTGTCGTGTGTGTCGTGGTTACGACAGATGCCTCCAAGTCAGGCTGAGGAATCCTCCTAGGCCGCGCTTCTTCCTTCATGGGACCTCTCTGTGGTCCTCTGGGCCTTTTGGAGAGCCCAGTTCGAGCCCTAGAGTCAGTCGAGTTAACCCTCTGGGGTCGACGGACATGCAGGCGTGTCCTGCTGGATGGAGTGTGTAATTATTGTCACCAAACATTGAGAATAAAAAGAAAGAAAAAAAGGCTTCATCCAAATTCCTCTATTTTCAGAGAATGCACTGAACTTGATGGAGAACTTCTCAACTGCTGATGAAGTGTGCTCTGTAGGTAAGCAGGTTTGTAGTATATTAAATTCATTAATATTATTATTAGTATATCAAAGCAGGTCTGTAGTATATTAAATACACTCTGAACATTCCCCCCACCCCCTCGTTGGGATGCTCAAACAAATAGAGCAATGTTTTTATAGCACCACAGAGCCCTAGACATTACACTTTTCTGCCTATTTATTCAAAGAATTACTTTCTTACAGTTGTCTCTGCATATTAAGCTGGGACAGTGGATTGTATTCTAGTTAATAATTACACACATCACATTTAATAAGCACAGGCTGAATCTAGTTCGGTATCGAGACTTAACTAGACTTAAAATCTGCAACACTAACAATGCCACTTACTGTAGTACTAAGCTTAATCTTTGTCCAGGAAAGCGTTCGTAGCATTTTAGGGTTTCATTTCACTGGTCACAGCACCTGCCAGGATGTATCTCAAGAAAATGCATTCATGTTCATTCAACAGTGTACTCATTCCATTATGCTGTGAGTGTTGCAAGCCAAGATACTGCTAATGCTGGCTCGCAAAGAAGGTATGGTGGTAACTGAGCTTGGAAAGATTGTGTAGGTAGAATGGAAGAAGAAATGTAATATATTTATTTGCAACCAATAAGAAAATATAGGCCTACCTGTATATGGTAAATAAATTAAGACAAATTTATTGTGTGCATTCCATAGCATGGAAACTCCATTTCACATTGTAAAGAGCCCTCCAAAAATGTGGCAGTGGTATACCATCTACTGCAGCGTTTCTCAAACTGGGGTACGTGTCCCCCTGGGGGTATGTTGAGGTTACTTTGGGGGTACACGAATACAATTCTGAGATTTACCGTTCTTTTAATTTCATCACAGTTTAAAATAACATTCCAACCCAGTTTATTCTCACTGGCAAAAATTATTTTGTGTGCCCTCTAGTGTAGAAACACCAAAATGGTTGTGTCATAAAGGTCAGAAAAATATGCAATGATATAACCCTATCTTTTGAAGAAAACTGCATCTACTCATGGGTCGTGCATCACACAAGTATCATTTTTCGTCAGCTCAGCCCAGTGCTAGGTGACGCAGCGTACTGATAGCAATAATATACATCACTCACTGTTTTACCATATACTCATACGTCACCAAGTCATACACGATTTTAGTTAAAAAAAAATGTGGTTTAAAATGTAATTTGTGTTTAAGGTTAGATGCATAGGGAGTTTTGATTCTGATGGTATAAGTTCAGTAGCTTTGATGACAGGTGTCAGACATTTAGTGCCACAAAAATAATTTTCCACATTTACAAGCAGTATGTTTCAATCACATTTGCTCGCATGGTAGAGACCTGTTTTTACATTGTTGCATGAAGTTTTTTCAGCAAATGAGCTCAACCTTGGTAACAGTGTTAAATGTGACATAATAAAGCACCTTGAGTTGACCGCGCAATTGCACAGATACTTAACCTCAATGCTCGAATTCGGCCGGCAATGCTGTACCTCCAATGATGCGCATTTCCAGGCACGACGTGAGAAGGGGGGAGTTTTCATGTTATGAGTTATATCATATCTAGCTTTCCCATCTCAATCGGTAAGTCATTTATGCAGTATGTATATGATTAATAGTATAAGTATAACATGTGTAATATAAGGGAGTTGTTTCACAAAGATTATTGTATTGAACAGACATATTTTCAAATTACCTTGTGTGAATTTTATCAACGCATTAAAGAGGGGGCATGCAAAAGGATGTTGAATGTTTGAAGGGGTACCCCACTGTAAATATTTGGGAACCACTGATCTACTGTAATTTACTGACTTTGTTTTGTCATTTAAGTATATGTTGCTTGCAAATAATTGCATTCCATAAATACAGCATAGCTACTTTTGGAATACAAAAGATGATTTTTGCTGGCCTAATGTTGTAATTATGACTTCTATCAGCAGAGGCAGAAAGACTAACTGCTAAAGTTAACAAGAAAACCCCTACCTACAAAAAAATGTTTACCTTTCAATCATTGTAAGTCACTTTTGATAAAAGCATCTGCTATATAACAATATATAAATGTATTATTCTAAGCTGTGCTATGATTTAATTTTTTTATGTTAAATTATTCATCAAGTTTGGCGGAATATCTCTGTGAGGAAAAATGTACCTCCCCTCCCCTTCACCCAACAGTGGAGTGTACTCCAATTAAAATGAAAATCTATACTCCTGTCAAATAATCATTTCACCCCTCATTGAATGTAAGCTCTGATTTCTCTGAGGAGAGAAGACTAGGCTCAGCAAAAAAAAAAAATATATATATATATATAAAAAAAATAAAATAAATAATAATAATAATAAATAAATAAAAGGCAATCATTTTTGATTGACTCCTGGTATTTACAGAATATGCTCCTGACAGCTGAGGCAATTATGAGAGCTTGAGGGAATACAGGGATGGTTTAAGAGTGTGTAACATTTAGAGGCAACTATAAGTAAACTATTTGTAAGTTGACTTCCTCAAATACTGTAAACACTGTGTCTCTGTGGCGCTATAACAATGGAAAATTTCATCAACCAGTTCAGCATGACACAGCAACATTTGCTCAACCGATGGCATGTTTTTGGAACTATCTGTTTGTTAAATCTTGCCAGACGGGAAAAGCATTCTAGTTGGTGGTTTGAAAACAATAGCTGTGTCTAAAATGATAAACTATACACTATTCACTTACAATATACACATAAAAGTAATGTTCTTAAAAGTGCTAAATTATCCATCAGAGATGTACTGGAACTAAAAAAGGACAATAGTGACTTCAAAATTGAAATAATAGCTAATAAATCTACTTACTGAAAATATGGAATTATGGGTTTATATTTTTCTAAAATATTATTGTCTCTGAATTCGTGTAAATATTATTTTCAAAAATACATATTTAATGGAAATGCATGTCTATGCAGGTAAATAATGCAAATTTGACATTAAATATACTTAATTTCCTGTCAAAATGCATTTATTTCCATTTTAGAAAAGAAAAGAAAACAATATGAGCAATATGTAACAATATGACATATCAACATTTTCCAATCAATGCACATCTTCACCTCAGGGGATGGGAAAGGCGCTATGCGCAAGTGATACCAAACCTGGCCAGCTGTTGTTCCCGTATTACCAAATTCTACTTGTTCAGAGCTGTCAAAACACAGGACGAGACCAGCTCAGCCCGGAGATTGTAAAATCTCACAATGGTACTGGGTGTTGCCCAGCCTGCCACTCTGCAGATGTCTGCTAGAGAGGTGCCATTGGCCAGTGCCCACGAGGATGCCACACTCCTGTAGAGTGTGCTCAAACCCGCAAGGGCCGCCGGGCATGGCCTGGGTCTGCTAGGCCAACGCAATTGTGTCCAAGATCCAGTGGGCAAGCCTCTGCTTGGAGACAGAGTTCCCTTTCTGCTGTCTACCAAAGCATACAAAGAACTGCTAAGAGTGTATAAAGCTCTGCATTTGATCCAAATAGGTGCCCAAAGTACGCACCGGGAACAGCAATACTAAGGCTGGGTTTGCCTCCTACCGGGGCTTGCAGGTTCACTACCTGATCCCTGAACAGGGTCAAAGGAATCTTGGGCACATAGCCCGGTCGGAGTCTCAGGATGACGTGAGAGTCTGCTGGACCAAACTCACGGCAAGTGTCGCTGACAGAGAGCACTTACAGGTCCCCAACCCTCTTGATGGAAGTGATCACGATCAGGAGGGCCTTCTTCAAGGAGAGAGCCTTTAGTTCGCCTGAATCTAGAGGCTCAAACGGGGCTTCATGAAGGCCTGAGAGGACAACAATGAGATCCCATGATGGGAACAGGCATGGCCTAGGAGGATGCAGCCTCCGGGCATCTCTAAGGAACATGATGATCAGATCGTGCTTCCCTAATGACTTACTGTCCACTGCATTGTGGTGAGCCACTATGGCGGCTACATAAACCTTTAAAGTGGAGGGGGACAGCCGCCCATCCAGCCTCTTCTGCAGGAATGAGAGCACTGACCCGACAGCGCAGATCGGTGGGTCTTCAGATTGGAAAGAACACCAATTTGCAAATAAGCGCCACTTTAGACATAAAGCTCCCTGGTAGAGGGTGCTCTGGATTGAGTGATCGTGTCTACGACGGCTGGTGGTAGACAGTTTAGATATTCTGCATCCCATCCAGGTACCAGACATGAGGGTTCCAGAGGTCTGGGCGTGAATGCCAGAGGGTTCCCCGTCCCTGAGAAAGAAGGTCCTTCCTTAGGGGAATTTGCCAGGGAGGTGCTGTCGTGAGGAGCGTGAGATCTAAAAGCCATGTCCGAGTGGGCCAGTGGGGGGCCACGAGAAACAGTCTCATATGCATCAACCCAAGCGGCGCGACCATCACTGAGGATGCCATATGACCCAGGAGCCTCTGAAATTGTTTCAGTGGAACTGCTGTGCCCGGTCTGAACAAACTCAGGCAGTTCAGCACGACTGCACATGTTCGCTCGTGAGGCGCACTGTCATTGAGGCTGAGTCTAACTCCATGCCAAGAAAAGAGATGCTCTGACACGGGTGGAGCTTGCTCTTTTCCCAGTTGACCCGAAACCCTAAATGATTGAGGTGTATGAGCACCAGGTCCCTATGCACACAGAGAACTTTCGAGAGTGCGCTAAGATTAGCCAGTTGTTGAGGTAGTCGAGTATGTGAATGCCCACTTCCCTTAACAGGGCAAGAGCTGCCTCTGTGACTTTCGTGAAGACGTGAGGGTACAGGGACAGACCGAAGGGGAGGACCTTTTACTAATAGACCTAACTGTCGCAAGCAAACTGTAGAAAGGGTCTGTGATGGGGTAATATTGAGACGTGAAAGTATGGATCCTTCAGGTCTACCGCCGCAAACCAATCTTGATGTCGGACGAATGTCAGAATACGTTTCTGCATCAGCATCTTGAACGGGAGTCTGTGTAAGGCCTGAAACCAATCATCTAGCCGTGAGGGCTGAGGGGGGGACAGAGGATTCCAGTCCAGCCCGACACTTGCTGCGGCCTGGGTAAGCATAGCGGGCATCTTGGCGTCGGCCTCAGACTGGGCCGGCACACCCATAGGTGCTAGCTCAGTCAAGTCCTCAGCGTCGGAGTCCGCCAAGACGCTCTCGGATGCAGCGGCGAAACTCTCATCCAGCTCGGGGGCTTTTTGGTCACTCTAACCATCCTACTCACCATGAGACAATCTAGACATACGTCCTCTTTCAGGCCGATTCATATCTCCAGTTGATTGGAACTTCTTACTTATTTCCCTGATGGTGGAAATTTGTATTTTCAATGCTTTATCTATTTTCTTTTAGCCACTTTACATTTTGTGAAGCTCAACAATCTTTTTGCTGCAAATCATAACTTTTTTTCTTTGGTCTTACCCATTGTGACAGATGACTGAATTTGATGGAATTTTGCTTGTGTGTAACCTCATATTTATACTCATGTGAAACATGGCTGAACAATTTAACGTTCCTAGTCACCCATGTGTACTAAAAAAAGCTAAATATGAATGGGAATATACTTCAGATATATTTTACACATAATAATTTCTAGAGGTGTCAATAATTCTCCCCTCATGCCATCCCACTGTCCTTTTAAAATACATTAGCCACAAGACTGGAACATTATACACATTAACAAGATTGTAGTGTGCAAATATCACTTGACCTCATCTGTGTAAAGTTATATCCAAAATTACTTTGTTGTGGTCATGTCGACAGACCGCTGGTAGACCCTGCAGTCTGATAAACAATGTTTTGTTGGTAAATCACTCAAAAACAGTGTTAACATTTATAATGTTTTTTATAAATTTGAAACAGTGTGTATTTTATCATCTATAAACTGGTCGCATTCACTTTAATTGTATGTGCCTGTGTAACTGCTATTGTCGATTGGGCTTCACTTTTAATGTTCCAAAGCACATTAAAAAGTTTTTGAATCATTGAAAAATTAAAAGGAGCACTTAAACTTTTACTAAAGGGAAATATTTAATCATGGTATCTGTATTTAAACTCAAGTAAAGTTCCTAAACATTGACCCTGTTCCAAACAAAATGTTTACTTTGTGATCTAATAGTGTTTTAACTGGGCCAGCTTTAAACAACAGTTCCTTTGCAAAGCTTGAATCATTGTGTGACTGGTTCACAAGCAATCCACTCTTATCTGAGCCAAAAACATACAATCCACACTGAAATGTTCTATATACGCAAACGTAATACAATACACGTTGATGTTGAGTTGCTGTTGCTTGTTTACACACACAACTGAATGTGTTTTTCCCAGTCAGTGGCCACAGCAGAACGAGATGCGTTTTTAAAAGTTGCGATTGTAGTGGTCTTAAAGCACAGCTCACATCATCGGAAATGCATCAAAAAGATCAAAGATCACATGTAATACATGTGTACAAAAGACTAACAATTCAAATTAGCATAGATGGGTGCAAAAATGGTCCTTCAAACCAGCACAACAACAAGAGAGCAAACAAACAGCAAGATGAAACAGAATGGGGGTCTCCTTTTTTAGATTGACATAGTGTCTTTTAAGAGCGGCGCGAGATGTAATGGTCAAAGCAGTTAATTTAGTGCTGGTTTGTGTGGAAAATCATTTAAATCCAGCATATGAACGTTTCCTGTGTAAGTCTCCTATGAATGAATCTCCCATGACAGGCCCTGTGTAAGTCTCTTTGGATGAATCTCCCATGACAACCCCTCTCTCTTTTCCACCAGTGACTGACTGTGAACACCAGTGGGCGGGGCCAAGGGTGCAATTATGAAAAATAGGCATTGATGTCTTGCTGGAGGCAGTCCTATGCAGATTTGGTCCATGTGGCATCACAAGTTCCACAAATTCCAAATGGGCCGTTTCTAGAGCCTGATTTAAATGTTTCTATTAACGTGTATGTTTCTATAGTACAATGACCTCTTATATGTCAAAAGATCAAGGACAATTTGATTGCATTTGATCTCACATCATGACCCCTTTAAAGGCAATCTGCATGCACAGAGCTTTCCCTGATGGGGTAGTTGTATGATCACCTAAACTGACTGCAAATAAAACAGGTCTTCTGAAATACAAATCTAGTATATCTTTCTCAAATATAGTCCTGTTATGTCAAATGCTTTGGAAATCAAATTAGCGAGTCAGAGAAGCACTATAGCTGGATGTAATATGAGATATACTGCTGCCACTTCAATGTTCTTATGCTTAGATTGTGCAAATACAATCAGATTCCAATGCATTTTGGGCTTAACAAGAGCAAGTCATCATTATGGAATGTGAGACAGCTGCAGTAGAGAATACACCTACACAGATAGACCAGCAAGAGTAGTACATCCAGAGAAACAATGTACAGAAAACTGACATCAGCATGCATCCCATGCTGTCTGCTTTGTCTGTGAATATAAGGCTCTGGACATGGACCTGTCCAAGTCACATGTAATTATCTATCCATCACAAGATTTGTTTTGCTCTCCATTCATACAGGGTTGTGTACCATTATACATTGAATTGAAAGTGTTTTAAAGGCCAATTAATTTCCTGAATTTGAATTAAAGTAATTTAGACATTCTAATAAATTAAAGTGTTGTAAGTGACTTTATTAACATACAGTATTTTATTTTAATTATGAATTGCCCACAAACATGTTAATCCATGTTTGATATAGCACCAACAGAAATGTGTATTTATATACTAGATATTATATTTAAAATTATATATGTTTGTGTTTTTTGTATATTTTTCCCCCCATGGTTTAATAAAATAACTATACAGCAGGTCCACTGTGGTATTTGTTGTAAAACTAACCACAAAATTGACAATGGTTTTACTAGACCTTATTTTAACTATGATATTTGTGGTGAATCCACAACAATGATTTTTACTATAAAACTGGTTACATGTTATTGCAGATTTAATATAGTGAAACCATAGTACATCTTTGTTCATTTTCTGATTTTTGTTTTTTTGAAGATTTAATATGATTTTTATTACCATAGCTTTGGTTTTCCTGTATTATTATATCATGGCTAAAATATGGTTATTGTATAAAAGCATGGTGCATTTAGAGTGGCTAAGGTTTAACTAAAGTACAAATACCATAGTTGAACTATAGTTACTTTTGGAAAACTATGATGCATTTTGTGTTTACAATGTTTTTAATACAAACACCATAGTTTAACTATGGTTACAGTATAAAACCATAGTTATAGCTGAAGTGTGTAACATTTTATTTTTTCGGTGTTCAGATACTTTCTCCTATATGCCCGCTTAATATGCAGATGTAACCAGTTCTGCATCAGCCAGCAGTGGAGGCGGTCGCTCTAACGAGGAGGCTAAAGTATACAGCCTCTACCATCAGTCACTACTGTGCCTCTTGAAGCCAGAGGAGTGAGGTTTACATATACCACACAGCTATCACGTACCAGCTGGCTCTGGTTACACTCACCTCCCTAAACCTCACTCCCGTTCGGGTCAACGGCACCACTGTAACCGGTCCTGCTCAACCCCCTCCGAGTAGGATTGGAACTGGCATGGGAGGAGGGTGTGCTAACGAGAAGGATAAAGGCTATGGCATCTATTGTCAGTCGCTAGTGCACCTTTTGAGGCCAGAAGAGTGGACCACAGAGACAACTATAAGTAAACTATTCCTTAAATTGCAGCTCAGTAATTCTAATTCTAATTCTAAATGAACATACTGTTGGGCTTTGCAAATTCAATTCAAATGCCATCTCAAGAAATTAAAAAGAGCCAATTCTTAAATTCAAAATTTTGCACAAACTCTGCAGTCATGGGACATACCATGCCAACTACAGTGACAGGAGGCAAACAGACATTTTGAGGATTAAATGGAATGTTATTACAATTTCCAGGTTCAAAGGTTTATCCTTGATCCAGAAAGGCTCTTTTTGCTTATAGGATTTGTCTTGTGTAATGTGCGATTGATTGGCTCTCGTTTCAAAGAGATTGTGCTCTTTGTTCAGCTAGGTGATTCACTTTTTTCATCCCACAGCTTGTACCTGTGGAATCACGCCAAAGGGTGACTCTCTCTCTCTGTCATTTTCTGGCTGTGCTAAAGAGATGAGAGGCAGATGGTGGCTTTGTAGATCAAGGGTGGCACACATCTATTAGGACCAGGGGCCGGATTCACGAAACGTTCTTAGGAAGAAAATTCTTCATAACTAACATTTTCTTCTTAATTTCAAATTTACGGAAAAGTTACGAATATTTTGCATTCCTGAAATAACTTCTTAAGAAAGTCTTATCTTTTTTCTTAAGATTGTTCTTAAGGTTCAAATTCTGGAGAAAACTGTTCTTAAAAATCGGTGTAAAAAACAGCTTAAAGTTAGGATAACATCACAGTTAAATTCTAAAAGGTGAGATGTTTAATGAATTTACTGGGTTTTTCATGTTGAGTCTCAAGTCGCAATGGGCTAATTTACGTAGAAATGTGATTTTAGACCAAAAAAGGTTTTTGACTGTTTTGTGTTTAATTATATTTTTATTTTCAGCTTACAAACCATGTAAATGTTATCACCAAATTGAACAATAAATGTTGTTTTGAAGCTTCTTAATATGATGACAAATCATGCGAATTCAAACGGTTACATATTGCGCTTTCTTACCACAATATTTAGAGTTCATAGAAACATAATAATTATAACAACAGAAAGCTGAGACTTTCTTTTTTTTACCCCCCATCCACATCCCTAGTGGAGCTGGCCACAGCGGAGTCAGTCTTTTTTCATTATGATATACCAGTTTTGAAGTATTGAATTTGTTGTAGGCTATTAGACAAGGCAACTCCATTAACAGACTGATCAGACAATGTCAAAGCCTGTCTTTTTATTCTTAAGTTTAAGAATTGCACTTAGGAACATTCTTACAAACTTCTTATACTTTATACTTAATTTTTATTCTATCCTTCTTAATTTTTTTCTCAAGAAAATTTTTGTGAATCTGGCCCCAGGGTTTGATGTCTCACTTGTTGCAAATGGCCAAGAGATTAACACATCAAATGGTATTAACAAAAGGAATGGTGAAATAATAATAAAAATAATAATAATAAAAAAAAAAAAACAGCAATCAGTGTTGTGAATACTTAAATAAATAATGTAATTTAGTAGTATCATTAAAATTCACTCAATGTGTCAAATTTAGAATTTTAAAGGAGGCACCACATTGTACTTCAATAACAGCACAAAAGTGAAACCATTCATATGTTGTATAGTTTTAGCACTTGATCATTAGAAGGCTTTACACAAAATAACTACTGTTCATTCATAAGTATCACCCTTAGGGAGCTCATTAACATGTTTTGATTTAAACCTCAAGCTATTCCCAAACAGCTGCTCTAATTGCATGAAATCTAGCACTTGCTTATCATAATTGTGAGTTTATTCTTTGCTCAGTGGAAAATTGTTCATTGCGCTGTTACAGTGGGATTCATGGATTAGTGTCTGCCAAGATGATGAAGTTTTCACTACTTGTGTTGATGCACATATGGGGAAAATACTGTTATTGGATATACACATACTGTAATTGATATACAGTATATAGATCCAAGTTTAACCACAAAATAATTCAAATAAATATTTATATTTTGAGAAAATTAATAATTTGATTGTTTTACTTCAAGTCAACAATTTTATTTATAATAGACAATTAAAATGGCAGCCAAATCACATAGCATGTGAAAAGGAATCAAGTTATTGAAATGTGGGTGCCACACAGTGAGACAGGCATAATGATGCAGTATGTGGATTTTAAACACAACGACTCCTATCAACATGCTCAACCGCTGATATATAGCTCTTGACCCACCTGATGGTTGGAATTTAGGTAGGTAGTTGTGAGAGTAGAGAGTAATACACGCATATAAACAGTAAGAAGGTAAGCTATTATTGCTGATTATCTTTTTAGGCAAAAAATAAACAAATAAAATAGATATTATATAACATTTACAGACCATGTTAATTAACCTTTCATATCATATTAACATATACATTATGACACAAGCCATTTTTTAGTTTGTAATCTCTGCTATTCTGTGTATTTTTATTCCAGCAAATGGCATTGTTAAAATAATGATTTTCTAAACAGGTTTGCTGTTGCTCAAACAATATTTCCCCTGTCAACCATTTTTCATTTCAACCTACAAATGGCTTACTTATAGTTGTCTCAGCATATTATAAATATTTTCTATTAAAGATAACCTTAAATATTATTTTTATATTAAAAAACCTTAAACCATTTTTTACCTTAAACAATTTTATTGTCTATTCCTACCTTTTTATTCTATAGGAGTTTTTTTTTTATTTATTTTTTTTAGAGAGGCCAGCGTTTATGTAAAACAACCACTCTCCAGAAAATAATACAGTAATGCAAACTGATACAGACTTGGCAAGGACAATCTAAGACCCATTTTAGGCCATTTAATGCAACCGCTTTAGTGTTTGTTCGGGGTTTACATTAAAGAATCATAAAGATTAAATAATGAAATATTGGCCACCTTTTAGTGGAAGTAAGGCCAATGTGAAATATTAACAATTTGTAAATCTCACTTTGTGGTTAAATTATATCAAGCAAAACCTGATGTAGAGTAAGCGTATTCCTGATATGAGAGTTTATTCTCTTCAAAGATGGACAAAATGAGTCTGTGTATATATATATATATATATATATATATATATATATATATATATATATATATATATATATATATATATATATACACACATATATATATAGCATACACTTTTTTCACACACTCATTGCTAATATTATGCACTTGATGATATGTTCATCTTGAATTGTCATGGTGATCCAGATTTATGTTTGAAATACATGCACAAATAAAGGTATTTGAGTTATACAGATATTCCACCAATATTATTGCATACAGAACTTAAAATGAATCCCATAAGAGGAAACAAGTTAGGCTAAGCATATACTTGGGCATTCTGTGTACATAAGCAGCCATAAGCTCAGTAATGTTTCACCGTAATTATTGTCTGTGACAGAGCGGAGTGCGGGGCCAGGTCGTGACTCCGCACACCCGGCCCCAAATTAGGCTAATCAAGCCTCAGAGAGGGATAAAGGCCGACTGGAAGCTGCAGTGCGAGAGAGAGAGAGAGAGAGAGAGAGAGAGAGAGAGAGAGAGAGAGAGAGATTTACGGACAGCTAACTGACACCTTTGTGTCTTTGTGTGTCTTTTTGTTTCAGTTTAATATTATAATACTATTTATATTGTCAAGCTGGTTCTTGCCTCCTCCTTTCCCTTTAACCCCTTTTACACTGGTGCTGAAATACGGGAAGGAGGAGGGATGCACCATAGTAGTGTCCTCGCCACTAAACAAAAAGATACAAAAGATAGAAGTAAAGTTGATGTCATTACTAATAATTCATTTCTAAATAGTTAAAAAAATGTGCTGCACATTATAAACATTTCTCCAAGGACTTTCCTGGGTCAAAAAATGGTCTTTGGTGGTGGCTGACGTACATGGTCATCACATGTGTGATGCAGTTTTTAGTTCTTGTTGTTGTTGTTGTTGTTATTTTTATTTTTTTTACCTAATTGCAATTCATATATGAGATATGTAGTTGCATTTCATGTTTGCAATGAATATGATTTGTTTGATCATCTGAGCATCTAGAAACCTCTGAATTCAAGTTTTTGTACTTCAAGGTGGTGTGGGAAGTCAAATTAACTTAACACTTTATTTTTATAGGCCTAGTTATAATATTCATGAGTAAACCACTTTAATTATTTGGGAACTGTGCTTCTATAGAGGACATTTTTTCTTCCTTTCCAACAGATTTTGTTGTCCTTTTACCAGGCTCTGAATGATTTGGGAATCATTTTGATTATAGGAATATCTGATGCCAAACCAGGCCAATTTGTTTCCTAATCTCAAATATCATCAGAACAAGAAATGTTTTAAAATAGTAGCCTACACATGAATTTATTAATAATTTATAAATGTCCAGACTTTTATGCTACATTGTACAAACCATTTTGCTTACCATAGTTTTTTCATTGTTTAACAGTTGCATTTTTAATGCTATAATCACAAGAAAGACCATGGATGTCTCCTCATGGTGGTTAATAAGGTAGTTAGTCTTTCTTAAAAAAAATAAACTGTTTATGTGTTAAGAAATGATAGCCTCAACACATTTAACACAACTTTTTTAATACAACTTCCACTGTTGTAATGCAAACTTCTGTTACAGTTTACTGTGATAAATGTTAGTAAGGGTGTTGTTGATGTGTAGATGTGAAAAGTCTTATAATTGATGCTGGCGAATAGCAGGTGTTTTCTCTTATCCTTGTCAGAGCTGTTCAGAATGTCAGTGCTGTAGCCTTTTGAAATGGTTGAATTGCTCCATAGCAGAAAAGCATTCAACAGTTAAAAGCCAAAATATTTTTTTTTTAGATCTCCTGACCAGTACGGGCCAGTGTGCCAAAATGCTGCAGGCAACCTCAGGGTCTAATGGTGATGACACGTACCAAGTTTCGTCCCAATCCCTCAAAAGCGTTGCGGAGATACAGAATATATTTCAATTTTGCACATCAAATTCGTTGATGAGCCATTCAAAAACTGTATGTTTCATCAAAATTCTGTGAACACATTTTTTGTCATAAGTGACTCTAGATGATGCAGGCCAATTTTCAATTTCGATTTCATATTTCAATCGGACAAACAGTCTAGGAGGAGTGCGAAAAGTAGGTTTTCTAAACATTTAAAAATGGCAGACATGAAGTTTGCTCGATCATGATATAATTGGCATCATTGTTCTCAGCATGAAACATGGAATCTATCAAGACTAGTCTCATGACAGTAGGTGAAAGGAGTCAATAGATATGAGTTTTTTCAGAAAAAGCACTATAATTTTTGACCACAAGGTGGTACTATCCCAAAACAGTCCCTTCAGAGCATGGTGCCAAATACGCATAACGAGTTTCATAATGATACGCCAAGTTGTTGGTAAAATAAAGCATTTTATGACTAAATTCAAAATGGCCGACGTCTATAATGGCCAACATAGGGATTTTTTCATGTCGTTGGTCTCGCTGTACCCCACTGAATCTAATGAGACCAATTTGATGATTTTATGACAAACTGTTCAGACGTTATAAGCAAAAAAAAATGTCATATCTCGTGACCAGTAGGGGACAGTGTGCCATAATGCTGCCGGTAATCTCAGGGCCTAATTGTGATGACACTACCCAATCCCTCAAAGCATTGTGGAGATACAGCCTCAAGTTAAATTTTGCACATTCTTTATCAAATTCGTTGAAGCGCCATTCGAAAATGGTATGGTTTATCAAAATTCCATGAATATTTTTTTTTTAGAAAATTAAAAATGACGGAACATGACATCATAGGGTGAACAAATCGTCTTGAGTCAAGGAATCAGAGGGAAAAAGAAGTTTGTATCTAGGACTCATGGTTCAAAGTTATTAACATAAATGTGAGTGCAAATTTGTGCAGTTGGTGGCACTAGAGGGTTTGAGGTAGAGACACCAAATTTGCTGTGGTAACAGATCAGACTATCCTCTATCTGTGTGCCAAATTTCATAGCTTTCCCACAAGGGCATCTATGGGCTTCCATTGACTCAAGAGTGGAATAATAATAATAATAATAGGAACACAAAGAAAACAATATGGGTCTTCGACCCTTCGGGGCTTGATGCTTTATAATAATAATTATTATTATATAGCTATTTTTTTAATGGACTTCTCCAATCCCACCATCTCCATCTCTCTTGCAGGTCCCTCTGGTCTCCTAAGGGGGGCGCTCCTCACACTTTGGGTCTAAATCATTATTACTAAATCAAGACAAAATCATTTGCCAATGGGATTAGAAAAAGAAAGCTGTTTTCTCTTTGAATTAAAGACATTTTCTTACCTCACAAAAAAAAAAAAAAAAAAACTTGTCTCTCTCACTAATTTGTTTTTCTCTATAAACAAGACTTAATTACATAATTTTACTTGTCAAGTGAATTTACCTCGTTATCCATGAAAATATCTAAACATCCTTAAAAAAAATTTATATAGATATTTTTTTTTTTTTTGCAGTGCACTTCACATCTGTGCAGCCCTGACCCTCTTACTTTCTTGAAGACATCTACTGTAGATTTGCCAACCACTTGGTAACCAATCAAAGCATCAATCTTTGATTCCATTCCCCATTTCAGTCAGATCTCCCAGCTCTCCTGTGAACCGCTAGGCTGTCTTCCAACACACACTGAGCTCAATGACTCTCTCATAGGGAGAAAAGAGATGTGGGGGAGGTTGCTAGGATCTAGCCAATGGAAACTGCAACCTGTGTACAAAGTTGCTGTTTTGCTGCTCCTAAACACACTATCGATATCTCACCTGGGGTGAAATAGCTGTAGTGCTCACATCTGAGTATTCCTTATCTCTTTTGTTTCCCCTGCGGCAGGAACCCTGTGTGTGCCCATTACCACAGCTTTGGTTCTCATCGGAAATTCAATTCCATAAGCTTTATACAACTGGGTGCTGGCTCGCAACTCTAAATTATAAACAGTGGTGCACTATTTCAATGAGTTCTATATGAAGAAAAGGTCTGAATGTGAAAAAGTGAGAAGTTGAATTTAAAAGCAATGCTGGAGGGAATGCCAATTTTATGAGATGTACTTTCCGGGCACAAAGTTGAGCAAGCTGATGTCTATCTTTCTGGCTAAGGAAATTATATGAAAATAGTGCTGGGTGCACTGCAGAGAAGATCCAGGTTATCACTAAGGGGCTTAGTCGTATAAACCACATGACTGGAGGAGATAAGAATGAACCAGAAACAGGGCCGTTAATGTTGTCAAATGGCTTGCAGGGGGTGTGCACAGTTGTTGACCCACCAAATGACCTTCACTTCTTTTTAAATAATATTTTATCTCTGTAGGTCCATGCAAGTGAATACCAAAATGTTCACGCTTCAAAAAGCTTATAAAGGTATCATAAAAGTAATCCGTACCACTCCAGTGTTTTAATCCATATCTTCTGAAATGATATTAAAGGTGTGGGTAAGAAGAATATCCTAATATTAATAGTTTTATATAGTTCCATAGATTTATATTCAATAATGTCATTCGCAATGCTTCATGGTATTGTAGTTCATGCCAACGTGAGAGACGGTAAGTACACAGACTTGTACCTTTGACTTTTTGTTGGATTTTCAAATACTTTTTTGCCTTAAAATATAGTCTGTAATGTTGCGATTTACTTCAAAGCTAGTTGGTTTGGTTCATGCTTTACAACTCTTTAATGGAGGTTTTAAAATCTATTGAAGAAATGAATGGGAAAATACTTCTGTGAACCTGCAGCAAACTTTTGGCTAGTGGTCGACCAATATAGCGCCAAGGCAGATATATCTGCAGATATTCTGAATTTTGAATTATCGACATCAGCCAATACATTTTCCCATTTGGCCGAGTGGTTTCTTAAGGCTACGAGGGCACAGAGAATGGTCTGCTTGCCCCCATCTGCCGGGGGACGAGGAGCCCAGCCTTGACGCGGAGGAACGGCCGCCGACCGCGAGGGGAGAAGGTGCTCCTATAGCCGACGACCTGGAGCGGTCAGGGCCGCTGCCAGGGGCGGAGGATGCCCCTACCAGCAGCTGAAACGTGGAGGGATCGATGGGGCTCCTATAGCCGACTGCCTGGAGCGGGAGAACCGTTGCCAGGGGCGGGGGAGTCCCCTTCGGCTCCCCGAGAACGCGGCGGGGCGTTCTGTCTGCCAGGGGCTGGAGGACTGCCTCGGATCCGCCTGGAGAGGCGCAGCTGCCGTTCGGTAGGGGGTGGAGGAGTGGCTGAGGAACAAGCTACGGCATATCGGAGAAACCGGCTTGACATATAAAATAATAGGTTTAATGGAGAACTCAAAAGACAAACACATAAGACAACGGACATGTCCGTGAACGATCTCTCTCTCACGTCCGTCTTCCGCAGTCGGCCTTTAACCCTCTCGAAGGCTTGATTAGCCTAATACGTGACCGGGCGTGTTGAGTCACGAACCGGCCCCGCCCTCCACCGTGCCACACTCATTTAAACAGATGCTATTCACAAACCACACAAAAATCCAGCGTTTTCTTCCTGTCCAGCGCTCATCTAAAATCGTCCTCTGAAGTATTCCATCAACCAGAATCAAAAACTTCAGGATAAGGATTAAATGTTCTTCTGAAAATTCACAAATCATGATGGTCAGTCCATGATAATCCAAACAAGTGATCCACGTCGTTAAAACTCTCCCTGGATCCACACAAGTGCATGAGTGCAACTTCAAATTGAAAGTGCTTCATGTGCACTGTGAGTAAATGCCATATTCACTGTGTACTGTAAGTACAATTGGTTTGGGTCTTTTATGATAAAATGCAATTGGTAATGTGCAAATGCCATCCATTGTTGCTGGACTACTGTGTGTACTGTAATTTCCTTCCTTCTAATATATTAACAATTTCTTCAATTCAACAATTTCGTTTTAAATACAATATAATTTTTTAAAGATAATTAAATATAAGAAAAGTTTATTAATATAACTTAACTAAATATAGTACTAAATAAGATTTATTATTTTTTAGCAATTTTATGTTTATGTTATTTACTATATTAAATTGTGTTATATATGTATCGGCGTTGTATCGGCCTATCGGCCACCCTGCTCTCTGGATATAAGCATCACCCTTTAAAAAACCCACAACGGTCAACCACTACCTTTGGCAAAAATTGACAATTTGCCACAAGTTTGACGCAATGCTCATTTGCATGATCAGTGGTTAATTTGCGGCAAGTTTACAGAAAAATTGCTATGAGCTTTAGATTTTTGCAAGCGTTTCTTTGTGACAGTCTATCTGACTATTTGGCGATATATAAATGGCTGGCTGTTTTTCTTTCCGTAATGTTTATAACCATCAAAATTTTTTTTTAACTAAGTCTAAGTGTAAAAGTCTTTGCCAAGCTAGTATCAAAGTTTGTCTTAATAACTTTACATATATAGATATATTTGCAATTCCGCTTGGTGCCACTAGTAGTGCCTAAACTAACACACAGGAATGTTATAATTTCACAGTGTTTGCTGGCTTAATTATTTACTCACTGACATCAGCCTCGGCTAAATCATCCTTCTTAATATTCTTCACTTACTAGGAAGATATCCTAATTCATCTAAGCATGTTATGAATCCAGACAATGCAATGAAGCTCACCAATGTGTCAATCCAAAATGATCTGGACATAATTTATGAACAACAGGTGAGAGAACTGATACTAGTAATTATAAATATGTGGCAGGGGAACTAAGTGGAATAAATCTAATCTTGCTCTGAGCAAAGCTTGATATTAATTTCTAAATATTCATGCCATGTGGTTGGAAGGGAAGCTTTAGTTTATTTACTTTGCAGAGATCGATTATGTATGCATGCAGGTAGTCTTCCGTGTGCAGTTATGACCAACTTCTTTAATCCGGGCTGCGTTGTTGCTTCTTTTCCCTCATAGGAATCAAGCCTTTGCAAAACACACTGCCTTGTTGATTTAAAATGAGCAACATGGCAGAACAGCACCTTCCAATGCTAGTCAACTTTATTATGATTTACAATTTTAAACAGCTGCTTTTTGCATGTTAACAGGGTTAATTCTGGCTCATGCATCGACACTTCGCCTCGGTGCACTTCACATCCAACGCTAGTCAAATGTGGCATGCAGAAATTTGCGTTAAAAGGGCTCTTAAATCTGAGTGAATTGGACACTTGAATGCTTGATGAGGCTTCGAATACTGACAAGTGACATAAAGTGAATCAGGGTACGAATGGAATACCACTGAATAAACCAATTAGTCGCCTGGTGCACGGGCCAACCGGAAGCCATCCTCGCACTGGGACACAGTGGGTATTGCAGCTTGCCAAGAAGAGCTCTCAGAGAGAGGGGGTGCAAACTCGTGACAGGAATAATAATGGAAAGGGATACAATACAGGTAATGAAGCATTCTGCAGGAGAGCCCAGATTTCTCCTTCGGTGGCAGGTGTTCCAGAGAGTCAGGGATTAAGAAAGAGAGTGAGAGCAAGTGACATCAAGATGCACTGCATCTTACACTTTAGTGATTTTGCATGACACCCTCCCCTTGGTTCTAATTAGGCCTTCTTCAGAATTCATATTGACATTTGTGCTGTGCAAGGTGGCGCCACAATAAGTGTGGAAATTAGCATCGTGCTCTCTGAGTCACCCGTGCAACACTTTATAAATATGGAACTCATACGTCTGTCATTACCTCAATTGGCATCCGTCCCATGTATGAAATCTCAATCCGCTGTTTCCTCCAAGATGCTGAGAAAAAAATGCTCTTGTATTTTCTTCTTAGCGCATTACATTATTATCAAAGATTCATATTGAAATATAGGCTCTTTCATCTGATTTCAAAGAGATGCATTTTGGAGCTCAAGACAGCTTTGCTTAATGAGTATTTTTTACCAAAAAATGTAGTCTTTGGCACAAGGGATGGGACATAAAACTTGCTACAAAGTACTCCTTAGGAACTAATTGAGGGAATTATCTCCTGCAGTTCTGGAGTATTTTGATTAGGGATAATCTTTTCAAAAGAATCCCTCAAAGAAAATAAAGTAAACTGACAGTTTCTTGAAGTTATTGAAGTGACACGATGAACTTGAGGTACATTTGAGAGTTTGTGTGATAATTATCAGGTAATTACTTAGCACCCATTTGTAACTGATACATTTAGTATTTCTTTACGAGATTCAATAGAGAAATAGTAATAATAATACCCCCCTCCCCCTTTTTATGTTGAAATTTAACTATCAAACATTTGGCTAATGAGACTAGGGCTAGAAACATACTCTGTGCAAGTGTGCATGTGCAAATGCAAGTGCTTGGCCAATCCATTGACAACATGCGGTCCGGTTGAATATGTTAACAAGCGTTCTTGTGTTACTTTGGCAGTTGCAACCATGAGTACTAATGGGGGCAACATAGTTACTTTCAAAAGTCTGTGTCATTAAACTGGATGTATTCTTGTTTAGGTAAGTTTCTATAGACATTGACTTTTACTTACTTGCTCAGAAATATTCACATCAAACTGTCGCTCCGACAAGACAGAAGGGTCTTGAAAGAGAAAACTCACCATATAAGTGGATAGTTCACACTAAAGTCTGTTATAGCAACCGTTGCGACCACTTTTGAGATTTGCAACACGTTCTTGTGTTGTGTTATGAATAGTGGTCTGAAACTTTTTGGAATAGACAGATTTTGGACAAATATACTGTATATATATTTTACATTTATATGTATAGTAGTTAGAGAATTGCTGTCTTCAATCTAGCAATTCTGGATCTCTGCTGTATAATCTGCATTCTGCTACATTTGGCCAGTTTTACCCCTCACATATGGCACTGTCAGAAAATAGAAAGAATTATAGAGACATTCATTTTGAATGCTAGCTTTTTAGGTTCATTATTACGTAAATGCCAACCTATACTGCCAGTACAGGTGAAATACATGGAAATGCATGAAAAACAATCTGGTCATAAAAGATGTGATTTAAGGTGAATATAGCGTCTGCCATCTGCAGTGTGTTGTCAGGAGCTCATGTGAGCTTCATATGGGCAGGAGGACAGGCCAAAAATATATTTTAGTATGACATTCCCATACCTCATAATCAAATTTTAAAATTGATGGCATATCTTTCAACCACATTGTACATGATACTATATACTATACATACACACAATACATACAACATTCATCTGACTATTTTAACATTATTAGGAAACGAAAACGGTACTTGATAACTGGTCTGAACCAGTTATTTTTAGGATAGCTTTTATGGTGATAGCTTTAAAAGTTAATTTATGTCTACAAATGTGAAACAATTGTGATCTTTTATTTTCCAAGACATCGTGAAATTAAAAAGAGAGCAATTAGAAGAAACACATGAAAACGTACCCTGCTCCCTCTCTCTCTCTCTCTCTCTCTCTCTCCTTAGAGGAAGACCCCAGCAATGTCACATGTGTGTCATCTGGAGATTCAGAAGAGATTTCTACAAATGTTCTCAGATTTGCCAAATTACCAAAGTCAGTTTCAGTTAAATTCACTTTCAATGGAAGTGAATGGGGATAGTCCATAAACATACATACTATTTCAAAAGTGTAGCCACAAGACCTAAACATTGTACAAGTTAACATTATTTAAGTGTAATTAAATTGTGAAATAACATTATCGGTGACAAGCTGTATCCAACATCACAACTTCATTGTCATAATAATGTTGTCAAGATGCCTGTGGTAGTCTGGTAAATGTTAATACATGTAATGTTTACTTCTTTTGGCTTTACATTTGAAACAGAGTATATTTTAATGGTTTTGAACTGGCCCCATTCACTTACACAAAATGTGAAACTGGAACTATGATTTTAATAAAAATAAAAAAAAAAAAAAAAAATAAAAAATATATATATATATATATATATATATATATATATATATATATATATATATATATATATATATATATATATATATATATATATAAACTATGGGTGTCAAAATATGTTTTGAGGTAATTAACATATGCATTATTGCTGATGAATTTAATTTAAGCACCAGCCATTACTTTAAGCCTCCAGAGCTATTAAAGAGCAGCCTCTGAACAAAAACAGAAAACTATAAAATTGACTTCTGGGACATATGATGACATCTGCCTGTCAAAAGTTAAATGACTCCTGACGAGAGTTGAAAGCGACAAATCTGCTTGATACACATCATACAGGTAATCACTGTGGTTAAGAGGCAGTGATGGTGCATTAACCACAGTAATGGGTTCATTTTGGTTGAGGATGGGCCACCATATGCCATTAAGCACTTTTGAGCTACATCAAAGCAATACTGCCAGTTCCACTGGAGTACACCACTAATTAATCATCTCATTATACAGAGAAGATAGAGGTAGGCCTATTGCTTCTTTTAGGATGGGTCATCGAGAGTCCTGAATTTGTGAATGGAGGAGGATAATGTGCTAGTAGCTCTATTATACACTAGAGGTTTTTATTTGGTTTATTGGATCATTTATTTGGAATTTTAGGAATAAAATTTTGGTCACAAGTGGGGCTTTTCTTCACTATCTAGGATTATCAGATCGAAATGTTTAACTCGGTCATTATGGTCAATACACAATGCATAAGTTTATGCATCATGTTTTTGTTGTTAACACAAATGCAATTGTTCATTGTTAGTTTATGTTAGTTCATTAGGGCATTAACCAATGTTAACAAATACAACTTTTGATTTTAAAAATGCATAAGTAGATGTTGAAATTAACATTAACTAATATAAATGATGTAAGGTTTTAATTTGCATTGCAAAATTATAAACAGCGGGTAGTTGACCAATGTGCTTTACAATTTGTAAACATATGCAAACAGCAGAATACACACAACACTAATATTATACAACACATACATCTAACTTCTCACATAAAAACAACAAGCTACTAACATGTCAACAAGTAGAGTTAGACAAGAAATCCAGAGAAAAAAGATGAGTTTTTAAAAGAGATTTAAAAGATACCACTGTGGAGGCAGTTCTAATATGCAATTTTTTTACTGGCATATATATTTGTGTGTCATCTGCATAACATTGGAATGATACTTTGTACTTTTTTAAAATAGCGCCAATTGGAAGCATATATAATGAAAACAGAATGGATACTTGAGGAACCCCACATGTATGTGGTGCCGACGATGATATAAATTAAACCATTTCAACTGAAAAACTTCTGTTAGTTAGGTAGGACTTAAACCTGTATAAAAAGGTGTATAATTATTGTTCATTGTCAGTTCATGCTAACCAATGTTAACAAATGGAACCTTATAGTAAATTGTTATGATGACAAAATACCAAACCAAGTGGCATCTGCAAATAAATGATGATAGTAATTTACTCTGCACTAACTTCTTTTTTCCTAGCCATTTTTTTAATGTTATTTATTTTATTATAATTATTTTATGTTCCCCGTCTGTCGCACACTTCGACGTCGTGTCAAAGAAGCGACACTAGGGGTCTCTCTTGAGCGCCGAAAGATGCCTCTGACCTATGAAAAAAGGCCAATGAGCGTTGGCGAACAGTATTTGCATACCCCGCCTCCGGATACGGATATAAAGGTGAGGGAAATACGCTCGTTCATTCAGTAATTTTCTTCGGAGCCGATGGTCGTGTGTATGCAGTCAGCTGCGAATGACACAACTGATCCTGCTTCTGATCCTCTGACGCTATGCTTGCTGTTGGATTTACGGCGCACTTCAGCGGCTTTTCTCTTCACTGCCGGCGTGCAGTTTGCCCCTGGGCGCTTCGACAGCGCAGAGTTAAAAGAGTTGAAAGAGTGATTTTCTCTGTAAAAGAGTTTATTTCTCTGAAAGAGCATTACACAGCGGCGTTGAACGTCCTTTTCAGGACGCGTCTTTATAAAGATGTAATTTCCGCCCCTGTGTAGTTTCTGGATGCGGTGATCTCTCCCCACCTCTCTCGGTCATAAAAAGCTGTCTTGCATGCCTGGGCTGCGATCACACGCAGGCAGCGTTTTATGAATGGTTCATGTTCTCAGTGCGAGAACATAGCCATGGCAACATTGCGGTCGTGTGGCTTTCTTTTGTAATGAGAGAAAGCCACTTCAGCCGCCCCCCACGCCTCGCCTCCTTCCTACGGAATTGACGCAGGCGCCGCAGGCGATGAACACGATTTGGGGACAATGACGGGCTCTGTTCGCCGGGTAAACCCCCTCGAACCTCCCGCCTCCCCGGCACGCTTGTTTGCTTCTGTCTGAGCCCAGGATGAGCAATTCTCTCCAATGGTTCATCTTCTCAGTGTGAGAACATGGCCGTTATAGCATTGCGGTCGCACAGCTTTCTTTTGTAATGAGAGAAAACCACTTCAGCCGCGCTCCGCCTTCTTCCTACGGGATCGGCACAGGCGCCGCGGGCGATGAAGGAGATTTGGGGACTATGACGGGCTCTGTTCACCGGGTAAACCCCCTCGAACCACCCGCATCCCCGGCATGCTTGCTTGCTGATCACTCGCCTGGGCCGCCACCTTCAGGTCTGCCGACCAGCCTGAACCTGACGCACGGAGATCCGCTATGCTTTCCCGGGCTACTTGATGGCCCCCCCCCCCCGGTTCCTTTCTTCTCGGACGTGCATGACGAGTTGAGCAAAGCCAAGGCTTCTTCGCTCCTCTGCTCTCACTACCCTCGCGGTGGAACGGCCCCAGACCGCTTCCACTGCACGCCACGGCCCTTCCTGCAACCAACGCCAGGCCAAGGCACTTCAAAACTTGCACCTTGGGTAGTCCTGTTCTTGATGTGATGCAGGAACTGTGCTGGATGATCAACCGCGCCCCCGGGCCACGGAGGTCAGAAGCGCCGGCACTCGAACAGGCGATGGCCACCCCTTTGTGGTCCAGAAACGCATCTGTGGACTGGACCCGGTTGAAGTGCGGGAGGTAGACAAGGCACACCTTCTCCCACACCCCCGTCTCCCAGCTCCGTCCATTCGGCGCCACCGTTGACGACTCTGCCCAGCAGTCCTCAGCGGTGAAGCAGACGGAGGCCACTGCACATCCTGCCCTGCCGCAAGCCTGCCGCCATGGGCCATGCCCCGTCTGCTCGCCGAGGGCGTCCTCCTGCGGCTATGAAACACCCTGCTAAGCCTCAACCAAAGCGGGCCCAGCTCTCAGCCCCAGCGTCGAGCACTCCGCAGGAAGCAGACGCCCCCGTCTCACGGACCCCCTCGAGGACCCGGAAGGCTCCCAGGCTGTCCGTAGACGCTCAACCCAGGGACCAAGATGTTAGCTCCGGAGGTGGTAAGACCGCTCCGTCACCAGTGGAGGGCCGGGAGGAGAATTTTTTGTCGAATTAGTTTTCACATTCTCATATTCTCTGTAACGAGCTATTTCCTTTTGTCTCTGGGTCACCTGGCCTGCAAATGCCATTCTCACGGCACTCTGCCACCAGATCTCAGCAGTCCCGGCTTCCTGGACACGGACCACCCGTCTCCAGCCCCACGACTGCCCCCCGGCCGGCCGGTTCCGACGAGTCTAGAGGACACCTACCCGGGACCTCCTCCTCAGTCACTAACCCGCCCTCTGCCGGGTGTGCGGAGCAAGGTAAGTGCATTGAGTCTTTTCTCAGCACCCCAGCTGCGGGTGGCCCTGTCGCCGCCCAACGCTGCCCTACTTGCTCAGCCCTGCTGCTCAGCCCTGCCGGGTACGTCAAAATTAATCGTCCCCTTGGTGCCCCTAGCGCAGAGGTTGGATGCGTGGCTTTCACTTCCCAACCCGTCTCGCTGGCTGGCCCGGAGCATCCGGTTCGGTTATGCAATTCAGTTTGTCAGGCCCCTGCCCTCCTTTATGGGCGTCCGCTTTTCCGCAGTACACGGTGAACACGCCCAGTCCCTGCGCGCGGAAATTGCGACTCTTCTGGCCAAAGACGCGATAGAGCCTGTCCCTCCAACCGAGATGAAGAAGGGTTTCTACAGCCCTTACTTCATCGTACCCAAGAAAAGTGTCGGTTTACGACCAATCTTGGACCTGCGAGTTCTCAACTGAGCGTTGCGCAAACTCCCGTTCAAAATGCTCACGCAGAAGCACATCTTAACCTGCGTCCGGCATCTAGATTGGTTCGCAGCGATAGACCTGAAGGACGCGTACTTCCACATCTCCATTCTGCCTGACACCGCCCCTACCTGCGGTTTGCGTTCGAGGGCCAGGTGTATCAGTACAAAGTCCTCCCCTTCGGCCTGTCTCTGTCCCCTCGCGTCTTCACGAAAGTCGCAGAGGCAGCTCTTGCCCCGCTCCGAGAAGCCGGCATCCGCATACTCAACTACCTCGACGACTGGCTCATTCTGGCCCACTCGTGAGAGTTACTATGCGCCCACAGAGACCAGGTGCTCAGGCACCTCAGCCGTCTGGGGCTTCAGGTCAACTGGAAAAAGAGCAAGCTCACTCCAGTTCAGAGCATCTCCTTTCTCGGGATGGAGTTAGACTCGGTCTCAATGTCGGCACGTCTCACCAACGAGCGTGCCCAGTCAGTGTTGAACTGCCTCGCCGCCTTCAGGCCAGGCACAGCGGTCCCCTTAAAACTTTTCCAGAGGCTCCTGGGGCATATGGCGTCCTCCGCGGCGGTCGCGCTGCTGGGGTTGATGCATATGAGACCGCTCCAACACTGGCTCCAGACTCGAGTCCCGAGACGAGCATGGCGCCACGGCACACACCGGGTAACAATCACCCCCTCCTGCCATCAAACATTCAACCCCTGGACAGACCTCTGTTTCTTATGGGCTGGAGTGCCCCTACAACAGGTGTCCAGACGCATCCTGGTCACGACCGACGCCTCCAGATTGGGTTGGGGTGCCGTTTGCAATGGGCATGCAGCCTCAGGCCGTTGGAAAGGGGCCCAGCTGCATTGGCACATCAACTGCCTCGAGTTGTTGACTGTCTTTTTGGCCCTGCGGAAGTTTCTCCCATTAATTCGGGACGAACATATCCTAGTCAGGTTGGACAGCACCACTGCGGTCGCGTACATAAATCGCCAAGGCAGCGTACGCTCCCGCCACATGTCACAACTCGCCCGTCGTCTCCTCCTTTGGAGCCAGCACTGACACAAGTCGCTGCGTGCCACTCACATCCCCGGCAACCTCAACGTGATAGCGGATGCACTGTCATGACAATGCTTGCCTGGCGGAGAGTGGAGGCTTCACCCCCACTCGGTTCAGCTGATTTGGGAACGGTTCGGCAAGGCCCAGGTAGACCTGTTTGCCTCCCGAGAGACCTCCCACTGCCCAATCTGGTACGCCCATTCAGAGGCTCCCCTCGGGGCAGATGCACTGGCACACAGCTGGCCAGTGGGGCTGCGCAAGTACGCATTCCCCCAGTGAGCCTTCTTGCACAGGTGCTGTGCAAGGTCAGGGAGGACGAGGAGCAAGTCACTCTCGTGGCTCCTTACTGGCCCACCCGGGCCTTGTTCTCGGAACTTGTACTCCTCGCGACAGCCCCTCCCTGGTGAATTCCCCTGAGGAAGGACCTTCTTTCCCAGGGACGGGGCATGCTCTGGCATCCGCACCCAGACCTTTGGAACCTCCACGTCTGGCCCCTGAACGGGACGCGGAAGATCTAGCTGGTCTACCACCCACGGTCATAGCCACGATCAAACAAGCCAGAGCCCCTTCTACCAGGCAACTTTACACCCTGAAATGGCATCTGTTCATGAATTGGTGTTCTTCCTGGGCAGAAGACCCACAGAGGTGCGCAGTTAGGTCAGTGCTCCTGTTCCTACAGGAGGGGTTGGAGGGGAGGCTGTCCCCATCCACCTTGAAGGTGTATGTCGCCGCTGGCACAGCTCACCACGACCCAGTAGACGGCAAGTCCCTGGGTAAGCACAACTTAATCGTCAGGTTCCTAAGAGGTGCCCGGAGGCTAAATTCCTCCCGGCCAAACCTGTTCCCCTCCTGGGATCTCTCGGCGGCCCTCACCGTCTTCAGAGATCCCCCTCCGAGCCATTAGAATCAGTTGGCTCAGGGCCCTCTCTTCAAAAGACGGCCCTGCTGATTGCGCTCGCTTCCATCAAGAGGGTCGGGGACCTGCAAGCGTTCTCTACTAACGACACTTGCCTAGAGTTCGGTCCGGCAGACACACATGTGTTCCTAAGACCTCGACCGGGCTATGTGCCCAAGGTTCCTACCACACCCTTCAGAAGGATCAGGTAGTGAACCTGCAAGCGCTGCCCCAGGAGGAGGCAGACCCAGCCCCCTCACTGCTGTGTCCGGTACGTGCTTTGCGTGCCTACCTGGAACGTACCCAGAGCTTCAGACGCTCTGAGCAGCTCTTTGACTGCTTTGGGCGACAGCAGAAAGGGAACGCTGTCTCCAAACAGAGGCTGTCCTACTGGGTAGTGTATGCCATTCAGTTGGCCTATCACACCCAGGCCGTGCCCCCCCCCTAAAAGCGGGTCCGAGCCCACTCCACTAGGAGTGTGGCATCCTCTGGGCACTGGCTAGGGACACCTCCCTAGCAGACATTTGTAGAGCTGCGGGCTGGGCAACATCTAACACCCTGGGAGATCTTACAATCTCAGGGTTGAGTCAGTCCCGTCCCGTGTTTTCTCAGGTCCGAGCCCGTAGAACTCGGTACACGTCGGCGATCTGACCGGGTGAATCGCTTGTTCCAGCGCCGTTTCCCTCTGTCGAGGTAAAACAGTGCACCTTCTTTCCCAGAGGACCTAGGTCCCTGGTTGATTCCTCCCTAGTCCTTCGGGCCCGCAGCAGTTCAGCGGAGGAACTTGCTGGTCCAGTCCACTATGTGTACCCCAGGCTACCCCTACTGGAATAGGTGCTCCACAGATCAGGCCTCCTACGGGACTCCTCCTGTGTGTACTTCCGCGGTACGGTCACCTTACGAGCTGACCCGCGTCTCCCTTAGGCAGTCTTTGGCTGCCCTCCGGTCGCCATGTTGTAGCAACTCCCCGCTCCTCGAGGTTAGATCTACCACCACGCCATTCTTCCCACATGTGACCCAAGAGGGCCATGTGATGTATTTTGCCACCTCTACCTCCCCTTTCGGGTGGGTGTGGCCTCCGCAGGGTCTTTTCCCCCTAAAAGAATAGGAATTCGGGATAAGACCCCCTTCCCTCGATGCGGTAAGGGCCCCGGCTGCTCTTGCTCTATGCCGAGAAAACATAGAGAGAAAAGAGGCCCAGCCAGGCTTGGCCAGTTCCCTAGTTGGGAGCGTCACCTTGTTCCCCCCCTAGGGTAACCAAAAGGATTCTGACGCTTTTTCGGGGCATTGGGGAAGAGTACGTGCAGCCTGAACACAGTTGGTCGAGTTTTGAAGTGGACCCCTAGTGTCGCTTCTTCGACACGACGCCGAAGTGAGCGACAGACGGGGAACATCTCGGTTACGTACGTAACCTCCATTCCCTGATGGAAGGAACGAGACGTAATGTCTTCCCGGCCACGTCGCTGAGCCGAGCCGCTGAGGTGCCCGGAACACTCCCGGCTCCTCAGAAAAATCCTGAATGAACGAGTGTATTTCCCTCACCTTTATATCCGTATCCGGAGGTGGGGTATGCAAATACTGTTCGCCAACTCTCATTGGCTTTTTTTCGTAGATCAGAGGCATCTTTCGGCGCTCAAGAGAGACCCCTAGTGTCGCTTCTTCGACACGACGTCTCGTTCCCTCCATCAGGGAACAGAGGTTCCCTTTACAAAAAGCTTCACTTTGATGCTGCGCTGCTAAGCGCTACGGGGAAACAATCTTATTGTGAGCTGCTCTGAACATGTGTGTAACACGTCAATGAAATTGACTGGAATTTATAGCCTCGGTTGGTGAGATCATTGGACGCGCCTGTGGCCAGGCTATAAATAGGAGGCGTCACCAGAGTGTCGTCAGACATTTTTCTTCAGAGCTTTCTCTCTGTGTGTTTTCACAAAACTCTTGTTAGAAAATTGTTTAAAAATCTAAGTCTTTTCCTTCCTTCTCTCTTTTTATTTATATATATATATATATATATATATATATAAAAAGAAAAGAAAAAGGGGAAAATGGCGGAAAAACAGGGCAAACAATGCGTGTTTCCTTGTCAGCGTTCTATGTCTGACAGGGACACGCATCAATTTTGCTTTGTTTGCTTGGGGGAAGAGCACGCTACTCTCGCGTTGGAACAGGGCGGGTGCGCGCATTGCGACCTACTTTCGGTCGGGATGCTTCGCACTCGCCTTGCTTACTTCCGAGAGCCGGCACCCACACTTCATTCGTGGGGCTCTCGCATGGATCTGGCTGAGGAGCGAGAGACGGGTTCGCCCCTTTCGCTCGCTCTCTCCCCAGATCCTGCTGGTCCCTCGCGTGATCCTGAAGCGTGCTTCGGCGCCTCTTCAGTTCACGAGGGGGACCTCCATTCCCTTGGGTCAGATTCCGAGTTAACCGCATCTGAGCGCTCCAATCGCGATTCTAAATCTTCGGAGGAGCTGCTCGATGTGGTTACTCGCGCGGTGGCCAGGCTTCAAATAGACTGGCCACGTGACCAAGTTCCCCCCCAAGCACTCTAAGTTAGAGGACAGATTTCTGTCTGGTGACCAAGGGAAGGGAACACCTCATCAGTCCCTTCCCTTCTTTGATGATCTCCATGGCTTTCTCGTTCTTGGAATAAACCTTATACCTCGCGCATTCACGTGCCCTCGACGTCAATATATTCGACTATCATGGGCGCTGAGGCGCGAGGGTATTTAAAGATGCCACCGGTCGAAGAGACACTTGCGGGTTATCTCTCGCCGGGTTCGGCATCGTCGCTTAATAAATCTGCTCTCCATTCTAAGCCATGCAGGGTAACCTCCATGCTGGTCGGGAGAGCATATCAAGCGGCGGGTCAGGCTGGTGCTGCGCTGCACACCATGGCTGTCTTGCAGGCGTACCAGGCTGACCTACTAAAAGATTTGAGTGCTGGAAGAGGCCTCGACGACGAAGCTTTTTCTGAACTACGTCGAGCTATGGATTTGTCTCTCTGTGCCACCAAGCAGTCAGCCCGTGCTATTGGCCGGTCTATGTCCGCTTTGGTTAGCACTGAGAGGCACTTATGGCTTAATCTATCCAGCATCAAGGATAAGGACAGAGTTTTCCTCCTTGATGCTCCAGTTTCGACCTTCTGGTCTCTTTGGAGACGCCATGAACACTGTTATCTCCAGATTCCAGGAGGCGAAAAGCCATGAGGAAGCCTTTGGGCAATTCCTTCCTCGTCGCACTCAGGGGGCGAAGCCGTCGGTCACCCAGTCTCGCCCTGATTCTGTTAGGAGGGAGGTTCAGAAACAGAGCGTGGCAAGTCATGCTCCCCCTCGCAGAGATTGGGGACAGGCTCGTCGCCCTCAGCAACCTCCCAAACAAGACCTCAGGGCTTGTATCTCCAAGAGAAAGAAGCCCTGACGGTCTTGTATCCAACCCTGTGAGGGTAGTTCCCTTCGGGACGGGGCACGTGTATCATTCACTTCGGCCCTCCCGATACCCTCACGAAACCTCTTCACTCCCGCCACCCTTGGTGTTTCGGGTGACAGGGGTTTCCAACAAAATGTTGAATGTACCGTTGCTCCCTGCCATAATCCAGGACACGGAACATTCGACACCCCCTCGACAGGAAGTCTTGAAATTAGTTCCCATCTCAGAGAACCTGGCAGCATGGAAACTTCTGCCAGGTATTTCTATGTGGGTTCTAAAAACAGTAGAAAAAGGCTACAGAATTCAGTTCGCTTGCCGCCCTCCGAGCTTCAACGGCGTGGTTTCCACTACCGTAAGCCCGGAACAGGCATGTCTACTTCAGGTAGAACTGCAAAATCTCTTGGAAAAAGGGGCAATAGAACATGTTCCCCTTCCAGAGAAAAAGTCTGGCTATTACAGCAGATACTTCCTGGTCCCCAAGAAAGGGGGGGGGGGGGGGTTGCGTCCCATCTTAGATCTTCGTGCCTTGAACCGCTCGGTCAAGACGCTCAAGTTCAAGATGCTAACAGTCAGGTCCGTCGTGTCTCAGTTCCAACGTTTCGATTGGCTGGTCACGATCGACCTCATGGACGCATACTTTCATATTGGAATTCTGCCACAGCACAGGAAGTTCCTGAGGTTCGCTTTCGGGGACGAAGCCTTCCAGTATCGGGTCCTTCCATTCGGCCTAGCCCTATCACCCCGCACATTCACGAAATGCATGGATGCAGCACTGGCTCCGTTGCGACTCCAGGGCATCCGCATTCTGAATTATCTAGACGACTGGCTGATCCTAGCCCAGTCTCAAGAACTGGCAGTTCAGCACAGGGATATTGTCTTGGCTCATCTAGGTTCTCTGGGTCTGAGACTCAACGCCAAAAAGAGCGTTCTTTCCCCGACCCAGAAAATTTCCTATCTAGGGGTTATATGGAATTCGATCACGATGCAGGCACAGTTGTCTCCCGCTCGTGTCATCTCCATTCAGAACTCCCTGAGCATTCTCAGGCTAGGTCAAGGTTGCACTGTTCTTCAGTTCCAACGAATATTAGGTCTCATGGCGTCTGCGTCCATGGTGATTCCTTTGGGCCTTCTCCATATGAGACCGTTTCAGCTGTGGCTAAAAGCCAGGGGGTTTCATCCAAGGGCCAGTCCCCTCAGGCAAATAAGGGTTACGCGCCCAGTGCTTCGTTCCCTTTCTATGTGGTTCAAACCCCGGTTTCTCACCTTGGGTCCCACTCTTGGTGCGTTGTGTCGTCGCAGGATGCTTACGACAGACGCCTCCCTGACGGGTTGGGGTGCGGTCTTAAGTGGTTGTCCAGCCCAAGGGGAATGGGAGAGTCATCAACTCGATTGGCACATAAACCGCCTCGAGCTGATGGCAGTATTTCTGGCACTGAAATACTTTCTCCAACATTTGAGAGGCTGCCATGTCCTTGTGCGGGTGGACAACACAGCAGCAGTCTCCTACATAAATCATCAAGGAGGCCTACGTTCTCGCCACCTCAATCTGCTGGCACGTCGGATTCTCCTTTGGGCCCAGGGCAAGTTACTGTCACTCAGGGCAGTCTATGTCCCTGGACGCCTGAATGTGGGAGCAGATTTTCTGTCCAGACAAAACTTACCATGGGGCGAGTGGAAACTCCATCCCGAGGTAGTACAACAGATTTGGGAGAGATTTTACAGAGCCGAAGTGGACCTCTTCGCCTCACAAGAGACTGCGCAATGTCCCCTCTACTTCTCTCTGAGTCACCCAGCCCCCCTGGGTCTGGACGCGATGGCGCATACATGGCCCAGAATGCGCCTGTATGCGTTCCCTCCGGTTTCTCTGCTCCCGGGAGTCCTGGCCAGAGTTCGCCAGCAAGGGTCTTGCCTCTTATTGATAGCGCCTCGCTGGCCGAACAGGGTTTGGTTCTCAGAGATGATGTCTCTCCTAGACGGCTCGCCCTGGGCGATTCCGGACAGGAGGGACCTTCTGTCTCAAGCACAGGGGACAATATTTCATCCCCAGCCCGAATTGTGGAAACTTCACGTTTGGCCCCTGAAGGGTACCAACTGAGGGACACAGGGCTGTCGCTTGGGGTTATTGAAACCATTCTTAGTGCTAGGGCTCCCTCCACCAGAAGAATTTACACCAATAAATGGGGTGTCTTCGAAAGGTGGTGCAGTTCACATGATGCAGATCCAGTTAACTGCCAAATTGTTTCAGTTCTGGAGTTTCTGCAGGAAAAACTGTCAGCAGGCATATGCCCCGCTACTCTCAGGGTTTATGTGGCCACCATTTCGGCTTGCCACGCCTTGATTGACGGGGTGCCTTTAGGGAGACATCCTCTACTCGCCCGCTTCATTCGTGGAGCCAGACGACTGAGGCCTCCCGTTAGGGCCAGAACTCCTTCGTGGGACTTAACAATAGTCCTGGAGGCTCTGGTCGAGACCCCTTTTGAACCTCTGGAGTCAGCGTCTGACAGACTTCTGACTCTCAAGATGGTCTTCCTTATGGCTATTACCTCTCTTAAGAGGATTGGGGATCTACAGGCTCTGTCTATTCTGCCGACCTGTTTAGAATTTGCCCCCGGTATGGCCAAAGCAATTTTGCATCCTCACCCTGATTACCTTCCTAAAGTTCCTTTTTCGACAATACATCCTGTCACTTTAGAAGCCTTCTGCTCCCCGCCGTTTTTAACGCCGGAGCAGGAAAGACTTCACAGACTCTGCCCAGTCCGTGCCCTTCAGATTTATGTCCACCGCACAAGCCAGTGGCGTAAATCAGGGCAATTGTTTGTTTGCTATGGGGGCCGCAACAGGGGGGCGGCCGCTACTAAGCAGACTATGTCACATTGGGTGAGGGATGCTATTGCCCTGGCCTATGAGGCGCGCGGTCAAGCTTCGCCAGTAGGTGTCAGGGCTCACTCCACCAGAGGGGTCGCTTCCTCTAAAGCCTTGGCTAGAGGGGTCCCTCTGCAGCAAGTTTGTGATGCGGCAGGTTGGTCCTCTCCGCACACATTCATTAAATTCTATAGTTTGGATGTTCATGCTACTCCGGGCTCTTACGTCCTCGAGTCGACATCTCAAACTCATGCAGGAACAAGTTTGTGACGTGGCGGGCTGGTCCTCTCCACGCACATTCTACAATTTTCTACATGGGCTAGGATGTTTTGCTACCCCGGACTATGTCCTTGGGTCGACATCCCAGGCTCATGCCAAATCCAAGTTCATGGTACGAACTTTTGAGTTAGAGCCCTTGGATCGGCTTCTCAAACTCATCTTTTGACTTTGTGGGCTAGATGCTCCGCTACTCCGGACTCTTATGTCTTTGAGTCGACATCTCAAGCTCATGTCTAACCAGGTTTGTGATACGGCAGGCTAGTCCTTTCCGCACACACTCTTCGGATTTTATGGTGTTAGATGTTCTGCTACTCCGGGCTTATGCCCTTGAGTCGACATCTTAAGCTCATGTCTGGAACCTCTCGCGTTCTGTGAAAACACTTCACAACGATCAGGGGTCCGGACAGCCCCAGTGCGGCGGCATGGGCATTTCGTTCCCCATAGCGATTAGCAGCGCAGCATCAAAGTGAAGCTTTTTGTAAAGGGAACGTCTCGGGTTACTTGTGTAACCCTTGTTCCCTGAAAAAAGCGGAACGAGATGCTGCGCTTCTTTTGCCGCACTGGGCGGTCCCAGGACCGCTCTTCAGAAAAATAATCTGACGACACTCTGGTGACGCCTCCTATTTATAGCCTGGCCACAGGTGCGTCCAATGATCTCACCAACCGAGGCTATAAATTCCAGTCAATTTCATTGACGTGTTACACACATGTTCAGAGCAGCTCACAATAAGATTGTTTCCCCATAGCGCTTAGCAGCGCAGCATCTCGTTCCGCTTTTTTCAGGGAACAAGGGTTACACAAGTAACCCGAGACGTTACATACGTAACCGAGATGTTTTGTTATATTATTTATTTTTCTTTTTGCAATAACTTTTGTCCAACTGATCTAAAGGCTGTCTTCCCTTAAAATAAATGCCACTTTATATCAATGTCAGTTTGTTATTTTGTTATCTAAAGCAATGACATTATACTGCATATCTTTGTGTCTTTAGTGTTCAAATACTTCTAGGGGCCACTCTATAAAAGCACAATAAAAACTCAAACCTCTTTAAAACAATAAAAGTTCACATAGCTTAACATTATCATTATAAACACATTCAAAATGCATTAGCAAAGGGGTTTAAATATATTATCAAACTAAATGAAAGGGAAAAAAATATGAAAGATGAAATATTATCAAAGATTTAAAGAGCATCTGGTTAATTATGTCAAACTAATACAATTTTAAATGCTAGATCTCCTCTTAACTGGTCAAAGATATGGACAGATTTTAGATGTGCCATCATTTCTTAGAGCCATGGTAGAACTGTGGTGCTCCTGCAAGGGATGCAGGATGAAGTCTGGCCTAAGTCATGTCCCGCACCCAATCCCTTCTCTCTCACCCCAAAAAATGTCCTCTCTCTTGTATATGTAATTTCTGGTCTAACCAAATACGCAAAAATCCACAAATAAACTAGTTACCACAAAAAAAATATTTTGATTTTCTCCTTTCCTATAAAATAAATAAATAAAAAGAAAAAACTAATCAAACAAGACATGATTTTTTATTGATCGACATTGTGCCACAAATGGTGTCTATTGTGCTTAACTTGTATTGAACCCGGAATGTTCTATTACGAAAATGCCAGTGCTTACAAGGCAGTGCAAACTAAAAAAACTAAAAAAAATTATAATAAATAAATAAAAATAACAAATAGTCTTAACATTTTAGGTTTAGGTTTTAGGCTTTGTTCTCCGTGATAATGAAATTAAATGCTGCATTAAATCTGATTGAAAACAAAGAACTACAAACAAAGAACATGACAATCTCTTTGCAGTATGAAGGCAGCTATATGGTTATATATGTAGATCCAAGAAACAGCAATCGCAATTCAGTATACAATTCAGTATATCAAATATCAATGACATCATTCCTGTTGTTGCATTGTAAATGCTGAACAGTAAGTTCAGTATAAGTTAAAACAAGTTACATTTTAAAATTTTACACAAACTACAAAAGGTTTAAAGGAGTCTGGACTTCAGAACATGAAGTTCAGAACCTCAACATAGCTCAATTAAAGTTTAATATTCATGGTTGGGGGTTTAGAACAAACCCTGACCAGATTGTTTCAGCAATATATTTTGCAGGCACTGTAAAAATATTCACACTTACTTTTAAATGTTCTACTTTTTGGACTGCTATTTTGTATCCATGTTTAAATGAGAGCATTAGTGTTGTAATTGAGTGTGAAGAGGATCAACTGTTTCCTTATGCCTAAAGAGACAACATATGCCTTTATAGTTTACACAAGCAGAGTACATATTCAAGAAAAACATCCAAACTCGATATCACACATTGGCTGTTTTTTTTTTTTTTTGTTTTTTTTCATTTTCATGTTTTTATGTATTTTCTGCATGTAAACTAGGCAGCTTATTATGGAAGACTGGTGGGTTGTAATTATATAAACCATTGTGAAACAACAAATTGACAAATACAAGTCTGAAAATAACCACACACGCAGCACTGTGCCATCACATTATGGTTTCACATCCTTAATCTACTGTGTAGGGGGCATAATATCATGTGTTTTTAAGCCAATTACATTACATTGAATAGGTTGAGATGCATTGAAATGCTGAAATCCATGGTCCTAATCCACTGTTTAAAGGAATAGCTCACCCAAAAAGGAAAATTCTGTCATAATTTAGTCACCATCATATCGTTCCAAACACGTATGACTTTCTTTCTTTAGTGGAAAACAAAAGGAGAATGCACTGTAATACAACGGCAGTGGATAGTAACTCACTTTAAAGCTTAAAAATGACCGAAAAGTATTATAAAGTAGTCCATGCGACTTGTGTGTAATTTTCCAAGACTTCATAAGGCATTTGATTGGTTTTGGTGAGAAATAACACAAATTTAATTTGCGTGAATATGCTTGCCACTGTGAAAACGCTTCTCTCATAGCACTCATTAACGCACAATGGATGGAAGATTCTAACTGAAAAAAATAGAGTGGTTTCTTTCTCGTCAAAACTTACTGTATGCCTGAAGAAGAATTGGAATATGATCCACGAGTTGCCTATTTATTAATTTATTTATTGTCATACTAGTTTGAATAGACACAACAGTGAGAACATTGTCATTCTTAGATGAACAATTCCTTTAAGAAGCTGCAACCTGGTATCAGTTTTTTACATAAATACATTTTCAACTTATTTCGTTCACATGTATCTATTGTTCTGAAGCACCCTCCTCAAGAGACTGCTGTTAATTATGCAGGAAGGTACATGTTCACAAGGTGTCTTGTCTTCTGTTGAACAACACCAGTTGGCCGAGGGATTAAAAAAAATTCAAAGGTCAAACACACTCTTGTAGGGAAATCTGCCCCTAATTACTCTCAACATAATATCCATATGCTAACATTAATTCATTTTACTGATGCATTTTAAGAGAATATCCATCTGCATTTGGTTGTCATGTTAGACCATAGTGTTAATTTTAGTGTCTCAAGAGTGGAGGAAAAGGCTTATGTTTGTTTTTTTCTCAATACAGATCTATCCCTTAACTGAGATTTGCAGAAATATTAATACAATTTATGGAAAACTTGGAGTTCAACAACACTGGTGTAAGATTGTGAGTGTGCAGCAGAAGAAAAAGTCTGAAAGAAGTTGCACTGCAATAAAAAAAAGTCAGTGCACTTTGTGAGTGCAATACTGTCAGAGAGGGTCAAACTTAGGTCATGATCTGGTGGTGTGGGAGCATTTATATCACTTATGTCAAGATGATGGATTCACAAGAACAGAATCTCTCCAAATCTTCAAGTCCAGATTCAAGACTCACCGCCTTCTTAACAAGAGTAATTCCTGCTCCAGTCTAATCAATCAATACAATATACAAAAAGAAACAATCTTGAAGCAGCATGCAAACCATGAAAATGGACAAAAATAAGTATGCATTTAAAAACAGAACTCTTCTCTTGGAATAATGCCACGACAAAGAAATAAACGAACAAAAACAAAATACCAAATCCAGACACATACTTGCTCAATCAAAGATTATTTTAAATAAACTTGGTTCTACCCAAAACATGAAAAGAAGTCAAGGAAAAACATAAATAAATAAATAAACATAATCCCTCTTGTACGACATACACAAGATTTAAGATAATCTTAAAATAAACTTGAGTATCAATTTGCCAACTCTGAGTTCCCTCTCTTCAGAAGGCTAATGTCAAGAACTGAACAACAACAACAGCAGTATCCATTCAAGATTCAACATTCAACATTAGGACAGGCAGTCCATGCTAGCTCTAAAATTACCATAATCTCTAGAGCAGTTTTGATCTTTTACTTTTTTGCAGTTTTGAGTTTACTTTAGTGAGGCATAGTATCAAGTGTCTATCTTGCAGTAACTTGGGAACAACTAGTCTGTGAGTTCATCAGACAATTCTGCTAATAACTACTGCAAGTTCAGCATATGAGTGATACTGTATACAACCTGAAAGTAATTTTCTATCACAGCACTGATAGCTGTGTGTATTGCAGCAATACATCAACAGTTATAGCACAAGCACAGAAATCCAGATCTAGAGTGAACATCATAATCTCAATTAAGTAAGCAGACTATCCAGAAATTCATTAGCCAGTTATTTCCTTTGGTAATAGGGAGTGTACAGTTTTTGATCAGTGTGAAACTGGAGTTGTCATGTAGAAAAGTATATTTCTAAACACCATACATGTATTCAAGTGCTTTTTTCTACAATGGAGAATTTGCTTTCTGCATTTGAGAGCTCTTTCTTCTCATTGTTATTTGAAAAAGGAAAAACTTCACAGTCAGTGTTATACTCTTTAAATTCTGCCTTAGATTGAGTGTGTATTTCCTCTAATCCCTGGGTTCTGACTGTGCTGCAAGTGTGTCTGCCACTCCCTCTGGAGATCTGTTGCTGTCTTTCGCTAATTGCAATGAGGATTGACATAGATTAAGTTTAAAAGATGCTCTGTGATTGTTTTTCTCTCTTTCTCTTCTTTGTGTAAACATCTTGTAATGTTTAGGGTAGTCTTTGACAAAGATAATGTTAAGTTTAAGTTACCCAAAATGTGATGTTAAGTATATCCTATTGTCTCTTCCTGCTGTGATTGCATGAGTGCCAAAGCCTTTGTGTTTTTCCTTTTCATTTTTGGTGACTATATAAAAGGTTAGAGCTAGAGTCCCAGAAGACTTTGTTTTGGTTCTGCCTCTTTTTCTTTTCAGCCTTTTTTGAAGAAAGACAAGTCGGCATAGCCTAGTATAGACAATTAGATTTTTGTTTTGTGGTTTGGCTGGCATTAATTATCCTCTCTCCATAAGTAAGAGATTAAGATTAAGATTAAGATTCAACTTTATTGTCATTGTGCAGAGTACAGGTACAGAGCCAATGAAATGGAGATGTTTTCGCATATGCCAACTAAGCTGGGGTCAGAGTGCAGGGTCAGCCATGAAACAGCGCCCCTGGAGCAGATAGGGTTAAGGGCCTTGCTCAAGGGCCCAACAGTGGTATCTTGACGGTGCTGGCTCGTCCGGGATTTGAATGCAGGACTTAAGCAAGAATAATACACCAAGACCAACATGCCACCAGGTGAAAAGAGAAAGTGCTTTTATTGCCACAATACTGGCAATTTGATTGGCTCTGATAAAAAGCCAACTTCAAAAAGTGTAGGATTGATTCAAGATGACTGTGTCCTTAAGGCTTCCGAGTTATCTTCAAGAAACCAAACACAAAATGTGTTGTCCATAGAGTTGAGCCTGCAGTACACAGTCAAACAAATACTACTAATAAAGTTTAATTGTTGTACTATTGTGCTATGGAAAAGGTGATGGACCTTAATCAGATTAGACACCATATTTAATTTGACATGTAAACAAGGCTGTGAGGGACTGAAGTACAGTCTGCTCTAAGGGTTGTACTTTCTATAGTTCCTTGGTCATGTCTAGTTCATGCAACCCATGTTGTCCAGGTTTTTCTTCTTTTTTTTGTCCTTTTTTTGCACACTGGAATGTATTTGGTCATTCATGTCCAAGCTGGATAGGACAGTCTGTTTTGATAGTTTTAGAGATATTTTGTGCACTTGACCAGAATGGGAGACCAGCTTAAACAAGATCAGCAAAGGCAGCAGTATTTTTAACGTTTTACTGAATTAATAGTCACATGTGAAGGTTTATAGTGTACAAAGGTGTTATTGCACAGATGTTACCTCTATATCTCACAGCCTTATTTTAATACATGTCAGGAATTGACATTTGTCTTAATTGAGGTTCAGTACAGCCTCATTAATCTAAACACAGCATATAGGCCAGCATTGTGTAGTTAAAAAGATGCTCTATAAATTATTATGTTGTCTAGGTAACAATGGATGTTATCCCTCAGCTCTACAAGCGTGCATGCCATATAACCTGAGTTTAGCCATTCAGAGTCCATTTTTCCTATTATTCAATGCAATCTCTGAAGCTCTTTAGAGATAGCACGATGAATAGAAAGTGTTCGATATCATGGCATTTGCTGCATTGACTTCACTTTGCCACCCTGAACACTAGCTTGTACAAGCTAGAAGACAAGCTAGACTAAGCTAGAGACCAGCAATGCTGAGGCTGGGAGACCAGCTAGGCCAGCTTAAACTAAAACCAGCAAACCAGTTTAAGCTATTTTTCCAACAGGACATTTTAAGGCTTTTATGTGACCTTACTAATCTTCTTATTGAAGATGCAATATGTAAAAATGTTCATGTAATATTTGCCTTTTTTGCCAATGTGCGAATGGCTTGTAACACAACATAAAAAATGAGCCCATCCCGGACTTCCTATTCCTATTGGTTGCCTAATAAATCCTGTTGACTGATTTTCATGCAAAGGGAGCAGGTTGCTTTTCAAGTCAAGTCAAGTGGTTTTTATTGTCATTCAACCATATACAGTTAGTACAGTACACAGTGAAACGAGACAACGTTCCTCCAGGACCATGGTGCTACATAAAACAACATAGTGCAAACACAGAGCCACATGAGACTACACAGACTAAATAACATACCTATATAAAGTGCACGTGCAAACGTGTGCAAAAGTACGGGAGAGAACAATAAATTACAAAAACTTTACAGGACAATAGGCACAGTGAGAGACAGTGTAGTGCAAAAAGATGACAGTTTCTAAAAATGCCAAATGTAAACATAACATACTATAAGATAGTGTTCTATGCACATAGCAGTTATTGAGGTAGCAGTCAGGTATAAAGTGACAAATTAAAGTGCAACTCAGGACACGTGTGTGTGTGTGTGTGTGTCAGTCCAGTCTCTAGTATTGAGGAGTCTGATGGCTTGTGGGAAGAAGCTGTTACACAGTCTGGCCGTGAGGGCGCGAATGCTTTGGTACATCTTGCCAGACGGCAGGAGGGTGAAGAGTTTGTGTGAGGGGTGTGTGGGGTCATCCACAATGCTGGTTGCTTTGCAGATGCTTTTGCCAGGAAAATCCAAAGGATATGATGTTCTCATTGCTTCTCTTCTGCTATTCAACAGTGACAACAAACTACAAAACTAGGTACCGTTATCTTAGAGATGGAATCCAGCAAATGTCAGACTCCCAGCACAACACCGACTAATACCCAAACTCAGAGTAATAAAAAAAACAAAAAAAACTTTTATCTACTGGATCCATCTGGCTAAGCGGGAACGTGATCGTGGTAAAGGGAATACTAGAGTGAACATCGGCAGGGCATTTGATTCCTGGAAGGACCTTCGTTCGGTTTTGGGGATCAAAACCGACCCGGAATTGGCATTCTTCTTATTGGACAGGTAAGCTTACATAACTGCAAAGCATGTGAAATATAGTGCCATAAGGATTGATCTGTGTGATTTTAACTTAATTTCTAACTCGATTTACTGACAAATTGCAAGCTACCTTGCTTCATAACTTTCAAATAATTTCAACAATCTTTTCTTTATATTAAAAGGTATACAGTACTGGATAAATTTAAGCAAATATGCTGGCTTCTTTTTCGTAGTACAACATATGGCATACAAAATACACAATAGTGCAACATATTTGCAGTGCAACAGTAAACTGTCTGGTATAGTTTGGTAGTATGTAGCTGTATGTGTTTATCAGTATGCTATGTTAGCTGATAATTAGTTTTAGTTTAGTCTTAAAGTTTGTAGTAAAACAATCATAACTGTAATTTTTGTTATGCTACCTCATCTGTCAGCATGATGGCGGTGAATCACGTTCAGACTCCTTGTACGTTATGTCATTGTTTTGGTAGTACACTCGCTATGGAGTGTGTGCATGAGCAGCAGGCAGCTGGTTGCAGTTTACTTAACGGCCACAGGTGTCATTAATAACAAGGTTTACTGAATCTTACATACTACACCTTTAAACCATTTCAATGTCAATGGCTTGCAACACACCAAATCAATTATAGTGCCATTAGAAACGTCACATCAGGTTTGACATCATTGTTCAAGAGACGCATGAGAAGTGACATCATTTGATATTATTGATGTCAAACCTGACCTGACACGTCTAATGGTGCCATATTTGACTCAAGCTACATAGGGAAAGTTTTTCAGCAAATATCGTGAATTTTAATTTGATCAAACTATTCTTTTATTGTTTATAGGTGAAAAAACCTATAGCTGAAATTGCCCTAACAAGGACAGAAATGCTTTACAATTGGTTTCCACCTGTGAATCATTAAAAGGACAGCTGTGAAAATGAAGACTGAAGAGCATCCCTAAGTAATAGCCATCGAATGACGTCGCAGAGCAGTCCCCATTCAGATAATGGACAGAAGCAGTTGGTGAGATCACCTATCATGATGTGACAGTGCTACGTGAGCTTGTCACAACATGTGACTTTGGAGACCTGGATAGTAAAATGGTACATGACAAGACTTTAGAAGTTACTTGTATACCTCATGTACATCAAAGACTAGAGTCTGATTTAACACTTGAAATGACATTGATGCAAGCTAAGTAATTTGAGTCAGTCAACATGAAGCAAAAGTCATTGTAGAGGGAGAAACTAAATAAGTGGCTGCTACACAAAAGCATATAAAGAAAGAAACTTGTTTAGACCAACACAACAAAGGACCACCTGAAAGGAAATAATTGATTAGATACTAATCGACAATGCTTTGTTGGAAAAAGTCCAGGCATGCCCTGTTGAGAACATACAATGTAAAAGTAGGGTATTTCCCCCAAAATTAAAACCCTTAAAACCAGTGAAGTTGTATGTTCTGATTCCGAATGAGTGCTCTTACACTGATTATGCTTAATGAAGAAAGGTGATAATTTTAATTTTGTGAAGTTAGGAGCTTTTTACGACTTGAGATTTACATTTTTCTAAAAAATAAATACAAATACATGATCGATCAAGCATAATTTGGGCTCATTTGCCAATAATTATTTTGTAAAAGTTATAATCTTCTCAGTACTCTCAAACAGTGTAATTCAGCAAGATCTGACTGTTTTCTGCTCATCACTGACACCATTCCAATGACCTAGTAGACAGTGACGATATACATCAGAGTGATTCTTATCACTGTCTGACACTTATGGAGGTTAATGACATTTGGTAGACATTTTGGGAAAGCAGCATAGCGTGATTCAGACCATGATGATGAATGTAGCTAATGGCTATACTTGATGTCTTATCTTCTTTGTGGCACATGAATATATGAGCGGAGCTTTGAGGTGGATTTGCAAATTTGATTCGCTGTACACATTTATTGATTGTTGCAGTGTGAAATAATTACTGTTCAAATTAATTGGATATTAATCTCGCTACAGACAAATAAATTAAACTGTAACCGGTTTGTCTAAAAGAAAGTGAAAGACAATGGAAAATCTGGGGAAAGAAATCTGTTTTAAACATTTCTTAAATGTCAAACTTAATGCAAAACATAAAATATTTGAATTATCATGTATCATATCTTTCTGTAATGTCACCACACTAGGATGTAAGGGAGCAATGTAGACAGGCAATGTTGCATAAACAGGGCTGCACAAATCTGTCTACCTGCCATGCTGCCTAAAATTATTGGACTGACCTTTTATGTTTTTTATTTGTTTTTTAAAAAAACAATACAATTACTAAATAAACTATTATATTTATTTAATGACTTCATAATGGGTAAGCTGGTTCTTCATTGACTATAAACAAACAAACAAACAACTTAAATTAATATAGTAACTAATTCATTTTAAAGTTCATAAGCAGTATTTCTATTTGCCATAGATATATGGGCATATTTGAGGAATAGATGCATGTCAGTAGTGGGATATTTATCACAGCGCTTTTGACTCTGTTTTGGAGACCGGTCTACAAATGCCTCAGTCTTGGCTACTCAGACCTATGTGGGACACATTGGTCTCACAGCCCCTGTACAGGGTTGGGGAGTAACGAAAAACATGGGAATATGTATTTAAAATGTAAAATATAAGTAACTGTATCCACAACAGTTACAATTTAAATAATTGTTATTTAGAATACAGTTACATTCATTTCTGAAGAGATTACTTTGCATTATATTGTCATTTGTTTCATTAAATTTTTAGTCTTTCAGATGGAAAACATATATACATATAAATTATGTGATCCAAAGTGCATTTGTACAGCACTGAAACACTTTCTTTTGATGTGTTACATTCATATGTAAGTTTGGAGCAGAAGAAATAGAAATAAACCTTGCGTAAACTGTCAGCTTTACGCTAAGCTAAAATGCTAATTCTAACCATTTTACATGCACATGTCATCAGGCACGATCAAAATTTTTATCAAGAAAATTCACATTAGATCATAATTACTTTTTTCTAGTAAGACCTTTGATATTAGGGCAAACATCATATTCTTGATAATAACTGTTGTATTGCTTAAAAAAGAATCCTTAAAACAAGATCTATATGATTAATATTGTTTTAAAAACAGCACTGCATAAGATATTTAGGTTTTTCAGAGAATGTCTTTTTAACATGTGTATTTTGTCTTACTGCACTGGCAGAATTTTTATAGTCAAAACAAGTGAATAAAATCTACCAGTGCTGAAGAAATAATCTAAAGTATTTAGAATACGTTACCGACCTTGAGTAATCTAACAGAATAAATTACAAATTACATTTTACAGCATGCATTCAGTAATCTGTAGTGAAATACATTTAAAAAGTAACCCTCCCAACCCTGCCCCTGTATTGATCTGTTTGGTTGCATCAGCACCAACCAAATTGCTGAGGTTCCGCAGTCAAGAATGCTGGGAGTATAACGTGTTATAAGCTTGGCAAGAGCTGCATGTTGAAGTCCCTCAAGACCAAAGATTCTTGGCTAAATTATTTTGCAGCAAATCAAAGCTGTAAAAGCAACACTACAATTGAAGCTACACAGTGTGAGAATGGCTCTATTTACCTGTTTTTTCTGAAAGATTACATACTGGATAAAAGAAAGTGAAAAATCTTTAAAGGAGTAGTTCAAATATAATTGTGATTCTGTAATTATTTACTTACCTTTTTATCATTCGAAACCTGTGACTTTCCTATCCTTTTCTTTTCTTTTCTTGAACACAAATAGAAATATTTTCAAGCCTTTTTGTGTACATCATAAGGGAACATTTTCAGTGAATAACCACTTAAGTTTCAATCTTTTTCTCATATGAAGCAATTGAATGGCTTCAGATGACTTGGAATACATTGCACAAGTTGTATTTTAAGATGCTTGTTTTGTTCTTTTTGAAGCTTAACAGCCCCAGGATAATATACTATTTAAGTGTATGGAAAAGAACCCCATAATGTGTTGCACAGAAAAAAGGAACTCATACAGGTTTGGATCAACATGAGGGTGAGGAAATGATGACAAGATTTAAATGTTTGTGTAAATTATTCTTTTAAGAAGGGAAGTTATTGGAGCAAGAATTCTGGTCACTTACTAAACGAGCTGCTATTAATTCAGCGCCTATTGTTGAAATGTCCATTTCACACAGTGGGGATGGGGGCATAGTTGTGTGTCTGTCTGTGGGAGAGAGAGAGTGGTGAGGATCATTACCTGGCTGGAATAATGGCTAACAGTTGTTTCTTGTTTCTACATTGATGGTGCAGGGAGACTTTAAAACACCCCAAAAAACACCAGAGAAGGGAGAAGAGAGCTAACTGAGAAGTGGCATCTTGTCTTTATGTTAAAAGGACTGTGTTTTTATGGTAGTGGCCCAGAAGAGGCAATTTTCTGTTATTTTTGTGAGAAAGAGAAAATAAATCCCAGCCAGAGACTGTTTCACTGTCTCCTGTCTCCTCCATTCTTTGAAGGAATCTCTTGCCGTATCACACACATGCTACAAGTCAATGCAATTCTGAGTAGTTTAAAAGTGCTTGGATTAGCTGTAGAGCTGCAGTGAGAGCATGCCATGTCTAAACGTGGCTGTCATTTTCTTCTCCTAATGGGGCTCCGCATAATTAATGATTAAGTTGTCATAGTATTAATTATCTGGTGACAGCACTAACTGTTGAACAGATAACCAAAGGCCATACAGTATACAGAGAACTGGCATTTAGAAAGGATTGCAGGATTACATTTGCTCCATGACTGCATGTTTGGTTTAAGCTGAAATGTAAACTAGCATTTGTCAGAGATAATTATAGAATGGGGGATCTGGAGACTATGCATTGTGCCCTTGAAATCCATGCATTTAGTTGTCATGGCTGAGATAATAAAGAATGTACTTGGGAGGAAATGGCATCACACGGCACAGGAACTGGACAATGTCCGGATTGTTTGAAGTCTTTAAAATCACTGAATTAGTCGTATCACCGAAACAAAAACAGCATATATGGTGGAAAGGAAAATGCATATATCTAACAAAACTGAGACAATTGCTTCAGCATACAAAGCAGGACGCCCCGTAAGAGGTGGAGCAGAAAGGAAAAGAGATTGCATTGTATGAAAGTGTATTTTTTTTTTTTTTTTTGAGTATGTGCCCAAAGCTTTTAAATATTTGCATTGCAAAAGAGAACAATACAACTCAACATAAAATATAAAGCACTGCATGTTTCTTTCTTCTTTTAGACTTGTTAGGAATTTGATGAGAGAAGGTCCTTAGAGATTGAACCTTAAAATGCAAACATGATCAATTATGGATTAAATAGATGTGCCCATCTTTATTTTATTAAGCACCTAGACTAGATAGTTTTTCTTTTCTTTTTTTTTTCCATCTCGGCAACCCTCGTGTTTTGTCTCTGTATAAATATAACACCTTAGAAAATGTTCCTTACAATATTGCAAATGAGCCAATCACAACTCAGAGGAAAGATCTTTTACATAACTTTTCAGTGCGTGTTATTATATTTTACAGCCAAACCAACATTGGTGAACACATTTAGCCTTTACTAATTCTGTATTTATATGGCATTGTGTTTTATAACAACAGATTAAAAATGAATGTGTCACTCAAAATACAATATATACTGTAAATATGACTATATTCTTGTTACAAATTTTTACGTCAAAGGCGTAAACCTACTCTGTCATCTGTTGAATGCTTGTTGAACACCATGTATGCATGCACATAATATATATATATATATATATATACTGTATATATATATATTTTTTTTTTTTTTTTTTTTTTAAATTGAAGGTGTTTAGTCATACCTGAACTTCCTACTGACTTGCTGTTGAAGTAGCCACTTCCCTTCTTTCCAAAACCTTGCACACGAAAGATACATACACAACATAAACCATTGTTTTAGAGCAAATTGAGCGTTTCACGTCTGACCATGAGTGTTTCACTGGAACAGGATACCATACCTGTACTTACACAAGCACATATAGGCAGCCTAAGAATGTGCAAAATGATTGACAGGTAGAAAATCTTCTGATCTGACCACGGTCCAAGGAATTTTTCACCCCACTGTTTACCCAGCAAAGAGCTTTTACAGAGAAAGGTGTCATTTATGACGCCTATTACAGTGATATCTGATAAGTACCAGGGATGATTTCTGCATGTCAGTTCCTAATATATATTCAGATTGAATATATATATTTTTTAAATCTTCACAAATCTTTTTGCCATTTAATGACTTGGGGCTGTCAAGCTCCATGGAGTACCAAAACATATAAAATAAAAAAAAAATATAATAAATCAAAATAAAACGTAGTATATGCAACATTGTTTTTCAAATATCTTAAAACCAGTAAATCACTTTGTGATAAAGGGGAGTTTAAGAGCTCAGACTATTCCTTTAAGGACATTTTTGTTTATGTCTGTACTGTCTGTTTGATCACTTCCGGCACCTTTATGGTCTATATTTTTGTTAAGCCTATGTTCTGAAAATATAAAATATATATATATATATATATATATATATATATATATATATATATATATTTACACTGATCAGCCACAACATTTAAACCACCTGCCTAATATTGTTTTGTCCCCCTTGTGTCGCCAAAACAGCGCCAATCCGCATCTCACCACAATTGTACAGAGTGGTTATCTGAGTTAACGTAGACTTTGTCAGTTCGAACCAGTCTAACCGTTCTCTGCTGACTTTTCTAATCATCAAGGCCAAAGAAATGCTGCTCACTGGATGTTTTTTTTTTTTTTGGCTCCATTCTGAGTAAATTCTAGAGACTTTTGTTTGTGAAAATCCCAGGATATCAGCAGTTACAGAAATACTCAAACCAGCCCGTCTGGCTTCAACAATCATACATGCGATTATCTAATACGCCAATTGTGTGGCAGTGCAGTGCATACAATCATCCAGATATGGACCAGGAGCTTTAGATAATGTTCATCAACCATCAGAATGGGGAAAAAAAAAAATTGATCTCAATGATTTGGACCATGGCATGATTGTTTGTGACAAATGAGCTGGTTTGAGTATTTCTCTAACCGCTGATCTCCTGATTTTCAAGCACAACAGTCTTTAGAATTTACTCAAATGGTGCCAAAAACAAAAAAAATCCAGTGAGCGACAATTCTGTGGACATGCCTTGTTGATGAGAGAGGTCAGCAGAGAATGGCCAGACTGGTTCGAACAAAGTCTATGTTAACTCAGATAACTGCTTTGTACAATTGTGGTGAGAAGAAAAGAATCTCACGGGTTAGCGCTGTTTGGCGGCACGAGGGGGACCTACACAATATTAGGCAGGTGGTTTTAATGTTGTGGCTGATCTGTGTAAATATATATGTATAAAGAGAGAGAGGAGACTAGGGCTAGTTATCACACTTACTAGCATGCCCCAATAGGTTTATATTGTCAATAAGGCAAGTTGCCACAATGGAACTTGTCACTAAACCAGTGGGATAGGTCTCAAGTTAAAATTGGTGAGTGATTTGTCCCCCTCATCACAACCATCAAATCAAAATAATGCCTCTTCAAATCTGTGCCGGCATTAAACAGCCTATTATGGTCTTTTCAGCTAAATGTAAAAATTAAAACAATTATTAGGCACACAACAATAAATTAAACAACAAAAGTGGAAACAGAAATATCAAAGTAGTGTTTGGGCCAACAAATATTTTAATTAATAAATTTTAACAATTTTTGAAGTTTTTTGACTTTTAAAACCCATGTGACAATGCCATGACACACCCACACCCACACCCACACCCACACCCACACACACACACACACACACACACACACACATTTGATTGAAATAGGCAAATGCGAGTCTTAATCAGATTTCGACAAATATTTGATTAATTTGGTTGACAATCACTTTAAAGCATTTACATGACGAATATGTAACATTCTATGCAGTTCTGATTATCCTGAATACTCCTGTTTAACCCATCATTACCTGATTTTTCAAACACTTTGCCCCACTTTACAGTCTAATGACTATGCAACCTCATTTTGTGCACACGTGCTTTGCTTACTCACATCAACTTGAACTGCAATTACAAATAAACCTTTAATTAGCACAGTATGTATTCTACACCTCAGCAGTAAAGCCTAACCACATCTGTGACTTCATACTTGAGTTGAGTCAAATACTATACAAATGTGAGTTTATTTCTTGAATAACTGGAAGCAAGACTTTAGTATGCATTGTAGGTGTTAATTTCTGACAGCTTGCTGAGATTGCTCCAAGACAGACTCTGGAATGTTGGTTTTGCCCCTAAAATGTAGCATTGAGCTAAGTGTCTGGTTAAACCCTACAGAAATAAGGGCCATCTGGACCGAAGGGTGGGGGGTGGGGGGGGGGGGGGGGTATTATGTAAATATGCCCCTACAAGATGAAAGCAGGGAGACATTATGGTTGGGGTGAATTGGGCTCAGCCCGGGGTCTGGGGAGACTGCACAGAGAGACTTCACAAGAGCAATGCTCCAGGAGTCTTTTTGAAACAAACAAGCTAGATAAAAGGGCTCTACAAGAAACTAAGGCCCGTGGGATGCTTTGATGCACATACTTATTTGCATGTCACTGTGGCACCAATGACACTGAGATATTTTGAACTCAAGTTGACTGAATTACATGCATGTTGGAATTAGTTCTTTAGTTTTAAATCATACTTAAGAGTTAGCTTACTGTATATTTGGAATCGGCTAGATTACTTTTGGAACAGTAGCTGATAGGTGACAGAGGAAGTTGCGAAATATGTCAGATTAGAACTTTCATCATTATACCTTTCACAAATTTGGTTTAAAGAAAGTAGGCAAGGCCTTTAAAATACAGATTAGAACAGAAGTTGATGTACTGAAGAAATTCCAGATTTGTTCTTCAATCTTTTACAGCAGAGGCTCTTAATGAGTGAGACAGACAATCAGACAGACAGACAGGCATATATGACAGACAGATAGGACAGACATAAACAAAAATGTCCTTAAAGGAATAGTTTAAGCTCTTAAACACCTCTGTTCATCACAAAGAGATTAAATGGCTTTAAGATACTTGAAAAACAATGTTGCATGGACTACTTTTACCAAGTTCCTATTTTTATTTATTTATTTATTATTACTATTATTATTATTATTATTTTGTCCTTTATGGAGCTTCTTAAGACCCATTTCAATATATGACAAAAAGACTTGTGAAGATTTCAAAAAATATATTAAAATTTATTTTATGGGCTTTAGAGCAACATTAGAGTGAGTATATTATCACTAAATAATACAAGTTTTATGGGTGGACTATTCCTTTAAAATCAAACATTTAAATCGTTTAATGTTACAATAAATTGCATATGCCCACAATATACCAAATACTACACATCTCTTGAATTTCAGTGGTTTCATACTCTCGGCATACAATAATTCACCACAAAAGCACCTTTAGATCAGCACAAACCATGTTTATATATATATTCTATATATTTTGTTAATTGCGTTTTTTTTATTTACCTTCAGAATCATTATTTCAATGCTGTCCATGATCCTATCAGAAAATACATGCAACTTATATTTGAGTCATGACCCATAAATTGAGAACCACTGTTATAGAGGACATTTTCCCTACAATCTCAGTTCCTTAACGGAACTTTCAGATTCTAAATTGAATGAGTTGTAGTCTTCCCCTTGCATGGTGGATAAATTATTAAACTAAAAAAATAGTCCGATAAGATTAACACAAAGGTCAGCACCTCAAAACAAATCACCAGAAGAACCACATACTTCCTCCCACCAGACATGCCACTAGTGCTGTAGATTAAAACTCTTCACCTGACAGATCAATATAAAGCCCAGCAAACTATTGGAACCCCTTTAATGCTTAATTAGCCTCTTTGATGAACAGCCATCTCTCTAACTCCCTCAGTGATTTATTAGCAACAGAGAATATTCATAAAACTACATCTGCTTAGTTCATTAGTTAAAAAGAATGATTGGAAGGAAGAAGGAAATGAATGCTGTACATATCAGGTATTTCTTCAGTGGAGACTTCAAGACTTGTCAGCAAGTCCAAATTACCTCAGGGGACTGGGAGTGATTTGTCATGTGATGTTTGTGCTACACCTAGATCTTTTGATAGACTTTGTGGTTTTCTAAGTTAAAGCTTGTTGTAATACATGCTTTGTACAATTTCCTTCCCACATAAAGGAAGTATGTTCAGGTTCTGTACCTTGATAGGACAAGCAGCATTGCAAGTGTGCTAATATTTTTCAAAGGAGCACTGAAAAGCTTCATTGTTTGCAGTACTCCATTGATTTAAAAAAAAAAAAAAGTAACACATTTGAAATGTACGTCAATCTTACAAGTTAACCTGTCTTCGATCTGTATACAAACAATTTCACTAAATACAGCTTATTGCTGATATTGCTTAATCATTATCCAAACAGTTCCAGTCACAGGTGCTGTAAGACTAGAAATCAGTTTAGTCTGTTTGGACTTACGACCAACTATTTAGACAAATAGAGTTTTGAGCTGTGAAAGGAGGAGAGTAATAACAGAAACGTCAAAAAGGTGTCAAATTGTATAAATGGCTGCAGTTTCAAAATGTGTGAGGATTTATCAGCACAAAGCACAAGAATTTAAAATTAGTCAGAAAACCCTATTATAAATGTAATTACTTATGCTGGCAGCTTTATTAGAAAGCTGCCTTAATAATGCAGGGCACAGTGGCTCTACTGGGCATTGACATGTGGATTTGGACAAGAGACATTATTAGAGTTGAGCGATACGATTTGTCATATTAATCCAAACATATGTTTGAACCAATATTTTTATGTTTGTGCTTTTGCCTCTTTTTTTGTTTAAATTCAGTACAGGGTTGCTTAAAAATTACTTGGTAGAGTAAAAGGGAATGGGCATGTTGTTTCTGAGAGTTTTGCATCCTAGGATTGGCCACATTATGCCAACTCACTGACAAGTAGGAGTGGGTGAATTGGCGATGTATTAGGATATTGACGATATCTGACAAATATCCCAGTGCCGATTACGACACTCACTGACAGACGATGATCAACAAAATAGGGAAATTACAAAAGCATGGAGCTGAGAAGTCACTGAACATGTTAAAAAGTAGCCTAGGTTATAATACTACCACCTGCCAAATACAGGTAGCCTAAATCATGCACCTGCTGCGTAATTAACTGGGTAAAGAAATGCTGTTAGACACAAATACATGCACTTGAAGAAATACGTTTCTTGTTTACTTGTCTGAAAACTGTTTGCATGAATAGTGTTGTCTATGAGAATGCTACAAATGACATAACTGACATAAAACATGAATTCCTCTTCACTGTATTACAGTCTGTACAGCAAAAACAACTCGCTTCCCAACTAGCTTTTAGCACCATTCTGTGGAAATTTCACCCAGAAAATGGAGCTCACACATGCCCATATGCCCAACAACACATACTGTTTTGGCCACTGCGGGGAGTGCTTCGAATTTCAGTAAGCACAGACCGATTTAATTAAAAGAAAACTCAACTTACTGTTTCCGATTTCACTGATAAATCAGTCTGCATCACAGCTCAATGTGTTAGGAGCACATACCTTAACTGCTGAAAATTGCTCCAACATCAGTATAAAATTGTAGTTTTTTTATTTATTATTCTTTAAAAAAATTGTTTTGTTTTTTTTTACTAAAAGTTGCGAATGAAGCAAAATCTAATTTGCTTGCAAGTGTTCAAAAAAAGAAGTTCTAATTAGATAAATGTGTTCCTCGCGGCTACAAAAACAAATGCACACTTTCAAAGTTTTCCCTGAAAGAGCTGTTTCTGAAAACACTGACGACTCAGCAACATCTGTTTTATCTGGATACTATTTTCTGAACGAGGGACTATTAAGGGTATTACAGCAGTTATTTAATGGGAGTTTGTTAATTTAGCTGAAGCTTATGCCAATATTCAAGACATGGCCCAGTCCTCAGTCTGTTTATACAAGCAATGAAGATGAACTGTAGTCTATGTCATTCATAATAAAGAAAAGTTACAGTTATATTTAAATTACTGTTTGAAAGAGCTAAGGGTAGAAGCCTAGATGCACAGTAAATTGTTTACTTCCTGTAAACTGGGACTGCAGGGGCTTTGTCTTACATTGCAGACTGCCTCCATTCATCAACATCCAGTCAGATTCTGAATTACATAAACTGACACCCAACAGACTTGTATGACTTCAATGAGTTCCATCCTGATTTAATTCCTAGTGCATTTTGTAGAGAGGGCCTGATGTGCAAAAATGTAATTAGGCTAGTGGTGTTTGCTAAGGCAAGCTTCAACATTACCATTTCTCATACATAAGATCTGGGATTTGAACAAGCCCCTAACCCAGAATTGTAATTCTGTAAGTACCTTGTCTTGCCATTTGTGCTACGAACAGGAATGACAGACAGACAGTTTTGCTAGGAAGACAATAAAATGGGCAGTATATATATACATAGACTTACATTAAATGAGGGATCTGAACAATTTCTTAAGACTAGAATTACATAGATTGAGGGCTGGCATTTTTATTTGGGCCAGCAATAAAACAACATAGAAATGCCCTAGAAACCACCCAGAACACCTTATCAACCACATACATATACCCTGGCAAACACCCAGAACAGCCAAGCAACCACATAGCAAAGCACTTAAAGGTTGGCTCTTTTGTATTGGGCCAGTAAGCAAACAAACCAGGACAACCTAGCAACCACATAGCAGCACACTTAAGGGTTGGCTCTTTTGACTAGGGCAAGTAAGCTACCAACCCAAAACACCCTAGCAACCACATAGCAATGCACTTAATGATTGGCTTTCAACCCAGAACAATGAAGCATCACTGCCGTGAGCTTTATATAGGCAAAACAACACACCCAGTTGTTTTGTCCAGTAAATGTAAAAAAAAACGAGATATATTTTATACCTCAACGTAGCTCAGCTGTACAACAATAGTATGAAAATATCTATAGTTGAAGCTATGAAAATCTTTTAATAAATCATTCCCACTAAAAGGAACCTTTGGATTTCTAGAGCTGTATAACTGCTAATAGAGATGAAAATCTAGCATGGGAGTCCTCGTTGCATTGTACACTGATTGGTCAGTTTAAATGTCTCCAGTTTTTCTAGATCACATGGTCAAGGACTAGATGATACTTGCTTGTCCTGTTTCCTACTCTTCTCTTTTTATCTAGGCAGTTAATAGCAATATGGTGGCACACACAGACACAACAGGTTTGTACCTCTTGAGCTGTTGCTGTGCAATTTGTTTGATGTTAGTTCTAAGCCTAATTACTGAGAAAACACATTCAAATGTACTTTACAGATGCAAGAAGCATGTAGACATTTTGCTTGTCTTTATTTCTTTTCAAGTCTATTTTTATTGATATTGCCAGAGCACCGCATTACCTACTTCTGAATGGTAAAGGCTGACACTATGTCCTAACTAGTTAACATAAGACTCTCCAGCAGATGTTGATAGCTTGTATTCTGTTTTCTTTGTGTCACACACTCAGTTGTGAAATTCTCTCTTCAGCAGAGCACAAAAAGTAAAAAATGCAATGAAAGTTAATGGTGACTGAGAATACCATACTGCCTATCATCCACTTTAGTGTTCCAGGAAAGAAGAAAATTATATGGAATAACATGAGGGTATGTAAATGAGATTATGAGATTATTTTCATTTTTGTGTGAAATAGTCTATCTCTGTGTTCTCTTTAAAACCATGTTCAAAGAGTAGCTATTTTTTTAGACTGCTGGAAAATCAATGAAAAGGCAGAACTCAGCCTTCAAATAACTCAAAAGAGGTTATGAAGAATGGAATATTCTGTAGTGAACAGGTTATATCACACTGCAGCTCTATTCTTTGGTGCAGTCTATACAGAGTCAAATGTGAAGTATGTAATATTTTGGAAGGTATGTATTTATTATGCTCCCATCTTAGTTTAATGTGCAAAGACAACTGTAAGAAAGCCATTCATGAACTTCCTTAGGAATGTAAACACTGTGTTCGGTGGAGCTTTTAAAACATCATCTTTTGTTTGAGCAGTTCATGTCAGACAATTCTGCAAAATAAATGAACTGCTCACAGACAGTTCCTTCCAGATATTATAGACCTGTTTGAAAGTTTATATATATATATATATATATATATATATATATATATATATATACACAGGTTTGAAAGGGTTACATTTGAAATGTATTCCACTACAGATTACAGAATACAAGCTGTAAAATGTAATTTGTAATTTATTCTGTTAGATTTCTCAAGGTCAGTAACATATTCTAAATACTTTGGATTACTTATTCAGCACTGGTAGATATTTTCATTTGTTTTGACTAAAAATTTATGCCATTACAGTAAGGCAAAATACACATGTTAAAAATACATTCTCTGAAAAACCTAAATATCTTATGAATTGTTGTTTCTAAAACAATATTAATAATTGGTAATTAATATTAATTAATAATTAATAAATGGTTCTTGTTTTAAGGATTTTTAGATATTTTCTAAAGGAAAACAACACAAATATCAAAGGTCATACTAGAAAAAGAAATTATGATCTAATGTGAATGATAGTGTCTGGTAACGTGTGCATGTAAAATGGTTAGAAATAGCATTTTAGCTTAGTGTAAAGCTGACAATTTACACAAGGTTTATTTCAATTTCTTCTGCTCCAAACTTACTTCAAACTTACTTCTCTGTCTGCTCGTATGAATGTAACTCATCATAAGAAAGTGTTTCACTGCTGTAGAAATGCACTTTGGATCACATCATTTATATGCATACATTTTTCCATCTGAAAGGACTAAATATTAAATAAAACAAATGACAATAAAATGCAAAGTAATCTCTTCAGTAATCAAAATACTTTTTGAATGTAACTGTATTCTAAATACCAATGATTTAAATTGTAACTGCAGTGGAATACAGAATACAGTTACTTATATTTTGTATTTTAAATACATATTCCCGTTATATGTTTCTTCCCAATGCTGTATATATATATATATATATATATATATATATATATATATATATATGACAATTTGATGACAATTGAAATGAATATTTTGTGTTACTCAGCCATGTGCCGTTCCAAACCCATATTAATTTCTTTATAAGTAAATATGGTGGAGCTCAACACCATATTGGATTCATCGCTGTTTACATAGTTTATCAGTTATTTAATGGAAAATAACTTTTTTGGTCTGTTCCTCATACAAAGAAAACGTATGTCTTCAGAAGACTCGAATATGTCACATGGACTACTTTAATGGCATTTTTGGTTGCTTCATTAAGTGTTAAAGTGAGCTGTTTTCTATTAACACTGTATTAAATTCAGAATTCATTGAATTATCTCCTTTGTGTTTCACAGAATTCAGTTATCCATGTTTGGAACGACATGAGGGTAAGTAAAGGTCAATTAAAATTTTTGGGTAAACTTTCCTTTTAAACTATAGCATACTATTAAATTAACTGGATACCCTTTATACAGATAATGTTACTGGCTGAGAATACTAAAACAATTATAACAGAAACTCCTTTCAGTTCCTCACTGTGCCTTTTCGTCTGCCATTTCAAGCTTTAACCCACACTTTTTAGTTGCTCATCTGTGCAGTTTTCACAGTTAGTCGAAGTCATATGTCACCCACAGCACTGAGGGATGAGTATGAGGTACTATTTCACCCCAAACCCACATTTGCTAACAAGATAGGCACCACGTTTTTGCAGTAACAGGATGTTCTGGGCTTTCCTGAGTAAGTGAGATGTTGCACACCCTCATTGTGACTGTAAAGGTCGGGACATCTGATGCAATATAACAGGCAATCTGTATCAGTGCTTATGCCTATTTATGGGAATCCTTAAAATTTTTTACTTTAATGTGCCTAATGTGCCTTTTTGGGCAAAGTGTTTAAAGATATATATTGTATGTTCAGATAAAGTGTTTGTTCTTGGCTACCTCAGTGCACAATTTATCATTACAAATTATTATACTCATAAGAACAAGCGGTGGGATCTTGGTGTTACAGCGTTTCATAAATATGCTATAATGGTCTATTTACTGATGCTATTTATAATGCAAATTAGCATTGTTTAAAGTTATGGCGCTTTAATGTGAGGTATTTCAGTGCAAAAAAAAAAAAAACCTGTCATACTCACTAAACACCTGCAATCCAGAAATAGTGTTGCGTTTTAATTTAGTCCCCATTACTCTTTTACACGCAAAACACATCCTTTCACTTGAAATTAAGCTTATTATAGATTACGTTTCATTTCTGGAGCAAGTAATATTGAGCTATTAACACTTGCAAAAGCTTGAGGTAAATGGAATTTTATTATAAAGATGTTTGTGTACATTTTCTGTTGATCATGGCATGATGGAGAAGAGCATTAACTGGCCATATATTCTTATGTGTAGTCGAGCGAACTTTCGGATACTTAAACAACCGATTCAGTTGCCTGGATCGCAGTGGTGAAGAGATGCTGTACAGTTCAAGCAAAGTATTCCAGATTGCAGTATTCTGCTGCATCCTCCACAACCTTGCACTAAGAATAAACCCACAAGATTGTGAATTGCCCCATGCAAATTGTGTTCAGTGCAAAAATGTTGCCATATTTGCATAATTCCTTTAGTCTATCAGGCAGGGCCATAGCAAGGGCCCCGTGAATATACAGTATATTGCTCTGTGGCACATACATATTATAATAATACAGTTTTGAATTTTCCCCTAGAAATGTTCCCACCTTTCACCCTACTAGCTACGGCTATGCTATCAGGTGCTAAATCATCACAGACTGCATATAAAAATTAACCATGCTATCAGTGTTACAATTCATTCTTAGATGACTACTCAAACAGTGTTATCTGCCAGACTGTCTGAATTTAGCCCTTACGCAGCCTTTTTTACAAATTCAGTAAATTTGTCTGAAATTGTATGCAGCTGCGATCATCTTGTTTGGGTTGGGAAGCTTAAAATAAACAGAACTTCATGACCTAGCTTGCTTCACCTGCGCAGCTGCATGCTCTGTCAGCTGTGAACATGAATCAGACTGTTTTCAGAGGCTGCCAGACTCTTGCTGAACATATTCAGGACAGGGAGTTCTTATTTGCGCAGGTAGTATCATCACTCAAGCTTGAATAATAAGCTAGATTCAGCAGATTACATAATCACAGACATGAACAAGTTGATTTAATAAGCCTGGGATGATATGCATTATAAATCTCTGGGTCAAGTCATATGTTTTCATTCCTAATTTCCACAAAGTATTGCTTCCCTTCTTATTTTACATATTCATGCATACCACTTCATATTGGCTACCATCACAGCAACAATACCACACTAAACTTTAAAGCAAATTTTAGTGTGGAAAAAAGATAATACCACTGATAGCATTAGTGCTTGAAGTAGAAACTAATGAATGCCGGTATTACCCTTGTTTGCATTTTGTAATGATACAGTAATATACAGTATAATTATTTGCATATTTAAACAGTAAACTCATTTATGTAACTTACTGTTAAAACACTTGTTACACATAATTTATTTTAGGGGTGCACGATATATCGGCAGCAGATATATTATTGGCTGATAACCAGGAAAAATCTAAATATTATCATGGTAATAACTGAATTGCCACCAATATTTTTTTACGTTTATTTATTTTTGGCTGAAATTCTCAGCCTGTGGCGTCTATCCTTCAGGCAGAGACTCAGGAAGTCTCAAGTGACCGTGCACATTCACAGAAGTTTATGCTCTGTGACATACATGTATGTATTTTATAAAAAGGTACATTTATGGTTCATGTTACAGCAATCAAACCTTAAATAGCAGTACCAATTCCAAGCTTTTAAATGACACCCATTTTAAAACTAAAAGCTTTTAATGAATTAGCAAGCAGTTCCAGGTTGAACGATAACATTCTTTATATATATATATATATATATATATATATATATATATATATATATATATATATATTGGTTATCGGTATTGGCTACAATAAGCTGTGAGTTATCGGTATCTGCTCAGAAATTCCATATTGGTGCATCCCTAATAAAAAAACTACCTGTACATAACGGCCAGTCTCTATCGCTCGCTTGCTGCGTTTCTCTCATGCGGTTTTATTTTCACCATAGATGACACTTAGTGAGCATTTTCAGGCAATACCAAAAGTGTTTAGATCACAGAAAAAGAAAACGCAAATGGACGCATGAACTGCAACAGTGTAGCAGCTGGATACATGCAGTTCTAAAAACTGTAGCACACATCTTATCTCTAGTAGGTGAACAACATTTTTGCCAACTGATTTTAAGTTTGATAGGTAGAGCTCTAAAAGTGACTATAGATCGCTGCTACTATAACGAAGCTGCACAAGTTATTTACTATTACATGCAATCATTTAGCAGATGCTTTTTTTCCAAAATGCCATACAAATTATACACAGAAAAAGAAACTCTTAACTTGTCCACAGGTCACGCAGACAGCTTCATTGAACATCTTCATTGATTACAGTAGGAGCAATCCAATATTCCTGATCTCTCCACTGAAGAAATAATTGTGAGCTTCTAATCTATGATACAATTTCATTGCCTCTCTCGCGTAGATGCTCGATATCAAGAACATGTCTGGATAAATCACTTCTGTTAAACTTTTTAAATTCTTAGATAAAATGTTAAAGCTGCACAAGGTCATTTTTATTTGTATTTTTTTACAAGAAACAAAAGTTAATTATTGAGGAAGTACCTAAAAAAAAAAAGTAACAAAAAATCTATGTTCGAAACCCTGTCCTTGTCATACTCAAATTCACACTGGTAAGTCTAAAATACAGTTTTTACATAGAGCTGTCGGGATGGATTTGGTGCAAAATCACAGGCATACATCATTCGTCCTTGCATGTTTGCATCATGTCCAAGTTCCAGATGTGTCGCGAGAAGAATGAAGAGTTTGATTGGTTGATTCACAAGCCGATCAAATGGCCCCTTTAATATTTTAATAGATGGATCCTGATCAGATTAATCTACAAAATGCACCAAATCAGAACTTTTGCTTGTGAAAGTCTAGTCTAATAAATCCCAAATAAACTTCAATTTGATACAGTCGAAACTTGCGTTTCAAAGAATACTTAATGTGACTGTGCGTGCATGCACCAAATAATCTGTGTATGCGTGCACAGTCACATTAAGTATACTTAGAAACGCAAGTTTCGACTGTATCAAATTGAAGTTATTATGACTATGACTATATTGCTATGACTGCTATCAGATACTGGACTATTTCTCTACAAGAGTTTAGACCCATAACTGTGATTTTATATTCCTTCCGACTCTAGTTATACAAATGCAGGTATCTCTTGACCTCCTCACGCATGTGCTCTTGACGTGCACATCCACTGTTGTTGGTTCCACATTCATCTCCTATTTTTTTTAACATTGATTTCATCTTCTTCTAAAGCTTCCTTGTGACAGCAATGGCTCAACTGAGAGATCTGCCACCTTGTGGACCCACTAATTAGTACAAATAATTCAAGGTGCATATGCATGCTGTGTGTTTGGAGTACGCCAGTTAGAAAAATAAAGCTGTATGCGTTTGGCGCTTGATTAGTCTACTGTACACATGGCATTCGTGTCTGATCAAAGTTTACTTTGGGCTTAGGAGCAAAGGGTCAGACTGTCTTGTCAAGCAGGGACAGAGAGAATACACAATGTTGGTATTCTGTTGGTCCGTAAGAAACATTTCCAGTACTTTGAATAGCAAAGTGCAGAGTTCTGTCCCATTTCAAACACTGATAATGATTAAATTAATAACCAAAAGTTTCCTAAAATATATTTTCCCCAACTTCAGAAAAGTTATTTTTATACAAGAAAACCCTAAAAAACTATTTGCAGCTCAAGTCAACAGAGTAAATATTCCTCAGTTAGGGTAAAAGATGGCTGCAATTACCAGGGCAGAACCTAATTAGTGCTTAATGTCATAACGAATCCCATGAGAGAGGGGGACGTTTGGCCAATTTCCAGCTGGGTCCCCATGTTGATATGCCTTAGCCCCATTTAAAGAGCTAGAGAGTCAGCATATCAAAATCAAGAAGTAGGTGGAAACAACTATCGGACACATCTGAAACACTAATGTAAGTCTGAAAGGATGAGTGGGGGGGGGGAGAACATTACCCTGCTGCATTACCCTTCCAAAAATGAGTCAATCAAGCCCTTACTGGGTGAATAATTTATATTTGGTGTTCAGCATGCTGGGCGCACTAGGTTGTGAAAGTCACTTGTGTCACTATAATTGGTTTCAGCGAGCGTGGCATGCTGATAAGCCTTACAAAAAGATGGTAGGTTGATCTGTGTCAATGCCAAATGTCACTGTAGGTTCAGGTGGCCGAAATTTCTTGGAAAAGAATGATTTGATGACATTTGCTCTACAAGTGAGATAGTAATGTATCAGTATAGCTCATGTCAGTTCAGAAGGAAACCAAATCTAAATTCTCTTATTATTTACTTACCTTTAAGCCATCCAATATAAGCCCAATGCAAAAAAATGGGTGCGATCAGGCTGCTGGCTGTTTGTCGGTCCAAAATGCATATTAAGGCAGCATAAAAGTAATCAACATGACTCCAGTTGAACGGTTAATGCCTTCTGAACCGAATCGATACTATTGTGTAAAAAATAAACTGATAATTAAAACATAATTAACTTTTAAAAATCACTTCCTGCCAGCAGTCAATGCATCATGATACCGATGTATGTGCAATGGTGCATTCACGCGAGAGGTTGAAAAGGCGCACACTGTATACAACAGAGAAACGAACATCACGCAAGTGTTAGGTTATTTCAAACAGCAATCCAGCGCTTACCGTAAGTAATGATTAAACGGTAAAAATGTTTAATATCAATCAGAGCTGCAATGTGATTATAAAATGTTGCATTTCGGTTCTGCGGAAGAAGGAATATCATAAACATCTTGGATGGCTTAAAAGTAAGTAAATCATGAGATAATTTTCATTTTTGGGTGAACTAACTCAAAAGATTGTGAATAATGTATTTGCCAAATTTAACAAAAGGCAAAGTCTACCAACCAGATTATGGCTCTGACATAAAATGGACAAAAAAGGACCAATGCTACAGATGTTACATGCAAATTCAGCATTGATTTTTTTAATGTAAGATTGAACAATTGTAGTGAAATTGCAAATGTAGTCAAAAACTCACAAAGTGAACAAAAAGTATATATGCACCTGAGAGTTAATAAATTGCATTAAATGAGAATTTAATTTTATTATGCAAAATGACACTGTAATATTAGTTTTTCAGAGGATTTTGCCTCACAAGTATGTTAAATTATAGCTGAGCTATCACTTTTAGGGGATAGTTTGCCCAAAAATGTAAATTCTCTCATCATTTACTCACACTCATGCCATCCCAGATATGTATGACTTCCTTTCTTCTGCAGAACACAAATTAAGATTTTTAGAAGAATATTTTAGCTCTGTAGACCAAAATGTTGATGCTCCAAAAAGCACATAAAGGCAGCATCAAAGTAATTCATAAGACTGCAGTAGTTAAATCCATATCTTCAGAAGTGAAATGATAGGTGTGGATGGGAAATAGTTCAATATTTGTCATTTTTTGCTAGACATTCTTCTGCCTGCCCAGCAATATGCAGAGAAGAATGTGAATCATCAATAACACAAGAAGAAAAAATGTAAAGGTGATCTGTTTCTCTGTTTGTTCTCCACACCTATCACGTCGCTTCTGAAGATACTGATTTAACTGATTTAACTGATTTAGTCTTATGGATTAATTTTATGCTGAATTATGTGATTTTCTTTTAGCTTTAAAATTTTGGCACTCATTCATTTGAATTATACGGACCTACAGAGCTGAGAAATTCTTCTAAAAATATTAATTTGAGTTCAACAGAAAAAAAGAAATTCATATACATCTACGGTGGCATGATGGTGAGTAAATAATGAGAATGTAAATTTTGTGGTGAACTATCCATTTAAGGGCTCTTGTCAGATCTGGATAAATTTTTCAATAAGAAAAGCGGTTTGGAAACACTTCTAGTAATTATTAAGGTGAAAATGGGTAAATGGCCCACAAGGACATTATATATAATGCTAAAATAAAAACCAAAGCTAGATCATGCTTTATTAAAGTTTACATTCGCTATTTCATAGATTTAATAAGAATAACGAGTAAGGCTGAAGTATTTTAAAAGTGCATATGTGACATTGTTTCTGCGACAGCCCAAAAGTGCAGACACTCATTGTATAGGTTAGCGTATGAATTAACTCACTCATTTCTTTCACTTAATGCTGAGATATAGTGCACTAACTGCCATTCACTATATAGGAAATAGTGACTTCAGACACAGCCACTCTCTTCACATGCCCCTCTGTTTGCTCTCCAGTTGTCAATCACGCGAACAGCAGAGTAAAAGGCATTTACACTTAATTTGGATGTTTACATGGATTTATACAGTTAATCCACCCCAGTAGTTGCAATAGTTTCCAGTAAAAACATAAATACTGCTCATGATATGCGGCAAGTGGGACAAAATGCACTGATGTATTTCTGCACTGATTTAAAAATGTACACTTAAAAACTGATGTCATAAGAGCCCAGTTACATTATCACCTTGAAATTGACCATCACATTACACAGAAAAGCCTGTGTTAGCATTAGAGCCAAACATACCTCAGCGTGCTGCCTTAAATTGAAGCTGAGATTTTAATCTTGAAATATCAGCTTGTCTTGGTGTTAAATGAAGGCACTGCATGACAAAAAAAAATAAATTCACTGTATGGAGCGAAGAAAGTGTTTCACTTTGAAGAGTTTGATGCTGCAGCAGTGATGACTTGAGTGACAGTCTGTGTCAGCAGTGTGCGCAGCTGTGTGAACTTCCGCTCTCGTAAAAGTCCCTTTCAATAATTTCTCAATAAATTACACATTAACTAAAATTAAACCCAGTGTGTAATGTAATGACAGGAATGCCAAAATCATTAGAAATTTAGTTGAGTGAAAGTAAAAAGTACCCACTTTTAAACCTACTCTAAAAGTACTTTTTTCCTTCCAAAAGTTGCTCAAGTAAATGTAATGGAAAAAATGTAGCCTGTTACTACCCACCTCTGCTCAATTAGGATGACAGCATTAGGGGTGGGTAAAAATCGCGATCGTCATTTGAATAATCTCGATATTGATTCTAAAATCCCAAGATTGATCTTTCACTCAATGCGCAACCCTCTACTACAATGAGAGGAAATCTCCTGTATTTGCAACCAAATTTTGCGCTATGCAACTAAAGTGAATATACTTGGCAACTGCCGTGTAAATGTTTACATTTCACTCACCAGTAATTGTGTAGTTTAGTTGTGAAGTGTTCAGCAGCAAGATCCTTTCACAGCATGTTGAGTGTAAAAGTTGTTACCTATAATGTATGTCCAAGACGAGATCCACACAATCCATTTTTCATTGAATACTATCTCTATTAATTCCCTTTTTATTTTTTTTACAGTCAGTTGTTGATAAAAAAAAAAAAAAAACTTAAAAAAAAACATTTTATACTAATTATACATCGCACATATTATGTAAAGCCATCCAAGGCCTCTCTTGTTAGCATGTCTTCAGGTCTAATAGCTCATCAAGAACTGGCTCTGGAACGGACGAGGCTTGCAAAGCTGGCTCTGGAACGGACGAGGCTTGCAAAGCTGGCTCTGGGATGGTCAAGGGTTGCAACGCTGGCTCTTTAGCCGTGGGAGGCTTGGAGCAAGGGGCCGTGGAAGGCTGAGGCATTCACTGTGGGAGATGAATCAATGTCCTCATCCTCTTTACCCACAGTAAAAGGTGAGCCACAGTTATCCAGAGCCGCATCCCATATTCACATAATGTCCAGTCAGGATATTTATCAGATGTTTCCAAGTCTTCACTGAATTATTGTTAGATATGATGCATTAATACAGATTTGATGCTGCCGGATTTTGACAGAGAAACAGATCTGTAATTAAAATTATACTTAACTGTGAAGTTTTTAGTCCCTGTTTAGGATACATAGTATATTAGTTACAAAATTTGTCTCAGCGACAAAGGAGTTGGACATTTAATTTATTTCAATGATGTTAAAAAAAATATTTTCATCACCATTATTTTCAACCAAGGAAACATATTAAACAGACTACCTATTTTGACAGTGTAAATGACGCAGAGGTGGAAATTTTCATGACTTTCAGAAAAAAAAGACCAAAAAAAATTATTTGTAATGAAGCATCTGAACGAACTGATTCACTAAATTCAATTAGACTTTCCAATAATTCATATGAGAGAGATTGGACATTTTAGAGTGCTTGTGTATTACAATAAATATAAATAAATAAACACAAACAAACATGAAAAATACTCATTGGAAAAATCAGCTCGTTTAAAAAAAAAAAAAAAAAACATCCATGCAGTTGTATTGAAGAACAACGAATGTCACTAATGCTAATTAATTTTTTCCCAACACTGTTTGAATTTTGGTTATTTAATTTTCCCCACATGTACCCAGTCACAGACGTCCTATATGTGCATCAAAGTATGAAATGAGCATGTGGTAAGAGCCAAATGACTGCCGGTGCCAAATAAATCATATGCAAGAGCCTGCACCAAGCATCGCATCACTTCAGAATGGGGATTGATGTCATCCCTCAACCGTTCACTGGCTTGGCTGGCTGCAACAAAACAGTCTCGCATTGAAAACACATTAGCTCATGATTTACCATTTAGGGAAAATGACAGTCTAGTCTTTATTTGACTGGCCCTAAATAGACAAATGACTCTGACCATGGTGGCTTGAGAAAGTGAGAGGGGTATGAAAGAACAAGAGGGAGACTTCCTCTCATTGACAGTTCATAATTCATCAGGGAATTTTCCAGCGAGGCTGATATGTAAATACATTTTGATTAATTATACCAATAAAATATTGTAGTAGGATTGTATTACAATATCTTTTTTCCCTTCACATAATGCTCTTGTTCACAGATGATCTCCATGATATCTTAAAATAGTCTTAATAATTAAGGCTGTTTTAAGCATTCCGATCACCAAACCAACACTTGTCAATATAAAGGTGCAAACAAACGGATCAAATCATGCAGTGCCATTTATACATACTATGACCAAAACAAACATTTATAAACGAATGGGAAGCCCCATTCCAGTTAACATCTACTCACATGTATAGAAGAACTGGAATGACCCAGATGGGTATTCAAACGTTCAGTGTTTTTATACCAGATAAATGGCATAAATAAAGAAATAAAAATATATAGGATTGTATTTTCAATCTTCTTTTAACAACTGACATATTTAATAGATTGTTTCACTTGGTATTTATGAATGAAAGATATTACAATCAATATCTCTTTTATTAAATTTTTATTTTTTTTTACTTTTGTGCTTGTCATCTAACAACTTAAGAGATTTCAGAAGACACGACGACGTTTCTGGTAAGGGAACATTGTGAGTAACGATGCTCCCTGGTTTTTATGGTGCATTGTGGGATTTTTTAGGGAGCAAACGTTTCAGTGCACTGAAAAATGGCTGACTCCCTTATCAGTGCCCTGACTACTGAACTAGAGATGCACAGAGTTAACGTGCATACACCATGAGTACAAAAAAGCATCATCAATATTTTCAGACAATAAAGCGAGTACAATGAACAAGTCATGAAATGTATGCATTTATATGTACAGTACATTAATTAAAGTTATAAGAAATACAATCTCTAACCTCTATGCTATATCTGTTGTCCATGATATGATCACATATTATCTAGTTAGTGAAGAGAGTAATGAGTGATTCATTGCTTAAAAAAAGATATTACCTGCATACTGATAATATAGAATACAATTTTATAAAGAACATTAATATTCATTGGCTGAAGGAACTGTAAATAGAATGTGGGTGCTATAAAATTTTATTCTATGAAATTTATAGAATAAACATTATTTATTAGAAGGGTTAAATATAAATACATAAAACCCTGTCTTTACTGTGTTGAGTGTGGAGGCCCTGTCTGCTTTGTTAAAAAAAAAATATTACATTATTAAAAACTTCCCATTGAAAGTTAAAGCACAATGTACGCAATTTGTTAACTTTTAAATGCTGGGGTAAAGATGACTTGAGAGGTAAAGATTGCAGTTTACCGCAATATTAAAAGTATAATAATGTGCGTAATCTGAAATTCCACGGCCCCTATGTTGCTATTAAATGTGCACGCATGCTCTGACAACCTCTGAAATGTACTGACATCTACCAGAAATAAACTAACTCTGGAACATATGTTCAGAGAGTAAATTGCTATGGCTGCTAGCATACATTGAAAGCTATCTCAGTTTTTGGAACGAAAGCTGAGTTTATCCACTTACTTTAAACTTAGTAAACTTATCCGGGTAAATTGCTTAAACTACTTTCTGGAACAGAATCCCATCACACAGCACTTTACAACATAACCTTCCAGAGAGGAAACATGATGCTGCGGTCCCGTGGGACGGTGACCGACATGTGTTTGCTGCAAGTGAGTGACCCTCATGTTGGCCAGGAGAGGAGCACTCAGAATGAATATATGAATTATAGTCATATAGTATGAATTAACCACTTCATGAACCGAGTCGGGAAGGGATTTTATTAATAATGAAAGTGCTTGTGACTTTATGATAAATTACAATGGCCTGAATGCAGGTGGTTGTGTAAAATGATGGGGAGCCCATACTTAAGGGAGGGGCATAAGTGTATGTTTAGCAAATGAAATAGCAATTCAAATAGATTGGGCCATTTTGGCACAACCAATAGAATCGTTTCCTTGTCCTGTCTGACTTTGCATATGACAGAGTGAATTAGGCACACCGGGGGAAACGCATATTTGTGCTTCATCGGTTATTTATGGGCCATCACGTTCGCTCCCAGCGGGGCTATGAAACAGCTTCAGTGGAAGCGTTCTTCACAGTTTGAACTGAGACAGACACTGTAGAATGGCCTGAACGTGCTCACTCTTGAGGTGCATGTGCCCGCTCATGGAGTCAAGGCAGGCTCCCAAAAATTAGATTTGTTGGCTGGGGGAGAGCGTGCGCTTCACCCAGTTGACATTGAGGCCCTAAGCTGTTTAGATGCTGAAGCAATAAGTCATTGTGCTACCATAACAGAGCCTCTGATTGGGCCAGTAGCAGCCAGTGGTCAAGGTTGTTCAAAATGTACACGGCGCTCAGCGTGGCTGTTAGCGGCGCCCTGACCTGAGGAACCAATCGTCTAGCCGTGAGGGCTGAGGGGAGGATGGAGGGTTCCAGTCCAGCCCCACGCTCACGGTGGCCCTGGCAAGCATATCGGACATCTGCGCGTCCGCCTCAGACTGGACAGGCAGACCCGAAGGTTGCAGTCCAGTCGAGTACCCCACGTCAGACGCTGCAATGCTCTCTGATGCTATCAATGCTCCCAATCCCGTGGGAAGAAGGCGCGATGCAGGGCGTGACTGGAGAGGCATTTCCTTCCAGAAAGGAAAGCCGCGACCTCAATGTTCTCACAGTGAGAACAAGAGTCATCCACAAACGCTGCCTCATGTGATCACGGCCCAGACACACGAGGCAGCGTCTATGACCGGCAGAAGCGAAGAGATATCTGCCGCATCCAGGAACTACACTAAGGCGGAAAGACATCTTTAAAAAGACGTTCAACGCCAATGTATAATGCACTTTTAGAGAGAAATCTCTTTTAGAGGTTATTGCTCGTTTAGAAGCGCTGTCGAACCGCCCAGGGGAGGAGAAGAGAAAAGCCACTGGTAACGCGCCATAAGATCCAACAGCAAAGCTCTGCAGAGGTGAGTGGAACAGTAGTGAAAACGTCATCTTGCTGAACACACAACCGCTCGGCTCCAAAGAAAAAATCTGAATGAACAGCCCTATTGCGCCCTCCTTTATAACTGTATGTCCAGGGAAGGGGCATGCAAATTATGTTCACCAATTTTTCATTTGGCCTTTTCTCAAGTTCAGAGGCAACTGAGGCTCTCAAGAGAGACCCCTAGTGTCACAACAATCTAAACAACATCGAGTGAGTGACAGAAGGGGAACTATTCTTTTTTCACTGTGCAGAGCTAAGAAAGTGTTTCACTTAGTTAGAAGTCAAGTCAAGTCAAGTGGTTTATATTGTTGTTTCAACCATATAAAGTTAGTATAGTACACAGCGAAACGAGACAACGTTCCTCCAGGACCATGATGCTACATAAAACAATATAGGACATACCCAGAACCATATGAGACTAAACAGACTGAATAAAATACCTGTTTTATACCTGTAAAAGGAGCATTATGCAGCAGCAGTGATGGACTCGTCTTAAAAGTCCCATTCAACAATCTCTAAATAAATTAAACATTAATTACAATTAAAAACAGTAATGTAACAACAGGAACGCTGCCCATTGTAATGAAGTAAAAGTAAAATTATCATTAGAAATTTACTTGAGTAAAAGTAAAAAGTACCAACTTTTAAACCTACTCCAAAAGTTAAAAAAAAAATCAAAAATGATACTCAAGTAAATGTAATGGAGTAAATGTAGTGCATTACTACCCACCTCTGGGTAGAAGGCTGTGTACTTACCGTCTTTTATGAGAGCACAAACAACAATCACATGAAGCCTTGCAAAGGTCTATATAAGTATAGAACAATATATTTTTGTTTATTGCTAAATATTCCGATAGGTACAAATATATTATTTGTTTAAGGGTAAATGGAGAACGACTCGATAACGTCATTCACAATGTGACATTGGAGTGGGTGTCGCTCCTAGGCACAATTTGCGGGCTTTGTTGGTTGCGGCTCTCTGATTGGTGCAGCTTTCTCTGATGAACCATGGGTAATATATTTGTTTACCAGGTATTCCACTATCAAACACAATTTTTACACAATGATGTTGAAATAACACAGACTGATGGCTTATGCAGAAGCATTTACCATCGATGAACAACCTCTGAGATCATGGCAGGTCTGTCTTTAAAGGTTTATAAATTATCTTTGTAAATCAATTTGTCTATGAAAACAAATGAATGGGATTTTTACTTCAGGAACCACACCGTTGCACTCTATACTTCTCGCTAAATCTGAGTAACTGCCCTGTTATTGGACACGTTCATCAAAGGATTAAATTAATCATGGCATCTGTAAAAGATTTTTATTGTATTATTTATTTATGAATGACACATCATTTACGCCTTGAAGAGACCAAGACAACATGAATTAAAACTTACTGAGGGCTTATTTACTGAATTGTGCTTTCACTGTTCTTAACATGATGTCACAATTGGAAAAATATGATTTTAATATAATTATTTTCACATTAAAATATTTTTGGGGGAGAGGAGGGGGGTTGCAGTGAAATGTGACTCAGACACTTCTTGACAGGTTTCATAAGATTCACACATAAACATTAGTTTACATTATATACATAAAAGTTATGCACATTAGAGGGTAAATTGATTAAACCCACAGATAATTTGATCACTTTATAGTTAAGTTCATGTTTGATACATATGTGAGGAGACTCACAGAAGTCCTTGACTCATCTGACGGACCGCCATTGCTTGCTTGTGCGATTTCAGGAGGTGTGATGGAATGGAAAGCAAGTGTGGAGGGTCACCAGTTCTAATATGTCCTCCGGGGCACAGTGGCCAGCAGCACTCCACTGACTAGCATTTTGACATGGACATGTCCCCCACTAACTCAGTCTGGGCCCAAATCGATCCTCATGAAATCTGAACCATCATCTGTGACTGCTGAGTCCTCTGGGGAAGAAAGGCTGATTAACATGGACGGACTGATGTCACCAAGCTTTCAATGTTGGCCTACATGCAGACCGAGGAAGACTGAAGCGAATTAAGTGAGACGAGCGAACGGCCCAAAATAAACATCCTTCCTAAGTGATGGATAGTGTGTGTCTGTGCATATCAGGACTGGCCAGAAGTATCGACAGAATTTTTCTTGTTTCAATTCAAGTGACAAAGATATAATTTTTCATTGCACTGCTCCCTTTGTCTTTAAACTGTCTGGTAACAGCAGCCTCAAAACCCTCAAAATACAGTTATTAAAGTGTTAGGCCACACAGAAATTAAAATTGTTATTATTTACTCACCATCATGTGGTTCCAAACCTATATGACTTTCTTTCTTCTATGGAACACAGAATGTTATGTGGAGCAGAATGTTCAAGCAAGATGCTCTTTTACATGCAATGAAAACATACAGTGACCAGTTACTGTCAAGCTCCAAAAAGGACACAAAAAAGTTTTTTCCAAGTCTTCTGAAGTAATACAGTAGATGTGTGTTAAAAACAGACCACAATCTAATCTATTATAATAAAATCTTACCCTCCACTGTAAAAATCATGCTTCTGCATATTCACAATTATCTATAAGACACAAAAATCAGTGGTGTTTGCCATCTTTGACGTCAAACCTGTTTGAATATGTACATCCGTGAATGCGATTCAAGAGCTATGGTCATTTTTTTTGTCCTTAACTTTACAGCTAATGTACATCTTCACATGCCTTGGAATAAAGTGGATAGATCATTATGGACTAATTTGATGGTGATTTTTAAATGCTTTCATATACTGTAAAATGCTAAACATCTCAGTTTGTGTTCTACAGAAGATAGTATATCATATGGGTTTTGAACAGCATGAAGCTTAACTATTCCTTTAATACATAGGTATTCTCAAAACTGTTACACCCAATGCACCAAGGCTGTTTGTATTCCGTTACATACAAGAACCGTTTCAGCACACTGACATTCAAATACGAATTATAACCCAGGGCAATGCAATGATAATATTATAAAGCAAATTTCTATGTCTAATGTCTGATTGACTAAAGACTTGATGCATTTTCTACCTTGGGCAACTATCATCTGATATACATTAGCTACTTTCAGCTCTCAAACCACAGTTTGAAACGAACAGATTTTTGCTCAACGTTAAGGCTGTATAGAGAATCAAAATCCTTGCAAGATCCCAAGCTGTTTCAATTTGTACAGTGAAAATGCACCTGCCTCTTTTAAAGAAGCAGCTGTACTTCAAATTACTTATTCACTGACAGAAAGGGGGGATTTTTAGAAATCTTCCTGCAGGCAACAGCATTTGCTACGCATTCAAAACTTTTTTTTCTTTAACAACGTCAGCATCACTTGTCTTTTATTCAACATAGATCTGTGTCAACATTTAGCTGACAAGGAGGACTTCAATTTTCCTCTGACAGCATGAGGAAGCTAAACCAAAAATGTTTAGAAATGTGTACAATCTCCGGATAGAGGTTCTGTGAGCTACAACTAAAGAGATATACCAAATGCAACACGAGGGCTTTGATGTTTGTGAAATCATCACCTGCCGTTTTTTGAGTTGTACTCTTCCTGATGTAATTATTATAATTTAATTTTTTTATGTATTTATTTATTTTTATTTTTTACATTATGGATCCTTCTATTTAAAATAAATAAATAAATAATTATTGAAGCAAATAGCTATAGCCATTACCCCAGTGGAAATCAATGAATATGTTTTTAACACAGAGTTGAAAGCCAATTGCTTTAATACACCATTAAGCAAGTTATTTGTGAAAGAGTCCTAGTCAAATTGCCTGAGTTTCTCTCCTATTTTAGCTTCTTTCTGCATTAATGCATTCAGGAGCACCATGCACCTATTTTTTGAGGGGGCAGTAACAGGAGCGGGCCAAGCCAGAATAATTTGTTAATATAAAAAGGTTCTATCAGATATTGTGTTATAGTATGCTATTTATTCACTATTTAAATAAAACATATGTTTATCACTTTAAAAATCTGTCATGAGAAAATCACCACCCAGCAGGAAATTCTGAAAAAATACAGGCAACTTGAGACCAAAAAAAGTGCTTTCAAAATTGGTCTATAACACAGAGAGTAAATCAGACTGACACTTAAAACTGTATTGAACATTAACAGTGAAGTTTGTTATAGATGTAATGATTAAAAAAAAATACTTCTATTTTTTAAAATTGAATGTTTATTGACCAAATGAATGAACAGATTTTTTCCATGATTTTAATTCTTTATTCTTCCCATTACATCAAAATTGTTTCACAACCACTGAAAGTGTCTAAAAAACATGGCGCTCCTGCACGAGACATTGAGATGTAGAACGACACTGTTTAGCACAAGTTTACATGGAAAATAATTAAAAAATGTCACAAATATGTTCAGTGTGAAAAGTCCATATGTGACATCCTCACACAGGCTGCAATTTTCAAATGGACCGAATTTGGCCCACGGGCCACCAGTTCAATATGCCTGTCCTAGTATTTAAAATACAGCTATGAAATGATCCTCAGGAAGACAAAGGAGTCTGCAATTTTATTTTAAAGAAGTTACAAGCACATAACTGTTAATCAGAAGGTCGCTGGTTCGATCCCCACAGCCACCACCATTGTGTCCTTGAGCAAGGCATTTAAATCCAGGTTGCTCCGGGGGGGATTGTCCCTGTAATACGTGCACTGTAAGTCGCTTTGGATAAAAGCGTCTGGCAAATGCATAAATGTAGATGTACAAATGTTGTTTCCATCAATGCCTATTCCACTACACAATTCAGTAACACAATACTGCACAATACTGAGATGTGGTGGAAATGACATGTGCTTTGAATTTCTGTGAAGAAAAAAAAATTACTTAAATCTCCTGTAATGCATGTAAAAACTGTTTTACATTGATAGTAGACAAACTAAATAAACTTGAATTTTTTATTATTATTATTATTATTATTATTATTTTTTTACTTTTTTGAAGTGCCAGAAGTAGATGTAAAATGACCATATATATATATATATATATATATATATATATATATATATATATATAAACTTTTTCATAAATCAGGTAAAATTGCAAATGATATTGCAAAACTGCCATCATGACATCATGCATAATCACCATGCATTTTGCTATAAAAGCAGCTTTGCCATTTTTCTAATTTTGCATTCCACTGGAAAAAAGTTTTGATACATAAAAAGGTGGGCAGATAATGATAGTATTTTTTAGTTTAATGGAATGTGTGACTGGATTGGACTACCCAAATTTAAACCATTGAATGATGATTTTTGCCATGGCAGTTTTGACAAACACCTCAATAATCATGCCACGTAATTATCAAAAAAGTTACATTCAAAATCCACTTGGACCATGACTGAGAGGGCATGTGCCTCTTTAGTTTAAATGGGCATGACACTTCTAATAGCATTCCACAGAGTTCAAATAAGGTATTTTCCATGGAGTGCTCTTTCTCCATTGGTTTCCAACTCCATCTCCCAGGAAAAAAATGCAGAGAACAGCAATGAATGCACCATTGTACTCCGGTACATTTGTTCAGACCATAACATCAAGGAAAAGTGCTGGATTCATTCTAGAATTCTTGCCATGTCCTGTTATACGAGCCAAAAAATGATTTCCTTATATTCGAGCTGATGATGCTTTTCCAAACTTGAGTGGAATATAATGACTTCAGTCATCAGAGTGTATGGTATTATCTAAGTGGAACCCTTCAATAACATCATCTGGTGTATACTGGATACTGTTAAAGACGGGCCATCACACTGACCATATCTCTTTCCCTGGACATGAAGGTCAGTTTTGATGTTTGAGATGTTTTTGCATCACTTTCTCATATCCATTACTGCCTGCACTACCTTTGAACTTGACTTGCAGTGTAAATTCAAGCCAAATGCAATGAGTTAACGTTGTTCCATTCATCCCTCAGTTGCTTTCACTTTGTCACTCCTCATTGATTCTTTGTCTTGATAAATTATCTTTCCATTTTGCTTTAAATCCCATTGACTCAAGGCCAGATCTTACGTCTTGAGTATATTTTGGAAGGTTGGTTATCTTTTATTGCAGTTATCTTAAAATGTGAAAAGAGATGTGTTTTGTAGACAGAAGTACATCTATGGCTGTGAGAAATAAAATTATTCAGTGTAAATACCATAGGAATTCATGGTTTTTCCATGATATTTTAGTTCAGCTTGTTAAACCATGAAATAATAAGGCTTAATGTTTTATAATTCTTGTATATGGGGATACAAATTATAAGCTTTTTCATTCTTTTTAAAGGAATAGTTTACCCAAATATGTCCTTCCAAACCCACATTTTCTTTCATGAAATACAAAGAAGGTCCTTCACCCTGCTCTGTATTAAAACAATACAATTGGAAAAACTTCAAGAATAGGCATGATGCTCTTATTCATACAATTAAAGCTACTGAGGTTGTAGAGCTCAATAAATAATAATACAAAAAAAAAAAAAACAATTTAAAAGCAGTCTGAAGGACTCATGTGGTATATTCCAAGTCTACTGAAGCACATGCTAACTTAATGAGAGGAACAGACTGAAATTTAAGTCAATATTCACTGATAACCTTCCCTTCCGCCCATTTCACGTCAGGATTTGGGGTTTTGTTATTCTCACACAGGTGTTGTATGGCTTCAGAAGACTTTGAACATAGCGCACAAGTCATATTTACTCTGTTTATAGTGCATTTTTGGTACTTTCTTAAAATATTTAGAGCTTGACAGACCCCGTACCCATTCATACCAATTGTATGGAAAAGAGCAGCTTGAACATTCTGAAAAAAAATATCCTTTTGTGTTTCATCAAAGAAAAAGAAAAATGTCATAGTGTTTGGAACGTCATAATGGAGAATATATGGTTAGAGAATTTAAATTTTTGGTTGAACTATCACTTTAAGACAGTTGTAGCTTTGCATTTTACAAGAGGTGCTGCAGATCCTCAAAGATATATGAGGTTTTGCACTTGTTTCCAGAGAAACGCCTTGGCAATCATCGAGCACTATAAGGCAGTTTGTTTTCTGACTGTTGTGTGAAACATCCTGTCTGCTTCCAACATGGCTCATCATTAATACCAAAATGATTACACGGCTATGAAACAAATACATTATTCATCAAAAGACACAGCAGAAGAACGACTACACAAAGATTTCACCCCTAAATCTGACTCTCAATCATACAATGACAATTGTACAATCATACACATACCCCTGCTGTTTTCGTACAAACAAGTACACAAGATCTACATTACACTGAAAGTTTGTTTGTTCTGCGGCTGCGGGGCTTGATGTTAATGTCATCACTCCAGCCTTGGGATCTTTCTGTTTGCCCTGTCAGCGTTTGATAAACATTTGCCAGATTTCACTGACATGCTCACTAGAGGAATACATTTTGTCCTAAGTCATATTTCGTGTTTATACATTTTGTTTAGCAACATTAATGTCAACGTGACATGCAGATCACAACCAATTTTACCTCCGTAATCTGACACATTTGCGATTCAAACAGGAACGTTACATTAGGAATTGATTACATCAAGAAAAGTGATCTCTATATGACAGGTGGTTGAAGAGGAGGAGTTCAAGTTTTGGCTTGATGATGTCTGCCGAAAAGGAGAGTTGTACCAGAGACAGAGCAAGTTTTAAAATTTTAAAGAAAGATTACGAAGAAATTTTATTTTCTTTCGAGTAGCATGCAACAATAAATCATTCACAATTAGATCATGTGTATTAGGAAAGTAAAAAGGTCAACTATGATTTAATGTTGGCTTTAATCTTTAATCTAAAAACAAAAACAAAAAAAAACCCTGTTTAATTAAAAACAGCAACATTTTACAAAAAGGTTCTATGAGTATGTTAACATTAGTCATTTCATAAGTATCATAAAATAACAACGAACAATGTATTTTCTGTTTTTATTCATATATGTGTATGTTAACTTATAAAAAATAAAATAGTTCATTATTAGTTAATGTTTGTTCATACGTATTCCATATAAAGTACAACATTAAATAAAAAAATATATATATATTTATATGTGTTGAAATCAACATGAACCAAGATCAATAAGTGCTGTAAACGTATTGTTCATTGTTAGTTCTTGAAAACGTCTAGGTTACTGTTGTTCCCTGATGGAGGGAATGAGACGTTGTGTCGAAGAAGTGACACTAGGGGTCTCTCTTGAGAGCCATATGCATCTCTGAACTTTGAGAAAAGGCCAATGAGAAATTGGCAGACAGAATTTGCATGTTCCGTCCCCAGGCATACGGTTATATAGGGAGGGAAATGCGTCTGTTCATTCAGGATTTGTCTGAGGAGCCGACAATGAGGTTCAGCTGCAACAGTGGCTCAGTTCAGCAATGTGGCCGGGAGGACACAGCGTCTCATGTCCTCCATCAGGGAACAGAGGTTACAACAGTAACCTAGACGTTCCCCGTCTGTCACTCACTTCAACGTTGTGTCGAAGAAGCAAAACGAGAGGTCCAATTTTAATCACGCCATGCACTAAACCGTGTACGTGCGATGCTGACACAGGTGCGGGCAGGTAGTTTGCATGCCAAAATGACAGGCTGTTCCAGACTGCACGTACCCTTCTCCAACGACCCAAAAAATCGTCAAAACCTTCTGGTTCCTTACACCCCGATATGGGGGGAACAAGACGACGTGCCAAGTATGGGAGCAAGCCGCGTCAGATGCACGTTTCCTCTCTCTATGTTTCTCGCATAGAGTTAAAGTGGCTGGGGCCATCTTAACGCTATCACACGCATCGGATAAGGTGTTCTTTCCCGGTTCCTATGTTTTCAGGAGGGAAAGACCCTGTGGAGACCACACCTTCCCAGACTGGGGAAGGTAAAGAGTGGAGAAATACATCACATGGCCTTTTAGGTCACATGTGGAGAATGGCATGGTGGTAGATCCTACCTCATTGGGAGGGAGGAGTTTCTACAAACACGCCGACCGGGTTAGTGGGATCTCCTGGGATAAGATTTCACGGTATTGCCTCAGAGGAGGGAAAGGGCGCTAGGTGCAAGCGGTACACCGGGTCAGACCTGAGAAAACATGGGATGAAACCGACTCAACCTTGAGATTGTAAAATATCATAAAGGTATTGGGTGTTCCCCAACCCGCTGCTCTGCATATGTCTGTTAGGGAGGTGCCTTTGGCCAGTGCCCACGAGGATGCCACACTTCTCACAAAGGGGCGGGCACGCCAATGCTATGGTGTCAACCACCCGGTGGGAAAGCCTCTGTTTGGAGACAGCGTTCCCTTTCCGCTGTCCACCAAAGCAGACAAAGAGCTGCTCAGAACATGCGGCCCAAATAGATATGCAAAGCACATAATGGACACAGCAACGAAGTGACTCGAGTCGCTGCTGGCTCCAAAGGATGAGATGACGGGCGAGTTTTGACATGACGGGAGCATATGCCGCCTTGGCTACCGTGGTGGTGCTGTCTGATCGGATCAAGATGTGTTGGCCCGAACTAGCGGGAAAAACCTCCATAGGGCAAGAAGTACAGCCAACAACTCTAGGCAATTGATGTGCCAGTGCAAAGGTGGCCATTTCCAACGGCCCGCGACTGCGTGCCCATTGCACATGGCACCCCAACCCTGTTTGGAAACATCTGTGGTACTAGAGCGGTCTCATATGCATAAACCCCAGCAGCGCAACTGCCGCGGAGGATGCCATATGCCCCAGGAGCTTTTGGAAATGTTTTAGGGGGACCCACGTGCCTGGTCTAAACGAGGTGAGGCACTTCAGCACTGACTGCGCATGCTCATTGGCAAGGCAGGCTGACATCGAGAGTCTAACTAATGCAGAGAAAAGAGATGCTCTGAACCGGGGCGAGTAGTAAATAAACTTAACTGAGGATTCTCCACTCGGCCCTCCACCGGAGGGGAGCAAAATTCTCGGTCTCTGGGTCATCCATCTCAGGAATGCTTGGGAGCTTTCCGGATCCTATAGGGGGGCACGGGGGGCGTGCGCTTCATGTGGGGCGCTCAACGCTGGGGCTGAGAGCTGGGCCCAGGCTGAGGCGGAGCTGCACGTTTTTTCGAAGCCACAGGAAGATGCCCTCGGTGGGCAGACAGGACATGGCCCATGCTGGAAAGGCAACGGGGCATGATGTGAGAGATGGACTCCATCTGCTTCTTTACCGCTGAGAACTGCTGGGCAAAGTCCTCGACGGCGTCGCTGAAAAGGCCCAACTGTGAGACGGGCGCGTTGATAAAGCATACTTTGTCTACTTCGTGCATCTCGACCAGGTTCAGCCAAAGATGTCGTTCCTGAACCACAAGGGTGGTGACCTTCGTGGCCCTAAGAGCGAGGTCAGTCGCTGAGCGCAGTTCCTGCAGCACGTCGGGGTCAGGACTACCCAAGTGCAGATTTTTAAGTGCCTTGGCCTGGTGGACTTGCAGGAGGGCCATGGCATGCAAAGCGGAAGCGGCCTGTCCGGTGACGCTGTAGGCTTTGTAGGTCAGTGAGGACGTCATCTTACAGGCCCTGGAGGGTAGCACTGGGCGATCCTGCCAGGTGGCGTTGTTTTTGGGACACCGTGTATCCATAGACCTCTCCGCCATTGAGGGTAGTGAGAGCCGATGAGCAAGATGATTGATTATGGTCAGTGAAAGGTGCCCTCCACGACCTTGTCAGCTCATCCTGCAATTCCGGGAAGAAAGGAACCGGGGGGGGGGGGGGGGTTGGGGGGTTGGGTGGCTACTGCTGTCACCGGCTGCTGTCACCCCGAGCCCAGGCGGAAGTCAATGAGCGTGTCTGGGGGTGGGTGGTTCGCAGGGACATACCCGGCGAAACCGAACCCGCTGCCATCCACAAATCGCCTCCATCGCCAGCCGGGCCGTCCTCAATCACGTGGGAAGAAGGAGCGACGCGGGGGCGGCTGGAGAGGCGTTCCTTTTAAGGAAGGAAAGCCGCGACGTCTCAAGATGACTGCAAGCAGGCTTGAGTGGACCCTCAATGGCTATTTTCTCAATGTTTTTAATTATGGATCCACAAGCTGAACCACTGGTCTATCTAGGTTCTCAATGTACCTTGAGGATGCTTTATTTCCCTTCTAAACTTATAAGAACAAGAACGGAGTCAGTGGCACAATCAGTAGTAGCTATACAGCAAACTTGAAATCACTAGTCACTTGATTATGCATTCATATAAGAATGAAAGCATTTAATTTTGATATGTCCTTCAGTATGATGTGCTTAACTCCTTGTAAAATTATTTCAAAATAATTTAGCTAGTTTTAAAAAAAATATTATGCAAACATATTATATGACCTGAAACTGCAAAAAAGTACAAAAGTACAAGCAGACCAAAAAATTAAATATATAAATAAATAATTAAAACAAATAATAATAAAAAATAAAAAAGGGTAAGAAAAAAGAAATAGAGACGTTAAATATAGTCACTTAAAAATACACTTTCCATTACACTTTAACAACATAAAGTTGTTAAAAAATTTTAAGGTTAGATAGTTCACCCAAAACTACATTCTGTCATAGATTTCTCTGCTTCCTGTTCTTCCAAAAACTGCATAACTATTTTTTTTTCTCCATGGAACACAAAAGAAAATGTTAGGCAGAATTTCAGAGTTAGACTCCTTATTCTCTTTCATTGTAAGGAAAAAAGATGCAATGAAAGTGAACGGTGAGGCTATATGTGACGTTCTGTCTACATCTCCTTTTTTGCTTCAGAGAAGAAAGAAAGTCATTAAAGTTTAGAACGACACAAGGGTGAGTAATTGATGACAGAATTTTCTTTTATGGGTGAACCATCCCTTGTTAAGCATCAAATACCCATGGTTTCTCAGCCACATGGAAGTATTTGCAACGTGGAGCACAAAACCATGTTACAAATTCAAATACAAAACCACAACAGACAGAAAATGTAAGGAATGTGAGTCATCTGATTTTTGAGGCCCAAAAGGCTTCCATTTGCTCCAATATTACATAATGCACATAATAATGAGAATAAGTCAATCAAAAAGCTTAATATCCGGTGCCTCGCTGTGACATTCCAGTTCAGACCTCACAGCTCTACCAAGAAAATGAATGTGCCTGTAGGCTGAGCAGTTACTAAAGAGATTTGGACCCTGACTGGTGAATCAAAGTTCCAGCCATCATGAATATATCATTAGAGTTCCAAGGTGTAAAAAAAAAAAAAAAAAGACTTACTCTTTCTCGAAGTCCCCAACCCACAAAGCAAAGGTGCAAAGAAGGAAGTGGAGATAGTTATTCATATGAGAAAACTTGGAAACTACCTGAAAGTATAGCCAAAGTGAGCCAGAATAGCTTGGGGACAAGCCCCCAGCAGCAAGCATCTAGTATAACTCCCATCGATTTGAATCTGGAGCCAACTACCTTCAAACTGCTTGACATAAATCTTGCCACTGGCATCAAAAGTGCTGCAGCACTGCTGGTGCTCTGGGTCTACAGGACTCTCTCTTCAATCAGCCTGTAGTATTCTATCCCAATCTCCACACAACAATAAGGAAGCTATCATAATGCTTGTCTGGAATATTATATACCTGCAATGTATTCTTTCAACCCGAGTTGCAAGAGAAGATGGATTTCACACTCTTAAGACCACATGCACACAATAAAAAATTTATAAAATATTGCATGTACAAAAATCAACTCAATGCATGTGCATTTAATGAAACAGCCAGGCTCCCTCACATTCTGCGTAAAACGATTATAGCTCACAATTTATTTCAAATCAAGGCATGACGTCTCTATCTAGAACAGCAAGTGTTCTGCTGGTCAGGCTTCTCATTGATGTGCAAGGCATGTGTAGTCATTCTCAGCCACACCAGGAAATGGCTACACAGAGCCCCATTGTACCAGGGAAAGGAAATCACTCTATTTGAGACTGGTTGAAAAGCATTCTTTAACATCACAAGCAGTGTAGCAGTGTGCACATTATTTTTCCCCATAGGGGATAGAGATAGCCTCACTTAAACTCAATCCACTCAGACTTATTGCAAACAGTCAACAGGATAATGACAATTTAAAGTAAACTGACCTGCTTTTGTACGTGTCACTAAAAGTATAGGCACTCATTTGCATGGATGTCGGCCTTAACAAATTATAAAAAAAAATTAAAAAAAATAAATCAACCATTGTGTTAATTTTTAATTTATTGAAGTTCATGCATATTTATATTTGTCTCAAAATTCTAATGCACTAATAACAGCTGTACCAACCAATGCATACAGGTTTAGCACCTTGGACAGCGACTGTTATTTCCAACTGTCAAAAGCAATCTGATTTAAATCTTAAAGGAATATTCTGGGTTCAATACATGTTAAGCTCAATCAACAGCATTTGTGGCATAATATTGATTACTATAAAACTGTATTTTGACTCATCCCTCATTTTCTTAAAAAAAAAAAAAACATCTGGGTTACAGTGAGGCACATACAATGGAAGTAAATGGAGCCACATTTTGGAGGATTTAAAGGCAGAAATGTGAAGCTAATAATAAAATAACTTACATTATGTTTATTTTTTCTGTTAAAACTCATAAATTATTTAAGCTTAAAAATAAATTCATTCATTTTAGGGTTTTAGAGTTTGCTGACATAACAGAGTCATGGCAGCTAAGTTGTAAAATTGGCTAAACTTTACACATAAAAGGTTTGTATGCTAAAATCATGTTAAAATCATGTTACATCCATATTGTGTATGTTGTGGCTATAATGTTGAAACAGTGAGCATTTTAATGTTCAAAAATTAGCCCCCATTCACTTCCATTGTAAGTGCCTAAATGTAACCCAAATTTGTGATTTTTTAAAGCAAAGTAGGGTCAAAATGTATTTTGTGGTAATCAACAGTATGCCACAAATTCTGTCAACTGAGCTAAACTTGTATTTAACTCTGTCTATTCCTTTAAAATTAATGAACTGACTTGTTTAGGAGTCACACAGATCAAATCCTTCAGTAACAATCCTAAAGTCGCTGTGTCATGCTACGAAAGTCAGACAGAATATATATATATATATATATATATATATATATATATATATATATATAGGCTAAAGAATGCATAAAATATCTGCATCATTTGTCCTTCACTCACTGTGCTTAAAGGCACAGAAAATAGATAAATACAATCAGGTCCTCTTATAGGCTGTCAGCTGAGCCCCTCCCAACCTAAACACACACACACACACACACACACACACACATTGCTCTGTGCCATGCCGCAGAACACTGCTTTGTCCACATGTATAATCGACTGCATAGGAAATTTAATTCAGCATTTTTCTCTAATTCAGTTTAAGCTAAAATAATATTTTAACATCCTGATTTTTGAGCTGAATGTGAATGCAACAATACTCTTCCCAACAACAGAGTACCATTTCACTTTTTAAATTTATTTTTTTGTTTTTATTTTTTTCCATTTAATGCAATGGACAAATAATTCTATTTTACATAAAGAGTCTTAAAATACCACACTTATATATATATATATATATATATATATATATATATATATATATATATATATATATATATATATATATATAAACTTGATTAGCAGAAAACAGAGTTAAAATTCTTCAAGTGCAAAGGCACTTTTGGAAACAGGAATTTGTGTTGCACTCACCATCCGACATATTCTACAGAAATGTCATTTACACAACCCTGTCATCTGAGAGAAAATAGTATATATCATATTACAAAAAGCATGAAGCTGTAAGCTATACATATTCTTGCAACAACTGCTAGCTACAGTCGTTATGTTTCAAGTAGAAGAAATAATTTAAACCTTAGAGAAAATAATATATCATCTTTAAATGGCGGGCATATACACAGCCTGTCAAAGTAAGATGGGAGGCTTAGGTTTGTGATGGAGTTCATTGTCTTGTTGTGTGATCAAATACACAGATGAGACGGGTGCACGAGCACTCAAGTCTACAACTGACTCATCGCAGTTTGTTTTTCCAGAACTTCGAGGTAGTCCGGCTCGGTTTTTAGCTTGTTGGATAGCAACGGATGCTCATTTTTGAACTGTGCTGCATATTTTCTGGGGGTCCCGTAGAGCACAGTTGTGTTTAATCGGTCTTGGTTGTGTCGTCGGGCCGTTTCATACGGAGGGATAAATGATTTTTTGGGTAAAGTACAAAAGTTATAGCTGAGCGGCCCTGACTGGGGCAGATCTTTTGCTCTCTCAACAATGTTCTGATAAAGCAGTTCCGGTTCGCGGTTGGCACATGGCTGCTTGTCAATGAACTCCACTGTGCTTATTGTGAAAGCCGGGCTGCGATCAAGCTCCTCCTTCTTGGGGTCAAGCGTGCTAAAGCTCAACTCTTTCAGGTTCCTAAAATAGGCCACTTGCTCACTCGCCTTTTGCATGTAAATGGGATTCTGACACATCTGACCCACCGGTGGAGGGATGTAGTTGTATACGTGGCTCTCCGTGGCTTTTTCCGCGTTGGCATTGTAAGAGCCATATTGTACTTGGAAAGAGTTCAAGTCCAAGTGATTATTGGCACTGGAGGGGATGCTATCCACTCCCTTGCGACGTTTAAGGACGAACACGAACAATCCAGCCCCGAAGCACACTGAGAGAATGAAAACAACGAGCAGGCCCAAGATGAGGACGGACAAGGGCACCTCCGGGGGCATCTCCGGCAATCTGTCTGTGGGGGTTACAGCAGAAGTCGGAGTTGCGTCAGTGCTCGAGCTGACTACAGTTGGGGATTTAGTCACAGGAACCTCATCAGTCTCGGGGCAGATGGCATCATTTCGGAGGGAGCGCAAGAGACGGCCTGCATGCTTGGATGGTGAATCACACGTGATCTCATTCACCACCACACTGGTGCTGGACAGCTCCATCCAATTCTTAAGCTCCACGATATCGCAGGTGCAGTCCCATGGATTCTCCTGGAGATCAATTTGAATGAAGGCAGAAAGCTGATCCAGTACCCCGCGCACTGGGAGATGTGAAAAATGATTGTTTCTAAGATTAAGCCTTGTCAGCATCGTACCTCCAAACACATTGTCGGGAAGAGATCTCAGTAGGTTATTATTAAGAAACAATAGCTGCAGATTGTGGAGCGAGTTAAAGGTGTGAGGTAAAATCTCTTTAATGATGTTGTATTCCAGATAGAGATATTGCAAGCTTTGCAGCCCAGCGAAGAGAGACTGGGAAAGACTTTCAATGTAGTTGCCATTTAAATAAAGCCTGCGTAAACTCGTTAGATTCTCAAATGCTCCGTCCTGAATGATTGCTATCCTGTTATTCCCTAAATGCAGGAGCTCAAGGGAGCTGTACTCTGTCAGATCTGTTCTGTATATGGTTTGTAAATAGTTACCGGTCAAATGCAGTTTCTTTGGATAAGATGGCTTGGGTTGGAGTTCAGAGATGTTCTGAAGTTTGCGCTCCTGACAATTTATATTTAATCCACTGTCTGGATTTTGTGAGGTGCACACGCAAATGCTCGGGCAGGTAATTGGAACTGGGGAGCGTGTTTGGTACACCATGATAGGCCCGAAAACGTGTTTGTCTCTGCCGGACGTGACGCGCGGAGTAGGACGGTATCTCATTTTTGGGGGACGGGAGGCCTTTGGTGCTCGCGTTGGTGTGACTCGGGCCCGCAGGGTCGGAGACGGACCCTGGTATTGCGAATCAGACGGCGGCTGCATTGCGCGGTGACTCGCGTCTCCAAGGTTGCGCCTGGGGCAAAGGTCTTGCTTGATCAACTGCGTGACGTCTTTGCCGTGGAGTCTGAACGGCGTCTCGCAAACTATATCCCCCACGAAGACCGAAATTGTATCCAGCCAGGCTTTCAGGGGTATCAGGTCACAAGTGCAATTCCATGGGTTCTCTTCCAGCTGAATTTCCATTATTCCACCTATGTGCTCAAGAACGCCAGCAAACGGCAGCGTTTTCAGTCGGTTTCCCCTTAAATCCAAATGCGTCAACATGACAAAGCGGAATATATTATTGGGCAGAGAGAGCAAAAGGTTGTCATTCAGTATCAGGACTTTGAGTTTATTCAGTTTGTTGAACGCCCCTGCCTCTATGGCACTAATATAATTATAATCAGCTTGCAAATACTCCAAGCTCTCCAAACCAGAAAAAGTGTCTTCTCTTATGATCTCCAAGTTATTATTATTGAGATGAAGACGCTTCAAGTTTTTTAACCCATTGAACGCCCCTGATTTGATTTCTTGCAAGCCATTATTACCTAAGTGAAGAGATGTTACATTACCATAATTGAGGAATTCGTTTGGACCCAGTTTGGTGAGAAAGTTTCCATTCAGAAATAGTTGGCTAATCTTGTTTTGCGGAGGCTGGAACTGTCCGACCGTGGTGAAACCCTTGTTTTCGCAATTGATATTTAACGCGTTCTCCTTCTCCTCACAAGCGCACCGGTTCTTGCAAATGTCTTTGGAAGTTTTGCGGCTTTCCGTCTTTGAGGGGAAACTGGTGACCGTTAAAACACTTAGTAAGAGAATGTTGTTCAGCATTTTTACAGCAACAATGCTGAAAGCCACAGCATTAATGTGCAAAACTCAAAACAGGCACGCACGACGCCAAATGAAGAGGACGCAAATGTTTCTCAAAAGGCGCACAGGAGCGCACGGCTCTCCATTGGCCCTCCTTAAATTCCAAAAGGCGAAATAGAGGAGAGACCCATCACCGAGCGCACTGTGACCACTGCTGGATCAAACACATCGTTGTCCTTCGCGATGATAGTGAAATCCCGGTGTAATGAGCAAGCATTAATGCAGCAGTTTCAAGCGCATCCGAGGCAGCGCGGTACGCACCGAGTCGCTTAAACTGTCTTTTTCACATTCAGTCCGAAATATATTCACATTAAAGCAACTTCACACGCCTGTGATCCTGCATGGCGATAGTCAGCTTCACGATGCGTGATGCTTAGGATAACTGAGCGCGAGGCGACCGAGTTTCACAGTGAGGAGAGATGGACTCCGCGCTTGCTCACTTACTCCCACCAGCAATGTGTGTGTGTGTGTGTGTGTGTGTGTGTGTGTGTGTGTGTGTGTGTATGTATGTGTGTGTGTGTGTGTGTGTGTGTATGTATGTGTGTGTGTTTGTGTGTATGTGCGCGCGCGCGCTGGATGAGAGAGTGTGTGAGATCTGCGTGAAATTCAGACGTCACCAGTCATAAGTGGGCATGAGTGGATGCATTCTTTTAGAAACATGATTTCAACAACAACAACAAAATATTATTCATATAAATATACATATTATTATTATTATTATTATTATATTATATACAGTATGAAATGTAGGCTAGTCTATACTCTGGCTTTATCCTCTGTTCGTTTCAAGATCGAATTCGTGTATTATTATTGTTGTTATATTATATGGTGTTGTATGTTTATTTACTTGTTATATTTTGTTTTAATATTTTGTATTTAGGTTATGTTGTGTCCTATCAAGCATGTTGCGCTATAAATTCTGCTATTCAAAAAAATGTTTTTGATCAGAATGCTTTAAGCCTAAATTTGTAGAACAAATATAAATAAATAATGTCATAGATAAATAATAAATAAATTAACAATTACATATAATGTGGGTTAATGTATGTTTTTGTTAATTAAAGTTTCTATGACAATTTCTGACTTTGAGAAGTTTTTGTTTTAAACAGGCATGGAAAATTGCTGTTCTAAACATAAGACTCCACTAGGAGGCGCTAGTAGCTTCCCAAATGTGTGTTTGTTGTTGTTGTTTTATGTATGAATGGATTTTTCTATCTATCTATCTATCTATCTATCTATCTATCTATCTATCTATCTATCTATCTATCTATCTATCTATATTTGTCTGGCTGGCTGGCTGGCTATCTGTCCTGTTACATCTATCCCCCGCTGACCACCTTGAGTTGCTGATTTTCTCAGTAACCTTGCATCCTTGCATGTCCCAAAATATGTTCATTTTAAGTTGATAAATCATTAATTAAAACAATACATTTTTAATATCTTGGTTTATCTATATTTTCCTTAATCATTTTGCAATAATGTGGACTGCATCCTTCAAATTTACCACACAGAGAAAGGATGTGAATGGAAATGAGCACACTGGTAATGACAGTACCATCTTACATGGGAATAATAATTGTCACTGTGTTACAACACACACACAAACACACACACACACACACACACACACACACACACACTGATAGTAAAAGATTGCACCAATAGGATATGTTAGGTAGCAAAGCACAACTTTATTTATGTATTATTATTATTTTTGAGTTAATTTTGCATTCTACTCTGTGTATGATTTTATTTATTGATTGATTGAAGTAAAAATTGTGAATTAATTAATGACATAGTGTTAACAAGACCCGGCTTAAGGTGCAATTGCAAAATGCCTTAAGGCACAAGGTGAGCTCTCATCAATTATTGATTACATGCAGCAACAAACATGATAGCCAAGAAAAAGGAATCAGAAAATCAGCCCAAGTCACTACAGCCAAATTCATAGATACTATATCTATAATAAGATACTCTCCGATCCAACTTGATCAAATCAGACCAGCTGTCAATAAGACACAACAGAATATCTTGAAATCATAACTCGCATTATCTTTCATTCATCTTTCTTTGTGTCACTATTATTCCACAAATTAGGGTCATCACTCAACATATTTGAGGAGATTAAGGTATAGTCATTTCACTTATGTCTGTAGTCATTAGTTAAAACCCTCATGATTAATAAGGTAATTATTGATGAGGTAACATATATAGGCCAGCTGAATAACCTCACTCTAGCATCTGTTAGGGGTGCAAAGTGATTTCCAGTAAATTCAGAAATAGATGTTGTGCCATCTGCACTCAGTTGTTTTCGAAAGCTTAAACCATACTAACGTATTTGAAATTTGTTTATTGTAAACATAAGATGCTGAATGACTCATTTGTTTTACGTCATCCAAATCTGTTCTGATACCCCCTGGCTGCATGGCATTGTTTGGATGTCTGTCACACAATGCATTTTGACTTTCGATGCAATGGTCTAAAAATACATGCAGTTGAGTCTAAAAGTCATAGATCACATTGGATATGGGACTTTTTTGTTTATTTGAACCTGTAAAAAAATTATATTTTTTAGAATTCTAAGCAAGACACACTGTTAAAAGAAGTACACATTAATTTTTGCACAAGAGTTTGCACTACTTATAGGTCGGTAATCAAGTGTAACTCTATTTAGGTCAGATTTGCTTCCACTGAAACATAAATTATGCTTTTTGAACCATTCTCAAATCAGGTTTGGATAACATGGATCAGCAGGTTTTGAACAAAATTGTGAAGTATATCCATGCCAGCTTTAAATGCACTTTTTCATGATAGTAAAACGGCATACTAAATACTAAGACATTTTAAAATTCATGTAATTTTTCAAATTTACTCATCATTCAAATTGTTATAAGGATAATATGTACAGTAAATAATACAAATAAAAGGAAATGATTAAAATTGTCTTATTCTTTTGAACCACACTGTTTTTATTTCAATATTGCACATTAGCATTACTAATTAACAATTATATTATTCTATTACAGCCTGCTGACTTTATGCATCTGTACCAGTAATGTTATGACTGAAAGCATTTTATTTTGAGTAATGTATAATTATCATTACACAAATACATTTTTCAATAATGCTATGCATCCTGCATAAGTGTGTTATTAAAGCTGAATATTAACCTTTTCGTGAGTAGGGTCTAAATTCCCCAGCAGTGCACCCTGGAGTGAGTTGTTTTTGCACGTGACACTGCACAGCTGGTAGAGGTGAGCAGAGTGTAGACCATTATTTTTTTTTTGTTACATTATATGTTTAAATTTTTTTATTTCTTGTCATAAAAATAATAAAGTATATAATATAGTAATCATGTGAACAAATGGGTTATGTCTGCTGTAATGTATTTGTTTTATTTATATTGTTTTTATAGCTGTATAAAACAAAACAAATGAACAAATAATATCAGCAGTCCGGTTTGCCTATATGCACTGACTTCTCAAACATTGTGTGTGTGTGAATGCATGCATGTGTGTGTGACAAGCGCTAGTAAGCAGACTTCTCAAACATTGTGTGTGTGTGTATGTGTGTGTGTGTGTGTGTGTGTGTGTGTTTGTGTGTGTGTATGCGTGCATGTTTGTGACAAGCACTAGTAAACAGACTTTCGGATATTCTCGGTCACTCAGCAGGTTTTCACTGTGAGTTGTCAAGTTTTAAACTGTTGTCATGGTGCTTTTTTATAGTTTGGCTGTCTGTTTCAGGAAACAAATGTATTATTATATGCTTGAAAAGTCTGTTTGAGTTGCTGTTTGTGTGAATGAGAAATGCATCTGCACTCTAGCAGACGAGGCTGTATGCATGGGAAGATCAAGTTTAGACATGATGTGTGTGCATATAAAAGCTGTGAATTGTTACTGTAGTACTTTGGTGACAATTAGGCTGTTTGTTACATAAAATAAACATGTGCTTGAAAAGATTCTTTGAGCTGTTTGTTTGACGGATGACAACTCCTACTAATGTAAACAAATGGATCGCGTTTGATGTATTGACTCTGCGTATAAGAGCTGTAAACTTTTTTTGTGGTACTTTGGTGATGAGTTGGATGTATGTATATAAAATAAACTTATTCTGTGGTTTAAAAGACTGAGTAACTGTTTGAGTGAATATAAATTACAACCCCTTGAACAGCATAGCTTGTGTTGGCACAAAAAACGATTTTAATCTGGCAGTTTGTAATGTAACCGGCGGATGCAGAAACACAAATGTGTGATGCTACTCTGCGGGGCCCAGTAATTAAGCATCACATATGTGTGACGGTACGTTTGAAATGGTTAAATGGGAGGGTGCTTTTGTAAGAAGATACACACAGCACTGTGCACTTCTATTGTGTTATTCAACATCTGAGGGACAAAAGAACTCAATTGATGAGTAAAATATATTTCTCCTTTACTCTACACAGGTAAACCCCATAACTTTGACCACAATTTTTACACGTGCAAAAACTTGCCTCTACCATATTTCAATGAACCACTGAAAATTTCATTTCATTTCTGTTTTGTATTTAATTTCAGTTAATAATAATTTCATTATATATATATATATATATATATATATATATATATATATATATATATATATATATATTGAAATGGCCCCATCAATCTCTTTTTTTTTCTGTTTTTTCAACAGTTGTCAGAATAAACCCTCCAAAATATATTTTAATATCCTGTGTTGTTTCTTTACAGCCACCAGCTACACAGAGTTTAAAGGATTTGATCCATTTTGATCCACAAGAAATTGTAAAGTTTTATCTGGAGTGAATTAAATAGTGAGCTAAAAGATGGTTTTAAAGCTTGTACTTGAAACCCTTCTCAGCTAGTCTAATTGCCTTGATACAAAGTTGTTGCAAGGCAAAGACCTATTCAGAATGTGTAACAGAAAATGTTTATTTATTTATTGTTAGACATATTTCAGTACACTAAGTTTAATTGTATCATCAAAATGAATAGCTATCATAAAATACATTATAAATGTTAAAATCAATCTTAATGTGGAAAAATATATATAATGAGCATTCTGGAAATTAAATACTGTTCCACCATTTCATTTAAAGTAAATTATACTAAATGTATATTATAGATTTATTTTCCACCATATTATTTAGATTTTATTATTCATATTTTATTAAGTAATTTAAGTTAATAAAATGTATTTAAGCTAATCATCTATACTATACATTTAAGTTAATTAATTAAAATGATAAAATACTGTATATATAAGGGGGAAAAGACTCTAGAACTGGCATTGATTACCCTAATACAGTGTACATTTTTTGGTTATCCTGGAGTAATTGTATGATAACATATTTATGGGCAATTCATTCTAAAACAAAAAAACTCAAATTTATTACTGAACAATACTTACATAAGAATTTCTTTGAATTGTATTTTTACATTTACGTTTTCATTCCCATTTTATTTCTAAATCCTATTTGCTACCTCACAGGAAGTTCAATTCAAAACCACAAACTGAATTGCCATTTAAATGGCATCCTCCATTTAATTTTGAATGGTGCCAAAATAGACCAATAAAGCGAGAATTTTGGTTCTTTATATTTCTTTTTAACATGGCCAAGAAAAGAGTTCAATTGAAACAACTGCAGCATGTGGAGGCCATAGATGGATTAGATGGATTAGGTGTCTGAATGACTGAGAAGGTTGTTAAGTGGTTATAATATCCTCCTCAATTTCATGGGCCACCAGATACCAACTGCTTTATTCTCAGAGGATCCTGTTTTTCATTCTCTTATCATTTACATGCAGAATATAGTCACAAATAAAGGTTAGTTAGCTTCAACCTATTTTACACAACCCTGCTCCAGGCAAACCAAAATATAACAGCAATGTAAAGATCATTATGTGAGGAATGCAAGGCACAATACAAAGACATCTACAGAAAACCGCATGATTGTTAGTACCCTGCTTTACGGAATGTGAAATTACAGCACAGTGCACAATATAGTGCACTCCAGTGAAATGTCTAATTGAGTAACAACTAACAGGACTATATAAATGCAAGAGCTCTTTTATTAAGGGTCATTCTCTTCTTCAAATAATGAGAGTGAGATATTATTGCTACTTTCATGGCCATTCCCTTTCAAAATGCTTACTATTTAATCTACTTTATCAGCAACAAAAGACTGAATCACTGACAGAGTGCATTGCCTTTACGGTGGAGCGCGGGTTTATATGAGGGTCTGATAATGGTAAATCTCGCAACTTTCTCCATCTTTGGGTAATTGATTATTTTAAAGGGCTGAGTGCCACTTGTATTACCTCTGAGATTGAAACAGTACTCTAAAACTATGGGCAAGTGTTGAACTGCAGTGTGATAAAACACACTTCTGGACAAACAATTATCTGGTCAGACGCACAGGGACCAGCATCTATTTCCATCGAAATAACTATAAATATAAATATCTTGTCTGAGACACACACATTAATGTAGTTGACTGTGGATTATTAATATTTCAGCAGGAAATAAACTTCCTTCACCCATTATTATGATGATGATATTTGTTTATAAGAATTTTAATTATTCTGCAGAAGGAGACATTACGTTATTTAAAATATTTGGAATTAAAAAAAAATGTTTTAGCCAATAACCAAAAGTAAACTTCTGTCTTCATTATAATAAGTATATATACTTTATTTAGAAGAACATAACAGGCTAATAAGTGGAAATCAATTGTACTTCTATAAGTGCTGCTATTCTTTTATAACTCTATAATATGCCCCAAATGCATTTACTATTTAAAGGGATAGTTTACCACAAAATTGTCTCATCATTTACTCACCTTCATGCCATCTGATATGTGTGACTTTCTTTCTTCTGCAGAACACAAATTAAGATTTTTAGAAGAAAACTTCAGCTCTGTAGGTCCATTCAATGAAAGTGAATGATTTCTAGAACTTTGAATCTTTGAAAGCACATACAATTAGCATAAAGTAATACATACAACTCCAGTGGTTAAATCCATGTCCTCTGAAGCAAGATAATAGGTGTGGGTGAGAAAAAGACCAATATTTAAGTGCTTTTTTACTAAAAATGTTTACAAATTTCTTTTGTTTTTTTGCTATTCACATTCTTTAACCCTATCACCACCTACTGGTCACCTAATGTTTTCAATGAAGGTAAGCACACCGGCGCCACTGCTCGGCATCTGTAGCACCCAGCTACAACTCCGGAGGCTGTGTCAGGTTCCGGACACAGTTAAGTCTTTTCTTCAGTGTCGGGACCTGGCACATGTGTTTTGTGTTTGTTCTGTCTTGTGTATCTACAGTAGTGTCTGGATCATGTGACGTTGGTTAGTCTTGTTTATAGTTGTTGCTGGATTCTAACACTAATGTTGTGTGAGACCACATGGCTTTGTTGTGTTTTCTCTTTGCTATGTGCACTTGTGTCAGTTCAGTCTTTAGTGATACCCCACCCCCTTGTTTACCTAGTTACCTTGTTATCTGTTCCACCTGTCCTCCTCATTTCCTTTCCTTTATATTCCCCTCGTGTGTGCTCGTCTGTGTCAGTTTGTTGCAATTTCTCCTGTCTCATACTGTCCAGTCGGTTACACACTATTTTCTAGATTCAGGTCCATTGCTTCCTGTCCAGTTTTCTTTTCCTTTGTTTGTTTATCCAGTTTGTTTTTGTTTGGTTTGCCCCATCATGTGTCTTTTGTATTCTCAGCCAAGTTGGCAGTAGTTCTTATTAATAATAGTCTTTTGTTAGCATTTTATTCTGCAACTGGGTTCATTTGTTCCTGAATGTGACAGAACGAACCGAGCATACTACACCCATTAGACTGTTCACGTTGCCAGTATGGGAATATTCCTTCACCCAGCTTCAAACCAGCAGAGGTCTGTTTCCCGAGTTCGGATTCTTGAATTGCCTTCAGAGGGGGTGGCCAATCTGGATTTATGCTCCAAAATTCATGGAAGCGGCCCAGAAGTAGTGTCTACCAGAGACCCACATCAAGTTTTTGTTCCTTGGCAGCCTTGACAAGCCAATGGACTGGAACTTTTTTGGCCCTTCTGGGACATGATAGACCACGTTTGTCTTCTCAAGGAGATGGAGGTTTCTTTGAGAAGTTGGAGAGATCACAAGTCTACCAGCTCCATATCCGAGGTCATTGGGGTCCCTGGAGGTCCAGGTTCAGGCAGCCAGTTTGCTGGTAAGGAGGATGAGGAGACAGCATGCACCCAATCCACATACTGCCGAATCACCAGCCGCTCCTGCCCGCCAGGAGGTGGCCGATGCTGCTACCCATCACCTGCCTGTCCATCGCAGCTGATGCCTGGCCTGATCCTTTGCCTGCAGCAACTGCCAAACCTGGCTCCTGATCAGCATCCGCTACCTGGTCTGACCCCTGCCTAGTGGTTTCTGCCCAGTCAGACTGTACATCTGTCTTGCCTGGCCTAATTCCCAGTCCTAGAAGGAATGACCCCTTTCCCGCCACTAGGCTGCCAGAACTCATCCCGTATCTCCACCTGCCTCCAAAACCTCCAGACCTGCCCCTCCTCAAGTCTCCTCCCTTTATATTCCCCTTATGTGTGCTTGTCTGAGTTGGTTCATTGTCATTTCTCCTGTCTCATCCTGTCCAATCGGTTACGCATTGTTTTCTAGATTCGGGTCTAGTGCTTTCTGTCTGGTTTTATTTTCCTCGGTTTGTTTATTCAGTTAGTATTTGTCTGGTTTTGCTCCATCTTGGGTCTATTGTTTTCCCAGCCAAGTTGGCTGTAGTCTGTGTACCCATTGTTTTGTACACAGCTTTGTGTTTTTATTAATAAAAGCCTTTTGTTTGCATTTTGGTCTGCGCAGGGGTTCATCTGTTCTTGAACGTGACTGGCTACTCAAATTTCTGTCATGCCCTGGAGCGCAGCTCGCATATTTTCCATTAAATTCGACCCAAATCATTATCAAATGACATAGATTATTTACACAAGTGTTGTTCATTCTAAAAAACGGGGAAACAATTCTGCTGAGACAATTAAGTCATGCATAACCGGGATGGCTTGAGGATAAGTGAATGATGAGTGAATTTTAATTGTTGGGTGTACAATCCCTTTAAAGCAAATACTCCCCCAAATGTTTTCCACTTTTTTATTGAATAGTGATATTTTATTCCATATCTCATTTTTCATTTAGGAAATCATTTTCACAGTGCAGGTCTAAAAGGCATCAGGCCCTAAGTTCACAAGAGTGGTCACATTTTTCATTACAAATTAATAGCATAATTTATTCTAGGGATCATTTGAAGGCCAGCCTATTGAGGTTTAAATTGAAATTGAGAGATATACATTCTAGGTCAACACCTGGTCTCCAGGAAGAGATTAAATCATATCTATGGAAATGACAATGCTCTGAAATGGAATATAAGAGCAGAACAATCAATATGAACCAAATTTTGTGTATGTGTGTATATGCTTGTTTATTGTACGTATACTCTTGGGTGAATTCACTAAATAGTTGTGCATTTTTGCTTGATGTATTTCAGTGCAAAAACCAGTTTTATTCACTAACCACTCTCAATCTAGTTTAACCAGGTGCTATTTCATGAGTATTTAAATGAAGTCATTGCAAATACGCCTCCTTTTTGTGTAAATTAGGCTCATTATAGACAAAGCGCCTTATTCACAAAAATCAGCGCCATTTGCCTAATACAATTAACGCAACAGGAAACGTGGTATATTTTATTAAAAAGGGAAGTTTGTGTAAATTTTGATTGATCATGACAGCATTAATTCATTAAATGATAGTCAACTGATGGAGAATGGAAATTGTGGCATACAAACTGAATTCTGCACTAAATATTTGGGTGTTAATTCCTTTAGTGAATTGTGTGTGAAAACAACACAGACAGTGCTTGCAAATAAACTGCACTATTAGTGGGTGCAATTTGTTCTTAGTGAATTCCTCCATTAGTGTTTTTGGTTTTACAGTATCTGCATGATTGCACTTGTACATGGTCATTGGTTGGCCTTGAGAGAGTAGACAATTAGAGGAAAAGGCTTCCACATCTATTGCCCCTTGACAGGAACTAAACCATGTTCACCTGCACTCTGAAGTCCATAGGGAGAAAATGTAGTACTTCAGATCAGAGAATGTTGGGTGGATATGAAGAAATTGAAAAATTCCATTGCACATCTGTGACTGAAATCTCCCATTTGTAAACAAACACTAAAACCATTTCTGAGTCCCAGTGCAAAAGATATGTTGGAATTCACGAACCCCTACTACTTTACAATCAGCTTTGAAAACTCTTGGCTATTACACAAAGCACAATGGATGAAAAATTGGAAATGATGCCTTTTTTTTTACAGAACCAAAAAATGTGAACTTACACATACAGCATAAATATATATATATATATATATATATATATATATATATATATATATATATATATATATATATACACAGTATCTCACAAAAGTGAGTACACCCCTCACATTTTTGTAAATATTTGATTATAACTTTTCATGTGACAACACTGAAGAAATTACACTTTGCTACAATGTAAAGGGGTGAGTGTACAGCTTGTATAACAGTAAAACAAAATTCCCCTCAAAATAACTCAACACACAGCCATTAATGTCTAAGGCACTGGCAACAAATGTGAGTACACCCCTAAGTGAAAATGTCAAAATTGGGCCCAAAGTGTCAATATTTTGTGTGGCCACCATTATTTTCCAGCACTGCTTTAACCCTCTTGGGCATTGAGTTCAACAGAGCGTCACAGGTTGCCACTGGAGTCCTCTTCCACTCCTCCATGACGACATCACAGAGCTGGTGGATGTTAGAGACCATGTGCTCCTCCACCTTCCATTTGAGGATGCCCCACAGATGCTCAATAGGGTTTAGGTCTGGAGACATGCTTGGCCAGTCCATCACCTCCACCCTCAGCTTCTTTAGCAAGGCAGTGGTTGTCTTGGAGGTGTGTTTGGGGTCAATATCATGCTGGTATACAGCCCTACGGCCCAGTCTCTGAAGGGAAGGGATCATGCTCTGCTCTGTACATGTTGGCATTCAATGGTTCCCTCAATGAACTGTAGCTCCCCAGTGCCAGCAGCACTCATGCAGCCCCAGATCATGACACTCCCACCACCATGCTTGACTGTAGGCAAGACACACTTGTCTTTGTACTCCTCACCTAGTTTCTGCCACACACGCTTGACACCATCTGAACCAAATAAGTTTATTTTGGTCTCATCAGACCACAGGACATGGTTCCAGTAATCCATGTCCTTAGTCTGCTTATCTTCAGCAAACTGTTTGCAGGCTTTCTTGTACATCATCTTTAGAAGAGGCTTCCTTCTGGGACGACAGCCATGCAGACCAATTTGATGCAGTGTTCGGCGTATAGTCTGAGCACTGACAGGCTGACCCCCCACCCCTTCAACCTCTGCTGCAATGCTGGCAGCACTCATACGCCTATTTCCCAAAGACAACCTCTGGATATGATGCTGAGCACCTGCACTCAACTTATTTGGTCAACCATGGTGAGGCCTGTTCTGAGTGGAACCTGTCCTGTTAAACCACTGTATGGTCTTGGCCACTGTGCTGCAGCTCAGTGTCAGGGTCTTGGCAATCTTCTTATAGCCTAGGCCATCTTTATGTAGAGCAACAATTATTTTTTTCAGATACTCAGAGAGTTAATTGCCATGAGGTGCCATGTTGAACTTCCAGTGACCAGTATGAGGGAGTGTGAGAGCGATGACACCAAATTTAACACACCTGCTCCCCATTCACACCTGAGACATTGTAACACTAACGATTCACATGACACCGGGGAGGGAAAATGGCTAATTGGGCCCAATTTGGACATTTTCACTTAGGGGTGTACTCACTTTTGTTGCCAGCGGTTTAGACATTAATGGCTGTGTATTGAACTATTTTGAGGGGACAGAAAATTTACACTGTTATACAAGCTGTACACTCACTACTTTACATTGTAGCAAAGTGTCATTTCTTCAGTGTTGTCACATGAAAAGATATAATCAAATATTTACAAAAACGTGAGGGGTTTGAGGGAGATGAGATGGGAGTGAGGTTTAGGGGGTGAGTGTAAAGGTAGCCAGCTGGTATGTGCTGTGCCGTGTGCATACACTTCACTCCGCTGGCCTAATGAGGGGCTAGGGGCTGTAGCCTTTAGCCCCTCTGTTAGCATGCCTGTCTTATGGAAACGCCAGTTCGGATCCTGTTCAGAACGGGTCGAGCAGGACTGGTTACAAAAGCAGCAGCCTGGTCAAACTGAGCAATCGGGGGAGAATGGCATTAGTAAGAGAGGTAACCAAGAACCCTATGTTCACTCTTGTTAAGCTCCAGATATCATGTGTGGTGATGGAAGAAACTTGCAGAAGGACAACAAACACTGCAACACATCATTGATCTGGGCTTTAAGGCAAAGTGACCAGACGAGGCCTCTACTCCATGATATACATATGAAAGCCTGCTTAGAATTATCAAAAAATGCACCTAAAAGACTCTCTGACTGTAAGAAACAAGATTCACTTGTCTTTTGAAATGAAGATTGAACTGTTTGGCCTCAATTCCAAGCATCATGTCTGGAGGAAACCAGGCACCGTTCCTCACCTGAACAATACCATTCCAATGGTGAAGCATGGTGGTGGTAGCATCATGCTGTGGGGGTGTTTTTCAGTGGCAGGGACTGGGGGACTGGTCAGGGTTGAAGGAAAGCTGAATGCAGCTTTAATTTTAATTAATTAAAACCTGGTTCAGAGTGCTCAGGACCTCAGACTGGGCTGAAGATTCACCTTCCAGCAGCACAAGCACACAGCCAAGAAAATGCAAGAGTGGCTTAGGTACAACTCTGTGAATGTCCTTGAGTGGCCCAGCCAGAGCCGGACTTGAACCCAATTGAACATCTCTGGAGTTACCTGAAATTGTCTGTCCACCAATGGTCCCAATCAAATCTGACAGAGTTTGAGAGGATCTGCAGAGAAGAATGGCAGGAAATCCCAAAAACCAGATGTGCAAAGCTTGTCACATCATACCCAATAATACTGCTTCCAAAGGTGCTTCAACTAAGTACTGAGTTAAGGGATTACTTACTGATACTGATCTCCATTATGGGGTATGGAGTGTAGATTCACATGAAAATAAATAAATAAATAAGGCATTTTAGTATAAGGATGCAACATAATTTGTGAAAGAAAATGAAGGGGTTTGAATACTTAATGAATGCACTGTTTGTGTGTGTGTGTGTGTGTGTGTGTGTATTCATGTATACATATTTGCAGAGAAAGGCCCTCAGATAATAATCATGAAATTATGATTGAATTAATATTAAAATTTGAATTTATAGAATTTTAAATATACTATATATTATGCATATAGTAATTCAGCTAATTAAAAATGTAATACATTATTGTGGTTAACGAGTAAAGCACTGTTAAGAAAATTCAAAAAGTGGTTTAAGAAGGCAATATAGTGATTTCCATTTAATTTGAAGATAAGCTTATCACTGGCCTATAGTCCACAGCAAATTATTTAGAAATTTTATTTGTCAATCTGTGCAAGATAGATTTATTAAAAGGGATTTTCTAAGGATGAATCAATGTACATATGTGTCAGACGGACAGTTTTGAAGCAAAGACCCTCACTTTGGTTGATTACATAAACACAGCATTGTGTTAAACACAGGTTAGTGTGTCAAGTTAAATATAGTTTGAAACTTGGAAAAACACATCAAGAGACCTTTGCATTCAGAGTGATGCTCTATCCAGCATTTGAACAGACGAATATGTTCTCAGGTTTGGTGTGGTTTTTTCAATGTACAGCTGCAAGGTACCTATACAAATGCTTAAACCTTTCATCATTGTTATTTTTTTTTAAATAATTATTCACACAAAATACATGTTTTGAATTGACAGCCCTAGTTACTATACCTACATTTTTGCTAAATAATTTTCACATAGATTGTTGCTCATATCGTTGAACTTTCTTGCTGAAATGAACACTAGAGGAGCTAAAACAACAATTACTTTTATTTTTCACACAAATCTGGATCATAAGGGCAGATTATCAGTTCACACACTTGCTATCTTATGTCATGAAAACACTTTTTGTTTTGACAGAGTAACTTTCAGTGGACAAATAAAAAATTGCACTTCAAAGGCAATGCAGCAGCAGCAGAGACCTCAGCCTGTGTTGTTTTATTGTATTGATAATAATCCAACCTCTCGAAAAGGTCTCTGTTCTGGGTTTAATTACAACACATGTGCACGGATAGTCCACAGATGGTGCTCAAGCATCTTCCCTTTTGGCCTCTGACTAGATCAGTGCCCTTTTTGCAAGACATTTTGTTTTCTATTTCTTTTTCCTAATTTTATATTTTAGTTTTTAAATTTGGCCAATGGCATAAGTTCTCAAATAAAAGTGTGTTGTAATGCCTGACAACTGCATTTTTGTTCTAATTCTGTGAAACCACACAAGCCCCTGCCCCTCCCTCTCCGACTTCCCTTGTCACAGCCACCACAGTTAACACACGCAAATCGAGCACCCTGCAGAGCAGCAGCCATCCACATTTCTCTGACCTGCCTTCATTGATGACAGCCAGGTAATGATAGTGTTTGCCATAAGCTTCAGCACTGTTTGTCACAGTTGTGAAATTAACCCACTATTAAAACCTGTCAATACAGCCAGACTAACTCCATTAGGCTTAACAACAAGCAAGCTTGTCTGGCATTGGCATAAAATGCAAACGTTGATTGGCTGAGGCAGATGTTGTCCCAGGGCTATCATACAAAATGTCAGTTGCCGGACAAAAACCACTTGGCAAAATCAGGATATTATCGTCATGATGCCATTATCAATGAAAAACGAGAGAACTCCGGTAGGCTAGTGCCTTTGTCAGGCAACTGAAACAAATACATATGCATTACTTAGCAAGAAAATATTTGTATACTTCTTATAATAACATAAAAGATCTATAGCTCTGTGCTTTGCGCTGTTGCTTCGGCAAAGCATCTCTCACTCTCAGTCAGCATTTGAGGAGCAAGTTCAACACAGGTAACCACTTTTGCCTAATTTCTTTGGTTGACTCTAATGTATGCTCTAGTGTAGTCGATTTTGTGTTTTGACAATTTATGAACTGCATTAAATTCTGCCTTGTTTACCATGCTTTACCATGGGTGTACATTTTTTGCCATGTAATCACCATTCATATCTATAAAACCAAAGTATTTATGATAAAATAACTACTAGAGCGCCAAATTATTTACCAGAGCACAATGTTTTTCATAGATCTAGACTCTTAATTTTGCTTTTAAATTGCAACAGATCGATGCATTTAAATTTAAAATGTATTTTTTTTTCTTATGCATGTCCCCTGACCCTAGAGGGTCCAAGGTCCACCCACCACAGTCTCACAAAATCCTGTGGGAAACACAAATAAGTGATAAAGACCATGATCAATGTGTGAATTGATAAGTTTGTAGAAATCTGTTGAGTATTAAACATTTGCATTGAAATATGTATTGAAATAAAATAAAATATGTATGTAAAGATGTGCTAATGTATGTAACTTTATTTTTTATAAATAATTATGAGAGGGGTGCCTTTTTGTTTCACTTGAGCACCTGGCCCCCAAAATGTCTGGGCATGGCCCTGCTAAGAACGTATCGATTTTTATCGCTAAGATCCTTGTATCCTGCACTTCCTTGTGGCAAAACTAACATAGTCCAAATAGGAGATATTGTGAGATGTGTTATGCTTCTTTCCTGGACCATAGACAGTGTTAAAACAATGAATTACACCACACAACTGGTCAGTTAAAGGCTTATTTGCAGAGTTTTTTTATATAGTGCGCCACTCTTTAAAGATGCACAAAAAAAGAACAAAACTTCATAGTATGTGAAATCTTTATCTTTATTACAGATCTAAAATTCTTCAAAAAAGAAACACATTAACATCAGGCTTCAAAGACTAGGCTCCTTGGTGTTTTAAGTAGCAAAAAGCAAATGTCATTGGCAACACAGAATAGAATTGTAATAAAGCAAATACAAATTAGATCAAGTCTTAATATTATATGCAGTACTGAATATATATGCCATAACAAGTATACCTTACTTATAAAAATGTTTGGAATATTTTTATCATGTTGGCTAAATTAATTTGCCACTCTGTTCAATTGCTCACTTTGAAGGAACAGTTTATGCTGCCTGCTTTACTACCTTTGGGTTTTTAATACTGCACAGTTTTAGTCTTTTTGTAGCTACCTTTGGCTTCTTTGTTGAGGGAGATTTGCATTATGTGCTTGTATCTTGTCACAGTAGCCTGGAACACTGTGGTTTGTTTTAATTCATCACAGTGGCACTGGGCTAGATTCTCTAATGAAACTACTTTTTGAACCTCAATACCTTTCCCAGTCTCTCCATACTGCCCTAACAGGTCAGGGACTAGATTAATCCCTTTAGATTATAGCAGTAAATGCCAAAAGTACAAAAGCTCCATTGAATGAGACTATTGGCTTTGCCCTATTTTATAAGTGTTCACTCAAGTATACAAGTTCAAGTTCAAAGACTAGTATTGATGTGCAGCCTACAAAGAACAACTTTGAAACAAGTCATAGATAGACATTCATAAGCAATAATGTGTATGAGAATGATATGACTGGGACAACATATTTTTGCAAAATATGTGAGTCATTTCACATTTCTAGGCAGTTCCAATGTGAAATGTCCACTGTGTACTGCTCAAAGAGAGTTAAAAACTCTCCCATAAACATGTTGTTTTTAAGGTTATTGGTCTCTCGAGTTTAAAATCTCACACCCCGGTCCTTTGCATCACAAGTGCTATCGGTTGAGCAACTGTGCAATTTTATAACATGAGAACAAGCTTGTAAAAGCAGTTTGTTATGTAATGGAAAGTAATCACCTTACAAGTAATTATTATTTCTGGGATAGTGAATAAAAGTCATTGTTGCAGTAGTGCCTAGTGTTTATTTAATAAGGGAGCTGCTTCAATACATGCAATGAGTGACATAAAAATTATTTAGCTTAAATTAAGGTATAGTCACATGGTTGAATATTGCAAGGTGGTCTCAGGTTTTAACATTTGTATAGACACTGATACGTACAATATCAACATTTACAACTTTAAAGAACTTGAATGAGTTAAAAAAAGGTAAATAGAAAAGTTATTTTATTTTCCAAAAATATCTAGCACTAGTTATCTGACATTGAGGACAGCCTATATAAAGTGGTGGCACAGCAATCATCTGGTTCCTTTGTTCAGTCAAACATCTTACAGTCCATTGATAGAATCTATCAGACAGAATACATTTTCCTTTCAGATGAGCCAAACACTTCTATTTCCCAGGTAACAAAGAGGGATAAAGGACTGTATCATTTATAGACTGCGAATTCACGCACACATTGTCAGCTGAGAGATTTCAGGCCAGAAGAGAGAGATTCTCGGATCCAACATCCCAAGACTGCAAGTGAATCAATCCATCAAGCTGACAAGGTCTGCATTTCAGATTGTGCTCAGTACACAAGGGATCCAGGAGAGACAGTTGAATACAATTACAAAATGCCATTAAAGGAACAGACTTTATTGCTTTGACAAAGAAAAGGGCAGTCGTAAAGCTATGTACAAAATTTCCATGGCAAAATCGTTATGATATCAATTGGAGAGAAATATATAATACACATAAAATTATATTATATTTTTCTTGTTTTGGCAGATACTATCAAAACCTAATCACTTCACTCTATAACCAAACATACCCTCAGCAAGATTTAAAAGACAAATTTTTTAAAAACCCATAACATATATAAGGCTAAACATTGTCCCTGGTCTATTAGGAGATGATTGTGTGCTTCTACTGTCAGGAAATATCACCAAGAAAGTAGGATGCAAGTGCAGTAGGGCAGTTTAATGAAGATTAGGCAACAATACAATTCAGATGTCAGGCAAAATCCAATAGAGAGTACAGGCAGAAGGTCGGCGAACAGAGGTAAACAGGCTTGAGACGATCTTGTGGTCAATAAACAGGCAGAGGATAAAATCTGAGAATCAGGCAGACCGTAAACGGCTTGGTAATGTCAAACACTAGGGAAATTAGCGTATACTTCACAATGATTGAAAGTGACAGAGTCTCTTATATAGGGTGCAGAGATAGCTGTAGTGATGATGTGCAGGTGAAGCTGATCAGAAATCAGGTGATTGGGATCGAGGAGGTGTATGGGAATTTGAGTCCGGGGTGGCCATATTTGGATGCTGCTGTGACTGCTGGGAATCTGAGTTCATGACATCTACCCACATGAATATAGCATACATATATATATATATATATATATATATATATATATATATATATATATATATATATATATAATTAGTATTATTATTATTATTATTATTATTGTTATTATTATTATTAACTAAACACAAAGGATGTGAATCTAGTTTGGAAATTGTGCCTTTATTTGTCCCCAGGCCTGTTTCTGAGCATATGGGGGCCCTAAGCGAAATCCTACCTGTTGTAGGAGTGCTTTATGATGACGGGAAAAAACCTTTGGGAATCACATCTAGCTGCAACTCTCTTCTTGCAGTTACATTCTCTCTTCCCTCTCCGGCCATGGTGGCTTGGGGACCCTAAGCAGCCACTTATAATGCTTTCAGCTAGAAACAACCCTGCTTGTCCTCCAAAATTATGATTGTCCCACAGTTGTGCCATCATTTACACCACACCAAACAATTTTGCCCGCAAAACTTTTTTTTTTTTTTTTAAGTTAGCAAAAGTGACAGTGCTTGGCATGCTTAAGAAGAGTTTAAGGAACCAACAAAACATCTGGGTAAAATGATTTGTAAGCAGTGTTTTTATTTACTGGCTGATATTTCTAATCAAATTGTATTTAAGTAAATAACAAATAAATAAACTTGAAAATATGATTTAAGTGCATGTATTTAGGATACATAAAATGTTAGCTGTTAAATTATCCTCAGCAAGACAAATGTGTAGGACATTTTATCAGAAAAAAGCTAAAAATGTTTTTTAACAGGCATTTCCACAATAGTATTCTGTTAAACATAACACACATAAAACAAAAATTGCCTTGTGGTTGAATCCAGCCCAGTGGTGTAGTAGTCACTGAAGAGGTGGGTATACATTGAATTGATCAAGGCAAAGGAAAAAGGTCATGTGGTCTGTTGAGTCCAGATTTACCCTATATACCAAAGCGATGGGCATGTCAGGGTAAGAAGAGAAGCACATTAAGTGATGCACCCATCATACATAGTGTCCACTGTACAAGCCTCTGGAGGCAATGGTATGATCTGGGGTTGCTTCAATAGCTCAAGTTTAGGCTCAGCAATATTATGCAGAAATAAAGTCAGCTGAATACCTGAATGCACTGAATGACCAGGTTATCCCATCAATTTTTTTTTTCACTGATGGCACAGGCATATTCCAGGACGACAATACCAAGATTAACCGGGCTAAAATTGTGAAAAAGTGGTTCAGGGAGCATGATGAATCATTTTCACACATGAATTGGCTACCACAGAGTCCTGACCTTAACCCTATTGAAAGTCTTTGGGATGTGCTGGAGAAAACTTAACGGAGTGGTTCGACTCTCCCATCATCAATACAAGATCTCAGGCAAAAATTAATGCATTTCTGAATGGAAATAAACACAATGACATTGCATAAGTTTGTAAAAACAATGCCACGGCAAATGCATGTCGTAATCAAATCTAAAGATGGTCCAACAAAATATAAGAGTATGCAACTTTTTTTTGGGCCAGGCAGTGTACAAATGATTGTTAAAACTGCACTATGTAACTGTGTGCTGTCTAGTGACATCTGTGGTTGAAATTTTAAATTGCAAGAAATTTGTGGAAGAATACATTACATTAGTATTCTGGCACTGCTCTTCTGGTGGATGATTCTCCCAATTTGAGCTTAACTGGACATGGCCTGTGTGTGATCATGACTGGAGCCAGAGTCATAACGTGCTATTTTCATGTTCATATTATGTTATATGATTAAACATTTGAAACAGAAATATTACTTGCGTTGATGAAGATAAACAACACTCTTATTTACATATTTGAATGCATTTTCACTTAAAGGTTCACCCAAACTGCATGTTCACCCACTTGCTCTATCCTCTGCACTTCCCCGTTCGTCACTTTATGCCTTCATCATACGCCGGAGCTCGACTCTATTGTGAACACGCGGATGGCCGATACCGAAAGCCAGTGACTATAGTATATAAAGTTATAAATATGGATATTTGTCTTATGAAAATGCATCACTTCGCTTTAAAAGGCCTTTAGTAACCCCCTGGCGCCGTATGGATTACTTTTTGATCGATGGATGCACTTTTTTGGGCTTCAAAAAAAAGGTACCATTCACTCCCATTATTAAGCTTGAAAAAGCCAGTATGTTTTTTTTTATATAACTCAGATTGTGTTTGACTGAAAGAAGAAAGTCATATATACCTAGGATGGATTGAGGGTGAGTAAATTATTGGATGATTGTCATTTTAGGGTGAACTAACCCTTTAAATCACTTTTCTGACACTACACTCAAAACGCTTTGTAAAGGAGATTGGGACTCTCCTCAGCCAACAAAAGTAGAGCTTAATATGATTATTCAAGTATTTTATCTAATCTACTAATAATTCTTCTACTAATAATGTTTGAATTGTAATACAATTTTCAAATTAAGAGGCTAAACTCGTTATATGGCTGTTACGAGTTCAAAAGTAAACTTTATTTTTTTTATACTATATTGGCCAGCCTCAGTAACTACATTAGCATGTCTATGTAATACACAAAATAACATGTAAACAAAACATATAAAACAAGGATTCAGTAATGATAAAATATACTCTATTAAATGTTAAAATAATATGCTTAAATATGCAATATAACAATTACAAGAAGTCAATTTCAGAAGTCAAGTCAAGTCAAGTCAATTTTATTTGTATAGCGCCTTTCACAACACACATCGTTTCAAAGCAGCTTTACAGAAGTTCAGCATTAACAGACAATAAAAATGTAATGTCTATAAAGTCGATAAATCATCATCCTTGTGCAGGGCTCCAAACTGCGACTAAAAATGGTCGCATTTGTGACCAAATAAATTTATTTGTGAGTGTAATTTCTGTCAAGGTCGCCATTGGCGACAGTAAAAGTTTACTCCCTTTGATTTTAAAATTTGCATTACATTTCCCGAGATACATTACAAAAGTTTATATCAAAGAAATAGCGGGGAAAACGGAGTTCATTGCAAGAACTAACCATTTCAAAAAAGAGACTGTTAGAAAACACGGTGAATGTAACAAGCATAAAAAATGCACGTGATCACAAAATTGCGAAGAATGCTCCACAGACTACACTGTTAGCGAGCTGCGGGACGAAAAGGAATGGAAGGAGTTAAAAATGAAAAAAATTTGGCGCCTGTTTTTCCCTCTATAGGAGCCAATCGCTCCTTAATTGATTTTTTTTTTTTTTTTTTTGTTTGGAGCCCTGTTGTGGAATTAGATAAGATATGATTCTTTATCGTGTTTAAAAATAATCAAATAATGATTGTATTAATAACCCCAGTGAGCAAACCGAAGGCGACTGTGGCAAGGAACACAAAACTCCAAAAGATGATGGTTAATGGAGAAAAATAACCTTGGGAGAAACCAGACTCACTGTGGGGGCCAGTTCCCCTCTGGCTAACATCATGAATAATGTAAATAAGAATTATTTATAGTTAAAAAACATGATTTAAAAAATTATTAAACTTATTAAGTGCTAAGGGTCAGTATTTAGACAGTGATTGTGTTTGAACTGCAAGATTAGTGACCAGTGTCTTTGAAGTCCATCCTTGATTAAATTCCAGAAGTTCACTTAGATGCAATTGTCCTTGTTTGGCTGATGAAGGCTTTTGTTGGCAATAGTTAGTCTATGTATCCCATTTCAAGATCGTAGTCCATGGTGATGGGGCATCTGAAGTCTCCGTGAGAGGCTGGATACAAACTGGAGCTGACGAACGCTATTTACCTCGGGACTGGTGTCCCGAGATAACAGCAGAAAAGCAGATGGGAAATAATTAGCATAGCTGATGTTCATAATATTAATGCATTATAACTGATTCAGCAGTAGTATAAAAAGTAAGCATTATGTGAATGCTTGGTTAAAGAGATGCGTCTTTAATCTAGTTTTAAACTGGGACAGCGAGTCTGAGCCTCGAACAATATCAGGAAGGCTATTCCAGAGTTTAGGAGCTAAATGTGAGAACGCCCTCCCTCCATTAGTGGACTTAGATATCCTAGGTATGACCAGAAGCCTCGAATTTAGTGATCTTAAAGAGCGCGATGGATTGTATGGCGATAGAAGATCCGTTAAATACACCGGAGATAAACCATTTAGGGCTTTATAGGTCAGTAGTAATACTTTGTAATTGATACGGAACTTAATAGGTAGCCAGTGTAGAGATGTTAAAATCGGTGTTATATGATCATATTTTCTTGACCTAGTAAGAAATGCATGAACTAACTTTTCTGCATCAGAAACAGATAGCATGTTACGTAGCTTAGCAATGTTTCTAAGGTGGAAAAAGGCTGTTCTCGTAACAGATGAAATATGATTTTCGAAAGTCAAGTTGCGGTCTAGTATAACACCCAGGTCTTTTACTGTAGTGGATAATGTAACAGGACATCCTTCTAAATTAAAGTTGTATTGTAAGGGATTTTGTGGGTAGTTTTTTGGACCAATAAGTAATACCTCCGTTTTATCGGAATTTAATAACAGGAAATTACACGTCATCCAGCATTTTATATCTTTAAGACACTCTGTCAAGTTAGATAAGTTAGTGTTTTCATCTGGTCGTGATGAGATATATAATTGAGTGTCATCAGCATAACAGTGGAAATTAATTCCATGTTTTCTTATAATTTTACCAAGTGGCAGCATATATATTGAGAATAATAGAGGGCCTAACACAGATCCTTGTGGCACTCCATAGTCTACTGACGTTATTTTTGATTTTTCCCCATTTAAACAGACAAAATGGTAACGGTCTGATAAGTACGATCTAAACCAGCTTAATGCCTGTCCCTGAACACCAGTGTAGTTTTGTAGTCGATCCAAGAGTATTTTATGATCTATAGTGTCGAACGCAGCGCTAAGATCGAGTAGAACTAATATTGAGATGCAGCCTTGGTCAGAAGCCAAAAGTAAATCATTTGTAATTTTAACTAGCGCAGTTTCTGTGCTATGATGCGGTCTGAATCCTGACTGAAATTTTTCATAGATATCATTTTCTTGCAAGAAAGAGCACAATTGAGCGGACACAACTTTTTCTAATATTTTAGACATAAATAGAAGATTTGAGATGGGTCTGTAATTTGCTAGGTTATTTGGATCTAATTGTGGTTTCTTAATGAGAGGTTTTATAACTGCCAGCTTAAATATTCTTGGAACATGACCTAAAAATAAAGACGAGTTAATAATATTGAGAAGAGGCTCTTCCACTACATGTAACACATCTTTCAGTAGTTTAGTGGGTATTGGATCTAGTAAACATGTTGTTGGTTTAGATGCAATGATAAGTTTATTTAGCTCTTCCTGTCCTATAGTTGTAAAGCGGTGTAGTTGTTCTTGAGGGGCGATAATTGAGGGTGAGTCATAAGACACCATAAAAGATTGTACATTAACAGTTGTGTTTACAATTGTGTTTCTGATGTTTTCTATTTTCTCAGTGAAGAAATTCATTACTACTAAACTGTAACGGAATATTTTGCTCAGGTGATCTCTGTTTATTTGTTAGTCTAGCCACGGTGTTAAATAAGAACCTTGGATTATTTTGGTTATTTTCTATTAGTTTGCGGAGGTGCTCAGCCCTGGCTGTTTTTAGAGCCTTTTTGTAACGTGACATACTGTCTTTCCACGCGATTCTAAAGACCTCTAAATTAGTTTGTTTCCATTTACGCTCTAAGTTACGAGTTTCTCTCTTGATAGCATGCGTAGCACTGTTGTACCATGGTGCTCTAGTTTTTTCTCGAAACTTTTTTAATCTAATTGGTGCAACAATATCTAATGTACCAGAGAAAATGGTGCTCAAACTGCTAGTCATTTCCTCTAGTTCATCTGTTTGTTTGGGTTCACTGAGCAGCTGAGATAGATCAGGTAGGCTATTTGAGAATCTATATATTGTGGTTGGAAGGATTGTTCTGCTTGGTCGATAATGTGGCGCAATGTGACAGATTTCAGTGGTACGTAGTAAGTCATACATACTGTATTAAACATGTCACAGTAACCTAACCGGACAACATAGATGCATCGCGATCAGTAAACACATGAGTAATGTTCGATTCATAAAAGCATGACAAGCATTATAAGCTTCAACAACCCTACCTGTAAACATTCCCAAGCATTATAGCAGGTAAACTACTTTGCCAAACAGATAACAGATAAACATCCATCTAGACTGAAATGATGCTGTTCTGAACAGTGTGAGTGTTACTGAACTGAGCTGAACAGTGTAGTTTCACATGAGACAGCCGGCACTTCTTTCCCATGTGTGCAGACATGACATAATGATGTAAAGATGAACATCATAAACCAGCGATTTTGAACCCGACAGCTCAAAGTATTTTTTAGAGGCTTACAGTAGTGAATCAGGGTAAGGTAAGTACATTGTTTTGAACACTGTTTGTTGATGTACTCAACCAATAATGGTAATTTGTTCACTTTTAACAAACAAAATCGTACAAAGTGCAGCTTTAAGCATTGTATAGGTAACGACTAATGTAGTAATGTTCACGTTAAAATGTTTTTCTATTAGCTTTCCTATTAAGAAATATAAATTGGAGCCAGGGTAGCTCAGCAAGTGCAAATGCTGACTAGCACTCCTGGAGTCTTGAGTTTGAATCTAGGGCATTCTGAGAGTCACATGTGGTAAACTCCTCATGGTCGATATAATGTGGTTCGCTCTTAGTGGGGCGCATGGTGCGTGGATACAGCAGAGAATAGCGTGAAGCCTCCACATACGCTATGTCTCTTTGTTAACGTGCTCAACAAGTCATGTTATAAGATGCATGGATTGACGGTCTCGGATGTGGAGTCAACTGAGATTCGTACTCCGCCACCCGGATTGAGGCGAGTCACTACAGAGACTTAGGCAAGAATATATATTATATATATATATATATATATATATATATATATAAATTAAGATGATTTGATATCACAAGGAAAAAAGTAAAAAAAAAGAGAAGACATTTGATATAAATTAGCGGACAACTTGTAGAAAAGCATAAAAAAAACTACAATGGGTGCAGTGACACTCAGTAAGTTTTTATTTAAATGCACAATATTTTCACTTTTAGCAGCGAAGGAAATATATATCACAAATAGACCTTTTTCACACTCTGGGTTTTGGAATGCAGAAGTAAACGACTTCAGGGTAAACTTTGACAGCGTTGAATAGGAATGAATGGGAGACCACTGCAAATATTATTTTCACTTAACCACAATTACATTTGAATGACTTTCCAGAACAAAAAAACAGAGAGCAGTGGATTAATATGCCAAATTTACTATCACTCTGTCATTAACCCAGTTTCAGTCACAGCAACCACAGCAGCATCCAAACATGGCCACCCATGCACCACCACGATCCCAATCACCTGAATTCTGATCAGCCACACCTGCACCTCCTCACCACAGTTATCACTGCACACTTTTAAGAAACCCTGTCACGCTTAGTCACCGCAAAGTATACATTCTATTCCCTGGTCTTTGACGTTGCCAAGCATACATAGCCTGGCTGATTCCTTGCTAAAGTACCTTTGCCTGTTTTGACCACAAGTTTGCCTCTAGCTCTGTTACCTTTGTTTGCAAATCGCCATACCTCCTGCCTGTACTGATTATTGGATTCTGCCTATCGATTGAATTGTACTGTTGCCTGATCTTCATTAAACTGCCATTACTGCACTTTCATCTTACTCTCCTGGTATATTTCCTGACACACTCTCTAAGCAATTGTAATTGAAACCCCCTTGCTGTTGTGGTAATTATTTTTTTTAAACTAATTCCAGGGTAATATAACACAAAGAATCATGTTATAAACTTACACTCAATATAAAAAAATTATCATATAAAAAAGTTAAGTTTTCTCGGCTAAAGGTTTATTATGAGGTGGGTTTCCATTCAACTATTTTTAGGCACATTTTGAAATTGTGCATAAGAAATCCTGAATGAAAACTCTTGATAGATGAATAAACATTAGACATTCGCTTAAAATTTAATGCGCTAGGAGGAGGTGGATTTTCTGGATCTTGGCATTTTTTAAAATCCGCAATAAAGTGATGGAAACAGTTATACGTAAAACGATGATGTGGTTTGACCATTCGTTCATGTGTTATGAGTGTGCGATTGCTTCATGTGACAACCCCAACAAAAGGTCCGACCTTGGCACACAATTCCTTGAACATAGCATCTGTCATTCAGAAGTGTTTAACCCACAGCAGGTCGATAAAATGGGTCCTCACAATCCACCAGTTTTGAGAGTGCGCACTCCCAGGTATGGAGACTGGCGGTGTGTGGGCATCACAGCTATTTCCTCCAACATTATATAAGATATTACACTTAATCTGCGGTGCCTCATGGATGCATTTAATAAAATTAGATACTTGCTCTAATCTTGCATATAAAACGGTCCCTAAAGCAGGGAGTGGTCATTCAGCTGCTCCATTATGACGAGGCAGCTCCCTAATGATAATGTGCATGAAGTAGTGGATGGAAATGCGTAACAATTTGTATTTTCTTAAGTAACATTTTTAGGAATGCACTTAAAAATGGCTAAACATTTTGGATGGAAATCCAGCAATGGTTACTCCAGCGCTGCTGGCACATCATCATTTCATTGTAGATGTTAGAAATATCCCGCCCCTTACTGAAACGAAAAATTTGATTGTTAAAAAATATCCAACTGAGTCTAAAATGACCTTTCTGATTGGTTGCTCAGCTGAGTCAGACTCTGCCAGTGCCTTCAGTTGACTTTAGCGCTCCTGAGACTCTGTTCACTCTTATTAAACAAATAAATAATCACAGTTCACTCAAAGGAGCTGTGGCATCACCTCAGTATAATTAAAGTTTATGGGTCAAAACCCTCCTCGCTGTTCTGGCAGCCATACGTATCATCACTCATTCTAGGTGGGCATATGTAAAATCCTTTGAAAGATAGGTGGGCATAGACTACACTACTGATCCAGCCATTTTCCATTGCTGTTTTATTTAGCTGACTAATATAATATTCACTCTGAACTGAAGGTACCAAGTTCCTATGGAAAGGTAAGAAATCAGATTATATGGTTAGTGACTCCCTGATGTATGATGGGGTATGAAACTCTCTGTCACTTTCTAAGAAACATTGAGCCATTTCAGGACCATTGGACCCACTATTATTTGCTGCCACCTAAGGAGAAATCCTCAGAGAGCAAGGCATCATACAAACTATGAACCAGTGCAGTTACTGAATCTGTAGCCCTGCAATTCAATGCTCTGATGGATAGACAATATTTATGAGTCTGTGTTTTGCAGCTTCATTACTTTTTCAATATATTTCAGAAAAGGAAGCATGTCTGCTTTATGAACGGCAACCAAATTTACCAAAAAAGAAAATGTTAGACAGCATATTAGATTCAGTCACTACTCAACTTTGTTGCATTTTTTTTTTTCTTTTTTACATACAATGTAAGTGAATGGGGATGGAGGCTAACATCCAGCCTAACATCTTTTGTGTTCCATGGATGACAGAACATCGAACAGGTTCATAACTAAATTAGTATGAGTAAATGATGACAGAATGTTCACGTATGGGTGAACTATCCCTTCAATTCTAAAGTTTGCCCAAGCCTGTTAAATTCATATTGACTATTCAACAGAAAGTGAAGCAAGTGTTTAAATGTGATGTATTAAGGCTGGTTCCTCCAGTGCTGTTGAGCTATATATTGTCTTTCTGCTATATATTGGACTTACTGCAGAGTTGCTTAAGCTTCTGTGAGCTTTAATGGAACAAGTCAGTAGGAGCCAGGAACCTAGTGTGATGACCTCTGATGAGGTGCATTAGACCATAGTGTTGTCATAAGCTGATCTTCATAGTTCCTACAGTGCTTATGAACACTGACCTCTCCCGTCCCCATGTTGGAGGAAGGTTTCAGTCCCTCTGAGTCTCAACAATAAATGTAAGGTAAGACATTTTAAATCCTATACAGCTATTATGCCTACAATAACTACAGAGCTATAGAAATTTCTGCATTTAAAATGTAATCAAGAGCGATGATGTCATTGTAATATATCCAAACTGGTCTTGTAGAATCACTTTACAACACCTCAATTAAAAAATAGAAAAAAAGGAAAAGTGACTCATTGTTCTGTCATTATTGTTTCCTGGTTAAATAAACACCAGAGGTGCTACAACAAAAATTACTTTTACTCATGGATAATTGCAGAGTAAAGCGCAGATGATCAGTTTATAAACCCTTACTTTTCACCCTGTTCATCAGTCACTGTTTAGATGAGAGTGTTTATATCATCTAAACACTTTTTCTATAGCACATGACTTGTACGGTGACACATTTTAATGTCTGCATTACATAACCAACTACATTTACAAGCTTGTTCAAGTGCGATCAAATTGCACGAAAACTCAACAGATAGAGCGTTGAACTTGCGATGCAAAGGCCTGGGATACAAATCCTGCTGAGCATGCAAGTCGACAAGTGAGCCCATAGATTCATAGAAGCACCCAAAAATCATGTTGTTGCTTCCATAATTGCGTAATATCACAACAGTCACGTAAATGTCATAAGATCAGGCTGAAATTTCCATATTGAAATTGCGATTGCACTTCTTTCTTACATATTTTTTTCATATTGAAATTAGCAATCAAATTTTGCATTTAACACATCTGTTGTTTTATTTTTTATTAACGTATTTGTCTGAAACTTTTTGGAATTTGTTATTTTGTCTGAAAATTCCCAATATTGACAGAACGCAAATGGAATACCAAATGTTTGATGTTAATATTTATTATTACTGTCTTTGTCCAACCCAGCGACACCAGGGAATTTCTGTCCATGAAGACTGAAAATTAAGATTAATGATGTGGTTTAGCAGAGGTCATGATGAGACATTGCCTTCAAGCACACTTATTGTGCTTTGTTCAGGCTTGACATAAAAGATAAGGCGTTGTACTAGTAGAAACTCCCAAGCCCCCATTCCACATACAAGCAACAAACGTGTCAGAATTTCTACACTCACATTTTACTATAATGGTTGAAGTGGGGAAAGTCATTCTAGAGGCCACCCTGTTGTTTATGGTGTGCACTCTGATGAACAAGCTGATAGAATAATAACAATGTATCTCCTTTTTATAAAAAGGTTTTTAAAAAACAAAATGAGACAAAATCACTAGCTCTGTGCAGGGAAGCCAGGAAGACATTTTGTATTGTTGGCAGCATCATCATTTTCCTATTTTTATTATCAATTTTGTTGTTTTGATGTGTTATCCAGAAGGCAGACCTTTGATAAATACCCTTTGTTTTGATTTGAGAAGATAGATTCCCATGAGAGAAACATGAGAACGCAGGAACACAGAACTGTTTGTGTGACTAAGAGGCATAGAAGTGCACACACTGTTGTTTTTTTGCCTTCAGCTGTCACTGTCAGTATGGACATCAGCAGAAGTAATAGCACAGAGACCAAAACACCAGAGAAAATGTATTTGGAGTTTGTTTTGTGAGTGTTTTTTGTCAACAAAAACTGTAGCTGTAATCAAATAGTGTTTGGCTCAGGATTTTGTGGTGCCTGAAGCCAGAGGAAATCAAAGAAATTAATGGAATAGTTCACCATAAAATGAAAAATCTGTCATTCTTTACTTAGCCTCATGTCATTTCAGACCTATATGCTGTTCCCTTTACAAAAAGCTTCACTTATGATGTTGCGCTGAGAAAAGCGCTTTGGGAACATCTTTTAGGTGTGACCAGCTGTGAATATGTGTGCAACACGTCAATGAACATTGACCGGAATTTATAGCCTCTGCCGGTGTAATCATTGAAAAACACCTGGGGCAGGGCTATAAATAGATGTGTCATAGGAGCATCGTCAGATCTTTTGTCTTCAGATCACTCTGTGTGTGTTTGTGTTTTCTCGCTTTCACGAGCCTGGCAGAAACTTTCTTTCCTCTGTTAGGAGTTAGAATTTGTTAGGCGGTGCGCAGAAGACCTTTCTCTTTTTCTCTTCTTTCAAAAAAAAATGGGGAAAAGAAAAAAAAAAAAGAAAAAAGGAGAAAATAACTGAAAGTCAGGGCAAACGATGTGTGTTCCCTTGTCTCCGCTCTATGGCTGAGAGGGACACGCATCAGTTTTGCTTTGTTTGTTTGGGGGAAGAGCATACTGCTCTCATGTTGGGGTGGTGCGGGTGTGAGCATTGCGATCTGCTCTCTGTCAAAATGCTTTGCGCTCGTGTCGCTTACTTCCGAGAGTCGGCGCCCACACTTCATTCGTGGGGCTCTCGTATGGATCTGGCTGAGGAGCGAGAGACGGGTTCGTCCCTATCGCTCGCTCTCTCTCCCCAGATCCAGCTGATCCTTCTCGTATGCATGAAGAGCGCGTTCTTCGGTTCATGAGGACACTGAACCTCTGTAAATCCTGTGCATAATAATACAGCGGCTGTGGAATTAAGAGACCCCCCCCCCAAACGCTTCAAACTAGAAAACAGATTTCTGTCTGGTGGCCAAAATAAATAAAAAAAGAAAATTGAAATAAATAAAAAAAAAGGGGGAAGGGAACTCTATATCAGTCCCTTCCTTTCTTCTATGACCTCCATAACGAGTATTATCATCCATGAGGAATCCTTATACTTCCCGTGTCTTCATGCCCTCGACGATGAAATATTCAACTTATTATTATTATTTATTAGTTACATTTATATAGCACTTTATCTGAGACCTCAAAGCGCTTTACAAGGAAGGGGGTAATCTCCTCCACCACCAATGTGCAGCATCCACCTGGATGATGCGACGGCAGCCATATTGCGCCAGCACACACACACACACACACACACACACACACACACACACACACACACACACAAAAGCTTACTGGTGGAGATGAGACAGAGTGATGAAGCCAATCAGTATACGGGGATGATTAGGAGGCCATGATGGACAGAGGCCAAGGGGCAGATTTTTGTCCAGGACATCAGGGTTACACCCCTACTCTTTTCGAAAGATATCCTGGGATTTTTAATGACCACAGAGAGTCAGGGCCTCAGTTTAACATCTCATCCAAAGGACAGTGCTCTTTTGACAGTATAGTGTCCCTATACTGGGGCATTACGACCCACACAGACAGCACCCCCTGCTGGTCTCACAACAACTCTTCCAACAGCAACCTGATTTTCTCATGAGGTCTCCCATCCAGGTACTAACCAGGCTCAGCCCTGCTTAGCTTCAGTGGGCAACCAGTCTTGGGCTACAGGGTGATATGGCTGCCGACTAATCATGTGTGCTGAGGCTCGGGGGTATACGGTGATGCCGCCGGTAGAAGAGACACTTGCGGGTTATCTCTCGCCTGGCTCGGCATCACCGCTAAAGAGACCCACTCTCCCCACAAAGCTGTGCAGGACCACCTCCACACTTGTGGGGAAGGCAGAGAGACACTTGTGGCTTAACCTATCGGGCAGCAGAGACAAAACTTTGCTTCTCGATGCCCCGATTTTTCCTTCTGGCTTATTTGGTGATGCTATGAATGTAGCTATCACCAGGTTCCAGGGGGCAAAAAAGTCACGAGGAAGCCTTCGGGCAATTTCTTCCTCGCCACACTCAGGAGGAGGGGGTGTCGGCCACCCAGCCCCATCCCTGTCCTCCTAGATGGGAGGCTCAAAAACTAGGCGTGGCGAATCGTGCTCCCCCTCGTAAAGACAGGTTCGTCGCCCTCAGCAGCCCCCAAAGCAAGACCTCAGGGCAGTTATTTCAAAAGAAAACCCTGATGGTTTTGCACCCAGCCTTGTGGGGGTAGCCCCCCCTCGGCATGGGGTGTGTGTATCATCCACTTTGCCCCTCTCGGTACCCCCACAGAACCTCTCCATTCCCGCCACCTCCGGTGTTTCGGTAGTTAGAGGCTTCCAACGAAAAGTCGGGTGTACCGATGTTTCCTGCCTTTGTCCAGGACGCGGAACACTTGACATCCCCTCAACAGGAATTGTCAAAATTAATACCCATCTCAGAGAACCTTGCAGCGTGGAAACTTCTTCCAGGCATTTCTATGTGGGTCCTAACAACAGTAGAAAAAGGCTACAGAATTCAATTCGCTCGCCGCCCTCCGTATTTCAACGGTGTGGTCCCCACTACCGTAAACCGGAGCAGGCATGTCTACTGTGGAAAGATCTGCAAAATCTCTTGGTCAAAGGGGCCATAGAACGTGTTTCCCATTCCAGAGAAAGAGTCAGGTTATTACAGCAAATACTTCCTGGTTCCCAAGAATGGTGGGGGTGGGGGGGGGGGGGGTTGCATGCGACCTTAGATCTTCAAGGCTTGAACTGCTCAGTCAGGGTGTTCAAGTTCAAGATGCTAACTATCAAGACGATCGTGTCACAAATGTTTGGCTGGTCACGATTGATCTCATGGACGCAAATCTTCATATAGAAATTCCGCCACAGCACAGGAAGTTCCTGAGGTTCGCTTTCAGGGGCGAAACCTTCCAGTATTGGGTTCTTCCATTCGGCCTAGCCCTATTAATCTGCACAAATGCAGCACTGGCACCTTTGCGACTCTGGGGCATCCGCATTCTGAATTACAAAGACGACTGGCTGATATTAGCACAGTTCCAAGAACTGGCAGTTCAGCACAGGGATATTGTCTTAGCTCATCTGGTTTCTCTGGGTCTGAGACTCAACGTCACTAGAGCGTTCTCTCTTCCACCCAGGGAATTACTTATCTGGGGGTTATACAGAATTCGATCACAATGCGGGCACAATTGTCTCCTGCTCGAATCATTTCCATTCAGAAGACCCTGAGCAAAGTCAGGCTTGGTCAAGGTTGCACTGCTCGTCAGAATCAATGAATACTAGGTCTCATGGCATCTGCGTCCATGGTGATACCTTTGGGCCTTCTGCACATGAGACTGTTCCAGCTGTGGCTAAAAGTCAGGGGGTTTCGCACCGCGGGCTTCATTCCCTTTCTATGTGGTTCAGACCCCGGTTTCTTATCTCGGGTCCCACTCTTGGTGCGTCTTGTCATCGCAGGCAGCTAACGACAGACGCCTCCCTGATGGGCTGAGTAGCGGTCTTAAGTGGTCGTCCAGCTCAAGGGAATGGGAGGGTCGTCAGCTTGTTTGTCACATTAACTGTGTCGAATTGATGGCTGTATTTCTGGCCCTGATATACTTCCTCCAGAGGCTGCCATGTCTTGGTGTGGGTGGACAATACAGCGGTAGTCTCTTACATAAAACATGAAGGTGGTCAACGTTCACGTCAGCTGAATTTCTGGCACGTCATATTCTCCTTGGGGCCCAGGGCAATCTCCTGTCACTCAGGGCAGTTTATATCCCTGGATGCCCATATGTGGGAGCAGATTTGCTGTCCCGATTTACTGACCTTCTGTCTCAGGCATAGGGGACAATATTTAATCCCTGGCCCGAGCTGTGGAACCTTCATGTTTGGACCCTGAGGGGTACGAGACCAGAGGTTATCGAGACCATTTTAAGTACTAGGGCTCCCTCCAATTGGAACAAATCTGGGTGAGATTTTTCAGGGCAGAAGAGGATCTCTTTGCCTCTATGAAAAACACAATGTCTCCTCTACTTCTCCCTGAGTCACCCAGCTCCCCCTGGGGCTGGACGCGGTGGCGCATACATGGCCCAGAATGTGCCTGTATGTGTTTCCCTCTACTAGAAGTTACCTTCAATAAATGGGGTGTCTTTGAAAGATGGTGCAGTACACATAATGCAGATCCAGTTAACTGCCAGATTGCTTCAGTTCTGGATTTGCTGAAGGAAGAACTGTCAGCAGGCATATGCCACGCCATTTTCAGGGTCTATGTGGCCGCCATTTTGGCTCGCCACGCCTTGATGGACGGGTGCCGTTGGGGAGACATCCTTTACTCGCTCGCTTCATTCGTGGAGCTAGGCGACTTAGGCCTCCTGCTAGCACCAGGACCCCTTCATGGGACTTAGCAATAGTTCTTGAGGGTCTGGTTGAGACCCCCTTTGAACCTCTAGAGTCAGCGTCTGACAGACTTCTGACTCTCAAGATGGTTTTTCTTATGGCGATTACCTCTCTAAAGAGAATTGAGGACCTACAGGATTTGTCTGTCTTGCCAGCCTGTTTAGAGTTTGCCCTAGGAATGACCAAAGCAATTTTGCACCCTCATCCTGACTACCTGTCACTCACGAAGCCTTCTGCTCTCCGCCAATTACAACGCCGGAGCAGGAAAGACTTAAACAGACTTTTTCCAGTCTGTGCCCTGTAGACTTATGTACACCGCACTAGCCAGTGGCATAAGTCAGGGCAACAATTAGTTTGCCATGGGGCCACAACAGGGGGGTGGCCGCCACCAAGCAGACTATGTCGTATTAGGTGAGGGACGCTATTGCCCTGGCCTACGAGGCGCGCGGTCAAGCTTCGCCAGTAGGTATCAGGGCTCACTCTACCAGAGGGCTTGCCTCCTCTGAAGCCTTGGCTAGAGCTGTCCCTCTGCAGCATGTTTGTGATGTGGCAGGCTGGTCCTCTCTGCACACTTTCATTAGTTTCTACAGTTTGGATGTTCATGCCACTCCAGGCTCTTATGTCCTTGAGTCAACATCTCAAGCTTATGTCTGAGACCTCTCACGCTCTTGTGAGCACACTACACAGCCGTAGGGGTTCCGCACAGCCACAGTGCGTTGGTGTGGGTATTCTTGTTCCCAAAGCGCTTTTCTCAGCGCACCATCATAAGTGAAGCTTTTTGTAAAGGGAACGTCTCGGGTTACTTAAGTGTAACCCTTGTTCCCTGAAAAAAGCGGAACGAGATGCTGCGCTTCACTGCCGCACTGGGATTCCCCAGGACTGCTCTTCAGACAATATACCTGACGATGCTTCTATGACGCATCTATTTATAGCCCTGCCCCAGGTGCATCCAATGATTACACCGGCAGAGGCTATAAATTCCGGTCAATGTTCATTGAAGTGTTACACACATTCACAGCTGGTCACACATAAAAGATGTTCCCAAAGCGCTGTTCTCAGTGCAGCATCTCATTCCACTTTTTTCAGGGAACAAGGGTTACACTTAAGTAACCCGAGACATTTTGATATCTGTGACACACAGCAATAGAATTTCTGAAGGATCGTCACACAGTTCTTTTCCATAAAACAATATTTAATAGTGAGCAGGCCCTGTCAAGCATTAAAAAGCACATCATATGTCTATAGTCAGGCTTGGGGGTTAATATATTACTTGTTATGGCATTAGGTAGTCAGGATACAAAATAGGTAACTGTTATGTTACAGTTACACAAAAAAAACATTATAATCAGATTACAGTTACATTTAAAAAAATGGGAATACTGTCAAGGATTATGAGTCTTAATTTCTGACAAAAGAAATAGTGAATTTTCCTGACATAAAGCGACACAGACAGCTGTTGTTTAGAGTGACAGGTGGTTTAAATGCATGTTCTCCTCGGGTTCTCTCTCATGACTCCCTTGAGTCAGGAGCACCTCCTACTGTTGTATGTGCAAATAACACCTGTCTCACATCAGCACTCTGCTCTAGAAGCAAACAGCTGCTTCTTCGCAATGGCAATGGAAGAACATGCATTGTTTTCTTGGAAATTTCGACAGTATTCGCACTTTAAAAGAGAAAAAAGAAACAAAATTAAAGTTCAGTGGAATTTATGCCTCCAGCTGTGAAGATGCTCTCACTTAGCCAAGGACCTGAGAATTTGAAGTTAATGAGAGCCACACAGAAATCAAATAAGCTATGCAAGCTAAAATGAATAATTATTAAAATGTATTAAAATGACATTTAAAATGATGACATCACCATTTGGCTGTCGCAGGAATAGCTGCCAATACTGACATGATTTGCACATTTTGTTGGTATTGCATAGAAATCCCCTGGTTTGCATGGTTGTAAATGCGAACTATACTATTCTAGCCTGTATGTTGTTCCATTCCAGATTGAAGCTGAAAAAATGACCCCTCCCCCCAGGTGAACGGTACTTAAACCTTAAACATTTAAGAAAAGTTTTTTTTTTTTTTAATACTACAACAACAATACAAAATTCAACTGGAAAAAATTCCCCTGGAAAACCTGCTATGACTGTCTCTCCTTTTTCACCTCTCATGATTTTGCATCCCTGATCATTATTAACAAATCCAAATTTACACACAAATACCAAGTAATTGAAAATGTGTTTTAAGTTCTTAGGAAAGAACAGAACTTAAAGAAAGAATTTATTTAATTTTGATCAATTATTGTTGAGAACGTCTCGGGTTACATGTGTAACCCTTGTTCCCTGAAAAAAGCGGAACGAGATGCTGCGCTGCTAAGCGCTATGGGGAACAATCTTATTGTGAGCTGCTCTGAACATGTGTGTAACACGTCAATGAAAATTGACCGGAATTTATAGCCTCGGTTGGTGAGATCATTGGACGCACCTGTGGCCAGGCTATAAATAGGAGGCGTCACCAGAGTGTCGTCAGATATTTTTCTGAAGAGCGGTCCTGGGACGTCCCAGTGCAGCAAAAGAAGCGCAGCATCTCGTTCCGCTTTTTTCAGGGAACAAGGGTTACACATGTAACCCGAGATGTTCCCTTTACAAAAAGCTTCACTATGATGCTGCGCTGCTAGCGCTATGGGGAACGAAATACCCACGCCGCCGCACTGGGGCTGTCCGGACCCCTGACCGTTGTGAAGTGTTCGCACAAAACGAGAGAGGTCCCAGACATGAGCTTGAGATGTCGACTCAAGGGCATAAAAGCCCAGAGTAGCAAAAACATCTAACACCATAAAATCCGAAGAATGTGTGCGGAAAGGACTAGCCTGCCGTATCACAAACCTGTTCAGACATGAGCTTGAGATGTCGACTCAAGGACATAAGAGTCCGGAGTAGCGAAGCATCTAGCCCACAAAGTCAGAAATGAGTTTGAGAAGCCGACCCAAGGACATAAGAGTCCGGGGTAATCTAACTCATAAGTTCGTACCATGAACTTGGATTTGGCATGAGCCTGAGATGTTGACCCAAGGACATAAGAGTCCGGGGTAGCAGAACATCCAGCCCATGAAGAAAATTGTAGAATGTGCGTGGAGAGGACCAGCCCGCCGCGTCACAAACTTGTTCCGGCATGAGTTTGAGATGTCGACTCAAGGACGTAAGAGCCCGGAGTAGCATGAACATCCAAACTATGGAATCTAATGAATGTGTGCGGAGAGGACCAGCCTGCCGCATCACAAACTTGCTTAGACATCAGCGTAGATGTCGACCCAAGGGCATAAGAGCCCGGGGTAGCAGGAACATCTAGCCAAACCATAGATCCTGAAGAATGTGTGCGGAGAGGACCAGCCTGCCGCATCACAAACTTTCTTAGACATGAGCATAGATGTCGACTCAGGGGCGTAAGAGCCCGGAGTAGCATGAACATCCAAACCATAGATCCTGAAGAATGTGTGCGGAGAGGACCAGCCTGCCGCATCACAAACTTGCTTAGACATGAGCGTAGATGTCAACCCAAGGGCATAAGAGCCCGGGGTAGCATGAACACCTAGAAACGTGATCATGAAACCAGATGAATGTGTGCAGAGAGGACCAGCCTGCCGCATCACAAACTTGCTGCAGAGAGAGACCTCTAGCCAAGGCTTTAGAGGAGGACAGCCCTCTGGTAGAGTGCGCCCTAAAACCTACTGGCGAAGCTTGACCGCACGCCTCGTAGGCCGGGGCAAAAATGTACCTCACCCAAAGTGACATAGTCTGCCAGGAAGTGACCGCCCCCCGGTCATGGCTTCCAAGTGAAGAATTGCTGCCCTGACTTTATGCCACTAGCAAAAGCGGTGGACATAAGTCTGAAGGGTACAGACTGGACAAAGTCTGAGAAGTCTTGGCTGCTCCGGCGTTACAAATGGCAGGGAGCAGAAGGCTTAGAAAATAACCGGCCAAGGGTCGCTAAAGGCACCTTGGGCAGGTAGTTAGGGTGAGGGTGCAAATAATGCTTTTGGTCATTCTGGGGCAAACTCTAAACAGGCCGGCAAAAGAGACAGAGCCTGTAGGTACCCAAGTCTCCTTAGAGACATAATTGCCATAAGAAAAACCATCTTGAGAGTCAGAAGTCTACCAAACGCTGACTCTAGAGGTCTAAAAAGGGGGTCTTACCCTGTGAAGAGGTCCTAGCAAGGACGCCTCTTAGGGGGCACCCCGCCCACCAAGGCGTGGCAAACCACAGTGGAAGCCACATAGAACCTGGCAGTGGCGAGGCAAGTGCCCGCTGACAGTTCTTTCTACAGAAAATCCAGAACTGAAGCAAACTGGCAGTTAGCTGGTTCTGTAATATGAACTTGGTGGGGGGGGGGGGGGGGAACTGGGCGACTCGGGGAGAAGTAGAGGAGACATTGCGCTATCAAAAGAGGCGAAGAGGTCCTCTTCTGCCCTGTAAAATCTACCCAGATCAGTTCCAAGTGGAGGGAGCCCTAGCACTTGAAATGTTCTTGATAACCTCAAAAGAAAGCCCTGTGAACCTCAGTTGGTACCCTTAGGGGCCAAGCATGAAAGGTTTCACAATTCGGACCAGTGATGAGAAGGTCCTTCCTGTTCGGAATCACCCAAGGCGAGCCGTCAAGGAGAGATATTCGAGAAACATATCCTGTTCGGCCAGCGCAGCGCCATTAGAAGGAGGCAAGACCCTTGCTGGCGAACCTTACCAAGACTCCCGGGAGCAGAAAAACCGGGGGACAAAAACGCATACAGACGTATTCAGGGACATGTAAGTGCCTTTAAGCCCAGACCCAAGGGGGCTGGGTGACTTAGGGAGAAGTAGAGGAGACATTGCGCTATCATAGAGGCGAAGAGGTCCTCTTCTGCCCTAGATTTGTAAATCTGCTCCCACACACACACGGGCATCCAGGGACGAAACTGTCCTGAGCTGCCCTGGGCCCCAAGGAGGAACTAACGTGCCAGAAATTCAGCTGACATGAACATGGATCCCCCCGATGGTTTATGTAAGAGGCTACCACTGTATTGCCCACCCTCACCAAGACATGGCAGCCTCAGGAGGAAGTATTTCAGGGCCAGAAATACGGCCATCAGCTCGAGACAGTTACTGTGACAACCGAACTGATGACCCTCCTATCCCTTTAAGCCGGACGACTACTCAAGGCCGCTACCCAGCCCGTCAGGGAGGCGTCTGTCGTTAGCAGCCTGCGACGACAAGATGCACCTAGAGTGGGACCCAAGGTAAGAACCAGGGTCTGAACCACATAGAAAGGGAAAGAAGCACGTGGTGCGTTACCCTTATTTGCCTGAGGGGACTGGCCCTTGGATGAAACCCCCTGGCTTTTAGCCACAGCTGAAACGGTCTCATATGGAGAAGGCCCAAAGGAATCACCGTGGACGCAGACGCCATGAGACCTAATATTCGTTGATACTGAAGAACAGTGCAACCCTGACCTAGCCTGAGATTGCTCAGGGAGTTCTAAATGGAGATGACACGAGCGGGAGACAACTGTGCCTGCATCGTGATCGAATTCCATATGACCCCTAAATAGGAAATTTCCTGGGTCGGGGAAAGAACGCTCTTTTTGGCGTTGAGTCTCAGACCCAGAGAACCTAGAAGAGCCAAGACGATATCCCTGTGCCAAACTGCCAGTTTTTGAGACTGGGCTAGAATCAGCCAGTCGTCTAGATAATTCAGAATGCGGATGCCCTGGAGTCGCAAAGGAGCCAGTGCTGCATCCATGCATTTCGTGAATGTGCGGGGTGATAGGGCTAGGCCGAATGGAAGGACCCGATACTGGAAGGCTTCGTCCCCGAAAGCGAACCTCAGGAACTTCCTGTGCTGTGGCAGAATTCCAATATGAAAATATGCGTCCATGAGGTCGATCGTGACCAGCCAATCGTGACGTTGGAACTGAGACACGACGGACTTGACTGTTAGCATCTTGAACTTGAGCGTCTTGACCGAGCGATTCAAGCCACGAATATCTAAGATCGGACGCAACCCCCCCCCTTCTTGGGGACCAGGAAGTATCTGCTGTAATAGCCTGACTCTTTCTCTGGAAGGGGAACATGTTCTATGGCCCCTTTTTCCAAGAGATTTTGCAGTTCTACCCGAAGTAGACACGCCTGTTCCGGTCTTACGGTAGTGGAAACCACGCCATTGAAGCTCGGAGGGCGGCAAGCGAACTGAATTCTGTAGCCTTTTTCTACTGTTTTTAGAACCCACATAGAAATACCTGGCAGAAGTTTCCACGCTGCCAGGTTCTCTGAGATGGGAACTAATTTCAACACTTCCTGTCGAGGGGGTGTCGAATGTTCCGTGTCCTGGATTAAGGCAGGGAGCAATGGTACACTCAACATCTTGTTGGAAACCCCTGTCACCCGAAACACCAAGGGTGGCGGGAGTGAAGAGGTTTCGTGAGGGTATCGGGAGGGCCGAAGTGAATGATACACGCGCCCCGTCCCGAAGGGAACTACCCTCACAGGGCTGGATACAAGACCGTCAGGGCTTCTTTCTCTTAGAAATACCAGCCCTGAGGTCTTGTTTGGGAGGCTGCTGAGGGCGACGAGCCTGTCCCCAATCTTTGCGAGGGGGAGCACGACTTGCCAAGCTTTGCTTTTGAGCCTCCCTCCTAACGGAATCAGGGCGAGACTGGGTGGCCGACGGCCTCGCCCCCTGAGTGCGGCGAGGAAGAAACTGCCCAAAGGCTTCCTCATGGCTTTTCGCCTCCTGGAATCTGGAGATAACCGTATTCATGGCGTCTCCAAAGAGACCAGAAGGCGAAATTGGGGCATCAAGGAGGAAAACTCTGTCCTTATCCTTGATGCCGGATAGGTTAAGCCATAAATGCCAAATCCGTAGCTCAACGAAGTTCTGAAAAAGCTTCGTCGTCGAGGTCTTTTCCTGCACTCAGTTCCTTTAGCAGGTCAGCCTGGTACGCCTGTAACACAGCCATGGTGTGCAGCGCAGCACCAGCCTGACCCGCCGCTTGATAAGCTCTCCCGACCAGCATGGAGGTAACCCTGCATGGCTTAGAGGGGAGAGCAGATTTTTTAAGGGACGATGCCGAACCCGGCAAGAGATAACCCGCAAGTGTCTCTTCGACTGGTGGCATCTTTGAATATCCTCGCGCCTCAGCGCCCACAATAGTCGAATACACTGACGTCGAGGGCACGTGAATGCGTGAGGTATAAGGTTTCTTCCACGAACGAGAAAGCTCGTCGTGGAGATCATCAAAGAAGGGAAGGGACTGATGAGGCGTTCCCTTCCCCTGGTCACCAGACAGAAATCTGTCCTCTAACTTGGAGCGCTTGGGGGGATCTTGGTCGCATGGCCAGTCCAATTGAAGTCTGGCCACCGCGCGAGTAACCACATCGAGCAACTCCTCCGAAGATTTTGAATCGCGATTGGAGTGCTCGGATGTGGTTAACTCAGAATCTGTACCAAGGGAATGGAGGTCCCCCTCGCGAACTGAAGAGGCGCCGAAGCACGCTTCAAGATCACGAGAAGGACCAGCAGGATCTGGGGAGAGAGCGAGCGAAAGGGACGGACCCGTCTCTCGCTCCTCAGCCAGATCCATGCGAGAGCCCCACGAACGAAATGTGGGTGCTGGCTCTCGGAAGTAAGCAAGGCGAGCGCGAAGCATCCCGACCGAAAGTAGGTCACAATGCGCGCACCCGCCCTGCCTCAACGCGAGAGCAGCGTGCTCTTCCCCCAAGCAGACAAAGCAAAATTGATGCGTGTCCTTGTCAGTCATAGAGCGTTGACAAGGAAACACGCATTGTTTGCCCTGATTCTCCGCCATTTTCTTTCCCCCTTTTTATATATATATATATATATATATATATAGAGAGAGAGAAAGAAAGGAAAGGAAAGTTCTCTTTTTTTCAAAAAGACTTAGATTTTAACAAATTTCTAACAAAGAGTTTTGTGAAAACACACAGAGAGAAAGCTCTGAAGAAAAATGTCTGACGACACTCTGGTGACGCCTCCTATTAATAGCCTGGCCACAGGTGCATCCAATGATCTCACCAACCGAGGCTATAAATTCCGGTCAATTTTCATTGACGTGTTACACACATGTTCAGAGCAGCTCACAATAAGATTGTTCCCCATAGCGCTTAGCAGCGCAGCATCATAGTGAAGCTTTTTGTAAAGGGAACTGTATGTTATCTGGTGATGTTTCTCTTTGGATCACTAGCAAGCAGAGGAGAAACACTCTCCAGCATTTAATTATGACAATAACAATGATGATGATGATAACATGTGATCTACATATTGTATACAGTCTGAAGTTAATGAATAGTGAAAATTACACTTGCCTATACACACTAATTGCAATACATGGTCAGATTTAGTTGTATTTAATGTAAACTTTAATGTCAGATTTAATGTAAACCAAGACATAATTCAGTGCATCTGTTCTTATTATATTTGCTTTATGAGAAATTTTATTTTTCTGTAGCAGACAGACCTCACTCAGAAATCAGAACTCACCTGATTTCCTTAAATATACTGAGTTGTTCTACATTTTTTGTTTTCTTTGTAGGGTGCAGTGTCCATGTTTCTTTTCCTTAGATATAATAACAGCTACAACAGTACTCATAATATTACTCAAATATGGTCTGTTTGCATTCTTTTCATAATTTAAAGTTTTAAATATCATATTGATTTGATGTTGACTTAAGTTACATATGTGCCCTTGTGGTAATCAAAAAGTAACAAAAAGTAATATGATAGCATTACTTTCATATTGCTGTAATTTGATTATTTTACTGATTGCATTATTGTCAAGTAATCAGTAATATTTAACTGATTACATTCAAAAGTAACCCTCCCAACCCTGACCATAGTAATGGTCTATATCATTGATGCACATAAATCAGAGTGTTCTGAAGCCATATAATAGCTTTGTGTGAAGAACAAACTGTCAATATATGAATCTGAACACAAATGCATAAATGGATAATTCATTTTTTTTATTATTATCAGCCCTAATTATCAATGAACAATGATTTAAATTTTGGTCTCATATAATTTTTTTCTCATAGAAAGCTATTGTATGGCTTGAGAACATTTTGAATGTATTGTTCAAATTGCATGGACTACATTTTTTTTTGTTTAACTTGGCAGATATCATTAGAGTGGGGAAAAGTATTGCATATAGATTATTTAAGTTATCTCATTTTGAACAAAAATTACAGCATACAGCTTTAATGACATGTGAGGGTAAAGACACAATTGAAATATTTAAAACAAGGAAGAGGAATATGATCCTGTAAGGCCTGAATTTTTGAGGATTAACAAACATAGGCTAATTAGTCTAGGCATAGGCCTATTTAATTCAATTAATTTGAAGCCAGTATTACTTTATAGTGCATCCTTTGAATTAACAACTTGCAAACTCATTGCACAGGTTCCAAGATCCCCAACCTGCCCTTTACGGGGGGAAATAAGGTGGAATGCACTATACTAGCCACTTTGCTATCTGAAATCTTGGGCCATAGATGAAGTGTGTGTGCACATTTATGTTCACCACTAAAGGACACTCAAAACTGTTCTAAACTCTTATCATTTAACCACCCTCCCCCTTCTTCCAGCAGGGGATTTTTCTAAGTTTCTGCTGAAAAGGGCAAACTTGGTAATGAGACAGCAAGCATTTTAATATTTATGAAGGGATGGAGGCATAGCCTACTGGTAATGCCAATATAACTGAACTTTTTTCATATTGAGTCCCTTGCCCTCGATAGTCTTTGTGACTTTATCATTCAACTACTGATAAAATGGCCATTTAGCTTATCACATTTCTTTTTTTTTTTTTGCTGCCTGGCAGAACAAATTGCAAATAGTTAACACAGGTATTTGTATTACAAGTATCTGAAATCTGAGATTACTTTGGTAAGAATGTGTAAAGCCATGTATTAAGCTAAATTTTAATTAACAGAATTTCCATTTTAATAAACCCTTTGAAATCACACCTCACATAAGACCGTATAAGAGACCAAATATGACAAACATCAAAGGCTTCATGTAAATTAATCTGATCTAAAAACTGAGAGATGTGACGCAACAGCCACATCTTAAATCCATCTGACGTTTAAGTACAGTACATTGACCAACAATCACAATATTATGTAGACAGAAAGCAAGAATTCATTCTGTGTGAACAACCCTTGGTCTACCTTGCAAACTATATTGGACTGCACCACAATAATATGATGTCTTTTAATTATCTTTAATGATCATCTTGGTCTAATCTCAACAAATATTAATGCATGAGAATTATTTGATTAACCAGCATATAACATAATTAATTCAAGTAAAATTTTTAATGCATTGACAGCCCTATTTTGCAAAAAAAATAAATATTCTGTTTTGTTTTCCATTTTTAACATCCTGAAAACTAGTCACATTTACTTGAAAAGCTAAATTACAACATATATTAATCTTTTTTTTTTTTTTTTTTTTTTGCAGTTTAGTCATTACATAAACACATTCAGAATTTGCAAATTCTAAAATGACACGCCCCTCTGCTGTAGCTGAATTCGAGGCTTGATTCACTAAAATAATTAAAGCAATCCTAATTTGCTTGGAAGAACAAAATTTGTCAACAGTGATGTTTGTACTCTGTGCCTACTCATTCCATGCACATTTTTGTGCTAGGCCGTGTCCAGTTTTGTGGCATATATTTGAACTAGCAATTTTCAATGAAAATTCACACTTATAAAATGCATTACGCTTACATTTCTGTTGACTAAAACTGGCTGAAAATTGGGTGACCTCGATTTGGGGGCATTGCAATATACTGGTTTCTTGAGGCTGCAAAGCTGTTTTAGCAAAGCTGTTATTTCTGATCACGTTTTAGAGCCAGTTTCAAAAAACTTGGCAAAAATTTGAAGGCCAAACATTGACATAGTCAAACTTTGTGCTTGTTGGAGACCTTCTTTCCACTGAAAGGCAAATTGGTGTGAAAAGGAAATAAATGGAAAATAATAAAGTTTGAAAGAAGCTATAAATCAAGTTAAAACATTCAATTTCAGCTGTTGTCACTCTGGAGGAAATGTATTCACCAACTATAAATTGCACTTATAGGGCTGATTTTGCACGCGTTGTCTGCATTGTTTTAGGACCAGATTCACTAAGTAATTATGCAAATCAAGTAATGGTGCAAGCACACCCAAAAATGTAGCCTCATTCTAAATGGAGTCTGCACTGTGTAATAGAGTGGTTTAGTAACCACCAAATGCACAACATAACTTTGGGTGTTTAATGCCTGGGTATGGCATCTTTTGAGTTAAGGTCTCTTTCCTATAGCATGCATTGACCTCGAGGCCCTTTTAATATCTCAAAAAACATAGTTAACAAGTATTAAGTTGATGATTCATGACTTTTCCTGATCCAATGAGAATTGATTATGAATAAAACTTAAACTTGATAACTTGCATCAAACTGTCAGGTGTGGTTTAAGGAAGGACACAAATGCAGAGGGAATGAAAATTAAAACGGATTTATTGAAACTCAAATTAATGTAATAATAAACTGATGACTGAAATCTCGGTCCTGGTTGCAGAGAGGTGAGTGACGATGATGGCAGTGATGAACTGAGACATCCGGAGGAGGATTGGTGGTGAGGATGATAACAGCAAGGAGGTGAGTAATCCACAGGGTAGTGATGGCTGTGATAAGCTAAAACACCTGGGCGAGGAGTGGCGGAGAGGATGACAATGTAACGAGGTGAGCAATCCATAGTGCAGTAACAGTTCAGAGCAAATGTACCTACGACAAATCCAACAGGTGAAAGCAGGAGTGTTAACCACCGAATTCACAATGGAAAATACTGAGAGAAAACAAAATGAAAACAGACCGAAAGGAAGGCAAGAATGCACATGAAAAACAAATGGAAATGTCTGGGGTTACTTAATTGTAACCCTGTTCCCTGATAAAAGCGGAACGAGATGCTGCGCTGATTTAGCACTGTTAGGAATATTATGGATCTAGTCGTGATCCCCGATTCCCCGGTCCCGACTTTCTATGTCTGTGCCCAGTCAGGTGCAGTCATGAGTCTGAGTCTCTGTAGACTTCGCAAAGGAAGTAGAAAGAACAACACCACACAGTTGGTCTGTATCCAATCTACTCAACTTTATTGTAGGAAGCATGTGATTTATATATTCTTCATGAGACAATAAACAGCCAATAATAAAGCGACAGCAATCTTATGATCAAGGGGGGAAAAGCGGGCATCCTGGAGGGGATGCAAAACAAGGCCATATACGGAGGCCTTTAGATGTTCAGTTACTTGTCCACGTGTTTACCCCACGAGGTCAAGTATGATCTATTCAACTTACAAAAATTAGCATGTATTGTGAAGTGTGGAACATTATACTCACACATACAGAAAAGGCACGAAACATTTACACACTAATATACAGAGCAGAACATCATGTACATTTCATGTTTCTTACAAGCACTTTGGGAACAAATTTAGGTGTGACCAGCTGTTAATATGTGTGCAACACATCAATGAAATTTATCAGAATTTATAGCCTCTGCTGGTGATATCATTGGATGCACCTGTAGCAGGGCTATAAATAGATGCGTCGCAGGTGCATCGTCAGGTATTTTGTCTGAAGAGCAGTCCTGGTGCATCCCAGTGCGGCAATGAAGTGCAGCATCTCATTCCGCTTTTATCAGAGAACAGGGGTTATAGTTACGTAACCCAAGACATTCCCTGTCAAAAAGCTACAATTTGATGCTGCGCTGATTTAGCGCTTTGGGAACGAGAATACCCACGCCACCGCACTGTAAATGTCCGGAACCCTTACGGTTGTGTAGTTGTGCTCACAAGAGCACGAGAGGTCTCAGACATGACCTTGTGATGTTGACTCAAGGATAGTCGCATGAACATCCAAAATAAAAAATCTTATGAATGTGTGCGGAGAGGACCAGCCTGCTGCATCACAAACATGCTGCAGAGGGACACCTCTAGCCAAGGCTTTAGAGGAGGCGTTTATTTATAGCCCTGCTTCAGGTGCATCCAATGATGTCAGCAGCAGAGGCTATACATTCTGGTCAATTTCATTGACGTTTCACACACATATTCACAGCTGGTCACACCTAAAATTGTTCCCAAAGCGCTAAATCAGCGCAGCATCAAAATGTAGCTTTTTGACAGGGAACAATCAGGTGTCTAGATGAGGCACGAGAGAGAAATAAATACTCAGCGGTAATGACACACAGGTGGAGTACCTTGTGAACGGCACAAACGAGCATCTCCAAGGAAACACTTTTTGCTCCACTCCCACGGCAAAGTCAAGTCAACCTTTATTTATAGAGCACATTTCAAAACAACAGAAGTTGTTCCAAAGTCTTTACAGATAAAAAAATAATAATAATTTAAATATAAAACATAATAAAATAAATAAAAACATTTTAAAAACAACAATTTATTTATCCATTTCAAATTATTCAATGATCTATACAAAAGCTTTTTAAAGATGATTTAAAAATGGCTAATGATGAAGCTGACCTCACATGGAAAGGGAGACTGTTCCAGAGATTTGGACCTATCACAGAAAAGGCACGGTCACCCTTAGATCTACAGCTACAATGAGGAACCCTTAATGAAAGTTGATTAGAAGACCTGAGCACTCTGGTGGGAGAGTAAGGGTGTAGAAAATCCACTGATATATTTGGGTGCGAGACCTTGTAGACATAAATCAGAATTTAAAGATTTACCCTGAATTTCACTGAAAGCCAGTGTAAAGATGCTAAAACCGGGGAAACGTGATCCCTCAATCTTAACCCTGTTAAAATCCTAGCTGCCATGTTTTGAACTAGCTGTAGGCGGGATAACACAGCTTGGGGCAGACCAATGTACAATGAGTTGCAATGGTCTAACCTTGATGTAATACGTGAGTGGATCACAATTTCCAAGTCTTTATGGGAAAGAAAATATTTTATTTTAGTGATAGATCTCAGGTGAAAAAGCTACACTTGACAACAGCACTGATCTGCTTATTGAAAAGTAATGAGGAGTCTAGACTCCTCACATGATCTTGTACATTCAACGACAGAGGGCCTAACTGTGCAACCAGGCCAGGTAAAGGAGGCCATGGAGGAACCAAAAATCAGAACTTCAGATTTGCTTTCATTTAATTATAAGATATTGTTTGCCAGCCAAAGTTTAATATCTTTGAAGCAATTTAGGGCATTCTCAGATGAACAATCCTTGTCTACACTCACTGGAAAATAAAATTGGGCATCATCAGCATGACAGTGATAAGATATGCTGTACTTCTGAAAAATAGATCTCAGAGGAAGCATATACAGTGAAAGTAACAAGGGTCCTAAAATCGACCCTTGAGGGACACCACATTGTAATTGAACTGATGTAGAAGAAAAAATACCTAAGTTAACAGAGAATGTCCTATCTTATAGATAGGAAAAAAAAAACTCTAGAGGGCCATACCCTGGATTCGAACCATACATTCTAGATGACTGAGAAGAACATTATGGTCGATAGTGTCAAACGTGGCACTGATATCTAATAAAACTAAGACTGTTGAGAAAAACAAAATTAGTGACCTTCAACAATGCAGATTCAGTGGTGTGCAAGGGTCTGAAACCAGACTGAAATGTATCTATAATATTAGATGTATTTAGATAGAAGTAGAGCTTCGAATAAACAACTCTCTCCAAAATCTTGGAAATAAAAGGCAGTTTGGAGATTGGTCTGTAATTGTGTATTGCCGGATCCAAAACATTTTTTTTTTACAAAGGATGTAGAATTGCGTGTTTAAAAGTACTTGGAATAACTCCACTTGCTAATGAGCTGTTAATTATAGCTGTCACATTGGAACTGACAGTCAAGAAAACTTCTTTAAGAAGGTATCCAGCTTGTAACTGGAACACTTTATCTTGGAGACTACATCTGCTAACTGTGCTGATGAAACTGGTTCAAAATGAGCCAGGAAGCTGGACAGGGATGCAATTAGAGGTTGATCAAATTGTGAAGGTACAATCACACCTTTAGTCTGCTCAATTTTATGAGTAAAGAAGTTTAAAAATGTTTCACATTTATCTTGGGTGGTGTCCAGAAAAGAATTTTTATTTGAGTTTATAACAGAATCAATGGTTTTGAACAATACTTTTGGTCTGTTTGCATTATCAGAGATTAATGTAGAGAAAAACTTGGCTTTTGCTTCCTTTACAGCTCTCTGATAGTTTGTTAAACACTCCTTTCAAATATCATAAGAAACCTGAACCTTGCCTCTTTTCCACTTGTGCTCAGCTTTTCTGCACACTTGTCTGAGAGTGCTGGTGATGTCATTTAACTAAGGCTGTGAAACACCCTTAATTCTCCTTGGCTTGACATTATCAAGTGTAAAAGTACCAGATTTATTAACATTTTCAACCTATGATTTAGTGGCGAGTCCAGCTAAGACATCATCTGTGAAATGTTAGATACAATTCTGAAAAAAGATTGGCAGTAGACGAGTTAATGGACTGGGAGTGACTTAAGGGCTGAGAAAAAGTAGGGAGAGAACACGTAGAGACAGACTAAAACATAATTGAATAATTGTCAGAAATGCCAATATCTAAGACCTCTAAGTTGAATACAGAAAGACCATAAGACAAAACAAGATCTAATGTATGACCCATATTGTGAGTCGGACCAGTGACATGTCATACAAAATTTAAAGACTCAGTGAGGGAGATAAATTCATTTACCAGAGGTTTTGATGGACAGCATACATGAATATTAAAATCCCCAAGAATCAGGAGTCTATCACCACGAGACACCAGTCCAGAGAGAAAGTCCGAAAATTGTAGGATGAAGTTTTAAATCTGGAAGGTCTGTACACAAGTGCACCGAAAGCAGGGCCTAATATGTCAATCTTTAATAGTTGGAGCTCAGAACTGGAATACATGTCCATAGGTAGTGTTCTGCATTTAAAAGAGTTTCTAAAAACAGAGGCAATGCCACCTCCTCGTCCTGAAGTCCGTGGGTAATTTAAAAAGTCACAGGCTGGTGATGTTAGATCCCCCAAGGCCATTTGTTTTCAGGATTCAACTAGGTCTCAGTGATGAATAAACAGTTCAATGACCGTAATATAAAAAAGTCATTCAGAATGAAAGACTTGTTTGATATTGAACGTGCATTAATGAGGCCCATCTTAATAGTGGGGACATCTGTGTTTTGCAGTGAAATAAAAGATATGCGTTTCAGCAAGCTGAGATCATCAAAATTAACACCCCACTTCACATCACTTGAACCAGATGGAGGGCATCAGCATGTAGACCAGATGGCCGGTATGTGGTGGTTGTCAAAGTAATCTGCTGGGATGTTGCCATGACCCTCAATGGACATACTGGGGGCAACACGCAATTCCAAGTGCAGCCCAATAGTTATATACTCCGTCTGACAGGTGGTCCGAGGAATTCAAATGCTGTAAATCTAGAGATAAGTAGATTAAAACCATATTGGATACAAGTCATTTATCCTCATGTTCTCCACAAATGTTCAGGGTTGGAGTGGGGCGCCACTCATCCAGCCACGTCCCGACCCTGTCTCGAAAGGCTCTCCTTGCCGGGCCCTTGTGGGCCTGCTATCCCGGGCCAATTGGAGTCACACAGCTCTGCGTTATCTTTACGTTTAGGGGGCTTTCTGACTTAGAGGCGTTCAGTCATAATCCCACAAATGGTAGCTTTGCACCAATGGCTCCTCAGCCAAGCGCATGCACCAAATGTCTGAACCTGCGGATCCTCTCGTACTGAGTTTGACCCAGTCAAACTCCCAAGCTGCCACTGTCCCCGGGGCAGGTTACGAGGGGCACCAGGCACTTGATGCCAGAAGAGAGTGCCCAACGGGGGCTCGCCTCCCTGCCTCACCGGTTAAGTGAGGAAATGATAAGAAGGCAAACGAAAACACACAGGCACACAAAAGGAACCAGGAGATAAGCCTGAACCATGACACAAACGTCCTCCATGAAAATGACACAATACTTATGTTTGCACATTCAGAAACTGCTTCATATTGTATGGCACTTTAAATTTACATTTACATTTAGTAATGTAGCAGATGCTTTTATCCAAACTGACTTATAAATGAGTAACTTAGCAAGCAATCAGTCATCCAAAAGTCAAGTGGCTGGAATAGTAGAAAAGGTATCGTAGAAGAAAGAGACATAATTTGTTTTTTGTCCTGATTGTTAAATATTAGGTAAACGCATTAGTGCGGATTGGCTAAATTCTCTCAGAACAGATGTACTGTAAGATTATATAGGCAGAAGAATTCCAGCAACATGATCTGAGTCTAGGAAAAACCCAGCCTTTCAGTTTGGAATGTTTCAACGTCATAAATTACAGGCCTTCAGCTGGAACCCCCACACAGTGTTAAACCAGGCTGTTCTGTGTAAGGTTACAAGGACCTTGCTAGATAATGCTGAAAATCGCTTTGAACTGTGGTAACGTTTGTACCTGATGTAAGGAGTCAAAGCTCATATAAGGGGAATAGTATAATCAATAATTCATAATCAATAACTGATCATACGGGTAATGAGTTATCACCTACAGTTTTAAATTATCCCTAAAAGGGAATACGTTGCCAAGGTCCTTATATGGGCCACTAAACGCAACAGATTGCACTGTTACACATATAGGCAGGCAAAAATAGAGCAATTGTATATATCAACATTCAATCACAACGGATTCTAATTAAACATTAATATATCAATTGTCTAGAATCGTTCGATTCTCGAGATAACTCCTAAGGGGATTAATTTGTCATCTAATAGTCTGCTCGCCAGCGAACTGACCGTAAAATCTTTATTAACCCTTAAGAAATTATTTGTATAACTTAGAAAGGCAGACTATTTCTCTTGGCCACGAAAAACAGCTTCCCTTTTCTAAACATTTTCTACTATTTAAAGTATCAACAGTTTTAGAGCTTGTAGCTTAAAGATCGAACATCTCAGGGTCCTCGAAATTATGAGCAGATAGGCAGAGTCAATCAATGAATATAGTATTTAATACAGGAAAACTACGTATATATCGGTGACTACAGTTACATGGAATAAATGTATTTACAAACACAATAAACCACAAACTGAAAGTGAAAGCTTAAAAAAGGTGATAGAAAGAGGGAGTGAGAAAACAGTTATGGCAAAAACACAGACAATGGAACCTTAAACGAGAGACACCGAGGAATCACAAATCACCCTTTTGGGGCGAACAACCGTAACAGCATTTAGATCTCGAGAGGGAATAAAATACTTGCATATAGCTCTCTTGTGTTGAATGTGTGTGCGTGTCGGTCCTCTTTGGTTCCTTTCTGGGGCGAACGAAGTCGCAGCAAGTTTAAAGGTCCCTTAGATGACGTTACCACAGAGATAATTCAGACTAAGTTCTTTTCACTCGTCGGTGGAAATAAACACGGAGAATTATCTAAGAATGAAAACAAAAACTAACTAGAACAAACAAAAGAAAAAGACAAACTAAAGAGAAGGTGATGACCCAGTCGAAAGACAAGGAAAACCTTAAGGAAACCTTAAGGAAAACCTAATCCACGCCTCTCTGAAGCAAACTGTCCAATCGTTCAGAAAATCTTGAGCAGGAAAGTTTCTTTGTCTTGTCAGGCCGATTCATCTGCATAAGTTATGGCCGTGGCCGAAATTCGTCATTTTTCCTCCGAAGATGATTAAACATAGCAAGACACATTTTATCATAACCTAATACATATATCTGGCTCAGTCAGACAAAGAGGAGTACAAAGACATCAAGCATGACATGTAACAATGATAGGAATTCAAGTTTTCATCTCAATGCGTAATTACAAGTATTTATAATTCACTTGATACTACGATCACATCATAGATATTCCAATAGTACACGGGCAAACAGACAAACGTAAAAACATATCAAATATATCTCAGTAAAGTCTTTAAATGAGGAAATTCCTGAAAAGTTCTTATGTGTGTGTGTGTGTGTGTGTGTGTGTGTGTGTGGGTATGTGTGTGTCTTGGAGAGGTCTCTTACTCTCCCTTCCTAGACCTGGGAGGGTAAGATTAGGATCTCTTTGAAGCTCGCAATGGCAGGGAAAGATCTGGTGGGTGTTGTCTGTTCACACTCAAGGTGTCATAGAAGTTGTCATCGAACCATCTATTGCAGACTGGCTGGAGCCTAAGGCTTAATTTACCTCCATGAGTTCAGAGGCCAAAAGCTCTTTGGGTTTTAGCAAGAATGTGCATTACATGATTCATTGATACGCTACACTGACAAACTAATCATTATAGACTCATGGACCTCTTTAAAATGTGTGTAGCAATGTGCAATAACCTATAATTGATAAATATAATCTTTCATTTTGTATGATTCATCTCATTCTACTAAGAATGTTAACTATAAGGCTTAACTTGATAAAATCCATGTCATATAACCCATAAATTAACCAGTATTATTTTGTAACCAGGGATTTTCATGTTTTGTTACTTACACGTATAACATTCATGAAAAAAATTTCATGTTTAGTATGTAAGCGTTCGTCAGCATATGCAGAGATAGCTGATGACAACGAATATCATGTCTCTTGTACGATTCTCAAGATATAAAAGCTCATGATTAAAAATGCACTATTTTTGAACGGAAGATTTTTAAGACTCTGGAACAAAGGACCATAAATCAACTGTCGGAAAAGACAGCCCAATTGACCATGTGAATCTGAAAATCACTTCTGATTGGCGCAGGACACCTTTGGGGATGTGGCCAATTTCAGTTCAAATATTTCCAAACAGGAAGAACACCCTTCTCTTCCTCTCTTCTCTTGTCTCCTTCATGCTCTTCTCTCTTCTGCCTGCACGTGCTACTTCTGGTCGCTCTGCTGACTGTCAGGTCCTTGCCATGTGAGACCCAAGAAAGCTCGGGACTCGACGTCCCAAGAAAGCTCTTCACTCTATGAGAAGGCCTCGCTTTAAACTAACCCCATAATTTATACAGACAATAACTCTTCAATCATACTGAGATCAAAACATTGACAGAACGAACTTTCGACCAAGAACCAAGCAACACAAAGAACGCAAGGAAACACTACAGACACGCAAGTACATCTCCAATATTGTGCTCAAAGCGCTGGTGTATTAATTAAATAATTTGGGTAGTCCAATATCAAATCGATGTAGACTCAAAGAAGGATAAATGGTTCTTAAGGTACTGTCAACAGACTCCATAAAGTTTTTCGTTTTCACTGTACTGATAATTTATTTCACATTCTGTCACTCTTTTCACCAACCTGCCTTACGTATATGTGTTAGATTAGATTTATGTTTAGAATAGTAAAAGTTTGTCTGTGTTCAAAGACGACTTGACTGTGGTATATTTTGATAAATAATCTCATCCCTAATTCTAAAAGATGTCGCTTCTAAGCTGTACCTAAATACGTGTGATATTATTTTCAATAAGTCATGAGAACAATATCACTCCAATAAGTGAATTAATTATTATTCACTTATTAAAGCTAATTCCTTACAGTAGCAATTGTGAGCGGATACAATGAAATGTTGTATCACAATGTTAATGGTGGAGAATCTGTTAAGACAAATAGTAAATAATAAATCTAGTTATTTGTCATCTATCTAATTTATAATGGTTGTCGAACATGATTAATTCTATTATACATTTTATTACCTAATAAGGTAAAATAAGGACATTTTAATTTAGTTCATAGCGCACATATTTTGAGACCCTAAATTCCCTTCTAAATTTAGCATACCAAATATGCTTACATATAACAGTGTGAGAATAAGATCAATTTAAAGTTCCCTCCTAAATGTAAAATACCAAATATCCTACAGTGCTTTCAGCTGGTTCTTGAATGTTGAGATGGTTTCAGCAGATCGTGTGGAGATTGGAAGCTCATTCCACCACAGAGGAACATATAAAGAGAATGATCGTGAAATAGACTTTGTGCCTATATGACGGGACCACCAGGTGCTGCTCATTCAGTGACCGCAGAGAAGCGAGTTGGGACATAGTCCTGGATGAGTGAATAAAAGTAAGAAGTGCTATACCATTGGATGTCCTGAAAGAAATTTGATGTTTGCAGCTACACATAACCAGTGGAGTGAAATCAAGAGTGGGGTGACATGAGCACTTTTTGGCTGATTAAAAACCAAATGCTTGGACCATGAATTAGTGGCAGTTCTGGCTTGTATGGGGGCGAACCCACCCTTTAACACTCCCTGTATTTGTATTTTATTTACTTCATCAAATACAGTACATACTCTGACAGTTCACAATATTTCGAACACAGGGCTGATTCCAAACAGATTGCAGAAAATACCAGGCAAATTGGCCTGTGAGTTGACAGCCTTATCAACCCACCAATGGTTGTTTTTCATCTGCATTTGAAGGAAGTTATTGAAATTGGGATTGAAGTTGAAGTGACCAGATTAAACTGTGGAGGACAAATCCACACCTGGTCATTTCCTGCCAATATAACTGGGTTATGATTAGGTAAAATTAGCACATTTCAAATAATTTAATGCCACAATAATAATAGGCTAATTTTCTTACTACTACTATAATTCTTATCATAATTATTTATTTAGTGTTGTTATTAGATATATTACTATCAACTTTTATTTTACTATTACGTACTACTATATTTATTTTTACACATACATCATTGGGGTATGTGGGTCAGCTCTCAATAATCTCATGAGTATTTATTTGTGGCGCTTGCTTTACAGTATTATTGCATAACTACCTATTTTAACAACCACTAAAAGTAATTTACCAACCACTTGCTTGCATAAACTTTACATTTAAACTCTCAAGTTACTTCTAAACATCATCATGGATGGAAAAGTGTTTTCATTGTGTTGACAGAGAAGGCTGTTGTTTGATGTGTGGGTAATGAATTTCTTAATGCTAATTAATTAACACTTGTGTCTGCAAAATAGTTTGCGGAGTTGAAATGGCCTGTCTTGTTTGATTAATCTCTTCAAAGTAATTAAAAAACTGTTAAGATTTGAATAACACTTATTTCTTAAGTAGTTTTGTGAAGATACTTTATGTTTATATTCTTCTTCTTGTTTGATTTATGACTACAATATATACACCTGGCCTTCAACACTCCTCATAAATATCCAGAACATAATTCATAATCCATAAATAAGCATCATGATGCCTCTTCAGAATCAAAATGTTACAATTTTCTTCCTTTAAAGTTAAAATGTATAGCTTATGTGCTTCCGGCCTAGTAACACCAAGCAACAGCGCAAAAATAGCAAACAATTTTAGTGTTTCTCGAACACTCCCCCAACTTCCATTGGTTGGAACAGGAAAGAAGATGACATGTCACCTTTAACTGCTTTTTTTTAGTCCATTACAATCAAATTCTGTGTGTTTGAATATCTTATTTTGTACATCTCTCTTAAAGGTCTGTTTCACTCTATATGATGTGAAGAGAAAGTTGACGGAATGACAAATGAAGGGTTTGGTGTCACAGCAGGGAGTTCCGATGGTGGCAGCACTAACCCTGCTATTACATTACTGCCCAATGGCAATCAGAGCACTGCTGCCTCTAATGACAGGAAAGAGCACAGATATTTCCACTGACTTTTTCCCCTTATGTGTAAGGTCATATCTAGCTCACATCTCATGACTACTGTGACCCAGTAGTGAATTCCAGTCATTAAGACACGTTATTGAATACGTACATTCCTCTCAACTGCTATATGGCGATTCTATTTAAAGTTAGCCAGTAGTGTAGTCTATGCATATGCCCACCTAAAAGAAGTGATAATTTGTATGTCAGCCAGAACAACAAGTAGGCTTTTGACCCAGAACAATTTCAATCTACTAATGCCATGCCGCACCACTGTTGAGTGAATTGTGTGTGTGTTTTTTAGTAAGTGTACAGAGATTATCTCTAAACGTGCATGGAGCAGCGGGAGGCAGGTGCGCAGCTGAAGGCATGGGTAAGACAGACAGTCTAACTAAGTTGATCCACCAATCAGATCATTCATTTCAGAGGCTATTGGATATTTGCAAACCAATCATATTTTCCATTTCAGTAAGATATAGTACACATTTCGAGTGTCTAATGCTGATGCACAGGTATCCATTTATTTGAACAGAGTGCAATGCTGGGGCATTATGGGAGGGATGCCAGGGTACTGCTCTGTGGTTTCAAAGGAATTCTTATGTGTGTGCGTGTGTGTGTGTGTGTGTTTGTGTGTGTATGTGTGTGTGTTGCTATGTAGTTAGGGTAGTTGCTAGGGTGTTGCTAGCGTGTTGCTTGGGTGTTCTGGTTCTGAGAGCCCACTTCCAAGTCACTCTTATATTCTGGTAGATCTTTTTTGCCTGTTTTTATAGATCACCAGGCAATAGGGCTAGGCAATATGTCTTATGTCTGAAGGATGGTGAAATTAGTTTACTGATGTACTCTTTATGAAACTTAATGACCAAATTAAAGCACATTACAATCATCACGATATTCACAATATTGGTCAGTTTTACATCGTCAGAAAAATTATCTTGATTATATCGTTAATATTCAATATATTTTGCCCATCCCTACCAGGCAAATATTATTGCTTATTATCACTTAGCAAAGGCATTTTTTATTCAGTTAAGTGTTTAACGAATGTTTAACAGGAGATAAATCCAAACAATTTTTCACAGGTTTGGCATGCACATTGAAAATGGATAGGATCTCAGATAGAATTTATGAGCTAATTTCCTTTGCCAAACAAGATTTAAGTTTTCCAAACTCATTCCAAATCATCCACTTATCCAATCATGTCTTTTTTGATTAATGAAAACCATTTTAATTGAAAAACTTACTTGGATAAGCCCTTGACTGCCAGAATGTTAAGTATGAGAAAGATTTGAATACAATTAGGCCTGAATGTGAATAGGATGTTTTTTTTTTTTAAAAAGTATGATTTATTTCTTTCATTTCAAATTGACAGCATGAGCTCATCAGTAAAACGGTATGATTGTCCTCTATTAGACTCTACTAAACTCCTCTATTGATTGGTGTAAGGTTTTTCCAGATTATTTGTGATAGGATCCTCAGTAATTAACACAGATGGATAGATGCCAAAGATGCTCAGCACTCTGAATGCAAATCTTTCAAATCCCCTGCTGTTTTTTTTTTCTTTTCTTTTTTCTTCTTCTTCAGAGTATTGTTACACAACCTATGATGAAACCCAAAGTAAACGCTCAAAACCCAACAAATACAAATCTTTTAAATACCCTGCAGGTTATGCAGCTAAAGTTGGATTTAAGAACAGTCTGCTCCATAGATGCTAGCCTGGAGATATTCTCATGTGTGTGAACTATGGGTTCCCTCAACTATTTCTCCTAATGAGTATACAGCAGCCAAACTGAGCCAATAAGTACATTAAAATGAATGTGACCCACATTCTGCTGGAAAACCACTAATGACTCAAAAGACAATCATTTATACCACTGATTAATAATTTATAATTAGCTCTAACTGATGTGGAAGCTTTTGAAGAGAGACCATAATCAGAACATGCTGACTGTATGCTGGTCTCCGAAGTCCATAATTATAAAACCAAAACCACCACCTTCATCATCATCATCATCATCATCACTTGTCTCTTAATGTATTATTTAGTTAATTTGGGAGCAAAGTTAATTTTCATAGATATTTCCAAAATTCTTAGCCAACAAGTAGTCTCACCCTATACAAATATAAAATATTATACACATCACATTTTTAATGTGTTAATTTTATAACATGACTCAACAAAATGTGCCAGTGCCAATATATTATTTTACTCTGATAAAAGAAATTATTAGAAAATTGTATATTCTTTGATAATCTTAATCTTTACATTAAATGTATTTCAGTCACAAAACATAGAGTTAAATAATGTTGTCTTTTTGCATCCAACCCTAATAATATAGATGATTAAATCACAGTTCAACACATCTGATAAATTTCCTTTAAGATTAGCATGTTTTCTTATTTTTCTCTAATTTAACAATGCTTTAATGTAAATTTTCCCACAGAGTACTGTTTTGGAGCACTGGAAGCAGTACATGATGTTCCCCCGGTGTCAGCAATCATCTAAACCATGCAGCTAAAGAATTATGTGTGTGCCAGCAAAGCCGCAAAGCATGTCATCTGTGTTTGATCGAATCTAAATCCTGCACAGATGCAATAGCATCCAAGCAGTTTTAAGAGGTCAAAAGGAAAAGGGGGAAAAATGAATTTAAAGATGAATAGGGCAGTACTAAATCGATGACTGAAGCGAGAATCAGATTTGTGCCTTGTCAAGGGTGCATATAGCAGCAGCCATGAAAAATGAAATCACAACAAGTATGCAGTGTTTCTAAGCTGCTTTTGATTTGCATTTAACAGTCAAATGGGAGTTTAGTAGAACAGGAAGTGAAGCAGGGCTGGTACTAAGATAAAATCTTTGGGGGTGACGAGTAGGGACTTGATCTTGATGAACAATATTTAACAACATAAAGAAAAATATTTAAATAATTTTTTACTCTAAATCTCCACATTCACATTCATTTTCAAATGTGAAAGTGGAGATTTAGGGTAAAAAAAGGACTTGCATTTTTATCTGTTTCTCACCCACACCTATTATATCGTTTTGAAGATATGGATTTAACCACTGGAGTCATGTGAATTACTTCTGTATCCTTTATGTGATTTTTGGAGCTAAAAGGTCTGATCACCAATCACTTGCATTGTGAGGACCAACAGAGATGAGATATTCTTCTGTGTTTAGTAGAAGAAAGAAAGTCATACACATCTGGGATGGCATGAGGGTGATTAAATTATGGACTAATTTTCATTTTGGGGTGAACTATCCCTTTAAGTGGTATCCATTGTTAAACTGAAGCTATTTCACAAATCAATTCAATTAATTTGTGTAATATATACAGTATAAGTATTCAGACTAGTGACTGACCGATATGGATTTTTTAATGGCCGATGCCAATATCCAGAAGACAGGGTGGCAGATAGGCCAATATATATATATATATATATATATATATATATATATATATATATATATATATATATATATATATATATATATAAACACACATTTTAATATAGTAAATAACATAAACATAAAAATGGTAAAAAAAATATATAATTATTAACTCTTATTTAGCATTTTACTTACTCAATTTCACACAAAACATTAACTTTGTAGAATCTAAAAAGAAAAATAGATTGGATTTTAAATGGTTGATAGCAGTTTCTTCTGATTTCTGTTTAGTCAACAATTTTTAGTTATGTATTTGCACATGGAGAAATATATATTAGGAAGAAGGAAATCAGTACACAGCAACCATGGATGGCATGTCCACGTTAGCAATTGCATTTTCTCAAAAAATACTGAATCAAACCAATTACACATAGTGAATAAGACATTTACTTATAACACAGTTGAAGTACTTTTACTTTGAAGTTGCACTCACACTCATGTGGATCCAGCACAAGCAGCAATCTCCTGACAGGTTAAACTCCCTAGATTGCCTGCTTGGATTGACACAGAGTTTAGCTTGGGTCATGACTTGTGAATCAGAGTAACTTTTGATCCTGAAGTTTTAATTCTGGCTTCAGTGGAAGATATTAGATGAGCGCTCGACGGATTTTCGTGAGATTTGAATTAGTTAAACTAATACGTGCTTTAGAGGTAAATAAATGAGCGCTCCAGATGATGCTGGATCTACTCAAGTTGTGTGAAGTTAGTTTATTAGATATGCACATATTTGCAGACTGTATATGATATTAGTTCTATTTATGTTTGCTTTTTTAACATTAGACAAGACAGTAAAAAGTTAAAGGGAACTGTTGAGGAGAGAGAGGAAGAATGAAACAGGCGAGCACTTTAATATTATGAACTCAAACGCATCTGTCACAGCTCTGATATATGGACCATTTAAATGAGACTGTGTTGCACACCGGTCTAGTAGTGTAGTAACACGGTGGCACATAACAACAAAACTAACTGTGACGGGTCGTTTACATGTCTCAGTCGCTTCAAATGCAAGCAGGTGATTCTCGGCACCCTCAAGAAACAAATAGGCCAAATGGGAAAATGTATCGGCCGATGCCAATAATGAAACAAGTAAGAATATCATCCGAATTATCGGTCTACCACTAATTCAGACCCCTTAATTTTTCACATTTTGTTATGCTGCAGACTTATGTTAAAATGCTTTATTTTTTTCACATCAATCTACAATCCATACGTCACAATGACTAGGTAAAAAACAGTTTTTTATATCTTTGCAAATTTATAAAAAATAAAAAACTGAAATATCGCATTGACATAAGTATTCAGACTTTAAAATCAAAGCAATTACAGCCTCAATTATTTTTGGGTATGATGCAACAATCTTTGTACATCTAGATTTGGGGATTTTCTGCCATTCTTCTTTGCAGATCCTCTCGAGCCTCTATCAGGTTGGATGAACACCGTTGGAGGACAGACTTTCAGGTTTCTCCAGGGATGTTTGATTGGGTTAATTCTGGGCGAGAAGTGAGAGAGAGAGAAAAAGAAACTCACTCACCGGTTCTCAGGCAGACAGCAGCCGCACCTCCCCAGGCAGACCAGTGTCAGACCTTCGACCCCCAGCAAACAGAATACCCCGCCGCATTCCTGGCGACCCGTGGGTACACTCCTCAGCCCCTGGCAGTGGCAGTACCGATCCAGGCATTCGGGGAGTTGCTTCCCTTCTCCCCTCTTGGACGGCAGTATTCATTTTTATTCATCATTCAGCATTAATTAGTTTAATTAATTTAGTAGAATAAAAATAAATACCATTGTGGTGTGCTTAATTGTCATGAAAATAACATAATATATTTTAAAATGTTCTAAAACAGGCTTTTTATTTTTGCTAAATATTATTTATTTATTTTATTCAGTGTATTTGACTTGTTTTTCTACATAGGTGGTTAAATTCACTGTATTAAAATTAAATGAAGATCATTATTCACATATTCCTTCTGTGTATAAATTCCAGTAGAGAAAAATTAAGTATTATATTTTCATGCTAAAGTCTAAAGCAATATTCTACTCATATTGGGGCATTGAGAAGTGATTCATCAGCATCACCATTATTTATGTAACCATCATGAACATTAAATCTCAAGTGCTGCAGTCTATTTCATGAAAACTAGCAACAGTATTGAAACATTACAAGTATTTTTTTTAAAGAACAAACTGTGCCAACAAACAAGCAAAACAAAATGTTTGTTTCCCTGTAAAGTTTTTCTAGTGTAGTTTACAACCCCATTTGGAGAGTTATTTTTATTAAAGCCCTTGTTGTAATGGTGTGCCATCTGGTATTGTTTAGTGAGAGATCTAAACCAACTCCTGTCTCCTCCATCACACTCTCTTATTTCTTGCCTCTGAGGACAGCACATGGCAGGGGCATTTGTTTAGCCAGGGGAATGGCAACGGATTGACCTGCGCTCTTGACCAGCTACCCTCTCTTTGGCCAGGAGGGTGATGGAATGTCCCCGTAAAAAGGTGTCTCATGGATCAGAAGAATTTACAAGCCTAGTTACTGACAGGCCCTATAGGTCTCCATGGCCATGCAATATGCTTCTATTTAGGCAGCAGGGTGCATATTCAATCTAATGATTCAGCCATCTGAACTATATCAGTCTTGGAAAGACAGACTTTTGTCAACAGGCATATAGTAGCTGTCAATGTGTGTCACTGTTAAGTTCGTTGTTACATGTGTTCAAGTTGATTTGTATCACAGTCATCATCTTCATTAAAAGCCTGCAAATAGATCCATTGCCTCCCATCTCATCTCAGCTACAACACGTGACAGATGAACTGACCCAGTATGGATCTAGCGTCTGTCAGTATTCTTCTCCTTATGCAAGGGGACCGTTCAGTTGAGGATCATGTCCATGATCCTGGGGGGGTTGTGTCTTCATTAACTACTGGGGTACTTGGGTTGGGCCCGTGTCTCCTGACAGTGCAAGGAGACATTGTAGCTTATACCCTCTTTTGTCTTTTAAAATATCCCCTCCCCCACTCTGTAACGCCACACCCAGATTACAATTCAGAAGGAATCTATGCTGTACTAAAAACCAGTCAACAAACAGAATTTCAAATCGGCAAAAAATAGGCATCAAATTTCTTATTTTGTTCTTGATAAAAATATGATCGTGCCTGGTAACGCTAGAAATAACATTTTAGCTTCGCGGAATGATGACAGTTTACACAAGGTTTATTTCTATTTCTTCTGCTCCAAACTTAATTCTCTGTCTGCTCATATGAATGTAACACATCATAAGAAATTGTTTCACTGCTGTACAAATGCACTTTGGATCGCATCATTTATATGTATAAATGTTTTCCATCAGAAATAACTAATTATTAAATGAAACAAATGACAATAAAATGCCAAGTAATCTCTTCAGAAATCAATATACATTTTTAATATAACTGTATTCTAAATACCAATGATTTAAATTGTAACTGCAGTGGAATACAGTTACTTATATTTTGTATTTTAAATGCGTATTCCTGAGACATGTATTCCATTACTCCCCAACCCTGATTAACTGTAATACACATCAGGTTAAACTCTGGAAACAAATTAATAAAATTTTCGTGGGTTCATAATTCCTTTTCTTACAATTTTGCCATCTTGTACATTTATTATGACGTCATGAGACTGGGTTGGACATTTCTCAGTATTCAAAGCAGAATACATGTGTGCTTGAGAATATTTTAACTCGCTATGAAGTGTATTAATCCAAACTCTTGCCACCTTGTTCCTTGTACCCCTTTTCCTGAAAGCTGTGCAGCAACTGGTGATTTCTGTTTTTATTTCAAGTGATTATGTTTTTGTGTAATATGCATTGAGTGACAACTTTTGACTATTAATGGGAAACTTCTAGTTTTGTGTTACTTGCTTTTATTGTTCACATGTTGTCAGTCTATTTAGTGAACATTCAAGTTCACAAATGCTTGCACTCTACAGACATGTGTGAACACAAAGACACATGCAAACACAAACATGCCAAGCGCCTTCATGCCCCTAGTGCTTGATGCTGTCGTGTTCCTTCCATTTATTCACATTTGGATGGGCAACATTCCATAAGCTTCCTCTCTGCCTAAAAGAAGCACTTTAAAATATTTCTCTACTCATTTATTTCCCTCCATGTGCTGTTTAAATGTTTCAAATGCTGACCTCGTTTCTCTTTCTTAAGCTTCAGATCTGAATAATTTTTCTTGGAAATGACTGATGTTTTTACTGGCTTTATGGTAAGCATTTTTGAACTCATTCTTGGCTTACAGGGTTATCTTTGTCATTCAAAAAGTCTGATAACTGTAATCTGTAATCAACACTGATTTGCATTGGGTATTATTCATTTAATGCTGTTAAACGATATGCGCCCTTGAGCTGAGTATTTCTCGTTAGGTTGCCAGGGGTTAATTAATTTACCAACTGAGGAGAACAGGGGACATATTGAATCATTCATTCATTATCTGTTATATTAAGATTGGGATCAAGTTTGAATTAAAACTGGAAACAACTGAAATGATATAATCGCAGGCAATCAAATTGATTTGGGTCTCATCAGTGTGGCACAAATATGTAACATATGTTTAAATCTGTATCTGTTACATTTGCATTATTCATAAATTATATATATATATATATATATATATATATATATATATATTCTGATGCAGATTGGCACTGTTTTGGCGGCACAAAGAGGACCTCCACAATATTAAGCAGGTCGTTTTAATGTTGTGGCTGATCTGTGTGTGTGTGTATATATATATATATACAAGATACATGCTTTCTTTATATTATAAGAGTGACCTCAAGAGGACTTATAATCTGTTGTGGTTTAGGAGCTACTCTAATGTTAAAATGCTTCATGAATTACTCTTAGATGAAAGTTTTTACGAGTCCTAAAATTAGGAGTGACACAGCCCTATTTTTTAAGAGTTGCTCCTAAATTTCCGCATTAGGAGCTACTTTTAGCCTTAAGATTTTTTGTTAATACGGACCTTGATTCTTATTGATGTATTCACATAAATCATAAGGTGTCCATCGGGCAGACTTCACATTCCTTTATTAGACAGGTCACCTGCTTTCATTGGAGCATTAATGGTCAGCCCTGATAGGCAACCGAGCAGCTTTCTAGTGTGGATTGTCTTATTAATTTTAAAGCAGAGTCACTGAAGCAGTGTATGTGTCCCTGAGGGAGGGCTCTGCACTCTGTGCTTGAGTGATAATGACAGGGCCAGTCAAACCCATTTAATGAAAAGCACCAAAGAATTCCTCAGCCATCGCATAACTACAGTATAGCAGAGAGCATAACCAGTGTAGAGCTGGTGGCAAAAGCGAAAATGCATCAAGAGTCATCACAGATTTTTTATTTCACACACACAATTCTTGTCAATTTCATGCTTGTCCGACAAATGCAGAGTACAGTTGCCCAACAGTTTGTCAGCTGATTGCTTTAAGCAAATGAAATAAATTGCTCAAATCAAATCAAGTAATTGCTCAATAAAGCCCCAAAACATGACACAGTCTGTGAGAATATAAAAAATCAACACATCCTCTCTAACATAGCAGCTTTGTTGAAAGACTAATTTGTAGGTAAATCATGTTGTATGTTTCATATGCCTGTTTGGATTATAATTCCAAAAATACTTGCGTGAAAACAAATTATTATTATTTGAAAATGTATCACCTGGGGCCTACATACTCTCTCCACATTTAATATAACCATGTTCAATTATCTAAATGCTACTGAAACAGTTGAGGTGGATTGATTTTGATTTGCCTTTAACTTTTGTAGATGTTGAATCTATGTTCTTTTGAAGTTCTTGTTTATGATGCAGTTTTTTTAGATCTGATTATAGATCTGGGTTTCTCTCTGTTCCTATGTAGAATTCTCAGCCTTGTCAACCCACTCATTTCAGAACAAGAAACTCCTGTGATGAACATATACCATTTGATCAAACACCAAGGAACCGCATTCAAAATCCATGCAGTATTGTTTTAAAACACAGGCTTTCAAAACTCCAGCTGTAAAACTTTGCAGTTGTGAGCTAATAAAGCTTTGTGATGAGGGTTTGATGATTGTTCAGGCACTTTTAATGAGCTTTAAATGTTGTTATACCTTGTACGCTTTTCTTGAATTAATTATGAAATTAAGGAGGTGTGAAAAAAAACAGTTCACTCTAGAATTATTGGAACACTTTGTCAAGTTTATCACAAAAATGTAATAAAACAATGTAGGGGAGGCCTGCATGGGTTAGCTGTCACACATTTACTCCAAGAGAAAAATGGCAGGATCATTTTTGAAAGTATATTTATGTATATACACACCAATTTTCTTTTAGCTTTTTAAGCTTTTTAACATTTTCACCATCATTGCCCAGTTGATGTTTTTGTGATAACATGCTTCAGTATAATCATCCTTGTCCTTAGGACACAGCTCAACACAGAAAATACAAATTTGTGAAATTTGACTTTTGACCCAAAATACTGAAATTTACTATAAATATACTATAATATAGTTACTCTATAATTAGAGTTTATACTTATTCAAAGAATGATGAATTGGATTACAATCCAAGAGTTTTCTTACAATTTGTAAATGTGACTCAAAAAGAACAATGTCCCAAATAAGAACAAAACTTATTTACTGAAATTCAGCACAATGAAAAATCAGTAGAAAGAAATACAGTAATGAAATACGGTGGAACCTAATGTTAAATGAAAACACAAACAGTTAATTAGCCTAACCACGTGCTTCAGCATACATAACCTTCACACATGCTTATATCATTCACATTATTTTATGAATTTAACACATGCTTAAATCACAGTATTTAACTTTTTTTTTTTAAACTGTCTTTAAGGACTGTTTAAAACAATAGAATTCTCACTACACGTGTTCGCAATACACATTTTCACATAAAACACTTATTCTTATTCTAATATTACACTTATTCACAAAATTGGAAAACACTCTGGTCTCTAATCATTAACTAAGATAAGATTCATTCTAAATTTACATACCCAGCTCCTTGCATGTGCGGCAAAATGTGGTTAAATGCCACAAATCCTATCCATATGCGTCCATCAATGATAACCCATAACAAACACTACATTTTAACATATGACTATTGTGAAAACATATTCAGTGCAATTTATAAGCATTTTAGGTAAAATGTTATATTTCCCCAAAGAATTATCAACTGTTGAACAAAAGCAGGAGCTCTCTGGCACAATGCATGCTCTCACGTTCTAACCAGCTCACATGTGTGTAACATGAGAGAGTACCGGAAAGCAAACTCTGGACTTAAAGGGGCAACTAGAGTTAAATTACATGAAATATCTCCACTTGGCTATACAGTTGAAGTCCGAATTTTTCATACACCTTAGCCAAATAAATTTCAACTCAGTTTTTCACAATTCATGATATTTAATAGTAGAAAACATTCCCTGTCTCAGGTCAGTTAGGATCATATTTTAATTTGAAATATCAGAATAATAGTAGAGAGAATGACTTCTTTCAGTTTTTATTTATTTCATCACATACCCATTGGGTTAGAAGTTTACAAACACTTTGTTTGTATTTGGTCGCATTGCCTTTAAATTGTTAAACTTGGGTCAAACGTATTGGGTAGCCTTCCACAAGCTTCTCATTACAAGTTGCTGGAATTTTGGCCCATTCCTCCAGACAGAACTGGTGTAACAGAGTCAGGTTTGTAGGCCTCCTTGCTCGCACACGCTTTTTCAGTTCAGTCCATACATTTTCAGTCAGAGCTTTGTGATAGCCACTCTAATACCTTGACTCTGTTGTCCTTATGCCATTTTGCCACAACTTTGGACATATGCTTGGGGTCATTGTCCATTTGGAAGACCCATTTACCTGAGCTTTAACTTCCTGGCTGTTGTCTTGAGATTTTGCTTCAGTATATCTACATAATTTCCCTTCTTCATGATGATGCCATCTGTTTTGTGAAGTACACCAGTCCCTCCTACATTTACATTTAGCAGATGCTTTTATCAAAAACAACTTACAGAGCCCTTATTACAGGGACAATCCCCCTGGAGCAACCTGGAGTTAAGTGCCTTGCTCAAGGGCACAAAGGTGATGGTGGCCGTGGGGTACGAACCAGCGACCTTCTGATTAGCAGCCTTGTGCTCTAGCCACTACGCCACCACCACTCCTACAGCAAAGCATCCCCACAACATGATGCTGCCACCCCCATGATTCAGGGTTGGAATGGTGTTCTTCGGCTTGCAAGTCTTAAACTTTTCCTACAAAAATTGCGATGGTCATTAAGTCAAAACAGTGAAATTGGCACTGAATTTGAAGGTAGGCCTTAAAATACATCCACTGGTACACCTCCAATTTACTCCAATTAGACAGTTGGCCTATTAGAAGCCAACTCTTGACAACCCTTTCTGAAATTTTCCAAGCTGCTTAAAGGTACAGTTAACATCTGTAATGTATGTATGCATGCATGTATATGTAAACTTATGTCCCACTGTAATTGTGATATAGTCAATTAAAAGAGGACTTAGAGCATATTGGGTTTTCCAAATTGGGGAGTAAAGGGGAGAAAAAAAGTTAATGACTTCAAATTAAGTTCTTCTAAATTTTAACTTCTAACTTCAACTGTGTGTGTGTCTATATATATATATATATATATATATATATATATATAGACACACACACACACACACACACACACACACACACACACTGCCATTCAAAAGTTCGAGGCCACTTACTCATTCTTTATCAATATTATTTCTTCACATTTTAGAATAATAGTAAAGTCATCAAAACTATGGAATAACAGAAATGGAATAATGGGATTATGTTGTGACAAGAAAAAATTTAAATAAATAAAAAAAAAAACTTTATATTTTAGCATCTTCAAAGTAGCCACCCTTTGCTTAGAATTTGCAGAAATGTACTCTTGGCATTTTCTCAACCAACTTCTTGAGGTATCACACTGGGATGCTTTTAAAACAGTATTAAATGATTTTCCATCTATGCTGGGCACTTATTGGCTTCTTTTCTTTATTATTCGGTCTAAGTCATCCATTTCAAAAACTTTTATTCAATAAAATGTTAGTTTCATAATTCAATCAATTAAGAGGGGTCTTCTGCTGCTGTAGCCCATCCACCTCCACTTTTCGACATGTTGTATGTTCAGAAATGCTTTATATTCATAGAACGTCTCTGGTTACTTAACTGTAACTCCTGTTCCTGATAAAAGCTACAATTTGATGCTGCGCTGATTTTAGCGCTTTGGGAACAGCTTTAGGTGTGACCAGCTGTGAATATGTGTGCAGCACATCAATGAAAGTGACTAGAATTTATAGCCTCTGCTGGTGACATCAATTGGATTTACCTGTAGCAGGGCTATAAATAGATGCTTCACAGTTGCATCGTCTGGTATTTTGTCTGAAGAGCAGTCTTGAGGCATCCCAGTGAGGCAATGAAGCACAGCATCTCTTTCCGCTTTTATCAGGGAACAAGGGTTACAGTTAAGTAACCCGAGACATTCCCTGTCAAAAAGATACACTTTGATGCTGCGTTGATTTTAGCGCTTTGGGAACGAGAATACCCATGCCGCCGCACTGTGGAAGTCTGGACCACTTACGGTTGTGTAGTTGTGCTCACAAGAGCATGAGAGGTCTCAGACATGAGCTTGTGATGTTGACTCAAGGGCCAGTGGTGGCTCAGCGGTTAAGGCTCTGGGTTACTGACTGAAAGGTTGGGGGTTCAAGCCCCAGCACTGTCAAGACACTGTTGGGCCCTTGAGCAAGGCCCTTGACCCTATCTGCTCCAGGGGCGCTGTTTCATGGCTGACCCTCTGCTCAGCCCCAGCTTAGTTGGGATATGCAAAAACTACTCCATTTCATTGGCTCTGTACCTCTGCACAATGACAATACATGTGAATCTTAACAAGAGTGGCATGAACATACAAACTATAAAATCTTATGAATGTGTGCGGAGAGGACCAGCCTGCCGCATCACAAACCTCTATCCAAGGCTTTAGAAGAGGCCACCCCTCTGGTAGAGTGAGCCCTGATACCTACTGGCGAAGATTGACCGCGCACCTCGTGGCCAGTGCAATAGCGGCCGCCCACCTGTTTTGGCCCCCAAGGCAAACGAATAGTTGCCCTGACTTATGCCACTGGCGGACATAAGTCTGAAGTGCACAGAATGGACTCGACCAGAAATTGTCTTTAAAGTCAAAATATATTTGACTTTTTGACAAATATATTCTGATCTCCAATTTTTGGTCTTGATACTCACACGTAGAGTGCTGTTTTGGAGCATTTCACTTTGGTTGCGTAGCATCTTTTTTTGGACTATATGTCAAGTTAAATGCAGTTTGGAACTTTGAAAAACGTAACACAAAATCACTGCATTCCGTTGAGCGCTTTTCAGCTGTCTTCAAACTCAAAAGTGCATCTGTGGAACAGTGGAAGGCTGCGCTGAATGCTCGTTGGTTTGACAAGGCAAACCCCCCACTGCATCAAGGTGGTACATCAAGCTTGAATTGCTTTGATTAACCTTTTTTATTACAGTATTCACATACAGGTCAGGGGCATGATTAATTGCATACATCTTTTTAACATGCCATTTTTCATATAATTAATCACAAGAAATCAATGTATAAATATTTTTGTATTCCATAGAATACATCACTGTTATCTAACCACCAAAATACTTGAAAATGCTTCTGATATATTGCATCTGTTGACCTGTATTTTGAACTTAGTTAATATTTTTTTTCTTTTCTATGCCCTTGCAACTACTAGAGTTATTGATTTTGAACTGTTGCCAAAAGTGCTAATTCAGGGACACTGTTTACTTGTACTTTAGGCTGTGAAACTGTGTTTAAACCTGTTTTATACTTAAATTAAGCTGCTACCTTGTGAGCTCATTCTAAAAATGGCAACTTCCATTAACCTCTGATCGTGGTGTTAAGATACTGTATGCACAGCTCATCATAGTATAAAATAAGACATTACACATAGTGAAATTATTTGTCCCTCATATCCTACATGCACTGAGGAAGAGAGTTATATTAGACTGGGAGAGTTTCACATAGGCCAGAGCATTTATAAATACAAAAAGTGTTCTAAGGGGAAGGCAAGTTTATTTCAGTAGAGGTGGCCTCTTATTCAAAAGGACCTGGGCCATGCAGTGTATAATGGGGTTCTGGAATCAATGGCCCATCTCCGTTTCCCACACTGAGAGAAAGGTCTTCTCTCTATAAAAAGAATCTCGCCTTGAAAGAGAGCCACTTGAAAGTGCCATTAAAAAAAAAAAAAAAAAACATGAAAGTCCCCTTTCTATGGGGTGAATTAAACCCAATTTCTGGGGGGTTTGTGGAAGGAGGGACTGTATGGAATAATCATATCATAGATGTTTATGGAAGCAAAGCAGTGGGTTGTAAAATGTACATTGCTTTGTCCAACAAGATGCATTCATCAACTCTATGCAGAAACTTTCCAGTCATCAGAGCATTTGTCAGTTTTAGTTGCACTATTGAAACAGGCAAACTCACAAGCACAGCATTTTGCATTCAGGCAGATGTACATTTTTGGAGTGGACACAATACATGCATTGCAATTACTTTTTTGCACATAAATTCATGAAGCATATCTCATAGAGGTGTGTGTGGGGAAAATGACTATGAAAACAGTATGTTTATAATTTAAGACGTGCACAACATCTAAAAAAAGGGGATGAGATGAAAAGGTCTTTTCTTACATTTTACATTTTCTGAATTCAGTTTTATAAATATGTTAACAGTCTGAAGGAAAAGTGCTTAAAAATTGTGTTGGTTTTGCTTGGAATTTTTTTTTAATGCACTACCTTTCCCCCCTTTCTATTCCCGGTCCTGTCAAATACTGTAATTGTTATGTACTGTGGCTTTACCAACATGTAACACAAATGCAGTTACCCAGTCTAAATATAGGATTGCTATGTATGGAATATGCTGGATGTGTCCCTCCTTACCCATTATTTCACAAAACACAAATTAAACCTAACCACACTCCTAGTGTTAACATTTAAGAGCTCTTAAAAAAAAATAAAAAATAACTGGCGTAAACTAGATCGCTGGTCTTAGCTGCTATAACTGGTCTCCTAGCCTTGCCAAGCTGGTTTTCTGCTGGTTTGAGTCCTGGCCAGCTGAAAAGTTCACAAACCCCTGTAAAAAAAAGAAAAAAGACATACCTGACCAGGCCAGGAGACTTGCTAAGACCGGCTTAGGCTGTTTTAATCCCCTTTTTTTCCAGCACGATTGTTAGTTCATCCTATTACAAATATTGCTCAGAGAAAGCATTACATTTAGAAGCTGTCTGTAAGCAGCGCCTGAGTTATGACATTTATCAAGAACAGAAATAAATACTGTTAGTCTGTAGACATATGCAGCTGATTTTCAATGAGAGAAACATTCCAATATATTGACCTGAAATGATACCAATAACCCCAGAGATATGTTGAACAGCATACAACTTTTACAAGTAATATTACACTCTTGGAGGGCAAAGACAAAATTTAGGAGTCCTCTAACGGTCATAAATGCTACAAAGAGCTGAAAGATTGGCACAATGTAATGAAATAAATTAGATTTAAAACTCCCCATTAATAATTAACCGACACACATATTTTTTAAAACATTATTTAAGGAGAGTTTTTATATTGAGCTGAAAACCTTTAAAAAGATTTAACTTTGCTACTTAGAACAAAACTGTAAAGCGGTTTAAAGGAGAGAACCGGCTTGACAATATAAATCATATTTTATTGATAAATATAAACACACACACACAGTAAACGATCTCTCTCTCCTGCACCATCCTCGGCCTTTATCCCTCCCAGAGGCTTGATTAGCCTAATACGGGACCGGGTGTGTAGGATCACGACCCTGCCCCGCCCTCTGCCCTGCCACAAAACTGTATCCTATTTACCCTCTATAACAAAATGCCTAAAGTAGTGATCCCATATTTAAACACTTCAAGGAGTCTTAAAGGGAAAGTTGCTCATTAATCAACTTTTTAATACTCTTAATAAATTACAGTACTTGCCTTATTGTGGTATATTTAGTTAAGGTCTGAATCCATCTGAATATGCAGCAGGCTGTTTCATACCATTGGGTAATGATGAAAGATTGTGTAGGACATCAACAATTCGGTAAAGACAGGGAACTTTTTGAGGTGACTGAACCCTCTGGAGTACAAGATCAGAATGATGACAACATGTGTCTTTTCACCAGCCCTTGTTTGTGTGATCTAATTTATCAAGATCTGTAACATGCAGCATTGTTTTAAGGTTTCCTTGCTTTTCTTATGATCTGAAAAATTGTATCTGTAAGCTTGTTTGAGATGCCATGTTGCTGCCAAGGTGGAGTAAAAAATTAAATAAAAGATGAATCAGGCAATTCTCACTTCTGATAGTGGAATATAAATCTACACAAAGTAAGCAGACATGTTGTCTGTGTTCTTTGTTGCCAAAAAAGTAATTTAATAAACATTAATGAACATTTTCCCCTGTCTGTGGCAGTGATTATCGGTCTTGTGGTATTTACAGCACAGGTGACTGGCACAGAAATTGTTACTTGAATTTAATGACCATGAAGAAAAAATGGCAGCATCCAGGTTGCTTTCTTCCAAGGCTGTATACAAGAGCTGAGCAACTGCCATTGAGATGAATGCGAATGCTAATGGATAGCTTTCTCCAGATATATTAGAACTCCTTGGTCTACTTCAGAAACCAATAAATCATCCTCATTCAGTCATTCTATATGGAGTAGCAAAGAATAAGCCAAATTAATATCTATCTATCTATCTATCTATCTATCTATCTATCTATTTACACCTGGTATCAAGATGTTTTTGGTGATCAGATCATGTGGTCAGAACTAAATACAGGTCTAAAAGGGTTATACAAGTTTTTGTGATTGGAAATGACCACATCACATTTGAGGTGTAAAAGCTAATCAAGCAGACTCCCAGGGCCACCTACCATGCATCAGGCTGGAATCTGAAATCCAAACACCTGGCTTCCTCCTTCCTTGGACAGCTTCCTCCAGCGACACCAGGCGGTGGAACTGGATCCATTCCACCATTCCTTTTGGCAGACAAAGGATTAGCTGCTCCAGTACCACCTGTTCGATTACTCCCACAACTTCATAGTTCCTTGACAGCAGCCATTTCCGGCACACACCTTGGAGACGCTGGGAGAAGGCAAATGGGCAGTCGGTCTTCCCCAGCTTCAAGGACTGGGAGAGCAGCCGGTACTGCTCCGGACTACGAACCACCAGCTGCAGGTTGGCCCTTTTCAGATAGTCAAAGGCCAGGAGGTTAGCCACCGGTATTGTTGGGCAGCAAGCTCGGCTTCCGCGGTCGATTCAAACAGATCAAGGAAAGCCTCGGCGTCATCTTCTGCCCCCATTTTCAAGAGCATGGGTGGGGGAAGGGGGCTGCGGTTGTCCAGGGTCATGGCCGGGGTCTCTCCTGGCCGAGGAGGCTCCGGATCGCATGGATTGTTGGTGGCTCTAATGTAGGCCGGCGAGGGACTAGAGGATCTCGGCAATCTGTGAGGACTTCATGTGGTGTACTTCCAGATCTCAGGTTTCGGCACCAGCGTAACACTTCCAGCTTGGAGATGGAAGGGAGGAGACAGAGAGCAGTGATGCTGTCAAGTAAGGCTCTTTATTTCTCTGCCTTCAACACTCTGCATGCACTCTTCTCTGTTTAATCAGATCAGTGTAACACAAACTTTGTCAACATAAACTTCTCTGAGTCTTCAGCTTCACAATAACATAAAAAGACTCAATAAGACATGCCAGTCACTGGTCTCTCATGTCGTTCACTCTCCCCTGTCTGGCAGTGGCGTGGCCGTTTATATGCCGCTCTCCCCATGCTCACTGGATTTAGAGACAGGTGTTATAAAAAATATAGCTTAGGTGCAAGCTCCCTTACCGATTTCTTTCTCTCCAGACGGGTGCTTGAGCATGCCCCCGCTGCCACAAGGGGTACATTCCATGCCTTGGTGAATTCAGGTTGTAATCAAACCTCCATTAATCAATGCTTAGTTCAAATTAGGGCATTGGATGCAAATAATCAGGTGAGGGTAAGGTGTGTGCACTGGGATATTCATGATTATCCTGTAGTGACTGTCACGATAATGTTCCGGGGGCAAAAACATAATGTTGAGGTGGTGGTTAGTCCTTGCCTCACCCATCCACTGATTTTGATAATTAACTGGCTCAATTTTTTATTATTATTGAGTGGGTTGTATGTGGATAGGTCCTGTGAGAATGTGAGTCGATGTGGGATGTACGAAGTGCAGGCTGGCTGGGGAGGTGTGGCCTGGGCAGTCTGCGTCTGCTCCGCGTCAGGCTGGTGCCGGGAAGGGGGAGGCGCTTTCCACCGCCCTTAAGGAATTCCCAGTAGAGGATTTCCCTCTAGAGCAGTTACAAGACAAAACCCTGAAGCATGCGTTTGACCTTGTGGTGGCGTAGTGACTCCTGGTGGCGGAGGATGAATCTCCATTGCCTCCGCATAGACAGCAATCTGCACATCTTGTTGAGCATGTTACCGTGGAGATGTATCGCATGTTGAGGCTTCACACTATTCTCCGCACCATCCACACACAACTCACCATGCCTCCCACTGAGAGCGAGAACCACACATTACAGCGACCATGAAGAGGTTACCCCATTTGACTACCCTCCCTGGAAAATTTGTTTGCTTGGGAGACCTGGCTGCAGTCACTCAGCACACCCTGGATTCAAACTCGCAACTCCAAGGGTGGTAGTCAGCAGCTTTAGTCACTGAGCTACTGAGGCCCCCAAGTGATAGTGATTGATGGTCAATGTCTTCAGCCGGGCATCGCAGTCACATATCCATATTTTTCAATTATAAAAGATTGGTTGTATAGAGTGACACAGGACTCTCTAAAAATACAACACAATTGTTGATAGCAAAGAGCCGTCGGGAAATGTTATTCCAGGTGACTCATCTTAATCTGATGGCAGGTCACTCAGGACAAGGAAGAACACTAAGTTGTCTCATGGCCCATTTATATTGGCCAGGCATTCATTGGGATGATTGCCGTTTGTGTGTAGTATGCCGTTAATGTCAGCTGGTGAATCCGCCGGTTGCTCCAAAAGCAGCATTATGCCCTCTCCCATTGATCGAGGTCCCCTTCAAATTAATTGGCATGGACCTCGTCAGGTCATTAGAACGGACAGCACATGGGCATTGATTTGCATTAGTCCTGGTGGATTATCCAACACGATACCCGGAAGCAGTTCCTCTGCGCCACATCTCAGCATGTAGTGTTTATGTCACAAACACTGAGCGAGCATGAATTGCTGGGGATTAAATAGATTTGGACAAGCGTGTACCATCCACAAAAGAAAGGCTTGGTCAAACGATTTAATCAAACCTTAAAAATATGATTCGTAAGTTTGTGCATGGAGACGCTCAGAACTGGGATAAGTAAACACCTGTTATTTGCTGTGTGAGCAGTCCCGCAATTCTCCACAGGATTTCCCCATTTGAGTTGTTATATGGGCATAAGCCCCATGGCGTGTTAGACTTCATGAAGGAAAATTGGGAGGAGGGACGTTTACAGAGCAAAAATACAATTCTAAATGTTCTTGACCTGAGAGCAAAACTCCACACACAGGGGCAACTACAACAGGAGAATTTGCTACTGGTGAAAGAACGTCAGTCCCAGCTGTATAACAGGGGAGCTCGGCAATGGGAGTTTTCACAGGAAGATACATTTATTTTATTACTGCACACATCAAGCTCAAAATTACTCACAAAATGGCAAGGGCCCTTTGATGTCACACGGCGAGTTAGGGAAGTCAACTATGAAGTGGGGCATATAGATAGGGGCGGGGCATGACAGATTTACCACCACTACCTCCTAAAACAATGGAGAGAGGTGGTCCCCGTATCCTTGGCGACGGTAGTTCCAAAGAGGGAGGAACTCAGACCGGATGTGAATTTTAAAGCCAATCAGTTCATCCTATTCTGTGCCAGAATTTGATATTCATATCCATATTCATATTACATTCATATTCATATAACATCACATATCTGAACTATATACACCATATTGAAGAGACAAACTAGGGCTTTCAAATTATTTAAATATATGTATGATTCTTTAAGGCTAATCATCCTTTATCAATAAGATTTCATACAGCAATTTGTACAAAAATCTTCTCCGACAATGTCTATGAAGTGGAAGAAAGAGTCTTCCACCACTTCTGAGTTTTTTGTAGGACATCATATGATTTTATCATTTGGTCTGACTTATCAACACCGCCCATGTTTTTGTTATAATCGCTGATGACAGTGGGCTGGAGTGCTACTTCTTTTGTCCAGTCGCCATAATTTTTTACAAACCTAGAAAATTCAGTTGAGCCATTCACATTGTGGAAATTGGAGAGGCATGTAACTGCACGTGTGTCCTTCCACTGAATTAGAAGTATATTCCCCTCAGTCCTACACCACCTCCATCCTATCTTATCCATAAGATAACGCAACTTCCTAAGGCAATCCCGATGATCCTCTGTGGTAGGGTCTACAACATGTAGAGCTGGTAAAAGAGCCTTGTAGCAGTCAAGCGAAATAAATACCCTCGCCCACAAGACCTGAAGTGACTTGGTTCCCAGTGATGATGGGAATCAGGGAGAATTGAAAACCCCATGTAAATGAGCAACCCAATAAATTAGTAAAAGTCATACGGAGTCACCTCCATCCCAGCTCCTTGGTAGCTGGAATATGACAGACATGTAGAATTATCCACGAACAAAGCCATCAAATGAACACAACACCACATTCCACAGATCAGAGAGATCACTCACCGACCCATTAGAGATTCATGAAAACAAATCTATGGTGCCTAAATTGCTCTCCCATGCCTGTTTAATTTCAAACTAGGGTTTGTAATGACAGAGCTGACCAATAAAGAAGATCCTTCTTTGTTCCACAAACTTAAACCATCAGCATGACCTTCTGAACTTCCACACAGAGCTAAAGCAGGTTTTCTTTGAAAGGTTTCTGTGGCACGGTGGAGGGCGGGACCGGTGCGTGATTACGCACGCCCGGTCCCGTATCAGGCTAATTGAGCCGTCAAGAGGGATAAAGGCCACTCGCAGACGGCGATCGGGAGAGAGAGCTCAATTACGGACGTCCGTTATCTTATGTGTTTGTCTTTTGAGTTTTACATTAAACCTTTAATTTATTTGTCAAGCCGGTTTCTCGCCTCTTCCTTGCCCACGAATTTGATCTGTGTTACATTGGTGCCGAAAGCCCGGGAAGGATGAGGGATACGCCGTAGCGGAGTTCTCGCCACTACCCCAAAGAAGCAGCCGTGGCCATCTGCCGGGGGACGAGGAGCCCAGCCGCCTGGACGCGGAGGAATGGCCGCGAGGGGAGAAGGGGCTCCTATAGCCGACCGCCTGGAGCGGTCAGGGCCGCTGCCAGGGGCGGAGGATGCCCCTACCAGACGCTGAAACGCGGAGGGGTCGAGGGAAGACCGCCGTCCGCGAGCGGGGAGGGGATCGCGACCGACCGCCTGGAGCGGGAGAACCGCTGCCAGGGGCGGGGGAGTCCCCTTCGGCTCCCCGAGAACGCGGCGGGGCATTCCGTCCGCCAGGGGCTGAGGACTGCCTCGAATCCGCCTGGAGAGGCGCGGCTGCCGTTCGGTAGAGGGTGGAGGAGTGGCTGAGGAACGAGCTACGGCGTATCAGAGAACCGGTAAGTTAGGTTTTTTTTTATTATTATTTTTATTAATCTCTCTCTCCTCTCTCTCTCGCTACCGCTCTGCGTTGGCCTTTTTCCCTCTTTTTTTTTTTTTTAAAAATGATGGTGTTCGCGGGTGGGGAGGTACCGCCCAGTGCAGGAACCCTCCCCCCCATTTTTAATTGTTTCCCTCCCGTTGCCCCTCTTTTTTAAATTATGGTGTTTGTGGGAGGGGAGGTACCGCCCAGTGCAGGAACCCTCCCCCCCATTTTTAATTGTTGTTTTTTGTTTCCCTCCCCTTGCCCCCTCCCTCGTCCAGGTTAATGGGGATGACCTGCCGGCAGACCGCGCGGGAGGCGCCCCCCCCAGGGGATGTACGTCAGGCCGGGGGTCCCCAACCTGAAAGAACGGGGGAGGAATGTGGCACGGTGGAGGGCGGGACCGGCTCGTGATTACGCATGCCCGGTCCCATATCAGGCTAATTAATAAGGGATAAAGGCCACTCGCAGACGGCGATCGGGAGAGAGAGCTCAATTACGGACGTCCGTTATCTTATGTGTTTGTCTTTTGAGTTTTCCATTAAACCTTTAGTTTATATGTTAAGCCGGTTTCTCGCCTCTTCCTTGCCCGCGAATTTGATCTGTGTTACAGTTTCATTGTGAGATCCCCATGAGATCTTCATGAGATCCTCATTCCAGTACTTGTGATTTAACCCTATAAAATATACACCATACCCAGCCTTGCTAGATAAATCTACCTGTGATCACTTTTATAACTAACAAATTAATGATGTACCTTTTTAAAATATGTTGTGGAGTGGAGAGGGGCAGAGCCAGGTTGTAATGTCGCACGCCCGGTCCCCAATCGCCCTGATGGGGCGTGCGAGGGATAAAGGTGGCCGGTGACAACGGTTTGAGAGAGAGAGAGAGATCAATCACAGACTTCTCTCTCCCTTTTGTTTTGCAGATGGACTCAATGGATAGAGGGCTGTGTGCTGTACTGTCCCTGGTGGTGGAGGGGGAGGAATGCCCGGTGCTGTACATTAGTCTGAAGCTCTGTAAGAGAGAGACTAAGTACAGCAACATAGAGAAGGAGTGCTTGGCCACCAAGTGGGCGGTTCTCACCATCCACTACTATTTGTTAGGATGGGCATTCATCCTCTGTTTGGACCATGCGCCACTCCAATGGCTCCACCTCATGAAGGATGCCAATACCCAGATCACCTGTTGGTATCTGGTACTCTAGCTGTTTAAGTTTGAGGTGGTCCACAGGCCGGGGGCGCAGATGGCTGTCACAGACGTCCTCTCCAGAAAGGGGGAGGAGTGGACAGTCTGGATGGTTCCCTGGCCTGAGTCAGGCGGTGGGGGTATGTGGAGGAAAGGGCGTGGTCGAGCATCAGTCTGGGAAGATTGTGAGCTGTAAGGGTTTGCACCTGAGATGAATTGCTGGTAATTGCTTGTTTATGTTTTTGCAAACATGTTTTTGTTTTAAATAAACTGTGACAATCCTGAGTTGGAAATGCCTACTCCCGCTTCCATATTTTATTGAACTCGTTACAATAAGAATATAATTCAATTGCTAGAATATTCATTCATAATCTAGCCATCATTATAGTATTTTGCATCCTAAAAATATGATTGGTCTTTCTATGATCTGTAGACTGGCCTAATTTATCTATAGTGCTTTTATACTTAAAATGGTGTCACATTATGCATTGATTCTCATGCACCATCGACAGAATACATGACACACTCAGTGTTACAACAATTTCAAAGTGGCTCTGATGCAGCATTTTATTAACCCAGAACCTAAAGCATAAAAAATATTACCTAAAACTTCAACACTTTTCCTCTGCTACCTTGCAAGCACCGATATTTCCTTCAGGCATCAATGTAATGTCTCCATTATGCTTCTAGGAACTCGAGTTACAAAAGAAAGCTTTTCATTCCAGTACATCAGTCCAAATAACATAATAATATGTTTAATTTATATAGCACCTGTCCAGAGATCAAGGACTGTTTACAATAGTAACACAATAATACATAAACAATGAACAGTCACATAAACACAGTTCAGATAGTAGTTAATGAGTGAATACATAACACATTAAGACAAATAACACTGAGCAAAAAAGTTTTAAGTTGAGATTTAAACTCGGAAATAGAAGAGATGTCAGAGGGAGTGAATTCCATATATAGGGTGATACTACGCTGAATGACCTGCCACCCATAGTAGAGAGGCGAGATCTAGGGACAGAAAGGAGTTCGGACTCAGAAGACCTGAGCGAGCGGATTGGATTGTAGGGGTGAAGCAATTCACTAAGATAGCAAGGTGCCAGACCATGAAATGATTTCAATGTAAGCAGGATTATTTTATATTTGATGTGATACAAAATTGGTAAACAGTGAAGTTCAAACAGGAATGGAGTAATATGAGCTGAGCCCTTGGTATGTGTAAGAATTCTAGCAGCAGAGTTAGTAGGTAAACCAATAGAGAGGGCGTTTCAATAGTCAAGACATGAGGATATAAATGCATGAACCAGTGTTTTGGCATCTTTGAGACTGATTAAGGTGCAAAGGTGAAAGAAGGCAATTTTAAAAAATAAAAATTATATATATATATATATATATATATATATATATATATATATATATATATATATATATATATATAAAATTATTTTTTTTTTTTTACATTTTCTTGTTCCAATAAAAATATCTCAGTTTTATCCGTGTTCATGATAAAAATCACATCTAATGTCCTCTTAAACAACAATAACTCTTTAAACAAGACTACAAAAGATGTGAGTCACTTGCTTAATTATTATGGCCTTTGTTCCCAAATGGCATGTTCAACAGAGTCATCAAGCATGCTCATTAGCTCTAAATATGATGCAAAGTACACTTAGATCTCTTTAAATATACATGTTTAGAGAATGGCATAATGGAACACTTTAGTTATCTGATCTTCTGTACTTATATGTGCACTGTGTGATCTTTGGGTGAGAGGGGTAGATGCCTGTGAAGAACAAAGAATGCTGGGGTAGGGGGCCATGAGAGCTATCGATTCTCAGATGATCATTTGAAGTTACCTGCAGAATACTTCTGGTGTAAAGTGCTCTGAAGAAGAGCCTGGAGACTGGGCTCAAATGACCCCAAAGTAGTGCAAAATCAAGGAGGTCTTCTTCACATCTTGACAGTTTTATGACAAATCATAAACCACACCACTCTGCTGTTTGTGGATAATGAAATTCTTAGTGTATGAGGAACACTGTTGGCAATGTTGAAAATTTCCCAATTGATTTAGTAGCTCTTACTTTCTTGACGCTTTAACATGTATCATGGTGCTTTTTCAAATGTTGAATAACCAGTCATGGTTATTGTAGCAACCATCATAAATGAAAAGCAGCATCATCTGCATATATCAGTAGAATATTCCATTTGGGTGCAGGCATAATGAGCTCAATCAGTACTCATATAAAGGCGATTGCTAGAGTGGCTGAATGTCAGCAGGCTACTGGTTTGTTGGTTTACAGTACAATTTATGAAACTAGATGAATTTCAAGAAGCTTGTTTACCCAGAGATTTCCTCAACATCCAACAGTATCAATGACCGTAATGTTTGTGAAGTTGTTAAACCTTGTGGTGACTTTCATGTATTCTTGTTATGCAAAGAACAGTAACTCTCCAACAGAACATTTGATGCCATCAGGACCAGAGTCAGAAATAAGAAACATGGTGTTCAAAATTAAGTATTCCTCTCTCTCTCTCTCTCTCTCTCTCTCTCTCTCTCTCTCTCTCTCTCTCTCTCTCTCTCTATATATATATATATATATATATATATATATATATATATATATATATATATATATGTAGAGATGTCTTAAGACCCAATACTTAATACATATCATTTCTGTTTTTGTAAAATTGCATCTACTTTAGTCTTACAAACAACAAACAAAATGTTGTAGAACTGTGGATTGGTTTCTGTTATTCTAAAAGAAAACAGCATTTTGTTTTCTGCTCATGATGATTGACTTGCTCTGCGATCCAGATCACAGCAATGCCCTGCCTCTGTCTGCGCTTAGATACTGCTCCTAAGATATCTGAGCCATGTAAAAAAGACCTTTGATATGCAAATTATTCGCTTTTTTTTAACTTGATACTCATAATTTACTGTATTGTTAGCAGGCTGCTACATGAGCAGAGACCTCCCTTGGGTAGCAGTTTCAACTCAAACGGCACTTTATGGATTCAGTTTCAATAATGCCACCACCAAATTATGCTATTTATAGTTTGTTGTCATACATTTGTTTCTATGTGACTATTGGAATTATTGGAAAATTGGATCACCTTTTATAATAAGGTAGGGTGTGTAAGTAGTGACAACTAACTAGCTGCTGATATTCCTATCATACACAAAACAGATGAAGCAGGGCAAAGCTTGAGTATTTCCCAAGTGTGGTCAGCATCGTTCAATGGCGTCCCAACAAATGAATGAGTTTGTCCCTCTGTGCACCCAGGTATTACATTCAACGATATTTGCATTCCTAATTAGCCCAAAAATTACTCCTTCAATGATTAGTTCTAAAGGATTCAATCTAAACTCCTCCTTTCAGAGAGCCTACTCTGCTCTGATGTGTCGGAAAGGAAACATCCTCTACGATATCCAAGTTTCAGCTCTGTCTGAAAAATTTATTTTTTACCTAACCAATTTAAGCTTGAGTCTGATAGTGATAAATCGGAAGATCCACTGAGATCAGGACGTTTCTCAGTGGTAAATTTACATGTAGTTTGACAATAACGAGAGTTAGCTGGTTAGCAGAGGCTAACAGCTAACAGTCTAACAGCGTGCACTTGCTGTACATGTAAACAGACCAGAGGCAGGTTTTTGTTACCAAATTACTGTACGTAGGTAAGTACAGGAAGTAAGTTTGGGATTACTAACGATTAGTTTCAGGTGTTCAGAATCAGTTCTTTCTTTTTGGTGTCAATAACTCTTTTCTCTTTGGTGCACTTTTAATTTTTAAACTTTACAGATGTTTTTACGTTCACAAACAGTTATATAACACACTACATGAAAAGTATTATTTGAAAAACCATAATAGGTGCTCTTAATATACTGTAACAAGCTAAAGAAACAAACAAACAACAAACACTATAGTGACAACAAAGCTAAAATTACTGAGTAAATGTTGTCCATATGCCCAATAGTGAACCAGAAAATTATTGGAATTTGATAGGCAGAGAAATTATGAATTTCATATACTGTACACTTATGCGTTGCATGAATGTTCCATGGACTTACTATACTGTGGAGCTATATGTATAAATATCAGTGTTCAACTCAGTTGTAAATAATTTAAAGCATCATGCATTCGTTGCCTTCTTCAGGTGTTTAACCCTCTGGGGTCTGAGGGTGTTTTGGGCCCTGGAGAAGTTTTGACATGCCTTGACATTTGTGCTTTTTTCAGTTGCTTAAAAACACATTAATGGCTAAAGTCTGATAACACTGTATTCAGCACAAACTGGGCTACAATAATATGTGTGCAACATGTGTGTGCATATTTTTGTATGTTTTTTTTCAAGTTGTTGAAATAAGGCCATATAACACATACTAAACATTTGTCCACAATCCTTTTGAAAACTGGATCTTGTAGCCTAGAGTTTTTGCTACAAAATTATGTGAAAACCATCCTGATCACTCATTCATACAAAACAATATAGTAACTGAACTTTTGTAAGACACTTTTAGTGTTAGAAAGGTCATATGCAAAGAGGCGTGCACTATAATGAATATCGATTGTAATTTAAACCTGAGGAGACAAAAGATCCCTCCCCTGGGCCTATCAATGAGGAATGTGACATAAAGAGAATGAATGTGAGGAGACTTGATGATCAAAATCAAGTTTCATGTTAAAAGAAGTAATCTGACTATACATTTTCTTTACATAAAGACTTTTAGAACTACACTACCATTTAAAAGAAGTCTCTTCTGCTCACCAAGGCTGCATTTATTTGATCCAAAATACAGTAAAAACAGTAATATTTTGTACTATTTTTACAATTTTAAAAAACAGTTTTCTATTTGAATATATTGTAAAATGCAATTTGTGGTCAAAGCTGAATTTTCAGCATCATTTCTGCAGTCTTTAGTCTCACAGGATCCTTCAGAAATCATTATAAGATGGTGATTTTCTAATATGGGTATATTTAAAGTGCATTTTACTCATTTAACCTGAACACATATTTGCAAGCACAAGCTTTGTTGATGATAATGAGGCAGCATAAACACTAGTTAAAATATAATCTAAACATTCATATTATTTTTACATCATATTACATATCATATTTATATCATACAGCATACAATTTAAATACCTGCTTAAGCTGAAACAGCATTTAAATGTAACTAAAACTTGCTTATTAGGACATATTTCAAATTTCATTACTCTGAATCCTGGCTGGCAAGTCTGGAAACAGACCCACTAGTAAAATATATACATGTTTATATAAAATAGCATGTCAAATAATGAAAACTAAATGATTTACTCATCCGAAATTGTATCCTCGGCTGGATCAAGTCTCTTCAAAATATAAACTTTCATCAGAGTCCAACTCTTCTTCTGAGGAAAATTGTAACTCTTCATCACTATCCAGGAGTTTTCTCACTTGTGTATCATGCTGTCTTTCAAACGTGCATACAAGTGAATGAACTTTCTTTTTAAGGCACAGTCAGGGGCGTTTACATTTGATTTGATCGTCTTAGCACATTAGCATGTGAATGGCGCGCTCTGCTTGTGGGTGTGATCACATTAGAGATAATTAGCTGAGCCAGTAGAAACTGTACATCACTTCGTTTCAAACAGATTACATTGCAGGATAATATCTGTTTTAAATTGTAATTGTTTTAATTAAAAGTAGACATTTTAAGCTTTCTTTAGACATACGTTTCATGTTTGTGTGATAAGTATTCACGGAGTTTCAGTTAATTTTTGTGATGTGTTTCAGATATATGCTCATGAACCCAGAGACTGCTATTTTGCAAAATCACAAGGATGTGTTGTTATTGTAAGTGTACACAAATAAAAGTAGACCCTTTATAGTCTCTAATGATATCTTACACTTATCTGTATGTCCTAAAATGATGGAGAATTTTATGTTGTTTCCACTGTAATGATGAAAAAATCCAGCAGGACACGCCGGCGCGTCCATCGACCCCAGAGGGTTAATGAATTGTGAACCAAAAATGTCAACAAAAAATTAGCTGATCCTAGGTCATTAACATTTTTTTGAAATTATTATTTATTTATTTATTTGTGACAGGGCAGGGGGTGGGGCCGGGTGATGATTCCACACTCCCGAGCCCTAATCAGGCTAATCAAGCCTCAGAGAGGGATAAAGGCAGACTAGAAGCTGCAGTGTGAGAGAGAGAGATTTACACATTTTGTGTGTTTGTATTTTTGTTTAAGTTGCTTATTAAACTATTATTTATATTGTCAAGCCGGTTCTCACCTCCTCCTTTCCCCGTAACCCCTTTACACTGGTGCCAAAATCCAGGAAGGAGGAGAGATGCGGCATAGTAGATTCCTCGCCACTTTCATCCACCCCAACAGAGCAGCCTCAATCATCCTCCGGAGGATGGAGGAGCCTGGCTGCCTGGAAGTGGAGAAATGGCCACCAACCACGAGGGGAGGAGGGGCTCCCAACCAACCCCCTGGAGCAGTTACCACTGCCAGGAGCAGGGGAGACCCCTACTGTCCACCAAAAACGTGGCAGGGCATTCCATCCAACAGGGGCAAGAGGTCTGCCTCCAATCCGTCCGGGGAAGCGCAGCTGTTGTCCATAAGAGGGTGGAGGAGTGGCCGAGGACCAATCTACGACATATCAGAGAACCGGCAAGTAAGTGTTTTTTTTCTCTCTCTCTTCCACTGCTGCACCATGTTGGCCTTTCCCTCTCTTTTAAATTGGCACGATCGCGGTTACGGCATGTAGGTGACACACATTTTTTTTGTTTCCCTCCCCTTGTCCCCTCCCTCATCCAGGCAGATAGAGATGACCTGCCGGCAGATGATGTGGAAGGCACCCATGGAAGGGGGGTGTACGTCATGCCGGGGGCTCCCCGGCCTGAGAGAACAGGGGAGGAATGTGACAGGGCGGTGTGTGGGGCCGGGTTGTGATTCCACACACCCAGCCCCTAATCAGGCTAATAAAGCCTCAGAGAGGGATAAAGGCCTTATTAAACTATTATTTATATTGACAAGCCGGTTCTCGCCTCCTACTTTATTTTATATTTTTTTATATCAACATCTGTTTAAAGCTACCATTGCATTTATTCAAAATTATCAATGGAAACAAGAAAGCCACTTCCTTGACTGGTGAGTTCAAATGCTACTTTTAAGAGTTTTAATATATTATTTTAAAAAATATATAATATAGTAAATAAATAATACATTTTAATGTGACAAAAATACTCTTAATACTCTTTTTTTTAATACCTTTTTTAAGGAAAGTTAGGTAAGCCTTAATAAGGGATGAAGTATGATCATAATCACATTTAAAAAATATTATAAAATAAACCTCTCTATGGGTATAAATAACAAATAATCTAGTGCAGTCAAAACAACCTGGAGCTGAACACGCTCAAAAAGGTGGAGATGATTGTGGACTTTGAGGAACACACCATCATTGACCCCGTTCACCATTCTAAACAGCACAGTGGCAACCGAATCATTCAGGTTCCTGGGCATTACCATCTCACAGGACCTGAAGTGGGAGACCCACATTGACTCAAAAGGCCCAGCAGAGGTTGTACTACAAAGAAGACTACAAACGACAGTTTGGATTGCTGAAAGGAATATTGGTTGCCCCCTGCCCTCTTTTAATGAACTGTACACTTCCAGAGTGAGGAAAAAATCACTCTGGACTACACTCACCCAGCTCACTACGGTTTTGAACTGTTGCCTTCTGGACGGCACAAAAAATCTGTGGGGGGCCATGTCATCTGCTGCAGGGCAATAAAACAGTTCAGATTCCCAAACATTACATTTGTGAATAGAATAGAAGAACAGGGCTTCTATTCTATTCACAAATGTAATGTTTGGGAATCTGAACTGTTTTATTTTTTATTAACACACTAAAGCAGAAGATAAAAATAACCATCTAAAGACAAATATTTTTTTTTTGTGAAACATCTTCAAACACTGACAAACGTTTGACAAAATCCTTGTTTGCGTAAGCATACTTGGCAATAAATCTAATTCTGATAAAGCTATGAATTTCTGATTAGTTAGTATTATACTTGTTGTAGAATGTATGTATATATTTATTTATTTATCTTGGATTATTTTTTACAAAGACCAAATTTGAGTCCCCCAATGGCACAGTTCATGTCAAGGGTGCATTGTCATACCAAATGCCAATGAAGCAACTTCAGGGGGACTCGATGACAGTTTGTATCCGAAGTGAAAATTAATTTCAAGTACCTGTACACTGATCATTGGCGTGAAGCCAGTAATCCATGCATCTCCATTTTTGGAACCCACCAGCAATGGCTTATGTTGTTTCCTTGATGCCTCTGATTCACCTAAGTCATCCCCTGGCTATTCTATAATCAGAGCGATAGAGAGACGGAGAGAGACAGAAGGAGGGAAAGAGTGAAGCTATTACACTATTGAATGCAAAGCTAACAGAAGAGACTGAGAAAGAATTAAATTGGCCATGGGACAAGAAGTGGGAGTGAGACAGAATGTGTTATTTACTGATGAGGGCCACCGAGGGCCTCAGGCTCCTGTGTAAGATTGGCAGCTGGTGATTAGTTTTAAAGTGAGTGCACTAACATTCTGTTGTCATCAATCTCAACAGAGAAAGAAAGCTGGGGGAAAGGGAGGTACTGCTGCCCACAATGCAATAAATGAATCAAGTGAGAGAGTTTAACTATAGCAATTTAAAATAAGTTCTAATAAAGGGATACTGTTTTCGCTGTTTTTTTTTGTTTTAAATCAGCTAGTGGTTTTAAATTATATATATAGTAGATAGAGCTGTTTTTACTGTTGCATTGTAACATTGTTAAAAAGGTGGAATTATAAGGGCAAAACAATCACCAGATATTACAATTAATAATAACAAAATACATTCTAATGCTGCAATTATCAATGAGTTGTGGTATGTAAAGAAGTTGAAGTATACAAAATACTTTTTACAGGCTATTCACACTGAACAACCCCCCCCCCCCCCACACACACACAATGAAAATAATGTCAAGACAGTGCAGATTTAAAATTTAAAAATAATGACAATGCATTAAATATCATCATTCCTTTTTGTGCATATTCACATGTTTTCAGGTATTTGGCAAGCTTGGTTTTTAAAGTTTAATTTTTATATATTGAATATATATGAATTATATATTTATATATAAATAAAATGTTAATAAAAAAATAAACTGAAATGTAAAAATAATAGAAAACTATTTTATAATGTGTATATGTAATGAGTGGCAATTATAAGAAATGTCCAATAGAGGGCATTCAATCTCCATGAATTAATCCCAAAACAAAACAGGGGATTTTTAATTTACTGTCTAGAAAGGATCCCTGTTTTGTACGGTATATATATATGAAGCGTGTTTAACTACGTTTTTCAGTTAACTATATTTCTAATTTCATGTGTTATACATCTCCAGTTCTTGAGTTGGACTTTCTGCGTATGTTTTGATTATATCAGATATTATATTTTATTCTGTTCCCAGAGGAGGTGTCTTTGTCTCCTCAGACGTGAATCACATCAATATTCATGATCATCCTCGCCTCCTCGCATATGGCCTTTCTAACACTAAAAGTGTCTTACAAAAGTTAAATGTCTATATTATTTTGTATGAATGAGTGATCAGGATGGTTTTCACATCGATTTGTAGCACAAACTCTAGGTTATGAGAACCAGTATTGTGTACAAATGTTTAGTATGTGTTATATGGCCTTATTTCAGTGACTTAACATTTTTATTTTTATTTTAAAAACCACACAAAAATTTAATTTTCTCTAAAATACAAACATGTACATACACGTTGCTCACATATAATTGTAGTCAAGTTTGTGCTGAATGCAGTGTTATCAGGATTTTGCCATTAATATTTTCTTAAGCAACTGAAAAAGCCCAAATGTAAAGGCATGTCAAAACATTTCCAGGGCCCAAAAAACACCCTCAGACCTCATCACTCGCAGGCGATCTGATTGTTAATGCGCAGCGCCGGCACACAGTGTGTTTTGATCCTATATAATTCATTGTGATTCAATTCGAGTGATTCATTGCTGGGTTGTGCGATGGGTGTTTGCGAGCTGTGCAATCTTGGTCAGCTGTGTTCTTTTTTTTTTGCTATGCAGTGTTGATATGGCAACAAGTAAACAAATAAAGTTTCATCTAACTAGCGTGTGTGGAAATGTTTAAACCACATGTGTAACAACTAACCCCATATTTGAGTTTGAGCTCTTTTCCAGTCGAATCCCATAGAAAAATGCAAACAAATGTGTCCCCACTCAATATACTGTATACATCAACTGAGGTGCAGATGCAATAATTATTAATTAAAACATATATATGTATCTGTACGGATTAGAACATATTTACATACATACAAGCTTATCCTGTATAATAAAATTATGTTAAAAACATTTTGCATAATATTAGTGGTCATTTCAGGTGATTAAAGCTGCCAAATAATCACAGATGCAAAAATAGTAACAGAACTTTGACTAGAAGTTAATAATTACTTAACCAAGCTGATGTCATTTTAGCATTTTCATCAGTTGACCCTCACAATAAAATGCATGCTGTTTTTTCTTCAGTCATTGGATCAGATCATAAGCAGAGAACATGAAACATAAGTACAGGCACTCACACATTGCATGTTTTAAAAATGCACTCTTTTAACATTTTAACATATGTTTTCACTGTAATGTTCTAATTGCAAAATACACTGCAGAAGATGAAAGTTGAGTTTTTAAGATTTAATTTGATTCCAAGTTTCTGAACATTGATGATAATTTTAATATCAAACAAAGCACTCAAACTCAAAAAAGGCATGTAAGACAGCCTCTGTAGCACCCCATTTTCACCTACAGTCACAAAAATGGGTACATATGTTGTTCTCATCAAGCTGGACAACTTTCATAATTATGATTTTTAGGTCCATCCAGCAGGAAGTCGACCATGTTGGATTCTTTGAATATTGCAGACTCTGAACTTTTAAATACTTCTAGGGGATTCATGAGACTGTCACCACATTTATACAACATTATGCCAAGACATTGAATATGCTAAATTGCAAACAGATTTTGAAATATCAAATGGTGTAGCCATAGCAAGGCATTAAAATAATGGCAAAAAAAATTGAAACAAGAAGTGCCTCATGTCTTTGGTGTGCAACGTGTGATTTAGATCTAAACTGAGATGTATGCTGGGGGCTAATCAGACAGATTTTACTATTTTGAGTCACAAACAAGTGTTTCTCTCCAAAAGACTTGATAATAGCTCTCTTATATTTACCAAAATTGCTTGAAAATTGTTTAGAATAATGCCAAAAAAACATGTGTCCACCTTACATTGTTTTCCGAAAGCCAACAGATGGAAATGAACCCATGGTGCTTGGGCACATCATCATTGCTCACAGCTATATTTTTTATTATCATTATTAATGATTATGTAAACATGTGCTCAATGGACATCCGTGATTGTTGCATTGCATCTCTTTGTTTGCGTCTCTTGCACGACAGCCACGTTTAACTGCTGTGTCCAGTAAAAAAATAAATAAATAAAATCTTGATACAAATGCATTCTGATTTCCAGCTTTTTTAACAGCCATTAGCACTGCTCACAAATTACTCATATTTACCTCTCTTATGAGCACTTGTCATGCAAAACCAAAACATTGCAATTTTATCATTGTGATACATGTATACAAAAGTATTTTGGAGCTCTACAAACATGGCAACTGGTGGCAGAGGGAGCTCTGCCCAAGGAAGATGCAGATTTACCAACAGGGAAACTGTACCCCAGAAATACATTTACATTTATGCATTTGGCAGACGCTTTTATCCGAAGCACAATTACAGGGACAATTCCCTCGGAGCAACCTGGAGTTAAGTGCCTTGCACAAGGACACAATCGTGGTGGCTGTGGGGATCGAACCAGCGACCTTATTATTAACAGTTATGTGCTTTATCCCACTATGCCACCACCACTGCAGTATAAATACATCACACAGGGTTACCCATGGGCAACAAGCACATATGGGGAACCTACCCCAGTACAGGGCATACACCCCAGTACAAGTCATTCTAGCACACGTACTGAGCCGGCATCGACTTTCTCATCAAATTCGCCTGCCACAGGGCTGAGGAGGAAAGACATCCAGTATTCACCGACTCGTGAAATCGAATGGGGAAAAAGCACACATCTTTCCCTCAAGGAGAGGAAAGGTACTGTACGCAAGCGGTACACCCGGCCAGCTGCCCCGCATACTTACCTGTTCATACCTGACAACACAAGGGACAAAACTGTCTCAACCCAGAGATTGTAAAATTTAGCGAAACTATTGGGTGTTGCCCAGCCCATTTTTTGAGGCCCAGGAGTGTGCCTAGTGCAGTGTGCTTGTAATCTCAAAGGGGCCTGGTACACCAAAGTACAGTAATCACAATCCAGTGGGCGATCCTCAGTTTGGAGACAGCCCTCCCTTTCTGCTGTCCTCCAAAGCTGACAAAGAGCTGCTCAGAGCATCTAAAGCTCTGCGTGTGGTCCAAGTAGATGCGAAAAGCGCTCACAGAACACAGCAATGACAAGGCTGGGTCTGCCTCCTCTTGGAGCATTGCTTGCAAGCTTACCACCTGATCCCTAAAAGGGGTCGTGGATCCTTGGGCAAATAGCCTTGTTGGGGTCTCAAGATCAAGTGAGAGTATGCTGGTCCAAACTCCAGGCAGTTGTCGCTGACAGAGAATGCCTGCAGGTCCCGAACTCTCTTGATGGAGGTGAGCGAAGTCAGGAGGGTAGTCTTCAATGAGAGAGCCTTTAGCTCAATTGACTCTAGGGGCTCAAATTGGGCTCTCCGCAGGCCCAGCAGGACCATGGAGAGATCTCACGAGGGAATGAGACGCGGCCTAGGACAACGTCCTTGTGCCTCTAGTAACCTGATGACAGGTTGTGCTTCCCGAGGGACTTACCTTCCACCTGCTTCATGATGCGCCACTGTAGCGGCCACATACACCTTCAAGGTGGAGGGGGACAGCCTCCCTTACAACCTCTCCTGCAAGAAGGAAAGCACCAACCCGACTGCACATCTCTAGGGGTCTTCACCTCAGGAAAAACACAAATTTGCATACAAATGCCACTTCAAGGCATTCCCCACGCTCCCCTGTGTGTAACCTGTCATGACAGCATGTCCACTGCTCTACGATGACTTCAGTCAGAGGAGGACATTTGCGACATGTGATGCGAGGGTAAGCTACTTTGGTGGTTTATTTACGCTACTGTCACCGTGTTGTCTGTCCAGACCAACAAGTGCTTACCTTGGATCAACGGCCGAAGCCTCCACAGGGCCAGCAATACCGCCGGTCTTTCGTAAAGACGCAAGACAACATGGATAGATGAGGGGAAGGACATTGTACTGATATGCCTGGCCCTTGAAGTTGAACCGCAGAAAGGGTCTGTGCCGAGGTAAAACCATGACATGGAAGTACGCTTCCTTCAGGTCTACCACTGTGAACCAATCTTAATGCTGCACGCATGACAGAATGCGCTTCTGCATCAGCAGCTTGAACGGGAGTCTGGAGGCCTGGTTCAGTTCATATACATACGGGTATAAAGGCGGGGAAATACGTCTGTTTCATTCAGGATTTTTCTGAGGAGTCGACAATGGTCCAGCCACAACACTGGCTCGGCTCAACGACGTGGTCGGGAGGACCCAACATCTCGTTCCCTCCATCAGGGAATGGAGATTACATCCGTAACCTAGACGTTCCCGTCTGTCGCTCACTTCGACGTTGTGTCGAAGAAGCGACACGACAGCATGTCCACTCCTCTGCAATGTTCTGTCAATTTAAATCAAGCCATGCACTGAGCTGTGTACGTATACTGCTGACACAGGAGTGGGCAGGTATTTAATGTGCCAAAGCGACCAGCTGTATCAGGCTGCACGTACCATTCCCCAATGCCCCATAAAGTTGTCAAAATCCTTCTGGTTCTTTACCTTTGACAGGGGAACAAGGCGACGCTGCCAAGTCTGGAAATGGGCCGAGCCTAGCCAGGCCTCATTTCTCTCTATGTTTCTCGCATAGAGTCAATGGCTGGGGCCCTTACACGCATCGGGGAAGGAGTTCTTACCCAGTTTCCTATTCTTTCAGGGGGAAAAGTCCCTGCAGAGACCACACCTGCCCAGAGAGGGCATACACCACATGGGCTTTTAGGTCACATGTGGGAAGTGGCGCGGTGGTAGATCCCGGCTTTTCGGAGGGATGAGTTGCTACGGGCACGGCGACAGGGAAGCAGTGGGAACTGCCCATGGGAGACGCGGGTCCGCTCGTAAGGGGACTGTACCACAGAAAATACACACAGGGGGGAAGTCCACATAGGAGCCCTGACCTGTGGAGCACCTATTCCAGAACAGGGTAGATTTGAGTACATGCAGTGGATAGGGTCGGCTAATTCCTCCGCTGAATTGTGGACCCAGAGGCCTAGGGAGGAGTCATCCAGGGAGCCGAGTGAGTGGGATCACCTGGGAGAAAAAGCGCATGGTTTTACCCCAACAGAGGGAATGGGCGCTAGGTGCATGCGATCCACCCGGTCAATCCGTCAGCGTGTTACCGAGTTCTACTGGCTCGGACCTGAGAAAACACGGGACAAAACTTACTCTACACTTTATTTGTATTTACTTATTTTTTTTTATTTTTTTTGACTCAGGTTTAGGTTCAAAGCTTAGGGTATGGAGGTAGGTTTTGTAGATTTAAAACTCAATAAAACATTAACCTTAAAACCTCGTCTGTTTGGCAAAAAACATCATTGGTTGAACAAACAGATTTCCCATCCCCTAAACACACAACTGACTGAGACAATGTCAAGCTGTTTGGGATGCTTAAATGAACCATGTTTTGATAGTGTAGTAGATGGCTAAGTAAGGTTAAAACGTAAGCCTGAGACATGATGCACCAAGTTATGCACAAAATGGAAACTAGAGCTCGTGTCCATGCGGCACCTGGTGGATATCTTGAGAAGCTTTAAATCTGAGAAGCCTGTCTGATTGATGCTGTGTGATGGGTCCTGCGAAAGCGCATGGATGAAGTTTTGTTTTTTATCTCTAATTTGCTATTCTAATTTTGCTATTATAAACAAAGCTACAGTGTTTACATTATTCGGGGAAATCCACCTACAGATAGCTCACTTACAGTTGTCGATCCACCCTAAGATAAAGTAGGAAAAGTATTTTAGCATCAAGAATATTACTCTGATTGAAGGACTAGTTCACCCAAAAATAAAAATCTCATCCTCATGCCATCCCTGATGTGTATGACTATCTTTCTTCTGCAGAACACAAATAATTTTTTAAAGGAATATCTTAGCTCTGTAGGTCCTCACAATCCATGTGAACGGTGGTTGAATCTTTGAAGCTTCAACAAGCACATAAAGGCAGCATAAAAGTAATCTATTTGACTCTAGTTGTTTAATCCAGTGTTCTGAAGCAGTGTTGGGTAAGAAACATACCAAAATATAACTCCATTTCACAATAAATCTTGTTGACAGTCTCCTTGGTGATCATGACTTCAAGCTAGATTGCACTTCCTAGTGCTCTGCGCAAGTGTCAATCACTAGGAAGTGTAATCGAGCTTGAAATTAGGACAGTGCCTAGAGACTGCAATGGTAAGTTGTACAGTGAAAAAGGAGTTATATTTTGATCTCTTCTTAGCCAAAATCAATTGGATTTCTTCCGAAGACATAATTAATCCATTGAAGTTGTATGAATAATTTTTATCCTGCCTTTATGTGCTTTTGGAGCTTCACATTTTGGTCACCTTACACATGAATTGTACGAACCTACAGAGCTGAGATATTTTTCAAAATATCTTTGTTTGTGTTCTGCAGAAGAAAGGAAGTCATACACATCTGTTATGATGAGAGAATGATGAGAGAATTTTAATTTTTGGGTGAACTAACCCTTTAAATCAAAATAGGACCATTTAATGTTTTCTGTAACACTTTGCCTAGTAAATACAGTATTCTCATTTATCTCAAGTTTTATTGTATCATTCTGCTTATATGTTTAATGTTTATATTTATCATTTTGTATTCAACTGTGATGTGGAATATTTTGGTGTTGCTTATATTGCACTATTTTTAGTGGAGCTAATATCATATTCTTTTTTTTATGTATAAAAAAAAAAAGAAAAAAAGAAAGATGAATAAAAGTGCATTACCTTTCAGAAAGGATGTATTGTTAACTTTTACCCTTAGGGCAGCTCTTTTTATATCAACTTTGAAGATGAAAATTCTAACTTATAAGCTTGTTAAAAAGAAAGAGAGACGCATACAAAACTGAACCATCATTCCAGAACACCCGGCAGGTACATTCATGGAGAGACAAAAGAAAATTTGAGTTACCTTGAGAAGTAACAACCCTGAAACTGGCAGGAAGAAGCATTGATTGAGCAGGTGCAGTGGAATATATTAGGTTTAAATAGACACAGAAGGCCAAACAGCACAATACCTTACAGTGATACAGACATATCAGAGACATTCTCATTCGAGCAGTTTTTAAGGAAGAGATGCTCCATGGTCATATTTCATTGTATACTAAAAATCAATGAGAAAAATCTGTGTGTCTCTCCTGTAGAACAAGATTCAAGGCTTCCTCATCCTCAACACATGCCCATCTTTATATTTTGGGTTGTTCTTAAAAGTACACAAAAATATAACAAAAAATATCAAAAATTTGTACACCTAAAGAAATGAATAGCAATTTTGACAAATGCAATGTTTAAAATAATGTTGCAACATTTTTGCAAAATGATATGTGGTTCATTAGAGGTATCGTGGCAGTTCTGAAGTTCTGAAATGTCTACTGTGTGCAGAGGTGGAAAGTAAGAAATAACAACTATTCTCATTCTCACAGTACTTGAGTATATTTTTCTACCTTTTTAAGTATAAATACATAACGGTATTTTTACTTTTACTTGAGTTGATTAAAAATGAAGTATTCAACTTCACTACAGTTATTTTTAACCACAGTTAGAAAGTACAAAAAATACATAATAGTTCTGAAGTTATAAGTGCTAAATCTGTTCATAAAGTATAACGCGTTGTGCGCATCACAAGCCTGCAGGGCACGGCATCATGGGCACAGCAGCTTGCATAAACTGTGCCCTCTCATCTAGCTTCTCCAAGACTTTCTGCCCTGTCACTACAAACAAGAACTGTTTTCTGCAGATGTAATTTTATTCAGGAAAGGAGCCGTTTATTCAGGTACGAGGGAACCGTCTGAAGACGTTTAACCAATGATCAAACTTCACTTTTTATTAAGGTTGGCAAACTGTCAACAATTGACACAATGTAGTTTGACATGCATGTGGGGATATCTTGTTTACTTGCTACTATATGTCTAAAAAAACCTTTTTAAATACCTTAGAAAGATGCAATTCCTATACAGTGTCCGAAATTAACGAGAACTTGGGGAAAAAATTCCACGAAAATTAACAAAAATATCCCTGAATTTCAAAATATGGGAGCAAAAAATGCTCACGTAATGAGTTCCCATGTTTTATCAATAATACCTATATAGTTACAATTTCATAAATTGCAATCTTCTTTTGACTTTTTCACTGAACATTATTTTTTTTCCTGCTGTCCAGTTCCTTGCACCATTGTGCGCACAGAGAGGCACCCCGCTGGTATCAATCCACATCAGTTCGGTATTGTAATCCCGCATAAAATTCCATAATCGTTCATCCATCTTGTTCAAAATAAACTGAACTAGTGGGTAACATTCTTGCTCACGGTGTTGTACTGTACATCCATGCCATATGCTGCTGATTATCTCTCTGAAAAGCCTCACCCGCTTGAGGCCAAAAGTGCACAAGTGATAAATGTTATTTAAAGAAAGTATGAGAAATCACAAAACATATATTATTATTAAATTAATACAGTTAATTAAGACTGTATTATTTCAACTGTAATATAATAATACATATACAGAACAACCATGTTTAGTGTTTGAATCAATCATATATCTCACTACACACTTGTGTGAAATGTTTATTTTTGCCTTATTTTATTCAGTTGGCATGTAGAAATTGATAACAGTTTGCTTAATAATCTCAAACCATATCTGGATATTTGCTGCAATATAATAGGGGTTGCATTTCCTCCTCCTATGATATTGCATTATATTAGTTTTGTACAGTATGTTAACTTCGCCAAAATACTTGGACAAACGTGAATGCAAATAAACCTTAAATATGAATGTGTTTCAGTCACAATGTACATTATGCAATTTATAGACGATTTAGATACATTTATAATGTTACAAATGGCTATTTCTATTTAAATAAATGTTATATACTTAAAAATTTCTGTTTGTCCAAGAATTCTCTTGTAGCAATGCAGGTCTTTGGCATTTAGAAGCTGCTAGTTTAGGACCTGCGAGGAGTCTGTTTCTGAAACTAGGGACTGTGATATACTTGTCTTTTTGTTCTTCAACTTGGCCGTCCACTTCCCTCTCTATCCTGGTTAGAGATTCTTTTTTCAAAAAAGTAATGCATGGAATAGCTTTAATCTCTCTTAAACTATAGACTTTAGGAGAAAATAGAGTTTCAAGAGAAATGTGTTTCTTTTTACCTATTTTTAAAACCAAAATTTGACTTGCAAGTGTAAGAACTCAATATCTAAGCAAATGGCTCAATACCCACTATATTTTTGTGATTTCCACATGGTAGCGCAACCATGTTCAATTGTTCTAATAATAAGAACATTTTCTTGAGTACCAAATTAGCACTTTAGAATGTGGTCATAAGGAATAGGTGACACAGTATATGTTTGCTATCATAGTAAAGAAACAATTGAATAAATACCACTTAATCAATTATTTCAAGCCATAATTATAATTTGCAATGAATGATTTTGGCAGTATTTTTGATCAATTTAATGCATCCTTGGCGAAAGGAAGCATCAATTTCTTTCAAGAGTTAAAATGTCTGTGTTCTAAAAATGGAAGCGTATATACTATATATAATATCATTTTCATGAAGTAACTTGTAATGTAATTACTTGAGCAGTTTTTCAGCTAACTACTTATTTACTCTTACTTGAGTCATAATATTTCTCAGTAGTTTTACTTAAGTAAAAAAAAATCAGTACACTTTCCGACACTGACTGTGAGGCACTAAAAGCATGTTATATTTTCTCCCAAACAGATAAAGTTTCGAAGGTTAATGCCCTATTGAGTTTTAAAGCAACAAAACATACCTCACCTCCCTAAACAACCAACGCTCTGTGGTTTTTCTATGACATTTTTGGCTCACTTGTCGACTTGCGTGCTCTTCGGAACTCGTACTCCAGTCCTTTGCATTACAAGTGCAACGCTCTATCAGTTGAGCTACTACACAATATGATTGTGTCTGAAAAAGCTTATAAATTTATTTGGTCATTTAATGCAAACATTAAGGGCTCTATTTTCAGGACCGTGCTAGGTGCAGTCCTAAGTGCAATGATTTTGATCCAATTTTCGTAAGCGCTAATTCTAAGCGATTTTCGTGCTATCGCAAAAGCCCAAGTGACTGTGGGAGGGAGTGTTTGCACTATTTGTGGGTGTATGCATGCAAACTGTGGGTGTATTGTATGTAAATGAAGTGGGGTAAAAGAGCAATTTGCTATTTTCTTGAGAAGTCGTTCTGTTAAGACATTTAAGAATGGCATCTATCCTCTGTGAAAGTTTAAAATCAGTTCCTGCATTTGCAGTTTCGGGATTCTACCTTCAGATGAAATCAAAGAGCTATCTATCACTTTTAATACTAGCCATGATTTATATGTCAGTATGATTCAAAATAATAATAGTTAGGTCTGCCGGAACCAAAAACATTTCTCAGAAACATTTCTCATAATCTATAACACTAATATTACTCTATTTGTTTCCCTGTCAGGTTACCAGAGCTAGCCAGATCCAGCTCTGTTCCTGTGTGATGACGAATAACTACAGTCGGTGATAGCCAGACATCACTTCAGTCTTTTACGATGGTCTTCTGAGGATAAACTGATGCCAACTCCAACTGTAAGACATTGGATACTTCGTATGCCACTGCCTGAACCTTGGACTTAGGATAGATAGACCCTACCGAACCTCACCGAAATGTCCTGCTGGTTGAACTGCATTGCACCTCACTGATCTCTGCCTGCATCACCTTTCTTTATTGATGGACTATACTCGGTATACTATGGAATAAATAAATTATCAATTAATTGCCAACAAAAGCCTTCATCAGCCAACTAATAAAGGACAATGCATCTATGTGAACCTCTGCAGTTAATCCAGGATGGATTTCAAAGACATTAGTCATTAATCTTACAGTTCTTACAAAATCTTTGTTTAAACACTGGCCCCATGACTTGCACTGCACACAAAAAAATAAAATATTGGCAGTATATTCATGCTGTTTAGCCAGAGGGGAACTGGCCCCCACAGTGAGTCTGGTTTCTCCCAAGGTTATTTTTCTCCATTAAACAACATCTTATTGAGTTTTGTTTTCCTTGCCACAGTTGTTTTTGGCTTGCTCACTTGGATTCTAAATACAATTATTACAGCATTTAACTATGTATTTATTTATTTTATACATCATTTACAATCATATTTAATCAAACTAAACCATGATGATTTTATAGATATACAGTTTAATTTTCGGTTAAAGCATGATTTTCTGTAAAGCTGTTTTGAAACAATGTTTTAAAAAAATGCTATACAAATAAAAATGACTTGACTGACTTGACTAATAATAATAATAATGTTTATTTTGTACAGCACTTTTCCAAAGCTCAATGATGCTGTACAGAAATTAAATTGAATATATTAAAGAGAGAAACATAACAATTAGACGTTACAAAACAATGAACAATGGGAGAGAAGAAAATATTATTTAAATTAGTTGAGACATGGGTGAGCAGGACACGAGCCAATAGTTCCAGAGAGGATGATACAAAACATATAAAACACATAGATCACCGTCCGGTGCAGTGCGGGTGACAAACAGAGCAGATCATTAGCAAAACTTAAAGGCCACGCCCACTGATTATGATGTATCACATAGTGCTGTGCTAAAGGCATAGAGCTGTGCATAAAATGGGTCCCCATAATGTATCCAGGGGTGTACAAAGTACTCCGAAATTATACTTAAGCGAAGGTATGGATACTGAGTGAAACTTTTACTCAATTAAAAGTATTTAGCCAAAAACAAACTTGAAATTAAAAAGTATTCACATTAAACTGTACTTGTTTTGAAAAAGTAACTTTTTTCCGAAATCAAGAGAGGAGACTGTGTGAGATGTGATTTATATTAGCATTTTTGCAAAACGATTTTTATGTGGCCTGTTTTACGTAATTTCCTGGTGAAATAAATACCAGAGACGCTAAAAAAAAAAAAAACTTTTATCCCCTTTCACTCAAATCACTAGTAAATGGTGGATTATCAGTTAATAAACACTTACTTTTCACTCTGTTCCTCACAAAATGCTATTTTACGACATATAAACACTTTTACTGCAGCGCGTGACTAATTTTAGCATTTGCATTATGTTTCTAAATACATGTACAAGCTTGTTTAAGTGTGATCAAATTGTGCGGTAGCTCATTGCCACAGCCACGCAAAGAGTACCCAGCCCCATGAGACAAAAAAAATCAAATCAAATAAAAATAAGCTTTGAATAAACTTAGTAATGTTGTTATTCTTGTGAATTGTTTTCTGTGGTTTGCTACCAAACCTGGGTGTTGAGCAGATGGATGAAATCAATAAAATGTTTACTTAATATTAATATTTACTCAGATTTCATTATATATATATATATATATATATATATATATATATATATATATATATATATATATTCATCATGAATGATTATTTCTGACTTCATAACTGTCCAATCTGAAGAAGTAGCAGGTGTTTAGAAAAAAAAAAAAAAACTTTGTGCTCCTAGTTTTTCATGAATATATCACATTCAGTCATGTTACACGCGGTCTAGTCGCACAAATATTTCAATGTATCCGAGCTCAAATCAGATCCGAATTTCAACCTCTGCAGATTTTCAAATAAAAGTAAAAAATTATTCTTTGGAAATGTAATTAAGTAAAAGTAAAATTATTACATTTAAAGTGCACTTGAAGACAGTACAAATCCCCCCAAAAATAATACTTAAGTATAATACTTGCATTTTTACTCAAAAACTTTACACCCCTGAATGTATGTCGTCATGAACTATATTACTGTAAGTGTATAGATGCCATAAGACAACATTGTATGTGGAACAGGGCAAAAAGTAAGTGTTTATGAACAGCCAATATGCTGTTTTACTGGTGATTTGAGTGAAATTTAATGAAATTCTTTATTGTTATAGCAACTTTAGTGTTCATTTCACCAGGACACTTCTGCGATTCATATAAACCACTTAACATTTATTTAGCAAAAATGTAGATATAGTAGCATCATTCTATGAGACCATGAAGGTTATTTAAGAGCTTAACTGTAAACTCATTTCCTTTGAACTTCTTTATAAATATTTATCTTCAGGATTTTATGGATTCTTCAATACAGATTGATGAAACCCCTGTTATCTACTTGAATTATTTTGTCTCAAAGCAAATCATGATGCTGTAAACAGTTAACTGTGACACTTTTAACTGTAATGAAACATTCACTGGAGAGCCTCTGTCATGCTACTGATGGATGCAGTGAAATGGGATATGGATTGCGCACAGTGTGATCGCGATGTGTCAACACAACAATTCCTAATGTGCCTCAAGAGTAGGGTTTAAAATGAGAGCACTCCCAAAGCTTTCTCAAATCTCTGTGACATGCATTGCCAAAGAGGGGATATTAGTGTTAGTGTGAATAATAAACTGTGTGGTTCATTGTATCATTTAGATACTGTTTTTAATTATTCATTAATTTATTTATTTTATTAGGCAGGTTGCCTGCAGTGTGCTTGCAAATTTATTTGACAGTTGGAAGGTGGTTTTGATGCAGAAAGTTACTGTAAAATACACTGCATTTTTCTTGATACAGGTTAATTCTATCAAGCCTTCATCTAATTATTAGCTCTGCTCCATAGTGAGCAGCTTTGCTGTTTATTGCATATATAGACATCCTAACAAGTCTAATGGTGTGCTCCAGGCATCTCAGTACTCTCAATTTTCCCACATACTTGAAAATAATGACTCGAAATCCACTCAAAGTCGAACATCTCACCTGTGAAGTTATTCACAAAATTGTATTTATTCACTCAGATTTTTCCATCCGCTAAAGCTCGATTGTAGCCGTGTTGAGTGTCAACATCATTTTGACACCAAAATTACATTGACTCTTGCATGTGTAACCGAAAACCATTTTTTGAATCATGGACGTTATGTTCATCAGAAAGGAAGATTTTCAGTAAACAAAGACTAAAATAAATCTTGGACTACATTTTATAAATCATATACAATAAATACAATTATTGATTTATTTTTGTAGCTTGACAGCCATGGTCACTGTCATTGTGCGGCAAGAACTGCTACTTTATTGTTTCATGGAGCAAAAAAAATAAATAAATAAAATTTAAAAAATGACAGGGTTAGAAAGACACAAAGGTGAGAAAATAAAGACAGAATATTCATTTTTGGATGAACGATTCCTTTAACTAGAAGATTCTTACACCAACACTAACAAGGGTCGGTTCTTTAGTCTGTCTGCACCAGGGACCTCTCTTTCACTGTTGAAAGTTGTCTCATATTATTCCAGACCTCTTTTAGTGCATAAACAAAAAAGAAGCTTAGAAGTCTGTTTTATCACTGTCTCAGTGGGAATCGTAAATTATCAAATTGCATAAATTTGCCCCTAATTGGATTTTCTTGCACTGTTGAAGCTTTTGATCATGCGATTGCTCCATCGTTGCTCTTCTGCTTGGGATGGGGCAAGTATTCAAGTGTAGCTATGAATGATATGACAGTCCTCATGTGTCTGGACTTGGGACACGAATGTTTCTACTAAGCTCATTAATATTGCTTCCTAATGATGCGGTTTTAAAGTACATTTATGAATATGCAAATATGCTATTATGTGATAACAGTTCTTACTTTAGAGGTTACTTTGAACTAGGGCTTCATCAAATTCTAGCCATTGATTCAAGTGTACAATAAACGCTACTTATTACAGTCAGCACTGATAACAGTATGGCCATTATATCCAATATATACTGCTTTGATTTATGGTAATGGTAATAGACAAATTAAATTATAATGATAGTATGTGTGTTGTGTGAGTAAAACATAGGGTAATAACTGGGAGACCATGAGACAGTGAGAAAAAAAAAAAATGTGTTCGGAATAGCATAATAACATACTACTCTTAGTATTTCTTCAGTATATATTATTTAGTGCATAGACACAACATTCCTGCTTAAATTAAATAAAGTGTCTTTGAAGCCATTTCTTCCTGTTTCAGTGTTGCTGCATGATTGCCTTTTGACTTTGTATGGTAGCACTGTTTCACTATAAAAACAGAAAAACTAAATCATATGCAGTATACAGTGTATAATGTGCAGTTTGCATTAGTAGGCTAACATTCCATTTAACAATCTGTCTGCAGATTTTCATGCGGCATCAAAACAAGGACTGTGTGTAAAGGTTAGATATTTTTCAAAAAATAAATTAGGTATTAATCATTTTTTTCATTACAAAAACATATGCAACAACACCAGAACTAATGAGTGATATTGCTTATGGGTGATATTATTTATGGACTGTAGAGCCACTGGGAAATTATAATAATGTAAAACAATATTATGTGTATTACATAACTGCTCCTATGATTGTATATTCCCCTATGACTTAACTAGAATGTATCACACACACTCACAATTGCATGAAACCTATAAACACCTTTCAGTGACGTACTGTACTGTAGATATGACATGCTTTAAGTGACATGTCGATGCCACTGTGTCGTTGTTACTCATGTTAAAATCTGCTCACTGCTCATCTTTATATAGCTCATATGTTATATGTGGTCAATTACAGTGGAAAAACTTACGGTTTAAAAAAAACCACTATTCCCAGCAGAGTTAATGAAGAGCTAAAACATGGCAAAAATGGACAAGGAAAAAAGACTGACAGAACCACAAAAACAGCTGAACAACAAAGAAAGATAATGCCGTAGATTATAAAAAAAAATACAAAATATATAAAATACAAAAAAAAATATTATATATATATATATATATATATACATACAGTTATTGTGGATACATTTTTTTGGCAGATGTTTAATTTGTTAGATTCCTGCACTGATCTAATTTATTATGCCGTGCATATGTCAGGTTTAATGGAAACAGTACATGTACATGTTCACCAACATAAAGAGTTCTTGGCAAACAGCTGCCATGCACGGATGTCTACATTGTGTTCATTTTTTTTTTCCTAGCAGATGCTTTCTAACCACAACAAATCAATACAAAACACTTTAAAAGGGTCCCATCATCAGAAATAAAATTGTCTTTTATCTTTTAAGATAAAGGATGCACTATTGAAGTTACATAAGACCAACAACATTGAGATTTAGATGTCAATGATGCCTTAAAGGGATAACTCACCCCAAAATGAAAATTATCTCATAATTTACTCGCCCTCCTAGCATCCCAGATGTGTACGACTTTCTATCTTCTGCAGAACACAAATGCAGATTTTTAGAAGAATATTTCAGCTCTGTAGGTCTATACAATGTAAGTGAATGGGTGCCAAAATATTTAGGCTCCAAAATCCACATAAAGCGAGCATAAAAGTAATCCATAAGATTCCAGTGGTTAAATCAATACTTAAGTTGTTTTTTTGTCATAAATTCTTCTCCCTGCCCAGAACAGGGCGATGAGCAAAATTAATGTGAATCACCAAAAACATAAGATGAAGAAAGTGAAGAAAAAGGGACTAAAATATTGATCTGTTTCTCACCCGCACCTATCATATCACTTCAGAAGATATGGATTTAACCACCAGATGCATCTAGATTACTTTATGTTACCCTTATTTGGATTTTGAAGATTAAAAATGTTGGCACCCATTCACTTGCATTGTATGGACACACAGAGCTTAAATATTCTTCTAAAAATCTTACTTTGTGTTCACAAGAAAAAAGAAAGTCATACTGGGATGGCATGAGGGTGAGGAAATGATGAGATAATTTTTATGTTTGAGTAAACTAACATTTATTTTTCACTCACATCATGTAACACGTTAATTGGATGATCTTGTAAACAGCCAAAAGCAATTTGAATCTGACATTTTCAAATCTGAGGCCACTTTCATTTGTGCAAATAAACCAGATATGTATCAGGTTTTTTCCAATGTGTCTTTGGTGTGAACAACCAAGTCAGATTCAATGTGATCTTTACAGGAATCTACCTGTCATTTGCATGTATGATTACCAGCATCAAAATGCATTATATTTTAAATTAAAACTTTTGAGTGTTTACTAGTTAATGCTTTCACTTTATTTTTTAATTAAAGAAAATAAATGTATATGCTTCAACAGTTGGGTTCAGTGATTCATTTGGATTGCACTTTAAATATGCCTATGAAAAGATACAGATGTACAGATGCGGACTGGCCATAGGGAGAAGCAGGACTTTTCCCAGTGGCTGCAAAGTGGGCTGCAAAACGGTGACAAAATATGCCAAAGGGGCCACAATATGCAGAAGTGGACAGTGAAATCCATGCACCTGCAAGATTGTCTGATATGGGCTACATTTAAAATGTCATTTGAACAATCCAATAACAAAATCAGATTTGAGCCAAAAATCTGATCTGTGCCACATTCAGCTGTGGTGTGAACATAGCCCGAGTCATTTTCTTCATGGCCAATACAGCTCATGTCTAATTGAATGGGAGAAGACCAAAATGTCCACAACTTTTGCCACAATACATTTCAATAAAATATTTCAAATCAGGAATACATTCTGATAACAATGTTATCATAACATTTTATTTTAAGGTCAAATCATGCTAAAACTGTTTTTTCGATTAAGCAAATTCTATCAGAAGCTGAAAGGTAATACTTCCATTCCTACAGCCTCCATATTGGGAGTTACGTGTTCTCCCATAACTTTTCTATGAGTTGTTTCTTTCCTTCCCCTTATAATGACACTGTACATAGTTATGAAGGTTCCTACATACAAGTACAATGCAAGGCTAGGCAACCAATAGTGGCTAATCATAGCATCTCCTTGGGATGTAATACTTGATGTACATTAGGAATCTGATATTAGTGAGTAGCTGAGCTGTTAGCAGCAGTATACGCAGGTAAAATATACATTATACTGTATGTACAGAAGGACTCCAATATTAGTGGAGAGCTGAGCCGTTAGCAGCAGTATATGCCAGGTATAATAAATATAAAACAGGTTGAGCAGCAGCATGTTGGATGCGCTTGAGGGAATGGCAGATACTAGTTGGCTGGCAAGGGAATATCACTAGATGTGAAATGACTCAGGCCTGGATAAGGACCGGAGTCGTATTATTTTCCTATTGTTGCGGAACATAAAGCAGCAGGACATAGCAATTTACATCAACAAAGGAAAGCTGATTATATACGATGACATCAAGTGTTTTAACACTTCTTTTGGCCATCTCAAAACATGTTATTTTTGTTAAGCTATCAGTTTCATGATACTTTTAGGATCCTGCTGTGTGTTTTATCAGAATCAATCAAACAAGCATTTAATAACTTTAGAACAAACAGTGCAGTGCAAGTGCTGAATTATTCACAACTTTGCAAGGGTTGAAAGCAGGAGTTGTGTTGAATAGTTGAGTTATCTGAGAGCACACATGCACATATTTAATTTTTGGCATTGATAGTAACTGAAAGCTAAACAATAGTTTAATTAAGATAATGCTAAAGGTGATACTCTCACTAATCACTAATTGATATACCCTGCTCCACTTTTGCTCCTGGACAGGGCCCACTGACTGTGTATTGGTATAGGCCACTTTCCTATTAAAATTTTAACATTTAAAATTTTAAACAAATAAAAAGCAGTTTAGAATTTGTTGTATTATAAGAAAGATAAAAGACAAGTAATTAGATTGTTTGTCTGAATAAAATTATACACCATTAAAATTGTAATAAAATGTATTGTTGTACCCGCTCACAATTTCTTTTGTAAGGAATTAGCTTTATTAAAGGAATTATGATTATTTCACTTATTGGAGTAATATTATTCTCATGGATTATTGAAAATAATATCACACATATTTTTGGTATGAGCTTTGAAGTGAAATTATTTATTAAAATATACCACAGTCAAATTATCTTTGAATACAAACAAGACTTTATTGCTATTATAAACATAAAAACAAATCTAACATATACAAACATGAAACAGCTAGTGAGTAGTGTAACAGGTGAATGAAATGATCTGTACAGAGAAAATTAACTTTATGGTGTCTACAGACAATGCCTTAAAAAACATTTCTTTGAGTATAAATCGATTTGCAATTGGATTACCAATTGGATTAAAGTATTTAAATAATACCCCAATTCTGGAGATGTACTTGCGTGTCGTAGCGTTTCCTAGTTATTTGGCTCTTTGTAGAAAGTTTGGGTGGTTCCGTTGATGTTTTGGACATCTGTTTGGATCGTGTATAGTTGTTGTCTGTTGCATCAATGGATGATGAGGGTTTTGAAATGAGACCTTCCGTATGGAAGACTTGCAACTCTCATCACGATGAACAGTAGAGCAGAGAGTGAGAGGCTTCCTCGGGACTTCTTGTACCGAGCTTTCTTGGACTCCATTGCACAGAGGATGCAAACCACAAGGGCAAGAGCACAGAGGAATGAGAAGCAGCAGAGGAAGCGAAGAGCGAAGAAGGGAGCCGAAGAAGAGAAAAAGACTCTCCTCGTAGGAAAGTTTTGAGCTGAAATTGACCGCACCCCAAAGGTGTCCTGAGCCAATCAGAAGAGAATTTTCAGAGTCACATGGTCAAAGTTGATTTACAATCCTTATTGTAATGGGTTCTTGACAATTATCTCTCAAAATAGTACATGTTTAATCGTGAAATTTTATATATTGAATAATACTGAATATATCAAAAATTTATTAACATAAACATTCCTGAAATGCAGAAAGAATTTCAACTATAATAAACATGAAGGGTTTTATACTGAATAGTTACCATTCTTAGTAAACATGACATGAATAACACAAGATTAAAGAATATAATCATCTATTAGTCATTTATAAGTGATTACAGATCACTACATATATTTTAAAAGGTACATCAGCCTATAATAATTAATTTGTTAGATATAAAAGTGATATAAAAGGGCTTCGCAGCTGGGCGGAGCAGGTCTTACAGCGTCGGGAGGCGATGATGCGTCCCGAGGCTCTGGTGCTGTGAAAAGACTCGAAGCATTTACCTTGCTCCGCACACCCGGCGGGGGGCAGGTTCGTGACTGAAGAGGAGGGCTGGTAAAGGCATCTTCTGGAACACCTCATCTGAACCGGCCAGCCGGGGAACATTCATGGGGCTGAGGGTGGAGGGTCCGCGTCCAGCATGCTGGGCTGTTGAGGTGTGGTGGCAGAGTGACATGAGAACAGCATTTGCGGGCCAGGTGACCCAGAGACAAAGGAAATAGCTCTGTTATTGAGAATGTAGGTACCGCAGCCCCGACTAGGGGGTCTGCTTACCAGAGGGGGGTCCTTGCGACGGTGGGCGTCTGCTTCCTGCGGGGCGCTTCGTGTGGGCTGAAAGCTGGGCCCAGGTTGAGGCAAAGCAGCCTGATGTTTCTTCGCAAGGGGATGCCCTCGGCAAGCAGGCAGGGCATGGCCCATGGCGGCAGGCTTGCGGCGGGGCAGGATGTGAGAGATTGCCTCCGTCTGTTTCTTTACCGTGGAGAACTGCTGGGTAAAGTCCTCGACGGTGTCGCCAAAAAGGCCGAACTGGGAGAAAGGGGCATTGAGAAAGCGAGTCTTGTCGTTTTCATGCATCTCGACCAAGTTCAGCCATGGATGACGTGGCCATCGCCTGCACAAGTGACTGCGCTGTGACCTTCGTGGCCCTGAGGGCGAGGTCGGTCGCTGAGCACAGTTCCTGCAGCACATCGGGATCAGGGCTACCCACGTGCAGATCTTTAAGCGCCTTGGCCTGGTGGACTTGCAGGAGGGCCATGGCGTGCAGGGTGGAAGCGGCGTGTCCGGCGGTGCTATAGGCTTTAGCAGTCAGTGTAGACGTCGTCCTACAGGCCTTGGAGGGGAGCACAGGGCGACCCCGCCAGGTGGTCGGGTTTGCGGGGCACAGGTGGAGTGCAACAGCCCTATCCACCTGGGAAATCACTATGTACCCATGGGCCGCTCCGCCGTCGAGGGTAGCGAGAGCGGATGTGCTGGTGGCATGATGAGTGGAGAGCGGCACCCTCCACGTAGATGTCAGCTCATCATGCACTTCAGGGAAAAATGGGACCGGGGGTGTGCGTGGCTGTGAGCGGCGTGGTGTTCCCAGGAACCAATCATCCAGCCACGATGGCTGTGGGTAGGACGGAGGGTTCCAGTCCAGCCCCACGCTAGCGGCGGCCCAGGCAAACATATCGGACATCTGCGCATCCGCCTCAGCCTGGGCGTGCTGGCGCAAGGGCGGTAGCCCAGGGGAGTCGTCTGAGTCAGACGCCGCACTCTCCGATGCAGCGGCGAGCTCATCCACTTCTAGCTCTAGAGGATAGGCAGGCTGACCTTGAGGCGAGCCGCTGTTGCCTTGAGCACGGACGGGAGTCAACGAGCGTGCCGGGGGGCGCGTGGTTCGAGGGGGCGTACCCGGCGGAGCTGCACCCGCTGCCATCTTCAGATCGCCAAATCTTAGTGCATTGGTGCTCTTTCAAAAAATGTGGACCTGTGGATAGCTGAAAGTTCCTTTGTATCACCTTATACAAAGATAAGATTAATGTAATGAAGCTTGCATGATCTCAATGAAATCTAAAGCCATTTTGGAGATTCTACATATTATCTAATATGGGCCATGTATCAATGCATGAAAAAAATATTTTACCAATAACCAATTTTGATTTGTTAAACTTTTTTGTTAAAATTCTGTGAAATGCGTCTTTTGCAACCATATATTTCAGTTTCTCTTTCGGCAAGTATTCCATGCTCTTATTGCCCTTCCTGTTTTGCAGTAATACATTCATAAACAGTTCAAGAGAGTCTTCTAATGTTATTTTACATAATTTAGCAAGTTGTCATCCTTCTAGAAGGTTCTGAAGATTAATTTTTAAGGAACTGCTGGCAGGTACTAATTAATCTACAGCTGTCACCACAACATCAAAGATTCACAGCTAGAGTGAAACTGTAGCAGCAGAGTGAAGAGCGAGAGGTAGATTAATTTGTTATTTCTCTAACACAAAAACAAGTTCAATATTTGATGTTTAGAGTCTAATAGTGAACAAGTGATTGAGCATAGCCTATAAGTTTAGCATAACATTACCAGCCTAATTAAAATAAAATAAATTTCTAGTAAATATGCTAGCTTGCTATCTATGCTGTTGTGTTGTGTTTACAGAATATTATTGTAAATGTTCTTTTTGAAGAAACAATTGAACAATTAATGACAGGCATATTGCTGCTAAAATTAGATAACTTCATATGCTGTCTTTAATTTTTCCTCAAATCCATTTTTTTTTTTTTTTTTTGCAACTGTTCAAACCGCAAGTAATATGTAGCCAGATTTACACAAAGTTTATTTCTATTTCTTCTGCTCCAAACTTACTTCAAACTTACTTCTCTGTCTGCTTGTATGAATGTAACACATCATTAGAAAGTGTTTCACTGTTGTTCAAATGCACTTTGGACTGCATCATTTATATGTCTAAATGTTTATCATCTGAAAGGACTAAATATTAAATTAAACAAATGACAATAAAATGCCAAGTAAGCTGTTCAGTAATCTAAATACTTTTTGAATGTAACTGTATTGTAATTACCAATGATTTTAATTGAACTGTAGCGGAACACAGTTACTTATATTTTGTATTTTAAATACATATTCCCGCTACATCTATTTCGTTACTCCCCAACCCTGACTATATAGTAGACCATTTCAAAGACAATTCATTGGTTCATTGGAAATTCATTGGAAATGACGTCTTTGTTCCTTGAACATTTCCTACTAGTTTTCGAATTCATTCAAAACAACAGTGGGAGGCACTTCAATTATAGGGACTTTTAACGTGATTAACATTTCTAACGTTAACATGATTGTCATAAAATGTCATTATTAAATTATGGACCATATTGTTCGGTGTCTGGATTCTCCCTGGATGCCTGGAACTAACAGAAATTAAAGTGCTGAAAGAACACGACAAATGGACGCATGTGCCGCAGCAGTGAAGAACAACAGCTGGATATGTGCAGAACTAAAAACTGTAGCACACATCTCTGATAGGTGAATTAAATTTATAATACTGATTGTAAGTTTGAGAGATAGAGCTCTAAAGTGACTATAGATCACTCCCATAACGAAGAATGAAGCTGCACACGTCATTTATTATTAGTAATTTAGCAGACGTTTTTATCGAAAATGACTAATTAGGAACACAAAATGACAAATTAGGAACACAATAAATCCTTACCTTGTTAGCAGGTCAAACATACAGCTTTAAGTGCTCTCTTGAGTAGACGTTCAGTATTTTTGTATTTGCGTTTAACAAGGGACAATACACATTAATAAAATTAACATCAATGTAAAATGTGCCAGATTTAGCCAAAATGGCAAATTTTCATCTGTATTCCCTGGACAGGTTGATGTTAAAAAAGGAGAAAGAAGGAAAAGAAAAAAGAACTAGAGAGAGAGAGAGAGAGAGAGAGAAGGATCACATAAAAAACATATATCAACAACACGTCTGGATAAGTCACTTCAGATAAAACTTTTGATGTTCTTTGAGAAAATATGTTAACTCACAGCCTATTTAAAGAAACCGGTAATGACACCAGAAGTGCTCCCAGGCCAGTAGTGTTCTGATTACTTTGTTATTGTTTACATCCTTAAAATGGTCTATATTGCCAAAAGTATGTGTTCACACAAATACTACACCTTTGCAGTATGTGGATTTGTTCCCAATCAGTGAGGTCCGAAACTGTTAATTAAAATGGGCTGTCCATATATGTTGTACAGTACAATACAAAAGAGGAATCTAATTTGAATTCATATTCACTGCTATCTAGATCTTTTAGTATATTTAATAATCTCAATGTGCAAGCATATAGGGAAATATTTTGCTTTTTAAGCTCATTATACCCATTGGTAAACCAGGGAAGCTGGATCCTATGTAAACATAAGAGTTTGAAGGTCAAGTTTATACATTCTGCCAAAGGGGAGAAATTTAATTGAACAACTGATCTGTCTCTCAGGCAAAACATCAGAATCAGAATCATTTTATTTGCAGGTACGTGCCATGTACAGGAATTTGCCACGCTACAATCAGACCTATTTGGCACGAAATCAAGATAGGTTTAAAAGACAAATAAATGGGGTGTCTTAAGAAAGCTTCAGACAGAGGTTTGATTTGACTTCTTTTCTTAATACAATTTTCTTTTTCACAGGTAATAATTAGTCAGATTTTTATTTAGTGAGGCCATGGAGACAGACATAAAATACCAGTTGAAATAAGATGTCATAATTTTCTGAAAAATGGAAAAGAGATTGAAATGATGACCATTGATAATTATCTGACTGATGATTATTTTCTGTTGTCAACTGTCTGTCAGTGTTCCAGTGTATCAAAAACAGTATATAATACGGTTCCAAATACTTTTTTATTTCAAGTTCATCTTCGCTTTAGTGAGCTCACATAACTGATTGCTAATTCCTTTCTGTCATCAATGGGCAAGATAGACCCTTTCTTTCCTTAACAGCCATTAAGTTGCAGGGAGAGCTTTTAAAGAAATCATGTCCCCTGGTTGAATTGCTATAAAAGCATGACACCATAAAGAAATGTGTCACATTTTTGCATTTTAGAAAATTAATGCCACTGTTTGCCAAATCCTAAATCACTGTCATGTAGACAAAAGCAAAGCTTTTTAAAGCATTTTAATTGTGACCACCAGAATGCACTATATAGAAAGATATAAAAAGGAGTGTTTGTGCATTTTATGAAAAAAGACTCTTGTGACCCATGGCTTTTCCCTAATAAGTCAGCATTTTTATTTTTACTTTTTGGAAACCCAATATTAAAACAAATTGTGTGTCTTTTATAATAATAATAATAATAATAATAATAATAAAGTACACCACAAGTGTATACATGTTCAATAGTATGGCTATAATGCTTAGCTCTCCACTAACTTTATAACTCTGACCTAAGGGGCCCTGTTTTCTGTATCTGGGAGTGAATGGGAAGTTGATAACATGTTCCCTGGGATTGTTTTTGCATCAGCCTTGTCTGGAATTGATTGCAGGGATCAATCACCATCTCATCTTTGGGATTTCTGAGGATTAACACTAGATTTGAATGCTTATTTAAAGTCTGGGCATATGCGATAGAAGTGGAGTTTTTCATTTAAACAGAGAAATACCAACATCACAAAATCTCTTTTTGATCCAGGTAGAGCTCTCATTCTGCGTCAAGTGCACACACTCTGGTCTGTTATTCAGGCCATGGGTTAATTGAGGGAAAGGGTGTTTTTGTGTGTGTGTGTGTGTGTGTGTGTGTGTGTGTGTGTTTGCCAAGAAGGATTCAAAAAAAGCTTTTAAATGAGTACCCCATCCACAGTGTGTGAACATCCCCATTCAAACCTAGTACCATAGTGTAATAACCATAGAACACAAGTTCCACACCCAAATGAGGAGTTTATTTGGGGGTGGGGGTTGATTCAGTATGGTCAAGGTCATCTTCACACAGGTTTGCCAATATTCCCCAATTGCAGATTCCTGAGTGCTAGTTATTAGAGTGGCAACATGCTGGCATGTTTAGGCCCACCTAATAAAAGTGCCATTGATTGGCCTCTCAACAGGCTGCTCCACAGGATTAGCTAAAAGATCTCTCTGTTTTTCAATGTGCTCATTGTCTGCAGATTTTGGTCAAAGGCAGTCCCCTATGCATTGGCTGTTTACCCAAAGCTCAATGGTCCTAGACCTCTTCTCAATTTAGGAACCTCTTCCCAATCTTGACAACTACATTATAACTTTTATATGCATACACTGGAGAAAAAAAAGTGATTAAACATACTTTACTAAACTGTCTCTTGTTCAACATACTGTACATACCATCAGCATTTACAATCAACACTTTTCAATAAGGTTGTGTTTGTTAATATTAATGTATTAGGGATCATGACATAACAATGAACAATATTTAGTTACAGCATTTACTAATATTAAATATGTTTATTTATATATTAGGTAACATTTTACCATAAGGTTCCATTTGTTAACATTAGTTAATGTATCATGTCTCTTGAACAAATAATGAACAAAATATTTTTGTATTAATTAATTGTATTTATGAATCTTAAATACAGTTGCTTATTATTATTTCATGTTAGTTCATTGTACATTCAATCATGTTAACATATAACATTTTTATTTTAAAATGTGTTAGTATATGTTGAAATTAACAATCTAAGATGAATAAAAACAGTAAAATGTTGTTTATTGTTAGTTTGTGATGTTAACAAATGGAACCACATTGTAAAGTGTTGCCACTTGTGATGAAGCAGGCAAAGAGTGAGGATCCAAGTGCAGCTTTATTAAAAAAGAACAAAAAATTTGGAATAAAGCAATAACAGGGAATCCAGCACAGAGCATAGAACAAGAACTGACAAATAAACTTAGGAAAGCAAAGGCTTAAATACACAAGGGAAACAAGGAACACCTGGGAAAACAATTAGGGAATGAGAACCAATCAGGGGAAAACCAATCATAAAATGAACCTACAAAGGACTACAAAAACCTAACAGGAAACAGGAACTAAACTAAACTTCAACATAAAAGCACAAAAATAAAAGACAACAGGGAATGTGACACCACTAATACTTAGATATACAACCTTATTATAAAGTTTTGCCATTTTATTGATTGATTGATTGATTGATTAAGAATGTATTCAATTATAATTTTCTGCAACTTAATTGTTGGAATAAATGGTTAAAAAATTCAGCATTTAAGTTTGTTCAAATTAACCATCTGATTCTTAGACAGACAGGTAATGGTCTGGCTCTCAGATTTGGTCTTGGTCTAGATCTTGGCTTCAAGGGGTTTAGTCTTGGTCTGGGTCTTAAATGGTCTGGTATTAGTCTGAGTCTCAGAGAGTATGGTCTTGACTGCAACTCTACCTCTTCTATTTTATGACAACTACATCATAAACTTTTTGTAACATGAAGAGAAAATGGGAAAGAGGGAAATCAAGAAAGCTCCTTTAGAGCACTAGCTTTCTGAGCTCAGCACGTAAATTTAATGACATTTTCTATAATCTCCTACTTCTGCAATGATTTGTGGTGCTTCACAACACACCTTGGTGTTACATACCTTTCTGATCTCAGTGTTCCTTGTGTAATCCAACTGTGCCTTGCCCTGCATAACCAGAGAAACCTGCAGAGTATAATAGATGTTGTCTGTAATTACTCACCATTGGATTTCTTGAAATACCTCTGGCACAGTCATTTGTGATCTACCCCCAACTCTACACTCAAAAACCTTCCACATCTAACATTTCATTAGGGTTGCAGCGTCAACTTTGCTGTTTATAATGAGGCTTTCATCCTGTGCAAGCGTCTGGCAATTAGAATGCAGGTAGTTATGTAATAGAGTAACAACAAACTCTCAAAACTGTCTCCTGAGCAGTCTCAAAATGTGATCTTTCCTTTTTTTTTTGTCAAGAGAGACAAAAAAAAAAGGAGTGTGGATGTCTTGACGGGAATCTGCGGAGAGGCTTGCTGCCAGTGTGTTGTGTATGCAAGATAGTTTTTATCACTGTGGCACATCAGTGTCAAATACTTCGGTGAAGGCAATAATTTGTTGTAGGACGAACTCGATGTAAGAAAGTTGTGGGACCTTGTCATGTTGCACAATGAGGTTTGTGCAATATGGATGCAATATTTGCACAGCACCTGCTCATCACACCAGAATTGTGTAATATAAAGATCCTCTATATTTAAGGCCATAATATTATATAAATATATTTGTGATGTTGCGGTTTTTGTGCATTACATTTTCAGACTGGTTCTCAAGTGAAGGGTCAAGACCACAGATCAGTTTGGCTGCGCTTATGCAAAACTAGAGTGCTTCTGTACTTACTTTGTTGGTATTTTTGTATAGTTCATCTGGGCTGTGAGCTGTGTTGTCTTTCTCTCCTCAGTCATTCGTGAGCTGCAGTGCTGCTCTATGTTAAATGACATCAAACGACTATTCAACAACAACGTTTTTGTTGACAATTTTATATTGTCGACGTTGTCGATAATGTCGATTTATCATTTCAGCCCTAAATTGTATTTATAAATTAATCCAATCAAATTACAGTATAAGGTTGCCTGGTGCAAATTCACCTTTAACTTGGTAGAAGAGAGCCAAATTAGGCAGACACCAATATGGACAGATGTTGTGACATGCCCTTATCCTCGAAAACCATGAACGACACTTATTCAAGGTACAAGAAATTAAAACACAGACTGCTTTAAATACCTAGGTGGGTGGAGTAGCCGAAAACTGTACTCAAGAAAAAGTACAATTACTTGAAAAAAATTAATATTACTCAAGTAGAAGTAAAAGTTTTGATGTTAATAATTACTTGAGTAAGAGTAAAAACAAGTATACAAATAAAATAATAATAAGTAGCATGTTACTAATTACTTTCATATGTAACATAATTTAATCTCCATTATTCCATTATACATATTTAACATGTATTTCATAATAATAATTATTATTATTATTTCACTGCATTATTTCACTTTCACTGCATTTTTTTAAAGGGAATGGTGACTGAGAATGTCAGTCTCTAACATTCTGTCTAACATATTTTGGGTACCACAAAATACAGAGAGTCACATAGGTTTGGAACACATGAGGGCAGGGAAATTGTGACAGAAAATTAATTTATGGCTGAACTATAACTTTAAGGAAGCTTAACAGATTTGGACAAACCTGTTTTTAGAAGTGATGTTTGGAAACCAGTTTCTAATAATTATTACGTTGAAAAACGTGAACAATATTTCACAGGCCCAATCATATTTAATGCTGAATAAATCTAAGCAAGATCATGCTATCTCCACTATTTCACAGCATTTTGAAGACCTGAATTGATTCTTAGTTCAGTGTAGTTACAGTATTTTATGTCTAGAATTAATTTAGATTAGTTCTGTACAGTAAGAGTAAACTGCTCCATATCTCTGTATTTGGAAGCATGTTATGCTTATTTAAGTTCAGAGCTTGTTCTCTGTTGTCTATGAGTGCCACATCTGTCAAACGCACTGTTGCTGTGCAGTGTGAACATGCAGAGGTGTGCTCCAGTAGTCCATAGCAAAAGGAATTAACACGTATCACTCACAGTAGACACTGATATATTTCAGCACTGATATAAAAATGTACACATAGAAACTAGAGGTCATAAGAGGCCTGGGCGTAGCAGTCATTTTAAAAGTGTGTGTGGGGTTCACACAAAACCAGCACTTACAGAGCAGTATTAATATATAACAGAATATATTAATATATAAGGATGATATAAGTAATATATTAAAATATCCATATTTTGACTTTTAATTATCGTAGTATTTTAAAGATTCAAATATTGCAAAATAATTGCAAATATTCGCAAAATTAGCTGCAAAAATAAAGAAGCACTCGCTTCTGTTCTACACATGACAATAGAAGACTGAGCACAAGCTGGTACTGAATAAATTATTTAATCAATTACAATAATGATAATTGTGCATGAGCAATACATTTTTTCATTGTGGTATTTAAATGTATTCAAGTGGCTTGAGTGATTTGACTATGTTCACCATTTATGGTGATGTCAGAAGGTGGTGACAAATGAGTGTCCTGTGTGAAATTAATTAGTCACTTAATCAATGATCAAAAGAAAATGTTAATACTTTAAAATTTGTATGTCTACAGACCTACAAAGAGACTTTAGTAGAGATTTTATGCATTATAAGAACAAAGCAAATCTATCATTTCTCTACAGTTTGTGAGCTGCTGAGCAAAAAATTTGCTTTTTAAAGAGTGCTGCTACGCCCTTGATAAGAGCCCATAGTAACAATATCACCCTGAAAATTATCATCACCACAACACAGACAAGCGTCATGGTTACTGTTGTAACCTCCATTACTAAAGTAAATGTAACAGAGTAAACGTAGCATGCTACTACTCTTCACTGTTTAACTACTGGTTTGCAATGAGGATAAACATGGTTTGTGGAGTGAATTATTGGCTGCTGAGTGCAAACCATTAAAATACAAGAGAAATTATGAAACCAAATACTCATTATATTCGCTTACTGATGCCAACATACTGTTATTCTACAAACTTTGTTTAGGTTTTGAAAATACCTATACCAAGTCCAAAATTTTGAACACTATCTTCTCCACCAATCTCAAGCTGAGGCCTTCAGACTGTTCTGGAATGTTTTATAATAGCTGGGGTTTCCGAAGCACTATGTAGAATGTTAGTAACACAAAATTATTACTTACATTTCCCAAAAGCTTCGTTATCTATGTAGCAAATAAAAACATTTTGAAATTAACAAGGGCTTTGAACCGCTCATAAGTCCATTATGTGCAATTAAAATGTATATTTCTCACATCGTTCATAATTTATCAAAGACAAAGGATCATTTAATAAATTATATTAATATATTTTGATAATTGGAAAGCCATTGTACAGTATTTCAAAGGATCAAAAAGTGTTGGAAAAATCACATTGAAATCAATAGGCAGTCTCCCCAGTCTGCACATTTGACACGATAGTCTAAATTAGGTCGAAAAATAATTGTTATTTAATTTGTTTCATGTCTTTGTTTATTGTAAACAATTTGCACGAAGATGTTAAGAGGATAATATGCAGCAAATCTATGAAAATATATACTGTTGGGGATGATGTAAGTATATATGTAAAAATATAGGGAATAAGTTAATGCCTGTTGTCGCCCCCAATCTGTAGCAGAAAACAAAAGAGAAAACAACTGGGGCAAATAAATCTACAGAAAAGGAAAAGCTTGTCACGGTCAATGTCCAAGGGGGCAACAATAACGTTTTATTGGCCTTCTCTGATAAGCAAACTAAATAAACTGATTTTTTAACATTTACATTTATGCATTTGGCAGACGCTTTTATCCAAAGCGACTTATCCCTTATTACAGGGACAATCCCCCCCAGAGCAACCTGGAGTTAAGTGCCTTGCTCAAGGGCACAATGGTGGTGGCCATGGGGTTTGAACCAGCAACCTTCTGATTAGCAGTCCTGTGCTCTAGCCACTACGCCGCCGCCACCACCACCACCTCTTAAGAAGTCCTATATATGATACCTTGCAGTTGAAAACTTAAATAAATAGGCCTAACTAATCATTAAATTAGGGTTAACAAAGAAGATTAGAGTGAGGATGTGTAATCAGTGATTCCCCCTCTCTCTCTTCATCCTTCCTCCTTCCGCCAATGGCTGGTTCAAATACTGTTGGCTCCAGTAGTCTATAGTCTGTTCACATGGCAGTAACACATTGCATGTTGCATATTGACAGTAAGGCTACAAGGACACAGTGCCCAGAATTGTAACAAGATAATCTATTAATATTTAAAAAGGTCTATGAATTGTTCAATGTTGATGTCCGTCATTTTAATCCTGTTCTATGCAAATCTGTTCAGTTTCCAGCCAAATAAACACTTTAAGCTATGTGAGTGCCCCTCATTATGATGCACATCGCTTGCATTCACATTACATGCATCTCTTTAAAGTTGAGCATCAGTACATCTGAAATGCCATCTTACCAAAGCCATCATAATTTTTTTAATTAAATTCCGTAATAGCATAACTTTCTGGGACTCGACAAGGTTACAAACAATTTTCTGTATTTCTGAATTATTTTCTGCATTATTTTCATATGGTAAACGCCCCCGACTGTGCCTTAAAAACAAAGTCATTCACTTTTCTGCATGTTTAAAAGACAGCATGATACACAAGTGAGAAAACTCCTGGATAGTGATGAAGAGTTACAATTTTCCTCAGAAGAAGAGCGGGATTCCGATGAAGGTTTGTATTTTGAAGAGAGGAGGGGTCTTTTGTCACCTCAGGTGTGAATTACAATCAATATTCATTATAGTTCACACCTCTAACACTAAAAGTGTCTTACAAAAGTCCAATTACTATATTGTTTTGTATGATTGAGTGATCAGGATGGTTTTCACATAATTTTAGGCTACAAGATTCAGTTCTTTAAAGGCTTGTGTAGCAAATGTATAGTGTGTGTTGTATGGCCTTATTTCAATTACTTTTTCAAAAACCATGCATAAATGTTATTTTCTCAAAAATACAATAAACTACATCTGGGATTTAATTCAATTTGCACTCTTGTAGTGTCTGTGCCATCCAGTAACAGTAAAGAAAGACCAAGGCAATATTTGAAAACAACTCACACACACACACACATATGAGATCCAACTTTTGACAGGACAATTGAGGGACTAGTACACAACTATTACACATGGTGCAAATATCCATTGATGCTCGAGAAGACAACACACTACTATATGCATACTATACTTTATGTAATTATCTGTAATGTAGACTCTGAAGGGCAGTACTTCGTAAAATTAATTTTCTGTTTGTGTAAATTATGAAAGGGGTATGAATATTAATGAGACAAAAGGGAATGCAAACTTATATTCTCAAATATACATGCTGTTTATTAAACCTCAGATCAACCTCAGTTATCAGCTGTCTTCCTTTTCTTTGGCTTTCAATCTTGTTTCTGAACAGCAATCTAAATCAAGCAATTCTGTGATTTGGCGAATAAAAACAGCCATTTGGCTCCTTAATGTTTCAGTTTAGGAGCCAATGGCTCCTAAGTCATTTATATTTTTAGCCTAAAGCCCTGTATCACATTTCATTTTTTAGCATCTCAAAATGTATGTTATCAAGGTAAACATAGTTTTACTCTTAACAAAGTGAGTCCCCTGCCTTCTGTTTCATTCTATTTCACTTCTTTCTGATGTTTTATGAACATTTAAGTGCATTGTTTGTGAAAGCCCCCTAAGAAAAATACCTGTAGTTTTGCATCTCCATAGTTTCTTGATCAATAAACATGTTGTTTTTTACATGGAGGTAATTAAGTCTGAGCATGAATACTCACAGTCTTAATATGTCCTGATAACTAGATTTTCTAAAATAGTTATCCATGTCGGCCGCTCTCCTCTCTAGTAATTTGGCTCATAGTCTTAATGTTAATATTTGACTATCTGGGGCCCAGGTCAGGAAGCACACAAACTGGTAATTCTGAACGTCTGCTAGCTGCCTTGAGACGTCACACAGGTCACATAAACTACAACACATAGAGACTGTATCACCTAGATATCTCATAAAGACTGTGTCTGTTCCCCGAACTACCAAACACACAACCCTCACTAAATCATTTAGAAAAAAATTGATTAAGGTCAAAATTTAACAAAATAAACCAATTAAAAATACACATTATATAAAAATAGGGCTACTAAACATTAGATCTCTTTCTACCAAGGCACTAATTTTTTATGAAATTATTACAGATCATAGATTGGATGCACTCTGTTTGACTGAAACCTGGCTTTATCCAGATGAATATATTAGTTTAAATGAATCTACTCCTCCAGGTTATTGTTATAAACATGAGCCTCGTCTGAAGGGTCGAGGAGGAGCTATCACGCTATCGTTCAGGTAGAACTATTCTTTCGACCACTAAAGATAGCGTTACTAATAATCTTCCAGATCTATCTCATACACTCAATAAACCCCAAAGCCCAGAAGAACTTGATGAAATAACAATAAATATAAATTCAGTCTTCTCTAGCACCCTTGATATTTTCGCCCCACTTCGATTAAATAAAATTAAAGAAATAAGCCCTGCACCATGGTTCAATGATCACACTCATGCGCTCAAGTGAGCAGCTCGGAAAATAGAACGCGCGTGGAAAAATACAAAATTAGAAGTATTTTGTGGTGCACGGAAGGATAGTGTCTGTAGCTACAGACAGGCACTAAAAGCTGCCAGGTCAGCATATTTTAGTAAACTCATAGAAAATAACCACAACAATCCTAGATGTTTATTCAGTACTGTGGCTAAATTGGTTAGGAATAAAGCCTCAACAGAACCAGATATTACGTCACAGCACAAGAGTAATGACTTCATGAATTTCTTTACAGATAAAATTGAAATAATCAGAAATAAAGTTGGAATTATGCAATCATCTGTTATAGCACCTCAGAAAACAGTGTCTAATAATTTTCCTCACGTGCAACTTCAATCCTTCTCTGTCATAGGTCATGAAGAGCTAACAAAACTTATCTGAACATCAAAAGCAACAACATGTTTGTTAGATCTTATACCAACAAAGCTCTTAAAAGAGGTACCTCCTGTAATTTCAGAACCTCTTCTTAATATTATTAACTCCTTGCTATGCTTAGGACATATCCCAAGAAACTTTAAAATGGCAGTTATCAAACCACTTATTAAGAAGCCACAACTTGATCCTGGAGAACTGGCTAACTATAGACCGATTTCAAATCTCCCATTTATGTCAGAAATACTAGAAAAGGTAGTATCCTCCCAAATATGTTCATTTCTACAGAGAAATAGTATATACGAAGAATTTCAGTCAGGATTTAGGTCTCATCACAGTACAGAGACTGCACTTATCAGAGTTTCTGCATTTCTCTTCTAGTGCTTTTAGATCTTAGTGCTGCATTTGACACGATAGATCACGACATTCTCCTGAATAGGCTAGAGAATTATGTTGGCATTTGGGGAGTTGTATTAGCATGGTTTAGGTCATATTTAGCAGACCGCTTCCACACTGTCTATGTAAATGAGGAATTGTCAAACCAAACAAAAGTAAAATATGGAGTGCCACAAGGATCAGTTTTAGGGCCTCTGCTTTTCTCCATGTATATGCTTCCCCTGGGAGATATTATCAGGAATCGTGCTATGCCGACGATACACAACTTTATATTTCTTCAAAACCTGACAAGATTTCACAATTCTCAAAATTAGCAGAGTGTATCAATGAAATAAAAGATTGGATGGCCAGAAATTTCCTTTTACTCAATTATGACAAAACAGAGGTACTAATTATTGGACCAAAAAATAAGCCACTACAATATAATTTGACTCTCGATGGATGTACTGTTACATAATTTTCAACAGCGAAGAACTTAGATGTTATATTTGATACCAATCTGTCCTTTAAAAATCAAATTACCAGTGTTTGTAGAATAGCAGTCTTCCACCTAAGAAATATTGCTAAATTAAGGCACATGCTCTCTGTTGCTGATGCCGAAAAACTAATTCATGCATTCATGACCTCAAGAATAGATTATTGTAATGCATTACTGGGAGGATGTCCAGCAAGATCAATAAATAAACTTCAATTGGTTCCAAATGCAGCAGCCAGAGTGTTGACTAGAACTAAGTAATATGATCATATTAGCCCCATTTTATCATCGTTGCATTGGCATCCTATTCTGTATTAATTTTAAAATTCTGTTAACTATGTAAAAAGCTTTGAATGGTCTAGCTCTGCAGTACTTAAGTGACCTTCTACCACGCTATATTCCATCACGTTCATTACAATCACAAAATTCTGGCCTGTTAATAGTTCCTAGAATATCAAAATCCACAAAAGGAAGATCCTTTTTATATTTGTCTCCTAAACTATGGAATAGTCTCCCTAACACTGTACAAGATGCAGTTTAAGTCTAGACTAAAGACTCATCTATTAACCAGGCATACACCTAATTTATCCTGCTACCCACAATTAGGCTGCTTTAGTTAGGTCTGCTGGAACCAGAAACCAGAAACATTGATCATGATTTATAACTCTGCAATAAATTGAATGGCACCTATGCTTATATTATTTTATTTGTTTCCCTGTCTCAACCTCAGGACTCCTATCCTGAGGTCATCAGAACCGGCTGATCCAGCACCATTCCTGCATCGTGTTGGACTCCACTGCTATGTGTCGCTGTGTGATGATGACTAAATGCAGCTGGTGCCAGCCAAACATCCCTTCAGTCTATTATGATGGACTTCAGAGGATGACCTGATGCCAACTTCAACCATTAGACATGGGACACTTCATATGCCATTGTTTGAACCTTGGATTTAGGATGGACCACACTGAACCTTACCGAAATGACTGGGCAGGTTGAACTGCATTTCACATCCCTGATCTCTGCCTGCATCACCTCGGTCTTTTGATGTACTACGATCTTGAAATGGAATGCATAGACTAACAATTGCCAACAAAAGCCTTCATCAGTCAATTAACAAGGACAATTGCATCATTGTGAACTTCTGCAGTTAATCCAGGATGGACTTCAAAGACATAGTTTCATAATTTTAAACCATGACTTTAACTTTACACAAGTAATATTGGCGTTATATTCATGTTGTTTAGCCAGAGGGGAACTGGCCCCCACAGTGAGTCTGGTTTCTCCCAAGGTTATTTTTCTCCATTAATCAACATCGTATGGAGTTTTGTGTTACTTGCCACAGTCGCCTTCAGCTTCCTCACTGGGGTTATTAATACAATTATTATTTATTGACTTATTTTCAAACACGATTAACAATCATATTTTATCTAATTACACAATGTTGATTCATCGACATAACAGTTTTATCATCTGTTAATGCCTGATCTTCTGTAAAGCTGCTTTGAAACGATGTATTTTGTGAAAGGCGCTATACAAATAAAATTGACTTGACTTGACTTTACTAACTCTGTAGGAGATGTGCGATTTCAGTCCCTCCACAGGAAGTGGCTCACAGGTCATATACATGAGATGTCCTCTTTCTGGCATGCTGGTTTTTAATTAGGCATTCCACATCATCACTCTCTTGATTGGCTACTTGCACTATGTGTTCACAGCTGTTGGCTGCGAGTGAATTCATGTTGAGTGCAGATGAAACCGAGGACATTACTTGGTTGGACTGGAGGGAAATGGTCACATAAAAATTACATGCATTGGTCTTGATTTGTGCAAAGGTTGTTTATATTTTCTTCTTTATTTATTATCCTTTATATAATTCCAAGCACGTAATCTATACCAAAAATCTTATCCAAATCTTCTGAAGTCATGCAATAACTTTGTCTAATGAACAGACCAAAATATATGTAAAAAATTTTGCCCTCTGATGTAGCTCTCTAATCAAATATTGCGCCTATAGGCATGTAATTTTTTTTACTATTCTTTTAAATTAAGCCTTTTTTAATTTTCAGACTTTTCACTGCTTGGTTGAAAGTCATTTCAAGAGCCTACGTATACATGAACACACAAACATCCTTTCAGGCAATATAGATATCTGACACTGATTCTCCCTTTCAGAGGAGGGACAAGCGCGAAATGCTTTTACTCTGAAAAGCATTTACATTTGAAAGTGCCATGTCCAAGCTTCCATCACACGTTTACAAATACATTGCTGTGTCAGAAGCGGATAAGAGGGAAACAGTGTGAGAGTAGACAGTAGGAACTTGTGGACAATAGCCTGAATATACCCACGGGACCCAACCATTTCCCCAAGAATAATGAGGGTTCTGGCTAGAGCACTGTACGTCTGCAATAACAGTTATTGAATAGGAATCCCAGGGCTATAGGTCCTTCCTTTTCCCTCTCATCTTGGCTTCCTCTCTCACTGAAGGCCTCATTAATTCGGTGGGAAGCCATAGCTCAGCTGTGCCTCTTTCATTTCCACAAAAAAAAGTTTCTATTTACTGAGGCTTGGCTATAATGTCACCACTCTAATGCAGCAATTCTTGAGGCTGTCTGCAGCAAAGTGGAAATAGAAACTTGAGAGCGCTTTGTTGGGCACAGACATTCCTCTATTATAAATTGTTTGATTACTGTATATTTCTTCTGAAAATGTAACTAAATATAAAAATTGCATTCCTCTGTATTTGTTTTCTTTTTGTTTCTGTTTGCATAGTGCTTTAAAGAGAACAGCCTTCTGTTTGTGCTAAAGTGCTGTCAAGAGTAGTTCCAACAAACACCAATAAATGACAAGCACCAAACTTCTGTCGCAAGCTCTTTTGACATTTAATCACACACATGATACAGTACAAATTATAGATATCAACAAATCAGTTTTCATAAGCTTAAATACTATCTTTTTCCACTATTTCTCATTTTTGAGATCTGTAATTTAGTTTTCACTAGTGGTAATGTTAATTTCAGAATTTCAAAATCGATAGTGAGAATGTAACTATTAAGAAAGCCTTTTAACATATATTTAGTTACACTTAAGTATATTGATATCTGAAATCCATTACTAGAAATCTGAAATACCAAATCTAAAATGTTGAAATGCATTAACATATAAAAAAAATAGCATTTTCACTAATTAAATATTTTTATGTCAGGAATGGATATTTGTACTAGTAACAATGCAATAATTTATAGCAAAATGTGATAATTGTTACTAGAAGTACAGTGATGTGTGTATTTAAAATTTAAAGGAATAGTTTACTCAAAAATGAAAATTCTCTGATCATTTACTCACACTTATGCCATCCCATATGTAGCGCTTCCTTACCGTTAGGTAAGTCCCTGCACCTAACCTATTTGACGGAAGGAGCACCAGGTTCTTTTAGTTTTAGCCTCTCGACTACCACCTTCTAATAACCCCGTTTCCAATATAAACTCCCCAGAGATATGAACATGAACTCAAACATATAATAAACAATTAAAAATATAAAAATAATAAAATAAACAGTCTAAATACATGACACAAAGACAATGTCAAGTTGGCAGACAGAATTTGCATGCCCTGCCCTGGACATACGGGTATAAAGGGAAGCAGGGTAGCAAATGCCAGTCAGGATTTTGCACTGAGGAGCTGAAAATTAAGCATGGGCATTTACAGTGCTAGGTCTAGTGCTGTGGCAGGAGGGACACAACGTCTCGTTCCCTCCCTCGGGGAATGGAGGTTACGATAGTAACCATGACGTTCCCCTTCTGTCACTCACTCGACATTGTGTCGAATTAAGTGACACAATGGGTCCATAAAAAAGCACCACGCACTGAACATGTTACGTGACTGTCGAAGCAGGTGCGGTGCAGGTGCAGGTGCGGTTTGCATTGAAACCATAGGTTACATGCCTAGCATGGTAGTAAGCCCAGCAGCCGGGGCCTTCTCTCTCACTATGTCTCTCACATAGGACGTAAAGCGGCTGGGGACTATCTTAAGTCAGAGAAGGCAGTCTTTCCCCGGGGGGGAGCAGGAGATAGCATGGGAGGGAATACCAGAGCGGGCAGTGTTTTGGGAGGTGCCTTGCCAAATCGGTCCCATATGAGCTGGACCACCTGGGGCTGGAGCCTCCACTTTCCGCTGGGCGAAACCTGTCTTGACAGCGCATCCGCCGTCGTGTTGCGGTTTCCAGGAATGTGAGTGGCGAGCAGCGACTTGAGTCATGGCTGGCTCCAAAGGTGGAGAGTGCACGCCGCCCTGGCGATTTATGTACGCTACCGTCGCGGTGCTGTCTGAATGGATAAAGATGTGCTTGCCTCGAATTAGTGGGAGAAACTTCCATAGGGCAAGAATTACAACCACCAACTCTAGGCAATTGATGTGCCAACGCTGCCAGGGTCCTTTCCAGGGGCCAGCGGCAGCGCGCCCGTTGCACACGCCACCCCAACCCTGTCGAGAGGCATCTGTGGTTACCACGACAGGTGTGGACACCTGCTGCAGGGGGACTCCGGTCTGCAGAAAGTAGAGGTCTGTTCAAGGGTTGAAAGTCTGATGGCAGGAAGTGGTGATTGTCACGTGGTGTGTGCCGTGGCGCCATGCCCATCTCGGGACTAGAGTGTGTAGCCAGTGCTCTTCACTCGTTTAGAGCCAACAGAACCACATATTGAGAACCTGATTCTAATCGATGTCTGATAATCAAGCTCTCACTGGATTTCAGCTTTCACACGAGCTCACAGTCCTCCTCTCCAGCGAACTGCGATGAATCACGTGCCAATATGATTATATTTACTTTTACCGTAAATATGTTATATAACTATGTTTAACATAAAGTACATCCTCAAATTGCAATTTATATCACAGATATTAGTCAAGAGATATTTTCAACAACAACCCTCCACTAATGTTAACAAATCACTCTAATATAGTGCTATTATTTATTAACCCTATTTAACACAGAGTTACACATATGTGCATGAATTTCTTAGATTTTTAGAACAATTTCTCAGCTCTTTTTGTCCATACAATGCAAATCAATGGGTGCCAAAATTACACAAGTCAGCATTGAAGTAATCCGTATGTCTCCAGTGGTTAAATCAATGTCTTCTGAAAAGATATGAGAGGTGTGGGTGAGAAACAGATCAATATTTATTTATTTGTTATATAATAAATAAATACATTCTCCTCCCTGCTCAGTAAATCTCCATTTGAACTTTCACTTTTACATTATTCTTCTTGTGTTTTTTTGGTGTTTAGCATTCTTCATGCATATCGACGCCTACTGTGCAGGGAGAAGAATTTCTGGCAAAAAAAGTCTTAAATATTGTTCTGTGTTTCACCCACACCTATTCATATCACTTCTGAAGATATGGATTTAACCACTAGAGTGATATGGATTACGTTTATGATGCCTTTAAGTGCTTTTTTGGAGTGTAAAAATGTTTGGACCTATTCACTTGCATTGTATGGACCTGCAGAGATATTCTTCTAAAAATCTTTGTTTGGCTGTTCGGCAGTGAGGGGCAGTTCTGTGGATGGAAATGCCTTGTTGAAGTGAGGGGTCAACAAATTATGGCCAGACTGGTTCAAACTGACAAAGTCTACAGTAACCGCTCTGTACAATTGTGGTGAGAAGAATAGCATCTCAGAATGCTATTCTGAGAAGCTTTTTTGGTGGCATGAGGGGGACCTACACAATATTAGGCAGGTGGTTTTAATGTTGTGGCTTATCGGAATAAGTGTGTGTGTGTGTGTGTGTGTGTGTGTGTGTGTGTGTGTGTATACATACATACAGCTGAAGTCAGAAGTGTACATACACATTAGCCAGATACATTTAAACTCAGTGTGTCCACAAGTCCTGACATTTAATCCTAGAAAACTTTCCCTGTCTTAGGTCATGTAGGATCAATACTTTATTTAAAAAATGTGAAATGTCAGAATAATATTAGAGATAATGATTTATTTCAGATTTCATTTCTTTCATAACATTCCCAGTTGGTCGGAAGTTTACATACACTTAGTTGGTATTTGGTAGGATTGCCTTTAAATTGTTTATCTTGCGTCAAACCTTTTGGTAGCCTTCCACGGTCTTCTCAAAATACATTGTGGGAAATTTGGCCCATTCCTCCAGACAGAATTTGTGTGAGTCAAAACTGAGTCAGGTTTGTAGGCTTTCATGCTCACACACACTTTTTCAGTTCTGCCACAAATGTTCTATCAGATTGAGGTCAGGGCTTTGTGATAGGCATTCCAATACCTTGACTGTGTTGTCCTTAAGCCATTTTGCCACAACTTTGAAGGTATGCTTGGAGTCATTGTCCATTTGGAAGACCTGTTTGTGACAAAGCTTTAACATCCTAGCTGATGTCTTGAGATGTTGCTTTAAAATGTCCACATAACTTTGTGAAGTGCACCGGTCCCTCCTGCACCAAAGCACCCCACAACATAATGCTGCCACCCCCATGCTTGGGAAGGTGTTCATCTGCTTTTTCCTGCAAACATAACGATGGTCATTATGGACCTTTTGTTTAATCAGAACAGAGGACATTTCTCCAAAAAGTAATCATTTTGTCCCCATGTGCACTTGGAAACTGTAGTCCGTCTTTTTTATTGTGGTTTTGCAGCATTGGCTCCTTGCTGAGCAGCCTTTCAGGTTATGTTGATATAGGGCTTGTTTTAATGTGGATATAGATAATTGTTTACCTGTTTCCTTCAGCATCTTAACAAGTCCTTTGCTGTTGTTCTGTGATTGATTTGTACTTTTCACACCAAACTACATTAATCTCTAAGAGACATAATGCATCTCCTTTCTGAGCGGTATGATGCCTGTGAGAACACATGGTGTTTATACTTGCATACTATTGTTTTTATAGTTGAACATGGTACCTTCAAGCATTTGGAAATTGCTCTCATGGATGAACCAGGCTTGTGGAGGTCCACAATTCTTTAGAGGTCTTGGCTGATTTCTTCAAATTTTCTCGTGATTGCTATATTTTCTGTGTATTTTAACTTTTTGAATCAATTGGTTCTTCCAAAAGCTGGAAAATGTTGCTTTTAGAGGCTTTATATGGAGTTAGGTGAAAGTTAATGTGTATTTCAAACTGTTCTGAGACCAGTGCAGACAGACAACACACTCGAGGTTAAGTCATTCTTTAAATACCATAGGACATCCTATAGCTTTCTATGCAGCTTAGTAGATTCACACCAAAAATCTTATCAAAAGTTCAGTATCTGGCTGCATATGATGTTTGGACCACTCAACATGTTTGGCAGATATGGGACAATGATAATCTGTACATAGGTTAAGAATTTGTTGTAAAATTTAATTTTAACATAGTTGGCAGTGATTTGATGATGCTGGCCATTACTTTAATCAGAATTATTTATTCAGCTTTATAGAAAATCAGCTGTTATGTCTAAAACATCTCAAAAACAAGAATAACCAACACACCTGGATACATAATAAACTATTTCTATTGCTTGTTATTACTTATAATTTACAACTTAATGCCGCTGTCCACATGTGGACATACATTTTTAGGAAAACTATTTGCTTCTAGATTTTTTATTTTTTTTTGTATGCTTATTAGGTGTTACTAGTTACAAATCAAAAAGGGAAATGGAAAATGAATACAGCAGTCACGCTTGGGTCCCAGGAGAATAAAGTCATAATCAGCCTTTGTACTTTGTAAATTGTGTGAAAGTGAATAAACCAAACAGTTATCATAGCACCATTGGACTCCCGTAACTGTTATATTTGAAGAGGCACATTGGAGGACACTTCTGCGGGCCTCTCTTGAATCTGATAAATGTTCCCATTACCCTCTTTAATTCACACAAAATAAATTAATGCAGTTAAGTGTGACTGGAAATGGCTTCTGACAGAACTATGATTGAAAATTAAGTGTGGCAGAGAAAAGAGGTTATCTGTGCACCACGTAGGCATATTATTAAGACTACGGCTTCAGAGATGTGCTTTGAAAGAAAAAGCAAGCTTTATTAATTGCAGTGGCTCGCTGTGTCTCTCGAGGTATTACCCAGTTGCCTTTCTCATGTGGCCCATCAACAGTAGCTTTCTACAGTGACCAAGAGCGATGGCAAATTAAGTATTTAATGGAATCAGGGTGTGAGTCATAGAGGAACACTTGGCGGTGGTCAAGGACAGCACTCAGGTTTTAAATTGGAAATTGGCATGAAAATGGCCAAAGCATTCGACCTGACTGACTAAGGTCTATAAAATCCATCCCATGGGACAGGAACAGAACACTAGACTATCTGTGAACGATTAATCAGCAAAATTGGGACATAGCTTAGTAAAGTAAAACACTGAATCAGAAAGATTTTGGTGATATAAAAAAGCATTGGGGCAGCCGTGATGGCAAATCCTACTTGCCAATGCTACAGGAGTTCAGATTAGAATTTACAAATCTAAGTAGCGTTCTTTCTTCTGTTGAGCAATTATATATATATGAATGAGGAATGAGGGTTGATGTGGTCAAGTTCCAAATGACAAAATAGAAAAAGAAAAGCATCTTTCAGGTTTTATAAAAGTGGTCCATATGACTTGTGCAGTTTATTACAAGTCTTCTGAAGCACTGTGTGAAGAACAGGCCAAAATGTATGCCAATGATTTTCTGTCAATAGCCGTGATGCATTGGGATGTCCCAATACAATTTTTTTTTTAATGAGTATGAGTACCGATACTTCATTTTTGGTACTCGCCGATACAGAGCCTGATACCTGTGCTTATATAAAAAAAAACAGCAATCCAAAATACAACATTGGAATAATATTTTTTTTAAATAAATACTGCACAACAGAGCATCACAGATGTTAGATCCTACTTAAGTATAAAACAATTAATACTGATGTATTATTATTATTATTATACGTAGTAATAGTAGTATTAGAGTGAATATTACATAACTTTACAGTAGTGATGTATTTCTTTCATACTTTTTTTCTATAAATGTACGTTCAATTTTGATAGAGCTTTTATTTCGAAGGGTTTCTTTGTTGTTTTGCGTTATGATTGCAGATTCCCACTCTGGAAAATCTAGTCGCTAGATGACTCAAAGTGATTATTAAACCGAAAAAGGTTGCTATTTAATTATATACAGTATGTACTCTGTATGTGCCTCACCTTACAATGTGAATTTGCACTCTGTTTACTGTCATCTGCTACAAACGTTGTGCGCAATGCTCATGATGGTGTTCTCCCTGTATGAGTCTTGGAGGAGCTTTAAAAGGTATGGGCAGCCAGCGTCAGCTCAATGCTGTCTCTGTCCAGTATCGACATTGGGACATCCCTAGTGACACATCATTTTTATAGTCCATGCAACTTTTGTAGTCCATTTCATAGCTTCGGCAGATGGAAATATTACATTTCTATCTCTGATGATTTTATGGTGCTTTTTTTGTCAGCTTGGAGTTTAGCAGTGCCAGTCCTCATTCACTTTCATTGTTTGGAAAAGAGCTTCCAGGATATTCTTTAAAAACATTTGCACTTCACAGAAGAAAGTCATGCAGGTTTTGAATGTGGTGAACATTGAATGAATGTGGTGAACTATGCCAATGACCCACATTTTGTGATTAGCTAGTAGAGCCTGAGTGTGGTTGTAAATTGTGTATTCGTGTGGGTGTGTGGGAGTAATTTCATGCATAGTCAAAACTAGTTAGCTTTAACTCAATGCCAAATATTGCATGTACTGTGTTTTTAAAAGTTCAAATAAGTCTAAAACTAAGTTTAAAAGAACAATTGATTTTAAACACCACAAACTGAGAGAAGAGACTGAGGGAGAAGAATGAGGTAACATGAAATTTATGCAAAAGTTCCCCAAAGTCCAAATTAATATTTTTCTTTTATAATACTCAGGACGCCCACTGTTTCTGCACAAGGACAGCAAACAAAGCATGTGTTACCCACTAAGTACTGCAGTATAACTGATGTCTGAAATGTTGCAATTGTATTAATCTCTAAAATAATACAATGTGTAAACAAATATAAAAATGCCAGAGCAGAAAAGAACAGGGCTTGAAATGATTTAGCACGTAGTAACCCAAGCTGCCTCCAGCTTGGATTAACTGAATCCAACTGAGCCAGTTTGGGTTTTATGTGTTTATCTTTAGGATTTCAGAAAAACAACCATCATAAGTGTATCCAAAATAAATAGAATGACGATTAAAATACAGGTACTGGAAAGAGAAATCGTCCTGGGATTTTACATAGCAACTGGCCCAAAAGTTGGGGATGTGTTCGCTGTACTTTTCTGCATTAGCTTATCGCAGACCATTTGGCCCATTTCGCGGCCGACCCACCAGCCTGCTCGGTTCTCTCGATGGCCAGTCCGCCCCTGATCAACCCCAAAGTGCGTCGGCCCCCTGAGAAAATGCACGGTATGACAGATTACCAGTCCAGCCCTGCTTACAGTCACTTATTTGAAAGATTTAAAGGAATTGTTTCTGCAAAATATGTCCCCCAATGTCATCACACTCTTGACAAGGCAGTCCTGTAATATTATTCCTAAATTATTCTTGTTCTTTGTGTTCAATTAAAACTGGCACCTTTAGATACAACACACCAGATTTGATGTCAACAAGTGCAAACGGCATTGGTTCTCACATGTCATATGGCCTACCTGCAAGGCTACACATCTATGAGGTCTGAGAGCTACGGCAGTTGGGAACATTTTAAGTGGAATACAACTTACATTTCAGTCTGTTCCACACAAAAGCAATCGTAAAGCTTCAAAAAACTTGGAATAAAGATTCCAAGTCATAACAACTGCTTTTATGGTGCTTTCTTTGTCTTTTTGTGAGTTTGGCAGTAAATCGCCATACAACAACATGCGGGTGTGCAAATGATGACACAATATATAATTGGGTGAACTATTTCTTTAAAGAGTCAAACAAATTCATAGCTGAAATATTTGACAAGCTCAGGCTTTAGGAAATCATGTGGGATTAAAACGGCTGGTTAACCGGTCTTGAGCCTGACTGAGCTTTAGCAATAGCTTTTATTAGCTTCTCAGACTAATCTAAACTAAATTAATTGGGAGAGTCTCTCCATTAAAGCAGCCGAGACATGCTTATGCCGGAACCACTCTCTTCAAAGTGATTATGCTGTTTTTGGTTCTTGGTGACCTGTTTTTTTTTTGTTTTTTTTTTGCCTTTTTCTACTCCCAATTTTCTTTGCCAGGGCCTTTCTTACATATATCAATATCTGACCGCCCCCTTGTGGATGAAGCTGCTATAATTTTACTGTAAAGCTAATAACTGTGTATACACACACAGTGGCCCCGGAAACTTGATCTTGAATACACTTTAAAATGTATGAATGTAATTGCATTAGATAACAAATAATCAAATTAAATGGCACCTGCTAATAAACTATCTCAGAGCTCATTTTTCTAACTTTTCTTTTTATTCATTTTTAGTGGATGGTTAGTTCACAAAGGTGTCTTATCATGGTAGCTAGTTGTTGTTCATCACATTAGCCATGGATATCTTTCACTAACATTTGACTAAGAAGTGTCTGATACTTTTGCATTAATTTTTAACTATCTATTGTTTATCATTTGAACCCTTACAAACTGTATTCGGTTAAGTGTTTTCTTTGAAAAGCATGCTTGAGCTACATTCATTTATTTAGTGCATGAGTGTTCCTTAAGAGTCCAAATACCTCTTGGGGCCACAGTATATTATACTATACATTGAGATCTGTTTTTATAAGAGTTACCTATTAATTATCAAATCTAATTTAGTCCATGGCAAAGACCCAAGAAAAATGTTAATTGCAAAAACATCTGTGGAATATGGACATTATATGGCATAAGAATGAACCTTTCCATAACCTTGGATGATTGCCATTGCTATTTAATGATTAAAATGACACCAGCCGTTATTTTAATGACAGCTCTTCTCATATCTTCAAAATTAATTATTATTAATTAGCCTAGAATCTTTGCCAGTGGATTGTAAACTAAGAAATATTACAAGAGCAAGAACTGTTGTTATAAATCTGATGTTATGAACAACAGCATAGCCAACAACAATTTATTAACCAGAAGTTCAAGTTGAAAAACTTCCATTTCTTAGTTCAGTACGGATCACTATATTTTAAGAAAGTGGGTCAGAAGTTTACATACAGTTTGTTTGTATTTGGTAGAATTGCCTTTACATTGTTTTAACTTGGGTCAAAAGTTTTGGGTAGCCTTTCACAAGCTTCTCACAACATGTTGCTGGAATTTTTTCCAATTCCTCCTGACAGAACTGGCGTAACTGAGTCAGGTTTGTAGGCCTCCTTGCTCACACATGCTTTTGTCAGTTCTTCCCACAAATTTTCTGTCAGATTGAGGTCAGGGCTTTGTGACGGCAACTCCAAAACCTTGACTTTGTTGTCGTTAAGCCATTTTGCCACAACTTTGGTATGCTTGGGGTCATTGTCCATGTGGAAGACCCATTTGCGACCAAGTTTAACTTCCTGGCTGATGTCTTGATGTTGCTTCAATATATCCACATAATTTTACTTCATCATGATGCCATCTATTTTGTGAAGTGCACCAGTTCCACCTGCAACAAAGCACCCCCATACTTCACGGTTGTGAAGGTGTTCTTCAGCTTGCAAGCCTCACCCTTTTTCCTCCAAACATAACAATGGTTATTATGGACATTTTGTTTCATCAGACCAGAGGACATTTCTCCAAAAAGTATGATCTTTGTCCCCATGTGCACTTGCAAACTGTAGTCTGGCTTTTTATGGTGGTTTTGTAGCATTGGCTTCCTCCTTGCTGAGCAGCTTTTCAGGTTACTTCAATATACAACTTGTTTTACTATGGATATAGATACTTGTCTAACTGTATCCTACAGCATCTTCACAAGGTCCTTTGCAGGGATTGTTCTGGGATTGATTTTCACTTTTCACACCAAAATCTCTATTCATCTCTAGTGGACAGACTGGGGTCTCCTTCCTGAGCAGTATGATGGCTGCATGGTACCATGGTGTTTATACTTGCATACTATTGTTTGTACAGATGAACATGGTATTTTCAGGCATTTGGAATTTACTCCCAAGGAAGAACCAAACTTGTGGAGGTTCACATTTTCTTTCTGAGGTCTTGGCTGATTTCTTTTGATTTTCCCTTTAAGTCAAGCAAAAATACACTGAGTTTGAAGGTTGGCCTTAAATTACATTCACAGGTACATCTCTAATTGACTCAAATTAGCCTATCAGAACCTCATTGGCTAATTGCCTAAAAGCTTGACATCATTTTCAGGCATTTTTCAAGCTGCTGAAAGGCAGTTAACTTAGTGAATGTGACCTTCTGTATTGTGATATAATCAATTAAAAGAGAAACAATCTGTCTGTAAACAATTATTGGAAAAATGACTTGTGTCATGCATAAAGTAGATGTGCTAAATGACTTGCTAAAACTATAATTTGATAATATGAAATCTGTGAAGTGGTTAAAAAAAATAGTTTTAATGACTTCAACCTAAGTGTATGTAAACTAACTGCAGATCAATTCAACTGTTAAAATGAAGTCTTTGGGAAATTGAGAGATTTGCACTTGTTTAGTTGACATGAGAAATAATAGGAGGCTATTAACAATATTAAAACATTAATATTGTTATTTTTTTTATATGTTATTGTGTATAGTTTCATTATGGAGAGTTTTTTTGTTGCATTTTTATTGAATTGGTAAAATTAGCATACATTTTCCCCATATTATCTCAATTCAGTTGAGGTTTATTTGTATAGGGCTTTTAAAAATATATTGTATTAGAAAGCAGGCTTTACAGAAAATAGAAAAAAAAAAAAAAAAGCATTAAAACTGTGAAATGTTTTAGTTATGCCCAATCAAATTAGAGAACCGAAACTTTTATAATATCACTAAAGCTACCTGGCCTAACCTTTCTGTTTTAAAACTATGACAAGTACGGCAAAGCTATATATATATATATATATAGATAGTTCTTATTATCTTCCCTGTCATCAAACACTTTGTTCCTTTAAAGCTTAAACAAAAAAAAATGTAATGGCTCTTGCTCTGAATCCCCTGTTCTCGAAATGCACTTTGATCTGAAGTCAGCAGAGACGAGCGCTGACTTTTGAATGTGATGAAGGCGAGAGAAAAATCTGAATTTATTTAAAATTAAGGCATGCTTTCCTTCCATTTTAATGGTCCACTGAATGTTACCTCTACAAACTGAGTGGGAGTTTGGGCACAGGGCTGCTGAAATGTTGAGAGTGTTGAAGCAGCTGGTGGGTTAGCCAGGTCTCAATTCTACCCCACCAACATAGTACCTTTGACTAAGTTTCTCAGGGCAGACCTCGCCAACCAATTTACCACACATATACACATACATTGGCAATGAGATCCATTGAATGCGGATTACTGTAAGGATTTTCTTTTGACCATGAAATTCCAAATATAGTGTAAAAAAAAAAAAACATCATGAGTATACTAATTTACATTTTCAGTGCATTTGCAATTTAATATTTTCACCCTCATGTTCTGTTGATATTGACTTTACTGATTTACTATTTGAGGTCTCAGACCACAGTGATTTGTGTGTAAAAATAAAAATAGTAATTTCAAAATTAATATATTTTCCAATTAACATTTTTTTTAATCTGTTAACTATTTCTCCTATCCCAGTTTAGTATGCAGAGTCAACTATATTCCACTTGTTTTGGTGGATTTTCCTGAAAAGTTTAACACTGCGGCTCGGTTTGTTTGAGTACCCTGTCCAGCCCTACACAACAACATTGGCTCAGTCAATGGTTACTTTGAGGTGTGATCTGTTAGTACAAACAAATAAAAAAATGCATGGACATATAATATTGATTTGTGTTGACATTATGTAATTTGAAAATAAATCGCTGTAGAGATTGCACAGTGATCCGAGAAGCAGGAGAAATGGCTTGAATTACTCAGATAAGCGGTCTGATACGTGGATGTGCGGTTGATACAGAGCAATATCGGACAACTAGATGGCGCCATTGACCAATCAGAATCAAGTTGTCCAGAGAGCTATATCATAAGACATATTATTGAAGCTTTAACCCTTAGTTGTTCACAAAGTAGCCACACGTTATTCCAAACTGCGACTGATGGCAAAATTCTGAGGTTCCTTTTATTTGGGGATAGAACATTAGGGCTAAATGGCAAACGACTGTTCACAAGAAAAGATCCACTTGGATCTTTTTTCCTTTACTGCCTATGATCAAGGCTTTATCCAAACTGACAAGAGATGAACTTCTGACTCAAAAAAAAAAAAAAAAAACTATAAACTTTTGTCCCCCTTTTATTTCTCAAGCTTTGATCTGTTTGTTTCTTCCAAAGTTGAACAAAGTACACATTACAGAAACTGAGTCCTAAATCTAGCTTTGTTATTTTGTTTGTGCAGACAGTATGGCACATTTCATCCTCAAAATCAGCTACAATTTAAACAGTTGAAAAGTCATCCTTCGGTTTGAGTTTTTTTTTTTTTTGCAGATTAAAGGGATAGTTAATCAATTCTTCTTAATCTGAATGCAAGTATAGAAAATTCATTGTTATTACCAGGTACAAATCTTAAAATTCTCAATTGAATTGGAAGAGCACCAGTTGGAATGTTTGTTTGCAAGGGTTGTTTTGAGAGGTTTGGTTTATACATTGTAGAAAGAACATGGAAATAAGGTAAAGAGTGTAATTTCTATGCAAATATTTTTCCCTTTAAATTAAATTGTGATTTGTTTGAGTGACACAATCTGATGGGCTGGACATAACATTGGCAAATCCAGTACTGTGAGTAGGTGGCAGGAACGCATACAGTTTTTTTCCAACCCATGTAAGACAGTTGAGTTTGAAACTTGTCAATAAACTTGAAAACGTTTCCACTAGTGGTGCAGAAATTAGACACTTCCCCTTTATGTTGATTACAGGCACCAACTACTGTGAGTAGCCAAGATGCTTGCAAGTGCATATTGTAATATGAAGTCATTCTACTGAGAGGCTTCCTATTCTGTCCTATTATTGTTACTTAGCGATAAGCTTTGTTCCTGGTGTTACTCCATATCAGTCAATGTGTATGCGAACCCTCAGACTGTAGACATGTGTAAGCTAAATTACAGAACATTTTCCTACATGCTTATCTCCACCCATACATAGATAAGCACTCCCAGGGAGATGTGCCCTGATGCACCTGCAAAAGCATAGTGCAAAAGATTGGAATTTTCAAATATGACCAGTGTTGGCTGAGGTTCAAAACAATTAGTACACTCTCCACTCCAAGTAACATGTTGCTGGTTTATTTTATAGAGATACGGTGGCCTCAAAAGAAGTATTTGGACACTTTCTCCCCAAAGGAAATTGTTGTTGTGCAAAGGTTTCCCTTTCATAGCTAGGATGACACAAATGAGGTCATTGTTTACATACAGTAAAAGTATAGAGCTATTACATTCATTTGGATAGCATAGATTTCTCATAAAGGATTTGGTGAGAAATATATAAATTCATATTAAAATCACTGGAATTTGATTGCAGACTATGGTAGCTTGTCAAATGTTAGCACAGTTTGCAATATTGTTTGAAATCCCTTAGATCTCTAGAGGAGACTTGTGAGCTTACTGCTAAAATGGCTTAGAAAAGTGAAGTCAGTTCTGAGAAAAGTACTAGCATAATTTGTTTACAGATGCAACTTGGTTTATTTTGTATGTAATGCAATGGCTTCCTTACATGTTTAAATGGATAATACACCCAAAAATGAAAATCCTCTTATCATTTACATATCCTCATGTCACAGATATGTTTGACTTTCGGCTTTCCAATGTGACCTCATGAGAATTTGTATGTATTCTTATGTGAAGTTTGGCTCTAGCAAACATACATTCTTTTACGTTTACATAGACACCGAAACATAAAATGTTGACATATTGATAGCATCTAAACATCATCATTTTATATTTTAACACCTATTGAAACGTGCAAATGTTTACATGTGCCTTTTGAACTGATTCATGTTGAATAATTCATAGTATTAATCAGTTAATTACATGTCATTTATAATTAGTGAATTTAGTTAAATGCCATCAGATTTATTTAATGCAGCTGACATTATAACATGATATTTTAATGGTTTCATTTAGTTGTGATTTCTGCTGCCTTATACAACATTTTAAAGTATTAAATGACATTAACCAAGACTAAACTTTAAAGTGTTAAAATTAATAAAAACTCTGTAATCGTTTAATAATTTATAAAGCATTTAATTTTTTATTTATTTTTTGTCATGGGACAAAAAAAGGAGTTTTTTAGAATATGCAAAAAAGAAAGAAAAATCTAAACACAAAAAGCACCATAAAGCAATAATAAAATTAATCCATACATCTATTAGCTGTAATCCAAATCTTCAGACTGCTTTCTGTGAAGAAAAGAACCAAATTCAAGCCTTTTATTCAATGATCTTTGTCTCCATCTGCAGCAGTGCCCGCTGTAACAGTCAACCAGTGGTGGTTTCATTTTTTTTTTAATTAAAAAATTGCCTCCACAAGCATAATGGCCAGCATTTTTACGGCTGTGGTGTCGAATGCTCATTGGCTCTCAAGTGTCTCATGACTGTTTGCGATATGCCATATTCTGCGTTGTTTGTTTGAATGAGATATGACAGTGTCGTTCTGGAGTGCATCAGGAGAAGATTTACAGTGATTAATAATTGTAATTCTACTCTCCACCTCACACATGCTATTGTATGCTGTTAGGGAGCACATCGGATGCAGTGCATCACCCTTTGGACATCTTTTGTACTGAATTTTGCCATTTTTATGAATAAATTATTGTTACTGAATTTATCTAACTTTTCCGTGTTTTATATGCTTAATAAATGGTTATGGTTAGGTTTAGGAGTAGGTGTGGAATTAGCGGCTGTAAACTTTATAGAAATTAATGTATTGTAAGAAAAATGATTGCTACTGTACATTAATCTACTTGTTACATGTTTTTATATTGTTTAAATGTGGTTATGTTTAGAGGTTGATGTGGGGATAAGGAATCTAAAATATCTATAAAAGAGTAATAACTTACAAATATATTTATAATTTATTAATCTATTCAAATATAGTTATAAAGGATTCGTAAATATTGTAAATTTCTAAAGCTGTAATACTAACACATTTTTACATTTAGATGCTTTCAAACGGCCATATGTTGTCTATCCATATATACAAACATTTAAATATTACTAATTTTAACTTACAAATAGCTACGTATGTAAATGAGATCAGGCTCATTTAAAATATTTTTTTTCACTAAGATTTTTAAAAGCATATTACAGCTCTGAAGTTCTGTTCAATGCAAGTGAATGGTGATCAGACATAGACATATGTAGCTCCAAAAATCACATAAATTAAATATACAAGTAAATCATAAGACTCCAGTGTTTAAATCCATGTCTTCAGAAGTGATATAGGTGTGGGTTAGAAACAGAACAATATTTAAGTCTTTTTTACTCTAAATCTCCACTTTAACCAACTTTCAGATGTAAAAGTGAAAGTGGAGACTTAAGAGTTTAAAAAAAAGGACTTCAATTTGTATCTATTTCTCACTGACACATTTGGAAGGATGTCACAAGAGCTGGATCAAGGTGCAGCGAAACAGTCTTTAAACAAAGTACAGGATAACGGGGTAAACACAGGAACAAAAGAAACATCCACATTGGGAAAACTCGGGAACAAAGGAAACATACACGAAGGACACTGGTCTTACACAAGAGGTCTAAACACATACAACAACTGATAAGGAATGAGCAAACAACAGGACATTAAATACACAAAGACTTATGAGTAAATGAAACACAGGTGATGGAAGACAGCTGGCAGTGATGAGGGCAGGGAATTATGGGAAGTGCAGTCCATGGGTAACAGATGACAGAGGCAAAACACAGGGCAGACAACAGTGAATCGTGACACTCACCCTCAACTATTGTATTACTTCTAAAGATATGGATTTAAACACTGAGTCATATGGATTAGTTCTATGTTTCCTATATGTGATTTTTGGAGCTCAAAGGTCTGATCACCATTCACTTGCATTGAACAGACCTCCAGAGCTGTAATTTTCTTCTATAAATATATGTGTTCTGATGAAGAAATTCAGTCATTCACATCTGAGATGGCATGAGGGTTAGTAAATAATTAAAGCATTTTCAATATGGGATGAACTATCCCTTTAAGTGTGGCTCAGGTATCTAAATATTATTTGGAGCCACTGTATCAAAGTACAGTACATGTGAGTAATATAACTTCATGGGCTGCAAAAGCATAATGTGCATTTCCAATTTCCTCAAAAGGGTCCATGCTATTGAGTGTTATACTCGACCCATTAACTGAGATAAAAAGAGGCAATAGAAGAATACATTCTGACACTATTCCATGAATAGACACTAGGAGTGCATTATCTTTGATGACTAAAGTGCATTTTCATGCTGGATAAAGTATCATGTTAGACACACTCACTTACCATTAGCGCCACATGCATGTGCAAATGAAGAGGCCATCTAAACATTGAACGAGTCACCAAGTTGCATGCTGCTAATTCAAGATTGACTTAATTTCCACCACATTAAAGTGAATAGATAAACACAGATAGCAGTTGTCACATTCATTATCTGGGCTTGTCACTCAACATGGCAGCTCTCTCTCCACAGATCTCTCTGGGAGGATGAGAGGAGTCAAGGGTGCTGGAGAAGATGGCTGGGATTGAAAACTAATAGCAGTATTTTATGGGTAGAAGGAAAGTGAGTGTCAGAGCGATATGAACAATTCTCTTCATATAAATGCATGAATCATCTTATAGAGAAATACAGTTTTTCCTTGTGTACACACACACACACACACGCGCACACACACATTTCAGTGGAACCTCTGAGCTGTGCATTACAGATGCTTTGACTTTTTATATATTTTTACGGAATGAAATATATTGAATTTGGTTAATGGATTCTGACCACTTTCTTGTCAGTGTTGTATGTAGATTTGACACCAATTTTGAAGTGGATTTTTTTTGTTTGTATGTTTTTTTGCTAACTAAGCTTTTTTGAGAAGCAAAATTCAGTTTTATAATGATAAAGTTTTCAGAAAATATTTAGTGAATTAAAGGAACAGTTCACCAAAAAATGAAAAATTGATGATCATTTACTTATTGATGATGTATTTGAATTTCTTTCTTCATCTAAACAGAATTTTTAAGGACTTTTAGGATTTCATTTCAGGCATCCTCCTTTAAACAATGCAAATTAATATACTCCATTTTTTGATGGTCCAAAATGCATATTTATATATATTTATATACACGACTCCATTCGACAAATAAAGCTCTCCTAAACCCAAACTATTGATTATTTTTATAAACAAAACAATAGTTGTATACTTTTTAACTACAAATGTTCGCTTCCATACATCTCTGTGACGCACTCTCATGAGAGTGATGGCGTAAACTCGTTGGTAAGGTCACGCATCACATGGAGGAGGCAGGAAGTGCATCATTGTTTACAAGAAAACTTGAACAGACCACAGACCAAGCGCCGTTCACAAACCAAAACGGTCCAAAACAATTTCAAAACAATATAAAATATAACAAATAATTTCAAAATAATAATAAAAAAACATTACTGCTGTAAATAACCATTCTTTATTTTGGAGCAATGCCGTTGTGTTATCTACTTGTGCTTTTTCTTTAGCAGAAATATATATGCTATATGACTGTCAGGAATTCGAGCCACACAAGTTGTAGTTAGTGAAACCATGTGCGAGAGCGTTTACTGAGATTCACAAGATTTATACAATGAGATCAATGGTACAGGTGATATCACACAGAAGAGAAGCTTCACAAACGTATTTATACAGGCAGTGATGAGCGAGTGAATTGAGTACAGATGCGGTGAATTAGAAATCAGGTGATGAGGAACTGAGGGCTGAAGGAGTTTTCACACATACCTGAGTTCGCTGGGAAAACAACACGGGCATAGCCAATGAATTCAGATTCAAGGGTCACTTTGATTCTTTTGATGGTCTGGAATCCTCAGGGGTAAAATGTTCACTGCACACCCTCCAATATTTGAGAGAATATAGGGGTGTACTGATATCCAGGTTCAGCGTGATATCATGTAGCCATGATCATGTATGTGTAATCGATAAAAAGTTAATATTTTTCCCTGTGTGCATTTTCTTTTGGGTTTCTGAAGGTTGAAGCATCCAGGATACACACAACAAACAACCATTTTGAACAATACACTTATACAAATACAAATCTTCAGCAAGGACAATTCAACTTTTTTACAGCTCTCCTTCTCTTTTAAACAATGACGCGCTTCCTGACTCCTCCTCCAGTTGACGCGTGACCTTACAACGAGCTTATGTCATCCCTCTCATGAACGCACATCACAGAGATGTACGGATCGAAAATTTGTAGTTAAAACAATATAAGTATTGTTTTGTTTACGTTCACTTGCATAGTTTAAAGGAGGTCTGAAATGAAATCCTACAAATCTTAAATTCTGTTCTGATGAAGAAAGAAACTCAGATACATCTTGGACGGCCTGAGGGTGAGTAAATTATCAGCAAATGTTCATTTTTGGGTGAACTATACTTTTGAGTATATTTTCTTACTCAAAATTGTTATTGTTAAGATTAAACCTGTTAATAGTCTTGCATTTAACAAGAAAAACTATTTGCTAAAAAACAGAAACAAAACAAATGTGGTTGTGTTAAGCAGGGCCCATTCTAGGCATAGGCGAACAAGGTGCCAAAGAGGAGGCTGCTGCTATGCTCCCCAAACAACCCCTTACCCCTCAGAAGAGGGGCACCAATAAGGATCTCGTCTAGAGTGCCAAAATGGTCAGAAACGGCCCAGGTGTTAAGGATGTTTTGTTATTTTTTTCTGGAAAACAAGAACAAAATGTAGTAAGGCTACTATTTTTGGTAACACTTTTTTGTAATATAATTGTTATTATCACTACCAATTATCACAACGCAACTCTGAATGTACAGATTTTCACATAAACCACTAAAAACGTTTTAATTCCTATGAGCCTTAAATAATTACAGTATAATCTGATAACTCATGTGTCTGGGATAAAACAATAACTCAGTAACAAGATTAATCTCAGTCTTTTTTATTCTTTTCATCAACAAGTATTGTCCCATAAGTGTCATTTGTTCATTGATCAGGCTACACAGGTCGTGCTGCATGTTGTTGCGTGCAATCAGCGAGGACCATATAAAGATCTAAATTAATGGTCTTTGTACAATTTTGTGCCATCCAGTTTATCTCTTTTATTCACATTCAGACTGCAAGCATGAAACTACGCATATATTATGGAGTGGTGGTGTAGTGGGCTAAAGCACTGCACTGCTAAGCAGAAGGTTGCTGGTTCGATCCCCACAGCCACCACCATTGTGTCCTTGAGCAAGGCACTTAACTCCAGGTTGCTCCGGGGGGATTGTCCCTGTAGTAAGGGCTCTGTCAGTCACTTTGGATAAAAGCGTCTGCCAAATGCATAAATTTAATATTAAGTAGCAGTGCAATGGTTCTCATTTCTCGATTACAGACCTTAGGAAGGCTTTGTTCTGTTTACCCATAGACATAATCACTCCATTAGTTGGAGCCATTATTGTGTCAATGTACTGTAAAGTTTGATTTAAGTTGAGTTTATAGGATGTTTTATAGGATGTTTATAGGAAAATTATTTTCCAATGTTGCAAAGACCACTTTCTTGTCAATTTGCTCTCACAATGAGCAATGCAATGTCTAACTGAATTATTAATTGTGTATTGAAGTCACACAGAGCATAATATCAACTCACCATTACAGGAAAGAGAGAATTTTCAGCTTCACTTGAGAAGTTGTGTTTTGAAAGCTAATCACTTATGGGAACATGCTGACTCTTTAGTACACTGTAAACACAATGAATGTGACACTGAAAAGTGGGTTTCTATGCTACAGTGGTCACCTATAACTGTGCTGTGTTAATCAATTTCCCTGTTACACACTTTTTAATGGAAGCCTCTTATCCGTTGGTTAAGTGAATTTGACTGTATTGTAAAAAATTGCTTAATACATTCAGAGTGTCAAGAAAAGCATGCTACATTGGACATCAACTCAGGAAAGAAAACTCAGTTTGCTTATGGTAATAGTTCACACAAAAATGAAAAGTTTGTCCTTTTAAACTTGTATGACTTTCTTCTGTGGAACACAAATAAGTGGAACAAAGCAAATGTTTTACTGAATGTCCAACCTGTACTTTCTCAAACTGTTCTTTGTCAAGCTCCAATAAGAATCGAAGAATCGGCTGTATTCCTATTCTTCTGAAGCCATACAATTTTACGATGCTATTTTGCACGAGGAATTATTCACTGAGAATCTTATTATCTGCCGTAGATTTCAGATTTCATTCACACTTTTGCATATTCAAAATTGGTACATTGTGGTCAGTTATGAGACACACAGGATGCGTTGTTGAGATTTAAAATTCACTATATAAATTGCCATGTTGTTCAGAATGTTGAATCTTTGTGGCACCTGTGCTAAAAAACAAGCTAGAATGCAACAAATGTAACAGAGCACAGGTGGGATGTAGTCTCTGCGGTGTATTCCCTTTGGGGCTCCTCAGCACAAAACCTGAATGAGCGGTATGCGCGTCCACTCCTTTATACCCGTATGTCCGGGGGAGTAGCATGCAAATACCACTCGCCAATTCCCATTGGCCTTTTATCAAAGATCAGAGGTGTCTCGGGCTCTCAAGAGCAACCCCTAGTGTCACTACATCGACACAACATCTCGTTCCCTCCATCAGGGAACGGAGGTTATGGAAGTAACCAGAATGTTTTCTCCCAAACAGATGAGGTTTTCAAGGTTTATCCTCTATTGAGTTTTAAATAAATAATAATAATAAAAAAACAAAATACCTCCATACCCAAAATCTTAGATATAAAATGAGCCATAGTGGAATAAAAAGCAAATGTGAGATGAATAACATAATAGTTAAATTATTATAGTTAAATAGTTAAATTAAAATTAAATAGTTCATTTTATGGTACTTTTATGACACTATTGGCTTACATGTCGACTCGCATGTTGTACCCCGAACATTTGCAGTGCAAGTGCAACACTATCAGTTGAGCTACCTCACAATTTTATTGCATTTGAACAAGCTTGTAAATGTAGTTGGTTATGTAATGTAAACAATAAAATGTATCGCCTCACAAGTCACGCAATTGAGTAATAGTGTTTAGATTTCATAAGATAGCATTGTGTGAGGAACAGGGTGAAAAGTGTTTATGAACAGATAATCGTTTGAATATCTTGAGATTTGCGTGAAAGTGGATAAAATCCATCATTATTGTAGCCACTCTAGTGGTCATTTCACCAGGAAAGTTCAGAGGTACGTACAACAAGCCATGTAAAAATTATTTTGGAAAATGCAAGGATTGTATGTGATTCTTTGAGACCAGCTTGGTTTATTTATCAATGTACATTTTTTGTGTGTGTGTGTGTGTGTGTGTGTGTGTGTGTGTGTGTCTTTGTATTGGAGCATTTTAATTTATAAATGGATTACAAACAGTGTCAATCATCTCTTATTTAATATATCAAAGTACACTTATGGTACATCCTTAAGGTGAGAAATACACCATCTGTAAATATTCCCCAAATCTGAAAAAATCTTCTCAGTATCAGTCTAATATAGCACATATCCAAATCATAGAATTCTACTTACATACACTGAAGCTGTGTCCGGGACCACCCCCATCTACTATTTAGTGCACTGTTTCGGGTGTCTGGCATTTGTAGTGGTGCCCAAATTCTGAGTGAGCCACTCGTTCCCTACTTTTGTTCACTCATTCTTACCCACAATGCACTCTAATTTCGAGTGTCTGTTCGATGTACAGTCGACGACAGCTAATTGCCCATATCCACCGAGGGGAAACAGACAAGTTGGAAGAGGGAGCACGTGCAGGAGAGAGAGAGAGCACGAGTGAGCAATTGGGCGAGTGAGAGATGCCAGTTTACTGCTTCCTTCACTCCTGCAATTTTTGATTTCATGCTGAATTTATTAAATTTGTTTTTGACAAATCATTACTTGATTAAAATAACAATAAAATATAGAGAGGCAAAACATTCAGATATATTTGAAAATGTATTCCTTATTTATATTTATACAGAATTTTGCCATTAAGCTGAATAATTCTGTAGTTACTAAATAATTAATTGAGGAGATAATATTTTATCTCTGGAGACTGCACACAGTGGTAATGATAATTCTGTGAATGATTTAAGTATTCTTTTAGATGTAGGTTATGAAAATTTGGTCGGATGATGGCGCTATGTGCCCAGAAACGCTACCCAGCTTGTATTGGAATTTAAAGATACTAAAGTATAACAAATAAATACAATAATGCACATTTGATAAAATGTGTTTAATCATTAAATGAACATTTATATTAAAAATGACAAACAGAATGAAGATTTATTGTATTAATATATTATTTAATATGAATAACAAGTAAGGTCCAGGTATTGCAAAAGTTAATAAGTGAAGTTGTTTCTGCAAGTCCGATTCTTGGTGTATACGTCAGAGTTCGAATTCGCTCACTTATTTTGTTCCCTCATTGTGAGATATAGTGCACTCACTGCCATTCACTATATAGGAAATAGTGAATGAGTGAATGATTTCAGACATAGCTTGAGTCTTGTTTTTAGACACTGAAGGAATGGCTAAACGATGGATAGCTCATTAGTGTACATCTGAGCTCCGAGCCGAGGGTTGAAGGTCAGAACATTAGTAATGATTTTATGAGTCATCACTGTATGACATATTCATCACTTATCCTGTTGTGTGAAGTCACACCACTGAGAGATGGCTTGTGCTGCCATCACAAGTCTTTAAGACTCACTGACAGTGTTGTCTTAAAAAACAGCAGTCTATAAAAAAACAAGGATTGAGGATTCAGTGTATTTTTTTTGTGTACAGTCTTCTTATTTTGTGTATATTGTATGCTATTAGGTGTATATTGTGTTGTGAAACAAGATGTGTAAATTGTGTTATGTTTAAATCAGATGTTTATTGTAATTGTCATATCGATATGTTGTTTGGAACTGCACCCAAGATTTTCACTTGCACTTGTGCATATAGTTGAGTGACAATAATGGGATTTGTTTTGATCTTGCCACCACTAAAAGTGAGCTTATTATAATAGAGTATCACTACTAAACACAATAGATGTGATATTTTGAGTTGTGTCTTAAATATACAGGTTACACTATAATTCTAATCAGGGACTAAAAAGACCAATTTCCACCATTTCTCTGACCCTTAGAATTAAACAGGTCTCTCTCTCTCTCTCTCTTTTTTTTTTTTTTTTTAGTTTTTTCTATTGTACCTTTAAGACTTCTATTACTCTCTGTTATGAATGGCTAACTTAAAAGCCATTCATTTACATGCATTCTCTGTAACTTTGCGGTTCGATTTCCTGAACTCTTGGGTGTAAGTCATGTTAATATTGTATTTACAACTTGTGGACACATGAACACCTCCAAAAAAGTCATAATTACCAGTGGGGGAAATCAGGATTGTCTTTTGAACCCCAACTTTCTGAGTTTAGTTTAAAAAATCAGGGCAGAAGCAAACTGGAATTGATAATCATTAAGATTTTGACTGTACTGTTGGTATGCATTTTCTGTACTGTTCATGAAGAATAGCAATAAAGTTAGGCGAACATATGACACATTTTGCTAGTTAATGAGACAACAAAACATGAATGCAGTATCTAAGTGTTGTTAATGTGCAAATATAGGCAGGTGTTAATGTATTAATAGTTATGATTTCATGATTTTGGTGCTAGCTTTTTGGGAGCTTAGTTTCAATAAATGGTCTTTTTGGACTGATGAGGAACTTTTGAGCTCTGAAAGTTACAGTACTCTATGTTCTTATAGAAAGGTGTTATTTTATATAATAAATTAAATAAATAGCAAAACAATGATTTTTCTTGACATGACCCCTTTAAGACTTTTGCCCCGCAAGTGCTGAAAAGCTATGAAAAATGATTGATACTCCAATTGCAGTATTGGGCTTGGTGCTGTTTTGAGTGTGGCATTGTGTTACCGCCCTTGATGCCACTTCCTGCATGCCACTGAGAGCCTTCTGTGCATCCCCAGCTGGCTCTAGCAGCACTTACAATCCCCACAGTGTCTGGCACCACCACAGGTACTCCCCCGACCCACTCCTGCCCTCATATTCCCATAACGAAGGCCTTTATGACCCTGCCAGCCGATCCCCTCCTCACCATTCAAAGGCAAATCCATCAAGACTGATTCCCATTTGCCAGCTAGAAAAATAGATTGACAAGCTAGCTGATGCTTAACAACAGACTGAAATCTCTATTTACGTAACTGTATTTCTACACATGAAGTCTTAGTAAAATTGTGTTGATAAGAAGGTCTGTCTGTCTGTCCATTTGTCCATCCATCCATTTAGCTGTTTGTCTGTCTAACTGTCTGTCTATCTAACTGTCTGTCCGTCTGTCGTTTTACCTGTCTATTTATCTAATTGTCTGTATGTCTAACCGTCTTTATGTCTGTCTTTCTGTCTGTCTGTCTAACTGTCTTTCTGTCTGTCCGGCCATCCTTTTATCTGTCTTTTTACTGTCTTTCTGTCTAACCATCTGTCTGTCTGTCCATCCTTCTGTTCATTTAACTATATGTCTGCCAGTCTATCCGTCCATCCGTTTAACTGGCTGTCTATCTAACTATATACAAAAAACGTTTTAGCATGACTGAATCAACATGAATACATTAGGTTTACACCAACACAACTAAATTTATATACATTTACATATACTTCACACTACTTTAGAAATATCTTCTTAAGGTAACAATTGACATTAATTACAGTGTATGGTTACCATAATGTTTTTGAAGGGCATGTCCCTTGGAAGTAGTCTGATAGATATTAAGCATTGAGGTATGGTATTGTTTGCAGTAGGTCCATGATCATTATTTGACATTATTGAGTATTTGTCAACCATTTTGGATAAATTAATTGGTAATGTTTGATTTTACAGTGGTGTACCAATGTATGACGTACAGTATGGCCTATGACTCATTGACTGAGCAGTGATGTCTCATTATACACAGTTGAAGGGTTTGTAGACTAAATATACTCAGCTGTAGCAGGTGCAGACTATTCTGGAACACAGCAAATGTACACACTTTCCACTTGCTGTGTTATACTGGAACATGTAAACTACTTTATCACCATCTAGTGGATTTCAGCAATCATAGACCTGAACGGATATCATAAAATATCAAATCAAAACATTATGTTTTGCATGATGTGTGTGTATGTGTGTGTGTTTAGGCAAAGGGTGATAAATATTGTGATGGAATTAATACATTACAATGCATTCTAATAGAAAAATAAGAAAGCATACAATGTCTTTTTTATGCCAAATACTGCTTTTGCTTAACCCAAATTGGTTTACAGAATCGTATTTTTATTTGTTTATTTATTTTAATTGTATTTATTATTATTATTATTATTATTATTATTATTATTATTACTATTATTATTATTTTGCTTAATAGCTTATTGTTTTAGTTTTTGGCAAATGCAAGTACTATATTTGAAATAAGCCATCTAGTACTATATGTTGCAGCGTAATATTGCAGTCTTTTTATTCTATTTATTCTTTATTGGCTGTACTATGTTATGAATTGCAACATACTCACATAAAGACAGCAGCAAAATGCACTGTCAACAGTTGCTGTGGAGACCTGCAGGAAAATCCACTGCAACAGATCAGCAAGCATTGAAAATCACTCTTTCAACTCAAGGGGACAGTATTGCTTTACAAAATGAGCTCCTGTTCACTGCAGCACGCTGCATTTATATTACTCCAACTTCTAGACATTCACAAGACATTTAGGCATTTAGCTGCATAGCAGGCCACGCTCATATATTCATAACAGTTTACAGATATACTTTTTAAAGCACAGAATAATATGGAAATGAATGCCAAAGCTGTTTGAAGCGTAGAGAAGAGCTCGTATTTACAGCTCAAGGAACTGTTCTGTTATAGCTAACTCAATTTTAAAGCTGCTGCTCTGTTGCTAGCTACCGATGAAGGGTGTGTGTCCATGGTAATTATTTTGTTCCAAAAAAGGCTGCAGTCCTCAATAAAGCAGTTTAATTGCATTGATCTTTTTCACACAAAATCTGTCATTCATTTTTGTCAGTTTCTCACTCCAAAGTCACATTTTTGTTCTTTATGTGCTTGAAATGCATTGTACATCATTTATCATTTTGTGAGGCTTTGATTAAAAATGTCATGGTTCTTCTTCAATCTTTGTATGTTGGCTGTGCTTCTTGAAATTAATTTATTTTTATTTATTTATTTATTTTTCATTTAAAACAAAATGCTCTGCATAGCTTTATGAAGCACACTGAGGAAATGATGAGTCCCTCTACATTTCTTTACTTGACTCGTTTCCTTGGTCACCGCAGCTTTTAATTTATCAGATGTGGATGTAGAATTAAATTAATCTCACCTTGGATTAAATGTGAAAACTGTCTTTTCAAATGTAGAAGATATTAGTTTTTGACATACCTTTTATTAAAAAAAAAAAAAAACTTGTACACAAGCTTGCCTGTTTTGACATACCTTATTGTTACATAAAACTATTTAATGAATTACTGTGAAACTCACCAGAATACTTACAGATTAAGAGGTACTGATTAATGTACAATGACTTTCACTGGGTTGGTACAGTGTTTTGGGTACACATCTGTACCCTTAAGGAGACAGGAACAAATTATTGTACCATTAAATGGTTTGTTAATCCAAAAAGGAAATTTCTCTCATCATTTACCCACACTTGTGTCATCCCATATGTGTATTACTTTCTTTAATCTGCTGAACACATACAAAGATTTTTAAAAGGATATTTTTGTATGTCCATACAATGCAAGTGAATGGTTGCCAACATTTTGAAGCTCCAAAATCCACATAAGGGCAACATAAAAGTACTCCAGGCGACTCTGATGGTTGAATCCAAATCTTCTGAAACAATATGATAGGTGTGCGTGAGAAACAGATCAATACTTAAGTACATTTTCCTTCACTTTCTCCTTCTGTTTTTGGTGATTCACATTATTTGTGCATATCACCCTCTACTGGGCAGAGAGGAGAATTTTTTACAAAAATTTTGTATTTAAATATTTAACTTTTTTCTCACCCACACCTATCACATCGTGTCTGAACACAGGGATTTCACCACTGGTGTCATGGATTACAAAATTACTAAATTTTGGCACACATTCACTTACATTATGAGGACCTACAAAGCTGAAATATTCTTCTAAAAATCTTAATTTGTGTTCTGCTGAAGACAGAAAGTCATACACATCTGGGGTGCCCGGCAGGTGAGTAAATCATGAGAGAATTTTCCTTTTTGGGTGAACTATTTCTTAAAGGTATGTTTCTCTGTTACCAGTGGAACAAAACAAAATATAAATTACTGTACATTTGAAGGTACACAATGTCCTTTTTGCACAGTGCTCAAAATGAGGTATACATTTTAACTAGAGGTAGAGGGGTATGTACCCAACTTACCCTGTACCTTAAACAGTACCTGTTTTCATTTTTATTTTCTGTTAGTGACGAGTCTGTCACGCATCTCACTTCTTGATCAAAAGAGATGTAACTGCGAACTGTAGGTTATTTCTGTTTAAAAGTGTAAAATTGTCTCTGCATAAGCACACATGGAATTAATGTTGGGCAAGTACATTGTTTTTATCTTGTTGTCTGCTAAGAATATCTAAACCTCCTTAAAACAGGACACATTTACTAGAGAAACAATGATGAATAAAGTATTAAAGGGCTCATGACATTATTATATTATTATTTTAATTTGTTTAAATGAGGTTCACTTATAATGTAAGTAAAGTTTTTTTTGCACAAAAAACAGTCAAAGATTTGTAAAACAAGATCATATTCCACCTTCATTCTGACATCCTCATCCTTGGGATGAGGATGTCAGAAACATTCGGTTTTGTTGCCACTTCTCCTTTGAGACTTGACAGTAAATGCCCACAGTTATGATTGGCTCTCGACTGACCTGCTCTTTCATTGACTGACACTACTTAACACTACTGGGCAGGGCTATGGAAGTGATAAGATAAAGTAGGAGTTGATGTGTTGTGGAGGTGGTCAGATGCAAATGGCTACCACAGTGTGACACAACAATGTGGAGGAAGTAGAGAACAAGTCATTTTGGCAGCTTAGTTTCAACAAATGCACTCTTTGAAAAGAGAAGGAAGTTTTGAGTTCTGAAACTTACAGTATGTATTTATAATTCAGTGACCTCTTACATGTGAAAAGTTGAATGAAAATTTTTATTCTCGTGTCATGACCTTTTAAGACATATTTTGAGTTAAGTTCCCAGAATTAATTTTTAATGTTATTTTAAATTTGTTTTCTTAACACCATTCCCATTTTTTTAAGTAAATTTAATGAAATTAAATTAAATCTTTTAATATATATTTTCTGCACATTTCTGTTTGGAAGGGAATATGTATCTTGATTCGAAGTAAGGATGTTGATTTTCAGACATTTTCATAATCATCATGGAAATAAACTATCAATTAATCATTAATGTTATACCACATAACGCACGTGGAGCACTCCAAATAATATGTGCATGTAGTCATCCTGGTTACTTTCATAACCTCCATTTCCTGATGGAGGGAACAAGATGCTGTGTCGATGTAGTGACACTAGGGATTGCTCTTGGAGCCTCAAACACCTCTGATTTTTGAGAAAAGGCCAATGGGAATTTGCGAGTGGAATTTGCATGCCTCAAGCCCGGACATATGGGTATAAAAGGAGCTGGCTCGCAACCACTTATTTGGTTTTGTGCTGAGGAGCCGAGACAGGGTCCCGGCCATTTCAGCAGGTAGTTCTGTGTTGTGGCAGGAGGGACACAATGTCTCGTTCCCTCCATCAGGGAATGGAGGTTACAACAGTAAACAGGACGTTCCCTATCTGTCACTCTCTCTCAACATTGTGTCGATGTAGTGACACTAGTGGGCAATATGCAAAATTCCACAAATAGCTGAACTGTGTTATGTGGACTTACAGTGCGAAACGGACAAACCATTGCATTGCCAGTGCACCTGGCTGTTACGTAACCTCCCCCAACGCTCCTATGAGTGTCGTAGGAAGACCACCAAAAGCTTCTGCGCAAAGTCCTCGACGGGGTCACCGAATAGACCAGCCTGGGAGACAGGGGCATCAAGGAACCATACCTTGTCAGAGACCTAAACCTACAGGCCCTGGACCGGAGTCTCGAGTGGTTCCACCAGGTAGCGGTGCTTTGCTGGCACAGGTGCACTGCACCTGTCTTATCCTCCTGGGGAATCACAGAGTATCCCCTGAATCCCCATCGACGAGGGTAATGAGAGCGGAGGAGCTCAGAGATCAGGTCCGGGCAGTGAAAACTCCTTATGTACCTCCGGGAAGAAAGGGACTGGGGCGTGGCGTAGCTGTGAGCGGCAATCCTAGCAAAGGAACCAATCAATAAGCCATGAGGGGTTCAGATGGGTCAGATTGTTCCACTCCAGCCCAATGGTCATGGCAGCCCGGGCAAGCATGGCCATCAGCTCAGTATCAGCCTCAGACTGGGCGACCACACAGGAAGGCAGAAGCCCAGCCGAGGCCTCCATATTTGACTGAAGCAGCCTGCTCTCCGATGCTGTTATTGAGATCTCTTCCTCATTCTGAGCACCGAATGAGCGTTCAAACCTGCTCTGAGGCAGGCCGCCCGACTCATCCCAGAACTCAACTGGGGCACACGAGCGTGCTTGGGAATGGGAGGTCCGTGGGGATTCACCCGGCAGAGTTACTTCCATTGAAGTCCCCGAATCGGCCCCAGAGCTAACTGTCGCGGTCTTGTGCCCGCGGGTAGAAGAACTGGGGCAGGTAGCAACTGGAGAGGCTTTCCCTGCAAGGAAAGAAAGCCATGATCGCAATGTGGCCATGGTCATTCTCTTGCAGTGTGGGCATGAACCATCTATGGATGCTGTCTCAGTGTCTTGAGCCCAAACACGTAAGGCAGCGATCGTGACCGTCTGAAGCGGAGAGATAACGATGCAACCAGGAACTGCACATAACTAGAAAGGCATCTTTAAAAAGAAGCTTTCCATCAGTGCCCACTCTTTTTTGGGAATATATACTCTTTTAGGGAGAAATATAATCTTTTAGCACCCAATGCACGCTGTCAAAGCACCCAGGGGCATTCTCCGCACTTATCTGTGTGAGAGGGGAAGAAATCGCTGTGATGTGCCAGGAAATCCAACAGGCACAGAGATCGCTTGCTTTCTACAGAGGCGAATGGATTGGTAGTGGAATACACAAAAATCTGAATGAGTGGTTGCGAGCCAGCTCCTTTTATACTCGTGTGTCAGGGGGAGTGGCATGCAAATTCAACTCGCCAAGTCCATTGGCCTTTTCTCAAAGATCAGAGGTGTTGGGGGCTCCCAAGGGCGACTCCTAGTGCCAGTACATCGACACGAGTGAGTGACAGATTGTTTGTAATAACTTTTTCATATCTGAGTTCAAACCTCACGTTGTAGAGTGTGGGATATTTCGGACCTTTGGACATGTTTTTATTTGATATTACTGTAAATCATAACACACTGTATACAGTAAACACAGTAGCATAGCCTATATTACATACCGTGTGTGCTGGTGAGATATCAGCTGAATGTGCTTTTCCGGTGATCACTGATGCAATTGTTGGTTAGGATGAAACAAGGAGACCAATAGATCAACTGTGCTTGTGTTCATGTTGTTCTTTAACACACTATCACGGTTTATGCAGAATAAACCGCCATACCACCTCCCATCATCACCTGAGCTGAGTCGGAGTCAAACAACGGACAAATATGTTGGGATAAGAGATATCAGAGAGATAAAATAATGGTTGCCCTCTCTCCCACGAGCGCTAAAACTGGCTTCGGTACCGTCACTCAGTTCTCTCTCTCTCGTTCTAACCACACACACCCACGACCCCTCACAAACATACCCGCACACACATTTGGCGAGCAGATAACTTGGCAATAGAGTCCAGCTTTGTCCTTAAATTATCGTTCCAGCGGAGACACGCGTTAAGCGGGCAGATGCCATTAACCAGTCTCTCCGGCCACTTTCGCAGCCACATTCTCTGGCCGGAAACCTCGCATGACGTACTCTGCATGAGAGCCACGTCAGCCATTTTGTGCACTCCACTCCTTATGCACACACACACACCTACACACTCATACATACACATACCTTCCTACCATTTATTATACACTTATTTGTTACTATATCTAATGTTAATGTTTAATATGTAGCTGAAAGTCAGAAGTTTATCGACTGTATTGTATTGATTATTAATTGATAGTACTTCATTAACAAGCTTTGTTGTACTTTAAAGAGAAGTGTTTTGGTGTTGATCTGCATGCACCTATGTCAAGGGCTGGCAGGGGATGTCAGCGCTCAGATTTAAGCCATCATTGTTTTCCACTGAATGTTGATGTTCTCTGGACGTCAACTTTCCTAAGAGAACAAACCTATATTGAGAATGCTATACTGTCTGGTTAATAGTCCCTGATTCCAGGGTGGTGCCCCGATAATATTAATCCTTATTAAAATTCTATTGATTTTGATAATTGATAATTAACTTTGATGATCATTTATTTGAAGGATAATGTTAGCTAATGTTAATTCTAATCAATGCTCTATTGATTTTATTAATTAATAATAATCTTTGATAATAATTAATATTGTAGTGAATTTGATAATTGATGGTTATCTTTGATGATTGTTGATTTAAAGGATTAAAAAGCTTATGTTGATTCTAATCAATGTCCTATTGATTTTAATAATTAATAATTATCTTTGATAATAGCTCCTGAACGAAGCAACACAGACAACACATGTCATGCAGCATGCAACCACCGTCTGGCAGCATTTGACTGTAGTGGCAGCCTCATCAAAGACTGCTGGCATGTTTAATGAACGCATGTGTCCTGAAATTAATTAATCAATGATTGATAAGCTTTATTGATCAAATTATTAACAACCAATAATCGATTATTGATTAATCATTAACATCCCTAATTTAAAGGAATGGTTTACTCAAAAATGACAATTGTGTGATCATTTACTTACCCTTCTGTTATTCCAAACCCATATGATTGACTTTGTTTTATTTTTTTTATTTTTTATACAATAAGGAGATAAATGGTAGAATCACCATTCACTTTAAATGTATGGAAAAAGATGCAGTGAAAGTGAATGGTGACTGAAGCTGTCCCTAACATTGTACCTAACGCGCTTTGTGTTCCACTGAACCAAGAAATGAAATGCTCTTGGAGCAACAAGAGGATAAGTAAAATGATGACAGAATTACCATTTATGAAATATCTGGATATTTTTACTAGAAAACAAGAAAAAACTATTTATTACGAAAATTATTGTTTTACATTGTATCCAATTTGGTGACACAGAATATGAAACCACATTTCCTTGTTTTATCAAAAGTTCTAGACAGACAAAAAGTTCTTAATGGGTTGAAATGACAAGGTTTTTATGGTGACATTTCCCTTTCACTTCAAAGCATTAGGAAAATGGAAGCTAATAGCTGTCATGATGACTCAACCTCGGGAAAAAGGATGAAAGCAAACAAACAAATACAAACGTGCAACCTGTGCATTCAGCATTTTGTTACTGGTAATTTTCTCATATTGTACAGTACTGTAGACTTCTTGAGTTATGGAGACAGACACAGAGTGGTGCAGAGAAAAGAGACTTAGTTATTTTTTTTATCAATTTGTACTCTGCCTCCATTGCTTTCACCCATCAGATTGGCCATACTATTACCATTCTTTTGTCTAAGCCAATCCAAATCCTCTTGTGAGCTTCAGCTTTTTTTTTTAGTTCCAGCCCTCTGCCCTTTTGTCTTTTTAATAAATTACACCTGCTTAAATAAATAAATGAATAAATAAAGACTGAATGAATGAACAAATGAATGAATAAATGAATGAACAAACAAACAAACAAACAAACAAACAAATAAATAAACACTTTTCTGGTCTCAACATGGAATTGGCTGAACTCTCATTAAAGTAAAATATGTTCATCGCCAACTTCCTTTGCTGGGCTAAAAGTTTACAAATTTACAGATGTTGCCCATAGAATGAAAAAAAATCTAAATATTTTTGGTTTGGGAATGGTTTAAAAAATAAAAGAGGGATATGTGGTGTTAGCAGAATGTACTGTAACATTTACAAAGTGCGTTAATGGACTTTTGACTTTTAGCACTGTTACGTTATAATGAGTAAAATAAACAAAATAATAACACTGTATTAATCAATGGGAGTTGGTGGGCATGTTTATGTATCTAAATATTGGGCTTGATATATTTAATCATAAATCGTAAATGGTCTGCAGTTATATAGCATCTTTTTAAACTTAGCAGTATTCAAAGCTCTTTACACTGTGTCTCATTCACCCATTCACACACACAGCAGAGATATCATGCAATGCGCTAGCCTGCCATAGGGAACAACTTGGGGTTCAGTGTCTTGCCCAAGGACACTTCGGCATGTGGAGTCTTGTGGGCCAGGATTCAAACCGCCAACCCTACGATTAATGGACAACCCACTCTACCACCTGAGCCACAAGTGCCCTGAAATAAAATGATCAAATCAAATCAAATCACTATTGTCACACGACCATATACACAAGTGCAACAGTAGGAAAAGTCTTGTGTGCAGTTCCGAGCAACATAGCAGTCATGACAGTGACGAGACATATACCAATTTACAATAAACAACATATTTACACAACACAATTTACCTATCAAATGTACACATAAATACACAACACAATATAATATACAATGTACAGTAAACAATACACACAATACAGAATGCACATATGATAAAAATAAAAAGTGTGTATATATATATATGCTGTAGTTCTATTGTGGAGAATATAATTATGACAGTCCAGTGAGATAATAGATTAATAAAGTGGAGTGCTGGTATATATTGATCATGAGAGATCAAGTGTTCAGAAGTCTTATTGCTTGGGGGAAGAAACTGTCATATAGTCGGCTGGTGCAGGTCCTGATGCTGCGATACCACCTGCCTGATGGTAGCAGTGTGAGCAGCCCATGACTCGGGTGGCTGGAGTCTCTGATGATCCTCCGAGCTTTTTTCACACACCGCCTGTTATAGATGTCCTGGAGGGAGGGAAGCTCACCTCTGATGATGTTTCTGGCATTTCACACCACCCTTTGCAGGTCTTTGTGGTTGTGGGCGGTGCTATTGCCATACCAGGCGGTGATGCAGCCAGTCAGGATGTTCTCTACAGTACTGGTGTAGAACCTTGTGAGGATGTAGTGGTTAATTCCAAACTTCCTCAGCCATCTCAGGAAAAAGAGGCGCTGGTGAGCCTTCTTCACAACGGCCTCAGTGTGGACAGACCATGTGAGTTCCTCAGTGATGTAGACACTGAGGAACTTGAAGCTGCTGACTCTCTCTACCGGTGCTCCATTAATGGTGATGGGGCTGTGTTCTCTGTCTTTCCTCCTGAAGTCCACTACAAGCTCCTTGGTCTTACTGACGTTGAGGGAGATGTTGTGCTCCTGACACAAGTGTGTCAGAGTGTGCACCTCCTCTCTGTAGGCTGTTTCATCATTGTCAGTGATCAGACCTTCCACCGTCGTATTGTCAGCAAACTTAATGATTGCATTTGAGCTATGTGTTGCTACACAGTCATGTGTATAGGGAATACAGAAGTCGGCTGAGAACACAGCCCTGCAGGGCTCCAGTGTTGTGCGTCAGTGATGAGGAGATGTTGCTGCCCATTCTAACCACCTGACGTCTGTCGGACAGGAAATCCAGGATCCAGCTGCACAGCAAGCTGTTTAAGCCCAGAGCCCGGAGTTTCACATCAAGCTTAGAGGGCACTATGGTGTTGAATGCTGAGCTGTCATCTACAAACAGCATTCTCACATATGTGTTCCTTTTTTCCAGACGGGGGGGAGCAGTGTGTATTGTAGATGCTATGGCATCATCAGTGGAGCGGCTGTTGTGGTAGGAAAACTGCAATGGGTCCAGAGAGGTGGGCAGTACAGAGCAGATGTGATCTCTGATTAGCCTCTCAAAGCATTTGCTGATGATGGGGGTCAGAGCAACTGGATGCCAGTCATTTAAACAAGTGATTTTTGATTGCTTTTGTACAGGCACAATGGTGGACGTTTTGAAGCATGTGTGGGACTACAGATAGGGAGAGGGACAGGTTGAAAATGTCAGTAAAAACACCAGCCAGTTGGTTCGCGCATGCTCTGATGATGTCTGGACCCGCGGCTTTATGAATGTTCACCCATCTGAAGGATCGGGTTACATCCACAACAGAGACGGAGAGTGAACCATCCTCTGTAGCATTGGCTATGAGTGCTCTCTCCACAAGGGCAGTGTTATTTTCCTCTAAACAATTTTTATTCCCTTTGTTGTCTGTGATGATGTTAATTCCCTGCCACATACTTCTAGAGTCGGTGGTGTTGAACTGTCCTTCAATTTTGTGCCTGTACTGGCGTTTGGCTGCTCTGATAGTGTTACGGAGGGCATAACTGGCTTGTTTATGCTCCTCCGCATTCCCGGAGGTCCGCATATTAAGTGCCGTATGAACATCGCAGTTGTTGAAACCCATGGTTTCTGGTTGGGGTAGATCCGTATTGTTTTAGTCGGAACAACGTCCTCTACGCTCTTCCTTATGAAACACGTTACGCTATCAACGTAAACCTCGATGTCATCAACCAGAACATCTCCCAGTCCGCGTGATCAAAACAGTCTTGTAGCATAGAGTCTGATTGGTCCGACCAGCACTGGATCATTCTGAGGTTGGGTGCTTCCTGTTTCAGTTCCTGCCTGTAAGCAGGCAGAAGCAGAATGAAAGAGTGGTCTGATTTTCCAAATGGTGGGTGGGGGAGGGATTTGTAGCCATCCCGGAAAGGAGAATAGCAATGATCCAAAACCCGGTCCCCTCGTGTGTTGAAGCTGATGTGTTGGTGGTATTTTGGTGCTATTGTTTTAAAATTGGCTTTGTTAAAGTCCCCGGTAACAATGAACGCGGCCTCAGGGTGCACGGTTTCCTGCTCACTTATACTCCCATACAGTTCCTTGAGTGCCCGGTCTATGTCGGCTTGTGGGGCGATGTACACAGCAGTGATAACAACCGCTGTGAATTCCCTCAGTAGCCAGAATGGTCGACACAGAAGCATGAGAAATTCCAGATCAGGAGAGCAAAAAGACTTTATAAAATGTATGTTCCTCTGATCACACCATCATTTGTTGATCATAAAACATACACCACCACCTCTGCTTTTACCTGAGAGGTCTTTCGCTCTGTCTGCTCAGTGCACGGAGAAACCTGCGGGTTCGATGGCCAAGTCTGGAATCTCCGTAGACATCCAGGTTTCCGTAAGGCAGATAATGTAGCAATAACTCGTCTCTCGTTGGAAAGAGATCCGTGCTCTAAGCTCGCAGAGCTTGTTGTCCAGAGAATGAACATTTGCCAGTAGTATACTGGGTATACTCTTTTTCCCCTTTTCCTTCTGCGTTTCCGCAGCCGGGCAGCCCAGACAAAGGGCTCCGCTGGCGTGTTTCTAAACAGCTGGTCGGCACTGAGGAATTTTGAAGTACGGTTTTCAGTGTGTAATTGCAGAACCAATTTCCAAAAGCATTTGTCTGTCGTATACAATAAGGCAGACACCATCCTAGACAAAAAAAAAAAAAAAAACTGTAAACAAAATAAACAATGAACTGCAGTGTTGTGTCGGAGCTCGCAATGCAGCAGCCATACTCGGCGCCATCTTGAGTCCAAAAAAGTCCAAAGTCCAAAAGCCATCTTGAGTCCAAATATGAAATCAGTGACGATTTGATTATTTTGAAATAACTGTAGACCCAGCTCCACAGCTTGGCCCACTTGGCAACCACACACCTACCCACCCTTCCTCCTGCTTCTCAGATGTTTCTTCTGAGAAAAAAAAAAGACCAGAAGAAATCTAAAAAATATCAGATACTTCAAAATAATCTCAAACATTTCTCATTTTAGACAATATTATCTGGCTCCATAAAGGTTATAGCTGTACTCAATTGTCTCATTTTGTTATTTTATTTTAGCAAAGGCACTTTAAGTGAAACATCTCAGACAAATTTGATTTTTTTTTTTCAGTGAAGCATACAGTAACAGAGACCACTATTAAGTCTCCTGAGCTGTGAAAGAGCAACCTCTGCGGAATAAAATCCTCCTCTGGGTGCAAATTTTTAAGTCTACAGTTGCATGCTGTTAACTTCAAAGACACAAAATAGAGCAGTGTCATGCTTCAGTGGATAGTCGAGATATGTTTTGTTTTAATATTGATGCATATTACGCATTCATCATTGTTTCTGCACATATCTTACCAGATACACATGATAAACGCCCACAGATGGATCAGTGTACTAAGTGCTCTCGCTCAGCTAAAGGGGAGTTTTAATTAATAGCATCAACAAATCAGCTCTCAGATGCTGCCACAATGTCAAGTAAAGAGAAGGTGTTGCCATGGTAACAGGCTATGCCAATAATATATTCCTGAGGCTGAAGGAGAGGAAGAAAAATATATAATGCTGCAATCAGGCACGTCAAGTTCAGCCTATGCAGTGGCCATCTATTTGTGCTCACAGAGGGCTCCTGTCACCTGCACGGCAAACATTCTGTAGCATCTCAGCTTCTGGGCTAAATTATACTGCTCACTATTAGTGTTGGGTTGAGAGACCATCTCTTGAGGCACAGTTCACCCAGCAACCTCTAAGCTAAGGCCACATCATTTATCATATTGGGCCTTTTTGCATTTATTTTAAGTCAATCCACAGATTCACTTCTCTCTCTCTCTCTCTCTCTCTCTCTCTCTCTCTCTCTCTCTCTCTCTCTCTCTCTCTCTCTCTCTCTCTGTCTCTCTCTCTCTCTCTCTCTTTCTTTGTGTCCCTCAAGAGAAAGCTTTGCATTCATTTCACCCCCTTCCCCTCTGTCTTTTCACCAGTTACTTTCTAAATCTTCAGGACATGAGGAGAAAAAAATAAAACTCTAACACCAGTTCTCATTCACTAAAGAGGCAATTAAATGTTTCAAAAAATAATTTGCCTGTGCAGATAGGTAGGCTGTTGTCTGTTGTACTGTGCGCTAACCCTAAAGGGCAGCTCTGCACCAAAGTCTTAGTACAGCTAATACTGTACATTGTACTGTGTCCACAGGGGAAAGGATCTCTAATTCCACAATTACTAACACAAATCAGATCTGGAAATTCACCCCCTAAATGTGGCCCCCTCTAGGTTTTAATTGATTATTATAATAATGCCTGGATAACTTAACTGATATCAGTCATATTAAAATCATATTTGGATTATTGTAATGTAACACATTAATACACAGAAACACAATTTCCAGGCCTCATTTTAAATCCACTTTTCTGTGAAGTCATGAATTTAAATTGCCATGTGCAATTAGTGGCTCTCAACTGGTGGGTACCGACCCAAAAATAGGTTGTAAAACCTGTTCTTATACGAAAGGTTTCATAAATTAATTTTCATAAATATGGGTGTCAATCAGATAACATTTTTAATCAAATTAATTGATTGATTTAATTAATAACATTAATTGCATATAGGCTATCAATATTTTCTAAAAAAGGTCTTCTAATAAACATACTTCAATATATTATATTGATATTGACAATGATGTATATACATGTATTAAATGTAGTAATCCAAAGAACTTTCTTTATTGTGGCAGACAAGTAAAGCATTGATTCGACAAAACAAAAAGTGGCTTTAGAACTCATATTTTTTTGGATTATTTCTAGTAAAATTGAGGTAAAATCAAGCTGTATTCACAGGACACGGTCTTGCATTGCGTCTTGCATCAGATGGATGCTTTTGTGGATGCTATGTGCATCATGTTTCACTGGCTTACTATCAAATCAGAATGATGTGAAATGTTTTGCAGTTGCAGATAAAAATATATATTTAATATATTTTAAATATATTTGCAGAAAAAAAAATTTAAATAAAAAAAATAATACAATTTTATATATATATATATATATATATATATATATATAATCTTCCAAAAGTTGCAGGTAGAGTTTCATGCAACTCAGGATGGGGTTTCGGTTTAGCGGCCACATTGGTCTGCTAGTTCTAGATCTGCTAGTTCTAGATCTACACATCTACTCTAGCCAATTAAAGCGAGGAGTTGACTTCACTCCTATGCAACTCTGAAGCCAGAGTTGCATTGGAGTGAAGTCAACTCCCTGCTTTGATTGATTGGATAAAGGAAAGCTGTCAATCTAGAATTATTGGACCAATTATTTTGCTTTGATTTCTTTGCATTATATTTAAAATAAAATAAAATAATGATTAATACTTTTTTTAATTTAATTAAATATGTGACAGCAATATATTTGACATAATTTTGTCTCCATAGATTTTCAGTTTCTCTAGCCATAAACGCTGTGTTTTTAGGCTGCGTTGTCAAGTTGAATGCTGTGCAAAACTTTAAAAATGCTTCTGGAGGATGTGCATGGATGCCGCTGAAAATAGCATGAAGCCTCCACACGCACTAGGTCTCTGCGGTAACTGAAGAGAAAGGAGAGAAAATTACAAAAAATAAAAATAAAAAAAATGCTTCTGGAGACCCCTGCACTTTGCTCTGTCCAGCTGTCTTTGATCAGCTGTCGGTGTGTTTCCTGGTACATCTGGAATTGTGATTACTGTCCCCTGATGACTGAGACTCGCAAAAACATGGGGTTGCACTTAAGAGATAGTTTACCCAAAAATGAAAAGTCTCTCATCATTTTCTCACCCTCATGCCATCCCAGATGTGTGACTTTTTTTTTTTCTTCTGCAGAACACAAATTATGATTTTTAGAAGAATATTTCAGCTCTGTAGTTCAATACAATGCAAGTGAATGGGTGCCAACATTTTTATGCTCCAAAAAGCCCATAAAGGCATCATAAAAGTAATCCATAAGACTCCAGTATTACAATACACATTTTCAGAAGTGATATTATAGATGTGGGTGAGAAACATCAATATTTAAGTAATTTTATACTTGAAATTCTCCTCCATGCCCAGTAGGTTGCAATATGCATGTAGAATATGAATCACCAAAAACACAAGACGAGGAATGTGAAAGTGAACTATTTCTCACCCACACCTATCAAATCTCTGCTTAAGATATGAATTTAACCACTGGATTCTTTTGGATTACTTTTCTGCTTACTTACATGATTTTGTTTTAGCTTCATAATTTTGGCACCCATTAACTTGCAGTGTATGGACCAAAAGAGCTGAAATATTCTTCTAAAAAGCTTTGATTATGTTAAGCAAAATAAATAAAGTCATACACATTTAGGATTGAATAAGGCTGAGTAAATGATGAGAAAATGTACATTTTGGATTGAACTATCCCTTTAAAGCTTGAATTGCTCCGTTGGTAGGAAATTTCTTTATTAAGAAATGTACGTACATCATGGGGCATGATTAATTGCATTTATTTTTTATGCATTATTTTTACATACTTAAATCGCTCTGAATTTAAAGTGTTAAATACACTTTAACAGCCTTAATTATTTATAAAAATGATTGGACAAAATTCTAAATAATAAAATGTTTATACAAAATAATTGTGTTGTTTTTAAATCTTAAAACAACTTTAAATCTTGTTCTTAATAAATTCTTATTTTTTGATTGGTAATTTGATTTCAGGATATCTGATATAGTTATTAACATTGTATTATAGTTCTATATTACTTTTTAGGGTAAGAGGTTATACATTTTTAAAATCTTGAGAATTAATATTAATTAATTGATTGAATTAACATATTTGACATATTTATACCCCCAAAAAGGTAAAAAATGCCCCTGAAAATCAAATGCAGTGGCAAATATTGCCCCTTTATGTACAAGTTCATTCCTGATAATTATTCCCCCTCTTAATATCGATCTAGCTCTCTGCCATTTTCATCCTTGTTTTTTGCCACTGTGTAAAACATGACAATATACTATAAAATTTGTATTCATGTTTAATCAGTGCTAAAATTTTAAGATTAGCTAAGCATCAGTTTTTATGGTCTGATAGTTGATACATAATATTCATAATTTAAAAAAAAACATGTCTTGTTTTGTCCTCGCCTATAGGTAAAATGCAGTTATGATCTTTACAATCTACAGACTCGTGGACCACACAGACACAATGTGCTCCAAAACAATGCTTCGAACAAACAATGTTTTGATTCATTTCAAGGATTAGAGCTTAACATACTCAAAGGCAGTGAGAACTGGATAATAGATCTGACCCCAGATGACTGCACTCTCTTTTAATGCTCGAACTGTCTCTTCATTCCCTCTAAAAACAGTTCTGAGTGCAGCTAATTTCCCCAAAGAATGCAAACAGATTTGTTGTGCTCCTACAAGCAGTCCCTACTGCATGCCATGCCACCATCATCGTCTTTGTTATGTTAATAAGGTAGACCTTGCCTGAAATATCTATGCGAATGTGCATGTATTTTGGGTTGTTGGATCGTGCTTTGTTGTCTATGAACACACTAATGAAAGTGTTTTCATGAGCAACTCTCTCTCATAATTCTGTATACAAAAGGCAGTGGTGGAAGTGTGGCGTCTGCAAGCATAATGGCTTCTTTCAAGGACTATTCTCACTGGAAGTTAAGAGTCAGGAAAGATGGCACAGCGAAGACGTCGTTACACAATAGTTTTGAATGTTTTTCAGTCAAGTCGGAGAGCTATGGGCCATGCATCAAATAAAGAAAAGAGCGCATCTGAGTTTATTAACAGAGCCCCTGGCTGTTTTACACAAACGTTGTTAATGGTGGCACAATTTGTTCGAAAAGCTCTAATAGTGCAATTTCTCCCCAGTTCTTCATGTGAATTTTTTTTTTCTTGTTTGATTCTTAGTATGACACTGGCTTATTAGTATATACAATAGTAGGCCTAACATTTGTGCCTTTCAGGAAAAAACTTTAAAGAAACATCTCCGTACAAACCCACAGTGCAGATTTGTTGCAGAAACTGGCCTAAGCTTAATGATGGTCTACACTCTTAAAATGGAATATATAGACTTTCAGTTATTTGCCAACAAAAGTCTTCAGTTATTTGCCAACTAACAAAGGACAATGCAGCAATGTGAACTTCTGCAGTTAATCCAGGATGAACTTCAAAGACATTAGTCATTAATCTTACATTTCATACAAAATCTTTGTATAAACACTGGCCCTTAACACTTACTTAATTTACTAATTATAAACCATTACCAGCACTGCACATAATTAACTAATGTTGGCATTATATTCATGCTGGTTAGCCAGTGGGGAACTGGCCCCCACAGTGAGCCTGGTTTCTCCCAAGGTTATTTGTCTCCATTAATCAACATCTTGTGGTGTTTTGTGTTCCTTGTCACAGTCATCTTCGGCTTGCTCACTGGGAAAAAGCAAAACTGATTGTTTTCTAAAAACTGTTATGATGTTCATTATTTATTTTTATGCACAATTCACAATCATATTTAATCTAACTACATAATGATGTGTCTAAGATTTTATAGATATTACAGTTTTCATTTTCTGTTAATGCATGATTGCGGGGCCGGGTCGTGACGATACACACCCGGTCCTATATCAGGCTAATCAAGCCTCCGAGAGGGATAAAGGTAGATGGCAGACGGTGGTGCGAGGAGAGAGAGATCGTTTACGGACATGTCTGTCATGTGTGTGTTTGTCCTTTGTTTTAAGTTTATAATTAAGAACCTTATTTATATTGTCAAGCCGGTTCTCACCTCCTCCTTTCCATTGAACTCCTTTACACTCGTGCCGAAATCCGGGAAGGAGGAGGGATACGCCGTAGTGGAGTTCTCGCCACTACTGTCCACCCCAATGGAGCAGCCGCGGCCATCTGCCAGGGGACGAGGAGCCCAGCTGCCTGGAAGCGGAGGAGCCGACCGCGAGAACCAGGGGCTGGAGGACTGCCTCTGATCCGCCCGGAGAGGCGCGGCTGTCGTCCGTTAGAGGGTGGAGGAGTGGCCGAGGAACAAGCTACAGCGTATCTGAGAACCGGCGAGTAGGTTTTTTTTATTTTTATCTCTCTCTCTCACTGCTGCTCTGCGTTGGCCTGTTCCCTCTCTTTTAAATTGTAGTGTTTTTTTGGGGGGGTACTACACTGTTACAGGAAGTACCCCCCCCCCCCCCCCCCATTTTAATTATTCCTGTTTCCCTCCCCTTGTCCCATCCCTGATCCAGGTAGACAGGGATGACCTGCCAGCAGATGGCGCGGAAGGCGTGCCCCTCCCCAGGGAAAGTGGCAGGGCGGAGGGCGGGGCCGGGTCATGACGATAAACACCCCTCCGAGAGGGATAAAGGCCGATGGCAGATGGTGGTGCGAGGAGAGAGAGATCGTTTACGGACATGTCTGTCATGTGTGTGTTTTGTCTTTTAAGTTTATCATTAAAATATTATTTATATTGTCAAGCCGGTTCTTGCCTCCTTTCCATTGAATCCCTTTACAATGATTTTCTAATAAGCTGCTTTGAAACGATGGGTGTTGTGAAATGTGCTATACAAATAAAAATGACTTGACTAGACTTGACTTGACCTAAATTTAAATAACTGTCCCCAAAGGCCAAAGTTGGAAGTGATGTTGAGTGTATGGTCTTGTGTGTGCTACAGTTTCCCAGTGAAATGTCCACAGTGAGGTGCCAAAAGCAAGTTGTATTTTTGTTGTATATTATGTACTACATTCAACAGGAATGCATACTTGAGCCCTACATACTAACCCAAATCCTAACCATGAATATAACAGTCAGAGGACTATAAATATAATTTTAGAGCAAAAGAACAACCAATAATTATGCTTACTATTGTTTAAGTGAACACTATGACTTTTTGGTTCCCACCTGAGCAGAACCTGTCTCTGAGGTTGCTCGTGCAACAGGCTAACAGTGACTTTTGAGGGAAAAGTGTTCATGCTTTAATTGAGTCAAAAATGTCTAATGGGGATGGCACTTGCCAGTAATTCAGCTTAAAGAGTTTCATTTTAGGATAGGCCTACAACTTTTGCAAGTAAAATGTAATTTTCCTGTGTGTTTGTAACGGTAGGTAGCTGGCATATGATAGCTGTGCTGTGTGTAAACCTCACTCTCCTGGCCTCAAGAAGAGCACTAGTGACTGACACTAGATGCTGTAGACTTTAGCCTCTTTGTTAGTGTGCCCGCCTCCCATGCTGGCTGACGCTGGTTAGAATCTTGCTACGTGGGTTGAGCAGGACTTGTTACACTTGTGCCGTGACAGGGATGTGAGTGAGGTTTAGGGGGTGAGTGTAACTGTAGCCAGCTGGTATATGATAGTTGTACAGTGGATAAACCTCACTCTCCTGGCCTTAAGAGACGTGTTAGCGACCAAGGCTAGAGGCCATGGTTTTATAGCCTCTTTGTTAGTGCATCTGTTTCCCAGGCTGAGGATCACTGGTTCGAATCCCGCTCGGAGCGGATCAAGTAGGACCAGTGACATGTTTGTGCTGGTGGGAGACTGCCCTTGTTCTTTGGTCTTGTTCACTTTCACACTGTTCATTACAATTTTGACAATTCACTTGACTGTACCTCCCCTGATTATATATTTGTCTCATCTGAGTGTTTTTAGTGTGTTGGCCTTGTCTCTTATGCCCTATTCTGTCTAGCAGGTGACACGTTGAGTTTTCCAGCTCCAGTTGCCTTTGCAACGATCATTACTCCAATCATCTGATCATCCACTCACCTACTCTCCAAATTACCTCTCCCTATATAAGCTCTCCTTGTGTTGATTAATTTGTCAAATTGTTTGTATTGTGGTGCTGTTTGTATCCAGTCGTTGTGTCCTGTTCCTGTTATTCACTTGGCCAGTTTCTAGTTTTGTGAGATTTTCTAGTTTATCTTTCTTTTTCTGTTTTTCCCCCCTTGTGGAAGTTTTAGTTTTTTTGTAAATATAGCCTTCATCCTTGCCTCCCTGATTTTGGGCCCTGCCTTGCTCTCTCTATTATTATGACAGTTGGTGCATAATTTCCTATCCTCCATTGACTTCTCCTTATATGGCGTTGATGTGAACAGTGTTTTCACTTGTATTATTAATGTACCATGTTCAAATTGGAAAAGGGCAAGGTCTTAAATTCTGGTCTGTTTCTCACACAAAAGTTTTCCAGTTTCAAAGAAGCACTGATTTAAACTCTTTCAGAATTACTGAAAGACCTTATAAAAGAACTCTTATAAGACAGATTGGAGAAGTCCAATCTGTCTAATGCGGCCCAGTTTTACCAAGTATAGAAGTACTGATTGCCAACCAATCCATGTCTGTTTACCCATCAAGCAGTTTAATAAAAGAAAATTGACAGGTCCATCCATCTCATCAGCTGATTGATCAAGCTGGGTTTGACTGTGTTAATCACATCTCAGATGGGAATAACTCTTCTCCTTTATCTCATTGAATTCTACCTGAACCGAATTTAAGTGTGTTTGGCCTCAGACATCACTCCGTGGAAAACACAGCTGTTTGTTTTGTCTCCTTTCAAACAATGAAAGGATCCCATCAGAGTGAAAATGGAATATAGTACATTTTTGTTATTATTCAAGACAGGAATGTACATTATTTCAGTTTTCTAGTGTTTATGACAAGAAAATAAAATGATAAAACATCTTTAGATTGAAATAGTTTCAACTACTTTATTAAAAACATGTTGACACAATATTTATTATTCCAATGAATGCATTATTTTTCTGTTACGTATTTAATAATTTATTCAACAATTAAACAATATTTAGGATTTACTGACCTAATATTGTCATTATGACCTGAAATAATGTTCTTCTAAAAGCCACAGTAATAGTCTTTGATTGTTGCTCTTAACATCTGGCACGTTTCCTACATGGTATTGATGCATCAAAATCCTCCCTCGTGTATATGTATAATTAAGCACAGTGGGACTGTACTCTTATACTGTATATATATAGAGATTAGATTTCCTTTATATTTAATGATGCATATCAGGCTTTTATATTTATATATATATATATATATATATATATATATATATATATATATATATATATATATATATATATAAAAATCACCATAATTCACAATCTGCAGTGTGTTGGTTGGGGTGCTCATGTGGGTGACACCGGTTTGAGTCTGGCCTGCAATGTTCCATGTTCCTGAAATAGACTACACAATGCCTTTAACCACAAGCCCTCTCAAAGACCCCACCCTCTAAAGACATGCCAGAAAATCTGATGGCAGCAAATCTGAACAAGCAATATAATTGTCTTGCTAAGAGTGATTCTTATTGGTTAGTTTTCTGATTGGGTAAAAGAGTGTGGGCCTCTCGCCTCTCTTGTTTTTGCTGTTTATAGAGCCAAAGGGTTGTCACAGAGACATCTACTTGATCTTAGTATGACATATATTTCAGTACTATCTGTAACATACAATAGTAGGGACATTTTATGTGTGGGGTTCCTAACAAAATAACTTACAAAACCTTTAATGAATGGGAACGGAAACATAACAGATCACATAACAAAATAAGTTTGTTATGTGATATATTTGATCACATTTTTAAATCTGATATATGCTGAAGTCTTACAGAACTGTCTTGTGCTGTCCTGTCAGTGCAGTTTCCTGGCACTCGAAGTAATTACAGCGTTCCCTCATGACCCCGTCCTGACTTGCGGGGATGAGCTTGTATCTCTCATTACCCGGAGCTGCACCTCCATCTGCCCCATGTCCTTCCTCTATATTCTGCCAACAGTCTTATGTTGAACCCTGGCAATAATATATACAAAGGCAGGTTGGTCTGTCAGCCCACTCTCACAGGCTCAGCACTCTTTCTACATGACCATTTTAGAATGCCCAAGGTCTGCTTGGCGTCTAGGTAGACAAGTTTGCTCATTGTCTTGTGAGTGTGTGTTGTTCTGAAATAAAGCCATCCAGCCATGTGTCAAGGGAGCAGTGCTCTTTTATTGCAGAGTGCAGAATCATTGTTGTGCAGGTCAGCTTAGGTCTAGTACATTTACTTGTTAGGGCAGGTTATCCTCAAACAAGATGGTTATTGTTGAATATCTTGCTCACTTAGTTGTCAAAAAAATAAAAAATTATACATGGATAACTTATCTGTCAGATGTTTTCCAACCTTGTCTCAGAGAATCATGTTACTATAACTACATTTTAGCAAAATGACATTTACTTGGCTCTCTGTACAAATTGTTGCATTTTCCTGGTGAAATGAACCCAAGAGGCACTAAAACAGCAATTAATTGTATTCCCATACACAAAATCACGAGCAAAAGGGTAGATTATAAGTAAATAAACATTTACTTTTCTCCCTGTTTGTCACAAAACACTTGTACTCTAGTGCATGACTTGTAAGGCGATCCATTTAACGTTTGCATTACATAACTAATTACATTTAAAAGCTTGTTTGAATGAGATTAAATTGTGCAGTATCTCAACTGATAAAGCATTGCAATTGCAATGCAAATAGCAGGGATCTGAATCCTGAAGAGCATACGGGGCAAAACAGTCATTGGAGTATCAATTAATAAGTTGGTTGCATTATCTATTGCGTTTTTCATCTTTCATTTTCTTGTGACACTATCGGTTAGGTTTAGGTTTAAGTTTCAGGGTAGGAGGTAGGTTTTGTTGATTTAAAAAGAGTATTAATTTTAACAACCTTGTTTGTTTGGGAGAAAATCTAACTTGCTTTTAGCACCCCTCAGTGGACATTTCTCCTCGGAACTGCAGCTATATGTGCAAAGAACTACATAATATAATTTAGCAAAAATGTCGCCACAGTCATAACTTTCACAAAAACCTAACAAAATGATTTAGAAGTCTTGAAAAGCATGGTAGGTGTAATATTGACTGCTTTTATAGTGATTTTATTTATGTATTTATTTATTGTAATTTATTTTGTGTTTGACAAATCCAGATATCTTTACATTTTATTATATGGAAAAGAGCAGCAAGGGCATTCTTTAAAAATTCTCCTTTTTTTCACAGAATAAAAAAGTCAGGTTTGGAATGAAAATGAGGGCGTGTAAATTATGTCACAAATTTTGATTTTGGGTGAACTATCCCTTTAAACTTCACCTGTAGCTTATTGTTTATTTCTTGATATTCTAGCACAGAAGGTAAACAGCTAGAGATTAAACAGTTCAAACAGGCTTATGTAGTCTGAGTAGTATCACTTTTGGTTCCTTTAGAGCTGAACAACTAGAGATTAACCTCTACAATTGGAGAAAGAGAGAGAAACAGAGATATACAGAGAGAGAGAGAGAGAGAAAGAGCTTGGGCACAGAAGAGGGAATTTTTTCAGCCTTGTTATTCCGGCCTGTTTTCTCAATGGAGTTTGCCACCACTCACTACAGGGATGATGAAAGGGGGGCTCTGCCTCTGTTGCCCCTCTTCAGCTCACTGCTTTTTAATTAAGAAGGAGAGAGAGAGACAGAGAGTGAGTGAGTGAGAGAGAGAGAGAGAGAGAGAGAGAGAGAGAGAGAGAGAGAGAGAGAGAGAGAGAGAATGTTGCGGCTGCTAGCCTCTGGAAATTGAATTTCATTTTCTTTTCCTAATTTATGTATCTGTTTGCGACCGGCTCGCCTTTATAGTCTATTCTGTTGCCTTTGTTGCAACTGATAAAAGGGAAACCGAGATACGAGATTTACTGTAATGTTCACAGGAGAACAGGGCATGATTTCAGGAGTGTCGTATGGTAATAGCTAGTTTGCTTGTTGTGGTGAGAAAATGTTTGTGCCTGCGTGAGTGTGTACATTTATAAACAATCTGGGCTGGCATTCTGCGCAGTGTTGGTTTTGATTAACTCGGGTATTGCTCTACTTTTCTGGCCACACCTGATATGCTGATAGCGTGCATGTTGTTAAACTTCTCAAGTGCATCTGGTTTCTGTGAGCACATATTTGGCAGCGTCTGCTGGTATTTAAATGTAAAATATGGCTTTTTTTTGTCAAGCTACCCTGTATGATACCCTGGGGTGGAGTTCCATCTGTTGCTGTCAAAAGTAGCACTAAATAAAGACAGTCCTCTGTGTATCCATGGATGGCAGAAATAATTTGACTTATAAAACAGGATTTATTCCATAAGGGGGAAAAATGGAAACACTATGGTGAAGTGTATATTAAAATGATTTAGCAGTAGCAGGACTATCTGTAACTATTTCAAAATTTGGGATTGTGGTTTGTATGTTGTACTGTGTGGAAAGAGCATCGTATATTTTCTTATTTTAACATTTATTTTTTATGTACAGTTCAGTAGATATTGGATATAATAACAGACCTAACTCGTGAATGCTATATGAATAACTATATTTAACTGGAGTTAATTATAGAATTTAAAATTAGAACAAATAAAGCAACATGAAATTGAATAATCTAAAGTAATATGTATCAATCAAAATGTGAATTAATTTTACCTATCTGTCTGCCTGCCTGTCTTGCATTTTATGAGGGAACATTTTCACTGTAACACACACACACTCAAAAAGTTATAATAAATTGTTATATAGATATATATATATGGTCAATGTACTGTATGTTAATGGTCAATATTCTTTATGCAAAATATAATTTCATATTTTTTCTTTTATTTTTAAATTGGAAACTATGACGTGAACAAACTGTAGGCCTATTATTTTTTAGATCTATCTGCTTATACTTAAGTGTGCAAAGCCATGTGTGCTGTGTCAAGAATAAAGTACTTCTACAGCTGTAACTTTTTTATAGACAGTCCAGATTTTAATTCGCCATCAGATCTCACTTTTTTCTCCAATAGTAATTACAATTTCTATCAAGGCATACCGAGCAGCAAATTATTCCACCCAACATTTTTCTTAAATAGAACGCTGTGAACTTTGATGAGGTTTTTAATAAAAAGTTGGACACTAATAAAGTCATTTCTCACAACATAGCAAAATGCAGATTAACACACACACACACATCCAGAACCAGACCAAAAATGCCCTCTAATTCATCCCCACATTTATATAGTGCATCACTGATTTCACACACCACAGTGATAAACTTGATTTCTATTTGATTTTTCTATTACTCGGGTTGTTGATGGTAAAATTATTTTCTATCTGCACATTGATTTAATCAGGCTCTTGAATTGGTAGACATTTGGTTAATTATATTCCATTGGAATATTAATTTATTGTCAGGTTTCATTGCACTTTCATTGTCGTTTATGTGAGGCCTATCTGGACAGTCAGGTGACTATCAGTATTTTAGTGCGGCACATTGATTGCTAAAATAAGTATTTTTTTTTTTTACATATTTCATACAAATGGAGATGATTGAAATTAACTGCGATATCCACCCTGTGCCAAGTCACCAATATAAAAAGAACACACTGTTTCTTCTAGACAGCATTTTGCAGATTTTGAATATCATGCATTAAATGCAAATGCAACCTTGTTACTTTAAGTGTTAAAACGGTAAATGTTAAAATGTTAAATGTTTAATTTCTCATGTCGCCATAGGAAATTGCTACCTTACTTTTTTCCAAAAAAAAAAGTCTTCCATTGTTGGGACAAAAAAATTGTTCCCGCCCTCAAACGCACACCATTGGTTGATAACAATGTTGCTGTGTTAATCTGGTTGGAATACTGCGTTCAGTGAGTATTAAAATAAAATGACCACAGTTCCCTTGTGGCACCCTAATTTAATACAGTACGCTAAGCCCAGCAGCTTTAGTCAAATACCGGACGAGGCCAATAGAGAATTATTTGATAAGGGAGAGCATGTATTAATTTGTATCTAATAAGGGCTGTGGTAGCCTCAGGCCACGTACTGTTCTTTTTGACAAGATAAGAATTATATTATTAAATGGACAAGACATGACCACATCAAAACGTTGACCTACACCTACTGATTGCAAAATTGTAATCACAAACCCGTGTGACACATTAATCTATGTAAAGTCCATAGTAAACTCAACATAGTTGATTTGTGCTGTGTGATTACTCAGTTGTTTTTCCATTAACAATGATAGTGTCTTTAGTAGCTCATTCACTGTATAAACATAAGTAACCAAAAAAATTTGCAAAATGTAGTGCTGCATTTGGAGAGATATATTGGAGGTGCAGCTATCATTAGTGATCATATATGTATTATTAAAGGAATAATCTGGGTATAATACATGTTAAACTCAATAAACAGCATTGTGGCATATTGATTACCACAAATAAATAAATAAATAAATAAATACACATATCCTTCTTCTATTTTAAAAAGCAATAATTTAGGTTACTGTAATGACCCTCCATTTTGGAGGGTTTAAAGCAGAAATGTGAAATCATTTATAAAAACATTGACATTATTATGTAAAAACTATTTACATTTTTTTTTGAGCTGTAAAGTTGTTTAAATTATATTTACTGTCATATTAGGAATATTAGGGTTGTAAAATTGGATATAATTTTATACAGAAAAGGGTAGAGAATGATTTTATCACAGTAAAATCATGTTTAGACATGATTTATATAGTTTACGTGTGTATATAAATTATATTACCATGTTGTGTGGATGTACTTTTAAAAAGTGAGTATTTTAATGTTTACAGATTGAGCCCAATCACTTCCATTGTGAGTGCCTCGCTGCATCCTAGATTTTAGCATTTTGCATTTCAACATTTTGCCACAAATTCTGTTGATTGAGCCTAATCTGTATTGAATCATTCATTGTATTGAAAATTCCTTTAAAGAGATTGTGTGTGCCCAGTATACTTAAAACCGAGTAGCAGTATATTGTGAGGTGGGGGTGGGGGGGTACAATCACAGTCCCATCAGTATAGGTTTTGGTCTGACTGGACCACGGCACCATTGTCCCATGTCTGTCTTGTGTTTCACTGTCTGTCTTTGTGTGAGCCTGCGGTTTCAGTTGTATTCCCTGCTGTGCGCTCTTCAGTCTGTCTTGTTTTATGTCGGGAGCACAGTGTCTGGATCCTGACTTCCTGTCTGGTTCGTTTCGGTCTGTGTTGGGATCCGGGCACTCGTGCTCCATGTCTCTCTGTACTGACGTGGGTGCATTGCGCTTACATCATCTTGGTAACATGCACTCACGTCGATAATGTGTCTGTCTCTCACGAACACAGGTGCGTATTGCGAGCCTGGGTCGCAAGCTATCTTTTTGTTGTGCTGAGAGTTCAGCCACACATACACCCGACACATTAGACCGAACTCTCGCACAGGTGTTCTGTCTTGTTTTTGTCGCCTGTTGCGTGCATCACATGGCTTTTGCCTCGAGATGTATGCTCTGGTTTCGTTTAATGTGAGAATACATGGCATTGCTTTGTTTGGTATTGCTACGCATTCTCTCATCATGTTTGCCGGTTGGCATGGGCATAAATTGCCTTCTTGTCTTGGTGTTGTGCGCTCATATCATTCAGGTGTTTTGTTGTCTTGTGAGAACACATGGTTTTGTTTCGTTTCTGTATCGCCATGTGTCTCTCTGTCTTACGTCATAACCCATCTCCTTGTTTGCTTATTATTAGTTAATTTGCCTCACCTGTCCTCTGTTAACCCATTTGATTTCTCTCCCTATTTTAGTCTCCTTGTGTTTGCTGTCCAGTGCCAGTTCGTCTGTCGGTCCGGTCGGTCCTGTTTCCCCATTGCCCCAGCCTGGATACCTTTTTCCCCTACGGAGTAGTTTATGTTTGTTTTTTTTTTCCCCCTCATGGGAGTTTTGGTTTGTTTTTTTTACCCTTTTTGTTGTATAAAATAAACCCATTATTTTTCAATCTGTGTTTGGGTCCTGAGCCTCTCATTCCCTACACTCTGATCCTGACCTGAATGGTCTAGCTTCAAAATACTTTAGTAACTTTCTATCAGGCTATAATTCATCATGCTCACTACGATCACAAAACTCAGGCCTGTTAACAAAACCAAGAAATATCAAAATCCACAAAAGGAGGGAGATCATTTTCATATTTGTCTACTACTATGGAATAGTCTTCTTAGCAGTGTTAGAAACTCAGACACACTCAGTTTAATTCTAGACTAAAGACTTATCAATTCAGCCAGGCGTACACCTCATTTTTCCCTCAGTTCATAGTTATGCTACTTTAGTTATGTCTGCCAGAACCGAAAACAGTTCTCCTATTATTTAACCCTGCTTTAAAATGAATGGAATCTATGCTAAATTTATTCTATTTCTTACCCTGTCTTAACTTTGGAATTATATCCTGAGGTAACCAGAGCCTGCCAGATCCATCTCTGCCTGATGTCCGACTCCCACTGTGTCTCTGAGTGATGATGACCAACTGCAGCATGTGTCAGCCAGACTTCACTTCAGTCTACTAAGACAGACTTCACATAGGATTAATTGATGCAAACTCAAAGACATGGTATTCTTCATGAGCCACTGTCTGAAGCATGGGCTCAGGATGGAGTTCACCAAAATTACCTGCCATGAGCTTCCAGCCGGACTGCAAATGCTCCTCACTGAATGACACTTATATAAACTTGGTCAAAGGAGGGACAACACTCTCTTAAACCAAAAAAAATAAAAAATTAAAAAATGAGCTACATCTAAAATGAATTTACCACCAACAAAAGCCTTCATTGGCCAAAAATCAAAGGACAATGCATCTACATGTATTTCCTTCATTAATTTGGGATGCCTGCAAGGACTTTAACACTCAAACTTATAGTTCATACAAAATATTTTTGTTTAACCATTGACCCACTACACTTAATTAGTTTACTAATTTTAACCACTACTAGTTCTAAACATAAATAACGTCATGGTTACTGTTGTAACTTCCGGAGGTTACAACAGTAACCATGACATTACCCTTCTATCACTCACTCAACGTTGTGTCGAAATAAGTGACACAAGGGGTCCCATCTAAAAATGCCATGCACTAACCGTGTTACGTGAACTGTCGAGACATAATGCTATCAGATGCATCGGGGAAGGCATCTTTCCCGGTCCTATTATTTCAGGGGGGAAAGACTCCGTGGAGGCCACATCCTGCCCAATCAAGGGGGAGGTAACATTTGGCAAATACACCATGAGGGTTGTGAAGCCGTACATTGGAATGGCACTGTAGT